>OX352248.1:0-1307147 GCA_947086465.1 Eupithecia exiguata | reverse complement strand
TTTTGTTACCACTTTTGCTTACTGCACGGCCGCAGAAGAGGCCAGACGGAAAACGGGATTGAAGGGTCTCTTAAAGACATCAAATCCAACCACAACCACAGAGAAGCTGAAACGAAGCTGTCAATCACCAAGAGTCCTGCTCCGGTACTTCAAGGATCTGGGCTGGTTAGAGCTTTGTTAGGCAGGGAGACAATGCACAATACACTCCCATGCGAGATGTCAGTGCTATTGCCGGTTCCCCCACTTAGAATTAGAAATAGGTATGCGTTTTGATAAATTTTGTGCAATTTAGGGTAGGTACTGTAGTTGTGAAAAGTTTATGTGAGTTACTTGTCAAAATTAGAAATATTTGGAGGAAATATAGGAAACTTTATTAACAAAGAGAATAACAACAAAGATATAAATAAACAAATTAGTACTAGTATTTACAATTGAAACCATTAAGCTAATTGTAGACTGTTGCAAATAATCTAATAATAGCTCAACTGTGCTAAAGCAATTCTCAGACGGTTTTTTTCAGAGCAACTGAAACTTTTTTTTGAAGATTGAAAACTAGACGATACCTAGGCCTGCTTGCTGCCTTGCTTTTAAAATCAAACTCGAATCAGAACGCGGGCGAAGCCGCGCGCAGAAAGTGGTAAATTCATACAGTTTTGAACTTTCTCTACCCCTCTATTCAAAGCGAAGCACCCAAATAACGTCCAACCAATACAGACCTATCACAACTGAGAGAATCACAGCGGTTAGGGCTCAATATAAACTGGTCAATAAAATGCTTAGGGCTTAACAGTGCTGCCAACTTTTGAGTTGAGTGAGTAATTATTTGATTCCTCATCGCTGCACGGTAAAAAACGAAGCAATCAAGTATGGGCTTAAACTCGTAATCCTTTGATTTGTTTTACAATGACAGCATAAAATTGCAACATGACACGCGGTAAGCGAGCCTGCCGCAACTTAGTCACTCTTTGGTTTACGCCTTGCTTACCGCAATCTTCAAGCGACTGGCGCGCTGTCCACGCAAGCTAGCCGTTCCGTAGACACGTGGACAGCGAGAATACTAGCATGATCTGAAAAGGGGAGCCGTCCAGTTGATGAAAAAAAAAGACATTTTAAAAATGAAAATAGTTGAGAACTAATTTTGAAATAACTTATAAGTACCTACTACTCAACGCAATATCTAGTAAGTTTAGTCGAACTATTTTGTACGAAAACGTCTTAGCGCACGAACTATCTGTTTGACTGGAACAGTTAAGTTTGCTGCACTGTATGTAATTCTCGAGCAAAATGTCCCGGGTTCCGTAGATTGAAATTTGTTTACTTTACTTTTGTTTTATTTGAATTGGCAAATATGTGTTTCAATTTTCATGTTTGCTTTGTTCGGTTTGTTTTGGCAATTCGATTAGGAATCGTGTTTCCATTTTGTTTTCGTTATTTGGGATATTTTCTGTAAGAGTTGGTAACTCTTTAGTGCCTTTGTGTGTACTATATTGTATGTACTTATATTACCTACATATAATTTGCGTTGGGAACTAGTATTTGCACGTGGCTTGGCTCACGTCATCACGTGTTAGACCTAAAAGTATGGTACAGTGAGATGAGGTGAGGTAGCCTAACGCTTGACCATCACCAATAAAGAAAAATAAAACCGGCCAAGTGCGAGTCGGACTAGCGCACGAAGGGTTCCGTACCATCTATAAAAACGGCAAAAAATCACGTTTGTTGTATGGGAGCCCCCTTATATATTTATCTTATTCTGTTTTTCAGTATTTGTTACATAACGATTATTCCAAAAAAATTTAAACATTATTATTGTGTTTTAAAAATCTTACGTGAGATTAAGGGAGGGGGGTCTAGCAAAATCTCACGACATCTCACCGAGGGTGGAGGGGGTGGTCGAAAAATCGCCAAAACCACCTCACTTAATTTATGGATGCCCCCTTTTAAGGTAGGTTACTTTTTAGTGAAGAAGGAACTCGTTCGCATAGTAAAAGCAAACAAAATAGGGATCTACAGGTATTATCCTATCCGTTTCTTATTTAATTTCACATTTCCATTTTAAATTGTTTCAAATTTGTCGTTGAACTTCTCTAGATTAAAATTAATGACACAAAAACAGAACCAGGTTTTTTACTTAAGTATAAAATTACGTTAAATTAGGTGAGTAAAGATTTGAAACTTTTGGGCCGATTTTAACACGAAGGACTAATTAAAATGTATGGTAAGTAGGTACTTTTCGTTGTTGATTATAAAGAAAGATTTTTAGATACAAAATGACTTCAAGAAATGTATATATGCCCCTACAATGTCAATCTAACCTGTCGTAAAGCAAACATTTCTATGCATCTACAATAAAGTAAAGTAAAGTTTAGTTTATTTCATGAAATACATGTAGCTACAGGTGTTGTATATATATATGTGAGTCAATCACAATGTCAATCTAACCCGTCGTAAAGTAATCCTCGAATTTCGCAAAAATCATCTTTTACTGCGTTTACCGCACTTTTGTGCTTTGACAGCTGATGGAATTCGCGCGGGTGGTCGCTTTCCTAAGATAGTGGATTTATCCTTCGAAGTTTATTCCTTAATCCACCTTGTTTGCTTAACTAATGGGAGCTTTTTGCTGAGTTTTAGGTAGTTCGTGCTCAAACTTTGCTCTTAACTAATCCTAGCAAAAAGTTTTAGTATTTATTACCGAACCTCTTTGATAAAAACGTCAAGGTCTTATGGGTTTTTTTGTCTATGAAGAAGAAGTAGGTAGGTATCAAAATCTACAGAAGTTTTACTCAAAGATTTGATAGAACTTTTGGGGGAAAAAAGGGCAAGAAACCAAACCAATTTAGCAAATGTGATAAGTAATTTATCCAAAAAGCGTTTTGGGTCTATTTCTGAAACTTTCGAGTTTATTTTAATGGTGACAGGATGATAGCGCGGCAAAATAATTGTGTAAACGACAGAACGCACCCAAAAGTAACTTGATAAATCGGAGGGAAACATTTGAAAAAAGAATCGACGATTGTTATGTTGCACGCTTGGTTTTTTCTCGGTTCTTTTTTTAGTTTCTTATTTCCTGAAAGCTGTTCTACAAAGCTGTTCATTCAGAAGTACCTATGTAGGTACCTACCAATGAGATTGTCTAGATTTCGTATTTAACGAATTTTTTTTCTAATAAAAACATTTTGAATGAATGAATGAACCCTTACAATACAATACAATATACTTTATTGCACAAAAGTTGTACATAGGCGAGCATAATGCTAAATAGCATTCTCTACCTGCTAACCTTAGGGTAGTGTGGACAACAATTATAGTAGGTAGTGCTATATTATAGAAACCCTTTATTGTACAACAGAAATAAATGAAAATCTTATAACTTTGTATATAAAAACTAAACACAGTACAAAATGTGGCCTTAACGTTGAGAGCTAAGTAAGCTTTTTAGCCTTAGAACATACTAAAAAAATACTAAAGCTGGTCGGTCTCTATTGGTCTATATGTTATGTGTACTATTTAACCTATTTTAGCTACTCTTATGTTCCTAGACGTACCTAAAGTAAAATTGAGTGCGTTTGTTATAAATAAAGTCATTAGTAAGCACCTACTTACATGACTAAAAGCCTGGCATTGCACAATTTGAAGATGTGTTAAAAAAACGTTATTTTCTTCGCTCATCTATTAATTTCTGAGAGCTTTTACTTTATGGACCAACATCAAATCAGAGGGAAGTAGGACTTATGATTATAAAAAAACAGTAAATGCGTAACAGATGCCAAAATTAAGTGCATTAGTTTATTAGTCAGACAGAGACTGGTATGTCGAAAAGTGATTCCTGAAATAAAATCTGTGATGAACACGCCGCGCCGCGCCCCGTCCGGCAGCTGTAGCCTCGTAATACTAAGGTAGAGTTCGTGAAAATCTTTATGAATTCTGTGAACATAGCTTAACATTTATCTAAAAGATATCTTTTTAAATTTTTTTTCTTCTCTTAACTGTGTAATAAATAAGGCTACATTGTATAAAATTGTTTAGCATAGGTACCTATGTGACCAGACATGTTACATCTTTGTTATTAATAAATAACCATTGAACCATTAACCATTGAACCATAGCCTCGAATGCGAAACAGCGTGGTATTGGGCTCACCGCGCTCTTTTGGAACCTTAAAATACTGCGCACACTCGGCGTACTTCTGAGAATTCATAATGATTTGCGCGTACTACTTTACAACTCTTTAACCCCTTACCATCGTTTGCAGAACTAAAATAGTTTGCTAATAAATTAAATTTGAATAAAACCTCCATTCAGTCGTCGTCAGTCGGGTCGTAGGTTCTCTCTCTCTTAAACCTCCACTCTCAAAAACGCTAGGGCCCATACTCGAGAAAACGAAAATTGAAGAGTTTCTGATCCGTTTTCTTGACATGGAGGTTTTGCGCGAAAACGGATTAGAAACATCGATTTTTGACTTCCGAGTTGGCCCCCAGAGAGAATGTAGGTAGAGCATGCACTGTATAGCACAACTCTGCTGTTTGAATGGTTTATTATTGTACCAATAGTGCCACACCACCAGTGGCACAAGCCGCAGAGAAAAAAACATCGACTCCCAATTAAGGAGTGTAACCTACATCAATTTATTAACTCTTCTTTGGCACAGATTAGGTAATTTTACTCCGTAACTTTGGTCCACGTCTAAAATACTTTCTCGACCTGCGTCCAAGCGCTTTTGCACGTGCCTGTACATCTGTCATCACAACCTCTTTAGCGCGCGTTCAACACGAAACAAATGCGTTCACAAATTACCATCCGTCAAATGAAAATGGCGCGAATCGATCGCCGTTGACAGCTTTATTCAACGCCATTTTGGAGTCCATTTGGTAAAATGTAGATAAATATTTATTGGAGCAATAAAGTGTTACAGAAAGATCAGTGTTTATTTTAGTTGATGTTTAGTGCTTAGAGATAAAAGGGGTGACCTATTTGTGGTTGGTTGGTGCAATCATTGCCAAAAAACTGGCGGGTGAGACCAAGAAGTGGCACTGCCTTACAGTCTAGCACCCAGCAGTAGGTACAGGGCCCAAAGGGCTGATACTTAGTGATGATAATGATGGTAGAGTGGAGCGGTAGCCGGTAGGTAACCTTACAAATATTGTGGGTTGGGTGCCAAAACTAGGGTGAATATTACAATCAAATAATAGAAACATATTTACAATTGAAACAGTTGAGCTAGCTGCAATCAATACTTATAGAGTTAGCTCAACTGATCCTTAACGGGTACCAGACGGAAGCGTCCACAAGACGCTGGCTGCCAAGGACGTCATAACCCGTACCTACGTAGAACCTACAACCAGCAACCATATGGCACATATTGGCACACGGTCTGCCGAAGGGTAGTTCCTCGTTGTTTAATAGGTACTTTATTTTTAAGAAATAATTATTATTAGATTTGATGTTGTGTATGACTGAATTAACATTTAACATACCTAACATATTTTGCATAGTGTTCCATGCTAAATTTTTTTGCTGACTCTACTCAAAATTTCTTGGAGCGCGGTGGACCTCAAATAAGTACCTACCTACCTATTCAATTAGTTTATTACCTACTTAAAAATTCTAGGTGCGCAGTAGAATTATGTATGAATTTAAAAATTTTGAGAACAATGGGTTTTGTAACGCAGTGGCACTACCCCTGCCGAACACCCTGTATTATTTCGATCGTCACGTAAAAAAATTCACTGTGCGTCAAAACTGAGATTCTCTAGGGATGGCACCGACCGTTATAAGTACAAAATAACTATGTGTGATCTAATCTTTTTTTAGACCACTTCTGTTAGGCCTGCATAATTTCCTGGTGTTAACCCTAAAAATCAGCTGATTTCGCTTGTAGAAATAAAAAACCAAAAAAATAAAAAATGAAAAAATTCTCCATCCTCGATGGATACAGTATACCAAGTCCTAGTTTGACAAGCTAACACGCTAGGTTCGCCTCTTATATTAGATTAGTTTTAGAGAAATCTTTAAAACGGTGGCGTGGGGACAATATTTATTATATCGGGAGCAGGAAGTTTTTTGTGGTTTGCGGCGTTCTGTAATAAAACTATCGTAAAAGTAGGTAATTGACGCAAATCGTAAATCATTTTCTGAAACCATGTCAGTACAAACTTCTATTCAATGTTACTTGTGGAGCATTTGTAAACAGTCATAATTACTACCTTAGGTACCTATCTTCATCATATCTATACTAGATAATGCAATGCTGATGCGACTCTTTAAGGTGCCTGCTTCTCAAAGCCCATACATACCATTCAAACATCAACATTGTTACCTACTGCTAAAGATTTTTTTTTGCCGTCTACAACGACGGTAATCGCAAGCAATAATACGTTTTATCACAAGTAGCGCCATCTGTATTATTTAGAGTGAAATACCATTTATACAACCCCATCTAATTGCTGAATACAAAATCACTACTTCGTAGTAGTAGTGATATGTCACTATGCTCATTCATCTTAGAGCGCCATCTGAGCCATTTTACCAACTTAACAAAGCCTAATGTAGCAATAATCCAAGAGATGGCGCTAAAACTCTACGCAGTCCGCTACTGGCAGCACAATAACGTTCTGTTCAACGCTTTACCAGAATACGTTTAAAAAAAATCAAGAACTCTGTTTAAGTTTTTGGGGGCAATCTAATTTAGAATTATCTACTGCACTCGACTAAATCGTATTAAAAATGTATGCATTTGAGTTTAATTGGCGTAGAAATAAAAATAAATGATTTTGTGTAGAGAAAATTTAATTTATCAAATAAAACTGCTCAGTGAAAATACGTGTAACGAAATGCAATTTCATACATGATTCAAAGTTGCCAGTGCTCAAAAATATTCAGAAATAACTTGTCGAAATCCTCCATTTTCCCTTTGTAACTAACCGGTGTACAAAACACGTGCGTACGATCAAGTTACATGGAAAACTAGTGTGTTCGCGAATAAATAACTCTATAATACTTTACTAAAAAGTGCGCCGTGTTTCCATCGACAGGTGACGCGTATTCATCATCAGAATGAACACCGAGAAGCTAAAAAAGTTGCAGTCACAGGTCCGCATCGGCGGCAAGGGCACTCCGAGACGTAAGAAGAAGGTGGTTCATGTTACCGCTGCCACAGACGACAAGAAACTCCAGTCTTCCCTCAAAAAGCTGTCAGTGAACACAATTCCTGGCATCGAGGAGGTGAACATGATAAAAGATGACGGCACAGTTATACATTTCAACAACCCGAAGGCGCAGGCCTCGCTCGCAGCGAACACATTCGCAATCACCGGTCACGGAGAGAACAAGCAAATCGCAGAGATGCTCCCGGGTATCCTAAGCCAACTGGGGCCCGAGGGTCTGAACCAGCTCAAGAGGCTGGCGTCCAGCGTCGCGGCGCCCAAACCTCTGGATGAGGACGACGAGGTACCTAACCTAGTCGGGAACTTCGACGAAGCCTCAAAGCAGGAGGCTAAAGAAGTGAAAGCCGAAGACAAAGAAGCAGAGAAGAAACCCGAATCCGAAACCAAAGCAGACAAAAAAACCGACTAAATAACCAACATGGGTCTAGTTTTTAATTTTGCTCACCCCACACAGTGAACACAGAATTTCTAAAGTCACAGAGGTGTGTCTCAAAACTGTTGAAAACTGAGTATTTTATTGTGTTCCTAATAAATGTATTTTGAATTTATCTTTTTGCATTTATTGAAAAGCTGTGTAGTGGTGTAGGCGGATGGGACATTGGTTTGTTTTTATTTTCTGTGGCTTGTGACTTTAGGAATTCAACGATCATCCCTATTTTCTACATTGCTTGTCTCTTGCACTAATTAAATATTTTAGTATATAAAATATCTGCATAATGGATTATAGTGTCGTTTCTCATATATACATACATAATATAGGACGTAGATAAGTGTTATTGAACCTATTTTATTGTTGAGATTTGGCTATATTCAAACAATGTGTAAGGAAAATATATTTGCTAAAACCTTATTTTTACAGTGCACACAAAATATAAGAATTATGTATATTAAGGTGTAAGCCTTTTAAATATTTTATATTAGTATTTTTAAATTGTTTATTCATGTCCGACAAAAAAACTGCTTTCTCATTGTAAAAGTAAACATGATAGGATAAAAAAATTAGTCACAGGTAGCTTGTTAGGTATCTGAGCTGTGTAACATAAAAATATAAAAATTGCAAAAAATTTAAAACGATTAAAGTTGTATACCTTGTTGTAAGACATTGAATAAACTTTAGTCAGCGAGAATTGCATTTTATTTTAACCCAATTCATTTACTACATTGAACCTTACCTTCGAACCTTCGACACAGATTAGGTAATGCTGCTATGTCTTCGATTCAAATAGGAGCTATATGGATTTACTTGGGGACCTAGCTTTTATGAAGGTTATTAGACTATCAAGTCAAGTCAGTAGGACTATTAATTTTCTTTCATTCTTTAGTAGTACCCAAGCTTGTGTGACATAAAGAAAGACACAAGCCATGCATAAAAGTGTATCTTATAATTATGCCATGTGGTAGATGCCTAAATTTTAACTGGTTGGTACCTATGTACTCAGCTTTTTGTAGCCCAGCTATGGGTGATTCATACATAAAACTAGGTTCAAAGCTACAACTATGTAGGAATACAGCTAACTTCGCGGCAGCCTTGCTGGCGGCGGCCCAAGGTCGATAAAGAGAGAATGCCCATAATTGATTATAGTTAACCAACTATGGGCATACAAGCTGTCCGCCTAATGGAAGTGGAGCCTACCAAATTTATGTGATTCAACTTTGCAGATTTTAGGACTTCTAAAAATAATACCTACATATTAATTAAGTCGCGTCATGTAAAAAGAAATGTGGAAAGGTGTGTGTGTGTATGCTATGCGCATGGGTGGGTACACTCGCGCAAGAAAGTACTAAGCTTGTTTTATTTTTGAACAAGCCTTTCGCTTCCTTGGTTTCGGTTATTGGTACGTACATTGAACCTCATATACACCCAAATAGACCGATAAATCACCAAATGCGCAGCATGACCGCCAGCCTTCTTTTTACATGACGCGACCTATAGGTACTTACCCACCATTTTATAGTAGGTAGGTACCTATCTAAGATAAGGTTGGTTTGTGTTAGAATTTTAGATTTAAAAGGAAGTTGTGGTTTTGGCGGTTGCGGGCGAATCACGCGTGTGAATCAACAACGTTCTGCCACCAACTCTGCCCGTGGATGTTTGTAAGAGCCGATTAGCGGAGCCTGCCAGAGGAAGGACGGCAGCTTCTTTCTCTGTATGGTTAACACCTCTGCGATTATCAAACCGCTCCTGCTAATGGTGATTTATGATAAAACCTTCTAGTATGGTCTAGAAGGAGGTAGGGATAGTTTTTAGTAGGTACCTAACGAAGCTCTAACTGTACTGTACTGTCTACTCTAATGTAGCTACACTACATTAGAGTAGACAGTACCTCCTACATCACAATCTGTACACAGTCGCATTAGGCTATACCTACGTCATCCATAAATTATTTTATAGTTACGGCTCTATTCAATTAATTCTCTAGGCCGATTATTGAACAATCAACGTTGAACAATATGTACCTAAAGCAAAATTTTACAAAGCCACCTCATCGAGTAAGGTTTTCCCAAAAAACCAGCGTTCGATTCGCAACCATCGGCATAGCCATTTATTATATAAACGGGTTGATCCAACATCAGCGACATATCCAGCCTGTTTTCACAATGTAACTTTATACCTATACCTACTACTTATAGTCTTTTTCATAAGAGGTAGGTAGGCTACATCGCATCGCGAATTCGCGATCGATGCGCTACCGCGTCAGATTACGCTACCCCGCCGCCGCGCCGCCCCACTCGTTCGTACCGTTAAGCTCTTTTTTTGTGCCAATAAAATGGTACCAAAATTTTTTGTAGTAGCATCACTATTAAACTTTATTTCGTCTCCTATTCATTCTGAATTCACTTCATTCACTCACAATCACAACACAAATGTCACTGTCAGATTTGTTGTGTTGTATTGTGTGGAGTGGAGTTGAAGTGAAGACAGCTGATTTTATTTATTTTTAGATTTCACTGAAGTAACTACGGAAATTCTGATCAAATTTCTGGATACAACGCACAAAAACCTGTACATCATCACAATGATTGCCAGACCATGGACTGACGATCTTCCTAAATGCCAAAACACAGTGGTTGCCTCGTATTTCTCCAGACTCGGCGGAAATAATAACGCAACCGACGACTATTTGTGTTTTTACTGCCAGACTGAAGATAACTTGTGAGTATAATCCAGATAAATCTGTTTATTACATCCTGATGGTACCTACCATGGTATATTAATATACTTCTTGGACTAGGGTACCAACTACACTGAATTTTCGGCTCACGAATTGCTATAGAAAACAATGGAAAGTATTTTTAGGTTCCTACTTATAGAATCGACACTAACTTGCAATCTTTATTCCGCTCTATCTTTTCCATAACTGGCATCAACCAACCCTCCCATTGGAAGGCAAAGCATTGTGGTCACACCTACCTAACCGAACCTATCTCATGTCAACATTTATTATTATAAACAGAATATGTATACATACTGTTGTTGTACCTTTATTGAATAAATAAATTAGTAGGATAGCAGGGAAAAAAAGAGTTTAAGTACCCTATGTATATACTTTTTAAAAGGTGGAATAATACTATAATACTAATATCTACTAATAATAAAAAAAACGAAAGTTTGTGCCATTGTGAAGATGTTTGGCGAAGACAACGCCTTTCCTTAGCTCTAAATGGATTAAGCTGATATTTTCTCTCATAAAAATCTGTGCCTGGAATTTATAGGCTACTTTTTATCCCAAAAACGGGGGTGAAGCTGCAGGCAAAACCTAGTCAAATATGACCTACCATTTAATTCTTGTTGTAGGTAGTGATCTAAATATGGTAATCAATAAGTAATTACTGTTCTAGGTGTCTGTACGGAGTGTTCGAGCCACACAATGGTATCGATGCAGCTCGCTTCATCATGCAGAGGATGGCTGTCGAGATCCTCTTCAGCCCCCCATCAACCAACTCTGATGAGGAGATTCGAGACAAGTTGAGGTAGTAAACGACTTCTAGCATACACCAGACCACAATCGCTGCAACACTTGAACATAGGGGGAAATAAAACAAAGTAGGTACTAATGCGATACCTAAATAACACTAACATTCTAACAAGGTAAAAAAAAAAATAGTCCTGTTAGGTCTAAAGGAAACAAAGCACTTTGATGTTTGATGTTTAATAGCTGATCGATAATTTTTAAAATTCGAGTATACACATTGCTGCCTATCAGCACTCATATGTAAGATATGTTCTATCTTTTTTTTACAGTTAAAAATGTTACTATAATGTATAGTTTACTATAGTTTCAAAGAAAGCTATAAAATTTTGCTATAAAACTTTTTTTTATGTTAAATACGTTACTTCTAAAGATTAGAAAATTTTTACGTGTTTTGAAAAATCTCACGTGAGACCCCTTAGGCACTTGGACAAGTCAAATTTTATTATAAATTATTACCAAATAAGAAATAATGTGGTATTGATTTTCTCTTAACCAATTTTTTTGACCACTAGTGGATGACTAGATGTTCCACAATATTGTTTCAGGAATGCATTTATATCAGTTGAGAAGGTGTACATTGAAAACTACGATGGCATGATAGCCGAGAGGACTAGTCTACAATACCAGCTGCAGACTTTGACAGAGGCGCAGGTACTACGATTAACTATACACTATCCGACCTCGATGTAAAATATATGTGAACAACCCGCCCATACTTAACCTACAAATCACTCTGTTGCTGCTTCTTTTTGAACGCAATTTACATTACTAGGTTGTTGATTTAAGATCCTTCAATAAATATTGCAATTATACATACCTGAAACTCGACGCCATACTAGTCAGTTTTAGTTATTTGTGTCGTGGTTTGTTTACAAGCATTCTACATCGAGTATAGCTTTAACAGTAGTATAGTAAAAAATATCTATCTATGTATTAATATCAGTTATCTAGTACCCATAACACAAGTTCTGCTTAGCTTGGGGCTTAATGCTGTGTGAGTTCTCCAGTATTATTTATTTGAATGAAAAAGAAAAACGTTTCAATACTTAAAAGCAATTTTATTTCTTTCGCTCATATAATTACGATTTTGTTTTTTAAAAAAGTGAACTGGTGCAAACAGCTATTTCTTATCCGATTATGTATGCAAAATTACATTTTTGTTTACTAACATCCCACATCGAGTTTGGCTAGTGTATAAAGTTAAATGTTTATAGGAAACTCAGGCACATCAAGAAAGAAAAAGATATTGGAAAAGAAGACAGTTTACTTACAAAACAGTCCCTACCATTTACCCTATTTTTATTGTTTAATTGCAGAAAGCCAACAGCGACATCCTGGCTCGTCTAAAAGAGATTGACCAGCACCTCTCAGGCGGCGCCTCGGTCGTGCTAGCGTTAGTACACAACAACAAGCTGTTTGTGGCCAACGTCGGAGAACCTAGGTAAGCTCAATGATGGAGAGCCTAGATAAAGATTCAAAGATTTATTGCTTCATCACTAATTAAAGACTCGGCAGTTTAACCCACTCATCATCATCATCATCAGCCTATATCAGTCCACTGCTGGACATAGGCCTCCCCAATGAGCGCCATGTCTTCAGCTTGCCGCATCCAGCATCTACCAGCAGTCTTTCGCAAATCGTCATCCCACCTGGTCGGAGGGCGTCCTACACTACGTTTGCCGACCCAACCACCTAGGGGGCATCCATTAATTACTTGAGGCGATTTTGGCAATTTTTCGACCCCCCCTCTCCCCTTGGTGAGATGTCGTGTCCCAATAATCTCACGTGATATTTTCAAAACGCATATTTTAATGTAAATAAGTTAATCTGTACTTGATTGCATCAGATTCAAGACTTCTAAGAACGTAGTTTATAATCAGTCACAGTGACAAAATCTAACAATAAAATACAATACATAAAGATCACGAGAAGAGAATCTCGCGCTAACATGAACCGAACAACTGCTAAAATTCGCGGTAAAATAATTACGTGATATATGCCGAGACCCCTCTCCCCACGTGAGATTAGGTGAGATTTGGCTCGAAATTGGAATTATCGATATTGTATCGTAAACAACTGCCATCTTTACGAAAAATCGTAAAGATGGTGAATGTGATTACGAGCAAATATGACAGCCCGATAAGTTTATAGCGATCGGTCGGTAGTCTGACACTATTTTCTTTTCTAAAAACTCCACGCATATTAAAAAATATTTTGATTTAAAAAAATATCATGTATGTTACAACACACGTAATCACTAGCCGTGCGGCTAAGATACTGCGTTGTTTTCGACAAGGTTCTGCCGCCCGTTCCCCTCGCGGCCCCCGAATATAGCGATCGGTACTTTACGATTGATAAGTAGAAACTGCATCTGGGCCATCTATGTATATAGAAAGCCCTGGTATATTTCAGTAGGCATGATCGATCATAACCAATTTTGATCCAAAAAAATATAACTTATTTACAATTTTTTGATTGGAAATCTCTGTTTATTTCCAGAGCCCTTCTCTGCAGAACGGACGACAACTCTGTATTAAGAGTGGTCCAGTTGACGGTGGAGCACAGTCTGCACAACGAGGATGAGCTGCTCAGGCTCTCACAGCTGGGGCTGGACGTCAACAAACTGAGAAACGGTACATCACATCACTAAACTTTCTCAAGTTTGGATGTTTGGATAAATAATGCTGGACAATTCACATAGCAATAACTAGCCCCAAGCTAAGCAGAGCTTGTGTTGTGGGTACTAGATAACTGATATACATAATACAATGCAATACATCATCATGATCAGCCTATAGTAGTCCACTGCTGGACATAGGCCTCCCTTAATGAGCGCCCTGTATCAGCCTATAGTAGTCCACTGCTGGACATAGGCCTCCCTTAATGAGCGCCCTGTCTTCAGCTTGCCGCATCCAGCATCTGCCAACAGTCTTTCAAAAATCGTAATCGTCATGCAATACATAAAAAAAATACATAAAAAAAAAAGCTTTATTCCATATCACACACAAAGTCATAAGTATAGTTTTAAACAAACGCACAACTACGCGCACAAATAAAAATACTGATACTGGTAGCAGTATTGGATTAATATGCGCTTTTTTTGAAGTTTTTTTTATTAATTAGAGCTATATTCCTACTCTCCTCTTCACAGCACAATACCTAGGCAACCAAACCGGCACCCGCTGCCTAGGCAACTACCTGGTGAAGGGCCTGTACCGCGCCTTCCCGACGCTCTCGGCGGCAGCGACAGAGCCCGTGGTCTGTTCCCCCGAGATACACGGGCCCATACTACTGGATGACAGCTGCAGGTAACTACAGTTCATCCAGAAATTATTAATTTAATATACAGGATGTCCCGAAACTCAACGTCAAGCCGAAAGGGGCGCTTATTACTGACATTTTTGCAATTATAATATTTTTTGATGCACAGAACTACTACACGGAATAAGCGGAAAGGGGAAGGTGGGTTCATTTCATGAGGACCCAGAAAAATAACTAATACATGGGTCTATCTCTAATGACGACCTCTGTGGCGCGCAGCCAGCATTATTTATTATTGTGGTTTCTAAGTTAGGCTTTCTGCTGAAAATTTATAATTCTTTTCCCGGCGCCAAACTCTTCTATGCTGTGACTATATTAGTTGTCAATATTTTGTGATTATTATTTTTGTATTACAAACTCAAATAGATCATTAATTTTAGTGCAAAATAAAACAATTCCGATAGTTTAAAAAAAAATAGTTTAGTTCTGTTTTTGCATCACTCATTTTCAATAGGTTAACTTTAACTCTTCATACTGAAAAAAAAGTTCACCATTATAGGCTGGTATGTTCTCCAAGTTGGCGCAGTTATCCTAGATTTCAAAATGGCATTGGGTTATTTCGATATAAAATAAATAAATGTATTTCAACTATGTTCCCCTAAGTTGTTGAAACATCTTCAAGATTGAAAATTTATAAATTAAACTTTACAAATTCAGTAAAGATTTGTACGTTCAGACTATACGCAAGGAAAGCATGTCCGAACGTGTAACCTTCGCTCAAATGCTCCAAAAATACCAGTGAATCGAAGTCGAATCGAAGTTTTATCATGAGTTCAAAAAAAATGGTTTACGATTTGTGGCAAATTACTTTTTCGCTAGTTTTATTACTTGTGGAACGCAGAAAAAATTCAAACCACTTTAAAATTTGAATCTCGCGTCAACCTGCGACGAGCCACCTTTATTGACCAGTTTTGTTTCTTCTAGGTTCCTAGTCCTAGTCAGCTCCGGTGTTTACAAACGCATCCAAGAAGCAAAAGGCAGCAGCGAACAAACAAACAAACAACTCTCACAAATCATCGTAGAGAACTTCAGAAAACAACCCAACTTTCAACAAGTCAGCCAATCTGTTCTTGAAGAAATTGAAGACGAGTTTATTTGTTATTGCTACAAGAATAATCTGTCACCCAGGCCGAACACACACATGTCTTTACTTATAAGAAACTTCAACTTTCTTCCGCCTATAACTTCAGAAAATCAGGAAAGTATTACCAAAAACGCTTCAGTACGATTTAATCCGATCGTTCAATCGAAATCAAATACGTTACTAAACGAAATCGATTCAGAGAATTACTCGTCGACGAATACGGAATCGATTGTGGATACGAATCGATCGATTGAGTCGACGTCCGATATAGATCCAAGTGGGAGACCGTTCGATAGAGATCGAAAGATTAAACCGTATGTTGATTTTAGTTGTTATTTTGATAATGTTGCCAAGGCTAGACGGAACGGGACGCTGCCGGATTTTATCAAATAGATTCTGTAAATTGGTTTTAGTAGGTATTTATTTTAACGAGGTTTAAGTATATTGTGTCCATGTCACACGCTTAAAGCTTGTGGGAAGCCATTTTGTCACTAAAATTTATCTAAAAATAACGAGTATAAAGCCCATAATTGAATGTTTTGTGCTGTGTGGTAGCGGTATTACATTATTGAGCGCAGAGTTTTATTTTTATTTTAAGTAGATGTATTATATTTATAAATGTGCCTTTGTCATAGTTATAAATATTAAAATAAAAGTAATTTATACAAATAAAAGTTTATTTCAATACACATAGAATATAATAAGCCTAGTTAGTAAATAAAATGCAGTATTTAGACAGGTTTGTAGTCCAACTTGCTCTCGAGTTTCTTGTTGTCGGCCACTTTGCGGACAGCCTTCATAAGATCCTCCTGTGAACAAAAATATTAGATTAATTATACTACTTACGCCTCTCAACTACAAGGAACTGGAACCCTTGAATTCTCTAGACTAAAGAGACACAGTATCTAAGCTTAGAGGTGACTCACTGGAGTCAACTCTACTAACGTAACAAAAACCGAATAATATCAGAGAGCAGATTGGATTATTTTTTACATAAACAGATTGCCAAGAGGCAGTATAGAAAAGGAAAAAAATAATAATTATACTACTTGGAGTCTGGCCAGTGAATCTTGAAAAGTCGGTCATTGTGACGATTATGAGGGCCTATGCCAACAGTGGACGTAGTTCGGCTGAGACGAGAATGAGTTTGTCGGAGGACAACACGGCAAGACTACATACATGGTATGTACTGAAATTTTTCCTACCTACCTACTATCTATATATATATACCTACTCTACAAGTGAAGGAAGTGCAAACGTTCCTGAGATCAGCTTGTATAATAAAATAACACTGTACATGGTACTGTAATTTTTGAGGCCTACTTACCTACTATCTATATACCTACTCTACAAGTGAAGGAAGTGCAAACGTTCCTGAGACCACCTCCATTGAACGTGTCTGATTGTTTGACCACTGCTTGTATAATACACTGTACATGGTACTGTAATTTTTGAGGCCTATATACCTACTCTCCAAGTGAAGGAAGTGCAAAAGTTCCTGAGATCAGCTTGTATAATACACTCACCTGTATAATATACTCTCTCTCAGCGCGTATAGCGAACAACCCCGCCTCGGTGCAAACGTTCCTGAGATCAGCTCCGTTGAAGGTGTCTGATAGTTTGACCACTGCCTCGTAGTCCATCTCTCCGTGTTTAGCGATGGGCTGGGCGTGGATCTTGAGGATCTCCAATCTGGAATGAGACAATTATTGAGCAGACATAAATACAGACAGGATTAACGAACACGGTGACAAATAAAAGATACCAGCGTATTTTCAATTTCAATACAATTCAAATTAAGGGCTAAGTAGTAGACAATATAGTAGTTTAGTAATGTATATAATTTGTACTGTATTGTATAATGTATTATGCTAATCAAATTTCGGTTATTTACTGTCTGTGCACTATCAACCCTTTTCTGTATATTTTTCTCCATCCCAAGGTTGCCTGAGAGAAATCGTTCTGAGCGAGCGCCGCCTTTTGGTACTGTGTTTAGTTTTTATTTAGATATGATTTTTATTTATTTATGTTGTAAATTAAAGTGTTCATTCATTCATAATGACAAGAAAAGACATCAAAAATAGTGCGGTACCTAGCTTGTTCGTTCGGCAGCGGTATTTCAATCTTGCGGTCCAGTCTCCCGGGGCGCAGTAAGGCGGGATCCAGTGTGTCCGGACGGTTGGTAGCCATTATCATTTTCACCTGAAAGTTACAAAATACATATAGCTCATAGCTGGAATAAATAATGATGGACAATTCACCCATCATTATCTAGCCCCAAACTAAGCAGAGCTTGTGTTATGATTAGGTACTAGATAGCTGACATACATAAAACAATACAATACATAGATACGCCCAGAACTTCCGGAACAAAGACATGGTAACCAATTGTTTAAAATCTCGTTTATTCCTAAGGCTGCAGTCGTTTAGATGCTGTATTTAGATGTTACGAGGTCATAACCCTTGCAATGACAGATGGCAGACTATGTAATACGAGGACCAGTGTGGCGCGGCGGGCTAAGGGCCGCCTGCGACGCAAGAGGTTGCGGGTTCGATTCTTGCCTTGGGAAAAATGTTTGTACGATCTACAATTTTTTTTTCGGGTTTCTGGGTATTTTTAATGAATAATAAAAAAAAATCTATCTATGTGATGTATTTCATTATGTTTGCCAGTCATCTAGTACCCATAACACAAGCTCTGCTTAGATAATGCTATGTGGATGGTCCAGCATTATATGAGAAGCTTAATTTGGGGTCGTATGCTGTACGAAGAGCACAGTCACCTAGATAACATTAACGTGGCCCAGTTATCATTTTATTTACCTGCCCAAGGCTGTCGAATCCGTCCATCTGGTTGAGAAGCTCCATCAGTGTTCGCTGGATCTCTCTGTCGGCCGATGTACCCTCGGAAAAACGACGACCACCTGGGGAGAAAACAAACGTTTTATTACCAGTTATTTAAAATATCCTAACAGTTTATATATAAGTTAAGTACCTACCTATTTACTCTTATGATTTAACGACTCAAAATGATTCTTGGTCTTCGACACAAGTTTTCTAGGCATATTGTTTCTGAAAGTAGGTAGGTCTAGGTACCTATATCTGCGTTGCCCTGGTTAAGTAACCAACATATTAGAACTATTTGAAGACCTCTGTGGCGCGGCGGGAATCTTCCAAACTACTGAGTATCTTTGAAATGTATATATGGTAAAGTTCAGGACTTTATCTATCAGTCATATCTGTCTATAGAAAAAAAATTATGTAAGTGTCATACCAATAGCATCGATCTCGTCCATGAAGATGATGCAAGGCTGGTGATCCCGCGCGTAGTTGAACATCTCTCGGATGAGACGCGCTGACTCGCCGATGTACTTGTCCACGATCGCCGATGATACCACCTGGAATTACAAATGGCGTTAATTTGGCAAATAAATGGCGCCACGACAACACAAGGGGCGATCCATCCTAAGGGATCGAATAGACGGGAGATATTCGAAATAACCTTGCGCTTGGTTGTGCGATCTTGCCTCCGGAAGTTTCACTGAGTGAAATGCATCAGATCCTTTACTCCAAAAAAGTCCAAGTACCTTCACGACTTCGTCCATCTTAAGAGGCCTGCGGATGATTATTTGCCCATACAAACGTACTACCAAAATGATTTGTAATTGAACATATTTCCACTATATTATGTTGTTTTTTGTATTCGAATAGTATATATCTAGGTCCTTGGTTGGTTTTTTCTTAATAATACACACCTATAATGAAATGTAAGCAAAAATATGCAAAATCGAATTTAACATATTTTTACGTCTAAAATGACAAGTTTTCGTCCTATTTGTTTTGTATTAAAAACAACAATATCGTACGTTTTGTTTGTTTAGGAACATAGCTTATAATGTCTAGTTACAGAATAACAACACATTGTCGTACATTCAACAACTTTTCAGTCATCATTTTTGGTATTACGGAACATAATAATTCACGAATTGAAGTTGCGAGCTGCCGTCGCCGGATTCTTAATGTCTACTTTTCCGTCCTGAGATCCTTGACTGTTCACTTCTTCCGCTAAATGCTTATAATTTGTAACCCATTTCTGTAGTTCAAACCCTCCTTTACATAGCGTCCTAAGACACGGACGAATAGCTCTGGGTTAATCAGTTACCTTGAGGAAGTTAGCGTCCAGCTGCGAAGCCACGGCCCGGGCCAGCAGAGTCTTGCCGGTACCAGGGGGGCCGTACAGCAGGCAGCCTTTAGGCGGAGTGATGCCGACGCGGACGAACAACTCCGGGTTCATTAGGGGCAGCTCAATCACCTGAAATAAACATTGCTTTATAGAAACTGGCCGTGGCGCTCAAGGCGTTTAGAATTGCCACTTCCAATGGACTACTTAACTACATTGAAAATAAGTTGCAAATTGTTTTCATCCCAGTCAGAGACAACGTAACAAAGCGTAATCAGGTGATTTTCATAAAAAATATACCTATTTTAGGTAAAAACCAGGATTAAAAGTACACATTATTTTTATATATGATCACGTGTCCGAAAACGCTCTGCGTTTGGTTGCATCGCTGGGGACGTCACACGTATCACAGATTGCAGTGCGTGTAGTTATTCTTGTTAGGTCTGGTGTGAGGTGTGACATCATCGAGTCATGTCGCGGGAGCCATGACAGAGATTATCGTTTTGGCGCGCCATTATTTTATTCAAACTTTAAAATTAGTTTTTACAACTAAGTACTAATACGACTGGCCTTGAAGAAATATTAATTACATTTTGCATTATTTTTATCAGACAATACGTTAGGATTATTTCTCAGTAGTAGTCAAGTAGCCTTTTTAGCCTGTGATGTCGTAACATGTCGTAAGAGCTGGAAGAAAACCTACCAGAGGAAAGAAGCTCCTATGTAATTCTATCCCCACTGCAATCACTAGTTCGCCTATTAAGTATGGTGATTAAGGGAAAACCGGAAAACCCTAGTTGGGGGGAGCCTTCGAAAAAACGAGGTGGTCCTATGTTCGGCTTTGTAATTTTTTTTAATCTAGTCTCGCCGGTTTTCTCCGTTTGGTCAATATGGCAGAGGTTAACGTAAAATGTCTGTCTAGCTACGATACGCACCGTGAAATAATTTCGTTCATCCGTTTTATCGTTTATTACACGCACAAAAAAGCGAGACAAAACAGTCGACAAATTTTGTCGCTCACGCTTAGACTAGCAGGAAATACACAAATAATAATAAGCGATAAGGCCGCCCGTTTTACTTGTCTTATACAGTTTCTTTGTATATTACGTTGTTTTTCTGGTGTACAATAAATATATTTTTGTATTGAATTGTAAATCAGTTACCTCTCTGAGTTGCCTGATCTGTTCTTGTAGGCCTCCGATAGCAGAGTATGTGACGTCACCGGGGTCCTCGTGACTCATGTTGTATACTAGCGGATCCACCTGAAAGGTAACATGATTTAAAGAAATAGTCTTTAACAGTTAGAAATATTATAAGCTAGCTGTTTACTTACAATTAGGTAGTTATTTATTATGATCAACATAAGTTCTATAAATAAAAATTTCATCTACCAAGGTAATTGCACCAGCCCCCCCTAGCACGGGGCTTAGAGAAAAATTACGTCATCCAATGCGTAAACTATTTGAAATGCATTCCTTTATCTTCAATTATGTACGCAATGTATGGCGATCCAATGTCATTATTGTCTATTCTACCCTAGACAACAATCCCCGTGCTAGGGGGGCTGGACAGTCAAAGGATGAAAATTTCTGATTTTGTCTTTTTCGCCATATTCAACTTGAATTAAATAGTAAAATTAACTAACCTCTCTCGGCAAATGCCTCATGATAGTCAAGGTGGTCATATCCAGGGCCACTCGGGTGCCTCCCTTCAGCTTGTTCTTGTCGAGTTGGCGACGGCAGCCGACCACATAGCGAGGTCCGTTGGTTGCTTTTACTATAACTGGGATAAGAAATACTATTTTTTAAGACATGTAAAACGTCAAGTGCGAGTCAGACTCGCGTTACGAGGGTTCCGTAAAATTAAATAATTATAAGAGCTTGCTTCTTCATGATTCAAGGTCAAAATTTTGTGTGCCATTGAAAATTTCAAAAACTTGGACAGACGGCTGTAACTTTTGATTGCGTTATCTTAGAAGAAAACTACCACAGCACCCAGAACAAATATCTGCAGATAGTACAAACATTTATCCCGAGGCGGGAATCGAACCCGCAACCTTCAGCAGGCGGACCTCCGCCCGCCGCGCCACATCGGTCGTCAGTTTGATTTATATCACGGCTCGAAGAGGTTACCGACTTGAGAATATGATGTAAATTTCAATTTGATACCTCCACGCATTACTGAGAAAAGAGGGTTGACATACGGACAACAAAGTGATCTTTTTTTTCTTTTGAGGTAAGGAACCCTAAAAATATCTAGGGCTAAGCTTGCCTTTGTATGTATGTAGGTACACCTACATACATACAAAGGCTGGTCATCAATTCATTAGAATTTAATACACTACATAAATTAATATGAAACAAAGAATATTATATCCCATGGGAAACATCTAAAATCTGTAATTAAGTGGTATAGTAATCGCACCGCATGCAATTGACAGCACTGACTCCCTCAATAATGGGTCAAAATCTTTATAAAATGCTCCCTGAGTTGAAATTAATTACAAATTAAAATAGTATTCATAGCTATTGAATTATTTAATTAATATTTACTTGATAACAAACATCAATGCGTTTTTGGAAAATAATTACAGTCAGTTTATTGTCAAATCCTCTTAATTAATTGACATCCTCATAGATTCAATTAACCTAATGTGATGGGTTTACAAGAACCTTAGATTTAGGCATACACATAAACCTTGACTATTGCCGCTCTACAACAAATCTGTAAGTATTTATCGTGCTAGGAGGGATGCTGTAGGCGCGCATCTAGAACCATATTCACCCTGAAGAAGTAGCTTGTTAAGGGATGACACATTGGTGTTCTTCCAACACAAATAAGGTTCCTAGTTACCCGCTTACATCCTTAATGTAAAAGTATATTAATTGATGTGTAAATGTATTTGTCACATTTTGACAAGTCATAATCTCATCATTTAATTGATATTATTTTGTTAATTTTTCATTTGTAATGAAGTACCTGTGACCATAAACACTGCAGGATATAAATATATCTCTCCTGATGTGACATCACAAATAGTGATTTTGAGACGCCTCTAATAAACTCCTTGGCTGAGCATAGAAATTGTAAAAAAGCAGTTAATATCTTACATTTCTCCTCAGTGAGTTGTTTCAGTACTTCTCCTACAATCTGGCCCACACTCTGCAGCGCTTTCAGATCATTTTCACTTTTGTCATACTGCTTGGTTAGATCTTTCAGCTGTTCTCGCACTGAAAATAGCAAATGTTACATGAAATACCATTTCTGTGTTGTGGGTAAATGTTGGTGGATGTTTATTGTCCAAAATCTTATATTTACACTGGAGTGAATCTAGTTTTTCAGCATATTCTGGATATATGACAAAGATTTTGACATTAATAACTTGAATCAAAATATTTAAAAAAATAGTTAAGCGAGGCCTTTCTGTATCAAGAAACACTGTTTATGGGCAATAAAAGCCAAAAATTTACAAGATCTTGTAGTAAATACAAGAAATTGCTTGAGATGATTCGGCACAATTGGTTAAGACAACAAAACTTACTATCTTTAAGTCTGGATTCCACTTCCTTGTGTTCCATCAACTTCTTTCTATAATCCTGGAACGCTTTTTCCCGTTGCGTATCCATTGGGATAGCAGATCCAGCCGGAGGCATTTTATTTTCAAATTTTATAAATTCCCAACACCAAAATCCAAATCACCGAATCACAATCTTTTGACAATTGATTTTTTGAGATGACACTGACAGTATATTTCAGTACCACCATCTTGGACATTGACATTTTAGTCGCACACGTTCCATTGAGACTACGTTAAAGGAGTATATCCACTTGAACGGGTGGGTGATTTTTTCCGTCCACGCATTGAGATGAGAAAGCTATAGTGGCTAAGGAATTTATTTTATACCCAACCAACTGGAATGTGCACCGACGATATGACATGGATAAAAATGAACCGTAAAGGTGTAAGCGCACTACGCGTCAGCGGAACTGCGCGGCCGCGGCACTGCCCGTCAAATGGTCAAATTTAGAACAAATGGCCACGATTTTGTTCTAATTTGACATAAAGTGCCGCGGCCGCGCAGTTCCGTTGTAGCGTAGTGCGTCTCCACATTTAATGACTATAAAACCATAATACCCTTTAAACCACAGAGATTTAAGGGCGCCGCGCGCAGCTAATATAATGTCTGTGTCACACTCAATCAAGCGTAGATTGAGAATTTAACTATGTGGTATATACTCTAAGCAATCAAGTCTGCTTTTGACAAAATAAACAATCAAAATCATCCGTTTGGGAACTCTGATGCCGCAACAACCCACAGATAGATACACACACAGACACACAGATCCATCCGTCAAACTTATAACAACCCTTTTTGTGTCGGGGCCGAATAAAAAAAATATAAGTACCTATTATAAAAGTATACCTACTTTAGCGCTGGCCATATCTCGAGAAGTACCGACAACCGCTGGAGTAAAAGTGTTCTTGAGTGGAGACCGCGACTCGGCAAACATAGTGTAGGACGCCCTCCGATCAGGTGGGATGGCGATTTGCGAAATTGCTGGCAGATGCTTAATGCGGCAAGCTGAAGACAGGGCACTATGGCGCTCATTAAGGGTGGCCTATGTCAACATGGCTAATGATGATAACTTTAAATAATATTATTTCTTTTTATTTTTGTTTTATTGTCTAGGATTCTAATGGTGAAAGAATTTTTCAAATCGGTCCAGTAGTTTCAGAGCCTATTCAATTCAAACAAACAAATTTCCACATTTTAAGTAGTTATTGTGCCATAACTGTAATAATTAGATAATAATATCGCAGATTTTTTGTAGATATTGATGTCCTCTACGAAACTGTAGTACTTACATCACTTTGCTCTATTGTCAATAATTTCCTCAGCTTACGCGCTTGTAAGGATTTCTCGTGGTTATGTTACGTACCTACTATTATATATTTTAACTTGGAAAAGTAGTTATTGTGACATTACTATAATAGTTAGTTAGATAGTGTTGCGGACTTTTTTGTAGTTATGAATTGTCTTCTATAAAACTGTAGTACATTACTTTGCTCTATTGTCAATAGTTTCCGCAGCGTACGCGATATAAGGATTTTTCATGGTATTTTTTTCACACCTTGGGTTACACTATCGCAGTTTTCATACGGATCCCTAACTAGCCTATGTCCATTAGGTTAAATGTGGGATTCTAATGGTGAAAGAATTTTTCAAATCGGTCTAGTAGTTTCGGAGCCTATTCCCGTCAAACAAACAAATAAACAAACCAACACACAAACAAATCTTTCCTCTTTATAATATCATATCATCATCATCATCAGCCTATATCAGACATAGGCCTCCCCTAATGAGCGCCATAGCGCCCTGTCTTCAGCTTGCCGCATCCAGCATCTGCCAGCAGTCTTTCGCAAATCATCATCCCACCTGGTCGGAGGGCGTCCTACACTACGTTTGCCGAGTCGCGGTCTCCACTCAAGAACACGTTTACCCCAGCGGTTGTCGGTTCTTCTCGCGATATGGCCAGCCCACTGCCACTTCAGCTTGCTAATCCTTTGAGCTATGTCGACAACCTTGGTTCTCTGTCGGATGTATTCGTTGCGAATCCTATCCTTTAGAGAAACTCCGAGCATAGCTCTCTCCATAGCTCGCTGGGCGACTTTAAACTGGTGGACAAGCCCTACCGTGAGTGTCCACGTCTCAGCTCCGTAAGGGGTACGGGTAACGGGTAGGACGCACTGATTGAAAACTTTCGTTTTCACCGTTCGTACCCTTTGGGTACGGAACCCTTAAAAGTGTGGACTCTGTGGACGTTGGTAAGTAGTGATCAAAAAGTATCTGTAGTGTTTTTTCCTCTGTGGCAGAAATAACATTTATTAGAATAGAACTCGCATCTTACGTAGTTATTGTATACTCTTTGCTCGCAGCTTGCTGTTCAAAATTTCTGTTTTTCGATATTCGGTAAGTAATTTTATTGAACTGAGCTGAGGCTTGTAAAATTGAATATATCTCAAAATTATTATCACTGCCATTCTGCTTCAGAGATTGTTAATAAATGACATAAATGCTATCAACAACAAATAAAACAAATATCACTAAACTAACCAGAAAATGTTTAGTTGCATCTAAATTGGCTGCTACACCTGATTCATATTAATTTAACGAGTGCTCTAACCTTTATGTAACCGGCTCTCTTATTCCATCGAGATCCTAGTTAATTTAGACCAGCAAACTTAAAAGTACCTAGGTATCCAGCTAATTTCAACCAGCAAGTTTTAATTCAGACCAGCAAGTGCCCAGTTCATAAAACAAACGAGTACCTACCCAGCTGACCAGCACAGTAAGACCAACATTCCAGCCTGTTCCCAAATAAGTACTTCAGACCAGCAAGTGCTCGATTACTAACCAGCAAGTGCTCACTTACTGTCTGTTCAGTTCCAGCAAGTGCCCAATCAATTCAAATGCAGTAATTACCCAGTTGATTTATACCAGGAAATGCGCAGAACTCAAGACTAGGAAGCGCTTTATTACTACTTAACGCTGGACTAGCAAGTGCTCGAAAAATTAAATCTAGCAAGTGGCCAGTTTCTTAGACAATTCAGTCCAGCAAGTGTAAACGTTCAATATCACAAGTGCCCAGCTAATTTCGACTAGCAAGTGCCCAGTTGGTTCAAACCAGCAAATGCCCATGTCATTCAGACCAGCAAATGCCCTGTTGATTCCGACCAGAAAGTTCCCAGGTTCCTTGCATGTGTTGGTGCTGGATGGGTTGTATCTGGTGTTGCGTCGTACCTTTACTAATCATAACCATATGCTATATATTTGCGTACGTAAAACCTATAACAATTGACATTACTGATAAAGTATATTAAATTTTTACACACCGTAGGATAAGTAAATCACTCAACGCTTCGAACTTAAACTAAGAAGCTGATTGACGCTACACTATAATATGGAGCTTCGATTGACGCTTCATGACTGAAGTTATGATTGACGCAATGTAAAAAATGACGCTAAAAGATGAGTCTGAAGACGCTTTCTCGTGTTCCAAGGTGTTCTCTTCCGAATATTAGATGAGAAAAACCGGTGAAGGAAGTCATGGATATATCCATAAGGTGTTTTTTTTATTATTGTCTCGTGTAAGTTGTCCTGTTAAGGTGTGAATAAATTTATTTTTGTCAGTAATTGTGGTACCTACATCCCTTATTTTCTGACCTGTCGACCGGTAGTTAGGTAGCAAACCGAAACTGTGACACAGAGGAATGTACGAACGTCGTCGGTTCCATGCTGGAGGCCTAGACAAAACACGCAATTTCGTGTTTTGTTTCGTTTCGGCCTGTGTTGGTACTCTAATATAATTATATACCTACTGAACTAGAGTACCAATTTGCACAAACCAAATGAATCGAAACACACAATTGCTTATTTTGGAAAATTTCACTAGGGCCAAGTGCGCGTGTTGTAAGTTATAACTACAAATTGTCTGGTAGGACCACTCTGTGAATGTAGTATCACTATATAAAGGCACCTTTACAGGCGAAAGCTTTTTTATGTAGGTATGCAAGTATGTTTGTAACTTCTTAACGTTCAAACGGCTGAACAGGTTTGTATGGTACCTATAGGTTTGTATACGAAGGATTCCAGGTATATCTGTATATACAATACATGAACTGCAGGTTCAGCCCATCACCACAAACACGTTTGCGAAGACGCCGGTTTTAATTCTTAATTTTGGTATTGGTAATAGGTACCCCCCGCAATTCAATAATCGTTCGTTAGAGAGGTTTTATTTGAAACTCAACTTAAAAACAACTCTGCCCTGAATTAACAGAAGATATGGGAGTGAAAGATCGGTCTTAAGTAACTCGTTGGGTTCCAGGCAAAGATGTTTTTTCATTTAGTATCAGAGGTGACTTATATT
This sequence comes from Eupithecia exiguata, assembly GCA_947086465.1. Lineage (NCBI taxonomy): Eukaryota > Metazoa > Arthropoda > Insecta > Lepidoptera > Geometridae > Eupithecia > Eupithecia exiguata. The sequence goes on along the minus strand of OX352248.1, from coordinate 1,279,493 downwards.
TTTTTTTAAATTTAGAATTGGCGCCTTCCCGAACGTGTTTGTGATGATAGGCAGGACCAGCAGTTCACGTATTGTCACTGATTTACCAATAACCTTGTATACATATGGAATTTCTCTCGTCCCTTTATACATACCTAACTATTTTGGAAAAGGAACCCTTAAAAAGATAATAAAAAATAATTTGGCGTTTTAAAAACTATAAACCGACTTCAAATCTTAGCGTCAAAAACCTGAATAATGATCAAATACAGCCCGCCAACAGACGGACGGACAGACAGACATGCAGACAGCGGAGGCCTAGTAACAGGGTTCCGTTTTCACCCTTTCGGTACGGAACACTAAAACGGTTGCAGTCTCAGGAAACCGTATGCCGGTTGAGCAGGGCCGTGCAGTGGCTGGAGTGGTCTTTGGGAGAGGCCTATCAGTGGACGTCTATCGGTCGAAAGGCTGAGAACATTCTGTTGCATGAATCTACATCCTCTTCTTTCAGAAAATTAAAAGATTATACACATCCCAGATCACTATAAACTTGTCAACTTCTATGCCTGTAGGTACACATAGAGGAAAGACACGCTATGCTTATGCATACCTACAACAAGGCTATAAAGTTATCAACGTTATACAGGGCGTCTCACGGATATGCCACATGGAGGGAAAAGTACCTTGAATATTGTAGATGGAACATTTTACTGAAATACCGAAGACATTATTTGAATTTAAAAAACAATTGAAACTGAATTAATACTAAATATTTTTAAGCTTACGCGATCTGAACACATAATTATTAATACTATTTAACGGGTATTTAATAGGTAAATAAACGCGATAAATACCCGTTAAATAGTATTAATAATTATGAATTAATACTATACCTACATTACATTTTGACATTAATATTTAAATAATTACATGGTTGAACCGGGAATCGAACCCGTTACACGAAAAAAATAATCATCATGCCCAACGAGTTATAGCATACCGATCGAAAGGCTTCATGATAAGGATTATTTTTTGCTAGTTACCATAGTGTCAAAAATAAAAGGAAAACCATGAATTTGAGCCTTGTGCCTTTATGCGCCTCGCTCAGTTTATTAGTATTCATGTATGGCCTAGCCTACTCATCATGGGTGACAGATCGCTCTGAGTTTTGAATATTAGATGATGATTGATGATGATGATTGATTTCTTAATAATGAGAGGTTTTCATTTTGCATTTTTAAAAAGAAAAAAATTAGTTCCATTTATCTCGATAGATGGCAGGGCTTCAACTGGTTCCTACTTAGAGAAACCAGGCACTATGGTATGTTAATGTCACATGAAAGAAAACGTCAAAATGATAATCGGTCGATCGCTTAAAGGAACAAGGCACTAGAGGTAGTGCATATACCCATCTTATTCACACCAGAGAGATACGATACTTATACGATATTTACGATTTTTACGTACCATAACCGACGGGGACGGGAGTTAATTATGTCCCCGTCATCGGTTTGATGTTAGAAGGTGAACCGATTACAAAATCTGCCAGTTTTAGCATTAAAAAAATGCGTAAATGGCAACACTCAGAAAAAGTTGGTTTTCCCTTCATTTGACATAGACATACCCTAATCACCAGTTGACACACTGCCATCTATCGAGATATTTAGAACTAGCTTTTTTTTAATGCGAAACGAAAACCCCTCATTATAGTGGTTTTATTCTCTTTGAATTTCTTGTTTGAAATATTTACATTTACTTCAGGGGTGTGATTACTTCCGTCCACGATTTACATTGACAAAAAAAATTACGTATCAGTCATATTTGACAGGCATAGATGGGCATAGAGTTGAAAATAGATCGTAGATACTGTACTTTTTCTCTACGGGGCATGTAGCCTGCGGCTTAGTAAACTTTAATCAAACAAGTAGTTTCAGCGCTACGTGGAAACAAAAAAATCGGCGATATACAAACATGTATACATAGGGTGCCAACCTCATAAATAACCCTCCCCCGGCCCCCAAAGAGTTTTATGTAGTTATTGTATACTCTTTGCCCAAAGAATAAACATTAACTACGTAAGACCGGCCCCGTTGGTAGTCGGGACCACTTTAATAAGTCGCATCGGCAAAATTCGTTTGCATAGAAGAGAACATTTCAACCCGATTGAATACGAATGCCAACGCCTTTAAAATAATAGACTTCATTGGGTTGCGTTAAGCTTTTAAGTCAACAAAAACACGAGGCTCATCGACGTCATGCGCGTAGCCATCACCCAATAGCAACAACACATGTTTTGCGGGCATACGCAGAGCGTTATTATTGGCTTGGATTTTTTCGCACCTACCAAAATTAAGACTTCTGGGCAGGTACATCGGTGTAACTTATTTTCGTGATCAACCTGTACTAATAGTAGTGGTTTTATTCTCTTTGTAGGTACTAGGGAAAGAGACGAAATAAGGCATGAGACCAGTTAAGGTGACTGGCTAGATGCAGAAAGTGACGCCATAGGATAGTGACGTGATTGAGAGGGAGACGAAATAGCGAAAGTGACGACTGATCAACGTAACCAATATTTCAGAGCTCTTTGTTTAAGTACCTATTAGTTATTGAATTCTCTTTGCTCTTTGGTTTCATTTTCTTTGTTTTCAAAGTATTTTAGAAATGATCTGGCGAAACGTTTATAAAAACCCTTGCTCCAACATATACAGTAAAGAAACAATCGAAGTTTTCGGATGTTCACTATTTTGTTTGTACTGCTATGTACAAGCCCATTTTGGGTGTGTGCTCTTTGTTGCTTTCCGTGCATGCATTCTTTATATCACAAGTTTATTGGTGTTCCGAAAGAATGCAAATGTAAGGGGAACCCAGGCACCGTCGTAGGTGATGTAAGTGAAATAGGTTTAAAACATGCTAACAGAAACGAAGGTAGATTGATAGTTGACGAAAATGGTATACTACAGTTGGGTTGTAAATGTGATGAATCTGAAAACAATCTTGAAAAAAATTTGAAAACTGGCAAAATCATGATAATCAGTAATCCAGATGCTGTCACTACTAATGCAGGTGATGGAGTTAATAAAGCTAATACTACTGTTGAATATGATGAAATAGATGAAGTTAATAAGCCTGAAGGAAAAGCTAAAACTGGTACACCTGAAGTTAAATCTGATGCAGCTGGTTTACCTGAAGATAAAGTTGAAAATACCAACGCCGATAAAAGTCGAAAACTTGATGCAGAATCTAAAAATAGTAAACTAGTTGAATCTGATAGAGTTAATGAACCTGAAGGAAAAGCTAAAACTGGTACACCGGAAGCTAAATCTGATACAGCTGGTTTACCTGAAGATAAAGTTGAAAATACCAACGCCGATAAAAGTCGAAAACTTGATGCAGAATCTAAAAATAGTAAACCAGTTGAATCTGGTGAAATAGATAGAGTTAATAAACCTGAAGAAAAAGCTAAAACTGGTACACCTGAAGCTAAATCTGATACAGCTGGTTTACCTGAAGATAAAGTTGAAAATACCAACGCCGATAAAAGTCGAAAACTTGATGCAGAATCTAAAAATAGGAAACCAGTTGAATCTGATGAAATAGATAGAGTTAATAAACCGGAAGGACAAGCTAAAACTGGTACACCTGAAGCTAAATCTGATACAGCTGGTTAACCTGAAGATAAAGTTAAAAATAGCAACGCAAACCAACCAAATTTGCACAGATGTTTATTTCTGTAACTGTTGCCGCTATAAGAACAAATACTAAAAAACAATAAAATAAATGTTTAAGGGGGCTCCCCTACAACAAACGTGTTTTTTTTGCCGTTTTTATAGAGAATGGTACGGAACCCTTCGTGCGCGAGTCCGACTCGCACTTGTCCGGTTTTATTTTTACAAGTTTTGTTGTTGATGACATGATTCGTAGCTTGTTATAGAAGCGTACACAATTTCCCATAAATGATTTCCCTACCTTTCGTAATCTATATGAAGGGATGTGTAGTTTGTTCTTGTTTCTTGTATTTATGTTGTGATCATCACATTTTTTCAAAAAGCTATAGGTATCTATTTTTGTGGGTATACATTAGATTTTCATAGATGTACCTATTGCGATATTACTGTCATAATATTTATATCTTTAAATAATTCCCTCAAAGAGTGGCGTGGCTTTAATTTATAAATTGCGCGTAGGTATAGCCCTTTTTTGGAGAACAAAGATAGTCTGGATGTCGTCGGCTGCCCGTCCCCAAATCAAAATACCATAAGACATTAGGTATACTATGGAAGTAACTGAAATAAACTAACCTAGCTGTGTCGTCTTCGGTAACATATCTAATTGTTCGAACAGCATTGGTTTGGCTGGTGAACTAAGGCCCGTATTATGAAAGCTCGCTCAGTCACCGATCTATGCTTGAGTGACGTTTATGCCATAGAAAAGCGTTACTCAAGCATCGATTGATAACTGAGGAAGCTTTTATAATACGGGCCTTAAGTCTGCCTGCGAGAGCATCAATTTGCGGTCTCCATTGAAGAGAGGAATCAATATGTGCGCTGCCTTAGAAGTTTGATTTATATCACGGTTCCATGAGGTTACGGACTTCAGAATATGTTCTTAATTCCAACACGATACCTTACGCCTCTAAAAAATAATTCGATTAAAATAATTAATTCAATCCATAATGTTTGTTGCTATTGCGCGGCAGTAGGTACGCTTTACCGTATTACTTTGCAAAAGTCGAATCCTTACCTTCAGATTAAATAAAAAATACCTACCTGCTACAAATAAGCACCTAGGGGGGACCGTTCTACCCTGCTGACCAGTCCACCCCCACCCAAATCTCCATGGATCTTGATTAAGGATCCTCTGCCAAATCCGCTTAACCGAGGGAAGATTAGCTCTCTATCCACAAAAACGGGCGGTTTAAATCACGAAATTCAATGAATTTCTCGACTCGATCGCGAATTTTATACCCTGCTAGCTAGCACCTGCCTCGGCTTCGCACTGGTAGCAGATTAGCTGGTACAGTCAGCAACGGAAATCGCTGAACACGAATTAATAATATAATTAGTATATATTATTATAATAATATAGATCATTTTTACTATTCATAGAAAACGACCAGAACGCCCTGAATAAATATCTGCAGATCGTACAAACATTTGTCCCGAAGCGGGAATCGAACCCGCAACCTCTTGCGTCGCAGGCTGACCTTAGAGCAAAAACGCGCCTGTCTTATTCTACATATATATTGTTTATTAATATCAGTATCACCTACATAACATCACCGTGGTATCCATAGAGTTCAACAAGTATACCATATTAGTAAGTAGATACACCAAACTTTTTTCTGATAATCCGATACCTTATCATTTAGTACTATACGTGGACGGAGGAAGCACCCCCCCTTGTACTATATTAACTCTATGGTGGTATCACTGAGACAGTAGCGCGTTTTTACTCTAGGGCGCCGCGCGCAGCTAGTTTAGCGTCTGTGGAAATTTACATTTACTTCAGGGGTGTGATTTCTTCTGTCCACGATTTACATTGACAAAAATTAATGACGTATCAGTCATATTTGATAAAGATAGGCATAGACTTCGATAAAAGTAAAAAAAGGGAGATGAGGCATTATCATCTCGAAAGTGTATGGCTCAAGTCAGGTCCAACTATGTTCCCTTACCTCAGTCATAGTCGGACTGGCGGCGCGGGCGGTGGCATCACATATTTTCCCGCGTAACACCAAACTTTTTTCTGATAATCCGATACCTTATCATTATTTCATCTGTGATACGGTAGTTTTTGAGTGAGCGCTGGTAGAACGTACCGTATCTTCCTTTTTTTCACAGACATTATACTAGCTGCGCGTGGCGCCCGGTCAACAGCATATAAGGCATAGAGTTATTATAGTACTAGCCATAGAGAGCGTCTATGGCCTGTTCCTCCCAATGCCCAGCGTAGCCAGGAGAACCTCATTGGCAACTGCAACGGATAAGGATGGGCAAATGTGCGCGCTACTATGCGCAAAATATGTCGATAAAATAGATAGTATTCAATTTTCGTGAATTAGAGTAGGTACATGGTAGGTCTTAAAAAACTATGGTCTCAATAGTTTGTCCTCTCCGACATACACTAACTATAAAAAAACTTAGTTAGCAAAAGCTAATCCATTAGAAAATCTAAATTAAAATCAATTTTTGGGTAACCAAAACCTTATCTTATCTTTATTTCTATGAAAAGAAACAATAGAAAAACCAATCACAAATCCTAGTCCAAATGTTGGGTTCCCAATATTTTATCTCTGGCCCTGTTCTTTTTATGGCGTCGTCGAAGTCGCCGATTAACGTTTTCGTAAGTTTACGGTCTTTTTGGAAATCTGAAAGAGAGGGAAATATTTAAACAACCAGTTATATAAATAGGTGCTAATAATCTGAATAAATCATTATTTAGGTAGGTACTAAGGTAGAAGTTATCTGGTATTTCCGAAACTACTAGTCCAATTATGTACCATAAAATATTATAGCTAGGTACATGTTCTTTGAGTGACTTAAGCTGGGTACGATATATCCAGATACCACGTGAGCAAAGGTACGGCCAATGGCAAGAAGTATGTTTGAAAATAACATTAGACTAAATGCTAGCAACTGGCCTCGACTTTGCACGTGTAGTAAAGCAGTTCCGTAATACGTTGGGTTACGCAGCGATTGCCAGCAAAGATCCCAGTTTTCAGAATGATTTTTATCGACATCTTCAACAATCGACATTATTTTGACCAATTAGAACAAAACCCTCATGAATATAGTAAAATTAACGGGATGTTTCCGAGGATTACTTTTTGTAATGTAATTTACTTATGCATTATTATATCCACCCCGTACCTACCTACAAAAGATATCGACAAAAATGCCGACTACGTCCCATAACTAGTCAAATCGGCAGGTAGCGGTAAAGTGCGAGGGTTTCATGTACTCCCGCGTCCCACCCCTGTTTCAACCCCGTGAAATGATTTTTTATTTATTTACTGTAGAGTGAACAATTACTAACCGGTGGTATGTGATGCGGCCATTTAGTCCAGTCTCCATCCTGCTATCATTTTTACAATACTTGATGGCACATTTCACCATTTTTCCTTCAAGAAAAATAAAATCTAACTCGTAAACTCCCAACGACAGATCATACAGCTGGTTCTCACTACTTTAGTACTATACCTACTTACAAATCTGTGGTTCTCACATGAATAATTGTCATTCATTTGACAAGTCTATGATGTTCTCACTCGTGTCTACTTGATCAAAACACGCTCTCTATGGTGTTATACTAACTCTATGATATAAGGCCATTCGAAAGAAAAATAAAGGACGGGACATCCTCGGGATCTCTTTTTTCATTGCATTCTGGCTTCGGCTTTCGCCGAGTTTGTTAGTATTCATCTATGGAGTGCACATCCTGGCGTGGAGCGCTTGGATTAATTTACCTACTGATATAGCAATTGCACAATTCGTTTCAATCTGTTTTCTTAGAATAAACGGAAATTATAAAAGGGTTAAATTCCTGGTTTCATTGATTTCTGACTCCTTCTCCTACACATTCATAGGGTGCCAACCTCATAGCCCTCCCCCGGTCCTCAACGAGTCTTACGTAGTTATTGTACACTCTTTGATAACTACGTAAGGCCAGTCCCGTTAGTAGTCAGGTAATAACATTGATCTAAATTCTAAAGGAGATCTCTTTTTTCATTGGGTAATAATAAAAATACACTATCATGCGTACTATTTATTATTATATTTCAGTGCTCTTTGAGTAGGTAATTATTGTATTCTCGTTGCTCTTTGGTTTCTTTTTCTTTATTTACAAAATATTTTAGAAATGACCTGGCGAAACGTTTATAAAAACCCTCGCCCCAACGTATACAGTAAAGAAACATTCTTTTCTCTAATTGTTCACTATTTTGTTTGTAATGCTATGTACAAGCCCATTTTGGGTGTGTGCTCTTTGTTGCTTTCCGTGCATGCATTATTTATATCACAAGTTCATAGGTGTTCCTAAAGAATGCAACTGTAAGGAAAACAAAGGTGCCGATAACACCGACGTAGGGGATACAAGTGAAATAGGCTTAAAACATGCTAAAAGAAACGTAGATAGATTGATAGCTGACGAAAATGGTGTACAGAACTTGCCTTGTAAATGTGATAAATCAAAAACCAACCTTGAAGAAGGTTCGAAAACTGACGAAACCAAGAGAACCAGTAATCCAGATGCTAGCACTACTAATGCAGGTGATGGAGCTAATAAAGCTAATACTACTGTTGAATATGATGAAATAGATAAAGTTAATAAGCGTGATGGAAAAGCCAAAACTGGTACACCTGAAGTTAAATCTGATGCAGCTGGTTTACCTGAAGATAAAGTTGAAAATACCAACGCCGATAAAAGTCAAAAACTTGATGCAGAATTACAAAATAGTAAATCAGTTGAATCTGATGAAATAGATGGAGTTAATAAGCCTGAAGGAAAAGCTAAAACTGGTACAGTTGTAGCTAAATCTGACACTACTGGTTTACCTGAAGATAAAGTTGAAAATACCAACGCCGATAAAAGTCAAAAACTTGATGCAGATTTAAAAAATAGTAAACCAGTTGAATCTGATGAAATAGATGGAGTTAATAAGCCTGAAGGAAAAGCTAAAACTGGTACACTTGTAGCTAAATCTGACACTACTGGTTTACCTGAAGATAAAGTGGAAAATACCAACGCCGATAAAAGTAGAAAACTTAATGAAAAATCTAAAAAAAGTAAACAAGTTAAATCTGCTGAAACAGATAGAGTTAATAAACCTGAAAGAAAAGCTAAAACTGGTACACTGAAAGTTAAATCTGATACAGCTGGTTTACCTGAAGATAAAGTTAAAAATACCAACGCTGATAAAAGTAGAAAACTTAATGAAAAATCTAAAAAAAGTAAACCAGTTGAATCTGATGAAACAGATAGAGTTAATAAACCTGAAGGAAAAGCTAAAACTGGTACACTGAAAGCTAAATCTGATACAGGTGGTTTTGAAGATAAAGTTAAAAATACTAACGCTGATAAAAGTCGAAAAAATAGTAAAATAGTTGATTCTGATGAAATAGATAAAGTTAATAAACCTGGTAAACCTAACGGAAAATCTAAAACTGGTACTTCTGAAGCTAAATCTGATACAGCTGGTTCACCTGAAGATAAAGTTAAAAATACCAACGCTGATAAAAGTCGAAAAAATAGTAAAATAGTTGATTCTGATGAAATAGATAAAGTTAATAAACCTGGTAAACCTAACGGAAAATCTAAAACTGGTACTTCTGAAGCTAAATCTGATACAGCTGGTTCACCTGAAGATAAAGTTAAAAATACCAACGCTGATAAAAGTCGAAAAAATAGTAAAATAGTTGATTCTGATGAAATAGATAAAGTTAATAAACCTGGTAAACCTAACGGAAAATCTAAAATTGGTACTTCTGAAGCTAAATCTGATACAGCTGGTTTACCTGAAGCTAAAAATTCTTACCCAGATAGAACTGGAAAACCTGATGCAAGAGCTAAAACTAGTGAACCTGTAGCTCGATCTGATACAGCTGGTTTACCTGAAGCTGAAAATTCTTACGCTGATAGAACTGGAAAACCTGATGCAAGAGCTAAAACTAGTGGACCTGTAGCTCAATCTGATACAGCTGGTTTACCTGAAGCTAAAAATTCTTACCCTGATAGAACTGGAAAACCTGATGCAAGAGCTAAAACTAGTGAACCTGTAGCTCAATCTGATACAGCTGGTTTACCTGAAGCTGAAAATTCTTACGCTGATAGAACTGGAAAACCTGATGCAAGAGCTAAAACTAGTGGACCTGTAGCTCAATCTGATACAGCTGGTTTACCTGAAGCTAAAAATTCTTACCCTGATAGAACTGGAAAACCTGATGCAAGAGCTAAAACTAGTGAACCTGTAGCTCAATCTGATACAGCTGGTTTACCTGAAGCTGAAAATTCTTACACTGATGGAACTGGAAAACCTGATGCAAGAGCTAAAACTAGTGAACCTGTAGCTCAATCTGATACAGCTGGTTTACCTGAAACTGAAGCTAAAACTGCTGATGATTATGAAACTGATGAACCCGATGTAACAGCTGAAACCACTGACCCTGATAATAGTGCTAAATCTGCAAAAGCTGATTCTAGTCATAAATTACATACAGTTAATTTAGTTTTTAAACGTGATAAAAGGGATATAAGAGGTGTTAAACCTGCGGTAGCTCATACAGATACCAAATTTGCTAAATACCTAAAGGCCAAAAATGTCACACCGGCTGCAAATTCTAGAACTGGCAAGCTTAAAGCTGCAAAAGCTAAATCTGTTAATGCTAAAGCTTAATTTTAAGCCTTATCTCTGAATTCATTTCATGAAATCAGAGAAAGTTTTAGTACCACTTCGTCCTACTGAAGAGAACAACTGAGGCTCCATAAAGATCAAGCAAATGGTGATGACAGACAGCGTCGGTAAACGAACTGTTTACTTTTTGGATATACCTGCAGTTTTTATATCTTTTACCTTAGTTCCTATACTTTGAAGGGATACCCAAGACTGAAGATAGTCAATTCTGTGTCAGACGTAAAATATATCAAGATACCTATATGTAAAATACAATAAATAAATAATTATCGGCTATTTGTATTTCCAAGTTTCCGTGTTTTTTTGTGCGCGTGTATAGTCCCGACAATGACAAAAAAGCCGCATAAAAACCCTAGATTGCAGCATCATGCAATCAGGGGTTTTCTGCACTGCTGGACAAAGGCCTCCCCTTATGAGCGCCATAGCACCCTGTCTTCAGCTTGGCGCATCTTGTATCGGCATCTTACACTCATAAACATATTATGTAACCCAGCGGTGGTTGTGACGATCACTCGTTATTTTTCGCTACCTTATACGAGTAACTGTAACATGTAACGTAGAACTAAACAAAGCTACTTTTAAATTATATTTTTTTGAGATAGTATTCGATCAGGGAGTTTAGAAAGATACCTGTAGATGAACAACTGAAAAAGAAAGAGATGACGAAAAATGTTCAGAAGTTGGAGATCACAATTATATTTCCGATGACTCGGAACCCGAATAATTTAAAAACTTTTGTATTTAGGTATATTTTATTACAATAAAAAGCAGATTTTTTATTTTGTCTGTTAATAATAGAAATAAAATTTGCAAGACTAATCTTGCAAATTTTATTATTTTATTTTATGGAAATAAAGAATTTTTGATTTTGATTTTGAGTAATACAATATATGTTATACATACAAAAATGTATACCTAGAAAAGGTCAATTAAATTCTTAAAATAGTTTTATTTTGACTCACACGGAAATAAAGTGGTACTTTTGATTTCTGTCGCTTCGGTATGTAGACTAAAGTAAAGAACTAAGAAACCTTTAGCCTGATAGTTGTTATTTTTCGAGTTGGAGCAAAACCCGTCCCAAGCTTTTTTATCTTCTAAATAATCTGATATTTTGTAGTAAGCCTTTTTGCACAGAAAGGTTTTGACAATTTGTTTGAATTTATTTATTGATAGATTTTGCAACTTGCAACACTAGGAGTTTTGTTGTAGAAGCGTATACATTGCCCTTTAAAAGATACATTAATCTTGTGAAGCCTGGTTGTGGACACAGCGAGTTATACTAAAGAAATATATACTTTAATTTCACATAAAATATGCACATACGCACATATAATTAATGTATTTAAAAAAAGCATTCCTCTATTTTAATACTGTGTTTGAAGACAGAGCGCTATGGCGCTCATTAGGGGAGGTGTCCTATGTCCAGCAGTGGACTACTATAGGCTGATGATGATGATGATGCCGAAAGACAAAACCGAATAATTGTAAAAGCCACATGGCTATTAATATAGATAACATTACCGTGCTATTAATTTTGAGAAGCCTGTCCGAAGTTTTGTCTCAAAACAAAAAAAAAAGATTTATAGAATTTTTGAATTTTGAATTGTACGGAACCCTCAGTGCGCGAATCGACTTGCATTTTATTTCTATTGTCTCCAATAAAATACTTTAGTCTTTGCTCATGCTCTTTGCCAAAGAGTACAGTACAAGGGGCTCTTTGTTGACACTGCACTGTCACAGCAGTATTGATTGTTAATATTTGGCGCCGCGCGCAGCTAGTATGTCTTTGGGTTGTTATTATTTGACTACTCTAAAAATTATTGTTGATACATGTATATTTTTCTAGACCCTTGAAATTTGTGCTTTTTATGAAACAGAAGAAACGTCACAATTAAGTATTTTTAATTGAAGAAATTTTAATCAATGAATAATAATTATATTCCCACATGCAAAGAAACCCAAAATATTATCCATACCTACAACTTTCTTGAATTGAGCCGCTGCTGATGTAAAACTACAAGTACCTCAACTATTTCAGTGACCGGTTAGAGTCCAGTTACCCAGTGAATCCACTTACCCAGTGATTCCAGTTTTGCATGTGCTGCATATTACCGTGCTGTGCTTGGGTGCTGTTGGTACCTCTACTAATTTTGTGCCCTTTTATATTGTGCGCGAGAGAATTCTGTCCTGACTGCTTGATTATATTCCCACATAGATGCTTAGATTTCTTCGGGCTTGGAGTCAAAGCGCAAGAAGATAAAGAAAGAGATAAACCAGAACCGTAAGTGAAGAAGAAAAGTTGAGTTGGTGACAAGACACCAAGCTTCGAACGCACGAAAGTGCTCGTGAAATAAGTTTGAAGAAACAACACCTGTATTCAGAAAAAACGACTCTTAGTCCAAACTTGCTTTTGTTTCCGCCAAAACATATTTCTAAGAGAATTTTATTTCTGGAAACTATAATTGAAACTTGGGCATTTTAAGAAACAGAAATACTAAAAACGTGACTGGAATGCTAGGCTAGAGAAGCGAAAAGCGAAGCTTATTAGTAAATACATTGTAGGAAGGCAACGATTTAAAAGCTTTTTGTTTGAATTATACAAAACTGTGCTCAGAATTTTATTCTGGTATAATCATTTTTCTTTAGAAAAAGTTGCCGATGCAATGTGTTGTGTATACATATTACCTTCAATAGTCAGCCCGTTTTTGTCTTGCGTGCCCTTATTCGACTGCTGTTTTGATTCCTGCATGGCATGGTGTAGCTCTACAGAAGATAAGGAAAAGGAATCGACGAAGTTACAGACCTAGAAACCTTCCGTCCCAAACGATGGAAGGTTATTGCGATACTAGACGATAAAGATAACTGTGAATGAGATCTGATAATAAAGAAATCAATGTGCAATTTTGTGCTTTTACTTATATCATGTAGTCCAAGTTTGTCGTGCGTCTTTTGCTGTTTTCCTTGCTTGCATGCATTGTACCACAAGTATGTTGACACGGCAGATGATGGTAGCTGCAAATGTTGTGAAGTTGATGATGAGGATGAAGAATGTAACATCAGGAGTCTTATTCAAGGGATAACAGGATCTTTATCATCAAAACTGAAGGAATGTGATGAAAAACGTGAAGAGAGTTCTGAGTACGATAGTGAAGAAGAAATTGAAGAAGAAAGTGAAGATGAAGATAAAAAACGTAAAGACGAGAAAAAGAAAAAAAAAGATAAAAAACTAGAAGACAAGAAAAAGAAAAAAGAAGATAAAAAACGTAAAGACGAGTTAAAGAAGGAAGAAGATAAAAAACGTAAAGACGAGAAAAAGAAAGAAAAAGATAAAAAACAAGCAGACAAGAAAAAGGAAAAAGAAGATAAAAAACATAATGACGCGATAAAGAAGAAAGAAGATAAAGAACGTAATGACGAGAAAAAGAAAAAAAAAGATGATGAACGTAAAGAGCAGAAAAAGAAAAAAAAAGATAAAGAAGATGAAGACAAGAAAAAGAAGAAAGAAGATAAAGAAGATGAAGACAAGAAAAAGAAGAAAGAAGATAAAAAAGATACCCCCGGTCAAAACAGGTTAAAATCATTATTCAAGAGAAAAAAGAAAGAAGAAAAGTCCGTTACAATTGAAAGTACGTCGCAAACTGTTGCCAAGACAGGAAAAACTTCGTTAACGAAGAAAAATGAAAAAACGGTAGGAACCTCGCAAACGGAAGTCAAGCCGAAATCTTAAAAGTGAATCGTTAAAAGGCTATACATGTTAATATATTTTTGTTATACTATAACTTTCGTCGTTGTGTCGTTGCACCTAACATTAACGCCCTCATATTTGCTGTACCTCTTAAAATAAAAGGAATTTTTTATTTGTATATAATGTTCATCAAAAATGTACTTCCATTCTTTCAGGCATACCCATTGAATAATAAGTAGTTTACAAATTATTGACTATTAAAAATTATAAAATCTACTAGCGATAGCATAACGTAAAATTCATTTTAATCTAATAAATCAAAACACAACAACAATTATTTAATAAAATCCAATAAAACTCATCGATTAACAATTCCATAACATAATAAATTGCAGCTCTTCTAATTGTAAGTGCTGCAAGCTGCGATCTGAACTGATCTCGCATGGGAGTGTATTGTGCATTGTCCCCCTGCCTAACCGGGCCCCAACCAGTCCAGCTCCTTGAAGTACCGGAGCAGGACTCTTGGCGATTGACAGCTTCGTTTCAGCTTTTCTGTGGGTGTCATCAAACCCGACCAGGTTTGATGCCTCTTTGAGACTCTTCAATCCCGTTTTCCTCCTCTGTGGCCGTGCAGTGTACCACAACATATTCCACAGTCTCTTCTTCATGGAGGCAGCCACGATACAGGCTGTCTGTGACTCATGTCTTGAAAAGATGATGATTCAGCTCACAGTGACCTGTGATGATGCCCACCATTGTTCTTAGGTCCTCACGGCTCATCTTGAGCATCATGTTTGTTGTATTCCTATCTTTGAAAGGGAATATTGACTTATTGTCCCATCACTAAGTCAATATTTCCTTTCAAAGATAATCTTTATAATGATTTAGTTTTTATATCACCGCTTATTCAGAAAACATAATATAAATAACAAAGCGCTTAGGACTTCGCTCAGGGAACAGCAAAAAATATCGAGTCTCCGTTAACTGAGCGTAAGAATTTTTATGTAGCTGATTGGAAAGGATTCTTCGCCTCCGTTGCGTCGGCGTCGGTGCAAAAACTCCTCCAGCTCATTCAGCCGCATTTCCTCCAAGATACTTGGATTGACAATCATCCTTCTCAACACCTTGATTAAACATATAGCGAGCGGTGCATCCCTCCTAACTTCCAGCTTGTTGTATCCAACCAAGCATAATGACAAATAAAAAACTTCTGAGGCCTGGTAGCACTCCTCCGCGAAACCATAGCAGCGAAACCGCTACAAGAGTTCCGCTGCGCATCATTACTACATTTGTCGCCGCTCGACAGATTCATGCGAAACAAACATGGTAATGCAGCGGCCATATCTCGCGAAGAGCCGACAACCGCTGGGGTAAACGTATTCTTGAGTGGAGACCACGAGTGTAGGACGCCTCCGACTAGGTGGGATAATGATTTGCGAAAGACAGATGCTGAATGTGTCATGCTGAAGACCGTTATGGCGCCACGCTCGGTAAACGAATGCCAAATTTCATCTTGATCTGTTCAGTAGTTTTGAAGATAATAAAATTAACATTACACGAGTCACTACATCCAAAGAGATAACTCAGTAGACTTAATGCACCTGGTGAAAATCACTTGGGTGCATTAAGTACTACGAACGGGAGACTGTGCTCCTGGGTGAACTAAGCACACCTTTTAACAAAACACCCGGTAGACTTAATTCACCTGGAGTAAATCACCTGTGTGCATTAAGACAAGTACTACGCACGGTAGACTTAATTCTCCTGCGCTGCAGTGCTCCCCAGCTCCTGCAAAAACTCATGCTGAGGCAGAGCCATTTTGTTACTGGACTTACATTTTTGTATTTAAGCCAATTTTATTATGTATTATTGTGTAAGTATGTGTAAGTCTTTTAACAAATAAATAAATTCTATTCTATTCTATTCTTCTGCAGTGAGCGCTGAGTGGCAGCCTTTGGATCTCACATTGTTTGTATGATTAACTAGCAGCGCCTTGCGGTTTCACCCGCGTAGTTCCCGTTCCCGTGGGAATTCCGGGATAAAAAGTAGCCCATGTTCTATTCCAGACTATAATCTATCTCTGTGCCAAATTTCATCCAGATCCGTTAAGCCGTTCTGGCGTGATAAAGGAACAAACATCCATCCATCTATCCATCCATCTAAACTTTCACGTTTATAATATTAGTGAGATAGTGAGATGAGATTAGTGAGATTCTCTTATAACACTGTATTTTCTTGTGTATAGTGGAATAACATTTTCTTACTGTTATTCTGAAGCATAGACCTATTGTGATTACTGACATAGGTAAAGCTGTTTTACCCCAATCTTGAAAGAGTTGGCACACAACTAGGACACGAAGAAAACGCGAACACATTTAACGCACTGCGTATTCCTGGCAAAACATTGAACCGACGAAAAAATAAAACTTTTCTCGGGTTTCTTCCGTTGCAAGTTTGAGATAAGCCCCGATATGTCGCCGGCACTAATCTTTCCTGTTTCAGGAAAAAACTGGGACAAAAAATGGGATAACTTGAAGATAAAATAAATGGAAAATGGTTCCGTATCGCGATGGTCCGTATGCCGTATGCCGGATTAGGACTAAGGGCCCTATCTGATTAGGACACCATGGTGGCGCCACCGGTCGCGCTACCGTGGTGTCTTGAGCTACCAAGCGAGAAACACCAAAACCGACACCATTACCGGTGCGGTGGTGATTTGAGACGCCAAATAGCCTTGTGCGGCGCAGGAGGTTGCGGGTTCGATTCCCGCCTTGCGACAAATGTTTGTACGATCTGCAGATATTTATTCCGAGTGTTCTGTCGTTTTCTATGTATAATAAAAAAAATCGATCTGTATATTGTATTACATATATCAATTACCTATACCCATAACACAAGCTCTGCTTAGCTTGGGGCTAGATAATCCTGTGTGAATTGTCCAGCATTATTTATTATTTATTTATTTACAAAAGAATATAAATGTAGTGTCACAGATATTTATTTATTTAAAGAAAATTACAATAACAGAATACAATAATTACAACTAATATTTACACTTAAATTTATTTTCTAAAAATCTAAGCCGCCACCCCACCCTGGTGTGCCCAGAATGCTGGCAGCATTGCCACGTTGAATGGCAATGCTAATTCGTTGACCGAAATAAAAGCCAGCATTCCGATCACCTGTGGACTCTACTAGGAGTTTTGTTAGATCTTTGTATATTTATATACTAGCAGCGCCTCGCGGTTTCACCCGCGTAGTTCCCGTTCCCGTAGGAATTTCGGGATAAAAAGTAGCCTATGTCCTATTCCAGACTATAATCTATCTCTGTTCCCAATTTCATCCAGATCCGTTTTGCCGTTCTGGCGTGATAAAGGAACAAACATCCATCCATCTATCTATCTATCCATCCATCCATCCATCTAAACTTTCACGTTTATAATATTAGTGAGATTTATTTACATATTTATGATTGCGCCAACAGTGGGTGATTTGGTTGCCGGCAACAAATTTGGTTGCGCAACCAAGCTAATGCCAGGTGAGGTACCCTCCATATAACTGTACACATTTTGTTGATGACGCTGTGGCGCCAGTAGTGTCCTAATGAGAAAGGGCCTTTAGTACGTGTCGAGTGACATCGGGCAAGCCGATTGCTGAGCCCGAATCATGCCCGAATACACGGAGTATAAGGTGTAACAATAATCAATAAAACATAATCCCTCGCCTTTACGACCTCTGTGGCGTAGCGGTTGCAGATCTGAGATGTAGGATGTTGCAGGTTCAATTTCCGTCTCGGGATAAAAACCTTCACTATTGTGCACTAATTTGGATACACCCTATATAATGTTTCGGATCATCTGGGTGTTATATTTGCTTTTTCTCTATGCTCTCTAAATTGACTCGGGCCTCTGGTATTTAAAGCGTGTACATTATGTCTAAAGAGATTTGCGTGGCACTCTAACACGAGGAGGGGAAAACCTACTATTAACTTGAATAAGCTTAGTTTTCAATGAACAGAACCCTAAAATGATAATACAGTTAAGGGTTCCAACTTGAAGCATGAACAAAAGTTTTATCTAAACTTCGGGGTATCTACACTATTAGCTCAAGTTTTAGGAAGTTCATCCCTAAATCGACTTTGATTTTATCTACACAGGGTCGAGGGTGCTTTGGCACGACGTACAGTAGGTTTTTTTATTGGTAGTAAAAACAAATAAATAAATAATAAATAATGCTAGACAATTCACATAGCATCATCTAGCCTCAAGCTAAGCAGAGCTTGTGTTATGGATACTATTTTACTGATAAACATATTACAATACACAAATATTAATTTTTTACTAAGCATAGAACGACCAGAACACGGACAAATATCTGCAGATCGTACAAACATTTGCCCCAAGGCGAGAATCGAACCTGCAACCTCCTGCATCGCAGGCGGACCACCACACAACAGAGATCGTCAAAAAACACGGTAAATTTTTTGACCACCGATCACACTTTGAAGGAACTTATTCGCTCGGGACTTGAAGAATGCGATTTAAATATTGCTGGACAATTTAAATATATATGCATGTATAAACTGAAATAAATATGAAGATATTGTGTTATAATAATAGGTACTAAATAGAAATAGAAATACATTTATTTGGACACAGGTACACACAAATCTCACTAATATTATAAACGTGAAAGTTTAGATGGATGGATGGATAGATAGATGGATGGATGTTTGTTCCTTTATCACGCCAGAACGGCTGAACGGATCTGAATGAAATTTGGTACAGAGATAGATTATAGTCTGGAATAGGACATAGGCTACTTTTTATCCCGGAATTCCCACGGGAACGGGAACTACGCGGGTGAAACCGCAAGGCGCTGCTAGTATAAAATAAAGCGGAAAACAGGAACAATTTAACATGGATGTTACTTACCTTAGTAAGTGACATAAAAGGGTGCTAGTAAAAATAAGGTGACTCTGCCTCCATGACCCTGCGCCGAAATAGGGCTCAGCGTGTGCTGAACATGAAAATAATATAACGAATCATCAGACCACAAAAAATACCTGAATAAACATAGTTAATTCAGTCAAATAAACCTATTTCTTATCATAGCGATGACATCGTCAGTTGGTTCATAGATATTCGAGGTAAACTTGAAATATTGTAGTAGTTAATAGTTTTCTTTTTTCTCATATGATATTTTACCTTTATTTTCATTTTTTTATATACATTCTTTTTTTAATAGAATAGGTTTTTTTTTTAAATTATCCCGCTAAAGTTTCATGAAATACGGTGAACGGTGACGTAAAGTTTGAAAAATTGCGATCGAATCTTAAAATAACTAGGTACTTTAAAAAAAAAAACAATAAAAACATCAAAAAATACAAAAACAAACATGCAGATTTAATTCTATACAGAGAAAACAACTAAAAATAATCAACTTTTTTTGAATAAATCACTGTTTTAACCGGATTGATCGCGTATATTTTACATTTTGTTCTTAACCTGACGTTTCGGAGGCTTTTCGAAAATAACCTTAGAATATAATAACTTTTTTGAAGTTACGTGCATATGCACGGCACTACTAATTGAATTGCGCCGTTTTACAATCGGCCTAGCCATCCTACAAACGGGCTGATTCTACAACGCAGCAGCGACATATTTTACAGTAAGCGACTTATACCCTGGCGCCTGCATCGCCAACGCGTCAAACTTGGTATCGCGCGGTCACATCGCATGCGGTGCGGCTCGACATAACTGCGACACAGACATAGTCCGTTTGAATAGCTTGTTCAGTACTCACTTGTTTATTTTATGTACTTGAGATCAAAGATAGTCGGATCTAGATGTCGCTAGTATAAGTGTACGGGCTCTAGATCGCGCTGATGAGGACAGAGGACGCATCGAAAATATGTTTATGTTTGCTTACTTTGATTTGAGTACGAATAGCGCGGTTCAACTACTTTGCCTAAATGTAAAATAATATAGTATATTCTAAGGTTATTTTCGCGAGAAATCATAATAAAACACTGTTTTTACCGGATTGATCGCGTATATTTTATATTTTGTTTATAACCTGACGTTTCGGAGGCTTTTCAGCTTCCATGGTCACAGGCAGACTGAGGTGACATTTGTCTTTACAAGTAATTTGAATTTTGCATATCTACCGTCAATTATACAACTTTAATTATAACGTTCCGTATGTACGCAGTAATCACTAACAGTGTCTTGATGGGTTGTAGCTATGCTTGATGGGTTGTAAAATATACGCGATCAATCCGGTAAAAACAGTGTTTTATTGTAAAATAATATTTCAAGTTTAAACATGTCTTGAAAATAAATGGTCATCAGTTACCAAAATATTTTAAAATATGATCAAAAAATTACTTTAGATTTAAATGAACTTTAAATTTAAAAAATAAAACCTAGGAAATTGTTTACATTGTGTATATAATGCCCAAAAATTTTAATAAGTAAGAATTTCCCCAAGTTTAATAAATACTGAACAAGTCCCTAACGCTTACCTAGTACCCATATCACAAGTTCTGCTTAGTGTGGGGCTAGATAACGTTATGTGGATTGTCTGGAATTATTTATTTATATATTTTTTCTTCATTATCCGAGATGCTTGAAGGAGTCTTGTGTTGCGACGCCGACTTTAGGTTGTTGAGCTACAGAAGTAAGTCCACGTTTTACACAAATAAGTGTAGAAGCTTCAAGTTCAACAGATAGGAAAGCGCGAGATAATCAACTTACCCAGCTGTCTCCTCTCACCTGTGCGAAGTTTCGCTGTGCCAGTAAGTTTACCGTTAACTATGTAACCCGCTGCACTTAGCTATTTGCAGATTTTATCTGAAATTCGATTAACGCAAGATGGCAGCGAGCGACGAGATAAGATAATTATTAATTTAAGTTATTGGAGGCAAGCACTTTCGTAGCCGCCTGGCTCTTTCGTAGCCGCGTAGCACTTTCGTAGCAGCGTAGGACTTTCGTAGCAGCGTAGGACTTGTAGTTCATAGCCGTAGCACTTCCGTACCCGCATAGGACTTTTGTAGTTCATAGTCATAGCACACAACTATGTAACCCGCTGCACTTAGCTATTTGCAGATTTTATCTGAAATTCGATTAACGCAAGATGGCAGCGAGCGACGAGATAAGATAATTATTAATTTAAGTTATTGGAGGCAAGCACTTTCGTAGCCGCGTAGCACTTTCGTAGCAGCGTAGGACTTTCGTAGCAGCGTAGGACTTGTAGTTCATAGCCGTAGCACTTCCGTACCCGCATAGGACTTTTGTAGTTCATAGTCATAGCACTTTTGTAGGCGCGTAGCATTTTCGTAGCCGCGTAGCACTTTCGTAGCAGCGTAGCACTTTCGTAGCAGCGTGGGACTTGTAGTTCATAGCCGTAGCACTTCCGTACCCGCATAGGGCTTTTGTAGTTCATAGTCATAGCACTTTTGTAGGCGCGTAGCATTTTCGTAGCCGCGTAGGACATTTGAGTTCATAGCCGTAGCACTTTGGTAGCCTCGTAGGACTTTTCTAGCCACGTATCACTTTTGTAGCCGCGTAGAGCTTTTGTATTACAGAGCCGTAGCAATTTTGTAGTTCATAGCCATAGCACTTTTGTAGCCACCACGTAACACTTTTATAAATACGTAGCTTGTTGTACCCGCATGACACTTTCGTAGTTCATAGTACTTTTGTATCCACGTAGCAGTTTCGTAGCCACGTAGCACTTTTGTAGTTTTTAGTCGTAGCACTTTCGTAACCTCGTAGCACTTTTGTAGTTCGTAGCCGTAGCACTTTTCAATGTTGCGGCATTTTCGTAGTAATCTAGCTGATGCTGTGTGGATTGCCCAGCATTACTTATTATATTTATTTTTATCATTTAGGTTTTCTAATGATCAAGCTTTTGCTAACTAAGTTTTTTATAGTTAGTGTATGTCGGAGAGGACAAACTATTGAGACCATAGTTTTTAAGACCTACTCAAATTCACAAAAATTTATTACTATCTATTTTATCGACATATTTCAGTATTTCAGTATTTTATTTATTGCATTCATACAGTCAGGTCTTAGTAGTTAGGTGAGTGTTCATAAAATGTTCACAGTATGTACCCATTTAGGGTGTTGCAATGGAAGACAGGCCAGGTTTCATGCCTTTCTACTTATGATGTACTTACTTAATAATAATGCATTCAATACCTATTAAAAAGATTACGAGTCGCTAAATTTATCATTGAAGAAATCGTCAAGTTCGTAAAAACATTTTTTTATGAGTATCGCTTTTAATTTAGATTCAAACATGTCATTTTTTTCTATACTTTTTAGTTTTTCTGGTAAAGTGTTGTAAATTTTTACCGCCATCGAGTTGGGGGAGGATTGGTGGATTTTTAATTTTGATGCGGGCATGACAAGGTTGTGTTTATATCTAGTTTGGTATCGGCGAGGCTGGTCATTTATTTTTTGGAAAAAAATTGGGTTATTCCTTACAAATTTGCATGTTTCTAAGATGTATATACATACTAGGGTGAGAATTTCTAATTGTATAAAGTGGGGTTTACACGTCTCTGGTACTCTTATATTTGCTATGGTACGGACGCACTTTTTCTGAGAGATGAAAAGTTCGTTTGCGTCTACGCTATTTCCCCATAGTATAATTCCGTAGCGGATCCAAGAATATGCGTATGCGTAGTACGCGGCCAAACTCGTTTTAAGGTCTGTCGCTTTTCGGAGTTCAATCAAAGCATACGAGAAAGAAGACAATTTGGATTTGATTTTTTTTATATGGCTTTTCCAGTTTATGTTCGTGTCAATATCTAATCCTAATAAGGTAAATGTGTCAACGCATTCTATTTTAGTATTATTGTATGTCAAATGTATGTCAAGCGGAGGTTTTTGGTATGGTCTAAATTGCATAATTTTAGTTTTCTTATAATTAATTTCGAGGTTATGGTCAGTCATCCATTTAGTAATAATATTAAAGATGTCGGTCAGATTTATATTTAAATTAATGTCATTTTTGCAAGATGTCAATATTGAAATATCGTCAGCAAATAAAATACACGATTGAGTTATACACTTCGGTAAGTCATTTATATAAATTAAGAAAAGAATACATCCAAGGACACTGCCTTGGGGTATTGAGTTGTTAATCTGCACCGCATTTGATCTAACCATGTCAATCTTCCCTGTTTTTTCGTTAAAATGTTCTATCTCTACGTATTGTACTCGGTTATGTAGGTAAGACTCGAACCAGGCGTGTGTTATACCGCGGATACCTATTCCATGTAGTTTATCTAATAATATTTTGAATTGAATTTTGTCATACGCTTTTGTCATGTCCAATAAGATACCTATTGCATAGAATTTGTCATTTATTAAATTTAGAATTTGTTGGATATATTTATAGGTTGCCAATATTGTAGATCGATTTTTTCTAAAGCCATTTTGTGCGTCGTCAAAGATATAATACTTTTCACAAAAAGAATTTAGTCGCGTTTGCATTGCCTTCTCAAAAACCTTAGACGGAGTCGGGAGCAAGGCTATAGGTCTATAGTTATTAGGGTCAGATTTAGACCCTTTTTTATGAATGGGCCTCACGATTGATATTTTTAGTAAATCTGGGAACTTTCCAGCTACGAATGATTGGTTAATTAAAAGGTAGAAGGGGAGGGTTAATTCTTTAGCACAGTGCCTTAAAAGCACTGATGGTATATCATCTATGCCGTAACTACGTTTGTTTTTTAGATTGCGTAGAATAAGATAGGTTTCGCGCGGTTCTACCGGCCGTAGATACATTGTGTTTGTAGTAGGTTGAATGACCGGGCGGCCGCACGCTGGGGAACTCGCTATGTTACTTAATTTACCTACTGATGAGAAAAACTCATTGAATGTGTTTGCTACTTGTTTTGGATCGGACGTGATAACACTTCGGATATTTAGTGAGATACCTTTGAACTGGTTTTTTTGAGTTTTATTAGTACGTTCTTTTATTATTCGCCACATTGATTTTGTTTTGCGCATAGTAGCGTGCACATTTGCCCATCCTTATCCGTTGCAGTTGCCAATAGCCGCGTATCCACCTAGCGCACAGGCTCGCGCGGCAGCCTCGGTGTCCAGATCGCGAGCGATGGCTCCCGAGGCAGCCACAGTAGTTTTGTTCAATTTACACGAGGCCGCCTCGCGAGGCAGGCTGAGCCATCATAAGTCCGCGAGTATTCGAAATGGACAGTCGTGTACATTCAGCTGCAGCTATTTTCCTAGGTACTTATTGTATAAAGAAACGAAAACAGTCACGTATCAAGAAAAAACCTAAACGAATGGACTCCTCCTGACTGCCCATGATATCAATATTATAGATAGAGACAAACACGGTAATAGACAAAACTTGAAGTAGCTTTGCGCGCGAGCCAAAACATAATCGTTCCCACCTAACACACAGCGCTCGCTGAGGTACCTTTGAGCGCGTCAAGCTTACCGACAACAGATGGCTCGGGGCCGAGCCGTGCTCAGCCGAGCAAACGCGCGCCCGAGGCAGCCCGAGGCACGTCCACACCAGCCGAGGCATTGGCTCGCAAGGCTGCCGCACGAGCCTGTGCGCTAGGTGGGTACGCGGCTAATGAGGTTCTCCTGGCTACGCTGGGCATTGGGAGGAACAGGCCATAGACGCTCTCTATGGCTAGTACTATAATAACTACTATAATAACTCTATGCTTATTTCATTGCCCACCCGTGGACGGAGGAAATCACCCCCCTTTGATTGTTGCCCCCCCCCCCATCGCTCAAATTCTGCCACAGACATTCTGACTCGTGTCGAAATAAAAATCAAAACAAATCTGCTAGTTTCATAATACTATCGTAGTTATTGTATACTCTTTGATACTATGGCGGATTTTGCTTTTCCTCTCCTATCGTATATAAATTGTGCTCTTTGTACATAACTAGTGAATAATGTTATCTAAGATACTGTTACCAACTTATTATCCGAGATAATAAGTACCTAATAAAAACCAATAATAATATCGCCATGCTAAATTGGAAAGCATTGGTGTTTTTATGTGTTTTTGTGTTTGTGTACCCAAATTGTGTTGTTTTCCATCGATTCTCTGCCCCTGCTTTGCCTGCCTTCCGATGTGCTTCAAAGGTAATCAGTTAAATCCTTATTGAAGTAAGCAAAGCTAGTAATATGGGAACTTGACGGTGAAGTACTAGATTACTTATGGTTCTGTGAAATTTTCGATTTTCTGTGTATTTTTCGATAGTTGTACCTATTAATTACATAGTTTAAAATACTTAAATAAATAAATAATAAATAATGCTGGACAATTCACATAGTATTATCTAGCCCCAAGCTAAGCAGAGCTTGTGTTATGGGTACTGGATAACTGATATAAATAATATAATACAATAAATACATAGATATTTTTTATTATACATAGAAAACGACCAGAACACCCTGAACAAATGTCTGCAGATCGTACACACATTTGTTCCGAGGCGAAAATCGAACCCGCAAACTCCTGCGTCGCAGGCAGACCTTCGCCCACCGCGCCACATCGGTCGTCGGCGCGTCGCACAATGGATGTAATCACTTAAATTTTTGTATCATAAGATTATTATCAAGAAAAATAACATAAAATCTCTTATAGTAAACCCAAGTGTTGTTGGTCGATAGTCGTCTTGTCATCTTATAAAAGCTTGTGCCAATACTACTACAATATTCTCGCAATATGTTTCCCAAAAGAAATCTTCGTGTTAGGCTACGTTGTACGTGACTCAACCTACATACATATCTATATATAAATTCAGCTGTATCTGTCCGACTGACTTCAGTTTCTGAGGGTTTTAATTTACTAGTTCCTGCCCATGGCTTCGCATGTATAGTTAAAGGGCCTGTACTACGTTAAATAAACTCCGCCGGATGTCCATATTTTTCAAACTACTGAATATTTAACTTTGAAATTTGTATATGGTAACGTTCAGGACTTACTCTATCGTTCATATTTGAAAACACAGTTCCATAAAATTTTCTCGATAGAAAAATAGCAAAGTTACCTCTTAGTTTTTACTAAAACCTCAATTTCTCTATAAATACATAACTGCTTAGCTTGGGGCTAGATAATGCTGTGTGAATTGTTCAGCATTATTTATTTATTTATTTATTTACTATTGTCGGTGGCGGAACTGGGCGACATCTGGCCAAGCATTAACATCATTGATATAATCATCTATAAGATCATTAATATGTTCTTGATAAGATTTCACAGGAGAACTTGATAATAATGCAAAATTCGATGCCAGCGAGGCAAGCTGCGTCTCAGGCTTAAGTTAGTAATAAAGTAGACATTTTGGTTTCGGCACAGGCACTGTTATCGCGGTCTTAGAAAATTCATAGACCATGTCGCCACCTGGCGGCGGTTGCGCATGGCATGGAATTATTAACTCCATAAGCTCGTTCCCCATACTGTTCCTATAGGAAGAGTCCACCACCAGTGAATTTCCAATAACTGGTCGATGTGGCATGAGGGAAGGTTCGCTCGCGACTCAGGAGGGTTCGATTCCTGCCTTGGCGCAAATGTTTGTACGATTGGCAAATATTGTTCCGGGGGTTCTGGGTATTTTCTATGCATAATAAAATATCTACATAACTATGTATTGTATTATGTATATCAGTTATCTAGTACCCATAACACAAGCTCTGCTTAGCTTAAGGCTAGATGATGCTGTGTGGAGTGTCCAGTAATCTATATTTATAAAAGAGAACTGGGAGACATATCAAGAGAACTCTGATACTACAAGAGCTACGAAGCTGAAATTTGGCATGTAGTTTCCTTTTAAGACGTAGACATCCAGTAAGAACGGATTTTTGGAAACTCGTTTTCTAATGTAGTTAAAATGGTGTCAAATGTTATAATAACTTCAAAAATGTAACTGTTGGCCCGTCAAAATTTGTAGCGTAGAAAGTTGACTTAAAATAAAGAGAAACGTGTTTCAGTGTTTTTTGAAATTCACATCCTAAAGGTCAAGGGTGTGGAGTCAAAGTGAAACCAGTCACTGACTTGTAAAGAAATCTCAGGAACTAGCAAATTTAAGAGGTTGTTGGATAAAATTTTTTAAACTGGGTGTAGTTTTAGAGATCGGATGTAGTTTCAGAGATCTCGTCAAGAGATCTCTGAAACTACAAGAGCTTCGAAGCTGAAATTTTGAATGGCGTTTCGAAACCCTCGGCGCGCAAATTACAATCACCATTGGCGAATCTTGTTTAATATATGTTTAAAATTCTTTCTCTTGAAGAATAATCGCGTTGTGGTCCGCTCTTGTTTGGAGAATAATCCCGAAGTAGTCCTATAAAAAAATTATTACCGTGGGATAAGTATAAAAACCGTGTTAAATTGGGGGATTCTAAGTTGCTTTTTGTTTTTTTCTGAACAATCAAATTACCTATATTACTAAGTATTACTTTCATAAAAAATAATATAACAATCAATAGACAGAATTAAATTGAAACTTGTATTTACAAAAAATTTGGCTAGCAGCTGCAGACTGTTGCAAACAATCTACAGGTAGCTCAACTGAATAACTGTATTAAGTTGAAATTATGCTAATGATCTTATTTCTTTCGTTACAGACATGAAATGCTGCCAATGCTTCGTCGTGCACTTTGAGAGTGAAGACGGTGACATCGGAGAGATAAAACAGGATGACGCAAAAAAATCAAAACCTAGACTTAACTAAATTAGTCCAACGACTGCCTAGTAGGTAAAGGTAACAGGTACACTGGCTGAAACCAAGATGCAATGTTTGTAAACATTGTCTTCATCATCATCATCAGCCTATATCAGTCCATTGCTGGACATAGGCCTCCCCTAATGAGCGGCATAGCGCCTTGTCTTCATCTACACTAATGTAATAAAGAGGAAAGATTTGTATTTTTGTATGTAACGAATAAACTTAAAAACTACTGGACCGATTGCAAAAATTCTTTTGCGGTTAAAAAGCTACATTAGGTATCACTTGAGTAACAAATGCTATAGAATATACCTGTGCGAAGCCGGGGCGGACCGCTGGTATATAATAAAATTACTTTTTAAACTCGACGCCAAAGAGATAATTTTATATTTTTAACCGACGGAACGAAACACTAAAGAGGAGGTTCTATGTTATTTTTATGTTCGCTAATTTCATGGACCGATGTGGAATATTATTCTTGCTATTGTATGGAGAATACCGAACCTTGGGACTTCTCCCAAGGTCCTCAGGGATGAGTATTTATCCTGAAAAATTTAAAAACTGTGTAAACACTAAAGAATAGGACGTCGGTTTTTTTTAAACAATCACTTAAATAAAAATATTCTATTCGTAGGCTTCTGGAATCTTTGTGAAATGCATTAAGAGGCGAACCTAGCGTAAAATACATAAAATTCTATTTTTTTTCTTTTTTTCCTTCTATGTGAAAACACGACTAAAGAAAAAAAAACATGAAATTGTAGTGCAATTTTATTTGCACATAATTTGGTCGAGATCTCAGGAACCCCGCGGTCTATTCAAATGACTTATGTTTTGATTCGTAGGTTATTACTAATTACTTCCTACCTTCTGACATTCTTTCAAAAGAGGTGTAGTTTTCTAGTAAATAAGTAAAAACTCCATTTAACCACTCGCGCCGTTCCAAAAACGTATGCTCTGTCCCGCTCCTATGAACGGGACATCCTATGCCTATCCCTTTCACAAAATGGCACGCATTGCGCCCTCTTAAGTTGACCGTATATTTTTCAAACACGAATTGCCAAAACGATAATTTTATATTTATGTGATGTGAGTTGTTTACAAACATTGTCACTTGATACCGGCTTGAGTAAGGGTTAAGGTTAGGTTGCTACTAAGTCAGCAACTAAGTAAGCTTTTATCTTCAATGGAAAAGCTTACAATTACCATAACACAAGCTCTTAGGCCCGTATTATGAAAGTATGCTCGCTCAGTCATTGATCTACGCTTGAGTAACGCTTAGGCCGTATAAAATCCTTACTCAAGCAGAGATCGTTGACTGAGTAAGCCTTAGTTTGGGGCTAGATGATACGGCGTGGATTGTCCATGTCCACCATTATTTATTTATTTATTTCAATCTGATGCGTGATGTAGATGCTCAGTTTGTTTTAATTTGTTGTAGGTATGATATTTTTAGAAATAAATGATTTTAAAACATTAACAACAATTATTCGCCTTACATTTATTTGTAGCTTGTGATGTAGAAACGATAACTCATAATTCATAATTATCATCAGCCTATATTCGTCCACTGCTGGACATAGGCACTCCACTAATGAGTGCCATAGCGCCCTGTCTTCAACTTGCCGTATCCAGCATCTACCTGCAGTTTTTCGCAGATCGTCAACCCACCTGGCTGGAAGGCGTCCTACACTACGTTTTTCGAGTCGTGGTCTCCACTGAAGAACACGTTTACCCTAGCGGTTGTCGGAAGTTCGCGAAATATGTCTGGCTGCCATTTCAGTTTGCTAATTCTTAGAGCTATGTTGATAACCTTGGTTCTCTGCCGGATTTATTCGTTACGAATCCTATCCTTCAGAGAAACTCCGAGCATAGCTCTCTCCATACTTCGCTGAGCGATTTTGAACTGGTGAACCAGCCCTACCGGGGTAAGATACTTCGTACAGTGCCGTGTACTTCTTAATGTAGTAAAAAAATGTTAAAACCAGGAAATGGAATTTTTTGAAATTAAGTCGAATATGTCTGTACCGCTAGAGCTTGTAATTTAATTATAATGTAAGAAACTCCACAAGGAATTTACTAATATTATTCAATCGCAATTGAGTAATAATAATTATATTGTAAATTAATTTCAACTCCCCTGTTAAAGATGATTCTTCAAATTAACTCTCTTGTCTTGAGGCTTTGCGGTTTCAAACGAGGTTGAAGATTTACAACATGCTGCAATTTAAAAACTAACTAGTTCCTTCTGACGATATAGTAACAAAACCCATGTGGGGTTTTGAATTTTAGTTTGGAGAAGGTATGTTCAGTTGTGGACATATGAGTCATAGTCATAGTAATATGTATATTTATTTGCATGAAACAGGTGTGCATACAGTGGGCATAGAGTGCTGACGAAGAATTTCATTCCGAGAAAGAGATCTTAGGACATATCTTCACAAAGATTCTCTGAAGATTCTCTGAAATGGCTTAAACTTTTAGGCTTTGCTGGCACCAGTAAGAAAAAAGTTTACCTGCACGTTGAGTGATTAACTCGCTTATTATGTTATAGCTTTGCTTATTAGCTTAACGTAAAAGCTTAACAACAACTGTCCACAAGTAACTGTTCGTGCACACATAAAGTCCGTTTTACAGGATTCGTTTTAACGGATTCATCGCTGCTATAGTTTGTTCTTGATGTATTTTTGTGTAACTGATGGACTCTCGTATGTCTGAATAAAGAAACTTTTTATTTATTTATTTATAGGAAATGTTCACTTCACACCGAGTTTACAGGATTGTTTTTAACGGATTCGTCACTACTAGAGGTGACTGCGACGTGCAGCTTCCATCCGATAAAACGGATCTTGTATGTTTTGTCGGATCTATTTATTTTACAGGATCCGAAATACTGCCATGTGTGTGAACTCCCTAATAAAACTATACATCCGCCATCACCGAATAAAAACGGATACGATAAAAAGGGTCCGGTAAAACGGACTGGTATGTGAACGTACCTGATACTTACAATAAATAACCTACAACACTCAGGAGTAATGAAGCTAACCATCAGTGAATTATTTTTGAATCTTACTACCAGAGATAAAAAAAAATGGTAATGTGCAACCAGATTTAATCTGGTTGCACAGTATAATGGCAATCCATTTTCAATATGCTTAAAATGTCTGTTGTACTTATTTTAACTATCTCACTATTTTCACAACATTTTTGTAGCAAGCCGCCACCACGTTGTGTGCAAGAGCCCAAACCCGCCTCAACTTGCCTCGTAACCGAATTGCAAAGTTTGGAGTTGGCGCGAAACAGCCAACATTCCACAAATTGTGTATTTGTTTAATCGTTACTTTAGTCTGTTCAACGGCGTTAATAGATGCTTTGTTCGGTGAAAGCTTAGTTTTTAGGATTCCGTGTTCAGTAGAGTAAACGCGTAGGGTTTTTGGACTCGCAGCAAAAATCGAAATGAAGGTATTTCCTGGGTTCCTTTGCTTGAAATAAAATTAAATCAATGATAGTATATTCTAAGGTTATTTTCGCGAGAACTCATAATAAAACACTGTTTTAATTGACGGTAGATATGCAAAATACAAATCACTTGTAAAGACAAATGTCACCTCAGTCTGCCTGTGACCATGGAAGCTGAAAAGCCTCCGAAACGTCAGGTTATAAACAAAATAAAAAATATACGCGATCAATCCGGTTAAAACAGTGTTTTATTATATCAATGATATTTATCATAATTATTATTATAAATGCGAAAGTCTGGATGGAGGGATGTTTATTACTTCTCCTTCTCCACACCAAAACTACCAAACGGATTGGGGTGAAATTTTGCACAATGTTGTAGGCCTGGAATAAAACAGAGTTTTTATTTTATCCCATAAATCAGTTCCTAGGGGGAGGAAGTAACTTTTAAACGCGCGCGAAGCTGCGGGCGGATACTAGTTCATTCATAAAGATAACAGTTATAGGTACACTATCAGGTATTAAGGTAAAGATAACAGTTATAGGTACACTATCAGGTATTAAGGTAAAGATAACAGTTATAGGTACACTATCAGGCATTAAGGTAAAGATAACAGTTATAGGTACACTATCAGGTATTAAGGTAAAGATAACAGTAATAGGTACACTATCAGGTATTAAGGTAAAGATAACAGTTATAGGTACACTATCAGGTATTAAGGTAAAGATAACAGTTATAGGTACACTATCAGGTATTAAGGTAAAGATAACAGTTATAGGTACACTATCAGGTATTAAGGTAAAGATAACAGTTATAGGTACACTATCAGGTATTAAGGTAAAGATAACAGTTATAGGTACACTATCAGGTATTAAGGTAAAGATAACAGTTATAGGTACACTATCAGGTATTAAGGTAAAGATAACAGTTATAGGTACACTATCAGGTATTAAGGTAAAGATAACAGTTATAGGTACACTATCAGGTATTAAGGTAAAGATAACAGTTATAGGTACACTATCAGGTATTAAGGTAAAGATAACAGTTATAGGTACACTATCAGGTATTAAGGTAAAGATAACAGTTATAGGTACACTATCAGGTATTAAGGTAAAGATAACAGTTATAGGTACACTATCAGGTATTAAGGTAAAGATAACAGTTATAGGTACACTATCAGGTATTAAGGTGGGTGCGAACCTCTAAGCTGATATTCAAAAGCTCTTATACAGTACTTTCCGATTCATATGGAAACTACACCCTTTACTGCAATGGAATTTTGCATGCATAATCGGTTAAGAAGTGACTATGTTTCGTGTCCATCCCAAGGTTGTCTGGAAGAGATAGCTCTTAGCGATAAGACCGCCCATTGTGCAACTCTATTATCTATCTTTTCCTGTAGGCATTCTTTTTTTTCTTTTGTATTTTTTTGGTGTGCAATAAAGTGTATTGTATGTTTGTACCGTTAGTTTTTCGTTTAGTTTTTCAAAATAAATAATGAACATTAAATGAGAGCGAAAATTAATTTCAAGCGATTTTATTGATTTCGCTCTCATTGTAAAGATGATTTTGTTTTTTGAAAAATTAAAAGGTGCAAACAAAAATTTTTTTGTTTGACCTATTATGAAAATATAAGGCTAATATTTCAGGAAATAAAAAAATATCACGAAATGACTTCCCATACATTTTTCTATCCCGCTAAACGAAATTCGAGAAAAGAAATGATAGAGTTTTCCATCCCGCATTATAGTAGTTACGCCTGCAATAAAAATAAAAAAAAGTTTCTTTATTCAGACATCCGAGAGTCCATAAATTACACAAAAATACATCAAGAACAAACAATAAAAATAAAAATAAATAGAAATAGACAAATAACATTACCAAATTATTACTACATTATTCAGGGTTAATGACGTACTTTCTACCATAACTTTGGAAAAGGAATAAGCAATTTTATGAGCAGGTTCAGTATACATTTCTGTAGCACTGCAGTACTGCATACTTAAAGTCCGGTAGAATAATGCTCTCAATAGTAAAAGCTTCACTTGATCTAATATTCGCTGCGGTGCAAAGTTATCATTACTCCGTGCAAGCATAAATTCAAAATCGTATTTTCAATTATGTTATGTGTAAGTTGGGACATTTCCCACGTGGCTCCAGCCTCGGACATAGAATAGATGATAGTGTGCTTTGGCGTTGACTGCCGAGAACGGACACACGGACAGATAAAATGAAGAACAAAAGCAACAGTGGAAGCAAATACCGGGCCTACAAAGGAAGTCTTCCATAAATGGACCGGAATTTACCCAAATATCTCAGGTTCGCAACGTTGTCTGAACCTGAGATGGTTGGGTAAATTCCAGTCCATTTATGGAAGACTGCTTGCGGCTTCTTCAACCTGTTTTTTCTGGATAAAGTACTACTAACTGGCGTACCGGGTCGTAATGTATCCTTTTATACGATGCAATCTCTTGCTAATATTTTTTGATTACCAATAAGATTAATAATATGGTAATAAAAAGGTAACAGACAGACTTTAGCATTTATAAAATGAATTGGTCCACCATAGCACTGGGCTCCAAATTCTACTAAATTAATCGCTTCACGATAGCAATGGTATCGTCTCAGATTGCCACATTTTGCAATTTAACATTTGATGAAAGAAACTTCGATGAACACACTAAATTCTACTCTAATTATACTACTATTCTATTCAAACATGCTAAATTCTAGCATGTTCGTGAACGATCACAACCAGCTCGACTTATTTGCCTACCGTGTGTATCATAGTAGCAAACTTAACCATTATTGTTTTACTATGCCTGCGATCCATTTAGATTTCCCAGTGGCAACACAAAGATGTGCCAAATAATGTTCTAGGCATGAACCTTCCTCCTTCCCTGGTTGTAGGTAACATTCTGTATAGTTAATTTGTATCAATATTATTATAAATGATTTTTATTTAATCTCACTAATATTATAAACGTGAAAGTTTAGATGGATGGATGGATAGATAGATGGATGTTTGTTCCTTTATCACGCCAGAACGGCTGAACGGATCTGAATGAAATTTGGTACAGAGATAGATTATAGTCTGGAATAGGACATAGGCTACTTTTTATCCCGGAATTCCCACGGGAACGGGAACTACGCGGGTGAAACCGCGAGGCGCTGCTAGTAATAAATATGCCCTTATACAGCATCATCATAACATTTCTTCATTCTTTGACATGTAATTGTACATAATTATAATTTGATTTTATTTGCTATGAAAATTCGTTTGGAGGCAGTCTGCACTGTTCTTGTTAGAATGGCCTTTGAAAGTAGGTATGCCATATTTTTATACTTATCTATCTGTTGCCTACGGCTTCGCACGGGCTTTTCAAGTAGCTTTTGTCCGTCCCCGGGATAACATTTACCTCTTTGCCAAATTTAATTAAGATTTGTTCAGCTGTTTAGGCGTGAAAAGGACAGACAAAGTTACTATCGAATTTAGAATATTAATATGGGTTTGATCATTGTTTTGAGATACTATAGTCTTTGCTGTAGAATGTTGTTTAATTTTTTACAGACCGTCATTGTCCTTTCGCATTTTTATTGAAGGAATAGATATTTCTTATACGAGAGTGTAAAGTTGCTTTTTAACCACGTGCTCAATTTTAATGACCGAGCAAGCGATGCGCTCGTGGTTTCAAAAATTAGAATCCTGAACGTTAGCGAGGGAATCAAAATAGCACGAGGTAAAAAATCTTTGCACTCGAGTGCAACATGTAACTTTTCATTCCACCTCAGTGAGGAAGGAGTATTTTGCTCTTCGATATATGAGTGTTAAAGCCGTTTTTATCCTCTAGCGGATAAAAACGACTTTTACACTCAGATACAGCAAAAATACTCTTTCTGAGATGGGGGGATGAAAAACTATTTGTATGCGTCAGAAATGTATGACTTACTGATAATGAATTCAACTATTCTATATCGAGCGAGCTATCTCACTTCGCGTGGCAACAAAACGGCGCAGGGCATATCTAACGATTTATATCTTTGGTTACGGGGCGTAATGTAACGTCAATGATGTAATGTTACACAGCGAGCGTTCGTTCAGTCAGTACCTACGGGGAAAGAACGCGCTCGCGACGAGCAACGAGATGGATTGTAGCACACGGCGTTACATTATTAAGGTTGATTCACGCTACACCGTGTCGCGGCCGGCCCGGGCCTCGGCCGGGACACGTCCACCGTATGGCGCCCAGGCCAGTCATTTATGTTACACCGGGCTGTTTGGGTGTATTATTGCACGACTATATCTGTGTTATGTGGTTTTTGTCAGCTAGTGATAGCTGATAGCTAGGGTCGGACCGTGCCGGAGCCGGTAAACAATACCCACCGATATTTCAATGCCGTGCCCCGGCCGAGTCCCGGCGGCGGCGCACAGCCGGGGCACGGCTGAGCCTCGGTCGGACAGTCACAGGCATGAATCACTTCATACAAAAAGTATACTATAGTGTTTGACCGTGCCCTGGCCGGGGCACGGCCCGGTCGCGACACGGTGTAGCGTGAATCGTCCTTTATGCTCGCTGCGAATTTTACGTTACGCCCCATAACATCGGTCAGTACCGGGTTTATGTTACGGACGTAGGCAGTAGGTTTAATTGAAACAAGTGAATAAAGATTAAAATTTGTATATTGGTACTTCGTATATTTTTTCATTTACATTTTGAATCGATAAGAATTAGTAGTTAAATCGTATAATCTTAGACGATTATAGTTCAATAATTTTTATAAAGAACAATATAAACGTAACGTATTTAGAATATTTAAAATTAAAATATTTAACAAATTCTATATAGGTTATAACTATTAGTATAAATAGTTTTAGTTATTTTAGAACAATTTTTATTGAACAATTTTCTAATTATTAATTAAGATAGCCACCTATAAGGTATTAAGTTTAAAACTTTCTAAATATTTATTAGCTAATTATGAAAGTAATGGCATTGTTTTTACAATAATTTAAGGCTGTTACTATTAAAATCAAAACAAATATCTATAATATATATTTTTAAATATTATAATATCCTTCAATTTACCAACACTTCATCAAAATAATGTCTCTGGATGAATGAAGTCGTTGATTAAAACATTTTTTTGATGAATTTTAGTAATTATGTAGGTGTTTGAAATCAATAAAGTGAATATAGACTTAGATATTATTAAATCTACATATTTTCTGTGACCCTGAACAACTGTGGTTTTAAAATCCGTTCACAAACAATATTCTTTTTCGTTTCACCATAAAATCACTGATTTATTATATCATACGTGACCGCAAAAAGTGAAAAAACCTAATTTTGTGACATTTTAACATTTTGTCTATCTAATGTTTTAAAATCTTTATATTCTTATAACACTCTCTTAAGTAAATGTGAGATAAGAATACATTTCGCAAATTAATGCAGAATTTTTAAACTTTCTTAAATAGAATCGCAACAAGAAGCAAGGGCTCTATGCTTGCTTGTATTATCCTATTTATTTATTGCTACTCCGTATCATCCAAAAATAATTCTTTTAAACTTAAAAATTAACCTAAATTTAGATATCATAGTTTATTCACAGAACTCTAGGTTAGTTAGTTCTATTTAAAATTAATATTCAAAACTACTGTTAGTTTGATTAAAATCACACGCACATTTGGAAGACGATATAAAATCTTAGAGGAAGAAACTAAACATCAAAATATCGCTCAACATCTATTGCTTTTTTTTCAGTACAATGAATTAATTATATTAATATATTCAAGTTATATTAATATAGTAAACTAACGTTTTAACCATAACAGCAATGGTGTCGCAGTATTTATTAAATAATCTTATTCTAATACTTATTGTAAATTCAATTTTTTAATTAGTAATTTGAAATTTCTCTAATACAAGTTTCTAATTTCCACCAATTTAGAATTAGATTGTCGTTGTGTTTTTTTATTAACGATAATACTATTAATTACTAAAATATTAAAATAGATACAGTATTTACATGCAGGATGAAAAAGATTTTAAAAACTATTATCAGTCATAGGTATAGTTGATAAAATTTAAATTATTTTATAACAAAATTTTAGCATTTACTACCTAATCATAAGTTTTGGTTTATCAATAAACTACATACAAGTAAGGTAACGAAATATTGGTACTCTTTGTACATTGAAGTATTTATTTACACGTAAAAATCTGCATGCTATACGAATTTTTACGAATTTATATCATAAGATTAGAAATGTACAGGAAGTAGTTGGTGTTCATTTGTTATTAATTTTAAATTATTATCACTAAATCTTAAAATTTACTTTAATTATTACAATATTTACATTAAAAGCGACCAGCGCTATTGTTTAAAATAATACCTAATAATAATATGAAACATTGCAAGCACTTATAACTATGTATATTTAAAACTATGTTATTTTGTATTCACAAACTGTATATTCTTAGTGCATTTAATGTGCAGTGCGTGTTAGAGAGGCACACAGGCACAGTCATTTATTATATTATTTAAATTAATTACTTAACGCAACAGTCTGTTTTACTATTTGAGTTTGTTACCCAAAAATGTGTATTTTCTACCCAATCTATAGTGTATGACCATTAAAATGATATATTTTTATATTAAGAAATGAAATAAGTTCCCAAAAATTTCCGGTTTCGGCGGGACTCGAACCCGCGCCCCACCCTCAGTACGGGTGTGCTCTAACCAACTAAGCCACGAAACCCTTAGTCGGTTCAACCGAAAATCTGTGGGACTTCTTACGGACTATAGCGCCGGTGGCTTCACCTACAGGGGTAACATTACAGTTTAACCAAACCTGCTATATTAAGTAATTTCTCATATAAGTGATTTTTTTCTTATGGGAAATAAAATATCTTAAAGCTGAAAAATGATTTTCCCACAAACCCATGTGGTAATAAAATTGTTTTATAAATCACTAACTAATTACACGTTATGATGTTTACAAAAATTATATACAATTCGATCTTTTTAAAAGCAATCAGTTGAAATTTTAGCAATATAGTAAAACAGGCTGCCACTGGAATTAAACTTCACAAATTAAGAATATCTTGCAATTAGTTTGTTAGTAAGTAAAGGTACTTATGTATTAAGTGCAATATCAAGAATATCACAGTAAGATATAGAAGCTCAATATAAAAGTTTAATAATTCAATTTATAACAAAATTAAATGTAAAAAAAACATTAAAGTAATTTAAGAGCGTTCACGCCTAGCGCGCGATGTCAAGTTTAGGTAATTCAAACCCACACAGAAGCGAGCGTGACTGTGTGAGTAGCGCTGGCGCGTTCTATTGTGGTATAGTCAAGCTTAGCACTTTGATCCATTCGAGTGAAATTGATATAGCAATTATTTAATTTAAATTTGAACTTAGACAGATGACATATTTACGTGTTAAAATAAAATCAAAATAAAAAATTGTTTATTTCCATAAATACAAAAATGTACACTTAGAAAAGGTCAAATTCTTAAAATAAAACACTGACTCGGAAATAAAGTGGTACTTTTGATTTCTGTCGCTTCGCTATGTAGACTAAAGTAAAGAAGTGACTAATAAACCTTCAGCCTGTTACGAGTAGGTACAAATAAAACACTTGGTACGGATAAAGTCGAGTTTATTTTACAACATTTTAAATGTTTTATTCTACGAATAAATAATAAGTCAGGAAGTCTAATTCAGAACAAATTCCAACCAAAAAGTGGGCGCTGCTTCAAATCAAAACTATGGATAATTCAAATAGGAATCACTTCAATTGGTTCGCGCGCCTGCTGCAATGGCAGCTATGACAACTGATTCATAGCGGCGTGGACGATGTTATGCAATAAATGGACCGGACCAAGTCAATAACGAAACAATTATATGGTCAAATGCTTTTTTTACTATACAGGGTGAGTTTTTTTTTCAAAATGAAACCTTCAAATTTGAAAATTTATAAATTAGACTACAAATTCGAGAAAAGGTTGTTTGTCGTATAGTTGAAAGTACAAACGTTCAGACTATACGCAAAGAAATCTATCTTCTTTTGTCATATTTTTTTATCGTTATGAGCTTTTTGACATAAAATTTTCTTGCATACCCTCTTCAAAAAAGCTGAAAGTAGTGATTTTAGTTTGGTCAGATATATGTAGTACATTTTGCAGGGTTATGTAGATAGAATCTAACGTCCGTCTTTCGACTGTCAGTGGTAGCACTGACAGTCGGATTCTACGCATCTACGCACGGACGTTAGATTTTAAATACTTTCTGTAATTTTTGTAGAAAAACTGGGCGATGGAAAACAAAATAAGCGCAATAACCTTGAATTTATTTTAATAAATGTTCAAAATGATATTGATTGTCCACAGTGTGATAAATCTGTTTTTGTACAGATGATTCTTTAAATAACCCCATTAGAAAAAATCAATTTTGAAGGTGTTCCAACCATTAAGGCACATAGGCGTCGTAAATTTATTTATTTAATTATTATCAACTTAGAAGCCAAAAAAGAAATTTTTTTTTTTACAAATGCTTACTTTTCCAAAAATATAAAAAAGTTTTGTCTTTTTTAACGAAGAACTTATTATTTTCAAATTCAAACACGTAACTATTAACATGGCTTTTTGATAACTCTCACGGTTTCATACTTCCTCTCAGTGGCCCTGAAAAAATAAAACACCCTATATCACACATCAATATACGCCTTCAAGAATAAACTCGACAACTGGTTACGAGACAAATATGACAAACTAAAAAAATTACGCAATAACTAAATTCGACACTGTCTGATAATCAGTGATCGGAAATTCGGGTGCTTATTTACCTAAAGTTGGTGTAAGACACAACATGGAGCAGTTAAAACCATCTTTCTCGGGAATACTTTCCCGTAAATTCCTGGGATTTCAGAATATTCTAAAATAATGATTTTTCACCGGAATCTTATTTATAGACGAAATATAAGACACTTTTATTCTGACGTGTTTTTCACTAAAGTCAATATTTCTGAAAAAAAAAACATATTTAATTATATTTATGATTTTATGCCAAAATCCTTTTTCTACACGAAATTTAAAACACTTATTCATACGCATTTATAATTTGTTTGATAATTGCGTAAGAATAATAGAAACAAATATTATAAAAAAAATATAGGTATATAATTGTCTGTTTTGTGAGATGAACCCAAACTTGTTTTATTCCAAATGGGAATTTTAGAATTTTCTAGAATGTATTTTCACTGAAATCTTATTTATAGACGAATTATAAGACACCTTTTTTGAACGCGTTTTTTTACAAAAATCGATTTTCGCGTCAGAATAAAAGTGTCTTATATTTCGTCTTTAAATAAGGTTCCGGTGAAAAAGTCATTATTTTAGAATGTTCTGAAATCCCGGGAATTTACGGGAAAGTATTCCCGAGAAAGATGGTTTTAACTGCTCCATGTTCTGTCTTACACCAACTTTAGGTAAATAAGCGCCCGATTTTCCGATCACTGCTGATAATAGACACATCAGCCACTGGCTGCTCGTCTGTTAATAAATAAATATATTTTTGTATAACAATTCAGTGAACTCTTTGTCCCGCAAAATATGATTAATTTAATGTTTTTAGTCCACTTGTTAGCTACCCACTTATTTTTCCGAATCGTATGGGCAGGTAAACTAAAAATACCAAATAAGCATAATAAATTTCAATTTCATTGAAAAATATCTAAATTTTATCGATTCAATATTTCATCAAGGAAAAATCCTTCCAAATGAAGTAAAAAATTGTCTGACCTCATTTTGCATTTTCATTTTGAAAAAAAAAATCACCCTGTAGAGTGATAAACATTTTACCAAAATATTATTTTGTTATTGACTTGGTTCTGTTATTGTTGTTTAGCTCTTGCATTTTCCATGTTTGCTAATTTTTGCGCTTTCGTTTCTTCGCAAAAAATAACTTTATTTTATGTCTGAAATATGATTTTTGTCTATATTAATACATTCTACAATTATGTTTGCAATCAAATATAATAATAAAAAAAATTACTTACCAAAGTACCAAAATGTTTCGAGGGCGCTATAAATATCCGCTCGCCTTATACGCACGACAAAGGTCAACACAGGTCAGTCAGAGCGCCGAGCGACATGACCACACTCTAGAAAGCCTCGCGGCGGACTGATTTGAATGGATTTGCGCGCAGCGTTTTATAGTAGTTTTAAAATATTCACAGAAAATTAATAACAACAAAATATTTAAAATTTTAAATGCATGATTTTAAAGACGATTCTCAACTTTATTAGTAAGCTATTATTATAGTAAATTAAATAAGTAATATCGGTGAAAAAGTCATTTGAAATTCGTAAAATTTCACATTTTTTGTAAATTAATTTCTCATAGTACGATACCAAACCCGAATATTTTTTCAACTAACTTTTTTCCCAAGGATTTTATCTATAGGTTATCATTTTTTTTTTATTAGATATGTCAGTATTTTCATAAAATTTTGAGCTTCGAAACTGATGCTGACAGGGAAATTAAGAAAACCTCTAACAAGTTATTTTCATAGAACGCGTACATACTATATTAATTCAAATATTTTCTCAACTAACTTTTTAGACAATGAAATTTCCTAAAATTATTACTAATTAACTTATAGTGTAAGATAACTGGTTCATGAAAATAACGAGTTTGAAAAGTACTGTTTTTGAGCCAAACTGCGCATGGCAGGCGTAAAGGCTCTTAAGGACGTGAGTACAAAATTGTTTTTCTAAATCTAATGCATGTAAAAAGCCATAAAGAGAAAGTATTTTTCTCTAAAAAAAAATTCACTGATTCCAAATTTTGAAAGAAAAAGGTAATTCTTTAACCTTTGCAAGATATTCCATAGATTCGAAGTCATATTTATTACACCGCATCTTTACAATGGATATTAATGTTACGTGCTTTATGATTATGTGCTTTTAATAATAAGTAACCTTTGTGAATTGTTAACACAAATCTAAAGTGTGTTACAAAATGTAAAAGAAAATCAATGCATTGCTCATGAGATTCAAATTTATGCAGTTATAAATTTGTATTGCGTCCTACAAGGAATACAACCAGCTGACAAGTAATTTGCGCAAACCATAAACCATGATAATCATTATAAAACTAACTTCGATAAATCTCTTACGAATCATTGAACACATGTTAGTCACAACAGTTTTAGTAGAAAATGGATTATATACCATTTTCTGTGCGGTTAATTAATTTTCCGCTTCTTTTATTTCTTGTGCAACGCCGAACAGAATAAAAACTACAAAACCTGATGATTTTCGTAAAGTGCTTGATTATGCAACGTTTTATTTGTGTTAACAATAAAAGTGATTTTCGACAATAAAATATACTTGTAATAATATTGTACTTTTGGTGAATCGTAGAACTACTATCAAAACCTATTTAACTATTTGTTTGGCAAATTATTAAAATAACAATTAATTATTAAAGTCTATTTTCGGACAAAGCATGATTCTACGTAAAACAATATCCAATTCCTTTCTTATTATAGTACACAAGGAAATGTGTTAAAGTACCTATGTATAATCAAATCCGTTAGTGTTGCAGTATTTTCTTTATTCTATATTATATCTATGGTTTTCTACGAGGTTTCAAAAATTCTACGAAAAAATGTTTTTTACAATTTCATTAAAGCAAAAAATATGATTTGAGATCACTTCATCTACTAAACATAGAATTTATTTTAATTGTTTTGTTTAACTACTTATTTTATTATGGCTTTTAAATGCCAAATTAACTATCAAAAGCAGTGATCTCAAAAATCAAATCTTAAAATAAGCTATGGATGAAAAATAGCTGTCTAATTTTCTAGCAATTTTTCTACGAAATCACCATTATATCTTGCAACAAGTGGTTACCAAACTGACTGACATTTCAATTTTTAATCACTCGAAGCAAATCCCATTCCGATATTGTCCTCAAAAACGAATCACGACCAAAAACGCCACTTGAAAATAAAACACCAAAAATAGTTGTCCAATCTGAAGAATCAGAGTTCATGGATGACATGACTTGACATGATTAACGCACATTGTAAAAACCCGGTGCTGCGCGCCTCTCAGCCAACAGGATCCTGTTGGCGACGCATCTATAGCAGCACAGGTAGGCTAAACATCACTTGAACAGTATCCTTCTGAACGCTCTTCTAAAGTCCTTATTGAAAATCGTGTAAATAACAGGATTCAGTACAGAGTTCATATACCCCAACCAGAAAGCTATAGCGAACGCACTGCCAGGTATATCACAAGCATGACACGCAGCTTTAAGGATATAGAGGAAGAAGAAAGGCAGCCAGCAAGCGATGAAGCTACCCATTATCAACCCTAAGATCAGGGTTGCACGTTTCTCTTTCTTCCGCGCTAGCCTTTTCTTTTCTCTCTCTGGGTCTCTTGGTTTATTTGGTTTGGGTAACGCAGGTTCTAATTCTGACTTGCTAGGTTGCGTTTTCTCCTGCCTCCTGTCTTTTTGTTTAAAGAGTCGTAATTTGAGAGGCTTGACGCCGCCGCATCGACTGACGACTCCGCTGTCGGACGAGGAAGGTTCTAGTTCTGAGACCATATCGGCGTCGATGTTG
Source organism: Eupithecia exiguata (assembly GCA_947086465.1). Taxonomy (NCBI): domain Eukaryota; kingdom Metazoa; phylum Arthropoda; class Insecta; order Lepidoptera; family Geometridae; genus Eupithecia; species Eupithecia exiguata. The sequence goes on along the minus strand of OX352248.1, from coordinate 1,235,579 downwards.
ACGCTCGGTGCTCGGCCCCTTGTCTGCTGGAGCGCTAGCTCTCCATTGACTGACAGCGAGGAACTCCGGTACGCGCAAGAAGCGAGGGGGTTTTTCGTCACTTGTGCGGATGTTACCACCTGGAACAGTTATTATCTGTTACAAAACTTTGTTCTGGACATAAAAAAATCTTATGACTGGTAGTGTAGAGCGAGTAAAAGCTGTTGGTTCCTAAGTGTTCCTTTTAAATCACATCGATTATTTAAATTGGACTGGCCTGACATACAACTTTAAAGAGCTTAATGGATGTTGTTTTGAACTTTGATGCGCTCTCTGGTGGCTTGCATAATTGTTTTGTTGGTACTCTGTTTGCATAGTCATCATTAGAGGAAGTAACGTCGTGTTATCACAGGCTGCAAAGTGGGCCCCACTCGTAGACCATTGTTAAGACCTAGACTCACGTTGAGTCCCTGACGTCCTTATGCTTACGGAATACATTTACCTTTAGAGTGTCCTTCCTTGCATCTGGCGGTGGTGGCAGTGTGTCTCCTGCTTCATGGATATGCTAGAAGCCAACTATAGGTTATGCGTAGACTCACTTTAAGTCCGTGACGTATGCCTACAGTAGATTAACCTTTAGAGTGTCCTTCTTCTCATCTGGTGGCGGTGGTAGCGTGTCCTCAGCTTCACTTGTGGATAAGTCAGACCCTACAGGTCACTGTGAGTCCAATAGTGTAGTAATTTCCTTTTTTATATTATATTGTCAGTGATATGTTCTTATCAAATTTATTGTTATATTCTGGTAATTTAGTTTTGTTATTACTAAGTGTTTACTAACATATAACTGCTCTTAAATCATGTTGTGTACGCAAATTTAAGGATACAGTATTTTTTTTATTACTGTGTCTAACTGTATTGTAGTCTGTTTTGTGTGCCAAATATGATAATAAAAATATACCATTGTTCTCGTTCTGCCTCAATGCCTAATAATGCCCATGGAGTAGGAGTAGTAACTTTAGAGTGTCCTTAGTAAAATTACCTTCAGAGTGTCCTTCCTCTCATCTGACGGCAGAGGCAGCGCGTCCCCGGCTTCACTTGTAGATAATGACAGGCCGGTGAATAAGTCAGGCCTTGCAGGTCACCATGAAGCCAATACCCATGGGTCTCCTTATGCCTTAATACCTGTGGAGTAGGAGTAGTACCTTCAGAGTGTCCTTCCTCTCATCTGGCGGTGGAGGCAGCGTGTCCCCTGCTTCGCTCGTGGATATGTCAGAGGCCAGCTCACAGGTCACTGTTGGGATCTGCACCTGGGCCGTCTCAATTGTCGATATCTGACTCTCGCTGAAACATAATAATTATTCATCAACCTCGAGATTTGATATTTTTGGTTGGTTCTGTTGGGCCATTGATTTTTTAAGGATCTGTCCCAAAGGGTGCCAACTATGACAGCCGACCTCTGCGACGCGGTGGGCGAAGGTCGACCTGCGACGCAAGAGGTTCCAGGGTCAATATCCTCCTCAGGACAAATCCTTGTACGGTCTTCGGATATTTGTTCCGAGCGTTCTAGATGTTTTTGTATGCTTATTAAAAACTGTCTTCTCTAGTATTTCATGATTTATTTAAGTATATCAGTTATGTTGGCTGTTAGCTTAAATTATCTGTTACAGATGCAAAGGCGTACTATTATTGCCAGTTATACAGTACCCATAACACAAGCTCTACTAAGCTTAGAGTTAGATGAGCTGTGTGAATTTTCAAATTAGTAAATTCACATCTTGATGCTGTGTGCTATTCCATAAAAATTCATCCCGCTTTGAAAACAACCTTTTCATTTTAAAAAGACAACAAAACAAAACAAGAAAGCAACCTCATCCCCTAAAATAAAGATCACCCCACCTGATACCATCTAATATTATTAATTCCGCGCAAAAAATGCTGCCATTTTTCATAAAAACAGTTACAAAATTCTTCGTTCAAGGTTTTTTCCGTACCAATACACGATCTACTTGTCTTTATAGATCAAATATGGGAGGGAGGGGAACAAAGCATAACTTCGGTGAAAGAAACAATTCCATAAAAAATGCCTTAAGCTTTGGTCTCTGCATCGAAAAATCACGCAGTACGCTTCGTACTGTCACGTCGACTGTCTTTGCAGAGAAGCAGTCATTTGACTTTTATATCGTAGCGTGATAGCACAGATTACAGAATAAATGACCGCTGCTCCGGTCATCTGTGTTATCACGCTGCGATGTGAAAGTCAAATGACTGCTTCTCCGCAAACACAGTCGACGTGACAGTACGCAACGTACTGCGTGGTGATCAAGAGACCACAGCTTTAGGAGGCAGCACAGTAAATAAATAAAAAGTTTCTTTATTCAGACATAAAGACTTGGTGATAAAAATTTAGTGTTCGGAATTTTATGGCCTACGGTGTCGAGAGAATGTATTAAAATTAAATCAGACGTTTTGATAATGAATTAAGGTGTTCTCCATTTTCAAAGTATTAACATTACCTACAATAGATTCACATAGGTAGTTGTAATTTTAATAGTTCGTCACCGAAATTACCGATTTCCATTTTGTATTTTTTATCTAATATCGTAGTGTTTTTTTTCTTCTTAAATTCGTCATAAAAATTGATCGTGTACGCTATCCCTTTAATATTATGTAGGCTTCAATCGTTTTCCTTTGATGGGTGAGCTTGGGCGTCGGGCTACATAACGCCGCCGTTGATAGGGATTCCATATTTATACGAAATTTTCTCTCACATGTTGTTCAAAGTGATTTTTTTATCGGGGACATACTTTCCAGTATTCGGATATTTTCGCCTATGTTTTTATATATTGGTGGTGAGTTTGGAGCAAGTTTCTTCATGAAAATGACATTTGTACAGATGTGCGGTTTTTAAAACAATATTTCAATAGTTTTAGTTTTACGTATGTAATTTGTATTTTGTGACGTGTCCAAGTGTCCTGTAAGGTCTTAAGGAAATAAAGCACTTTGATATTTGATATTTGATAATGTTGAAAGAATTATCTAGGTACTCGATTTTGTAGAATTTAGCACTGATGCTAACGCGCGATTTGGATTGAATATAAGTGTTCGTTTATAAAACTAAACTTTTACTCGATTTTACTAAAATTTGCTTCTCCCACGGGATAAATATTGCCTTTATGTTATTCCAGATAAAATCCAACAATATTTCAATTCAGTTCTTATTGCTGTTATACCCTGAAGAGGTAACAAGTAACAAACATCCAAGCTTTTGCTTTTAAGTACAACATAAATGGGAATTTCTGATTCTTACTGACTTTCGCCCGACTTGCATCTTCGATTTTTTAAATCTCAGTTTCGTTTAAGTTTACGTTACTACTTATTAAATAAACCGATAAAGCTTAAAACAGTAGGTACTTTAATAATGTGTCCATTTGAAATGTTTTCTTACCGAAGATACAAAACGATGGATAACGTCGAGTAGCAAAAGTTGTCACAACGCAACTTTAGTCGTTTTCGAACCGTTTTATTGACTTCTGAGTAATTTCGGCGAGTGCTGCAGTAAGGTAAGTACCTGAGTGCACATTTATATGTCTGAGAGGTAGAATGTGTCCCAGTTTATATTACGACACAGATGGCCTTGGTTCGCGGGATGTTTTGAGCATTTCCCAAGTGGGTTTATATTTCTAGCGCAACACAAAAGAAGTTGTAAAAAGTGACAATTAGAATATGAATAACCGACTACTGGGTAAACAAAGATAAACTTGCTAAAGTTATGAAGTGAATGGAATAGAGGGATTTTCGTTAGCATCCGTATACTGTTACCAGTGTACGAGCCGTACAGATTTAGCTAGCTAGACTTCTACGTGATCTTGTAAGTTACTTAGATGTACGAGCCGTACAGATTTGGCTAGCTAGAGGAATGCGGAATATATTAATAGCACGTTTCTACGTGATCTTGTAATTTACTTAGTTCTAAATCACGCTTCAATAAACACTTTCTTACTTACAGTCAGTCAACAAGCTTGGTTGTATTATTCTCCTATACGGAGATCAACCTCTCATCAGCTCGAAGCTTTAGGGGAGCAACCCTTAGCTTCTACCCAGCTCACTCTAGCTAACTTAACTTACTGTTGGGCAAACTGCCTCAACATATGGTCCTTCGAGCTACCGTTAGCGGGACTTTACGGGAGTGATACGTACGCCTTCGGTTCCGCGACCAGTGTACTGTGACGACGCCACTGGCCAGCAGCTCCAGCTATCAAGTAAGATCGTTTTATTTACTTGACATCCCAGCTACTATGGCCGACTACGAAGCCATCTTCAACCGCCAAGCGGAATTATCTTCTGAACTTCAGCGCATAGGTTCCAACTTTGATAAAGATGCTGCGCACCGAAAGACCTCGGAGTACATAAAGCTTCGATTAAACGCTTTAGATAACCTCTGGGGAGAGTTCTATAATAATAACTGTAATTTAGCTAACGTGCCGATCAAAGAGCAAAGGTATTTTCTAGATAATATATACGACCGTGTTCATGAGTACTATAACAGCACTCGTGAAAAGATTGCAACGTTTTTACCGACCAAGGTACAGTCAGCGTCAGGGTCAGGTATAGGTAAAGGTACGACGGACGTTGCAGCGGAAACTCAAGCGAACTCAAGCAAGGTGGACGAACTTTTGTCCCTACAACGGACAAATTTTAGAGCTTTCAAGCGTCTAGTGACAAGTATCAAGGTGAATGAGATATGTGAGAGATGGGAGCTTGAAGACGAGTTACGCAGCGTCCAGGAGAGATGGAAAGCGATCGACCAGCTGCATCTCCAGATCGACAATATCTTGGAAGGTGAGGATGAGGTTTACCTAGATGAGTTTACGCGACAGGAGGCCTCATTCAAGGACATCAAGAAAGCTCTCCATCAGAAACTATCGGCATCTGCTCACGTGGAAAAATCAACGCCTGTATTAGAAATCCCTACCTTTTCAGGAAGATACGCTCTCTGGCCTACCTTCTTCGATCTGTTCAGCGAGGCCATTCACAACAACAGCTTCCTGTCTAAGGCTCAGAAGATGCAGCACCTGAAAGGAAAACTTAAGGGGGAAGCAGAGCGTCTGATCCAGCACTTGAATATATCGGCTGACAATTATGACTTGGCCTGGGAGATACTGGTGCACCGCTACAATAACCCCCAGGTACTTTTCACTAACCTCATAGAAAGCTTTTTAAATCAGCCGAGTATTATCAAACAGACGTCGCACGATATCAAACGCCTCTTCGACACTTCTACAGAGTGTATACATGCCATTGACAATTTAGGTATTGATACCAGCTCATGGGATCCAATCCTGGTCCATTTGATAACAAAAAAGCTAGATCGAGAAACTTGTAACGCCTACAAGGAGTCACGTAAAGCTCCGAGAGAGTTGCCTTCATTGAACGAATTAATGTCTTTCCTTGAATCTAAATTTATAGCTTTAGAACCAATTTTTAAGAAGGAGAATAATTCCTCAGCTACAGCAAAACCAGCTCCACAACAATCTTATAATCATACTAAATTTAATAACAATTATAATAAGCTATCATCTAAGCATCAATCAGCTTCTACATTCGTACATCGCGCGTGCCCGCTTTGCTCAAACGGTCACGAACTGTGTCGTTGCCAACAATTCCTCAAGATGTCCGCGGATGAGAAACTAGGGATCGTTGCGAAACTTCAGCTATGCCGAAACTGCCTTTTTAAACATACTAATAATAAATGTGTCTCATTTAAACGGTGCAAGGAATGCGACGGCGAACATCACACTCAGTTGCATAATTCATGCATGTCACTCAGTGTCAAGGCCACGCGCTCCGTCGATGGGCAAACGAGTTCATCTTCATCAGCAAGGTCGTCTAATAACAAGCCCCACGCAGCAAATCACGTATCGGCGGACGACGAGGAGGTTTTATTAGCGACTGTCCTAGTTAGGATTAAAGCAATAGATGGTAACTACATAACTTTAAGGGCTTTGTTAGACCAAGGCTCACAGATCGCACTTATATCGGAAAATGCCGCACAGCTTTTAGGGTTGCCGCGACAACCGTTTAGCGCTTCCGTATCGGGTGTAGGTATTGTATCTAGGAAAAGTAAGCAACTTATTTCCCTGGAATGCAAATCTATTCACAATGACTACAGCTTTAATACTGAAGCTTGCATAATTCCTCGGGTTATAAGTGACTTGCCTCACGTGTCGTTCACTAGACAGTCGTGGCCTCACATTCAACATTTGAAGCTGGCGGACCCTGAGTATAATGTATCCAAGCCAATCGATCTTTTGCTAGATGCCAGTATTTACTCGGAAATTATAATGAGCGGTCTAGTAAAAGGTACTTGCAATGCACCCATAGCTCAGCACACAAAACTAGGCTGGGTTTTATCTGGCAACGTGAAGAGATTTAACTGTAGTATAGTTGTTAATAATCTAGAGGAAATAGCTAGATATTGGGAGATGGAAGAAATGCCCAACTCGTCGTCTGCCCTGACTAGAGAGGAGCAGTACTGCGAGGAACATTATCAAGCTACTACTAAGCGACGTTCAGACGGTAGGTACGAGGTAGCCCTACCAGTGAAAGATAATTCCTTAGAAAAACTAGGGTCGACTAAAGCAAAAGCTATAGCTCAATTCAAACAGCTAGAGAGTAAGATGGCAAAGAACGAAGCATACTCTGATAGCTATAAGCAGTTTATGCGCGAGTACCTTCGACAAGGTCACATGCGTCCAGCCAGCCAAGGAGACCACATCTCATATCATATGCCGCATCACGGAGTACTTAGACCTGAGTCCAGTACGACGCGGATGAGGGTGGTGTTCAATGGTTCAGCTAAATCCAGTTCCGGACTTAGTCTTAATGACGTCATGGAGTGTGGTCCGAACTTACAACAGAACTTACCAACTCTGATCTTAAACTGGAGGCAGTATAAATACGTCGTAACTGCAGACATAGAGAAAATGTTTCTCCAGGTTATGGTCAGAGAGAGCGATCAGCATCTTCAAGGTATTGTCTGGAGAGAGTCTTCTAGTGATATCCTTCAGGAATACTTTCTAACTACTATCCCGTTCGGGATTAAAGCATCTCCTTACTTAGCTATGCGCACCCTGCGTCAACTAGCTAAAGACGATGCCTCTAAGTATCCTCTTGCAGCCAAAGCAGTAGAAAACCATTTTTATATGGATGATTTACTCAGCGGTGAAAACTCTATTGAAACTACAAGAGAGCTTCAGCGTCAGCTAATAGAGATGCTCAGAGGCGCAGGGATGAATTTGCGCAAGTGGTCAGCTAACGACCCTCAGCTTTTAGCTAGCTTGTCCACTGAGCAGCTTGACAAACTTTTCGATTTTGTGAGCCACGAATCTCGCAAAACGTTGGGACTTAGGTGGACACCCTCATCTGATTCATTTAAATTTACATACAAACTAGAACAGGCAGAGAATGTCAGGACGAAACGTCAGCTCCTTTCGGAGATCTCCAGGATATATGATCCTTTGGGGTGGCTATCAGCGTTGACTATTCGAGCTAAGCTTATTTTCCAGGAAACATGGGCATCCGGCATAGGTTGGGATGACCCTATCCCGGAAAAAACCCAAAGAGAATGGGTACAGCTACGTAACGATCTTCAAAACTTAAGTCACTTTGAGATTCCTAGGTATCTCGGGAATACACAAAGGGCTTTTCAGCTTCACGGCTTCAGCGATGCCTCAGAAAAGGCTTACGCTTGTGTTGTGTACTTAGTCGCGTGCGATGATAAGGGCGAGTGCACACGAACTCTGGTCGCAGCTAAGACTAAACTAGCACCTATGAAAAGGAAAATTTCATTACCTTGTCTCGAATTATGTGGTTCTCTACTTTTAGCTCAGCTTATAAAAGTAATAAAAGCATCGTTACCTAATAGCGACTTTGTTACTTATGCTTGGACCGACTCCATGGTAGTCTTGGGTTGGCTCCATGGCGATTTAGCTCGATGGAAACAGTTCGTTGCTAACCGTGTTCAGCAGATTACGGAAATAATACCGGCATCGAACTGGAACCATGTCCGATCTGAGGATAACAGCGCAGACTGTGCTACTAGAGGGCTTTCAGTTGCAAAGCTCCAGAATACTTCCCTCTGGTGGACTGGACCAGAGTGGTTGGCAAACTTTAATGCTAGCAACTTACATAACAAAACTTACGAACCACCGAATATCGAAACTAAAAGAAACAAGGTAACCTCAGCTTTACTTAAACCTAAGTCATCATTTATAGATGACCTGCTATTACGAAACAGCTCTGTCACGCGCGTAGTGAAAATAGTAGCGTGGGTGGTACGTTTTATAACAGTGATGCGTCGGCAAAATACGGAACGTGCTACATTTTTGTCTACCGCGGAAGTAAACAAAGCGCACGATTTAATCTCTAAGCACGAGCAAGAGAAATACTTTGCAAACGATTTAGAATTTGTTAAGACTAAAGGTTACGTTCCACCTAACAGCCAAATAGCTAACCTTTATCCCTTTTTAGATAAAGACGGGATTTTAAGGGTAGGTGGTCGTCTTAGTCGCGCTATAGTAAGCAGCTCAGCCAAACATCCAATGATTGTGTCTAACCACAGCCGGTTTAGTGACTTGATTATAAATCAAGCGCATGCTGTTACTCTACACGGCGGGCCAAGACTTACCCTATCTTATATAAGGGAAAGATATTGGATTTTAAGTGGCATGAGAACCGTTAAAAAACAGCTTCGATTGTGTGTAACATGCCGTCGATTCAACTCTGGTAATCAGCACCAAGTAATGGCCGATCTTCCGCGAGCCAGGGTCACTCCCTCCCGACCTTTCACTCACACTGGAGTGGACTTTACAGGTCATGTGGACCTTAAGGCTAGCAAGGGGAGGGGTATGAAAACTTATAAAGGCTACGTAGCTGTTTTCATATGCCTCGCTACAAAAGCCGTTCACCTAGAATTGGTGTCCGACTTGAGTACACCAGCTTTTTTAGCAGCTTTTCGTCGGTTTTGTGCTCGGCGAGGGACACCTCTCCGAATGTACAGTGACAACGGCACTAACTTTATCGGAGCTAAGCGGGCTCTAGATAAAGAATATAAACAGATCTTAGCTACAATCAACCATGATCTATTTAGCGCATTGAGTGATATGAACGTAGAATGGTCATTCAATGCACCAGCGTGGCCTAGTGCAGGTGGGCTCTGGGAAGCTGCCGTAAAGAGCTTCAAGCGGCACTTGAAGCGAGTATTAGGAGAACAAAAACTGACGTATGAGGAATTCAGTACTCTGCTTCATCAAATTGAGCAATCATTGAATAGTAGGCCTCTGTTCTGTCTTACAGAAAACCCTGAAGACAGTTATATTACGAGTGGACATTTCCTAATTGGAGATTCCTTATTATCAAGACCTCAGCCTGACCCAGAGAACGTTAGATTACCGGCACGCTGGCAGCTTGTACAAACTATGAATAAGCAATTCTGGAAGCTCTGGTCAACGGACTATCTTCAGCATCTTCAGGTACGCTCCAAGTGGAGAACTCCGACCAAAAACTTAGCTATTAACGACATCGTCCTTATTAAGGAAGATAACTTGCCCCCAGGCAAATGGGCACTCGGCAGGGTGGTAGATCTTCATCCTGGGAGTGACGGGCACGTCCGGGTCGTATCCATAAAAACAGCGAATAATAATATAAAACGTCCTATAACGAAGCTCGTTCTACTCCCCACCGAACCAAAAAATGAAGAGACCACTTCCGATCAGCTAACAGCTTCGCAACCTCCAATTCCCGGCAACTCATCTCCCGCGGCTCCGCAAACATCTCGTGGAAAGGTTAAGCGTAAACCTTTTAAAAATTACCTTTCGTTAGCGCTCTTATTGATGGCGATGATGATAGCTCCAACAAAGCAAAGCAGCTCGTATATAAGATCTACCGCATTAAACTCAACCGCTCTTTACTTCGATAAAATATCAACCCTGCAGTATGTCAGGGATGAGTGGAAGCTGGTGGTTTACTATAATCTTACAGGCTATTGGCAAGCCATAAATCACTTAGAGTTTTACGTGAGGCACCTTAAAAAAGCTACAAGGAATTCTCAATATCAGCAGATAACGGACCAGCTAGCTCACGAAATGTCCGAAATCGAGCACAACAACAAACTTTTACAAAATCCTAGCCACAAACGACAGACAAGAGGTTTGGTAAACGGCATAGGAAGCGTTGCGAATTATCTTTTCGGCGTATTGGATGATGATTTTGCGCAGAAATACGCCAAAGACATAGAGAAAATCTCTAGTAGTGAAAACCATCTGAGAAAGCTTATAAAAAATCAGACGGTGGTCATGGAAGCTGAAGCGAATATATTGCAACGTAACGAGCAGATTATGAACAAGCGGTTTTCAGAACTAAACGAACATTTATTCAGCTTTACTGCCAGTATGAATCGACTACAATCAGACGTCGATAAGGGTCTGTACATAACGTCCTCAGCTTTAACGACCAGCATCGTACTAGAAAACCTGAGACGCATCCAGAATGCCCTCGTGGACACCGTGACAGACATAAGGCATGGACGCATCGACACTCATCTTATTTCCAGTGAGCAGTTAGAAGAACAGGTAAACTTCATCGCAAGTCAGTTACATGGTGATTTGAAACTACCGACAGATAAAGGTAACATAAAGGACTTGTACAAACTTCTAAAGGTATTCGCCAAGATGTACCAACAATACCTAATAATTGAAATTAACATTCCACTCGTCACCAGCGAAATATACGAGGTTGATAAAATTATAAGCTTACCACAGAATAAAGACGGAGTTTCTTACCTTACCATACCTACCTATCCATATCTCGCCTTCAACTTGCAAAAGGACGCAGTAATATTTCTAACAGATTACGATTTGCAAGACTGCCTTCACGCGTCGGAAGAAAGAATACTATGTTCCCTCGATAAACCTACGTATAACTTAAATATACAACAAAATATCTGCATGATAACTTTATTAGAAGCTAGTAGTCAATCAGCTTGTACCTACGAACGACTACCGTGTGTAAATAGATGGGTCAAATTACACGGGCCGAACAAGTGGATGTACTCGTGTTGCGATAAATGCAACATCCGCACATATTGCACAGCTGATGTTAGTGTGAACACCTTATCGGGCAATGGCCTTCTTGACATAGGTCAGGGTTGCACCGTCAAGGGGGATCACTTTATCATTCACGGTCACAATAATTTTTTTGCGTAAAGTTAGCATACAGCCGTCGATAGAAGCCCCAGAGGTATCTGTTTTGAATAGCGTTCTAAAGACTTCTGGGAATAGCAGCTACAACTACACTACGGAGAGTCACGCGCAGATCTACCAGCAAGTAATGAAGGAAATTAACGATCTGAAGCAACAATCAAACTCCGACTTCAGCATCCACGATGTACACCAGTACTCCATTATGTATGGCATGCTCGTCGTACTTGGGGTAGGAGTCATCGTGGCGGCAGCACTTCGAGCTAAGAGACGCAGGAAGATTCCCGTTCCAGCAGCTTCTCCTGGGCGGGGAGCCCCGGTGAGCTACGAAAGCGCGCGGGCCCTCGCACGTGCCCACGCTGCCGCCTTCCCCTTCGCCAGCGACCTTCAGCGTCAGTCTAGTGAAATAGTGAACGCTAGTGCGAATATAGGCGCCGTGCCTCCTAAACCCCCGCGGTCGGAGTATAGGGTTAAGATCCCTTGTGAATCCTACGGTGAGGTAGTCTCGCCCACCGAAGACAATACAGTGTAGCTTGTGCGGTATCAATGAAATGAAAGTGAACATGGACACGGACAATATTAGTATTAAGTCTATCCTAAATGTTGTATTATTTATTCACTTTAAGATTGTATAATTTAAGAACCTTTAACTCACTTCTGTGTTTAAATTGTGTCATAGCTTTACTTGTTACTAAATGTTGTATTATTTAGGTAGTCACTTTAAGATTGTATAATTTAAGAACCTTTAACTCACTTCTGTGTTTAAATTGTGTTATAGCTTTACTTGTTTAACTTATACGAGTATACACATCATAGCTTTAACTTGTCATAACCACGTTTAGCTTCTTGAACTAGGTTTAACTTAGCCGCTTTCCTTTCTTTCTTTGGTTGGCAAGATGTACGAGCCGTACAGATTTAGCTAGCTAGACTTCTACGTGATCTTGTAAGTTACTTAGATGTACGAGCCGTACAGATTTGGCTAGCTAGAGGAATGCGGAATATATTAATAGCACGTTTCTACGTGATCTTGTAATTTACTTAGTTCTAAATCACGCTTCAATAAACACTTTCTTACTTACAGTCAGTCAACAAGCTTGGTTGTATTATTCTCCTATACGGAGATCAACCTCTCATCAGCTCGAAGCTTTAGGGGAGCAACCCTTAGCTTCTACCCAGCTCACTCTAGCTAACTTAACTTACTGTTGGGCAAACTGCCTCAACAACCAGAAAACGGCTGAATTCGAATACCTTATTCTTCTACGCTAATATTGTAAAGAGGAAACATTTGTTTGAATTAAATACTCGCCCCGAAACTACTGGACCGATTAGAAAAATTCTTTCACCATTAGAATTTCTGCGTGAAAAAAAATTTGGAAAGTCGCTCCTTTCGCTTTGGATTTATTTTTGAACGAGATTTTTAATTTTTGATACTAAGGGCAATGTCGACGATATGGTAGGTACGCTATGGGGGAGTTAATAATGAAGGCGGCTAGCACAGCACCGTGGTGGACAACACAAACTTCGACGACTGACGACGAACTTTGACGACCTCTGTGGCACGGTGGGAGAAGGTCCGCCTGCGACGCAAGAGGTTGTAGGTTCGAATCCCGCCTCGGGGCAAATGTTTACACGATCTGCAGATATTTGTTCCGAGTATCTGGTCGTTTTCTATGTAGTATAATAAAAAAATCTACCTGTGCATTTCATTATATTTTATGTATATCAGTTATTTAGTACCCATATCACAAGCTCTGCTTAGCTTAGGGCTAGATGATACTGTGTGAATTGTCCAGCATTATTAATTATTTATTTATTATCTATTAATCTTATTCAATCTTTAGCTGATGATGAAGGACAAGGTCATAAGACGTGTTTGATAATAAGCAGTAAGATTGAGTATTCACTACCTTAAACCTCCTACCTTACCTCAATACCTTTTGCTAAAATGGCCCGGCGGAATCGGATTGGTCGAGGGCATGGGGCGCGTGCCCGTTGGAGGATTGCTGAAACTTGTTTGTAAGTTAAGTAGAATGTAACATTACCCATTATTATTACTGCTAAGATGGCCCGACGGCATCGGATTGGTCGAGGGCATGGGCCGCGTGCCCTTTGGAGGGTTGCTGAAGCTTGTTTGTAAGTTAAGTAGAATGTAACATTACCCATTATTATTACTGCTAAGATGGCCCGACGGCATCGGATTGGTCGAGGGCATGGGCCGCGTACCCTTTGGAGGGTTGCTGAAGCTTGTTTGTAAGTTAAGTAGAATGTAACATTACCCATTATTATTACTGCTAAGATGGCCCGACGGCATCGGATTGGTCGAGGGCATGGGCCGCGTGCCCTTTGGAGAGTTGCTGAAGCTTGTTTGTAAGTTAAGTAGAATGTAACATTACCCATTATTATTACTGCTAAGATGGCCCGACGGCATCGGATTGGTCGAGGGCATGGGCCGCGTACCCTTTGGAGGGTTGCTGAAGCTTGTTTGTAAGTTAAGTAGAATGTAACATTACCCATTATTATTACTGCTAAGATGGCCCGACGGCATCGGATTGGTCGAGGGCATGGGCCGCGTACCCTTTGGAGGGTTGCTGAAGCTTGTTTGCTGCTCGTTCTAAAACAAAAAACCGATTTTGTAAAGCACTTTGGAAGGTAAATGCTACTATAAGTTAAAAGATTTCATGATGGACAATTTTTTGGTAAATGACAAAGTTTTGTTTTATTTTATTTAAATGAGTATTATATATCAGTTTTGTATTCAGTTCTCTTATCAACTGTTTTCTAATTTGATTTATTTACATAGTATGTAAACATTTAAATTAAGTGGCAATTTGTTCACAGATTTTGCACGCCGCAACGGTAGAAATGCATTGTGTCTTAACTAAACAAACACCGCCTAATGTCCGACCTATGTGTTTGACGACCGATGTGGCGTAGTGGGCGAAGGTCTGCCTGCGACGCAGGAGGTTGCGGGTTCGATTCCCGCCTCGGGACAAATGTGTGTACGATCTGCAGACATTTGTTCAGGGTGTTCTGGTCGTTTACTATGTATAATAAAAAAAACTATCTATGTATTGTATTGTATTATGTATATCAGTTATCTAGTACCTATATAACACAAGCACTGCTTAGTTTGGGGCTAGATAATGCTGTGTGAATTGTCCAGCATTATTTACTTATGTGTTCTTATTTAAATGTATTTGATGAAATAAATTTAATTTTACTAAAACTACCGAATGGAGAAAGTGATATAGTCCGATACTAGGCAACGTTTACAATCGTTTAATATTGAGAATGGCTTGAGTACATAAAGATTCAAGCTACTGGGTTCTGTACTGACTGGATTCCTCCTAGGGTTCTTTCTTATCCCGCGGCGCGCCCGCGCCTTCGCCGCGTAGTATATCCGAATGTACACGAACACCATAATGCACGACGGGATGTAGAAACTGCCCAGCGCTGAGTATACCACGTAGCCGATGTCGTCTGACACCTGGAAACAAATGAAACTGGTTATTTTATGTTATTTTTGTGACATTATAACATTTCAGAGAAATTACCCCAATGTGAGGCTTACGCGATGCAGGAGGTTGTGGGTTCTATTCCCGCCTTGGGACAAATGTTGATCTGCAAATACCTATTTGTTGCGGGTGTTCTGGGTATTTCCAATGTAGGTTCCTATAGTAAAAAATATCTATCTAAGTAGGTAATGCATTGTTTTAATATCTCAATCATCAAGTACATATAACACAAGCTCTGCTTAGCTTGGGGCTAGATGATGCTGTGTGGATTATCCGGCATTATTTATTTATCTATAATAAAGAAAATAGCAAAAACCAAACGTATTTTAAGTTATTTGGTAACAGGTGCTTCAATTGGCAGGCTCTGACGCTACCACAACACCCGGAACAAATATCAAGCGCAGATCGCACGCTGCGTCATCGCTGTGTCGTCGCGGCGTGCACGCAGCGCTTTCAAATCGCTCGCAAATCGCCATTGTGATAATGCTGTTAGTGACAGAGGGATACCCACTCGGATTTCGTGGTAGCGCTCGGGGTAGCGAATACCGCATAGGTCTAAAGAGGCTTTTAGAATCAAAAATCTAGTCTAACAATCAATCAATCTCCTACACAAAAGCCTTACTATAATACTTAACCTACATCAAACCGTCCATAATAATTAGGTAGGTGGTACCCACGTGGTACCCAAATTCGTCTTATCTAACATTTTGAGCTCTTTTCAAAGAATTTAATCTTTCCTCCCATTGTAAAACCACAATGGCGGATCACAATGGAACCTATAGGCCGTGCCTTGACCGATTGGATACGATAAATATTGAAATTGGTTACTGAATTCATTTACTATTATTATATTTTTTAAATCTTTTGCTGTGAGAATAGATTTCAGAAAAATGCAAAAAATAAAATACAACTCATATAGGATATGAGTGTGTGTAGTGTCTGTGGAAAGGTACTTTCGTTTACCAAACCATCGAAGTCCATGAAGAAAAACAATCAACAGACTATAAAAACAAATAAATAAAACACAATAACTATTTATTCACTTCAACCTTTATTTTATTCGCCCCAGAACAAAGAGAAAGCTGACAAAACGAATGGTGACTAAAATGCCCACGTTACGGAACGTACTGTCACTTTAGCCATTCAGGGAAGCTTATGTTCCGCTTAATTAGATATGGTAGCGATAAGACCGCCTTTTTATACGATTATCTGGTGAATAGCGAAGGCTTTTCATCTGCAGTAGCTTTTGTTTGGCTCGCTTTGTGCATGTGTTTGAAAGGTTAAGGAAAATGAGGGAAAACGTAACGTCTACCATACAAACAGTTTGTGGACATTCACTAGCTGACTAACGCCGTTAGATCGTTTAAAAGTCGACAAAAAAATCATAGACATTGACAAGATACAAACCAAACTTTAAATTTTCTGATAATTCGATACCTTATCATTATTTCATCTGTGATACGGTACAGTTTTTGAGTGAGCGCTGGGAGAACGTACCGTATCTCCCTTTTTTACTTTTATCTAAGATATAGATATAAGTATTATAATAAGAGACCACTTCGAGATCAACCTCTATTCAATAGTGAAAGAATCAGCGAAATCGGTTTACCATTGACGGAGATATCAAGTAACATAAAATAATGTACAGCCGAATAAACAACTTCCTACTTTTTGAAGTCGGTTAAAAAGCCACGAAGATGCCTTATGAGCTGGATGACAGTTGGCTACACAGTGTATGCTATCATCACATCAACTCATTTGGAACCTCACTAAGCTGAATCCGTAGTGAGTTTAATGTTTTGTTTTCTGTAAAACTCGATAATGCGCCTCGGTGACGAGCGTGGTAAAGAAATGAACTAAATTGAGTGAGATTTCGACATTTACGCTAAAGAATGACGTACATTGACCCTTACTTCTTCATCGTGTTCTTCATTACCTACTGAAGGTCGTGCTCACTTTGAAAAGCCTTAGTTGAGGAGTTGACCAGCTGCTTCCACGCCACTCTATCTTCGGTTCGTCTGAGAGGAGTGGTCGCAGTTGATCCTTACAGAATAAGCGAATTCACGAATCATCACACTTGAAACTCGAACTTACTTGTCAAATAGGGGGTAACAACAAAAAACGACTTTAATCACTGGAGTGATTTCGAATTCGAACTTTTACCGAATGAGTACTGAATAGCAATCTATACTATCTATACTTAATAATTATAAATGCGAAAGTGTGTTTGTTTGTTTATTTGTTTGTCCTTTCTTCACGCCCTAACTAAGCAACCAATCGGCTTGATTTTTGGCATGGAGTTAGTTGAAAAGATGGAGAGTAACATAGACTTTTTATCCCATAAATCAGTTCCTATGAGATAGAAATAACCTTAAACAACGCGTGCGAAGCCGCGAGCAGAAGCTGGTTTTTTAATAGTTTTCACGGAAATTTTGACAAAAAAATATTTTATTTATTCAAAAAATGCTACAGTCCACTCTCGCTCTTATGAGTGGAATATAGTTCACTTTTTTCCATTTCATCGTAATTTTTGTGAGACTATTACATTTCAGTCAATTATTTAGTCTAGGCACAATTTCGTGACCAAAAAATATTCGTTCAACATTAATATTCCACTATCAATCTCAAATATTTAGCCCAGGGCCACGAAGGCCTAGGGCCGTGAAATTAAAATGATAACCGAAGGACGACCATTGTGCCAACAGTGGATCAAATCAATTTGTTTATATTCAATTATGGTCACGTCACGTAGGACCTTTTGTAAGGTACATAACACACGAGCGACATAAAAACTTTATTACAGAGGCGCGCTGGTTAGTGCAGATGAGAAGATGTTTGGTTCCTAACATCTCCAAAATTACTAAACAGATCATGATGAAATTGGGTAACACGGATAATATTTTTATTATTTGCCAACATGCGGCTTTTGTATCACTGCCGCCATGATAGGCCTTATTTTGGCCTAATTATTTTGTAATTTTGTTCCACTTTTCGTGTTCACCGCTAAAGCTGCCCCGAATCTCGGCGACATGACAGCGAGATTCGACGTCAGGACATTCGCAAGTGTGACTCACGCCTTACATAATAGTGGAAAAAGGTTCTGTTTATTAAATAAAGTATAACCCTACGAATAATCTTATGATCCAAAGATCGTGGACAATACTCCATTGTGATTCGATTCATGTGATTTACGGAATAGAGTGCTTTATTGAAAATCGCGGATATATCGTCGACGATTCTGATTTATGTATAGGAAAAATGTCGTATTGGAAATTATTATAACGGTCATCATCATCATCGTAGTAGACCGAGAACACACAATGAGTTTAAGTGTTTCTATTATTTGGGTAGTGTGTTTATCTATCTAAATAGATTACAATACCAGAATGGTTTATTGAACGCCATCAAAAATATAATTACATTGCATTGCATTTATAAAATAAAATAATGCTGGATGATTCACACAGCATTATCTGGCTCCAAACTAAGCAGAGCTTGTGTTATAGGTACTTGATAACTGATATACATAATACAATACATTACATAAATAGATATTTTTTTATTATACATAGAAACGACCAGAACACCCGGAACAAATGTCTGCAGATCGTACAAAAATTTGTCCGTGTGCATTAAAATATGGTCTTTAACTCTTAATATTTAAATGCATTTCAAATGCATCTGATAAAAGACAGCTCGCGGGCTATTTTGTCACTGTAATATGTATTTATAGGTAACAAGTTAAAGTCCATATCTGAATACGCATTTTAGTGATGCATGTGAGCGGGGTGGGATTAATGTGCGCAGATCTTAAAGTGCTTTTCCAGCAGAAATATGCTACGTTGCTATATGTTTCCAGCCTTTTATTGAAAAAAATCTTAGTCTCTAGTAAAAAATGAAGGGGGGGGTGATTTTTTCCGTCCACAAAAAACGTTATCCTTTCAGTCCGATCGCGCTTTTTTGATCTAAGTATTTTTTAAAAGAACCTCCTTCGTATTCGAACAAGCAGTTGTCCCGAACCGAAGGGGATGTCTTTTTTCATTGTCCCAAGTTATGTCAGTGGTGCGCGAAGAACTCCAAAGCTTCTGAACAGCTGTGCGATTACGCAAAAAGCATCCCATCCCTCGACGCACACGTTCATCCTGACCCCCGAGTAGCAGCGCCCCTGCGGGTCGCACCTCCGAGACTGGACAGTGAATGCGTTAATTGACATTTGAAAGCCATTTTCATGTTCATCAATTTAAAATTTCGGAGGCTATAAAATGGTTTTCAAATGACAATAGCTGTGAAATTATGCTAAAACCACCTATCCTGACATTTGACTGCGTGATTGGGTAGGCTAAATTTTTTGACATTTTTACTTAATTTAATTATTGAATTTATTTAATGTTACAATATTCTGTTGGCCATTAATTTTTAAATTTTAGCTAATATGAAATATAATGTATTATTGATTTTTGAATTTAAAGAAGGTAGGTACTAGTTTTAATAGTGAAGTTAATTGTATATAGTGCTATGGTGCTGAAATAAATGCATTTTATTTATTTTATTGTCTGAAAACCCTTTGAATGGCCTTCGTGGTTTGAATTGTACGGCGAAGACCATAATAAGGTCTTTCAAGGCCATTAAAATGGTTTTCAATTAATGCTAATTATAGGATGGGTGGTTTTAGCGTAATTCAACTGCAGATTATTTTCTTCTTTTCTGAATAATGTACCTATAAGATAGAATAATGTTCTTTTCTAGTACCTAAAAAAAAGCTTCGAACGTTTAACACATTTTTAAGGTGAATATCTATAACTTCTAATGGAAATTCTCCGTAAAACTAATGAGATATATTTTCCGGGCGTGTCCTATAAGGAATCGGAAGAGGGCATACTCGGAATACCTAATTAACTGCTCGATATTTTTCTCGAAATTGCAAATTGCTGAAATGACGGTTTCATTAAAATTTTATAGTGATGGGAAAGCTTTCAGGCAATTATTTACGGATTTTATTTAAAAAGAAAAGTAAAGAGCTTTTCCGTAGTGCTGTACAAGACATATTAACTTATATTTTATACCAATTTATAACTTATTGTTTGAAATATACGCATTCAAAGAACCGCACTCAACGAAAAAAAAGATATACAAAAATTTAAAATTTAATTTATTATTAAAAACACATTTTGCCTCCACAACTCAGTAGTCCCTGTGGTACTCTCCCGTGGAAGACTAAAACGGGACTAGACAATCTACCAGAGAAATGGCAAGCAGTTTTCTTCTGTGTACGTTCCTACATTTATAAAATAAAATGCTATAAATAATTTTAGTTTATACCTACTTTATCATCAGCCTATGTTAGTCCACTGCTGGACATATACCTCCCCTAATGAGCGCCATAGCGCCCTGTCTTCACCTTGACGAATCGAGCATCTGCCAGCAGTATTTCGAAGGTCGTCATCCCACCTGGCCGGAGGGCGTCCCACACTACTTTTGCCGAGTCGTAGCTCCACTCAAGAAAACGTTTACCCCAACGGTTGTCAGTTCTTCGCGAGATATGGCTGGATTAACTAGGAATATTTATATTATATTAAAAATACGTACTTAATCCAGCGATATTTCCGTATAACCATCCGTAATCCGCACATCCTTACAGCCCTATTTTCATTATTCGCCTGGGAGACAAAAAGTCGTTTTGCAAACGGAAGAGCTCCTATTACTGACTTAGAATAGGATGTTCCTTCAACGACGCAATTTCAACTTAATGTCTGGTAATGCAAGGTCGATATTCTTCTGGGGCGACTCTGTGATTACATTTCAGAAGTTTCCGACAATGATTCCGTTTTGGAGGTACCTAGCATTGTTGTGCTTCGTTTGCATCGGGCGAGTGGGAGTCATTACTTTACGAGAGGGGTGTAAGGGGGACTCCAACATCTCGTCTCCTAAGTCAACCTAACCTGTACGTGGTGCACCCTGCTAGATAACGAACTAGGCTATGGTGAAAAATCAAATCTTCTCAATCTCTCTCAATCTCAATCTTCAAAAATAAACAAATAAACAATTGTTTGATATTTACAATTATTTTCCACTATTTGATACTGGCAGAATGGTGTCTAACCAGACAATATTGCCATTAACAAAGAATAATCATCATCATCACTTTTTGAGAGATGTGCGGTTCTATTGTTATTTTTTATAAATCGTATGGATAAAAATTATGATTGAATTTTTCGAGCAAGAAAAAAAGCGAGCTAGCATGATATGATATCATTCTGTCTCGCTTAGATCACATTTAACAAAAAATATCTAAACATGACAACTTCAATCCCAATCGTTATCTACACGACAAAAGGTTTGTAACTTGTAAATTCCTCCTTCCTCCTCCTTTACATCTTTAATTATCAGAATTTCCTGCCTGAGTCGTAAACTAAGAATAGTAGAGTCTCTAACTAAGGATAGTACGTTTCAATCAAAAACTAGTTCCGTAACTTGCTAGCTCTAAACATAGCACAGTTCATTACTCAACTGTCTGGACAGTGAGTGAAATCATTAGTCTTTATTAGGGGTTTTTACTGCAGAGTTGATTGGTTTGAGTACTTAGAGATATCTACAGAAAGCGTCAGTGTTTGTGTTATTACAAAAATGTAGAAATTCGATCGCCACTCCTGTTGCTTGATTCAGATGTATTCCTCCATCTGACCTAACACTGTTGACGACCTCTGTGGCGCAGTGGGCGAAGGTCCGCTAGTGACTCAGGAGGTTGAGGGTTTCATTCCCGCCTTGGGACAATGTAGATCTGAAAATATTTGTTTCGTGTGTTCTGGTCGTTTTCTATTGTATTTGTATTGTAATGTGTATCATGTGTATGTATGTATATGTATAAATGTGTATCTATTGTATTGTATTATGTACAATCAGTTATCTAGTACCCATAACAAAAGCTCTGCTTAAGTTGGGCCTAGTTTTAGAGCGCTAGTCCGACGTTAGGGTAATTCGCTTTTGCCCGTGACTTCGCACACGCTATATCCGGCAAAAAAAAGTTATTATTTAAGTCAGATTAAGTTATTTTTTAAGTACGCCAAATTTCTTCCTAATTTGTTCAGTGCATTTGGAGGACCCATGTTTCAAAATGTATTCACGTCTTCACAAACTTTTGTCTTTATTAATATTAGTAGGATTCTAGTGCTTGTCACAGTACTTGACAGGTGTAAACGAGGCATCAGTATTGTAACGTAAGTGAATTGTAGGGTGCACAATGGATGGTTATGATGCCGTTACGACAGGAATCCGGCTTGAAGGACCGTAAAGGTTTGGTTCTTACGGTACGGACGGCTCGAAGGACCGTAAAGGTTTTGTTACAGAACGGATTATTGTCTGTGGTTAATGTGAAATGTGTTTATGTTGCCTAGTTCAGGCAATTATTTAGCGCGATGGGATGTTTTAGGGTTTTATGGAGATACTGAGACATTGGGGGTTAAATTTACCAAGAAAGGTACCTATTTTATACGAAACACTTTTATTTAGGTTATCGCTGGAACCAATCTCACTAATATTATAAATGTGAAAGTTTAGATGGATGGATGGATGGATAGATGGATTGATGTTTGTTACTCAATCACGCCAGAACGGCTGAACGGATCTTTATGAAATTTGGTACAGAGATAGATTATAGTATGGAATAGGACATAGGCTACTTATTATTCCGGAATTCTCAGGGAAACGGGAAATACGCGGGTGAAACCGAGAGGCGCTGCTAGTTATAAATAAAATATATTTTTATTACTAGTTTCTGCCCGCTGCTTCGCACGCGTTGTTTAAGATTATTTATATCCCATGAGAACTGATATATGGGATAGAAAGTAGCCTATGTTTTATTCCATTTCTAGAACTACCTGTACACGACTTTATTATATTTTAGACCGATCTGTTCAGTAGAATTGGCGTAAAAAGGTAACAGTCAGCCAAACATGTAAACATTCAAACTATTAAATATTAATAATATAATATAATATTAAATTTATACTATAAGTGTGATTATCTAACCAGTAGGTATAAGTACCCAATGAGCCTAGGTTTTTTTAAATTATTTACTTTAAAGTTTTTATTTTCTTAGAACCATCTTTTTTTCACCCTTAGGCAAAACCTCACTACATTTCTTGCCTTTCAAAACAAAATTAATGCGAAACATATCTTGCAATTTTCTGAGATTTTTTTTGTCATAGACTTCATTCTACTATTTTTTTTGGAGTATTTCACTTCTATGACCCATGACGCGCATGGATATCGGCCGTCTCGTGGAGCTGTGCGGCGCGACTCGAGTCTCACTTCAGAGACTGGGCAGTGAATGCGTTAAACCGCCATTATTAGAATAAGCAAGAAGCCAAAATATTTGCATTCTATTAGGCATTCAAAGTACAGAAAAGCCGAGCACAAAACATGCCCAAACATTTTTAATTCAAAACTTAATGAAAAGACTCCATCGCAATTTTGGCTGGTGAATGCAAAAGTAGACTTAAAAACTTACGAGCGGTTGCACTTTTCAAACAAATGTAGTTCATTTTTGACGCCTATAAAGTTCTAAACCTTAAATAAATGTATAATGACAATTTACTTAAATAAATGACAATTTACACAATATCATCTAGCCCCAAAGTAAACAGAGCTTGTGTAATGAATAAGTAGATATATCAATCATCTAGTACTATACAATAGGCACTTTACATCGTTACATTTTTATTGTACTATTGTCTATTGACGTCTCCGCGATCTCGACGCCCATAGCTGGCCAGAGACAGCTTAGAACCGAGTTGCCTAGAGAAGTCTTGGCTATGTTTAAGATCACTAAAATTGCTTTTAGTGATGCCAAATTACTATTTCAAAATGTTTTCGGAATCTCTTTATAACTTTTTCAGTACCTATGACGCACGTCATTTCCATAATGTGCACGTCGCAGGTGTTGGACAGTGAAAATGTCAAATACTAACCTAGCAACACACTAAAAACAATTGACTTGAAATTGATTGATGACGGATGTCATCAATCAATTTCGAAGGTTTCATACGACAAAACCAATAAGGATTCCTTGGTGGTTTAAGCGGCTTGGAACTTAAAAAAACGTCCCAAATTAAACCAACTTTGTATGAAATGAGCACCGCTAAGCTCTTAAACTCTAACTTTAGTTCTGGAGTTATTTGAGCGCCCCAAATACGGGATTGTGACGACTCTGTGGCGCTCCAAAGATGTCGAAATGTCGGGGCAGGATTAGACGTAATACGTGCGCGGTACACTTGTGGTCCCGTTCTTGTTAAGTTAGATAAATTTATTACTCAAAAATATTTACTTAAATAGACATTCACCAGTTAAAAGAGCTGGTGAGTATCTGGCGCAGCGCATCAGCATTGCCATATGCAACGGGGGAATGCAGTCAGCGTCTTGGGGACGCTTGCTGCATTGGTATTTTATGGATATATATATATAATGGATCATTTGAGCTTCCTCTAGCTGTTTGCAACAGTATGCATTTAGCTCAACTGTTCCAATTGTAAATTTTTGCTTGAATTTGTTTATTTTCCTCAATTGTAATTTTTTTTTTGTTATTAATGATTAAATTAATTAATTCAATTAATGATATTTGTTCAAACGGCGGAAATACGCTAATCTTGACCGAGGTTACCTATTCGAGCCGTTTGGGGTGGAAACCCTAGGTCCTTGGGGTCCTGGGGCACATGGAATATACAAAGATCTAACAAAACTTCTAATACCGTCCACAGGTGATCGGAATGCTGGCTTTTATTTCGGTCAACGAATTAGCATTGCCATTCAACGTGGCAATGCTGCCAGCATTCTGGGCACTTTGCCTTCTGGTGACGGCTTAGATTTTTAGAAAATAGATTTAAGTGTAAATATTAGTTGTAATTATTATTGTATTGTATACTAGCAGCGCCTCGCGGTTTCGCCCGCGTAGTTCCCGTTCCCGTGGGAATTCCGGGATAAAAAGTAGCCTATGTCCTATTCCAGACTATAATCTAGCCTAATTTCATTCAGATCCGTTCAGCCGTTCTGGCGTGATAAAGGAACAAACATCCATCTATCTATCCATCCATCCATCTTAACTTTCACGTTTAAAACTTTCACGTTTATAATATTAGTGAGATTGTAATTTTCTGTAAATAAATATATTATGGCTATTCAATTAACTATGAGCTTGAAACTACAAAAGTAGGTTCTTGAAAGTAGGGTACGGGTTTCCATGCGATTTTTTAACCGACTTCGAAAATGTTCTATGTTGTGTTGTATGTTTGTCGATTTCTCTTGTCATTTAAGGGCCGATTTGGATGATTATTTTGCATGCATATCTTGTTCACATCTGCAGAGAACAATCCCGACGTCGACCCATAAAAATATTCCGTATTAATATTTATGTCGCTAAATTTAAAAAAAACCTTTAAAACTAATTGATTAGATGGCAGTTTTAAGTATTAAAACCATCAAATTATTACGTGCCTACTCAAAAGGTCTTTTTACGAATATTCCCGTAAATCTCCCATAGAGACCACATCGTCACTTCATCATCAGGTGAAATACTAGTCAAACGAATGTATATTCAGAGTTAAAAAAAAAACTTTCCATTGAATAATCTCAAAAATTCGCTAACGCTCCGACTTGCTCCTTCCTAGAGCGCAGCCATACAACCAGGAGGCACAGCGTCCTCACCCTTCCAAAAGAAACATTGACATGATGGAAAACTTTAAACCAACTTCTGGCGTTCCAAGCTTAATTGAATTTAGATTACGGACCCCCAAAAGTTGCCAGAACATTTTAAACAAGTAAAATTTTAGATTTTCCGCTGCTAAGTAATATTTGAAGTTAATTTGAGAATAACTGTTTAGATAAAGGGCCCGCTCTACCAGCGAGGATCTCGCGGGTGAATTAGTAAAAAGTATCGCTACGGTGATGGCGCTTCATAAAAGTCAAAAGTCAATAACTTTATTTCTTTAGGCTTACAAAAAAGCACTTAGACAAGTCAAGTTTTGTACATAAACAGCTTTATAAAATAGTAATTATCAAACAAGAAACAAAATGTTATTGATTTTGTTCGCTTCAATTTTTAAACTTTGGAAATTTAATAATCCATAAACATAGATCCGAAAGTTACAGGACCCTTTTCCTGTCATCCGAAATTCCACCCGTGTGCGGATCCGATCCGCTTGCGGGCCACCCGAAACCTACAATCTCACTTCTCACTAATATTATAAACGTGAAAGTTTAGATGGATGGATAGATGGATGGATGTTTGTTCCTTTATCACGCCAGAACGGCTGAACGAATCTGGATGAAATTTGGCACAGAGATAGATTATAGTCTAGAATAGAACATAGGCTACTTTTTATCCCGGAATTCCCACGGGAACGGGAACTACGCGGGTGAAACCGCAAGGCGCTGCTAGTTTATTATAAGTTTTTACCCGACTACCGACAGGGGAGGGCTATGAGGTTAGAACCCTATGTTTGTATGTTTGTATATTTGTTTCCTATCTCGCGAGCCACACGCACGCGGTACGCGATTTGGCTGGAGAAATTAACGGTAGCCCGTACGCGGACCAGATTCGCACGCTGGCTGAAATCCGAACGGAGGGAAAAGAGCAAGAGCAAAAGAAAAGGTCAATAATTGAACAGAAAGTAGGAAAAAGTAGATAACGAAATACGAGTAAATAGCTATTATTAATGCTATTAATAGCGTACCAAAAGTATTATTCCCGAAAAGAAAACGTATTGGGAATAAAGTCTCATATTAAATAATTTACGTAAATAAATTAATTACAACATTCAGCAAATACTTGCTTAGAGTAATCAATTATCGTTGGAAACACACGATAAATATTCGGATTTCTAATAATAATCAAGTATCAAGGTACTTAAGAAGAGGGCGTAACGCGCGCCATTTTAGACGTAGGATTTTGCGTTCATATGAGCAGGACAGGGCATAGCAACAACGTAAGCCCAAAAATCAAGTTTTTGCTTATAATCTATTAATTAGAACATTATTTGTAATAAAACGTAACACATAAAAAATTTCATTACGGATGTAAGCGGGTTAACTACGAACCTTATTTGTGTTGGAAGAACACCAACGTTTCATCCCAAATAAACCAAATATCTATGTTTCCAACACAAATAAGGTTCGTAGTTAGCCCGCTTACATCCGTAATGAATTCGTCAAACTACGATAGTTTTTATACATAAAATGTTCTTTATACTCAATCAATTACCATGCTTATTCTAAAGATCTTAACTTCTGTACCTATTTATTGAGAAAGTAAGGTATTAGTAAAAATTCAGAAATAACTGCGATTTTTTTAGTTTTTTTATGGAATCGTGTTTTTGAAACATATGTAAATAGATAAAGTCCTGAACTTTACTATAATTATATAAATTTAACTCGCTCATTATGGGAGGCCTATGTCCAGCTGTGGACTAATATTGGCTAATGATGATGATGATGATAATGATAAATTTAAAAGTAAGATATTTAGTCCTTTGGAAGGTAAGGAGGTCCAGCGGAGTTGATTTAGGGTAGTATAGACCCTTAAATACTACACTGAACTGGGCGACATCTGGTCAAGCATTAACATCATTGATGGAGTACAGAAGTTGAAGTCGTGTAATATTTTTAAAACACGTCAAATTATTTACATTATGGAACCAGAAAACTACAAATAAGAGTCCGTGTGTTTCTCCAATCCACACATGAGGGTATGGGGTGGTATCAAGGGGGTTCCAATTGTGGTTCACGTAATATTTGATATCGTTGACTTATTGTGTTAGGATAGGATCAAAACTTTGGGGTTTTATTCTCGTGTCGTGATCATAGAGTCTATTGTATTATCTAGTCGATCGATGTGGCGCGGCGGCTACCGACTCGGTAAACGTAAGACGCCCTCCGAACCAGGTGGGATGACGACATGCGAAAAACTGCAGGCAAATGATGGATGCGTCAAGCTGAAGACAGGGCGCTATGGCGCTCGCCTATCGCCTAGGAGGCCTATGTCCAGCTGTGGACTTACATGGTACTTACTTACATGCTACCACGTAGGTACGCTGTCTACGTTCTGATTACGGGCACCTTCGGAATAACCCATTTATACTCTAACCAGTTGATTTTAAACAGCGATAGCAATTTCATGAACCTTTGTAAAATGCTCGTCTTGTCACGTCGAGTAATAATTTTGTTATATATTATTCTCGACACGTTTCAGAGGTATTCTTTTACAGCGAGATAAAAAATATACTGTGTGAGCATTAATTATTAATTCGCTGACTTTTTTGGCGTAGTGGAGGACGAAATTTGCTTGTTTCACAATCTAACTAAACAATCAAACATTCATATGTTACCTAAGAAAGTTTTATGTCCGTCCCCGGGATATTATTTACCTTCCTGTTAAATTTCATTAAGATCCGTTCAGCCGTTTGGGCGTACAAAGGTAACAGACAGACAGAGTTACTTTTGAATTGATATTGGTATGGATTAGTGTGATTTTATTAATTTCACTATGTTCAGTAGTAATGTAAGAACACTCAGAACCAGTGGCGGCGTAGCGTGGGCTGGCACCCGGGGCGTTTTTCTACCAAGCACCCCCCCCCCTCCCTTGGGGGTCGGTTGACTTTCCGCAGTGCGGGTCGGTTGACTATCCGCAGTGCGGGAGTGCTCAATGAGCGCACGCTCAATTTCTAACAACAGGAATTATAAATAACGGCGAGCGAAGCGAGCCGCGATATTTTTTTGGATTTTCGGATGTTAGGTGAAAAGTAACTAAGTTTGTCTTATGTGACCTTAATAATTGACTTAATTGTGTCCCTATTAATATTAAATATGTGAATTTAAAGGTGACCTATAATTTAAAAAATAAATTTATCAATAACTACGGCTAGCGGAGCGAACCACAATAGGTAATTTTGGAGTTCGATGAGGTTAGCAAAAATACAAGTATTCTAAAACCACGACGAAATTTTTTTTTGGCGATCTACAACAAAGGTAAAAACAAACCGGCGAGCGGAGCGAGCCGCCGAAATTTTTGTTACTTCTTTGAGTGATCACAAACAAGTTAAGGAGAGTATGAAAAAATTAAAACAGCGAGCCCTGAAACGTTTGGAGAAATACAAAATAAAAATCACCGAGTGGAGTGAGCCACAACCTGTTTTGAAATTGGTGAGGCATAGGTACTTAGCAAAAAAAATAAGCTATGACAATGAATGAGAAAAGATTTTTTTTACGATTTACAACAAAATAAAGCACAGTACACAGCAATTGCTCATTATTGCACATCAAATAAAATAGTGACACAGGGCAGGGAAAGAATAATACAGATAAAGTTGTATGTACAATGTCTTATCGGTTTGAGCGATCTCTGCTAGCCAACCTTTCTACACCCGATTTTAAAGTACCTATTCAAGTATTTATTTTGCAATTATAATAAAAAAACAACGGCGAACGAAGCGAGCCGCAATTTTTTTATATGTCTGCGTGTGAGTTTTCGGTATCACCCCTTCGGATTCGGATTTGAAGTGCCAACGGCGCGCCCCGAGGGGTGCCGAGATGGCACCCCTTGGAGCTCGGTACCCGGGGCGGACCGCCCCTCCGCCCCCCCCCTTACGCCGCTAGTGCTCAGAACAATTCAAACTAATATGATAAATGCGAAAGTGTGTTTGTTTGTTTGTCCTTCCTTCACGCCCTAACTAAGCAACCAATCGACTTGATTTTTGCACT
This sequence comes from Eupithecia exiguata, assembly GCA_947086465.1. Classification (NCBI taxonomy): domain Eukaryota; kingdom Metazoa; phylum Arthropoda; class Insecta; order Lepidoptera; family Geometridae; genus Eupithecia; species Eupithecia exiguata. The sequence goes on along the minus strand of OX352248.1, from coordinate 1,206,085 downwards.
ACTTACACACTTTGAAAACTACTAAGCAGGAAAATACATTTTTTAATCTCGGAAAGAGTATCTTTGCTCTTCGATATCTGAGTGCCGTTTTTATCCTCCAGCGGTTTTTGCACTTTGATATCGAAGAGCAAAAATACTCTTTCCTCGCTGAGGTGGGATGAAAAGTTCTGTGTTGCACTCGAGTGCAAAGATTTTTTACCTCGTGCTCTTATGATTCTAATTTTTGAAATTTTAGAATCCTTCGCTTCCTCGATCATCAAAATTGAGCACGCTGTTAAAAAGCAACTTTGCACTCTTGTATAACAAATAACTATTCCCCCTATAAATGTGAAATTCGAAATTAACGCGGGTGAAACAGCTAGGAACAGCTTGTGGTAAATATAAAGAAAGATGATTATCCCGTTATCAGTAAGTACCTACGTCTAATGTTCTTCATTTTTAATCGTAAAAGTACTACCCGAACCCAACAATTTGTAACACTCGTCGCAAAACATAACATGGATGATTCGCACTCCGACCCCATTTATCCCATTTCATCCCTCGAAATTCCTAATTACCGCGCGCGGAAACAACGTATTTTTATGTTTGAAACAAGTTTAAGATAAACATGGTTTGTACGAGGGTTTCAACGGTTAGGTAATTGTGTATGGGTCGGTGGGCTGGGGTTTGACGGTCAAGTTTACGACGTGAAGGTCAAATTCTTATGAAATGTCGGATCTTTTTTAGCTTTTGGAAGATGTAGGTGGAATTTTCTTAAGGCCATACGACGCCATTTTGTGAAAAGTATAGTCATAGGATTTACGTGTTCATAGGAGCGGGATAGAGTAGTGTGCAAAAATCAAATTTTTGCTTATTATCTAAAAAAATATAGTAAGTTTGAAAATCTAAAACACACTGTCTGCTTTATATTCTGTTTGTCGACTGTTCAAAGTACCAAGACTTATTTTAAAGTATTTTTTGAGCAGCTACGATTTATTTTACAGTTTAAAGCGAACTTTTTTTTTTTTCTATAGAGAAAATTTAATGTAATCGTGTTTTTTTATAGTCTATAGACCTTCGTTTGACAACAATCTCACCTGATGGAAAGTGAAAATGTGGCTGACGGTGTATCACGATGGTCTAGAAGATACCTATTCACTCTTGTCTTGAAGAGACCCTGGTTGTAATTGACGGGGGAAAACAGCAGCAGGGAGCGTGTTCCAAACCCCAGTGGTACGAATGATGAAGGTGGAGGAAAACCGCTTAGTGCGAGTGGACGGATCCACGAATTAAGTCTTGGTTTCTCCATATACAAGTAAACACACAACAAGACTAGAGACTTCACTGCGATGACCACTCCTTCTTCCAAGCGTAGAGATTACGCTGAAACCCCTCTTGTTTGGAGAAAGCATTTTCAGCTGTGAACGTGCCTGTTGCTAATGAGGATAAGGAGTTCGATTTTATCATCAGTTTCTTCAAGTGGAGTAGACCACAAGTGCAAAAACCCGTCTGCAGGTCACCAGGATTCGATCCATCGACCTTCAGCTTCCAAAGCGCGCCACCTCCCGCCGCGCCAGTCTGCTCCACTTGAAAGCTCTTATAAATTGGCTTCCATCAACACAATGCTATTAAACAGAAGATAATGAGGTTTGCTACAACTCAATATTAGATTGAGGGCTCGTCAACTTGAGTAGTTGTGGCATCTTCAACTGTAGCTTATCAGAGAATAGCTTCATTACTGTTTACTTTATCTATTTTTTTAAAAACATTCATTCTATATCGATGGTTTTGACCTTGTATCATACTAAGAACATTCTTAAAATCAGAGTTGAAATTTTAAATCGTTGAAAAAAACACTCTGAAGAAAATTGAAACTTCGGAACCTTTTTCCGCCATAACATATTATAATAACCGCTGGGCAGTTAAGACTGGTATGGGTCAAACTAGCGCCCCCACCTATTTAATCTTATTATTACATTGAACAAAGAAAATTCACACAGTTATTAAAAAAAAGGTTATTTTATTAGGTATCACAATGCCTATTATAAGCTTTTTTTAATGCCTCTGTAATAGTTTTATTCTATTAGGTTTAGGCAGAATATCGAAGTTGCTCTTGTTGGCCACCAATATCTATTTTCGATTTTCTGGCTAAACTAAATAGAGTAAAACTATTACAGAGGCATTAAAAAAAAGCTTATAATAGGTATCACAAACTGTACGATGGATTTTTGAAATTTCCTTTTTTAAAAAGACACACAAGAAAAAAAATGTTACATGTTACTAGCTATTCTGGTGACGTAATAAAAATATCCGAAAATATACCGTAATATACCTTGCTATGATTTATATTAATGTAGGTATATTATAGTTCCGTCGGTTGTCGGCATAAATAATGAGTGAAAGAGTGAGCTAGCTGTTTAAATGTCACTGCGAATCGTGTTGCCTGTGAGTGAGCGAGTAGTTTCTTGTTAGGTACGCTGCCGTCTGTTAACTAAAAAGCCGCTAACCCCAAAAAGTAGTTTTCGAGAAATCGCCAAAAAACCTGGGAATTGCTGTATCTTAATAACTATGATACATACGATTAATAATGGTTGAATACATCAATTGAGATTTATTTGTGTAACTTATTTTATATCCTATTGAATGAATAACCCTTTTCACTAATTTTTAAAATGACTTTTTGCGTTTTAGTTAAGCATGACACTTAGTTTTTGTCTCGAAATACTGCTCTAAACGGCCGTTAACCTAACCCTAGCGGCTTTATAGTTAAGGAAATTTCTATAAAAAGTATATCATTGTAATAATTGTTAATTTTATTCCTAAACACTTAGCTAAAAAGAAGTTAGGTGATGTAACTACTTTATAGACAAGACATTGCTTGCTTTACAAATACACTTCCTTAACGAATGAGCAGCTATGGTATCTTAACTGCCTTAGTTAATTTTTTTGTGTTGATGTAAATTATTATAATTATCTAAAAGAGCGCAAGTCACTGTTCGCTTGTCGTTAACTTCTTTATAGCAAAGCATTGTTAAGGAAAAGAGTGAGAACTTAAAGGAATATGCTTAAAAAGTAAAAAGTTTATTCGAAAATCTTTAATGCAAATCCAAAAGTTTACTTACTAACTAGGTAAAAAGTCGCATTTAATCATGCTACACTAATTAACTTTTAATGAGATCTCATTTAGTAAGGCACAATTTATAAAATAATCAACGTTCATAATAATATTTTAAAGAATTAATACTTAAAGAACAGTTTCTAAGGCAGTTTAAGTAGGTATATATCACAAATTGACATTTTGACAAATAGTTATTTAAGCCTTATACATAATAAGAGCGTACATAAACAAACTTATTACAACAAATCTGGCTTTGTTTTCAAATCACTACCCTGCCTCTCTTAGTATTGACATAGAATTCCTATCATCGTATATTGGAAATCTACTACATATAAAAACTTATAAAGCTTAATTTGATAAGCTTTATTTTTCGTAACAACTAGTTTTAAAAATGTTTACATCTTTCACATGAAGTAGAAATAAGGAAGTAATATAATGTTCTCTAAAATCTTCATAATCATGCAAATGATACCTATGCATAATTCAACAACTTATGAAAAAAACATCTATTTTACCAAATAAAAAATGAAATACACCTATCAAGCTTAAATTAAGTAGGAACTTAGTTTCAGTCGTACGTACATTCAGGCACTTATTTAGACCGAGCATTAACTCGAGAGTTATTAGAGTTTTTGCTTGAATTTTCGTTTTCAATGATGGTCGGTAAGTTTTTCCAAAACAGCATTTTATGTGTTGGAATAATTGGGGACAGTTTTTGAATGATGTTGTCTTTTCGTTCTTTATCGATGCCTTTTGGTTGGGATCGAAATGTTAACTATACGGCATTTTCAAGACCGTACCTTAAAAACATGACTGAAGTTCGTTTTAACAGATCGAGCTATGATCTGCAGTACAAAAATGATTTTGATGAAGACGACTACAAAACTTTGAAATTTTTGAATGACAAGTTTTTGAGAATGCCTAGATTTTCATTAACATTTCGATCCCAACCAAAAGGCATCGATAAAGAACGAAAAGACAACATCATTCAAAAACTGTACCCAATTATTCCAACACATAAAATGCTGTTTTGGAAAAACTTACCGACCATCATTGAAAACGAAAATTCCAGCAAAAACTTTAATAACTCTCGAGTTAATGCTCGGTCTAAATAAGTGCCTGAATGTACGTACGACTGAAACTAAGTTCCTACTTAATCTAAGCTTGATAGGTGTATTTTATTTTTTATTTGGTAAAATAGATGTTTTTTTCATAAGTTGTTGAATTATGCATAGGTATCATTTGCATGGTTATGAAGATTTTAGAGAACATTATATTACTTCCTTATTTCTACTTCATGTGAAAGATGTAAACATTTTTAAAACTAGTTATTACGAAAAATAAAACTTATCAAATTAAGCTTTATAAGTTTTTATAAGTAGTAGATTTTGATATAGATAATATACGATGATAGGAATTCTATGTCAATACTAAGAGAGGCAGGGTAGTGATTTGAAAACAAAGCCAAATTTGTTGTAATAAGTTTGTTTATGTACGCTCTTATATGGATAAGGCTTAAATAACTATTTGTCAAAATGTCAATTTGTGATATATACCTACTAAGACTGCCTTAGAAACTGTTCTTTAAGTATTAATACTTTAAAATATTATTATGAACGTTGATTATTTTATAAATTGTGCCTTACTAAATGAGATCTCATGACCCGCCCCACCCCGCTAGCCCCTTCAAACTAAGAATCGAAGCGCGAGCTTCGGATAACTGCCTTTTAGCTAAGTAATGCGGCTTAGCTGCTATGTAGCTAAGCATGTTTTCAAAATTATTTTCTGATATCAATAAAAATACAAAAATAAAAAAACCATCACAGTATTGAGAAAAGAAAAGAAAATATAATGCTTAACTAAAAGGGCACTATGGGAGGATAACGACAAAATAAGTAAAGTTTTTATGTAATGTCTAGAACAATACTTAACTATAAAGACGTTAAAGTCGCTTTGCGTCCATATAATCAAGCAAATTCAGTTAACGTCTTTTTAGTTAAGTAGGAGACCAGAACGATATTATCGCACTGAGCAGTTATGGTACTTTAACCCACGTATTAGAGATGTATTGTGGATTAGTTGCTTTCAAGTTAAGGATAACTCAAAAATTCTGTCACTTAACGGCTTACGAAGTTTTTATATCTCTGGAACTATTTGGAATTTCGGAATGGTTGTTAAACGAAAAGATAGAGAATTTTAAACTGTATCCATTTCTATTAAAAAGTCGAAAAAAGCCAGTTGAGGCTTAACGGCTTTCTAGTTAACAGACGGCAGTACGATTAATTGTTTATGTCAACTCTATGATTGAAATTCAATTACGTGCCCTAGTACAACTCGTATAAATGTTCCCTTTGGTTACTTATTAACAACATAAATACATTCACGTAACTCTAACATAGAGTAGCTGGGTTGATTTTGAAATCTACGCGAGCATAAATGTAGGTTTAGGTTTAAAAATATGTATTCACAATGTATGTCACGACGAATAACAAGAAAGACTGACAGGACAGAATTTACTTGGCAATTAAAATGGGTTTTTAGTCAACTGAGGCCGCTCGAACTCATCCCGCGGGATCAGTTGACCTATGAATATTTTGAATCGGTCAACTGATCCCAGATACTATGATTTTATGATTTGTATAGACACGTAAAAAAGTGTTTCGACATTTGGTTGAAGAAAACAACAATGCAACCATCATCATCATCAGTAGACCACTGTTGGACATAGGCTTCTCCTAATGTAACGCTATTTTCGATTTTCCGACGTTTGATGTCAGGTACCTACTTGTAGCTTTTTTTACTTTCGTGACTTTCACAAATCCAACGACTCCTCATTTGTCAAAACAAGCTAAAAGCAGGCCAGGCAACAGTAAAGCCACAGCCTCACTATTGCGCGCACGGAGAGGCTACGCACGTGTGTCTAACTTCGCTTTGCAAGAAAATGTCCCTTCGGCCGCGTACGAAACTGGAGCTTCGTAACCAGTTGCGATTAAAAACTTTTTTGTACTTGTACGATACCAGTTGCGATTAAATACTTTTTTGTACTCTTACGAAACCGCGGTTAACTTTTCGTAACTGGTGACGAGCAAAGAATTTGTATACCTTGTACGATACTAGTTTCAAACTATTGTATAAAGCGATAGCGATATTCCTTATTGTATGTGATAACGTCCACTGCAACCCACGGATACGCTACGCACGAATACAAGATTAATCACGTCATTGCTACACGCGTGGCTTGTTCGAATATGGCACCCACACAGCTCAACGCTGTAAACGCTATGCACGCGGTACACGCGTGCGTAGCTTTACTGCGGGAAGTGGGACGTCAAAACTGTGAGTGTGCTGAAGTGAAAACGTAGACCCACGTAAAACTTTTAATGATAGGACCAACGAAATAGTTACAACCAATACCAAGCGTCTTAGACGCTTTTTGAGTAGTTTTTATCTTGATTAGGTATTTAATGTAACTTGTAAAATAAATAAATAAACAAACGAACCCACTCACCTAAATTGCGCCGTGCTCAGCGTGCGCCGCAGTGGGCCAGCGGCTTGGCCATCGGAAACTATGGGTAGCTAAGTACCTACTAAGGTAATTTAACTAAGGTAGAACTATTGCAATTTTTGAGGGTATGACTTTTCTATCTATATGCCAACAAAAATTCACTGCAGATGCAGTCAGACAAAAGTACGTATGCTTTTTGCAAAATATTATCACAGATATCTGGATTATACCTATACACCGGCCAAACTTGATGTAAAATGATTGGAATCACACCATAAGAAAAAAAACGAAAATTATTATTTCAAGTATTTTATTTTGAATCTTAAAACAATGTGAGAGGTCTTAAAATTCACTTATGCTAGGTATGAGGAGCCCTATTAGAGCGCCATGCAACTTGAGAGACTCATCTGATCACTTAATTAAGTAACCAACTTGTTTGGCGTCAAGTTTCAGATAAACACAGAAACACAGTGATGGGTGGTTTGTTTACAAACATTTCACGTCAAATTTGACTGGAGTATGTAAATATGAATAAGTTTTAGGTACCTCCCGTTTTCATGAAAATGTTTCAAACTGTCATACAGCGACTGACAGTTTAATGCAAGCCTAAGCCGGGCTTATCTCTCGCGTACGTTAGGCCGGTTTTACACGACGGGGTAAACCGTTAAAAATCGTCCTCGTGCATCACGTTACAGCGCTAACCTTTTTACAGGAATTTGCTAGGGATGTGAATTATGTCGATGCTTTTTATGTCGATTACCTTATTTTTCAAATTAATTTTGTGTGTGTATGTTCCCTTTTTGTTAAATTAATTCTGTGTATGTTTTTGTCAAATTCTATGGATCCGTGTTGTCTAAATGAATACATAAATTTGAATTTAAACAAAAAATCATTAAATACATAGAATAGGTACCTTACTGTATATAGTACTACGCCTTAAGTTGTAGAGTGGACTCTACTATATTTCTACATATATACCTATTGTTATTTTTAGTATAAAAAACATTAAAATGTGTTATGGGTACGTACTGGATAGCTACTACCTTATAATTAGTAGTTATCTAGTACACATAACACAAGCTCTGCTTAGTTTGGGTAGAATGTGAGTTATCCAGTTACATTTTTTAAAATAAATGATTAAGTTGATACCTTTATTAACAAAGAAAATTACAATCAAATAATAGAATTAAATTAAAACTAGTATTTACAATTGAAACAATTTAGCTAACTGCGGACTGTTGCAAACAATCTACAGGTAGCTCAACTGATCCACTGATTCTGATTAGTATTCGTTTATACCTTATTCAATTTATAAAATAATTTAAGTATTTATTGTACGATTTCTAAACAACGTGTTGCATTACACGGCTACATTATTATATTCATTCTAATAGTACCGAAACAATAATTTTGTCAATGTACAAGTATGTTCTTTAACAGTGAGGTTGTCTGAGGTAGAATAGACAAAAATGACTTCGTATCATTAAAATCGGATATTGTTAGTAGTCAAATCAAAGCCCCAAAAAAATAGCCAGCAACTTTTAGACGTATATCTAGCGCGATAGTTACAGTTACAAAAATGAACAAAGGTCTTCAAATCTACATTATAAAGTAAAGTATTATTTATTGCGTGAAATACATGTGTACAGAGGTGGTTTAGATCGATATTATCTATCGATTTACAAATTATTGAACATCGACAGCACCCCTTCCCTACCTTACACGTCTATAACAATTTATTCTGTAAATGTATATTTGCAGAGGCTTTTACAGAGATACTTTACTTAGGTACTTGTACTTTTTTCGCACAATAGATTAGCGTAAAAGCATAGTAATGTATGGTATTAATTTGTGCGGCGACAGATGGGGTGTTTTATGGGGGTAAAAAGTTTTATGTGTTCGCAGAAACGGAGTTACTTAGGGGTGTGTTTAGGATAAGGAGTTTTATTTTTTCTTTGTCTTATTTTGGTTGAATGGATCCTCGGGTCGTTTTGTTCATCATCAGAACACAATGTTTTTCAGTAAGTATTTATTGACACCCTACCCTCACATCTACCCCAGGGGTAGGGCGGGACAAAACCATACCATCATAGTGCTGTCCTAGTATAGTTTTCAACCACAAGATTTACTTATCTATCAGGGTAGCATAAACTATTTAACATCAGGTCCCACCTGATGTTAAATAGTAATACCATCGCTGGGCATAGACGACAAGACTCTACGATGTAGACCAAACAGAAAGTTTGCAAATTAGACAAAAAAATATCTAGCGGCTGCAATCGAACCCGCTACTTTCCACGGTCCTACTTGACAGGTAGACCCGGCGGGCCACCCATTTGAAACCTAGCCCATAAAATCGAGCTTTGTTTCCATAAAAAGTTGATCAGCAAAACAAATCCAGTTTTAATTTGTAACACGCCGCCATTTTGCGTCTCCAATAGCAAAACGGAAATCTTTGATTTGTATTTAATCAAGAATTAATTAGTGCCAAATTATTCAGCTAATTGGAATATTCCTGCTTTTGAAAGGCAAATTATTTTCTAATCAAGCATTTGATAATTTCCGTTTATTATTTTTTTATTTTTATATTTTGTCGCATAAAAAGGTGGTACCAACTTACCCCGATTCTCCACAAGAACTAGTTGAAGTTCGAATTTACTATGTAGGTTTGAGGTATTGAGTCATCATCATCAGCCTATGTTAGTCCACTGCTGGACTAACATACATACATAGGTGCATATAGTCACCGACAAAAATCGTTAACAGCGTCGACTTTCCAAGTGGAGAATAAAATAAAGAGTGAATAACTCCTAACAATATGTACCTATGAGGAGAAAAGTGTAAGGTACTTGTAATTACATTAATGCTCACACATAGACTAATATACTATATTTAGGTAGGTAGGTACCCATTTATACTAACTACATGTAATTTGGAACCTTCTCTCGATAAACATAAAGGTCAGTGCTGATGTCCACAGACTTATTAATAACAAACTTTAACGAACTAATACAGACAGTTGTCAAAACTTTTGCTTTCATTACCGTTACGTCGAATATTCTCGTCAAAACAACTGTAAGAACCATCTGGCTCTTATGTCTATCACAATAAGGTATACAATCAAGTTTGGAAGTTTGAGACAATGCGAAGAGTTACGAAGTGGGTCGAGGTAGAGTTGGCAAAAAGACGGATAATATCCATCAGTAAGCAGTGGATCATGTGACAACCCTTGGAGGTCAATTCAGATGTATCTGTGAATGTATCACTGCACGAACACATCTGAATCGACCAGCAGAAAGTTAATTATAAGGGAAAGGGAGTATGCGCACCCAACCCGTCGATCTAAGATACCTAAGTTAGTTGTCCAATTTAAACATTTTCAATAAATAGATTCACAATAATAAATTGTCAAACATATGCTTTGTAGAGGCTAACTTTAAAATATCAGATTATCTAGAGGATAAAAAAATTTTGGGATGAGTTTTGCTCCAACTCGAACACTAACATTCTAACAAGGTTGTGGATCTGGTCCTGGACCAGATCTACACACGAAAACAAAAAGCAAAAAACCGAAAAAAAAACAAAAATACCATTTTCCTTATACGAGTATTATGAAAGCTTCCCCAAGCATTACTTAAGCAGTCATTACGTGATCTCTACTCAAGCGTTAATTACTCAAGTAATGCTTGGTAACCGTTCAATAATATGTCTAAGCAGTTACTCGAAGGCGTGGACGGAGGAAATCCGCTCTTGACGGCTACTTGAGTGAGTGTAGATTTTGACATGAGCTCCCAAGCATTGTTTGAAAATTAGTATTCACTCAAAACTAGACATAAGCATCACTCAAGCAGAGCTCGATGACTGAGCATGCTTTCATAATACGGGCCTAAGTGTGTTAATTTTATTATTTTGGTTTATGGTGGTCATGCGGCAGAAATAAATGCTGTGATAAATTTCAACGGTTTACTTAACAAGATACAGTCCGCTGACAGACGAACAGACGGACAGACAGACTGAGGAGGCTTAAGTTAGGGATAGAGTCCCGTTCTTTGGCACCCCTTGGGCACAGAACCCCTTAAAAGCCTCGAATGCATTTCAGCAAGTTTTAAATTAAGTTCAACCGAATAAAAAGGTCGGAAAATGCATCCCTCACTAGAAGAGTCAGCGGAAATTTCACTTGTTTGTAACCACTTCCATTTCCTCTGGCCGCGACCGAGGGTCAAACAACATTTAATTTGATGAATGTACCTTATTATTGTTACCTTTTGACCTTCAGGACTAGATTTTGACCCCTTACAAGAAAATGAAGGGGTTTTGTCCCTTTAATTCGGGGAAACCCTTGGTCCTTGGGGTCCTGGTGCACACACAATTTATAAAGACCTTACCAAACTTCTCGTAGAGTCCACTGGTGGTGCGTATTGCTGGCTTCTATATCTGTCAACGAATTAGCATTGCCATTCAACGTGGCAATGCTGCCAGCATTCTGGGCACTCTGCCTTCTTGTGACGGCTTAAATTTTTAGGACATTGATATACATTTTCATACTTAAGTGTAGAAACTAATAGCTGTTGTAATAATGTTGTTTGTTTTTGATGTTTTGTCCAAAAAAATGTATGCAACGCAAACAGAGAAAAAAATTGGCGTGTGCTCTTACATCAGGACACTTCTTCGACTTCACATCCAGGGCTGAGTTGGAAGGGTCGATTCTTCCGTCGCAGCGGGTTAAGTACCTATTCTAGTTTTATTTATTACAGTAGGTATCATTTTATTTTATTGCCTCCGTAAAACGGTTTTTAGTGCCAAAGTAGCAATTAACGAACTCTGTAAATAAACAAAAAGGACCATTTTAAAGTTTTTCTTTGTTCCGTTAATGAAATGTCTGACTTTAAAACTTTTAACAAAGGATTGCTACACAATATGTCCTGAGAATGACTTTTAAGATAAATAGAAAAGATATGTAGCGAGTTTTTAAATTATTTAAGTCAGGATTTTTTTTTTGGATGTGCTTTCGTTAATTTTATGACTATGGTTTAATATTCAGGAGTTAATTGTCTAACCTAGAAGATAGTTAGTTTTTTTCAAGAGGCACAAATATGCAGGTCTCGCTCGACAGAGCCTACGCACTGCTCCCCTTGGAGTCGAGACCCTAGGTCTGTGGGGTACCAAGCCTCTCCGAGTTTTTATAAATTATCTGAGCGTCTGGTCGAAGCGACGCGTGACCCGAGAGCTGGTGAGTATCTGGCGCAGCGCATCAGCATTGCTATACAGCTAGCGTCTTGGGCACGCTTCCGACTGGTATTGATATGGATCAGTTAAGTTACCTGTAGATTGTTTGCAACAGTCTGCAGTTAACTCAATTGTTTCAATTGTAAATACTAGATTTAATTTAATTCTATTATTTGATTGTAATTTTCTTTGTTAATAAAGTTTTATTCATATATACATTTTTTCATGTGCTTTGATCGAATCTTAACCACTCTTGAAAGTTTTGTTGGTAGCTTTGTATAAATCACACTCTTTCCTTGAAAAATATAAATTAAATTAAGTAAATTATATTACAATGTTTTTACTTTTTACCCACAACCCGCTATCCCAATCCCTCGGTGACCACCTACCCGACGCGAGGAGATTTAAAATCAGCGCCACATGCTCCTTGCGACTAAATACTCTATAATTGTCGTGGCTCACACCGTTCGTTCCTCAGCGCCATTATATTGTCTTTTCTTCATATTCTTTAAATTTCCCTATCATCTCTCCCTTTCGTTATTCATTTAGTGTGCTCTGTCCCACCGACACGTACTTAGAGGCAACGCACGTGGTTAGCTTCGCTTTACAAGAAAATGTAAGTGCGAACGTTCACTGCTGCAGTGGACGTTCTCACTTACATTTTCTTGTAATTCAAATTTGCACAAAAAACGAAACGTAATTGGAGAATTGAAATAGGACTCATGTTCCTAAGGATTACTTTCTAGTGCAATGTAATGCTAAGTAATGACGTCATTACTTCATGCGTGGCCTAGTCGAGTATTGCATCCGCAGCTCAACGTGTTTCTACGGTATGCACGTGGTACCCGCTATTCACGCTGTACGCCTAAACCGGCGTTGTCAAACAAACGAACCCACGCAGCTAAATGCGCCGCGTGGCCGTGCACAGGTGGTGGTGGGACAGCGGGTTTGCCTAGCAGAGCACACTCACAAGAACATAACTCTTAGGTAGGAACAATCATGTTCCATTTCAATTCTCCAATTACGTTTCGTTTTTCGTGCAAATTTTTGCTCTAATTCGGTGATTTTTGTGCGTAATTATTTAATTTCTAATTCGGTGTATTGGAGTACCAATCGGACGTAACGAAATACGCAATGGCGTATTGGAAAATTAAAATAGGCCCTCAGGAACAAAGTTGTAAAAACATAACCGTCATTCTTGCGTAGTCGGTTAAAAAAAAGAGTTAGTTGATGTTTACAATGACATAAAACATAAACAGGTAACATCAACTCATCCATATGTTTACTAATGTTTGTGCTCAGCTATTTAAATTATTTATTGTAAGCAAACTATTGTATCGTATATAAAACGTGTGCAACGTATTTCCGTTCATAAATAAACTGTCAAGCGCCAATAACAACCAGCGCTTTCTTGATCAATTGGAAAGAAATAATAATTTAAATTAACGTATTTTCAATTAACTCGATCCATTTAATTGTTTTAACGTATTTAGTGGTGAAAGTAAATATAACATTAGTGGATTTATTGTGTGTTTCTGAGAGCTTATCCCTTTTGTTCAAAAGTAAGTTTCGCATTCACTTATTTCAGATTATATACGTTTTTGATTTCTGTTTCTTTAATTAATCTTAACACGTATGTGGTTTCGGAGAAACAGAAACATTTTATTTACACAACAGAGACAGACAGCACAAAACAAAAATGAGCAGAATATACAATAGTACCTTACCTACCTACTTATCTAACAGTATGGATATATTATAAGATGACAAGCTTGATTGTGGATAAGTCAGCTTCCGAGCGTGGGCTCTGTGCTGTAACGGTTGAACTAATAGCTAGTTAGATTTGTTTATTAAGAGAGCAAAACAATTGTTTGTTGTATCTCAATTTAGTGAAGCCTTTTAGTAAATTACTCTAAAGTAGACTGCTAAGCTCGTAAGGGATTTTAAATGCACAAAACAATAAACATTAGCTTTCAAGTGAAACATAAAAATGGTCACCCCGACCAGCGAGAAATTAATGTCTATAATGAGAGAGCTCCAATGTGAGAAACTCGTTTTGGTCATCCCTGGAGGATACGACTGTTGACCACATTCAAGCCCAGAACGTACAGAACTGCTCCGTCGGTTTCAGCTTCGTAAGCGTCTTAATACATCTGTTAAAAGTGAGATAGGTACTCAATCCAGTTTTATTATTACAGAATGGGACACCGGAATAAGACCCCTGCGCTCAATAAAATGTTCTTAGTCTTTCTCCTCATCGGTCAAGCCTCAGCCGCTATTCTAGATGATCGAAAGAAAGGTATAACCTGCGATGGCATGATATTTCACGACGTGTATTACGACCGCGAAGTTCTTTTCCAAGGGCTCGGGAAACCGTACAATTTAGTCTTCCACAAATTCTCCGGCACTCTCTTCTTCAGCCACACAGTAGAAAAAGGTGCCTATGTCGATTTTAAAATCACTTACTGCCATGTTAACAAAAGAATCTGTAAAGACATCGAGGGCATCCCAGGCGGCTATGCAATAGCATACGATGCGGTGAATGATGACATATATTTTGGCGGGCACGAAGGTATATACAGATACAACTTCCTCACAAAAAATGCTGATTTTTTCACTGAGAAAGGAAAATCTATATGGGGACTATTTGTTAGGAAGAACTTCTATTATATAGAATACCCAAGTCAGAGCCTGCACGTGTTCGAAAACAATGGATTCGTAAAAGTCTCTGAGTCTATCGGCATAGAGATTGATAACTTCTTCATTTCCAAACACAATCACATTTACTTTGCGAACAAAACAGCATTGTATAAACTTGAAAACGGTAGCAGAAGAGTGATACATCTTGATGACGGGATTAGTGTACGTCAAATAGTCGAAGATCATTACGGTGTTGTGTACTTTGTAGCAAGTGACGGAATTTATATGGAAGAAAGGCCCTACACTAAAATAAGAAAGGTCGCTTTAGTTGATCAAGCATACGGTTTAACTTTCGATGAGGGTGAAAAATTGATCTATTCGAACGATAATGCCATATACAGATTACAACCGAGCGTTAACACTGAAATATGCTACGCTCATATGACTCGAGCTCTAACCGAAGAGGTGTCTACCAAAAAGAATGTTGATGCACTGTTATTTGCAAAGGAACTTCTGCGGTCTGGGTTTTTTTGAGTTGAACTATTTTCTAAAACTGCTTCGAGGGCAATCGAAAAAACTCGGCTAAGTACGATAAGCAATGAATTGGTCGTAGAAATAAGTTGATTATTTTTTGTTCCGGTATTTAACACGGTTGTACTTCATAAGTTGACATGTTTTATTCCTTTTAAAAAAAAAAATCCTAGACTTAAAATGTACTCCCAACTATTTTGTCTGCAATATGTTTCGTAGTTTTGTAAATACTTAATTTATTCTTTGAGTGTTTTAGTCGTATTTAAATAAATTAATTTCAAGATTTTGTTTTGTATATTTTTTGTGCTCTTTGGCTGTTATGAACCGATATGTTTGTACAATACGATAGTGGATTGATGCCTTATCTGAATCTTAAAGTCGTAAAAGTCAGAGTTTTTGAAAAAAAGCATCATTATCATCAGCCTATATCAGTCCACAGCTGGAAAAGGCCTCCCCTAATGAGCGCCATAGCGCCCTGTCTTCAGCTTGCCAAACCCAGCATCTGCCAGCAGGTTTTCGTAAATCGATTTCCCACCTGGTCGTCATACACTACGTTTGCCGAGTCGCGGTCTCCACTCAAAAACACGTTTACCCCAGCGGTTGTCGGTTTTTCTCGAGATATGGCCAGCAAACGTGCTAACCCTTTGAACTATGTTGATAACCTTGGTTCTGTCGAATGTATTCGTTACGAATTCTATTCTTTAGAGAAATTCCGAGAATAGCTCTCTCCATAGCTCGCTGGGCGACTTTAAACTGCTGGACCAGCCCTACCGTGAGTGTCCACGTCTCAGATCCGTAGGTCATGACGGGTAGGACACACTGATTGAAAACTTTAAGTTTTCAATCAGCCCCTACCAGCAACTTACTACTAAAAATTAATAATTTTCGAAATAAAATCGCATAAATCAAAAATGTTCAGTAGCATTAGTGTAAAATTGATTTCTTACTTGCGCTAACTGCAAGCATACGAAGACGAAACATATGGCCGGGCTATTACATAGTACCTACCTACTCTCGAAGTGTTCCAAAGATATTCTAATAGGTGGCGCTGTACTGTAAATGCTCTCATGCTTATTATTGCATTTTGCAGAGCTATTTTGTTCGTCAGGGCAAAAATCCTCATCAGATCTTCACCGTTTTTTTATGAGAACAGAATAAAATTACTGCCTTTCAATTAAAAAATATTCATCGAAATCAGATGTCTTCAAGCGGAGATATTTGATAACCCCCGCTTTGCCCTTTTTTGGAGGAACTAAGCCTTTAATCAAAAAACACCGACGAATAAAAAAACTATAAAAATGAAGAATCTGTACACCAAGTTTCGTCTAAATCGGTCATAAAATACGATCAGTAGAGGAGTACGTACATTCTGACAGAATCAGTAGTTGATGCAGAGAGGCTTCGCTCGCTCGTTCAATACGAGGGTTACTGTGTAAAACAATCACAATTCGCATTCGGAAATTGCAAACGTTAACCAATAAAATGTTGATTTCACTACTGCTTATCGTTCCAACACTGGCTGAAATAGAATATCATGGAAGGAAAAGAATAGAATATAATATATACGCAGAATGCAACGGTTTGATATTCAATGGTGTATATTACAACAGAGAACTAATTTTCAATCAGTTTGAGAAACCACACAACCTTGTCATTCACAAATATTCTGGTGCACTTTTTTTCAGTCATACTGTAAAGAATAATCAGACCAATACGGACTTTAAAATCTCCATATGCTTTTTAAATACACAAGATTGCGCGGACGTAGCTGGTATCCCAGGCGGCTATGCAATAGCATACGACACGTATAACGAAATTATGTATTTCGGTGGACACAATGGTATTTATAGATTCAATGTTTTTACAAATACTGCAGAATTTTATAAAGAAAAAGGAAAGTCTATTTGGAGCATATTTGCGAGGAAGAATGTGTATTATATAGAATACCCAAATCAGAGTCTACACGTGCTTAAAAATAATCAATTCGTCGAAGTAGTGCAAGCTATAGGCATACAAATTGATGTATACTTCGTTTCTAGAAGCAACAATATTTACTTTGCAAATAAAACAGGGTTATATAAAGTTAAATACGGTGATGGAAGAGTTATAAATCTTAATAATGAGATCAATGTACGACAAATAGTTGAGGATCAGAAAGGCATGGTGTACTTCGTCGCAAGCAACGGAATTTACGTGGAAGATAAGGCATATGAACTCAGATTGATCGCTTTAGTTGAGCAGGCGTACGGGTTAGCATTTGACATGAACGATAAGGTGGTTTATTCAACCTCTGATGCTATTTACAAATTGCAACCAAGCAAAAAAAGTGAAATGTGCTTTAATCGTTTGACTAAAACTCTAGGTCCTCCGCCTGTAAAGGTAACTAGAAAATCTATACTACAATTTGCAAAGGATTTCATTCAACCAAATATTTTTGGGTTTAAACATGTAAAAAATATTATAAGAGATCATAAAAACAGATATTAACGTTTGGTGCGCGTCTACCAGTAATAAATCTTATGACGTTTTAATTACATAACTTACTTATTTTATTTTTAAAAGTATTTAAGAGGCTCCCATGACAAACATATACCCCTACGAATCAGATAATCTGACTCGCTCTCGACTAAATTTATCTGTCTTTCTTTAGCTTCCTCGTCCGATCAAGAAACTAGCCCTGCACATTTAAAGCTCAACTAAAGCGACCGTTTTTTAACTTAACTCGCGAACAGCCAGCGCGGCTTGCTAATTGTATGCTAGGTGAGTCACCACAGCGGAGAAATTCAGTTCCGTATTCGGATCGGATCAATATTAAAACGGTTGCTCCTTGCGTCAGCCGTTTATTAATCGTATGAAAACGGCCGGTGTAATGTCCCCCTTTACTTTTATAACTTATTTTTATTCTAAATTCAATTTGCACTCGGATATAATCTGCAACCCAGAACCAATAAAATGTTGATTTTACTACTGGTTATTGCGCCTACACTCGGGGAAAACAAAATTCAAGAAAAAGAGAATTCAACAGAATGTAACGGTTTGCTGTTCCATGATGTTTACTACGACAGTGAACTTATTTTCAAGCAGTTTGAGAAACCATACAACCTTGTTATTCATAAATATTCTGGGGCACTATTTTTCAGTCATACATTTACGGCTATAGAAAATAATGCAACGTACACGGACTTCAAAATCACATTCTGCTTTTTAGAGGAAAGAGATTGTAAGGATGTGAGTGGTATCCTAGGAGGCTATGCAATTGCTTACGACAGAGGCAATGACGACTTGTATCTTGGCGGGCACGATGGTATATATAAATACAATTTCCTCACCAACGAGGCAGAGTTTTTCACAGAACAGGGAGTCTCAATCTGGGGACTGTTTGTGAAAAAGAATTTCTACTATATAGAATATCCAACTCAGACTTTGCGTATCTACCAGAACGGCGAATTTGTCCCAGTAGCAGAAGCAATAGGCGTTGAGGTTGATAACTTCCTTATCTCAAAGCATGGCCATGTTTATTTCTCTAACAAAACAGCAGTGTATAAGCAGGAAAAAAATTCAAGGGAAATAGTTAATTTAGCCGATAATATTTTTGTAAGGCAAATAGTAGAGGATAATTATGGAGAAGTTTACTTCGTTGCAAAGTATGGAATATACTGGGAAGAAAAACCAAAAAGATATCTTACGAAAATTGCTGATATTGACGATGCTTATGGAATGGCTTTTGATGATAGGGGAAGAGTGATATTTTCGAATAAAGATACAATAAACAGACTGACACCTAAACCAGAGAAGCAAGCATGCTATCCTGTAACTACAATTGAACCGTACGAGGACAGCACCAGCAATCCTGACGCTTTATTGAAGTATGCAAAGTATCTATTGCAAAATGAATTTAAATAGAAAGTTCCATGGTAAATTGAAATAAAACGATTGCGGTATTGATCGATACCTACATAGAAAATTCTTTATTGCGCACTTAACAAATATATAACACAAAATTAAAGAAAAATGTGAAAATTTGCGGTCTTATCCCTCAAGAGCGAGCTCTACCAGACAACCGTCGATGGACAGGATCGTTGGACTGAGCACCTGGGATCTGTGTGCATTATTATTAAATATTTGAATTTTGTGATTGTATTAGCTATGTAGCTAATACAATTGATGCAATGGGGCCACGAACCTACGATTTTAACTATGACTGGTAGTCCCACTAAGCAGTGGAACCACGAACCCATGATTTCAGGGATAGTGGGACCACGAGTAATAGTGGTACAATCCCAGTGGGACCACGAGTCGCGACCCCAAATTTTAGTAGGTACATATTATAATAGGTAGGTATTATAGTTAAATAAGTCTATTAATAATAATAATTCTTTATTTCCTCTTCACAATAGGTTAGGTACTTAAAATTAAGTTATTATATGGACAGTGGTAGAGCGATAATGAACCTGTATTGTGAGAGGCTGGAGCTTGCTATAGGTTTCATAAAGAACCTGTAAATACAAGTCTCCAGGGCCCCCTCTCCACGGACTATATACAATAGGGTACCTACGTCATGACCTGACGATCTTGAAACTAATCGGGTTTTCTAACTGTGTTACTATTGCTGTAAGTTTATGAATGATACCATTAATAAAGTAAAACATTAATAGTTTTCGCATTATAATTATTTTTGACCAATTCTGCTATTATTGGATGACCATCATCATCTCATTACCGATAATTCTATGCTAGGCTTCATTGATTTATTATAATAGCTAATTATTATTCATTTATTATAATATATAACATTATTTATCTAGCCTTAATTGTTAGCTACTTACCTAACCGAAGCTAAGATAAGGTAGGCTATGTCAATGATGCCTTTAAATGCGATGTAATTTAGATCGGAATTCATTGACTGATGATCAGTAATATTTATCAAAACAAAACTGTAAGACAATGACTTCATTGTAATCATAGAATAATTTGAGATGTGTCTTGAGTTTAAATATTTAGTAAACAATTGATTTATGATTTAAAACAAATACCTCATAACATAGTGTGTGCTCTTCGTGATCAGACTTGTGAAGAAATAATTAAAATATTGTGTGCTATTGTTGTGATGGGCCCTTTGCAAGTAAGTACTATTTTAGCACATAAGTCGTTAACAGTGTAGGGTAATATTTATAAATACTATTTAACGGGTATTTATCGCGTTTGAGTCATCCCGTGACCACGGCAGTGTGTAAACCTGTCGAAACGTCGGGAAAATAAGGTAATTAAACGCGATAAATACCCGTTAAATAGTATTTATAAATATGTGTTCAGATCGCGTAAGTTTCAAAATATTTAGTGTAGGGTAATGTCCGTGTGACAGTAGGGTTGACCATACGTGTCGTAGGGTGTTTAAGGTGCTACCCCCCGTCTCAAAATAACGCCGCCACCTATTTGATCTTATTATTACGTTGAACAAAGTAAATTTCAATTATCCCTCGCACGGTTTGTGAAATATAATTTCAGCTTTTTTTTAATGCCTCTGTAAAAGGTTTATTTTGTATAGTTTAGACGGGGATTTGAAGTTGACCTTGGAGAAATGCAATAAGTTCCCAAAAAAAAACGATTTCGACGGGCCTCGAACCCGCGCCCCACCCTCAGTATGAGTGTGCTCTAACCAACTAAGCCACAGAGTCCTAGTCGGTTCAACCGAAAATCTTTGGGACCTCTTACGGACTATTAGCGCTGGTGGCTCCTTGCTATTGGTTGCCACCAAAAACTATTTGCGAATCTCTTCCTAATCTGTACAGAATAAAACAGAAGCAGGGGCATTAAGATAAAGGATACGTATCACAAACTGTGCGATGGATTTTTGAAATTTACTTTGTTCAACGTAATGTTAAGACAAATTAGGTTGCGGCGCTAGTGTGTCCCCCTGCACACCCTAGCGCCGAACGAACTAGCGAAAACGAACTTCGGTCTGGCGATCGATATTAGGGCTCATAATTGAAATGACAATCCGTGACGTCTGCCGGTTTACCGTAATTGTAATCGATGAGGAGGACTATATAGGGTAAAGTCTAAATTGCTTCAGCCAAAGAAGGTTTATTCCCAAATGCCAAAAAACATAGATCTCGAAAACGCAATCATGTCTAAGTTAGCAAAATTTTGAACTATTCGATACTTGGTTGCGATTTTAGAAGTTTTTGTAGTCGGGCACGCACGTATCACCACTGAGGCGATTATCCGGAGTTTACCCTCAACAATAATAAAGGCCGTAGTTTGGATGTTTGTTTCTTTTTCACGCCAAAACGAATGGAGCGGCAATATAATTATAAAGCCTATTATATTTTTATTTTCAGAGAATTCTATTCTGCATTCTACTAGTATTGACCTTGTTCAAATACCACACAACTGAAATAATCTGCAACAAAATGAAATTCGGAGGGAAATTCTACGACAAGCAAGTTATTTGGACAGGCTTGGCCAGGCCACACAACTTACAAGTATTTAAAACTGAAAATATCCTATTTTTCAGCTACTCTACTGCTGAAATGTTCTCAGAACATGATTTCCAACTGGCTTCCTTTAACTTGGAGAAAAATGAAAGCCATGTCATAAACGATGTACCAGGAGGCTGCGCCATAGCTATCGACCACGGAAACGACGATATCTACTTAGGTGGAAGCGACGGAATATACTTATACAACAGCGTCACTGGAATAGCAGATATCTTGAAAGAGAAAGGAAAAAATATCTGGTCTCTATTCCATAGAAATCATCTCTTCTACATATCGTATCCAGAACAGAAGCTACATATGGCTATTGAAGGAAAATTCTCTATAGTACAAGAATTTAAAGATTTTGAAGTTGATGTGATACATATAACAGGTAGCGGTGAAATATATTTTGCAAATAAATCAGGGTTATACATATTTGACAGCGAAAACAAACGAGCAAATGTTATAAACGAGCTTATTGTTGTAAGACAGATTACTGAAGATTCTAAGGATAATGTATATATGGTCACAAATTTTGGTATATATAAAGGGCGGGAGTGGAAGAAATTGTCAGACGCTAATACTGTTTATAGTATGGCGTTTGATAAGGACGATAACATTATAATCTCTGATGAAAGAAGTCTAATAAAGTTGATTCCGAGTGTAATAGGCTGTTATAGAAATGTATGGTAACTTTGTATTTACAGAGAACATATTGATTTCTTTTTTGGAAGTCCATTATAGTAAAAAAATTGTTGATAAAATAATGAAGAGTGAAAGTAGCACGATATACTGTTGGTTTTCAAAAGACGACGTGGAATCACGTGAATATGTATTATGTTACATTATGCAATTAATTATATTAAATTATATTATATGTTATATATTATTACAATTTAAGTACCATATAAACTTACTAGTAGTTTAAGGTTTTTTGTACTATAAGCTTACCCGCACTTTGGGTATCTCTCAGAAATGAAATAAATTTCCAAAAATTTTTGGGAACTTATTTCATTTCTTACCAGTAGTTTATTTTTCGCTTCTCCCTCTAGTGGATAAAAAAATTAAACGAACAAAAGCGATAACATTTTGTTTCTTATTTGTTAATAATCACTATTTATTAAGCTGTTGATATATAAAATTTGACTTGTCTAAGTGCTTATTTGTAAGCCTAAAGAAATAAAGTTATTTAATTTTGTTTTTTTTTCGATTTTCTATGACAAACGCGTAACTCAAGCATAAATGATTACTGAACATAGTATAACCACGTATAACTAAATGTATAAATACTTATATTACATTACTAGCAGCGCCTTGGCGGTTTTACCCGCGTAGTTCCCGTTCCCGTAGGAATTCCGGGATAAAAAGTAGCCTATGTTCTATTCCAGACTATAATTTATCTCTGTGCTAGATTTCATCTAGATCCGTTCAGCCGTTCTGGCGTGATTGAGTAACAAACATCCATCCATCTATCTATCCATCCATCCATCCAAACTTTGACATTTATAATATTATATATTATATAGTGGGAAGTGGGATTAGTGGGATGCATTTTTTGAGATTAACTGGTACGAATAAAAAACAAAAGATATTATAAACAAACGAGCGTCGATAATGACGTCGATATGAGCGGAAACTCTCACAAATACATCTGAATCGATCAGCTGGTAGTTAAATATCGGAATGCCTACAGACACAATAACAACTCAAATGGTAGACCAGCTGGCCGTGCAAGGTGCCGCGCTGGAGTCAAGGAGTGGAAGCTGTTTTTTGAAAACGCAACGCAACTAGCAAGAGGGAGTTCAGAACCGACAAACCTAGAGAGGTTTTGTGTCGGAGGCTAAGATATATAGCCTGTACCAGTCCATTTCTGGACAAAAGACTTTCCTAATAAGCGCCTCTTATTGATTAGAGGATAATGCCATAATCCCACGCTGGATATGCGGGTTGAAGATCGCAGTTTGGTGGTGGATCTGTTCTACAGGAATGCTCCTGTCTGCTACGAAGATTCGCGCTGTCGCGATCATTCTGGCCATGCAATTTGTCTAATCGCGTATCATCATCACGAACACGAATGCCCTTCGCGCTGCTGTTGATAAATTGCCGCTCATCAAAGGGTTTTATCGCGTCAAAGTTCGTGCAGTTGGCTACACGTTGCCCGTTTTGTTGACAGCTAGACACCGAGTTAGCTATTTTTAAGTATTGCATCGTTATTCTGTTGTATGTTAGTAATTGGATTAAAGAAAAATTAAATATTAACTTTACGTTTCCGTGAAAATTACTTATCGCGACATTGCGAAGTTTTTCAAATATGGCCAAATCAAACACTTCGTCGTAGATAGAACACGAAGTTTTATTGCGAAAACTCGAACGCGAATCTTTACCTCGTAGTATGGCTGATATAAGTCGCCTTTTACGGCACCCGCGCAAAGTTTTAGGGTGGTGCAAAAATTCAAGCAAGTGTGGCGTCAGCCTTAATACTAAACTAAATAATAATAATATTCTAACAGAAGTAACATTGTCTGACTGTCTGTTACCTTTTATGAGAGTTAAAGAGAGTGCACCTGTGTTTGCGTGCAAATTTGTACACCAATGTCCTGGACACCTGGCTAGTCTTTTTTCAGATAGGCGGCCATTAAATTCGGCTGGGAAGGCATCATACTCGTAACCTTTTCACGACTGAAGGAAGGGCTAAACAAATGTTGCATCATTTGAAAGCGTATGAAGCCAGCGTGTGTAAAGCTGTGGACTGTAATTACCTAAGCAAGGTTCTTTATAAAATTCCAGAACAAAATTAATATGTATTAATTCTATTAAAACTAACATTATCTTGGATTAAATGGTTTAAAAATACTCGTTCATTTGCAGTGGGTCCATTAAATACTTCATTTCGCCGCTGTAAAGAGCATCGTTTCATTCAGCCACAGACTCAACCTACTTCCGTTGACACAAAATCTCAATTATACAAAAATACGATGCGGTTTTTGCATTTTCAAAAGCATTCGTTGTTTCCATTCAGAAAATAAAATATTAATACGTTCTGAGTTGGATATTTAAAAAACCCGGATTTATACCTTTTTTTTTTCAATATAAGAGGCTTACGAAATGTATGAAAGATTAATTACGAAGTTTCAGGTTAGTATTTTGATTCCTCATTTTGATCTTCAATATTTGGCTTGATTCCTATTGTGGTAGACTAATAAATAATTTAAATTTCATTGCATTTATCTAAATCACGTTAGCCGTTTAGATGCTTCGATGCCAAGAGTACCAACTGCTAACCACCATAGAAATAATTGAAAAACATAACACGCCCTAGCAAATAAAAATAATAATATCGTTAGGTAGGTAAAAAATTACTATGTCCAAGTAATAAATTGCATGTAAATTTAGATTATATTTAAGGCGATACCCCGACCCGCCACCAATTTTATGTTATTATTCCGTTTCACTATAAAAACTATTGTAGTTTGCCGAATTCATTACGTTGTTGGTGTTCTTCCAACACAAATAAGGTTCGTAGTTAAACCGCTTACATCCGACATGTATTATTTCGTTGAACAAAGGGAAATAAAAAAAACATTAAGCACTTTGTTATACCTAATATAAGGTTTTTTTAATGCCTTTGTAATATTTTTATTTTGTGTAGTATAGGCAGAGATACGAAACGGCATTAAAAAAGCTTTTTCTACCTTGAAGGCCTTACTAACCAAACTAATTTGCATAGTTACAAGGTAATCAAATAATCACACTGCAATTTCAATGCCATTGATCCGCTAAAATCCGGTTTAGGCTGGGCATGTTACCCGTAATTGAAAATTGCATGTGTTAGTGAATTTAATGGCTTTCGCCTCGCCTAAATTTGAATGAATATTTTTTTTAAGTTTTCGTACAGAATGACTCTTTATTTGCGTACAAAAATATGCCCACGTGGGCCTTACGAGAATAAAAAAAAACATTTATTTCAGCACCATGGACCCTTAAACAATAAAAATTAAAAATAAAATATCCCGTTTTACCATAAAAAACCGTGTAGGGCTTCACATATCGTTTATTCGACATAGAGGCACGTGTCAACCGAGTATAGAATTCCAACTGAACTGCAAGAGAGAATGGGATCGTTGAATGAAACAATGAATTAATGAATGAATGGTAAGGTTGAGATTGCACCATTAATCGATATTGAATCGATTTTACAGTATGCCTAGTTTTAGTGCAACCTACAACCGGTATTTTATTTTTAAACGTTTTTTTTCAACTTTGACAACAAAATAAATTTCAGAATAAAAGCTATAAAAGCTGCGAAGCTATATTGCTGAAACTGCATACATAAAATACCACAATTACCTATGCAAAATGTTTACGGTTTGCAGACTAAAATTTTACACTTTTTCGTCTCTAGTGTTACAAAGGCAGAGCGGTGAGCGGAGCGTTCTTGCTTTTACGGCATTACTTTTAAAATAAATTTGACTTAGGTAGGTACTTAAAAAAAATAGCTATATAAATTCCAACGACCAATGATCGTTTTCAGGTTGACGATAGAGACTAGGTAAGAAGGTTTCAGTTATTGAAATTCGCAGGGTGATAGAGAGTTAAATAAGTTCCCAAAAAAAAACTATTTCAGCTGTACTAGAACCCGCGTATCCACACCTCCGTACGCGTTGGTCTAACCAACTAAACCACAAAATCAAATACTCGAAAATTGCAAATCTCTGGGTTTTCCTACGGACTCTAGCGCCGTTAGCTCCACCTACAGGGATATTAGAGATTACCCAGAGTGGTTTACGCACTATATTAACAAAAACCTTGGTAAAGAGTTGGTAAGAAAACAGTCGTAAACCTCTCTCGCTTCCGGTCCTGCTGTCTACCAACACCGCACCCTTACCTACGAACAACATTGTGTACAAAAATTGGCAACGCAGACCACCACGGAAACGAATTGAATTAAACAATTCCAGTGCGTTTTAGGATGCAATGTACATTCTGCATTTTAAAAAGGTTTTGTATAAAACGTTTCGTATTCTTTTATTTATAAACTGGCTTCTGCCGGTGGCTTGTTACATGATGTTCCGAGATTCAAAGTAACAAATATAACGAAATTAAAGCCATGGAAAATTATTCCAGGGTCTAAAATTATTACAGAAGTGATTTCATGCGATGTGTACAAATTTTGAGCCCGATTCGTTTCTTGTGACGGCCACAACATCAAATATAAATAAATAATGCTGGACAATTCACACAGCATTATCTAACCCCAAGCTAAGCAGAGCTTGTGTTATGGGTACTAGTTAACTGATATACATAATGTAATACATTACATACATATTTTTCTTATACATAGAAAACGACCAGAACACCCTGAACAAATGTCTGCAGATCGTACACAAATTTGTCCCGAGGCGGAAATCGAACCCGCAACGCAACCTCCTGTCGCAGGCAGGCCTTCGCCCACCGCGCCACAGAGGTCGTCAAATAAATGTAATTTTATTATATGTAATTCAACAATATTATTTTTAGTACGATATTAAATCTATAAGAAATAGAATATATATATGAAGTCTGCAGAAATGCTTATTAATTTGTTAATACTAGACCGCCACGTACCTGTACCTTATAATACTTCTACACTCATATAATAAAGAGAAAAGATATGTTTGTTTGTTTGAATTGAATAGGCTCCGAAACTACTGGACCGATATGAAAAATTCTTACACTATTAGAATTCATACACAATGAACATAAGCGATAGAATATATCCGTGCAAAGCCGTGGCGGACCGCTAGTCTTTAATAAAAAAGCACCATAATCACATTAAAACAGAATAAATCGTAGCACCAAAAATCTAAAATTAAATTACTCACGTACGTAGAATTCATAAAGCCAGACCGAAATAAAATATGGTGGTGCTTAAAATAAATATAATTCGTGCTAATTTCCTTGAAAACAAGAGTCGAG
Organism: Eupithecia exiguata; assembly: GCA_947086465.1. NCBI lineage: Eukaryota > Metazoa > Arthropoda > Insecta > Lepidoptera > Geometridae > Eupithecia > Eupithecia exiguata. The sequence continues at coordinate 1,178,652 of OX352248.1, read as the reverse complement.
CATTATTAAGGATGGGGATCAAAAACAACCGAATACATAGCATAAAAAATAGCCGGATTTGACCGTCTAATCCAGTGGGAAAACAGTTTTCACCGAGGCAAAAAAGTGGTGTATTTTATGGGTGCCTGAGTTTTAGTAATAAGCAATTCAGAAGACTCAGAAGAGCGTGCTTCTACCATTTTAAAGATTTTTTTAATCGTCACCGTTTTTTGAATTATGGCTTAGTTCCTCTAAAAAAGGGCAAAAAGGGACTATCGAATATCTCTACTTTAAGACATCTGTTTTTAATTGAAAGGTAGTAATTTTAATTTGTTGTGATTTTCGCCATGACGAGCAAAATAGCTCTGCAAAATACAATTATAAGCATAAGAGCATTTACCGTACAGCGCCACCTATTAGAACATCTTTGTTACACTTCGAGACTAGGTAGGCACTATGTAATCCCGACCGCATGTTTCGTCTTTGCATGCTTGCAGTTTGCGCAGGTAAGAAATCAATTTATAAATGGTGGTACTGCTACTGAACATCTCTGATTTATGAGATTTTATTTCGATATCTGTAAATTATCACTAACTAATTCATTGTTGGAAAAAAGTTAAGTGCTCGCGAGTTCTACTGTTCGTAGAACTACTAGTATACCTATGTCTCTTCAAGACAATAATGAATAGGTCTCAAGGTGTCTAACTAGACCTTCATGATACACCGTCGGCCACATCTTCACTTTCCATCAGGTGAGATTCGTTTGAGTCTAAAGAGAGTATAATTTTTATTATATTTTAGGCAAAGATTGAATTGTCAAATCTTAACTGTAAGTTTTTCTAAAATTCGTAAATACTCAAAAAAATCCAGAGTTTCAAAACTTCCAAAAAACATACGAAAAAAAGACCAAATCACACAAAACTTAAAATTCTTTCTCTTATAACTAAAGTTTTCCTGCATTTAGATGTGTTCTAATTAGTATCTAAGTCGGTCATTAGCCCCGATCCCCACCCCTTCTCTAATCCCCTCGTTACCCTGAGGGTGTAGGGATTGACCCGGTAAGTTCTATCCGAGCTGGTTCTCTGATGTTGGGTGATCTTTGTTTTGTTATTTTATATTAAAATAAATGTTTAAAACTGTATCTTACATAGGTACTGCACTATTTCTGTTTTTTATTTTTGAGTTTTTTTTGTGGTTTTGCGCTTTGAGACCTTAGGTTCCGTCAACGCCAGAATTTTACCCGGCCATGCAGATAGTCTTTTGATGTGATAATATATAAATAAATAAAAAATATAAATAAAAATGATGTGAAACCTACCTAATAAAAGCTTTGATTTTGATGTAAAAGTTATTTTTAGGGGTCGTTTTTAAAACTGCGGTGAAATAACATTGATCTTAAATTCAATAAGCCGTTGTGTCAAAGTAGCCCCAAACCCATCCGGGGCTACTAAAAACTTCGACACCAAATTAAATAAAACTATCCGAAAGAGGATCCCGGAGCCTTGTTTTTGCCTGTGATGTAGGCAAGGGATAAATAATTGTTCTAATGAGGGAAAAAATCTCGAATAGAACGTTCTGAAAAATATTACACATTAAAAGCCTTCCAAGGTATGTCACAATAACCCCAGTACGTAGGGAAGAGTCGGTATAGTCGTCGCACTTGTTAAAAGAACTTGCCCTATTTTTAAAAAACGCTTAGATTTTTTACCTCGTGCTCTTTTGATTCCCTCGCTAACGCTCAGGATTCTAACTTTTGAAGAATCCTTCGCTTGCTCGGTCACAAAAATTGAGCGCGCGGTTAAAAAGCATCTTTGCACTCTTGTCTCTTATTGTTTTGTTACTATCGTTAACAAAACAATCTAAATCCGTCAGCTATTTCAGAAATTAGAACATTTAGAGCTAAAATTACATAGAAGCCAAACCAAGCTTTAGAGAAACCTACACCATATTACAAAAGCAATTAAAAAACAATTCCTGTAACACCAACGCGTGGATTACGTTAATTCAACTTTTCAATTACAAGAGATGTGTTGTGAGCTTGTGACCTTTCATGAAAATTACGCTATTTTTCTCAGCTTATTAGAATAATTATGCTTCAGAATGTAAACCGAAGCTATTTTTAGAATGTTGTACTAATTAACAGACTAACACTTTATTCGTAATGCACTGTTACTGGACTTTAGGTAGCTACACAGATTTGTAAGTATAGTACTAAAGTAGGTAGCTACGTACGCAAAAAGACTGTTAGTGAGTAAAGGAGGAACGATTTGACGACCTCTGTGGCGCGGTGGGCGAAGGTCTGCCTGCGACGCAGGACGTTGCAGGTTCGATTCCCGCATCGGGACAAATTTGTGTACGATCTGCAGACATTTGTTCAGGGTGTTCTGGTCGTTTTCTATGTATAATAAAAAAAAACTATCTATGTATTGTATTACATTATGTATATCAGTTATCTAGTACTCATAACACAAGCTCTGCTTAACTTTGGGCTAGATAATGCTGTGTGAATTGTCCGGCATTGTTTATTTATTTATTTTTATTCATAATTGTATGTGATAAGAATTTTATAATCAGGTGAAAATCAGTAAAATAACACGCTGTTTTAAAAATTACTATTATTTTTTGGATAATAAGCAAAAAAACTCGATTTTTGACCTAACGCCGTTAAGCTCTGTCACGCTCCTATGAACGTGAAATCCTATACCTATCCTTTTCACAAAATGGCGTCATAGGTCATACCCTATGACGCCATTTTGTGAAAATGCTGAAAATAAGGATACCTCCTGATGGCATTTCCAGCAGTGAACGTGTTTCCTGATGAAGTGGACGTAATATTTGACAAGCTCATTCTTTTCTGTAACTTCATGAAACGTTTGCGTTGGTGTGATAAAGTTCTTGCTATATTTTTACTGACTAAAGGAACTTATGCGATAAATCTCCGAGTTTTGCGGGAGCTTAGTCCGAACAATAACAAAACTATTTTGATTACTGTCGAACTTTATGTTTCGGGATACAATACCTAGGTCACAGATTAGTGTGACTCATTTCGACTTGTTTTTTAAATGGTGCGTTTATTTTCTCTGCTTTATTGAATTTTGGTATCGAGGTGAGACTGAACCTCTAAGCTCCCATACAAACCTACTTTTCGATTCTGTTGGAAAACGGTCTTCAGGGTCTGTAGTCACAATGGGTGTACCGCAGGGTTCTATCCTCGGTCCTTTCCTATTTTTAGTTTATATTAACGACCTGCCTCATCTTGTAAAGAATAATCACGAGATTGTACTGTTTGCTGATGATACTTCATTAATATTTAAAATGAAACGACAAAGCACAAACTTCGACGATGTGAATAATGCAATCTCAAAAGTAGTTCATTGGTTTAGTGTCAATAATCTGTTACTTAACGAAACCAAAACAAAATGTATTAGATTTATTTTACCTAATGTAAAACAAGTTAAGGCTGATGTAAACGTAAAAGGAGAAACGTTAGAAATTGTAGAAAGTACCGTATTCTTAGGAATCACCTTAGATAATAAACTTCAATGGGGCCCGCACATAGATAAGCTATCGAAGAGACTTAGTTCTGCAGCGTATGCAGTCAAAAAAATCCGTCATCTTACAGACGTGGATACATCTAGACTTGTTTATTTCAGCTACTTCCACAGTATTATGTCTTATGGTATACTGCTGTGGGGGAACGCTGCAGATATTAACACCGTATTTGTGCTGCAGAAGAGGGCTGTTCGTGCAATCTATAATATGGGTCCCAGAGAATCCCTGCGTGATAAATTCAAAGAAATAAACATAATGACAGTACCATGTCAATATATTTATGAAAACTTATTGTATACTCATAAAAATATCAATCGGTTCCCTAAAAATAGCGATATACATAAATTTAATACTAGAAATAAGAATAAACTCGCTGTGCCCACAACTAGGTTACACAAGATTAACGTATCTTTTAAAGGGCAATGTATACGCTTCTACAACAAAACTCCAAGTGAGTTGCAAAAATTGTCAATAAATAAATTCAAACAAACTGTTAAACACATCCTTTGTAAAAAGGCCTACTATAAAATATCAGATTATCTAGAGGATAAAAAAGCTTGGGACGACTTTTGCTCCAACTCGAAAACTAACGTTCTAACAAGGTAAAGGTTTCTTGTTCGCTTCTTTACTTTACCTTAAAAAGATTGAAGTGGACAAAAAATCAAAGTGATCACTTTATTTCCTAGTTTTACTTATGTAATCTGAGTTTTGTGACGTGTCCAAGAGTCCTGTAAGGTCTAAAGGAAATAAAGCACTTTGAATTTTGAATTTTGAATTTGACTGCGTCCCCGATTTCAATTAAATTTTGCATACATAATCGGAAAAGTAATAGCCATGTTTTAGTTTTTCAAAATACCATTTCGGGAACTCATAATCAGCGGTTGGTGAGTTCCCACATGGAAGAACAGATTGTCATTAATATTTTATTTTTCCGACTGGTATTATGAATCAGTTGAGCTACCTGTAGATTTTTTGCAACAGTCTGCAGTTAGCTCAATTGTTTCGTTTGTAAATTCTAGTTTTAAATTGTTTCTATTCTTTGATTGTATTTTCTTTGTTAAAAAGTAGAACTTCATATTAATGTTTTCTAAAATAAAATATTTCGAACTAAAATCTTCGTGGCACTGTCTTTTGTTTCTTTTAATTACATTTTCGGAGACTTAAAACAGAAAACGCCTAGAACCGTCAATGCGTTTGTAATTCTGTTCTCAAAGACTTTTTGAATAGCCTAAGGCTCTTGAATTTAGTGCAATTCCAATGTAAAGACACCTTTACATTCACTAAACTCACATTAGACAATCATCTGGAAAGATTGGATTCGTACGGAGCCGTCATCGCCAGATATTAAACATATTGGCGAATGATTTGGGACGCTGTATGTTTTGTATACAATACACGGGGTTAATATTAAATTCCAGGCTTTTTTTGAGACTGGATAAAACTGGTGACAAAAGATAAAAATGGAAGGAGGTTAGAAATACCGTTGCCTTGCTTTGAAACGTGATGTCTCCAAGATACAGGAGGTCTCCAAGATACAGTTTAATATCCTAGTTTGGGGACCAAAGTCCTAATCTATCCTGTATCTAAATCTAATCCTAAATCTTTTTCAATAAATGTTATTAATTTATTGGTCAACGAATTAGCATTGCCATTCAACGTGGCAATGCTGCCAGCATTCTGGGCACTTTGCCTTCTGGTGACGACTTAGATTTTTTGAAAATAGATTTAAGTGTAATATTACTCGTGAGGAATACCATTGCCCTGCTTTGAAACGTGATGTCTTCAAGATACAGGAGGTCTCCAAGATACAGTTTGATATCCTAGTTTAGGGACCAAAGTCCTAATCTATCCTGTATCTAAACCTAATCCTAAATCCTTTTCAATGAATGTTATTAATTTATTGGTCAACGAATTAGCATTGCCATTCAACGTGGCAATGCTGCCGGCATTCTGGGCACTTTGCCTTCTGGTGACGACTTAGATTTTTTGAAAATAGATCGCCGTACGTTGAACCCACGCCCAAACCCGACGAGACGAACGAGGAAGATGACAACATTACCGTACCATGTGAGAATTCATTTTAACATGCGCAAATACGACATTGTGATGGTACAGAAGTGTAAATATTAGTTGTAATAATTGTACCTATTCTGTTCTTATTGTAATTTTCTTTAAATAAATATTTAAAAAATAATAAAAAGTTAGTAAGAGGTTAATATTTTATTTATTTCAATCTATGGACCTACGGAGTATAGTTCCGAAGCAGATGGGAAAGCGCAAGTGTGCAAGTGTGTCGACGCACGTGGCCTCCCACACAATGGGCCTCCGCAAGGGACTAGTGTCATAACGTCGGGTCTCTTACCATCGTCACGCAACCGACTACACCATTTTATTTGCCTCTAGCGCCTCTTTTGTGCGGACAGAGAAATACGTCAATGCCATACAAATATGAGACGTGACGAACACGTGTCTATACTATCGTACGACGGACTAAGTTATTTCAAGTGCGAAATAATTTCGTATAACTTTATATCCTGTCCATTTCTACCCGCCTGGTACTTTGAGTGAGTTAAACGTTGTTCAATATGATCCCTATGGAATCAAAATACTATTGCTAGGTACCATAATCTCCTATGCATTTCTACTATCCTGGTACTTAGCGTGAGATAGTTAAAAATCTAAAAATCTACCTGCCTGGTACTTTGAGTGAGATAAACGTTGTTCAATATGATCCCTATGGAATCAAAATACTAATGTTAGGTACCTTAATCTCCTATGCACTGCCTATAAATTTCTACTATCCTGGTACTTTGCGTGAGATAGTTAAAAAATCCTTCGGAAACAATGGTGATCACGATTGCACGAAATGTGTACCAACGACAGTAATTTTGCTACTTTTCCGTTAAAAATCGCAAAATGGGACGAATCCGGAACGTTTTCAGCATAAAGTTGAGTTTCCTGACTCGTCCCACTGGATTCGGTCCAAAGTGGGACGAGTCAGGAATAACTCGTCAAATGGAACCTGGAGCTAGGTGAGATACACGAGCAAAGCCGCGGGTGAAGCCGGTCTTACATAAAGTCATAAACTTGTACAAAATACGTTTCTACAGTTCCAAAAGCGTATGATTAACTTCCCTAAAATAACTTCCATTTCTCCCGGAATTTTCCATTTGCACCCTTTCAGTTGTTAATGTCAGTATAGGCAAAGCAATCCGAGTGTTTGTCAACTGGAATAGATTTAATTTCACAAAACATCAATCACCCTGTATAACCACGGTGTCAGAGAATGCATATGTGATTGATTCTGTTTGGAATGATTAATAGCTTTTTTAGAGTTCTGTTTTGTGCTTACATTATTTGCCGTTATTCATATTGTAACGATTTTTCCCGCAACTTTGAAGACGTTTTTCTCATACGGCCCTTATTTCAATATATTAATCAATTCACCATAAAAAAACTATATTACATAATATATGTACCTACGTAGCGAGCGATGTGTGACCCGAGAGCTGGAGCCCGGGAGCTGGTTGGTGAGTATCTGGCACAGCGCATCGGCATTCCCATACAGTGAGGCAATGCAGCCAGCGTCTTGGGCACGCGCGCGACTGGTGTTGATATAGATCAGTTGAGCTACCTGTAGATTGTTTGCAATAGTCTGCAGTTAGCTCAATTGTTTGAATTGGAAATACTAGGGTAAATTTTATAGTGTAGGTTTTGTTTATTTACAAGGAAACTACACAACTTATGAAAACACTATCAAAAGGAACCAAGTAATTAGTAATAGTCGAGATCTTAGACCGCAGGGTTGGGGGGACTAAATTATGACAAAACAATGCAATTTCATGATATTTTTCGTATTTTTTTAAAATCATGTTTTCACTTTGAAGGAATCAAAGAAAAAAATTAAGAATTTTATGTACGGGACTCCCGTGAGTATTGAGATCTAGTCCTAGTTTGACAAGCAAACACGCTAGGTTCCCCTCTTAAGATGGGTACTTTTTTTTTTACGGAACTCTAAGTCCTCATACAAACGTACTTTCCGATTCATTTGGAAACTACGTCCCCGACTTTACTGAAAGTTAGCATTGGATAAGAAATAGCTATCTCACTAATATTATAAACATGAAAGTTTGGATGGATGGATGGATAGATAGATGGATGGATGTTTGTTCCTTTATCACGCCAGAACGGCCAAACGGATCTGGATGAAATTTGGCACAGAGATAGATTATAGTCTGGAATAGGACATAGGCTATGGGTATAGGCGCTGCTAGTGTTTACATATTTTCAAATCATTCAAAAGACAAAATCATCATTAAATGAGAACAAAGGTAATGAAATTGCTTGCAAAAGAACTGAAATTAATTTTCGCTCCCATTTAATAATGATTGTGTATTCTGAAAAACTAAAACGGTACAAACATAGCTATTTCGTATCCGATTATGTATGCGAAATTTCATTGCAATAAAGGGTGTTTCCAAATGAATGACTTGTCTAAGTGCTTATTTTGTAAGCCTAAAGAAATAAAGTTATTGAATTTTGAATTTTTTGAATCGGAAAGTACGTTTGTATGGGAGTTTAGAGATTCGCACCCACCTTGACTTTTGAAACAGGCCGTTGATGAGGACTTCATTGTTATCATGACACGAATATCCCGTCCTTTTAGAAACTTCTATTCTAAATTATTTGAGTAAACCGTACTTAAAAAGCCGGTTACACTTTAACGACGTACTCACTAACACACTGCCGCCAGTTACATAAACACAACCTTACAAAACTGGGAGTTTTCACTCAATTTGCTTCCTTCCAAATTCGCTCTCCCTAAATCCATGGCTCAAATCTCAGCCGTTATTTATAGGCCTTCGGAACCAGGGCTCTATAATATCTCAACACGACCTACCTACACTCGGTTCCAGAATCCAAGTTTTTTTTTGTAAACAAGAACTTTTACCTGTGAAATCTTAACAAAACAGTTAGCTCAATTGTTTCAATTGTAAATACTAGTTTTAATTCAATTCTATTATTTGATTGTAGTTTCCTTTGTTAATAAAGAATCTTATACAATGTGAAAACAAAACAATTATAAAAGTAAACAAAGAGGTATCAGCAAGGTTACCACATCACACAAAAACCCACAGAAATATCAAAAACGCATTATTCCACATGCGTCACGATAAAGTTTTAATTTGTACTTCGAAAACGGACGAGAGGACATAATACCGGACATTATTAATGACTGAAAGCCAGCAAAGCATTATTATGACATTATTATAATTAATATTATTAATATTTATTTATTTTATTTTTATTTATTATGACTGGAAGCCAAAATTTGTTTTGAACTTCTGCGAATTGCAACGATGATACCAGTGTCTTAAAATATTTCCCACAAATAAAACATGGGAGCGTCGAACAGACTGCAAACAAACTAAATCAATATTATATGAGACTGTGGAACACGTTGTGGTACACTGCATGGCCGCAGAGGAGGCCAGACGGAAAACGGGATTGAAGAGTCTTATAGAGGTATCAAATCTGTTCACACCCACAGAAAAGCTGAAACGAAGCTGTCAATCCAAAAGTCCTGCTCCGGTACGTCAAGGAGCTGGACTGCTTAAAGCCTGGTTAGCCAGGGGGACAATACACAATACGGATGTATTGCAATGCGTGAAGTCAGTGCTGATCAAAGTTCCTCCGCTTAGAATTAATTTAGAAAACATCGGTAACGTAACGCCTTTGTTTACAAAAAACATCTTGGATCCTAGAGCCAAGCATAGTCCTTTCGTCGCCCCAGTAAATACATATTTATTGAGGTCTGAGAAGGGACGAAAACTTGTGCTCGGCGTCCCTTGGCATTAAAATTGTATGCCACTCAATAAATTTGGCGGTAGTTGAGAAAAGTTACGGGAATGTGTACCTTATGGCGATGTCTATAAGCGATGTTTTAATGTTTAAGAAGACGCTTGCTTTAAAGAGACAACCTTTTTACTCCTTTCTACCCCTAGGGAATGGTGCTTTTGAGATGCAAATTGTTTCGCGCTATAGAATGTACTATTCGTGTAATCTGAGCATTTAATAAATAAATATGTAATAAATAATGCTGGACAACTCACACGGCATTATCTAGCCCAAAGCTAAGTAGAGATTGCTTCAATTGTAAATACTGGTTTAAATTTAAGTTTATTATTTTTTTGTAATTACAAAACATAAGAAATACAATACAACATTAATTTTATTGTATTTCTTACTAAGGAATTTGAATTCAGTCTAGTTTTTCAAAACATTGTTTTGAGAAGATTAAAAACTGAACTATGTTATTAATAAAATTGCCTCAAAACGACGTTTCGGCCACAATAGCGGTATAATTGGAATGATCCTTCGCTCTAACAAGGCTCTAAGACGATCACGTTTCAAACTGAGCCCATCCAGTAAGTCAATTACTGGGGAATGGATACGTTCAGATCCTAGAGGCGAGTGTGGCGTACACTTGGCTGAGATCAAGTCACTCGCTATGTGATGCGATAGCGTCTTGCATAGTGCTAGTGAGGGGATATATTAGTGCTGATAGTGAGGGGATACATAGAGAAAATAGGGTAGTTTCCTAAGTAAATCTAATAAGTCCGATAATTAGATTATCGGAAAATATTGGACACGTATTTTTAAGGTTCCGTACCCAAAGGGTAAAACGGAACCCTATTACTAAGATTGTCCGTCCGTCTGACACCAGGCTGTACGGTACGGAACCCTTCATCCACCGAATCATGAACCGTGATAGACAGTTGAAATTTTCACAGATGATGTATTTCTGTTACCGCTAACAACAGAACGCATATGTATACGCTTCTACAACCAAACTCCTAGTAAGTTGCAAAATCTATCAGTAAATAAATTCAAACAAATTGTCAAAACCTTTCTGTGCAAAAAGGCTTACTATAAAATATCAGATTATCTAGCTAGAAGATAAAAACCTTGGGACGGGTTTTGCTCCAAATCGAAAAATAACAATTAACAGGCTAAAGGTTTCTTCGTCGCTTTTTAACTTTAGCCTGGATACCGAAGCGACAGAAATCAAAAACATCACTTTATTTCCGTGTCAGTGTTTTAGTTTGACCTTTTCTAAGTGTACATTTTTGTATTTAAGGAAATAAATAATTTTTGGTTTGATTTGAGTCAAGCCATGTCACTTAATTACGGATATTAAGCATAGGCATAGCGGTATACCTAACACCCTATGCAAAGTTCAAAACAAAAAAACCTAGGTAAAGGTATACCCTATGCAAAGTTATTCTTCTCCCTCGGAACCTACAGGGTTAAACCTACCCCATTATCTGATGCTGCAGCCCTCAAAACGGAAATCAATAACGGTTAGTGTAGATCAAAACTACGGAGCCAATTTTGATTGCTACCTCCCTAGCGTACAAAGTAAATTGATACGTTAGGCTGCTATGATGCGATAGCGAACGCGGATGCGGAAACAATGAAAATGCGATAGTGGAAGCGAAAGCGGATTTTTGAAAGTTTTTAAAGGAAATGTTGCGTGAAACTGGCAAGCATTAAAAACCATAAAAAAAGCTTACGCTTAGAGAGAGTACCTACACATTAGGCGTCATCATCATCAGCCTATAGCAGTCCACTGTTGGACATAGGCCTCCCCCAATGAGCGCCATAGCGCCCTGTCTTCAGCTTGACGCATCCAGCATCTGCCAGCAGTCTTTCGCAAATCATCATCCCACCTGGTCGGAGGGCGCCCTACACTACGTTTGGAGTCGCGGTCTCCACTCAAGAACACGTTTACCCCAGCGGTTGTCGGTTCTTCTCGAGATGTGGCCAGCCCACTGCCACTTCAGCTTGCTAATCCTCTGAGCTGTCGATAACCCTCGTACATTAGGCGTATCACATTATATTTAGACTTGATAGGCAATAATAATCGTAAACTTAAAATGTATTTAAGTTTATTTTTCGCTTCTTCCACTTGTGGACAAAAATTGAAGCAACAAAATCAATAACATTTTGTTTCTTATTTGATACTAATTGCTATTTATAAAACAGTTTATGTATAAAATTTGACTTGTGGCTCATTTGTAAGCCTAAAGAAATAAAGTTATTGAATTTGATTTTTTTTATTTCGCGCTTACAAGTTTTCTGAACCACGGACGCGCGCTTCAATATAAGCGCGCGTTTGGGTGTGCACAGACAGAAAAAGATGACCACATGTTTGTGCGAAACGCGCGTTACAAAAGCGAGCGCTTCAAACCGCATAATGTGTACATAATCTTAGTGTACCCTGTCGTGTAGGTACCAAGCGGGTGTTAGATATCGCATCAGTATGCACTGTTTTGGTTGCGGATACTTTATTTGAGGGGTTAGTTATGTGAGTGTAGAATTTAGCGTACGTAGAGTATAGTTTGTACCTTACACATGCTCAGAGATATTAGGGCCCGTTCACATTATTGGAGATGTATCGCAAATGACGTGGGGTTTTGTTTGATTTGTCAGCCTGAACAAGCTAAAGGAAGCTAAGGTTTGCACTGACTCCGCTAGTCTTGACCATCTATAATACATGTTTGTTTAGACAGATATTCAAAATAAATATTACTAGTAATTTCTTTTCACTTCTTCCACTAGTGGACCAAAAATTTCAAGTGTAGAGAAAATCAATAACATCTTATTTCTTCCTTATTTCTTATTTGATATTAATTTATAGCTTAAATTTTTCTTGTCTAAGTACTTTTAATAACAGAAAATTACAATCAATTGATAGAATTTAATTAAAACTAGTATTTACAATAGAAACAATTGAGCTAACTGCAGACTGTTGCAAACAATCTACAAGTAGCCCAACGAATCCTAAAGTGCCCGAATCAGTCTCCGATTTTGACTGTTTTCGCAAAATGAGGGACTACAACAATATGATAGCATATTGTTGGAAGAAAGAAGTAGACATGTCAATGTCAACGTTACTCAGAGTGACGTCTTGTCATGTATAATATACCTCTCTCTCTCACTCCACGACCGCTCACAGTTCATGATGTATTTTGTTAAATAATTAATCTACTTGAATCTCTAATTAAAACTACTAGTTGCGTTTATCGGGGTTTTATTTACAACACATATAAAAGGTAGCTTTGAACACTCTCGAAATTTATTTATTTACTTTTACGTCCGCCAAGTACATAGAAACACTCGAAAAACTAACCCGCGTCTGAACATAAAACTCATATCGACGTATTCACTGCAGTCTCACCAAACAATTTGACCAGCGACTACATCCTAATTGGAGGATTCACAAACTTAACCGAATTACACGGGCTACGTCATAACTACGTAGTGTAGTCGCGTAGTACCTACGTAGCCTAGCCACGTAGTTTGTACCCCGGGCTGTGTTGCCAACGAATGAATGCGATTTGATAACTCTATTAAATTGTCTGTTGGCAACCCAACAAGAAATATCTGACATGGGAGCACAATAAGGTATTTTACTCTAGACGAGAAAAAATCGAGAAATATATTATAGACATAAGTTAGGCATCAACAAATGGCAATTTATTAGTTTTATTCCATAAAATAGAAAAATATAAAATTAAATTCATTAAATGTGATTAAGGTGATCGGAATGCTGGCTTCTATTTCAGTCAACGAATTAGCATTGCCATTCAACGTGGCAATGCTGCCAGCATTCTGGGCACTCTGCCTTCTTGTGACGGATTAGATTTTTAGAAAATAGATTTAAGTGTATATATTAGTTGTAATTATTATTGTATTTTCTTTATCAATGGATTGTAATTAAGAGTGTAATCATTAAATGTTGTTTTAAATGTGTATTTTAAATCTGTTTTTAACCACCTAAAATAGTAGGCGCGATGTAAGCGCAAATTACGTCTTACGACTGTCAAGGTAAGCTAAAAAGTATCAACTGTCATCAGCAACATCAATGGATTTTTAGCTTTTTGCTTTATAGTGCGTTACTCGCACTGTACTGGCGCGGGTCCGAATCCTGCCGAAACGAAATTTTTTGGGATATTATTAAAAAGTTTTCGTAGAAGATCAATGGATTTGTTTAGTAACCAAACAGCAAAATGACGTCATGACCAGAGATCAATATGAAACGCAGTGAAAAATTAAAACGTACACGATAAATTCCCGACAAATCATCTTAAATATAACAAATCGCGAAAGTTTCATCTTTGAAGATCTTTACAATTCTGTCTTTCTCAATATGCATATAGCCGAAGCAAGGATCACTGGACTCTTTCAAAAGCGAGTGCTCGTTCATTGAATTTTGGACAATATAGTCCTGTGTTATTTGAAAAAAGGGTTTTATCCTTTCGGCACTGAACCATAATTATGTCCAAATTAGAATTCATTTCACGTCCGGTTATTAAATGAAAGTCGTTTCCGATTTGCTTTCTGCATCTAAGTGAAAAGGCTCTTAAGCTTTTTTTTTAATTTAAACTGAATTTACAGTCTGATTAATTAGCATTGCAGGAATTTTATTTTTGATTTAATTACGTACATTTATAAACTTTGATGGAGGAGATTCATATTATGTTCGAATGTATATTTTTTATACGTGTTTATCGATTTCTGTTGCGTGGCTTACATGAAGTTCTTTATACCAAAGAAGTTTTGAGTTAATGTTACATTGTTCTACCAAACTTTGAACTCCTTTTAATACGATAAGGTACCAACACTTGGCATAAATGGCACGTTGATACAGCGTACCTACATCCTTGTGCAGTCGACTTTACAAACGAGTAACAGCAGAGTGACATTCCACCGCAAAATGTGTCTTAATAAAAGCGCTTAAAGTCTGTTTCCATTTCCTGAAATACCTCGAGTGCGACCTAACTCCACGTCTCCGACAGTCGGGTGAATACCTCACCTCTGTAATCAAAATACCGGCAATTCCGTACGTTTGTTCAAGAAGATGTTACGTGCTATATACAGAACGTAACATTCTGTTCCTTTCTTACCAGCAGTGCGCAGAGTGGTGTACAGGGTGACTTTTTGAGATGGGAATGTACGGCCAAATCCGATCCAACGCACTAGCGGTTGACCGCGCGCGCGGCTAGCCTTTTCCAGTGGTTGTGGTTCGACGCGGGTTGGCGCGAGATTTTTTTTTGTGGTTTTTAATTAGAATCACTTTAAGGGGGCGACCATGACGCCATTTTAAGAAAAGGATAGGCATAGGATCTCGCGTTCATAGGAGCGGGTCAGAGCAGAGCGGTGTAAGCGCAAAAATCAAGGTTATGCTTATTATTTACTAGCAGTGCTTCGTGGTTTCACCCGCGTAGTTCCCGTTCCCGTAGGAATTCCGGGATAAAGCACATAAGCTTTAGCTTATGTGCTTTTCACATAAGCTTTAGCTTATGTGCTTTTCCAGACTATAATCTATCTCTGTGCCAAATTTCATCCAGATCCGTTCAGCCGTTCTGGCGTGATTGAGTAACAAACATCCATCCATTCATCCAAACTTTCACATTTATAATAATAGTGGGATTCATTATTCAAAACATAAGCATAAAATAGAAAAACTAAACGATTACTCAAATAAAACATTAGTCTGGCTATGTAATTCGTAAAAATAATTTGTAGTTGAAACCGTTTCTAGCTGATTTTCTCGTGAAAGCTTTCAAAATTGAATATAAATTAATGGTTTTTTCGAGTTTCGGATTTGGCCATTCACTCCCATTTCAAAAAGCCACCCTGTATACAGGAACTGGATGGTTTGGAAAGTACCTAAAGGAAGTAAAACTTTTTAATCAGACAACATTAAATTTTAAAAAGATGGGCGCTCATAACCAGAATGAGGCCGTGTGGCATTATCCATTTATTTATTAGTTTCAAAAACCTTTTTTTAAAACTAAAAATTTGATCATTTCATTAACTAGATATTCGCAACTAGTTAAAGCACTAGTGACTAACTCGAAAGTCCAGTCAAATAGGAAACATTTCGAAACTTCTTGATTATCAAACTCAAACTTTGCTTCATTATACAGGATGATCTAGTAACCGAGTTGGATTGGGACACACTGTATAAATAGGCCTTTGGATGTATTTTGTAACTGAGTTAGTGGTATCTAAATTATAATGCATAAACTATCACCAAATCAGAAGGTGAGGTGTATTAACAAGAAGAGAGAGATGTATTAACTCATTCACTGCCCAGCCTGTGATTATATCACAATGGACTGTAGCTTAAGTTAAATTAGATCTGTAACTTTTCTATGGTCTGAAATAAATGAATATTATTATTATAACAAAACTCCAAGTGAGTTGTAAAAATTATCAATAAATAAATTCAAATAAATAGTCAAACATTATTTTTATACAACATTACATTATCTTTGTAAAAAGGCTAACTATAAAATATCAGATTGTCTAGAGGATAAAAAAGTTTTCTCCAACTAGAAAACTAACATTCTAACAAGGTAAAGGTTTCTTGTTAGTTCCTTATTTACCTTAAAAAGATTGAAGTGGACAAAAATCAAAGTGATCACTTTATTTCCTAGTTTTACTTATGTAATCTGAGTTTTGCGACGTGTCCAGAGTCCTGTAAGGTCTAAAGGAAATAAAACACTTGAGTTTTTGAGTTTTGATGCGACAGGACGAGATGCCGCAGCTACGCACTGTCCAATCTACACAGCATGTGCGTCATGTGCAGTGAAAGTGTTGGTTGTTATTTTGAAGACCTCGAAATACTATCCTCAGACGAGCTTTTTCTCTATCAAGTGCCTACTTTAAAATGCGGCAAATAATCTTCTGCTTAAACTACGCTGTTTTAGGCATTACCAGGCTCTCAAATTCTTAGTCCCTAGGGACACATTTCCTAGATTTATGGCGTACTTTAAACGCTGGTTTGCAAAACCTTGTGGTTAGACCCTATGGTGCGTCAAAGAAAAGTCTAGAGGTAAACGACCTTGTGAACTTCAGAGGGTGATGGTAAGCGACTGTTATTGTTAAGGTCCAACTAAAGACTTCAAGTCGCTGAAGATGCTTGTGATTCAAGTATTTACTCTACGTATAAACTTGATGCAGTGGGGCCACGAACCTACGATTTTAACTATGACTGGTAGTCCCACTAAGCAGTGGAACCACGAACCCATGATTTCAGGGATAGTGGGACCACGAGTAATAGTGGTACAATCCCAGTGGGACCACGAGTCGCGACCCTCCTAAACTACCTCGAATCAACTCCGCCGGATGTCCACATCTTCCTAACTACCTGAATATATTGAACTTTGACATTTATATCTGAAAGTTTAGAACTTAATCTCTCCGTCATATGTTTCGAAAACACGATTCCATAAACAATTCTCTATAGAAAAAAATAGAAAAGTTACCTATAAATTTTTACTTAAACTTTTCTTTTTCTCAATAAATACAGATGTTAAGATCTTGAGAATAAGCATGGTAATTGATCAAAGTATAAAAAGTATTTTATACATAGCTCTTTTTTTAATAATGTCCTATTTTATTTATAATAGGCCAAGCAAGCGGCTACAATAGGCTAAGCAAGACAGTGTGGATTTCCAGTATTATATATTTATCTGAATTGACTAGAAAGGCAAGAGCGATCTAGGGTTACTATATACTGGCTCTGAATAGAAGGCTTACTACGCAGCCCTTTCTGCGAAAACCATTATACCGCTACCGCTGGCTGAATAGGCCTTTAGTCTGTAATGTTTTTAGGTACATGGCCGCTAACTATCGTGTTACACGGAAGTCTACCCTTAAAATATTTTAAGAGTTGGGACACAAGTGGTCTCCGAGGGTTTTGATCGCAGTTTTCTTAGAAATATTTTAAACGTAATTTGCTTTTTAGAAGGTTTGAGGGAATTTAGTTTTAAACTAGCCAAGAAGAGTCGTTTTAAATGCTTATGCAAAGAACTTATTCTTATAATAAGCTTATCTATTTTAAGCAAACTTTGACGTACCAAAGTTTGTAAAGTTAGATTATGGGTTTATTATCTAAACTAGGAAACAAATAGGTACGCATCTCAACATAATGCATACGTCACAACATGACTCTCCACGTTAGGTTCATAATCATCACGTTTCGTAGGTTTTGTGATAGCAGTCGAGGTGTTGAAGGGGGTCGATTTTGACGCCGCGACCACAACGTCTTTTTTACATAAAATATAATGTTTAAGGCTTTTATTTTGAGGTCGATTTAACATCTTCGCAACAAAGCAGAATGAGGTTTTTAGGGTTGAGTCACAAAAAGTGCATTAAAGTAAATTACAAAGTAAGCACCTTATATGTAACAAACACAAAAAGCTAATCTGACATAGCCGAGTTCCTTCAAACGAGCGTTTTTACGAAAGTAATTTGGACCCCAATTTAGGGATGTCACCAGTTTTTATTACAGCAAGATTTTAGCGTTACTTCTTATTTGCACACCCCTAGATTACATTCCTAACGTAAACAAATTACATGAGTTTGTTGCGGATTAAGTGGAGGCGCAAACGTGCCACATATAGTGGTCCATTGTTGCTCGTGACATAATTTGTAGGTAGTAGTAAGAATCCTAAAGTAACTTTGCTAGTTTGATAAATATGGAAAAACCCCCCAATATGATGGCAATTCCTGGCGTCGTTTGGGGTATGTCTATGTTCAGCAGTGGACAAATACGGGATGATGATGAATGAAAGATAAATAAATGTATTAGTATGCAAATAATAGGGTCTACTTTATGGTTTTGTTAATATAATGCGTAACACTTCGCACTCTGGGTAATTCCACCGAAAGCGATACGTTATTTCTTGTTCCACTTTTCCCACTAGATAATTATTTTTAAAGATTGAACACTGAAACCTTAATTCAAAAAGTTCAGAATCGTTGCGCTGCTTCTTTCTTTTCTCATAACCGTCTTTCATTCTAAGTTTGCATTGTTCTGTTGGTTTAAGCCAGAATGAATTTTTTTTTGTCCAAATTTGTGTGCTAAAGCCTTGGTTTAAAGTAGGGAGAGGATTAAAAGTAAGAAAGTGCTTGTGTCGACAGGAAGAGTGGCTCGTATGCACCACCCCTAAAAATTATTCCGTGTGTAAAGATAATAAGATTAAGTTGTATCTTTGTAATGTCTTACGAAACTGAGAATTTCTGTTAGGATAATTACTAATTATTTTATCAAAATTATTCTAGTACGAATGAAAATTAATGTTTCTTTTAAATAATACGATGTCTGTAGTTTTGTTTAAAGCAAGAAAATAAATACAAGATCTCACATAAAGACAGTAAGCTCTATTTCGGTGGAGTAAGGTTGAAAATGCACGACTTTATGTGCGCTTTAAGCGAAGCATTCGTCTTGAATAATTACTTGCATTTGAATTAAATTTATCTAAATAATTTATGTTATTTGAGTGCTGCTACGGCAGTTATGAAGCGTAAGATCATTACGACAGTGTTGAGATATTCTATAAGATTTTTTCCTGGATACATTTTTGTTGAAAAGATCCACTCTCGTTTTGCTTCCATGTAGCGACTGGGAGAAATCGTTTTCAGCGATAAGGCGGCCAGTTGGTTTAAATTTTGATAAGCAAATTAACATTTTTATTAACGGTTTCGCAGTTCACGGAAATTGCAATAATAGTTATTTGTTAAACAAGAGTGCAAAGTTGCTTTTTAAGCACGTGCTCAATTTTGATGACCGAGCAAGCGAAGGATTCTTCAAAAATTAGAATCCTGATCGTTAGCGAGGGAATCAAAAGAGCACGAGGTAAAAAATCTTTGCACTCGAGTGCAACACGTAACTTTTCGTCGAATCAATATTAATTCTCAGGATAGAGTGTTTAAGGAGTATAGAAGGCAATGTGTGTCATGTTTGAAATTGGCATGGTTTAATTACCTATACGTATCATAGCATAGCAATAACTTAGTTTAATTTTCCATGATTTGAAAATCAAGGACTTTATCAATATCGTTCATACATCCTGGTATTACCTAAGTCATGATTAGAAATGTCATTTGGCAACAAAACTCCGAAAAACTTATCCAACCGGGGCCAAAGGGGAGGGGGAGCCTTGCTCCCGGGCATGATGTCTCAAAGTCTTGGATCAGTAACAAAAGGATGCATTTGACGTCTGCAACAGTCCGTAACGAATAGGACAGACATGATCACCCCGCTCCATGCAACTTCTTCACACAAAATACAAAACTTGAGTAATTGCAGTTTTAATTGATTTTTTTTCAAAATTATGAATACACTGCTCAAGCTCGTCATAGGGCTTTCCTAATGTTCACCTAGAGAAAATACTCAAAATCCAAAATTCACTAACGTTATTTCTTTAGACTTATAAAATACGCACATAATACAAGTCCAATTATTATGGCACACCCCCGCGGGTCGCACCGCCGAGGCTTGGCAGTGAATGCGTTAATGTGATTTTTACGTAGGAGGCCCGTTTATAGACACGGGTGCCGCGGAGTGGAGCTCCCCTGTATGTTGTAACTTAACGAATAAAGTTCAGGCATGTAAGGAATTAGTTTCTTCTTGGAAGGTAGGCGGAGACATCCTCCAGCTTGGACTGACGTTGATTGAAAACTTGGAGTTTCTAACTTGTGCGCAATTCTGGGGAATGATGGTCACGTTGGGCTTTTATTTGCTAATGAGAAAACCGCCTAATGATAACATACCTTGATAACTGTTAGAGCCGACGCACACACATCAGTGAAGTCACCGCTCAGTATCAGTGAATCTCCAATTCAGTAGATACAGAATATTGACAGAAAATTGAAGTCAGACGAATTGGCAGATTTCTTAAATTTAATTCACTTAGCAGTGCTTAAGGCTTAGCCGTGAAGAACTAAGACGTCAGATTGCACGTAAATTTTACCAAATATAGTCGACAGAGGGCACTTATTTTTTGCATTACAAGCGCACTCTTAAGGCGGTACTCCGATGCACACTAGCGCTGCCTTCTATTATTATTAAGTTAAACAAAAGGATTTTCCAAAAAAAACCATACCATACCATAGTCTCACTTGATAGTAACTGACGATGTGGCCGACGATGTATCACGTGGTCTCGACTAGAAGACCTAGTCACTTTCGTCTTGTAGTAAAATTTTCGGCAATTGAACAGAAATTTCGGCCATTTCGCAAATATCTTGGCGTGACTACGCTACGTTACCTTGCCTCTCATCTATAAACATTCTGCCCCAGCCAGGGCGGTATTAAGGCTATGATGACGTCATTAGTCCTGGTCCGTTTGAACCGGCGTTCCACCACGGCGCTAAGTGAACGTGAAATATATTGCCGGCGAAATAGCCGCGTTTAAAACGGTAATTTAAAATTTAAAGGAATAGTTTTTCATTTAGAGGGAATTGAGTTTTTGGTGCTTGCTCTCGGCGAGGGTTTTGTTTTAAAAGAATACCTGTTGTTGCATTATGTTTTGATTTCGAATCGTTTGTTTGTTTCGTCGAATTGTTTTAAGTCGAATTGTTTTAGACGAATTGTTTTAGTCGAATTTTCTACGACGCTATCTAAGCAAGCTGTGATCGTACGATAAAATCTCATCGCATATAACATTTGCATCATCAGCTCGTATTAGTCCACCGCTGGACATAGGCATTCTCTAATGACCTTTTTACTCATAACATCTTCACTTTGACGCATCCAGCGCCTTTTGCAGATCGTCATCCTCCGTGGCCGGATAGCGTCATAAACCACGTTTGCCGAGTCGCGATCTCCACTCAAGATCACGTTTACCCTAGTGGTTATCGCAAAGATAGGACATTAGAAATAGCCTAAAGGAGTGTGGTGTTGAAAAACCAAAAACATACGAAACAAAATACAAGAATTATACAGTAAAGAGAATAAAATTGAAACCTTCTCTCTCGTACCCCTGTATATCATACGCGCGGGTCCCGCGGGCCCGATAACGGCCTAACACGGTTTTATTTATTTCTGACGCTGCGAAGGTTACCAGAATATTTTTCGTTCTAATTTTCGATAGTTTTAGGGTATTTTAGAACGTGTTTGCATCAGATGGATACACTAAAGGACCCGGCCTTTCACCAAGCCTACCCCTGAAGGTAGGCCGGTTCGAAACTCTATCACCTGTGCTGTCTTAGTATGATTTTTCCATCATAAGATTTACTTCACGAGGTACTAGGGTAGCATAAATATGAAGGAAGTAGATACTAGAATTTGAGTTTACTAGTGAATTTCCAATTGTCTCTCTGTATCTCCAAACAACTTCTGCTTTCCTGGTACTTCGAATGCTAAAAGTGCCTTCTGTTCAAACAATCTTTTTTTTTTGTATTGCCACGATATTATTTTTGTTATTTGATATAAAGAGAATATCCTAATATCGTCCCATAAAATGTTGATCTCGAAGGATGAGGTAGTAGGTACTTTTCCCGAAAAACTTAAAAACAGTTTACTTTTTTTCAAAACTCAGTGCTTTATTTCCTTTACACCTTACAGGACAACGTCACAAAACTCAGATTACATAAGTGAAACTAGGAAACAAAGTGATCTCTTTGATCTTTTGGTCCACTTCAAATCTTTTTACGGTAAAGTAAAGAAGCGAGCAAGAAACCTTTACCTTGTTAGAATGTTAGTTTTCTAGTTAATAAAAATGTTTGTCTCGAATTTAAGTACCGCATCGCTGTAAGGTTCCGTCTATCCGTCAATAAATCGATTTTAGTCCAATATTAAACAGCATCCAATTCAGTTCAGCCTATTGTAGATATTTTACTTGACTTGAACCCCTAGACGCTAGGCTAAGAGCCAATTTTCTACCCTACAAATCGCCATTCGAACTACGAGACCAGCCAAAAGTGTCCAAAATTCACGTTCCATTGAGTTTGAATTCCAATAACGTATGTTAACGTTAAACGTTATAATAGCTGCTAAATGTAACCCAACGGTGCCAATACCCTATTCATACTGTGCTGCACTTTATACAGGATGTTCCAAAGCTGCCGGGTGTTTGCATATAGCCGGCTTTGTTAGCAAAACTGTACAGGCAATTTTAGTAACAATGGATTGAGCTGTATAAATTACTAGCTATGCATGTGGTTTGATTTGTATTACGAACTAGGGTGTTTTGAAATACCTTGGGGTATGTATCAAGAATCGAAAATTATTTATTTTTGTATAATAAAATAAATAATGCTGGGCAAGTCACACAGCATTATCTAGCCCCAAGTTAAGCAGAGCTTGTGTTATGGGTATTAGTTAACTGATATACATAATACAATACACATATAAATATTTTTTAGTATACTTAGAAAACGACCAGAGAACAAAAACATGGAACAAAATATCTGTAGATCATACAAATATTTGTCCCAAGGTTGATCTTTAGCATGTTAGTCGTTGTTTTTAGCGAGTTGGAGCAAAATCCGTCCCAAACTTTTATATTCTCTAGTTAATTTGATGTTTTAAAGTAAGCCTTTTTGCACAGGCAGGTTTTGACAGTTTGTTTGAATTGATTTACTGATAGTTTTTGCAATTCACTAGGAGTTTTATTGTAGAAGCGTCTACATTGTTTTTTAAAATGTACATTAATATTGTATATCCCAGTTGTTACAGCGAGCTTATATATATATTTTTTTTTAGGAACCCATTTTTATTTCTATGCATGTACAAGTTTTTATTAAATTATAACATGATAAGCACCTCTATCTCATGATGATATGGCGTAGCGGGTATAGAGCCTAAAGATAGTGGGTTCAAGTCTGCTTCTTCTTTGTACAATACTTTATGGTTTTTTCTTTGTCAACAGTTTGTAGGTGATCATTTTAATATCAATCAAGTATAAAAAACTAAACGACAATAAGTTTAACATGTGTACCTACGGTTGGATACACAAATTCAAAATCTATCAGAAAAGTTGTTAATTATCATAAAATACTTAACACTCAGTTAAAATGCACACCCTGTACGTACGAATGCGTCAGTTTAGTTTAGCCATTTTGAGCTCGTGCTCATGTCAAAGGAATTCCGGCTAAAGCCAGAGGGGATAAAGTTCGAATTCAGATGATCGCCCTAAATACTCTCGCCAGGTTAGATTTAACCTTTTTGCCGATTCACTTGTTACATTTTCATATTTTATGTTTGGGTTCAGAACTGTTCTCGTAAGTTTTGTTGCTATAAAACTTGTTTTTTTTTTTTAAATTAAAAACTAACTACTCCTGCGGTTTCGCCCGCGCTTTTCAAGTAGCTTATGTCCATCCCCGGGACACCATTTACCTCCCTGCCAAATTTAAATTAGATAATAAAAAATCTTGGACAACTTTTGTTCCAGTAGTGCTGTATATTTTTGGTGCATCCGTTGTCATTTTTCATAATTTTTGACGTCACCTGTCATTTTTGTAATTTTGTATCGTTTTACGTAATTTTTGACATTTGCTGTCAGTTTGACATTCACTGAGTTTCGTTGCCTGATATTTTTCCGATTATAATACATTTTTTGTGCACAGAACTACTGGGACAATAAATGCACAGAACACAGAACTACTGGGAATAAGCGGGTAAAATGGCTTAACGCAACTACAAGCAAGTAGTCCGCTGGCTGTCTGTTCTCTAACGCTGTCCATAAACAATTCGTATTCAATCTAACTAATTGAAAAGCAAGAATTGAATTCAATAATGCAGTAAAGTCACGAGGCTAATTCAAGAATATATTCCCCTGAATTCAAGAATAGAAACAAAATTTTTTCGGAAAAAATTTTTCTTTTTTTTCGGCGTCCGAACACTGACACGCGCACTTCGGTCTCCGTGTTTTTATTTCCGTTTACCGGTAAAAATGGCCCAATTTAACTTGGAAAGTGCTTTTAGCGATCTGTCGAAGCTAGTAGCTTCGTTGGTGGCAAAAATTACTGCCCAATCGGCTACGATCGAGGCTCAATCGCAGAAATTGGAAGATCAAGAACTCGCGATCAATAACTTTTCTGCCATTATCACCGAACAGAAGAGGGTATTGGAGAAGTTATTCGTCAAAGTCGAAGAACGGAGCGGTACGAGGGAGCGGGATGTGCCTACGGTAACCGCACCGCGTGCGAGTGAGACGGCTGCCGCTGCTGCTAACTTGGAGCGAACGTTCTTATCGCCGAACGTAACGGTGCGTCCACACCGGGGCCCCAAGAAAGCAAAACGGGTGACCGTTGAAGATCTTACCCAAAATGAAAATAAGGACTCATCTATCCAGGAACACGCGGCAAATACGTCTTCTGGAAAATGGACTCTCGTCACCTACCAGAACAAAGGGAAAAACTCTCAACTCAGCACGATTCACAAAGGAGGGAACACTCAAATCTCATCGTTCCAAGCAGTGGAGAACAAGAAATTCCTGCATGTCTGGTCACTCCATCCCGACACAACTGAAGAGGCCATTACTGAGCACGTAACGAAACAGTGTGGTTCTTCGAATGTAAAGATCCAGAAGATCGTCCCTAAAACCAAGAGGGATTATTCATCTTTTATGATTGGTGTACCGGAGTCGAATTTTGATAAAATCAATAATATTGAAAGTTGGCCAGTGAACGCGAAATTCAATGATTGGGTGTGGTTTCGAGACCCCAAAACCACTAAAAGTGTCGAAAAAGTCTGATAATCCATCACTCCAGGTTTTTTATCAAAATGCACGGGGACTTAGGACAAAAACTACAACTTTCCATAACAATTTGCTGACTTCCACTTATGATTTATTTGCAATAACGGAATCGGGTCTAAATTCATCAATCCATGACGGAGAACTCATACCATGTGATTTCAAGATTCTGCGATGTGATCGAGCGGATGGCCGTAAGCAGGGAGGCGTGTTTTTAGCATCTTCCTCGCGTTACGAACTCAAGCGCATTCCTATCGCTAATGTGGACGCGGCCTTATTCGAGTTAGTTTGTGCGACGGTACACCGTAAAAATATCTTTTTGTTTATGTGCTGTGTAGTTTACATTCCACCAAGTAGTAATGTTAACGAATATATGCATTTATTTAATATTTTAGAAACAGAGTGTGTTAAGTTCGACAATGTATTAGTGTTGGGTGATTTTAATATGCCTTCGACAACCGTGGAGGTACATAGTTATATGGAGTATGTGAATGCTTTCTGTGGATTTCGGCAGGTAAACAACTTACTGAATATTAATAACCGCACGCTAGACTTAGTTTTGTCTTCATTACCAGCGAGTGATTTAGGGGTACTTTTGTCTGACGATCCCTTGGTACCTATCGACCCTCAGCACCCGCCGCTTGTCTGTGTGGCGACAGTCACACGTCGAAGAGGCCCCGAACCACCATCTCCCCATATGGGTACCTCGGCAGATCATCTTTGTTGGAACTTCACAAAATGTAACTTTCCTATGTTATACTACATGTTAGAATGCATAGATTGGAATCAATTATATAGGACTAAGAATTCAGAGGCGGCGTTAGAATACTTTTATGAAGTTATAAATAGGGCTATTTCCGAGTGTACACCTAACAAATGTGCTAAGGTACCAAATAAGTCTCGTTATAGCTATCCTGAGTGGTATACGGCCGATTTGATACATGAGATTCAGCGCAAATGGCGTTATCATAAAATATATAAAGTTTCGGGTAAACAAAGCGATTATGAATTATTTTCTAAATGCAGGTCTTTAGTTAAAATTAAATTATCAGAAACTTTTGACGCCTACCAAGAGAGGTTACAATTAAATTTTAAAATTAACCCTAAGTCTTTTTGGAGTTTCATCAGGCAAAAACAATCGAGGCGAAATAAAACTCGTATCACTAAAGAGGGGAGGGAATTGAGTGATGAAGAATGTGCCGAATGTTTTGCTTCTTACTTCCACTCTGTCTATAGTCCGGTACGGCCGAACCTGGACCCGAGGGCGGCGGAGCGCGGCTCGCCCGCGGGGGCGGACGCCGCCCGGGTGCACGTCGCCCAGCTGACTGCCCGTGACGTGCGCACTGCGCTTCGTGCCTTGAAACCTAAGCACTCTTTAGGGCCCGATAACATTCCTCCTTATATTATAAAAGACTGTCGATTGGTTTTCGAGAAACCTCTTTTATATATTTTTAATTTATGTTTAGACGAGTGCCATTATCCTGACCGATGGAAAACGACGCGTGTTATTCCGGTGCCGAAGGCGGGAGGTGGGTCCGATGTGAGCAAGTACCGTCCGATCGCCGTGCTGTCGGCCTTCGCTAAGGTATTTGAGTCAATTTTACATACGTGTATTTATACGCAAGTGAGCGCGCGCCTGAGTGACGCCCAGCACGGCTTTCGGCCGGGGCGCAGCACGGCCAGCAACTTGCTGTCGTTCGTATCGCACCTGGCCCCAGCTGTGGACGCAGGTGGGCAGGTAGACTGTGCGTACTTCGACTTTCAGAAAGCTTTCGACGCTGTCGATAATGATGTCTTGCTGTCGAAGTTTTCAGCAATAGGTTTCACGCCGCATCTGCTCAAATTCTTCGCGAGCTACCTTAGCGAACGCCGGCAGTATGTGGAGTACGCGGGGTACCATTCGGCCCCGTATTACACGTTTTCGGGGGTAAGTCA
Source organism: Eupithecia exiguata (assembly GCA_947086465.1). Lineage (NCBI taxonomy): Eukaryota > Metazoa > Arthropoda > Insecta > Lepidoptera > Geometridae > Eupithecia > Eupithecia exiguata. The sequence goes on along the minus strand of OX352248.1, from coordinate 1,151,624 downwards.
GGGCAGCAATCTTGGACCCCTTGAATTCGTTATTATGATCAACGATCTTGCGGGGGTTGTTACGGAGGCAGGCTGTTTGCTCTTTGCGGACGACCTGAAAGTGTTTTTATCAGTAGCGGACACATCTGATTGTGAACGGCTCCAATCTGACATAGATAGGGTGGTCCAATGGAGCAGATCCAACAAGCTACTGTTCAACGTAGCGAAGTGCTCCGTGATGAGCTACAGCCGGGCGCGCGCCCCTTTGCACTACCAGTACGAGGTGGAGGGGGTAGGGCTGCCGCGAACGACGTCGGTCCGAGACCTAGGCCTCGAAATGGTCCCCGACTTAAGGTTCCGGCGCCATATTGTAAATGTTTGCAACAAATCTTTTAGAAACCTAGGTTTTATTTTAAGACAGTGTGTGAATTTCAAAAACATAAGTGTTATCAAAGTTTTATATAACGCACTTGTGAGAAGTCATTTAGAAACAAATGCTATAATTTGGAACCCTAACGAAGCTAAGTACAAACTTTTGGTTGAAAAAATACAAAATAAATTCACTCGCTTTTTGTACTTAAAAGAATACGGAGTCTATCCATATTACCCGTTGATGTACCCGAGTCTGTTCGTGTTAGGTATGGTAGGGTATTGCAGGCTGTCGGTGCGGAGAGATGTGGCTCTGGTTAAGTACATGGTGCGCGTGTTGCGCGGGGAGCTACACCACCCGACGGTTCTGGCGGCGTTGCGGCTGCGCGCGCCCAACGACTACTTGGGCCTCCGCCGCCGCCCCGCCATGCTGGAGGTACCCAGCTGTAGGACCAACCTACTTAAGTTTTCTCCCATGTCACTCGCTATCTATTTACTCAATATTCTGTCCCAAAACAGTGTAGATGTGTTTTACCAAAACCTGCCGAAAGCCATGGAAATGGCACAGCTTGTCATTGAGACAAAGTAATATATTAATTAATTAGTATTGTTAATAAATTAAGATAAGTAGGTACCTAGATATAACATCGCCTTAGGGCTTAATAAAAAAACCTGTTATGATGTTATTATCTTAATAAATAAATAAAATAAAAATAAATAAATAAAATGCTCAGCAGAAATAAAATAATACAATTTCTGTTCAGTCGGTCTGAGAACCACAGAACTCCAATAATGTGAATAAAATAACAGCATTACTGGATTTACGGAACACCTGGACAGCAGGTCTTATTAATAAAAGTGGGTTATAGGAGTTTCGGAAGATAGGTAGAGTAGGTATTTTTATCGTGAGCAGACCCTCGTCTGACCACAATTTATTTAGGTACAAAATGTTTTGTTGGTAAATAAAAACTGTCGGAGCTTTGGTATACACAGCATAATTCAGCCCCAAAATAATCTAGTCTAAAATTAAAAAAGAAATGCCTAAATGAAATAAAATGAGCTTTATTTACTTCTTCTGATCATAAAATTAAGGTTTATCAATTTACTAATAACTATGAGCAAATACCTCTTGTCTCTTGTTACATCCAAACTTTTGCATCACACTTTTAATATAAATGTAGTAGTTTGGATGTTGTTTACTTCTTCGCCTTAAAACTACAGAATGGAACGGACTGAAATTTAGCTAACATTTTCTACGGCTAAACCAAATTAACAGACGGTTTTTCGAACGCTTGTTACATCTATGCAAAATTTCAGCTCGTTCCAATGAGTAATTTTGGTGTGACGAAGTTAAAAACACCCAAACTGACACATTTATAATATACTAGCGACCCGCCCCGGCTTCGTATGGGTGCAAAATAACAAGCGTTCGAAAAACCAGCGGTAAAAATGCTCTGAACTATTGTAAGCTTTATAAATAAGACCTCGCTTTTATGAGGACATACAAAATGCATGTTTGACGAGATGAAATCTGCTGTGGCCATTTCAAATTCGACTTTTATTTCGTAGTTTTGAAATTGTGATTCTGCATTTGATTTCGTCATAAAATGCTTGGTTTGTTGCGTTTACAATACAAGTCTATTTGGTCAAATTTAGTATTTGAGGTAAAAAAAGTCGTAGATAAAAATGTAATCGGTCGTACATAACTGACGCAGCGCATCATCGCCATACAGGCGTGGTAATGCAGCCAAGTTCTTTGAAACTCTACCTCTATCTCTACCTAACTCTACCTCTACCTCTATTATAATTGAAATGAATCAGCGAAGCTACCTCTGGATTGCTTGCAACAGTCTGCAGTTAGCTCAACCGTTTCAACTTAAGTGAAATAATGCAATATTTCAAAGACTTCTTTTCAGGAATATTTTTCGAATATTTTCCGATTATTGATCCATGGACACGGATCAAAAAATGAAAATGTCGGCACTAACGGGAGTTTCGATATTTATCGAGTTGACTGATTATTTGTGTATGTCTGAAAAATTGTATTTCTTATTGAAATAAAAGAAAAGGTGGTTCTACGCGGGTTGGCGCGAGATTTCTTTTTGTTGTGGTTTTTAATTTTTACAAGCAATAAATCTAACGGAAAAGTAATTTGTTGCCAATCGTAAACCATTTTCTATGAGCTTATGATAAAAGGAACTTCAATTCACTGGTATATTTGGAGCATTTGAGAAAATGTTGATTTTCAGCACAAAAAACCACAAAAAGAAAGTTAAAACTAGCGCCAGCCCGCTTCGAATCACCTTAAGTGGAAGAAAAAAAATCGTGAACGGAGGTATCTATCATTGTTTATAATGGCGATTGTTCTAGGCATTCAAAAAAAAACTTAAAGAAATAAATTTATTGACTTCTGATTTCTTTATGGTAGGTCCTTATAGAAATCAGAGGCTATCATCTTGTAAATCTCACTAATATTATAAACGTGAAAGTTTAGATGGATGGATGGATAGATGGATGGATGGATGTTTGTTCCTTTATCACGCCAGAACGGCAAAACGGATCTGGATGAAATTTGGCACAGAGATAGATTATAGTCTGAAATAGGACATAGGCTTTTTATCCCGAAATTCCTACGGGAACGGGAACTACGCGGGTGAAACCGCGAGGCGCTGCTAGTGTTTAATAAAAACATTAATGCTCTAAGTTCTACCCTATAAGTGTGACCACAATTTCCTCGAAACATTTATCAAAATGGATGCTAACCCTTGAAATATTATCCAACTAGAAAAACAAAAGGTTGGTCAGTAAAGCAGCTATCTATTACAAAACTACCTTCCCCCAAATGTTATCGCGCCATCAATAAGCGATCTAACGGCGAAATTTCCACAAATTTCCTCCATTTTTCACCCAAATCCTCCTTTTAGGTTCAAGATCCGTGACTCGCGACATCATTTCATAAATTCTGCGACACCTGTGTTGTTCGCAAACTTAAAATGTAGTTACTAGGTACAGTCTGCGATGAAAGTTGCTACACGAATAGATCAGAATTCATAACAACATTGGACATTGGGCAGATTAGGACTACCCTCCAATAGCAACAAAATGTATGTCGTTGGATAGGTCTTTTCAACCGGAACTACTATTGCTATGACAGCAGCGTCATAGCAATAGTTGGAGTTTGTATTGGAGGTGAGAGTCTTCTAGTTACTTGTTGTTATTTTTCGATTTTTTTATTGATAAAATGACTGCTTTCCGCGTCGCTGTCCCTGGTACGATACCCGATGCGAGTTTTTGCATTGGGTAAAGTAACTTATTTTTTGCAAAAATAAATATCTAACAGTGTATATAACCCATAGTACAAACTTTAGTTCAGCTTGGGGCCAGATGATGCGTTAAAAAGACTGGTTATAATTATTTAAATAAATGTAAGTATTTTTAGTGGGTGACTGTACCGTCACTCTAATCTGTGATCTGAAAACAACCTTAATCTCACAGTGATACGGTTGATGTTGCAGAGAGCATTCTAAATGGGGTGATAAGAGTTTGAAAGAAAATTTGTGCTTGGTAAGTGTTTTGTGAAAAATGCTTTTAGTATTTTGTGGTTATGATAACTTTTATTTAGTACACGTATCTTCGAGAATATGCGGAGAAACCAATTTTCCTGCTTATTTAACACACAATCATAACGTCATTGAACGATATCCTTTGTGACGCAGTGGAGTAAAGAGGTTGAGTAATAAAATAAATATAAATAATGCTGGACAATTCACACAGCATTATAGTACTAGCCCCAAGCTAAGCAGAGCTTGTGTTATGGGTACTAGATAACTGATATACATAATATAATACGTGATAATACTAAGATAGATATTTTTTATTATACATAGAATAAAAAATAAATAAAAAAATATATATAATAAAAAAAAATTTTTTATTATACATAGAATAAAAAACGATCAGGACACCCTGAATGTCTGCAGAATGTCTGCTGAAAATGTCTGCAGATAGTACACACATTTGACCCGAGGCGGGAATCGAACCCGCAACCTCCTGCGTCACAGGCAAACCTTGGCCCACCGCGCCACAGAGGTCGTCATAATACTATAAAAACATTTAGTGTAACGGAGTTACAAACTCAGCAGAATAAAACAGACCGCTGTAGCACCTGGGTCTAGACTTGGCTAACCTTTCTAGATATTTGCATAGCACTTAGGTTTGCTTTGTTCTAGAAATGTGATTTTGTTTAAAGATGCTGTAATAAACGCAACCTTTTTGGCAGAGGAAGCATGGCGGACGCGAAAGTTGGATTTTTGTCTTTAAGAGGCAAACCTAGCGTGTTTGCTTGTGAAACTAGGACTAGACCACGGGATTCCCGTGGTTAAAAACTTGAAATACATAAAATTCTACATTTTTTCTTTGATTCCTTCTACGTGAAAATTCGATTAAGAAAAAAAATATAGAGTCATGAATCAATCATGTTTTGCACACTGTTTTGGTCGAGATCTCTGGAACCCTGCGGTCTGTTTAAATGACTTATGTTTTAATTCGTAGGTTATTACTAATTTTATTCTATTTCTTCAGACAGTTTCTTCATAATTTATGTAATTTTCTTACAAATAAGCAAAAACTCCATTTTTGCATTTGCGCCGTTCCAAAAACGCATGCCCTGTCCCGCTGCGCTCCTATGAACGCGAAATCCTATGCCAAGGTATCCTTTTCATAAAATGGTGCGCAATGCGCCCTCCTAGGCCTCTAGACAGATGCCGCCACGACACATGCATTCATTTACTTATTCTTCTTGGTGTATTTTCATGCTGTAGCATTAGTTAGTATTTTTCGTGGTGTGCTCTTTCGCTCTATTTGGGGGTATTAGGTACTTTTTTTGCTGTCAATTTAGGAAGAACTACGTCCCCAAAGCTTTAAGAGTAAAATATTCAAAAACTACATAACCAAAGCTTTAAGAGTAAAATATTAGTTAAAAAAAAATATTGGAAAAGTAAAAGCTATGTCAGACGTTATGTCCGCCATGTTTGGATAATGAAGACAAAATGGCGGCGATTGAACACCTTTGATGTTTCGGGATAAATATTTTATCTTTGAAGAGTTCCCGATCCTTTTCACGGTTCGCGAGCTTCTCGATACATTTCGAGTTATTCTGGCTTGAAAAGGTTTTGTAAGAATCAATAAAAAATGCTGAATATTTTATACTAGTTTTGGTCCGCGGCTTCGCGTGTTGTTTCTATTAAAACGTTAGGTACTTTTATCCCATGGGAACCGAATTATGGGTTATAAAGTATACGATTTGTTCCAGGTCCTACATCTACGCAAAATTCAAGCCCGATCCGTTCAGTAGTTATGGCGTGTAGAAATAATGAATATCGCTCGACCCAAACAAATCATCATCATCCAAACTTTTGCATATAAATTATAAGTGATATTTTCTAACTACAACGTAGCTATTCTAGTTTTTTTCCCTAGTTGATTAGATGATCAATTACAACTTTTGTTTTTCGGATCTTTAACCCTTTCATTGCCCATGCTGGATATCTATATCCAGCATCGGAGCTGCAGAAGGAAGTCGTCTATAGACGACTTCCTTCTGCAGCTGCGTCGTGAGGCGTGCCAGTGAAAGATAACAGTCCAATTTACTAAACTTAATAATTTGAAAGAAACTGGTGCTCCGTTTGTCTGTTTGACCATTATTTGGCATGGAGATAAATGGAACTCAGGGAAGGCCGCTAATTTAAACGGAAATATCGCGAACGAAGCCCCATGCATAAGCTAGTTCTGAAACAGTTCACTATTTCCTTCATCTACTATTAAACTGGAAACTCATCTATAACCCACAGATAAAACAAATGGGCTCTTATTTATAAAGTTATCGCGCACTTTAATGGATGCCGGCATATAACTCAACTTTATAAAGTTATTCGCTTCAGGAGTCACTGGCTCTCAATGTTCAAACATGGAAGTCAGTGATTCTCAATGTTATTGCCAGAGTATCGAATAGTATCATAAAGTCACAAGTCATAAGTCAGTAAAAGCCGGTTCATATCCCATAGTTTTAAACAGTTAAAAAGTTGGTGGGATAAAAACAAATTTATTTTTAAAAAAAATAACACGTTCGCTAAATTTCTAGACGTCACTGTTCACCGTATTGTCATGAAACTTTAGCGGGATATCTTTTTTGGAAGAAAGAAAGAGTAAAATTTATATAATAGACACAACACACAAACAACAAACATGATGGTTTTTATCATTTATTTGTTTCTGATTTTATTTTGATTGAAAGAACAGAAGCACTTTGAGTTGACAAACTGAACGGTGACGTCACAGAAAAGAACGTAGGCAGCGTTTTTATCACTCGAATTTCGTTTTATTATTATTAATAATTTAAATTTGCGGGTGTTATGGTGTTTTCAGTTAAAAAAAATAATGGATAAAAAAAATACCATTCGGCTGAGTAGTTATTTTAAAGACAATATTTGCTAACCAATTTTGATGATTCCTTCGCTTATTTATAGATAATCCTTAGGTAAACATTTAATTACATTATTATCAAGAAAGTAGATAGCTATAAGACTTAATACACAAGATAAAGCGCCCCCACCATAGTTTTATCTTTCAGTCAATTGTAGGTGAGGGAATTTGCGGCGACATAAGTAGCACATTCATTCCTTATATCTGCCATCTTGGCCGCATAGGCAGTATTACGCCATTATTCTTTTTGCGGGAACTATCTGGTTTTATAGGCATGTTTTTACATGTTTTTTATCCGCAAGGTTAAGGTCTGTTTTTCTTCGCCCATGTCCTTTGAATTTTTATTTGGGTAGGTTGAGTTTTAGCTAGCACACCTAAAATAAACTAAAATGGTAACATATTTATAAATACTATTTAACGGGTATTTATCGCGTTTAATTACCTTATTTTCCCGACGTTTCGACAGGTCATCCCGTGACAACGGCAGTGTGTAAACCTGTCGAAACGTCGGGAAAATAAGGTAATTAAACGCGATAAATACCCGTTAAATAGTATTTATAAATATGTGTTCAGATCGCGTGAGTTTAAAAATATTTAAAATGGTAACAGCACTAAACGACTTCGAAATATGGAGGTTCTTTCTATGTTTGGCTGTATGATTATTATTAAAAAAATAATCATACAGCCAAACATAGAAAACATAAAAATGATGGAGAAATCGAAGAATATACATTAAAATGGTGGAATGGTGGAAATGGTGTCAGGATAATGAAGAAAAAATTAAAATGAATATTTTAGCAGAAAGTAGAATGAATAAAAATTTTGTTAAGTTCTGGAAGGACACTAAACAGCTCAATGGTAAAACTAGTACACCCATGACGATAGAAAACATTGAAAATCATAAAAACATAGCAGATCTTTTTGCGCAACATTTCAACATAGCACCATCCGCAGCGTCGCCGGAGGTGCTCGATGCTGAGGTTAGCAAAGCTGAGCCTTTGACAGGTGATTTACTGCAGTTCACAGCTGAAGATATTGCAGCAGCTGTACGACGTATGAAGAAAGGTAAATCACCTGGTTTCGACTGTCTTAGCATCGAGCACATCCAACATGCGGGTGGTGAGATATATCGTGTGTTAGGCGAGCTTTTTAACGCATGTTTAAGTAACGCTTATCTTCCAACTGAACTTATGAGAACTGTGGTGGTTCCAGTGCCAAAAAAATAAGACCGGAGACCTGTCTAAACTTGGAAACTTTAGACCAATCTCGCTCGGTACAATAGTAGGTAAGATTCTGGAGAGGCTCCTGCGACCTGCACTGGTGACGGATATAAGAATAGACGATGCGCAGTTTGGTTTTCGTCCTGGTACGGCAACAGATTCTGCAATATTTAGTGTTAAACACACTGTCAATTACTATATTGCTAGGGAAACCTCTGTCTATGCATGTTTTCTTGATCTGAGCCGTGCTTTCGATCTGGTAAATTATAATTTACTGTGGTCAAAACTCGGTAAAAGTGACGTTAATGGTAGCATTGTGAATCTGTTGCGGTACTGGTATGAGAACCAAGTAAACAATGTAAGATGGGCTGACTCGATGTCTAACGACTACAGGCTAGACTGCGGAGTGCGGCAGGGGGGGTTGACCTCTCCGGACCTCTTTAACCTGTACATGAATGATCTGATCGCTGAACTGAGGAGGACCAGAATCGGATGCCACATCGGTAATATGTGTATGAATAATTTTAGCTATGCTGACGATATGGTTCTGCTCAGTCCATCGATCAGTGGACTCCGAAAGCTTCTTGGCATTTGTGTTGATTATGCCATAGCGCATGGATTAAGATACAATGCCAAGAAGACGGAGATGATGGTCTTTAAGTGGAAGGGAGGTCCGGAAAGGTTACTTGAAGTATTTTTAGAAGGCACGCCAGTGCGGGTCGTAAGGAGCTTCAAATATCTGGGGCACATTCTCACCGAGGAACAGAAAGATGATGAGGACATGGAGAGAGAACGACGGGCTCTGGCTGTGCGGTGCAATATGCTCGCGCGTAGATTCGCAAAATGTAATGAGCAGGTGAAACTAACTTTATTTACTACCTATTGTCAAAATTTCTATACATGTCAGCTTTGGTCATCATTTAACAGAAAATCCTATAGTACACTTAGAATCCAATATAATAACGCCTTCCGCATTTTAATGAAAAAACCTAGATATTGTAGTGCGTCGGGTATGTTCGCCGAGGCCGGAGTCCCCGATTTCTACGCCATCCTCAGAACGCGCATCTTTTCGTTCTGGAAACGTCTGCGCGCATCCAAGAACTCTATCTTGCAGGCTATCGCTGAGTGCCCTGACAATAGCTTTTTCCGCTATTGGATATCGGTGCACCACAGTGGGAACCGCAAATAGCCTAAATAGGTGTATCTACCTACCTACTAGGTAATGTTATAATGTTATATAATTACTATAATTAGTACCTACCTAGATATGTTATTTCTATATATATATAATGTAAAACTATGGACTTGCTTGACTGAAATAAAAGATTATTATTATTATTATTAAAATGTATATTCTTCGATTTCTCCATCATTTTTGGAACAATTTGGTTGATTCTTTGCAGTAGTATAAAAAATGATCCCAAGGTGATCCCATTAAAAAGTATTCCTGTGGGATTAGTGTTTATCCAGAAAAACTAAAAAAAAATATAGTTTATAATTAGCTTTCTGTTTAGTAGTTTAAACAATTAAACTATAGCATTCTAGCACCTGAGATAAAGGATGTTGTTCGCTTCTTAACTTTACCTTAAAAAGATTGAAGTGGACAAAAAATCTAAGTGATCACGTTATTTCCTAGTTTTACTTATGCAATCTGAGTTTTGTGACGTGTCCAAGAGTCCTGTAAGGTCTAAAGGAAATAGAGCACTTAGAATTTCGACTTTTTTTTTTAATTTTGATGGATGTACGTAGGTACGTCAAAAGTGTCAAGGTTGAAAACAATAATCTCTTCGTGCAAATAGGACCACAGGCACTATCAAGAGTTTTTTCATCAATATTTTTTCATATAATTCTAAGTGACGATTCTGTGATGATACCATCGTCAGAGTAAAGCGATTCTTTAGCAGAATTGAGCCCCAGATAGACAGAGTTGCAGAGCTTTAACACTTTATTACAGTATCACTCCAATTTAGTTAGAATTTCAAACTGTAAGCATTCAAAGTGCTAGCAGGTCGCGACGTTCGCAATAAGAGGCAACTTCTGCAGTGTTAATCGTTGTTTAGTTGTAGTTGGAAACGTAAAACGATTTTCTGTTGACTGGGTTTAAAGGGTTGGTAGTGTAAGTACATTAGGTAATTAGTGTTATAGCTAAGGTGGTTTGTTTAGTTATACAGAGTTAATCAGTCATAAACCCGAAACTTAGGACCAATATAGTTTCTAATTTATATTGGAAAAATGAAGGAAAGAAAATCATATTCCACAAGCTGTAAAAATAACAGCTTGTGGTATATGATTTTCCATTAAAATATCGGTTAATGTCATAATAATTGAGTTTTTACTAAGTAAACCGACGACGCTTCTAATTGTCCAATTCTATTCTGTTCTATTCTATTGCTCTATTCGCAAAAAGAAGATTCTTATTTGTATTTTTTTGTTATATCTTATTTGTATAATATTATTCAAAAATCAAGTTAAATATGTATTTTTAAACACTTAGATTTATGGCAACGAACGTAATTGTTCAGATCAAAAATACAATAGGCAGGGAAAAACCTGTAGAAGCCGAGTAATCGAATAGGATTTAAAGAAATAAATTGGTTTTTTAAATTAAAAATTAAATGAAAAGTAAAGTAATCGTTTATTTTTTCTATTTTATGCTTATATTTTGAATAATTAATAGAAAATAAGCAAAAATTTGATTTTGCAACAACGTTGCTCTGATCTCTCCCGCTCCTATGGACGCGAAATCCTATGCCTATCCCTCTCACAAAATGGCGTCATAGATCGCACCCTTAAGTCATTCCAGCCCCCACTAGGCCAGCATTAGTCGTGGCTACAAATAGAGTTGCACTAAGTCAGTGACCTACCTACTCACTGCACTTGGCCGAGGTGAATACTACTTGAATACTACGAAGTCGAGGTGACAGTGCTGTGTCCATGGTTTCTGGTTTCTTAAAGATAAAGATAGTGATGTTTTTTGTTATAGTGTTTACCCGCACTTTGGGTATCTCTAAGAAATGTTCATATCTTAGTTAGAGATACCCAAAGTGCGGGTAAGCACTATAACAAAAAACCTTAGAATTGAGAAAAAGCAAAACCACTCGTCAAACGAATCAAATGTAACTTTAGTCGTTGAGCAGGTTTGGTTAAACTGTAATGTTACCCCTGTAGGTGGAGCCACCGGCGCTATAGTCCGTAAGAGGTCCCAAAGATTTTCGGTTGAACCGACTAAAGGTTTCGTGGCTTAGTTGGTTAGAGCACACCCGTACTGAGGGGGGGGCGCGGGTTCGAGTCCCGCCGAAACCGTAAATTTTTGGGAACTTATTTCATTTCATAAAGATAGTGGTTATGATTATGTTTAAACTTAAAGACTGAACTTATGGCAATGGAGTTCCTACGTACCTACTTTACTACTTACCTGTCGACTCTTTTAATTTCATTCATTTTTATGAAAGCGCTTGGTAAAAATATGAAAAGTCGCTGTGACATTATTATATCTAGCAACGGAGAAGTTAATAAATTTCTTAATATTTGATTCTGCCCTTGGAATTTCAATCATTTTTTCGAGAGAAAAGTAAGTTTTATATTCTTGTCTTTATTTAAAACTACCTAAAAATAATCACATAAAAAATATGCAATAAAATGAACCCTTGAGATATAAAATGCCTGAGATTAATGTACGATCTTCCACTAAAAGTAATAACTTACGTAGACAATTCTAAGGTTTTTATTTATTATACTCTGGGTAATTTCTAAGAAATTAATAAATCCCAAAAATTTACGATCCCGACGGGATTCGAACCCGCACCTTCCCCTTCAGCGCAGGGGTGCTCTTTTTTCCAACTAAGCTACGTGATCTTATCTAGTCGGCCCGAAAATCTTTGGGATAAAATAAAATTAAAAAATGATAAAATAAAATTTATGTGTTTTATAATATTCGAAATATTAAAATCGTGGTCCCTTTGGCGATCACGTAGTTAATACGTGCAGACGCATGTGGGTATTTTAATGAGAAAATAATTTTCAAAGTTATTTTGAAAACGATTGTTAAATTTATATCGTTCTAAGCAGCTGGTTTCGACAAATTACCCTGAATCTCTAAATTTGTGACTGTGTCTCATTTCGTGTCTGTAACATGTAACATGCCTTCATTTTTGTAACCTTTGCGTGTACCATAAGTTTTGAAGCGAGCCTAATTTTTCACAGATAAAATTTTCCATGGACGAATATTCAAAACAAAAATAAATAAATGGGTGCGGAACCCATATTGCGCTAGTTCGACTTGCATTTGGTTGATTTACTATATCAAAAATATGCCCAAAGATTTTCTGAAAATCATGCAAACTCTAGTTTCTTCATACATGGAGGGAGGCATCTTCGCGCGAGTCACGATTGTGAAATTAAAAACCTTGGGAATGCAATTATTTCCTCGTGTTCCATGTGTAGACCTTTCGGTGTTACATTCCACAATGTTATTCTTGTATATTTTTAACAACTTTCCATATGATTGTTAACGACCGCTTTTACGTCAAAGAATTATATTATACCTAATACTAACGATTTGGATCTTATTTTTTGCGATTGATGACCTCTCATTTTTATTTTGCATAACATAACTCATTGAATATTATTTGTTAAGCTGCATTTGTACTTACTCTTAACCTATTTTATATTATTTGTACTTTTACGACATAATAGCAGCTGCCCGCGGCTTCGCACGCGCTTTTCAAGTAACCTATGTCCACAGGCAGATAGAGCTGCTTTCAAATTTGTAATATTAGTATAGAACTTATTATGGATATAAGCGGGTTAACTACGAACTTTATTTGTGTCGGAAGAACACCATGGTCAGACAGGGCGCTATGGCGTTCATTAGGGGAGGTCTGTGTCCAGCACTGGACTAATATAGGCTGATGATGATGAAGATAGAAATCGATAGATTCATTTATTTCCATAATAACTATAATATACAATACAATAATAATTACAACTAATATTTACACTTAAATCTATTTTCTAAAAATCGAATAAATCGAATCGATTAAATTGTTATAGTCGGAATATTACTGTTATCCGCCTGGTAAACGTGGTGATCATGGCGAACCCCCCTCCTCTCTTGTTTTAGGAGGGCAAGTTCAGCAGAGGACGTGGAGAGCCGATGGTATACGTAGGGATCTCGTTCCTTTGATCACCTAGGAATATCCTAAAATTCTTTCACCAAAAAATTTAAGAGTCTATTTTTTCGTAGTTCTACCTTTATATATCCTTAACATCTTTTATAGGCTGAATGGAAAACAACATTCCCAATCTTAAAAAAAATATCCTGCATTAGGCTGTAAAATGGACACCCTCACCGCTTATGTCGAGAGGGCGCGGAAATTATTTGCTTTGTCGCAACGCGAGGTGTCATCTGCAAACTAGAATCCATAGTCACACTTAATAATAATAAGATACTTAAAAATGTAGGTTAGTTCTAATAAATGTACCTCCATCAACGACAAATGCAGCTGAAAAAGCTTCAAAGAGAATCCTTCAGCCAGCAGTGGAACAGTAACCGTGAAGAATAACCCCATCACAAATATAAAATACTAAAATTTGTTACACATGCCCAAACTGCTAGGGGGGATACCCCCCTAGCACGGGGATTGTTGTCTAGGGTAGAATAGACAATAATGACATTGCATCGCCATACATTGCGTACATTATTGATGTTGAAGGAATGCCTTTCAAATAATTTACGCATTGGATGACGAAGTGACGTAATTTTTCTCTATTCTATTATATTATATTCAAAATCAACCTCAAAATATAGTTGGCGAAGATATCACTAAAATTGATGTAGCTAGTCATGACTTTTTCCAAAATAAATATATAATGCTGTACAATTCGCACAGCATTATCTAGCCCCAAGCTAAGCAGAGCTTGTGTTATGGGTACTTGATAACGATATCCATAATATAATACAATACATAGATAGATATTTTTTACTATACATAAAAAATGACCAGAACACCCTGAACAAATGTCTGCAGATCGTACACACATTTGTCCCGAGGCGGGAATCGAACCCGCAACCTCCTGCGTCGCAGGCAGGCCTTCGCCCACCGCGCCACAGAGAACAATCGCATCAACCAAAATTAAGACATCTGCACAGGTAAATCGGTGTAACTTATAAACGTGGTACATCTATTGTTAATCTTCAAAAGGGCAAACATCACAGCAGCGTGTCCCTGACAGCAGGTCATCCTAATCTGTCGGAACTTGCCAACTCGCAACCTTCGCCTTGCTAGTTTAAGACTGCCATGGTGGCATACCGTGGTTCATAACTATCAGGAATTACTGGTATTCCAAGAAAATGTGTTTATCTTATTGTTACCGTTTTGCTCTATTCCTACGGGTGGATTCGACCAAAGTTATCATTATAACGCCGCGCCGTAATAATCGACCTCTTCAAATAAACCATGGATGTCGTTAGAGCGAGAGAACTACATAAGTTAGAGGTTTAAATACCTCTAAAGTTGCGTCCAGATTAAGTAACATGTTATACAAGTTATTTTGTTTAATACGTCCACATTATTAAAACAGTGCGATAAAACAATTTTATAACAAATGATCCATACTGATTTTGATACATAATTCTCCAAATGTGATAGAACTATGTTTATTAGAATGTTTTGTATCTTAATCTGGACGCACATTTCGGTAATTTTTCTCTTCAACTCTCAATATTTATGAGCATTTTATATTGATAGTATCAGATAACAGCTCGCGAGCTCTCGCATATAGCTGGTAGTAAGCCGTTTTGTCACTGTATCTATCTAAAGATGACGAGATAAAGCCCATTTGAATGCTTATTTTTATGCAGTGTTGGATATATGTGCTAATCCGTTACTCTCGGCCGTGAGACGTGACAAAGCCATTGGTTGCTTACATAAAATGAAATATAAAAAGGAAAACAGAGTACGACCACGGCACCTACCATCCGCACAAGTCACCTGCCAGACGAACTTTGCCATTCTTGATTGATGTTTGCGAACTTAAAACAATATCTGTTTGCGGTAACTTCGAAGAATCCCGAAGTTCGATGTTGTTATCAGTTCGATTGTTGGACTCCGCGAAATATCAGCGAGTCCTGAACTTTGGCTGCGAGGTCATGGTTGGCTGACACGAACTGGTGCGCAACTTTGAAATAACCATCCAGTATCACATCACACTAATGTTATAAATGTGAAAGTTTGGATGGATAGATGGATGGATGTTTGTTACAGGAAATTAGTTTAATATACAGCATATAAATGACTAGTTTCTCCCTACGGTTTTGCAGACATTGTTTTTTTGGAAACGTTTAAAGGTTATTTAATTTTCATGGAACTGATTTATGAAGTAGTAGTACCTGTTATCCTAGGTATACAAATTTCAGCACAAGCCCGAATGGAATACTATTCGTATACAAAAAAACCACATGATATGGTGGAAATATGCTCGAATTACAAATCATTTCGGTAGTACGTTTGTGTGGGCAAATGATGGGCCGTTGGCCCCTTAAGAACATAGGATACCTGAAATAGCTGACGTCAGCGATCATATCTTTCATAATACTTATTATTAAATACTAAAATACTATTATTTTCAGATTCATTTTATGTTATAGTTCAGGATTGATGCTGGAACGCTGTTCTGAAAACACGATTACATAAAAATTTCTCGATGGAAAAAAAATACAAAGTTCGCTCTAAACTGTACAATAAATCGTCGATATTCAATAAATACTTTAAGATTTTTACAGGAAACAAACAGAACACAAAGCAGATGGTATGCGTTTTAGATTTTCAAAATTACTATTATTTTTTAGATAATAAGCCAAATCTTGCACTTGATTTTTGCACACGCCGCCGCTCAGCCCTGTCCTGCTCCTATGAACGCGAAATCCTATGCATATCCTTTTCACAAAATGGCATCGTATGGTAGCCCCGTAATATAGATAGAAAAGTAGAATGTTGTACGTAAGTAGCTACTTCATCAACAATCTACCAAAAGGTTTCTTATAATCTTAAGCAGCAATTTCCACTCGCGAATAAGTCGGGAATACTAAAGCAATGTTCATCTTAATATCTGGATTTCAACTGTAAAAAATAAAACTCGAAATCCAAAGGCTTGGTGAAGGCAATTTCAGTATCTGGACACAAAGTTATTGCTTGAGGGTAATCCGCGTGCGTTCAGAATGAGATGTAACTTTATCAAAGTGAATATTTTTCGTCAAATTTACGACCTGACCCATTAAACAGATTGGTCGGAATCATAGTGTCACGTAAATTATGTCAGATATTGTAGTTCCTTCATTAGAGACGTGAAAAAAACAACTAATAAAATATAGTAGGTATACCAGGACTTGCTCGAAAATGAGCGCTGTTATTAGCTTCGGCTTGTAGCGGCATAATGCTGAGACAGGGACCTTTTTGGACCCTGATCTAACATATTTTTGTATTTGTTTTATTTTCTTACTTCGTTAATACAGGATTATTGGTAAATTAGTGACAATACGTGACCTGCCCATCATCACAAACACGTTCGTGAAGGCGCCAAATCTAAATTCTAAAAAAAAATATAAGTCACCTCTGATACTAAATGAAAAAATATCTTTGCCTGGAACCCAACGAGTTATCAAGACCGAGACCGATCTTTCACTCTCATATCTTCTGTTAATTCAGGGCAAAGCTGTTTTTAGGTTAAGTTTCAAATAAAACCTCTCTAACGAACCATTATTGAATTTCAGGGGGTACCTATTACCAATACCAAAATTAAGAATTAAGACCTGGCGTCTTCACAAACGTGTTTGTGATGATGGGCTGAACCTGCAGTTCACGTATTGTCACTAATTTACCAATAACCTTGTATAATGTTTCTTGTACTAACATGATGTTGATATGTGTCGTATTATATGTTATGTATGGTTTCAAATAAATCAATTTTCTTCCTCTTTTTTCGTCTGAAATCATATCAAATCATCGGCTAGGGGGACACCATCACACATTGTTAGATTATTTTGGTCCCTTCGGTACGTTTGAATTGAAAAGTCCCGCGTTCCCCTTATTGTCCAGGGTGCGAATACTCCCAGTTTGATCCGAGCTTCATTAATAATTCAAGTTTTAATGGAGACCGTCTACTTGCGGCGCTTTCGGAATTAATGTAGATGGGTACCTATTTCAAATCATTTGCACGGCTCTTGGGGCAAAGATAATGATTAGAAAGATGATGTTATTGTTTCAAGAGGCAGAGTATTTTTAAAACACTGTGGGAGCTGCTGCCTACAGAGTTTCAAAAATACTGTAGCATTTTTGAAACTCTGTAATGTACACTACATTACAGAGTTTCAGAAATGCTTTCGTTATATTTAGAGAAATCTGAAACGCGCTAAATCTAGGGGCTCTGTCACAGATTGACATTATTGTTTAGGATAGTCCTGAACAGATCCTGTTAAACGGATGATGTGTGCCGTTTTTTCGTGATGGCGTATGTAGTTGTAGAAGTGAGTTCACACACCGGGCATTGTTCCGGATGCAGTAAACGCTTGTTTCCAGTAGCGAAAGATTCGTAAAAACAGTCCTGTAAAAACGAATCCGCTGTGTGTATATCCGCCTTTGCTTCTGAAGCTCAGCCACTAAAGGACTAAAACGATACAATAGCGTAAACAGTCTATACCAATTTATCAGCTTAACCTAGTATTAAAGTTCCTACTTATTCATGACATAGATATAAATCCCACAAAACACGTATACTTAAACAATTAAAGTTAACCCCGTGTTACCTACAAAGTAGATCAAATCACAGACGAAAATAGGGTAACGCGAGCGATTAGATCCCACGCAATCCGTTGACCTTAAAGTACAAAAATAAGTCGTCGGTGCCACGGCTTTGTAGCCGCGTAGGGTTCGTAGCTTCGTAGCGGCTCTACGAACGTACTGGTTCTACGAACGTAGCGGCTCTACGAAATGGTGGTGCTACGCTTTCGTAGCACTCGTAGCAACGTAGAGGTGCACGTATTATAATGCTATTGTACAAATAGCAGCGATCGACCCGTGGTCTAAATTATGTATGGTTAGATTTCTGAGAAGACAATGTAGTAGTTGTTTAACTGGTTGTACCACGAGTAAATAAATTTACACGTGACTTAATTCTTTCGACCCCGACAACCCTATAAAACAATTTAGACCTAAAAAAGGATTTTTTATCTCCGATATAAGATACCTCGTCCACCGACAAACCAGTAATTTTATATAACTATGTATATAACTCTGTATGTTATTATCTCTTCAAAGGGATTGGTTTATTTATATGCAATCGAACGACACATTATGTACATAAATACCGACTGGACGACGTTTACGGACGCCTGCCTTTCTATGCCGGTGGACTGTCGGGGGAAAAGCGGGTAACTGGTACAGATTCTGAAACCTTTTATGTCGTCACCATTTTTTACCTATACCGACTTATTTGAGTTAGAAAACGGTTGTAGTTCCACAAAATGTCTTTTTTTTTCAATTTTCTACATACCAAGTTATTTATCTTCTTAAATCTCTACACTCACCTGAAACAAATAAAAACAATGTTATTTTCATGACTCAATAAATAAGGATAGAATGCATTTGCATTAAAAATCCTGTATGCAATAACGTCTACATTTATTTAAATGTAGACGTAATTGCGTACAGGTTTTTTTTAATAATTGGCGATTAGGAAAGTAGGAATACTGGTGAGAGACAGCTTGCAAGCTTACGATATAAAAGAAAATTGGGGAGTCCAGCAGTGGGAAACTATGCTAACGGTTACAATAAATAATATGTTTCTTCCCTAAACACACTCCCATCACTAATATATTTTTTAAGAAATTAATTAATATTTAAAATAATATATTGAATATATATATTTTTAACTATACATAACAGTCTTAGAAACAATCATCTGGCCCAAAGCAGTTGTTTGTGTTGATATTTCTTTTAATTCGAAACAAAAAGAGAAAAAACGTATTTCTTCCTCCGACAGTACCTCATCTCAACTGGAAGTCGTACGTTTGAGAGCTGGCCACCTCTCTCGCGTCATGTTTTTACGGATGGATGGGAATATAGCCTTTATGTTGTATAAATGTATGAATGTGTTGCTTATAATACAGCCTTAAGGTTGACGCACACATAATCAACTCGGAAACGGATTAACTCCTACAGTGGCTTGGAGTCTGATCAGGGCTTATTGTTTTGAGTAAAGTAGACTCGCATAAGCTCTAATCAGAGTCTACCATAGTCGTAAAACCGACCACCGATTTAGGTCCAAACGAGGCTAAAATCGCCTCGCCTCCTTTTGTCTCGTGACCATAAAGGTAATAAAAACAAGTACTAACTCCTCAGGAAAGAGAAGGCTAAGTAGATATTAGGGTGTCACGACCACCTGGCGATGCAGTTACGTTGCTCATTAGTGTGCGTTGAAGCTTAGGGACTTACATACAAATACAGGAAGAAGCCGTGGCGGTTTCGGTGTAAGAATCGACCCCAACAACTCAGTCCGTGGATGTCGTCAGAGTCGACTATGGGTACCTACCGAGGAAGGGCGGCTGCTTCCTTAGTGAAGGCATTGTATCGATCCACTTGGCAGGCGTGATGATTATCGCTAGATCTCCCTCGTGGAAGTAAGCATGTTCCACACTGGACATAATTATGTGTTCACAAAGAATACTGAACTGCTCTGGTTGAAGCGTTTTTGATCCGATCCGAGTTGATAAGTGTGCAACAACCTTTAAGGTAATTCGCTCAGATGTCCAATAGGCCTGAATAGGCCCTTTTACATTTGGACATTTGTCCGTTTTTATTTCAATGAGCATTTTGCCTTTTTATTCGACGGGTTATGATTTTGGGTGTACGTTGTAAGGAAATTATTTTTTGTTTGGATGAACAAGGGAAAGGTAGAACATGAAGACTTTATTGATCCAGGGTATAAATAAAAAATCTTTATTATTAAAGAAAATTACAATAAAATATTAGAATTAAATTAACAGTAGTATTTACAATTGAAACAATACTAATAATAGGTAGGTACCTACTATATATTATTTAAACTGATCTATAGGTAAATCCATCGGGCACTCTTTTTATTTTTTTCTCTTGTTTCACTTGTGGACGATAAAATTTAAGTGAAGAGAAAATCTATTAACGCTTAATCTAAAATACTTGAAAATCTGTCAAGTACTCATAACACAATCTCTGCTTAGCTTGGGACTGGTTGAATATTGCTGTGTGAATTGTCCAGCATTAGTTATTATTTATTTACTTACTAAAAGCCTCTGAGCTTAGTCACAGCCAGGCTACGGAACCCTAAAATAGATTATACCTTCGAGACGACCTAAGATACTTTTTTGCACATTCTCAAAATGAACTCTAAAATGTAGAAATATCCAGCGAACATTAAAAATTAGTTACCAGTCGGCGGGTGCATTACGGCTGGCTCGGCGCCAATGCCCACAGGTGGTAGAACTACCAAATATATGCACATAACTCAAGGATTTGTATGGATTCAGTCGGATTGAATTTTTTGAAATAATTTGAACGAAATAACGAAAATACCATAATTGGTGCCACAGTTAATTCTTTACTAACAAAGAAAATTACAATCAAATAATAGAATTAAATTAAAACTACTATTTACGATTGAAACAATTGAGCTAACTGTAGACTGTTGCAAACAATCTACAGGTAGCTCAACTGATCCACACCTGAATATACAGGGCGTCCCACGAACATGCCACATGAAGGGAAAGTACCTTGAATATTGTAGATGGAACATTTTACTGAAAGAAGACATTATTTGAATTTAAAAAACAATTTAAACTGCATTCATAGATATTTAAATAATTACATGGTTGAACCGGGAATCGTACTCGTTCCACGAGAAAAATAATCATCCTGTAGTTTTATCATACCGATCGAAAGGCTTCATCATCAGGATTACATTTTGCTGAATAACATAGTGTCAGAAATAAAAGGAAGACCATAGCGCTATACCACTCGACGTGCTGAGTTGCACGCAACCGGCACCACGCTGCAGAATGAAAGAAGCCTTACTTGCTGTTTGGTAGTTTGACCTACAATCGAATAGACATGTCCGAATGCTTTATCGATTTGACAATCGATTTTTATTATGAAGAAGTTGTAATCGATTTTGTTATTGGTGCTCAACATTTAATATTAAGGCTGTGGTATGGGTCAAACTAGCGCCGCCATAGGTGGCGACCACAGCCTCAATTAACAGACTTTACTCAAGCATTGAAATAACTTTATTTTTGGAATCAGATATTCAATATTCTGTAAATATATCATAATAAAATAGAGTTATTTTTGCGGTTTTATTTGCTTCCGCCCGCCACGCGCGTTTTCTCGTGATAAAATGTAAAATAGTCAAGTAAACTAGTAGTAAACTATAATTTTTATACTATTTTGAATACCTTTCATGGAAAAATAATCTAGAATAATCTTCGATACAGTTACATACCATGTTTTAATGGCTATTTGATTACATTAAAATAAGTAGTTAGATGTTTTCATCCTAGTCAGTGGCAGCATAATCAGGTGATTATTATAAAAAAATATACCTATTTTAGGTATAATAAAAACCGGATTAAAATTACAAAATTTTGATATATGATCACGTGACCGAAAACGCTCTGCGTTTGGTTGGATTGCTGGTGACGTCACACTATTACAGATTACAGTGTCAATGAGTTCTTGTGTGGTGTGTTGTATGACGTCATTGCTCAGAGCACGGGAGCCATGACAGAGATTATCGTTTTGGCGTGGCATTATTTTATTCAAACTTGAAAATTAGTTTTTATAACTAATACGACTGGCCTTAAAGAAATATTAGTTACACTTTGCATTATTTTTATCAGACCAGACGTAAAAATTATTTCCCAGTAGTAGTCAAGTAACCTATTGTTAAATTTTTCTAGTCAACAGATCTGCATCTATATTTGTCATGTTTATGAAATATTTCGTTCTGTCATTCACTCACCTGTCAACAATTAGGAAAATTCATAGTCGTGAATATATCAAACAAAAAATAAATACGTGGAACGATAGGTAGGTGTCGCATAAGCCAGCTTGCTGTACAGTATATAAAATAAAATAAAATTAGCCTTTATTTCCTACTAACTTATTTAACAATTTCTGTGGAACAAAGTCATGTTAGTTGTTCATATACAAGTTTACATTTCTTTATTTAGGTTTGATTGTTAGTTAGTAGTCGCCGTTTTTGGCGGTACAGTATATAGCTTATGGATAGTGCTGGACCATTCACACAGCATTATCTAGCCCCAAGCTAAGCAGAGCTTGTGTTATGGGTACTAGATAACACCTGCTTTAATTTCCTCAACCTGCTACGAAAAGGTTTCACTTTTCGGAAACATCCGTTGTAAAATGAACCCTACTACGAACACAATAATCACTTAAGTCCCATAACACCGAATTTTTTCGATAGGTCACGAATTCTATTAAGGCATTAGCATATTTCATTAACCGTTTACTGCGAGAAAGACCCAACCCTTTTGTTGGGTCTTTCTGACCCGGGTCTTTTGGACCCGGGTCTCAGAGACCTGTGAGTAGGGTCGCAAACAAAGCAAACCTTTGTGATCAGTTTAAAGCTCAAAGATTTTATGGTGTTATGAGTAGTAATGGGTAATTTGTTTTAATGTGTTTATTAGAGAATGATGGGTCACTTCCATGGCGTTTTATGGCGATGCGAAATATATTTTTAGAGCTATAAATAAAAACATACGCTTGAAAGGACAACATCCCTAGAACATGAACAAAGTCAAAATAACACACAGATCAATCGACGGAAAACTGTTTCCTGCTGTTGTTTATTACATTAAAAAACTATAAGCAACACCTACAAATTCTGAATATTTCTTTATTTATAGATAAATTTGAAATTATTTCTTTTTTTTTCTTCATCATCATCATCATCAGCCTATGTTAGTCCACAGCTAGAAATAAGCCTCCCCTAATGAGCGCCATAGCGCCCTGTCTTCAGCTTGCGCATCCAGCATCTGCAAGCAGTCTTTCGCAAATCGTCATCCCACCTGGCCGTAGGGCTTCCTACACTACGTTTACCAAATCGTGGTCTCCACTCAATAACACGTTAACTCCAAGGTAGTCGGTTCTTCGCGAGATATGGCCGACCCACTGCCACTTCTGCTTGCTTATTGTTAGAGATATGTCGATGACTTTGGATGACTTTTTTAATTAATGATTAGGTATTCGTTATTTTCTTTAGTGTAAAAGTTTTTAATATATCAGTTATCTAGTACCTATAACACAAGCTCTGCTTACTTCGGGGCTAGATGATGCTGTGTGAATTCTCCAGAAATATTTACAAATTATTTTTATTCTACTGACTTTGTTAGCCGAAAAATGCACGAGAATTAGATTGTTCAAGTTAGTTTAATACAAACAACCATAAATGTTACAAATTGATTGCTTCAAACAATCCCTTGTTTCTCTTACCTTTGTAAAAGTAAGAAACTTTACCCATAACTTTTGTAAATACCCGCGAATTTCACAACTTTCGCGCTAAATAACGGTTCACGTAAAGCCTCCAGCGTTTCTGTATGTTTAATAAAACGTTTCTATAACGTTAATAACAACGTTTCTGCCTAATTAATAAATAGGTTCCATACATCACAATGCTGAACCCTAAAATTATGTATTATTATTTATTGTGAGAGGGTTGTACGTACACCGATGTGAATACTTTATTTCAAGAAAATATCGCTTAGTTTTTTTACAATACGCAAGAATGGTATGGTTTTAATAAACTAAATTATATCAAATAAGAAATAAAGAAGTAATTGAATCTCTTCACTTAATTTTCTTGTCCACTAGTGGTAGAAGATAAAAACTCATTATGAATGTAAGTCCCGGCTCTTCCCGCGTCCGTCCATTTCTACTTGTTTTTTTTTATTTCCTTTTCCGTTTTTTCATAATAAATCAAACGATGCTCAAATGACACACTCGGTAGGAATTGAGTACCTTCTTGCCTAGGTGTACTGTACATGTACTATTTTATATATCTGCCAACCCTAAACTCACATAAACGTAATTCCCCTTAAAATTTTAGGGACCGAATCTCAAAAAACAAAATCAAATTGGTGCCTATCTCTTTAATGTCAGAGTATCAGTCGTTTTAACCCTTGAGAGCGCCCGTGCTATGAATCGGAAATTAGATTGAATTGATTTTTTGCATTCTTTTTACGGAATAGTTGAAGATTAAGATAAAGCTGAATGTTGAGACAGTCACTTTGAAATAATAGTTGTTCAGAAAAGATGTTTTTTTTGCTTATGGTTGATAATTTTACCTACTAGTTTCTGCCCGCAACTTCGCACTTGTTTTTATGGAATCTTTCAAATGGTTTTTTTCTATCTAACGCGAACTGAAATTTTCGGGGAATTGAGGCAATACCAGTTGGAAATAGAGCTCTAAATTACAGACCGTTCATAGTTTTGTGCTTTTTGAAGCAAGAGGTGTAACACCGCCAACTTCCTGATTCCGGGCTGTTACTGTGGTATTTTCCTATCTTGCGCTTTCAAAAAACTGTATGGTTAACGTACCTATGTACCTATAGTAAGGAATTTGTCAAACTAAAGAGCACCTTATTGAGTGACAAGAGCCTTTAAGTAGGTTTCAGTTAGTGTTTTCCCCTTGACAAATCCCTTAAGGGAGAAAACTGGACATAATTTTTTTTTAAATCCATGTAAGGAAATATTAACATTTCTCTAATTTGAATTTTGGTGCGCTTTGTACAAAATGACAGATCGGATGCACTGACAGTTTGACAGCTACTGTCATGTCAGAAAAACTAATGGAGGAATTTTGTAAAAACAAGAGACTCGTGTGTTCGATTTTATGTGAAAATAATTTATAATAGTAAAAAGAAACTTTAATTGTCGTTTCTTTGTTTTCAGGTAAGATAATTAGATAATAAGCTACCTAACAAATTGTACCTACACCTATGTAATTACCTACTTCTAAACTAAAATAAAACTTTGTTTTCAGAGCAACGCAATATCGTTTTTATTTCACATCATCACATCGAGTACATAAATCAATTGTCTTATAAAACGACAATTCTAGTTTAGATGGAAAAATTACGATTTCTCTTTCAAGTATGTTCATCTGCAGATGGAAAAACCAATATTATCTGCATAACCTCTATTGAGACGCCGGATGGCCGCGTGTTTGATATCCCAGAGGAGCTACAATCAGCAAGTAAGCATAATGCCATAGTGAACTTAGAAGTATTCACGAAAGTAAAGAATTCGCTAAAAAAAAGACACCAATCACGTAGAGTGTGGATCCCTCTAAATACCGAACTGAAAAAGATATATTTAGATGAAGGTGAAAATTTACAATTTGGGGACCAGTATCTAAATGAAAACACAGGAGAAACAATGCCTTTAAACAATGATAAAAACAATGTGTCAGAAAATAAAAATCTTGGGAAAACTGCGGAAAGATTTTTGATTGAAAAGTTTTCAAGTAAGACATCAAATGTCGAACAATGGTTATCTGAATTTGAGAGTGAATGTGGAAGATTTGACATTTTACAGAATGGAGAAAAAATCGAGATTTTAAAACACCTATTAGAAAAACAATGTTTAGATTGGTATGCCAGTATGTTAATAAAACTGACAGTAAATTCAGAATGGGTCGTGTGGAGGAACAACTTCTGTGAAACATATGGAAATAAAGGTTGGTCCCAAATCAAATACGCATTTACATTTAAATATCAATATGGATCGTTACTAGAATATGCCACAAAAAAGGAAAGACTGTTGTTAGAAGTCAACAAGCAAACGGACAACCAAACAATGATAAATCTTATTGTGATGGGATTACCAGACTATATAATAGATAGAATTGATAAAGAATCAGTAAAGTCAACCGCAGGCCTCTATAATGAAATTGGAAAACATGAACATTATGCGAACAAAAGGAATTCCAGTAAAAATAAAATTTTTAACAATGGATTTAAAGAAAAACCTGACAAAATAAAACCTTGTCAAATCTGTGAAAGTTTAAATAAAGGAACTCGTTTTCATCCCGAAGAAAAATGTTGGTTTAAGCAAACAAAAGATAATGACCATAAGAAAAATTATACAAAGAATGTTAACAACTCAGTGATAGATGTTGAACTTAATCACAGTAATACAAAAAACGAATAGTAACACCATTAATTAAAGTCAAACTCATATTGAACAAACAATTAGAAATATTTGGAATATACGATTCAGGTTCTAATGTTTCTGTAATTAATTCCAAATTAATAAGAGTAAAAGACAATGGAGAGGAAGATATAAATAATGATAATTTAATAACAATTAATGGTGTTAAAAAGACGAGTGGTTTGGCAAGAATTAAGATAAAAAATTTTGATATAGAAAAAATAACTGATGTGTATATCATTAACGGAGAAGAGTTTAAATATGATTTCCTTATCGGACTGGACATCATAAAACTATTTAAACTGGTTCAAGACCAGAATTTAAACATCTCTCAAGAAAGAGAGATAATAATTACAGAAAATGAAAATACTATAGAAGAAGACATGAAACAAAAAAATACTTCTAAGGAAGTTAAAATTGTGAAAAATCCTTGTTTGGTGAATTTTAATGAGCATATAAAGGAAGAAGATTTTATATTAAACATGGAAAATTTAAATAACCAAGAAAAGGCAGAAATAAACAAGTTAATTGATACATATAAATCAATCTTTGCAAAAGACAAATATGACATTGGGACAGTCAGAGAGTATGAAGCCAGGATCGACTTACTTATGGACAAATACTGCTGCAAGAGGCCATATAGATGTTCCAATATAGACAAAAAAGAAATAGAGGAACAAGTAGCAAAACTTCTTGAGAAAAAACTTATAGAACAATCATATAGTCCATTTGCAGCACCCGTAACATTGGCCTTCAAAAAAGAAGACAATAAAAAATCAAGACTTTGCATAGATTTCAGAGATCTTAATAAAATAGTGATACCTCAAGCTCAGCCATTCCCATTGATTGATGACCTTATGATAAAGACAAGGAACTCAAAATATTTCACAACACTAGACATCAATTCTGCATTCTGGTCTATACCACTACGAATTGAAGATAGGAATAAAACGGCCTTTGTGACGCAAGAAGGAGGGCATTACCAGTGGACATGTCTACCCTTTGGACTGAAGACATCACCAGCTATTTTTCAAAGGATTCTAAGCAACATCTTAAGAAAGTATAAACTTAATGATTTTTCAGTGA
This sequence comes from Eupithecia exiguata, assembly GCA_947086465.1. NCBI lineage: Eukaryota > Metazoa > Arthropoda > Insecta > Lepidoptera > Geometridae > Eupithecia > Eupithecia exiguata. The sequence continues at coordinate 1,124,230 of OX352248.1, read as the reverse complement.
ACTACATTGATGACATTCTTATATTCTCTAGTACTTTTTCGGAACATATAAATCATTTAACACAATTACTGGAAGCGATAAAAAAGGAAGGTTTTCGAGTAAAGTTCACAAAATGCACATTTGCTTCAGATTCGGTAAAATACCTAGGCCATATAATTCAAAACAATACAGTACGGCCAGTAAGAGATAATTTAATTTCAATAAAAGATTTCCCTACACCAAAAACTCAGAAAAATGTAAGGCAATTTCTGGGGAAAATTAATTTTTACCATGAGTATATACCGAAAATTGCGATAATTTTAGAACCCCTTCATAATCTACTCAGGAAAAATCAGAAATTTAATTGGTCTGCAGATTGTCAAAAGTCTTTCGATAAAATAAAAAACCTACTATGCTCACAGCCAATCTTAGCAATTCTTGATCAGGATTTGCCAATTAATATTCACACAGATGCATCTCTGGATGGTATTGGAGCGGTGCTAAAGCAAATACAGTTAGACGGAAAAGAGAAACCAGTAGCATATTTTTCAAAAAAACTAAATGAATCCCAAAAGAAAAAAAAAGCAATTTACCTGGAATGTTTAGCCATCAAAGAAGCAATACGATACTGGCAATACTGGCTAATAGGTAAATCGTTCACAGTATATTCTGACCATAAACCATTGGAAAACTTAAATATTAAATCAAGAACAGATGAAGAATTAGGGGACTTAACATATTACTTGTCACAATACGATTTTAAAATAAAGTATGCTCCTGGAAAAGAAAATTTAGAAGCGGATTGTTTGAGTAGGAATCCAGTATTAGAAGCAAATCAGGACACAGATGAACAGTTAAAAATTGTTAATGTTATAAGCTTGAATGATATAGTTTTAGACCAAGAGAACAATGAAAATATACAAACTAATAAAACAAAATTAATATCACGAGACAATATTTATTACAAAAAGGATAGAAAACGTGAAAAAATTATTATAACTGAAGAATTAAGTAAAAATCTTATCAAAGATATACATGAAAACATGTTTCATTTAGGTGTGAAACAAATGCAAAACCAGATTAGTTCATTATATACAGCTAAAAATTTGACCAAAAATATTGAAAAACACTGTAGAAGTTGTGAAATATGTATAAAAAATAAAACAAGAGGACAAGGAAAATACGGTTTAATGTCACACTTGGGTCCTGCAACAAAACCTTTTGATATAGTCTCAATAGACACAATTGGAGGATTTGGAGGAACACGATCAACGAAACGATATCTACACCTATTAGTGGATCATTTTACAAGGTATGCTTACATTGTGACTTCAAAAACACAGAGTGCAAATGATTTTGTTAAACTCATCAAAAAGGTAACACAACATCATGATATTAGTATGATTCTTACAGATCAATACCCCGGAATCAACTCAAAGGAATTCAAAAAGTTTTTAAATGAGAATTCAATACTGATGATCTTTACTGCAGTAAATGCACCGTTTTCAAACGGTCTGAATGAGCGATTAAATCAAACACTAGTAAACAAAATCAGATGTAAAATAAACGAAAAATGTAATAAAAAGGCATGGACTACAATTGCTCATGACTGTGTAGATAAATATAATAAGACAGAGCATTCTGCTATAGGATATGCACCTAAATACCTGCTGGATGGTACAGATGTATCATTTTTGCCAAATGAATTAAAAAAAGACAAATCTAAAGTTAATTGGATAAAAGATAGGAAAATAGCTTTTGAAAACTCAATAAAATCACACAACTACAACAAACTACTATTTGATAAAAACAGAACACAATGTCATCTCAATAAAGGAGATATGGTATATGTCGAGAACGGAAACAAGCTAAACAGGAAAAAACTAGATGAGCTAAAAATTGGCCCATTTAAAATAATTGAAAAAATATCAAACTCTATTTATAAAATTGATACAGGTCATAAGAAGCCAGAATCAAATCTATTTCATATCACAAAACTCATACCGATCCCAAGGTGAAAATTTAGCAGAAAATTTTCTCATTTGAGGGGGGGAGATGTAAGGAAATATTAACATTTCTCTAATTTGAATTTTGGTGCGCTTTGTACAAAATGACAGATCGGATGCACTGACAGTTTGACAGCTACTGTCATGTCAGAAAAACTAATGGAGGAATTTTGTAAAAACAAGAGACTCGTGTGTTCGATTTTATGTGAAAATAATTTATAATAGTAAAAAGAAACTTTAATTGTCGTTTCTTTGTTTTCAGGTAAGATAATTAGATAATAAGCTACCTAACAAATTGTACCTACACCTATGTAATTACCTACTTCTAAACTAAAATAAAACTTTGTTTTCAGAGCAACGCAATATCGTTTTTATTTCACATCATCACATCGAGTACATAAATCAATTGTCTTATATCCATAATTCCCCTTCACCGTTTGTTCTTATTCCATTTTTCCCCTTAAAGAAAATTTGTTCAAGGGTTAAATTGGAATTTAATTTTCATAAAGTTCAGAATTCCCCCTAAACGGTTTTTATTGTTCCAGTTTTCCCCCTTCAGAAAATATATTCAGGGGAAAAAAATTGGAATAACCCGTTAATAACTACGTGTCGAAATTCTAAGGTACTCCATATTACCATAACACCATAGTGAAAGCATACTTGAAATATGATAAATAACCCCGAACATCAAATGCTTAATCTAAATTCAATCTTCACCCACAGTTACAAAGCTCAAACTTCAGAATCAGTACAGCTATACCTCCAATTTCACAGCAGAAAGGTCACGTGCCTCTAATTTCGTTACGGTTTCGGGAAAATTGTTATTTTCTTTTAAAACTTTGGTTCCTTTGTTGTGTAATGGAACGGAAGATTTGAGCTAGAGATTTTGAAAGCGATTAAAGTAAAATAAATATGTTGAATAAGTTTTATGTACTAGTTAGTTATTTCAATTTTGGTTTACACTCAAGCAATAATAAACTAGTTTCCGCCTGCGGTTTCGTTCGCGTTGTTTATATTGAAACGTCCAAAGGTTATTAAAAATGTCTCATGGGAACAGATTTTCGGAATAAAAAAGCCTTCTTGTACCTTTATTCTCGTCTAGATTAACATTTATTAAAAAAAATTGCATCATTCGTTCAGTTCGTTTGGCTGGAAGAAAAAATAAACATCCATCCATGTATCTATACTTTCGCATTTATAATATTAGTGTGATCCAGCACAAAAACAATAATAAAATAGAGATTTTGGAAACATAAAGGTCACGGTAAAAAAAACACCTCGAGGTCGTAATGGAATCTCCACACCAACGTCGGCCATACAGTCCGGTTGGTGAAACATTTTAGTATTGTAGGACCATAGTTTTTTGTCGACTTGTAAGCGACCGAGTTTGGTCGGCGACAGGGGGATAAAGTGTTAAACGTACTGGCAGTTTTCGCAGTGTAAAAATATAATGCTAGATGTCGCAGGTAACTTTATTTTTTTTATCGAAAGCTGCCAAAGATTTTCAATCTCCTTTAATGCTGGCATACCAATGTTATGGAAGTGCTACAGTCAGTAAGTGCAGTATTTTTTTCTAGCCTTAAAAACGGTGCGGAACCCTTAAAATAATTAGTAAACTCTATCCTGACTCCTGTAGGTAAGATTTTCGTTGAAAAATCCTGATTTTGTAAAATACTGAGCTGAAATTACGAAACCCTAGCTTTATTGTAATCTTATTTTTAAAAATTAGCTATATCTTGCAATATTTTTTCTTGTGGCTTATCTCAGCAGATGAATTTAGTTTATTTTTATAAAGTTTATAAGTGTTCTAGTTATTTTATTAAATATTCGATAGAATGAACCATTCATATATTTTTGGGCTATTATGTAGAAGTCATAAAAAAGTGCACGTATTGATGAAAAGACGAATTAGCATTGCCATTCAACGTGGCAATTCTGCCAGCATTCTGGGAACTCTGCCTTCTGGTGAAGACTTAGATTACAAAAAAAATAGATTTAAGTGTAAATATTAGTTGTAATAAATAAGACAGGGCGCTATGGCGCTCATTAGGGGAGACCTATGTCCAACAGTGGACTGATATAGGCTGATGATGATGATTAGTTGTAATTATTATTGTTATGTGTTTAAACGGATAAACAAATAAAATATTAAGGGGGCTCCCATTACGGAATTCCCTGCCCTGGTCGCACCGCCAGCTTCAGCGAGCATAGGGATGTACACCATGGGCACAGAAAGTGTTATACCGTTCATTGAATGCTCGTTACGGTGTGAATGCGGTCCGTCTTGAACGTGAGATTAATGTGGAGGTGTGTAAGTGCAATTTTGAGAGCTAGCACGTTTCGGCAATTAACTACCCTGATGCAGGGAATTTTAGGACAGCTGGTATCACCAAGATTTCTGTAAGATCGCTTCCTCGTTCAGCCAAATTATTCGAAGTATCTTAATTTATCGTAGTGCTACGAGCCCTTTTTGCTCCAACTCTAGCTACTTTGAGTTATATGTAGTCAATATTGCGGAAAACACGGACAGAAACTGTTAGAGTTCGCGCAAATCTTTATGAATTCTGTGAATATCTCCCCCAACTCGATGGCGGTAAAAATTTACAACACTTTACCATAAAACATAAAATGTATAGGAAAAAATAACATGTTTGAATACAAACTAAAAGCGATACTCATAATTTTTTATTATTACGAACTTGACGATTTCTTCAATGATAATTTTGGTGACTCGTAATTTTTGTAATAGGTATTGAATGCATTAATAATAAGTAAGTACATCATAAGTAGAAAAGCATGAAACCTGGCCAGTCTTCCATTGCAACACCCGAAATGGGTACATACTGTGAACATTTTATGAACACTAAGACCTGATGACTGTATGAATGCAATAAATAAAATACTGAAATATAGCTTTGAATGAGAAACTGCGCAGTATTGGAGTCACCGCGTTCTTTTGGAACCTTAAAAACGCGTTCGAGCAGTAACATTAGTGATAAGGCCGTCTATTGTACATTCTATTTATCAAATCGCAGTTTAACGTTCACTACTGGACAGTGAACCTGTCCCCGAACAAGATTGGTGATTGGAGAAGAGGTGTTTGCAGTGAATGTGTCACAATACATAGAAGGAACTGCCCTTCCTCTGGTATGTGTAGTCATTGTACCTGTTATTTTTATCATCTCCCTGCAATCTATATTTGCGCGTCTATTCGCACACTGAACAAATGCAAAGTTCAAGCTGGCAACTCAAACTAACCGGTACTAACCAACCCGTTTGAAATATTTTTGAAATGCAACTATTAAAAGAAGCCATTTGACTTGACAAAGTGCTCCTTGTGAGCCAATGGTATTAATAAATAAATTGAAATTGTTTGTTCTCACTAGTTCGAGAAAAAGAATTCTCATTAGTTTGACGATCGAACTGAGTTTTTTTTCTCATTTGTTCAACCGTCGAACTTATTTTTATCGAGAAAAAAAAAACAATTTGTTCAGTGTGCGAGTGGACGCTTATAGATTACTGGGAGATGATAAAATAAAATTTATATTTAAAAAGTGACGCGTTATTCAGTATCTAAAATAAAAGTTGCGAAATGAAAAGGTTGCAATTGGGAAGTCGCCCATTTTCAATAGCATCCTAAAATATCTGATACACTTTCCCAGCCATCCTCCATCGCCTACGCCGTACTGTTTGAGCCGTGTTGAGTTATAACCGCGCACGTATCGCACTGTACCTTTACATTTATTATATCTTTTGTAGCCTCAGGGTTCATATTACCTAGCGTTTGCACACTGTGAAATTAAGGCGTAGCAGGCGGTAAACTAGCGCCACCGCCAACTAAATAACTATACATAATTTGACGTGTTTCAGGTTCCTGATTAGTGAAAATGTAAAGTCAAAAGAAAAGTAGTTCTTACATAATTTATAGCTATTGAATATGTGACCTATGAAAGTTATGAATAAATGAACTAAAATTAATACTAATAATATAAAATACTAGCGATCCGCCCCGGCTTCGCACGGGTGCTTGTATTATACCTATAAACCTTCTTCTTGAAACACTCTATCTATAAAAAAAACGTATCGAAATCCGTTACGTATTTCTCTTATCTAAGTATAAATAGGGACAGACAGCGGGAAGCGACTTTGTTTTATTCTATGTAGTGTTCTACTAATATTTAAAATATACCAGAACCATTCAAAATAGCATAAAATAGGTATCAAAATGTAAAAATCATTTCGAAGAAAACAGTAGTGGCGCTAGTTTACCCGCTACCACTGCCATAATTACACCGATGGCATGTATTGTATCGTTTGCGGTTGTAATAAGGTTTATATTTGCTTACGTTGTGGAGCTAGGGTATAATTGTAGGGTGATAAATGAAGTAAGATATATTTTGTGACGTGATTTGATTCGAAGTTGTATTAACCTGTACAAAATATGTTGTATTAATACAGGGTTATTGGTAAATTAGTAACACTACGTGAACTGCAGGTCCTGCCCATCATCACGAACACGTTTGTGAAGACGCCAGGTCTTAATTCTTAAACTTGGTATTGGTAATGGCAACCCCCCGCAATTCAATAAATTGTTCCTTAGAGAGGTTTTATTTGAAACTCAACTTAAAAACAGCTCTGCCCTGAATTAACAGAAGATATGAGAGTGAAAGATCGGTCTTAAATAACTCGTTGGGTTCCAGACAAAGATGTTTTTTTTATTTAGTATCACAGGGGATTTATATATTTTTTATCGTTTTTTATCGTGTTTGTGATGATGGGCAGGACCTGCAGTTCACGTAGTGTTACTAATTTACCAATAACCCTGTATATGTAGTATTATTATATCTGTGAACATTAAACCAAATTGGTTATTTCTGATACAATAAAAAATGTACAATTAAAATTTGGTGTTATTTCTGTATTTTTTTATATGTCCGTCCCCGGGATACCATTTACCTTTATCCATACCTACTAATATTATAAATTCGAATGTAACTCTGTCTGTCTATACATCTGTCTGTTACATTTTCATGCCTAAACGGCTGAACGGATCGCAGTGAAATTTGGCAGGGAGGTACATAGTATGCCAATGTTATACATAGACAAATTTTTATTTCGGAAAAGAGCGTGCGAAGCCGCTGGCATTAGATAGTATTATTTACATTAAAAACAAAACAATCGAACGGAGAAGGAATCTCTTTCTTTCCTCGGTTTAAACTTTCTATCTATGGAAACTGCAGGCAGAAGCAAATTTTAATTTAACATTATTAACATAAACTAGAATTTATAAGCTCTACTTAACCGGAACTGACAGCGAAACCGTCTTATCTCGAATGCATAATTAATAATTAATTAAGAAGCGTTCCCCCCTTAATTAATAACCGCTAAACTTATTTACTACCGCAGAAAATTCTTAACAAATTAAATCTGTCAGTTGCTTTAACATACGAATGTTGCTTTACGTAATATGTAGAGTGTGGGGCCACGAAATAAGCGAGCTGGGTTTGAATATGATCTTTCTGTAGTAGGTACATGAACAAACGATACATTTTAGTACAGTCAGTTTGCCAAAATATTATTTTTTACTATAAAAACTATCGTAGTTTGACGAATTCATTACGGATGGAACGCGCGCGCCTAGATTCGCACTCACCCTGAACAAGTCCCTTGTTAAGGGATGAAACGTTGGTGTTCTTCCAACAAAAATAAGGTTCGTAGTTAACCCGCTTACATCCGTAATGAAATATTATTATTGTTAGGTATTTTACTGGAATTATGTTACAAAATTGTATTTTACGTGTAGGTGAAATGTTAATTTATTTAATTATTGACATGTAACCATTATATTGTTACCAAATAAAAAACTTGAAACTTATAGTCTACTTCTCCAGACGATATGGAATGTATTGATATTGTCATCAGAAAAATTAAAAACTACAAAAACAAACTCAAAAAACCGCGACGAACCGTTTTAAACTGACAGCTAAACCATCAGTTTCATTTTTGATACTGAACTTTCTTAGACGTGTCTTGTATGACAAAAAGAGCCATTCTTACTACATACTGCTTGTTCAAGTTTCCTAGCATATTTTTCTTATGCTGTTTTTTCTGTTCTTCGGGAGATCTTTCAACCAATATTGGTAGTCTATAAGTATTCATTACCAAGCTGAGTCTTTCACCGAATTCATGGCCACACGTCTACGGCCGCCATCCCAGGCATTGGAATGCAATAAGACCGTCCACCGTCCGTGCCGGAGGAAAAACTACCCTGCGTACTAGAAAATAATACCCTCTGTCGCATACCACGACTATACTATACTGTATGGACTTTAGGTATAGGTTGTGGACTTAGGGATTACCTCCGAGAACGAGAGAATCGCAGCGATACTCGCGTCGCGTTAAAGGAAAAACTACCATGCGCACTAGGAAATAATACCCTCTGTCGCATACCACGACTATACTATACTGTACGGACCTTAGGTATCGGTTGTGGACTTAGGGACTACCTCCGAGAACGAGAGTATCGCAGCGATTCTCGCGTTGCGTTAAAGGAAAAACAACCGAACCGAACGAAACGACTCAGAGTCTTTAAGAAAAAAACCCCTCGCTAAGCCCCATCGAAATTCACGACCTCAGTAGGCGAAGGTCCGCATGCGACGCAGGAGGTTGTGAGTTCGATTCCCACATTTGTTAGACATTTGTGCCATTTGTTAGAACTATCATGTATGACTATTATACTCGCGGCGAGAAACTCGCCCATATAGTAGGTCCCTAAAAACCAAAGCTACTTGGGTGGCTTATAATTTAGTTTGTTACAAGACTCGTGTTACTACATACCTACAAAGGCGGTTAACCATTATTTTCTTGGCCGCTGAACCAAAATAAATCAGTACATTCCATTTACCGTTGTTTACAGTTAAGACCTCGCTAATAGTGCGGCCGAATATAAAACAACCTTGTTTACTTTTTCGGGTAATTAGTCGAGCTGCGTTTACATCGAGCCAGTTTGACACGTCACGAAGTAAGCGTAATGGCGAGCGTTGTGAGTCATTAAAATAGTCCTGCGATAATGTATGGCGGCTCCTCGTCTTCTTTACCACACATACGTGCATTGCTGAACGAGCCCATAAGCAAGGGGGGTTTTGCCATTATTACCCCGAGTGTGCTTGCTCATTTATAATTTAGACTAATGACAAGACTATTGCACGCCAAAATCCCAAGTTCGAAATTTCAAATCAAATAGGCTTATCTCGGTCCGATGGGTTTATTATTATCATATAACCAACACTAAATTGTACTAAAAAGATACAAACGCGTCGTAAATAATGTAAAAAAAAACCTGATAATACTCAACATTTCTTTTCTAAAAAGTAAAACTGACGTGTACTCGAATACCGTTTCCGTTTTACGAGTAAAAAGTCAAAGGTCCACGGTTGGCTCTCTCCCAACTATTCGCAGTTGTAGTTAGAATTCTACTTGACAGGTCGAAAGTCCACGACTTTACTGGAACTATATTACACATGCCTGTGTTTTAGAAGAAAGATTTATGTTTATGCTTGAAGTAGACAGTTCTCTATTTATAATGCCATTTCTCGCAATAAATAAGAAACAATTTCACTACCCTTTTGACTTACATATTTCTTACCGTCAAAAGATTTAGGTACCTAATTAATATTATCACTTATTCGATTTTTACAAACCCGCCCGAGCTTAAATGCTCACTAAGTATAAAGTTTTAAAGTTAATGCTTAACTTTTTGTGGGTATGTGTGGCTTTTTTACTTTCGATGTTCTAGGACTTTACAACCGAGAGAAGAACCTACTTGCTTTCGAATAGCTAATTACATTAATCCACTTACTCACCTGAAGTACTGTCTAGATATAAACACAGCACGATTTAACGCGTCATTTAGTTTAGGCGCGCTCTCCAAATAATTTATAATAATTTATTGGCCGCGATTGAGTAAAGCCAAAATAATATTAAATTTTATTAATGCAGTTTCGCAATTATGGTTGTTGTATTGATTAAAACCACAGATTATACAAAAACGGTGCAATTTGACGGTTCATAATTGTAATAAATAGTTGTGCGCAGGTAATTATTAGATATTGATTGTCCAGCAGTGGACTTATATAGGCTGATGATGATGATTGTGTTGAAAAAACCGACTCCAATTAAGTAATTCCTTAGTATACAAAAAAAAACCAAGAAAGAACTATGTTTTTTTTCACCACAAGATAAATCAACCGAAACAGACATTAACATGAAACATAAAAGTAAAATGGACGGCCTTATCGCTTAGAAGAGATTTCTTCCAGTACACAGTCCACATTTTTTTTGTTTTTCCGACCACGTACTCATCCGTCGAAAATAAATTTATGGGACCACTTTGGAATTTTATGCGACCACTTTAGGATCATTTTCCATACAATAGCGAAAAAAACTAAATCAGTACTTAATTGACGGAGAACTCGACGAACCTACAAAAAAATAGGTACTTACAACCGAACATAGAACCACCACCTCTTTTGTTTCCGTTTCGTCGGTTAAAAATAAGTGCAAGCGACATTTATAAAGAGAAATGGACGAAATGAAGTGCACTCTTATTTCAATTAAGGTCAACGTAGACCTTGACGGGATGGCAAAGGATTTTACCGTCCGTCAGCGCACACTAGCCGCTTAGATAGCAACTAAGTTTCTCCAAGGGTGTCTTGGATACAACTCCCTACAGACCAGAAGAGCGTACGATCAGACAGCAACAATGTGCAAGGTGCTTCGTGGTATGATCGACGTTCCTGATCTGCACAACCTTCTGTTTCGGCTCTACCTCCCCGATAACTACGTTCGCAGCAGAAGCCACAGACTTTTCTCTGTGCCCTACTGTAGAACCGTCTTTCGAGCCAACTCTCCACTGCCTCGCACCCTCGCTGGGCTCAACAGACTCCTTGACCAAAACCCAGACTGCGATATCTTCGCAGATGAATGGAAGAGTTTTATGTTAGTATGCCTGAGGTTTTGCGAGAGGGATGAATGAAAGGATGCGTGTTCGATTGGTTATTTTAGTTAGTATTAGTTTAAGTCATTGTAATATTTTGAAATCCTATTTTTTTATACCAATTAATTTATTTGCCTGCATTCTCAAAACTATTTAATTTTTAATATTCTATTTTGATTTATTTTGTAAAATTTTAACTTGCTACGTAATTATAAATAGTGTGTCTTAATTTTAAGTAACTAATGTAATTGGTTTTATAAATCGTGTCAGTTACTATTTAATAATAAACAATAAACAATAATTAGATACCGCAGCACTCCAGCGCTTTGCCACTGCACACACACACTTGCTCACCCCGCGTTATGTCACAACGAGCGCTGGCGTCCTCGGCATGCCGTTGCCTACCGCAGTACGCCTCGGTATCCCGCCGCGAGAGCCCCTAGCGCGTCTTTCAATGCCGTGCAATGAAATCCATTTCGATGCCACTGCATCTTTTTAAAGAAGAAATACATCATCTGTGAAAATTTCAACTTTCTAACTAGCACGGTTTATAAGATACAGACTGGTGACAGACGGACAGACGGACAGCGGAGTCGTAATGTCCCGTTTTATCCTTTGGGTACGGAACCCTTAAAACTATAAACATACTTCAAATTTCTAAATATTGAAAATGGATTTGGAAGGAGCACTTCGATAGCGCGATCAAATTTTACAAGTGGCGACATCTAGTTAAAATTCAAGTCTAATTTAGTTAGATGTATTAAGTGATGGATGACACATGGATGAAACGACGAATGAAAAGACCTCTAGTCTACGCCCGTTGCCATGGAAACCAGTTTTGTTACCGATTGTGAAAATTATCATGTAATGATGTTTAAGATACTTGTTACGGCGGACATACATATCAATTCCTCGAGAATTAATTTACAACGATGGTTCCTTGAAATATAACCTTTTTGAATTTCGCCTGTAATTCCAAGACCTAATTAATTCATTTACATTAATTAATTTACAACTAAGATAAGATAAGATAACTAACTTATTTTAAAACTATGTAGGTATTTTAAACGGAACAAGACGTGTTTTTTCGTTAAAATACAGATAGAGGACTTAGGACACCGTATTATTTTTTGACACGCTGGGTTGTAAAGGTTCTCTACTAGCGACCACGATGCAACGCGAAACGGAGTGTTGGGAGTGGATCAACTCGATGGATCGACGACATCGTAGCGGTCGCAGGGAGTGGATGGATAGAGTTGGCTCAAGATCGCTCTTTGTAGAGTCGTATGGGGGAGGCCTATGTCCAGCAGTGGACTTGTTTAGGCTGATATGATGATGATTATATTGTTTCTACACTATTATAACATACTAAGATTGATTAATAATTTAGTTTCATTTCAAAATGGCAAGCAGCTGTTGTAAACCTCTGGTCAGTTCTATATAAATTACTCTGACCAGCGGTTAGCGACCGCTGTCATAACTCAGGGAACGTCAACCTTTTTGTGAATTTATTAACTTGTGACATGAGGGACTCTTTCTTGGCTGTTTTAATTGTGTTGTGAATTTACATTCTGTTTGCAGGACAAAAGGTTTTTTTATGATTGTTTTTATCTCTCAGAGGCTTTTGCTTTATTCTCATCTCATCCGAAAATTCCCACCTGCATCATTATTTTACAAAGTCTGAATTTAAAAATTGAGCTACTTTTTTGTTGATTCTGCTATAGTGTACATGAGCTCTGCTTAGCTTGAGGCTAGATGATGCTGTGTGAATATAAAAAAAAAAGAATTTAGTATATTTTTGTATTGCAGAATAGTTTGCAAAAAGTTATTAGGTACCTCTTTTTTACCAAAGGCAAAAATATGAAAGCTTCCTAGTAATAAAATTCATGAATAAATTTCGTTTATAAATAACTTCAAACCAGCGACTTGCCAACTATTCTCATTAAGAACTTCATAAAAGAAATCAATTTAAAGTTGAAAACGATTGAATGAAGTACAAAGAGCATACTCATCGGAACTCAACTCAGTTAAAAGTAAAGAACCTTTCAAAACAAAGTTTGATGATAAAGTTTTATTCTATGCTAGAATAGTATTTTTTTACTCTTCGATGGTCCTTTATTTTTATTATTACATTTAAACGTTATTTTAAACGGGACAAGGCATGTTTTTACTCAGTAGCGTTTAGCATTACTTTGGACTTGAAGCAAGAATTGTTTGAATCGAACTACACTTTTGTCAAACTCAATCTGAGAAGCGAGTAGACATCACCGGGCTGACCTATCGCCATCTTTGACGACCGATGAGGTACGGCGGGCGAAGGTCCGCTTGCGACGCAGGAAGTTACGGTTTCGATTCCCGTTTGGCACAAACATTTGTACGCAAAGTGTATCTTTAAATATTTGTTACAACAGAAAAATACCTATTACCTAGCCAATGCGCCACTCCAGCCATTATATCTGAAGAGCAAAGTTGATCTTTCCAATATTGGAAAATAGTTCATCCTTAGATCAGCTCGCCGGTACAATGCAGGCACGCCGATGTTCACACAATAGCGGTAACTTGCAAGCTGGAGAGGTTGCCACGAGGCATAAACGGAAGCGGAGCGGGTTATTTTAGTTTTTGAGGCGATTGTTTATGCGGTTTTTCAGCCGCTATGTCTCTTTCTTCTGGAACAACTATTATTCCCATGTGGTGGGGTCTGTTTTTCTCGTCATTTCCCTCCTTAACAAATTCTTTTGTCGTGTGTCAATTCACTGATTATTGATATACAGTGTGTACCTGGATAAAGTGCAACCCCAAAAGGGGGTGAACTAGGAAAATTATCGACGAAAAATAGAAAACATTTTATTTTGTAATTTTTTTTTCAAAACTGTTGAAAAACTAAATACCGTCTATAACCTAAAATTGAGTGTAGTTTAAGCTTTAATTTTTATCCTTAATAATAAAAAAAATTGTCGGTGTTCATTTTTTTTCCGTAACAAAATAACATAAATAATCGATAAAAAATTAACAATGTTTATGCATGGTATTGTATGGAGAATGATCCTGAGGTAAAGGATGGAAAAAAATCCTAGAAAGAGAAAGTTCTTAATTGACATAGAAATCGAGAAAAATATATAAAAAAACACATACAGACGAACATAGAACGCCTCATATTTTGATTGCATTGGTTAAAAATAGGGATGTTTGTTATCGCCTCCGCTCATGCCTTCGGCCACAGCTCGCATTATGTATTTGCAGAGAAGAGCTAGTGAAGCATTTGCAGTGAGCTAACTATCCGTGATCCCGCACAACTATTCACCTTATTATAACTTTGGCACTTGTGCATATAAGTTTAAAGCTCAAAGTTTTTTGTTTCTTTATGGATATTAAGGATATAACACAATCTTACTTTAATACTAGGTACTATAGCATAGTAGGTACAAGTTATTGATTAAAAACTACAAAAAAACCCGATTAGATCTTCGATTTTTCACTATTTTTTACCAGAAAGCGCGAAGGTTTTCAAAATTTAGCTAAAAACCATATTCATCATTCTCATAAAGAGTAAAATATCCTATTTTTAAAATCGAAATCATGTAGATACAGCAGGACAACACAAATCGGTAAACATGTCTCCGCTCCATATCAAAATATAGCTACCAAACTTACCTGTATATGCCCCGATTGGTATAACTTAGCCGTCCAAGTTAGACATACACCTACGACTCAACACATACAATTCAACATTTCAGGGCCTAGATTTACTTTGGTCCCCGCTGATTGACTCGAGAGCTGCCAGCAAACACGAATAACTTAGTCGACCACAGAACATACCGGAAAACTTAACGACCAGCAATAATATTGGTGTATACCTAGCTAGGTACTTACGTTTACAAAGTGGCAATATATATATTTTTTTTAATCACATTTTATTTTAAGAACTTTTATAATTAAATACATGTCGGTCCTATTGTTTATACTAAATAATATTTAACAAACTAACTACACTTATCAAATAACAAGGAACAAAAAACACCAAACAATAACAAAACAAATAATTTACAATATAATAAAGCAGTCACCAATATAATATTGGTGTAAGTACCTTCTAAGCTGAAAGGGATATTAGACGCTAGTCTTGGAGATAGGAAAACTTTGTTTCGGTTTTTATATACAACCGCTATTATGTATTTGAATTAAACATCATACGTACTTTATCTGATCATTAATTTGACAACCTTCTTTGAGCAAAGTCGACCTTTCCGGCTTACTCAAAAAAGCGTCAGCAATTTATTTAATTGTTGTGTTTGCAGCCAAGATTGATTTTTTTTAAAAGTAATGATAGGAAACTAGGAAACTCAATTTAGACATAAACCACGGAGGTAATGCATGCGATTTTGAGGCATAAAACCTCTTTCTAACCAGTAGAGACTAAACTTTTTGAGAGAGTTGAATGATGAGTTGTTTTTAATACAAGTTGGTTCCTTCGTTAGGCAACATGTTCATAATGGAACCATACACACAAAATCTGATACTAAAAAAATAAAAAACATGGTATCAGCTAAAGGGCTATTTTATTTTAACGACCTTATGAGCTTAGCACTAATACAAGTCCTGATCTGCAATGACATGACAGCTTCAAGCTAAGCTTGCTATGTTCTCGGCCTTCAAGCTTGGTCATCATTGCAGCCCTTGCTGTCCGCGCTATAAAGGTTCATTTCAGGTTTAAAGTCCAGCTTGTCCATCAAGGGCTGCAATGCTGACCGCGCTGTGATGGCCTGGACCTGCGCTACGCTTTGCTTTCAGCCATCATCAGCCGTTTATTGCATTCTATTGCTAACTATCATCCGCATTTTTTCTGTCTATCACCCTAAGTAGGTGGCTCTACTCTCAAGTCCATTCTCCCTTGCTCTACCTCCAGTACGAGAGAGATCCGTTAGTTATATGGACAAACCGCGTCATGTAAATCCAGCTCTATTGGCTCATCGGAATAATCAGAATAATTTGACATGCAGGGCGACGCGTTAGATAAGATCGTTAGCCCACTGTAAGGTCTAAAGGGTAATAATGCACTTTGAATTTTCAGTTTGGAGTTTTTTTTTTAGAACCGTGGTAGTTAGACAGTTGAAACTTCTACAGATGATTTATTTGTATTGCCGCTATTACAACAAATACTAAAACACCGAATAGATTAAATATATAAGGGTGTTCTCATACAACAAACGTGATTTTTTTGATCGTTTTTATAGATAATGGTACGGATCCTTTCGTGCGCGAGTCCGATTCGTACTTGACCTTCTTTTCAATGTATTCGTGTTCGTGTACAATAAACCATTTTGAATGTATTGTATTTGTTACACAAGTTACACAGCAATCAATATCAATACAACACAAAATACGATTACCCACTTTGCGGTACTCGATTCTTCGCCAGATAGCATGGTATATGCCCCAGGAATATTCTTTAGTCTATTAACAGCCTTTTTTACACGACTGCGTTTATTGAGTTGTTGATATTTAAACTAATTTAATCAAAGCTTGCAACAAAAGCATAATTTGTTAATCTGATAAGCAATTATCAGCCCGTGGGCGCCACTTGCCGTCAACAAGCGTGGCGTGCGATACTTAGCGACAGTTCGTAATGGGTGAAGTTTCGTTCGGAAATGTTGAAACTGGAGTTACGAGCAGTGAGGGAACCGGATGGTTTCTAAACGAATTCATTGTTGAAAGTTGATTTTTTTACTATTTATACTCAAAAAGAACAGACAAGTCCACTTAGAATGATTATACATTGGGATCTAAAAATAAGTATTACTTAAGTAAAGTTACGGTTGATCTACGGCGTTTAACAATCTAAATAACAAAGGTCACAAACACATAGTAACAAACAAGTGACCCAGTAAAAGATAGGTACGTAATTAGGATTAAAACAAAGTGGGTAGGCGTAGATAGATAACAGAAAAAACAGTGTGCGTTGCGCGATTAGGGAAGATACCATCCTAAAACTAGGAATTTCGCCCTGTTTCTTAGTTTAATAAAACACTATACTTTTTGTTATAATTTCAATATTTCACGTCTCCCTGGGTTAGCCCAACCCAACTTAGGTACATAAATTTAAAGCTAGCACACAATATTTACAAACAAACAAGAATAGGTTACTAGGTATGTTTCATTTCTGAAAATTACGTCGCTTTTATGAATCTACTCAACTTTATTAGTGTTTCAAGTTTTAGTGGCTATTTGTTTAAGTTGTGCCCTGGTTTCGCTGAAGCTAATAGCGTGACAAACTCACATTTGGTGGCTTTAATAAGTAAAATTTAACAATAGGTTTTACTACTTGTTGACTTTATTTTTCTCTATCTAATGAGATTTTTGTGAAGTTTGAACTTTTAGTGTTCAGTTTTAAGTTTACTATTTTTTATTGACTTCTTTGGCGCGGTGGGCGAAGGTCCGCCTGCGACGCAGGAGGTTGCGGGTTCGATTCCCGCCTTGGGACAAATATTTGTACGATCTGCAGGTATTTGTTCCGGGTGTTCTGGTCGTTTTCTATGTATAATAAAAAATATCTATCTATGTAATGTATTGAATTATGTGTATCAGTTATTTTGGACCCATAACACAAGCTCTGCTTAGCTTGGGGCTAGATGATGCTGTGTGAATTGTCCAGCATTATTTATTTATTTATTTATTGAGTAGGTACTCAAGAAACTTACCAGATATTTTATGTAATGATGCGAATCCTTACATAAAAATATGTGGTTGGATAAATTAAAACTCAATAAATGAATACCTTAATAAGTGATTATAGTAATTTTGTGACCCTAAAAAAATATTTGCCGCATCCTGTTACATAAACTGCTACTTAGATACGTGTTACACTACGTATGGTCAAGTTTTGAGCTATCTGCAAATTATGCCACCAATTGTACAAAAAATGTGCAGGTGCTACCTCGACCCCGACTCGGCGAGTACTGATTTCGTGGCTTAGTTGGTTGCACACCCGGACTGAGGATGGGGCGCGGGTTCAAGTCCCGCAGAAATAAAAAAAAATGGTAACTTATGTACCTAATATCATATTTTTTCTTTTTTATTTTTTTTTTCTTCAGTTCATCTACCTGTAGATTGTTTGCAACAGTCTGCAGTTAGCTCAATTATTTCAATTGTAAATACTAGCTTTAATCTAATTCTATTAAGTATTTCATTGAAATTTTCTTTGTTAATAAAGAGTTATTTCTTAAATCCTAGTAAACTTGGAAATCCCAGTTACCTTGAAAATGTTACTTAAAATTTGGAAATCCTAGCTTTCTGCCCCAAATCGAGATTAATAAATAGGGTCTTAACTTTTGAACGTAACTTATCTTAACTATAGAAACTTAACTCGTAACTTAAATAAGAAGTCATGAGGGTATTATAAAATGTTCATAACTTTAGCTAACTACGTAGGCATTTTCTTTTATGAAAGTTGCTAAAAAGTATAGTTCAGACAAGTTATCTGTGAAACGGTCAAAATAGTAACTAGATTCGAATATGGAACATAAATAGTTCCATTGTTGCTATTAGCTGTATAGTCTCAACAAAATGGTAACATCTTTACGACAATTTCTGTATTGGATCTTAAATGATTCATTTGTCATTGAAATGAAGTCTTTAATGTATTCCAGCTTTGAAAACAGGAATTTGCAAAGATTTTGTATATTCAAGAACTATGAATTGAATAGGTATTTATAAATTAGTTAGCTTGGGGCTAGATAATGCTGTGTGAATTGTCCAGCATTATTTATTGATTTATTCGGAGTAAATCTTTTTATCGATTGACCTATTATAAAAATAATATCTAAAATAAAATAATACCTACCGGCTGCTATTTCAGAAATTAAAAAAATAACACGTTAGAAATGGATTTCCATAATTATACTTTTCTTTCCCACTAAACGCGTGAGAACTCAAATTACATAGAGTTTTCCGTCCCGCTTTTTAGTACGCTTGCTAAGACGAATTTTCTAGGTTATGTTTGAAACAGGAATAATCAACTTTATGAGTAGGTGAAGTATAATAGAAATTATAGCTTTGTTCACAGTTATCTTGTCGCACTGTAATCTGATGCTTGTAGGAATTTGGCTCAAGAGGTAAATTCTGTGTTTCTCTAAAGTTGGCTTTTAACTCGGTCGTACCTTAGATTAAACTTAGGGTTCCGTACAAAATCTAATCTAATATGCTTACCAAGTGAGGTTTTTGGATTGAGCGACAGTGCGTTTAATGGACAAGGATCAGTGTCACACACTTCTCAACACATAGGTTTCCTCTTTACCTTAAGGGCACACGGGGCCTATGTGTCACGGGGGCCCCGAAAGGCAGACAAATGAGCTCGCACGCGAGCTCTGTCTGCCACTATTGGAAGAAGTGAAAAAAAAAACCCTAGTAGCTATGTTTATCACGTACATGTTCTATATCACATGTTTATGTTAAAGTATATCAGTTATCTAGTACCCATAACACAAACTGTGCTTAGCTTGGGGTTAGATAATGCTGTGTGAATTGTCCAGTATTTTTTATTTATTTTAATCAATTAATTTATTGTTTAAGGTGGGCAACGTCCATAATAAGTTGAACAACGTTCACCGAAGTCAAGCAACGTCGGGCGCGGTCAGTACTTGGATGGGTGATCGCGTCATGTTGATTTGTTTTCTTTTTATACATAAAATCGTTTTTAGTGTATTGTTTCTTCACGAACGTGCTTTGTACGATGGTACGGAACCCTCCGTGAGCAAGTCGGCTTGTACTTGCCCAGTTTTTACTTTCCAACAGGGCCCCAAATTCTTGCATGCCCTAAGGCGGCCCTGTCAACATCATTTTTATCACACACACTCGGATTGTAGGTAGGTACTGTACCTTTGTAAGAACACAGTCTATAGGAGTATTTCTGTAATCTGTGTTGTTTTCTCACATTAGGTTTTTTACTACATAAACAAATTTCCTCATTATAAGTAATTATTATGCCATAACTGTAATAGTTAGACATTAGTATCGCAGATTTATTGTAGATATTGATGACCTCTATGAAACTGTAGTAAATCACTCTCAGCGATAAGGCCGCCCATTGTGTAACTCTGTTCTATCTTTTCCTGTATTGTTTTGGTGTGCAATAGAGTGTATTGTATTGTATTGTATTGTATCACTTTGCTCTAATGTCAATATTCATATTCATATATAGTTATAGTCTATTTTTAAAAGTAGGTAAGTATAAAGCATGTTAATTTTAGAAGAAGTATTAGGTTTCCCTGCAAAAACAGTAAAAACCACGCAATACACGCAGGCAAAACCGTGGGTACAGCTTATAGTAGGGCCATAAAATATGCCATGATTTTGATTTGATTTTGATTTTACGATATCTATCTCTGCCAAAGAAAAAAGTTACAATATCTCTTTTAAATTAAAACGTCAGCAATAATTTGCATCCTATTCGCTAATAACGGAATAAATTTATAACGGAAGTTATAAAATTGATCCTTATCACGTACCAATTAAGGCATTAAATTATATTTCATCTCCACAGTGGCGCCACCTGTAATTTGTCACGGGGTGCGGTACCACCTGCTGTCTGCAAAGTCAAACGGAAGATTCTTACTATGAAATCTCACAAGTCGAGTGTGCGACTTCTCAAAAGCTTGTGAGTTTGAAAGAAAACTTTCAACGCCTCTAGCGGATAGTTTGTGCAATAAAATTAATTCTGACACTAAATAGTCACATAAACCTTGTCTCAAGTAAAAAAAAATTTGAGGAAGATTAACTAAACTGTATAATAACTATCTTATTTTGACGAACTATTTGTTTTATGACTTTTATTATGGCAATGGCGATTTTATCGCTAAGTAGCGATCCCTACCAGACTCATGTGTAAATAATTTCGTCTTTTCCTTTTGACAGTGTTGTCAGTTTCATTTAAAATAGGTTATTTAAGTAACTTTCTTACTAGTACCTTCATGTAATTTAGTACAGACTAGTGATTTCTACAATATTTGTGACAGCCTATGGTAGAGGTAACTAATGTTTCCTGATTAAAATTCAAAGACTAATTAGCTACACGTAGAACTGAATCTCAGAATTCAGTAGTGATTTTCAAGATCTCTGCAATTGTTGATTGATCAATATCCAAAGACAATCTTTCAACTACCTACTTATTATATACTCAAACTGATTAAGTTTTGGTCACAGATATTTTCGACGAGGCACGTGTCGATCTCGCGGGTTCGAATCCTGCCGAAATCGAAATTTTTTGAGAAATTATTAAATTTTCATCATCATCGTCATCATCAGCCTATGTTAGTATACTGGCACTACGCATGACTGGCTATTAATATGTTGTATTTTTTTTAATGTATGTTCCTCGATTATTGCCCAAAGATTAGTGTTTAGCGCGCAAAACTTCAAAACAGTGTAAAATTAAGGGATTCGAAGTCAGAGTTTAAGTTTTTACTAAACATCTTATTAAAAAATTGTTGTAAGTATGGTTGTATGTAAGTATGGTTTTTTTGGTTTGTGTATTAATTTTGCGCGCTTTAAATACGCTTTAAATTCGCCTCATACTCGTTTATGAACGAATTTCACATCTACCACCCTTATTACCCCACTAACGACTCTCATGAAAATATCCCATTGTCGCATGATTTATATCAGCACCGAGTAGCGCCCATCATGCCTTCGCCTGTCTAATTGTTTATTGTTGTGATTTATGACGTTTTAGCATTACCTATGTGACGAGAGGTAATTACATAATCTTTGCTTTTTAGGCTTATTTATTGTTTGTTAGTAATACATGAATATATTATCCTTCAAAAATATAACCTTCCTTTATGCGAAGGCAGGTAAAAAGTTTTTTTGCTCTCTTCCTCTTCTTGAGCAGCCTTTAATGGTCCACTGCTGAACTCTTCTCTCTCTATCCTGCTCTACCTGCCTTTAATTTTTAATTTTTAATGCTCGCGCAGTTTAGATTTCTGTCACTCAGCCGTTTTTAAAATCATAGACAAATATAAATCTATCCTTAAACCACAGACTTATAATAATTATTCTAAGTCTGTGGCTTCAACTATTTAAGGGCCGAAAGTCTTAAGAGATTCGCCGAGTTAAATAAAATGTTCGATAGAGGCTTTGAAATTGTCTCTCGTTTGATAGAACCATAATCGTGATCTTTGAACCTTATTCACTGACTGATGACTTGCTAAAAAATATGTCGTCGCCCGATGTATCTTTTTCAGCCAGAATTCAGACCACAGTCAATGAAAGTCGAAAATAGTATGAGTGAGTCGTTAGCAGAATGTCATTGATGAGCAAAAATAATACGATAAAAATCACGTCACACTTTTACGAAAGCAAGTTCGCGGCTAATTTTAAAAATAGAACAACCCAGAATAAAAAGAATAAGAAACTGAAATGAGCTGAAGTGTCCACAGTCGTAATGAGACGGCCTTTGCTTCTCGGATTAAATGCAACCTTATATCTTTAGCCCAAGACGCAATTTGCGATGTCCATGGAAACATTCTTTGTCACGCCTTACAGCCAAGTTTTAAAAGAACCATATTACAAAAAGATGCATTTTTAAGAACTTTGAAACTACTTAGTGTCATGTCTTACTGCCTTTCTTTTGAAAATGCGAGCATATTTTTACAGTAGTATAGGTACTTCTACGACATACGAGAGGTAAGTTGTAAAGGTTTTTGTTGAAATTTAAGGACGTAAAGAATGATAAGTGGCTTACTACAGCGTTTCTCTATGAATTATAACAATGTTTAGATTTTCCGTTTTTCCTTAATCGTAATAGGCTACTTCACTAATACTGGGAAATAATCCTAACGTATTGACTGATAAAAAGAATGCAAAGTGTAATTAACATTTTTTCAAGGCTTAAAAAAACGAATTTTTAAGTTTGAATAAAATAATGGCGCGCCAAAACGATAATCTCTGTCATAGCTCCGGTGACATGACTCGATGATGTCACAAGCGATGTCACCAAACGCAGAGCGTTTTCAGTCACATTATCATAATTATATCAAAAAATGTGTAATTTTAATCCTGTTTTTTTTACCTAAAATAGGTATGTTTTTTGATAAAAATCACCTGATTACGCTTTGTTACGTTGTCACTTACTGGGATGAAAACAATTTGGAACTTGTTTTCAATGTAGTCAAATCTATTGCACCATCTGCACCCTATTATGTATATAATCCACATTACTAAGAAAAATACCCATGAGAAAAGCAATAACAATTTCAAAGGAAAAATAAAGCTTAAAATTTAAAATCGTACCCTTATCCCGAGGCCTCCTTAATTCCAACATTTTGCTTAGAATAAAACCTTTTTCAAACAGGTTGAAGTCAGGCCGCATTTAAATAAGGTCCAATATATTATTCACTTAGCTTTCTATGTGAAGGACTGAAGGTAAAGGAACCTGCCCTTACTAAATACTTAAGTAACAGTGCCGATGGGTTCTGAACTAAAAGGTTATAATTTTAAATTAAACTACTAACGCTAAAATTTGTGCCATTCTTTTATTTCAATCGATAAAAAAGGGACGGTGTAATTTCGAGTGCAGTCAAATTAGTTTGTTTCAGTTTATGTGCTATGTAAATTGACCCCATTATCTCAGTAGCAAGTCTTATTTCAACTGGTCATAAGACATTCTAAAATCAAAAATAATCAACAAGGGCAACATTCAATTTCCAATTCAAATTAAAAAGAGAACAAATTCAAAAAATGAAAACAGTTGTTATTATTTCGAAAAAAGATCGAAATCTATTCAACTGGGCATCAACAAAGGTTGTAAAAATGAGTATTTATTACAAGAAGATTAATAAAAACTTACGATTCTTTGTTGCTAGCCCTGATAGGAATTTATATTTCGTCGTTTTAGAATAAAAAGTAATTTCATTTACTTTCACTTCGCTGGTTAAGGCATGATTCCATTTTGGATGGTGTTTTCAAGGGTAATAATAGTCAGTAAGTTGTTGCTGATGTTATAAAATGAATTGACACTAGAGTGCCATTACCTACTTAGATTTACATGAGCATGTTATAGACCTGCTAGGAAATTCAGATGTTTTCGGGTCGTGAATCACTCATTTACTATTTTTGTCGTTGATTGGTTTTATTTCTATGTACTTAACAAAATGTAGCCAATAAGCGGTAGAGTTATAGAGGGTGTATTTTTTGGACGGGGCAGTAATAGGGTATTTAACTCTAAATTAAAAAAATATATAAATATATAATTGAGATGGCTAAGGCAAAAAGCGGTCAGAAAATGTTCGTTATATTTCATAAAATGACAACTTAATTTTAAAATTCAATTCATAGCTTATATAAGTTTTTTTACTTATCTGTTTTTAAACACCATGAAATAGTAGGCGCAATGTTGTTACGTCATTCGGCTGTGTAGGCATAGAAAGTATCAACAGTCATCAGCAACATCAGCGCATTTGTTCATGTCTCACATCCAACTGGCGTCATGACCACAGAGCAATACGGTAAATGGCGTCCACTGCATCTAACGTTTTCGTCTAGTCTCGCGCGCAATAAGAAAATGTATTTTTTTTTATTTTAGGGCACTTATCGATTGGGTAAGAATTTTGTATATTTTTTTGTTTAATAGCACTATTATGGAACATAATAGGCACCCTAGTAACCAGCTGGAGGAATTCTATCGGTAATAACGATATGTTTTCTATTCTAGTCAAATAAATCCTTTATCTGTCATTACACAACTTTTTAAGTCCTCTTTCCCACATGTAAAACCTCATTAACCCTATTTTAATAAAGAGAAAATGTGGAATTATTCAGAAGTTCATATTTCGAATGAATCGAATCGTATTTCGTATTTAGAACAAGTGCGTTTTAACGAACACTTAAAGCTCAAAGTGTATTGAAATACACAGCTCCTTGAGAACAGCTGGTAAAAAACTTTTTATTTGGTTCATACAGTGAAACAATCCAACTCCAAAGTTTTATTAACTAGAAAGAAAAGTCAAATTTACTTATAGAAAATGATTGGTATCAAAAGTACTATTTTAACAGCTTTATAAAATTAAAATAAACAATTTGATAATCATCGCCATCAGATCATCAGACGTAGTATTAGCTGAACATATAAATTCACAGTTTAGAGCGACCGCAGCATATCTCGCAACACCAAAGTAAGACTAGTCAAAACCCTTGACTTCTCCATCTTTTAATATGGCGCTGAAACATGGACGCTAATGAAGGCCGACCGTGACCGCATACACTTTCGAAATGTGGTGCTGGAGGAGAATGTTAAAAGTACTATGGAAGGCGTACCAACGTTTCCATATTGCCTGAGCTGAAGGTGGAGACGAGACTGTCCTCCATGTGCCTACGCAAAGTCTTGACGTTCTTTGATCACATAACCAGGAAAACCGATAGCAATCACGAACAGCTAATGCTCGCCGGAAAGGTCGAACAAAAACGTCCTAGAGGAGGCAGTCTACTTGGATGATCGGACCAGATCCTGGACCCGAATTTCCACAACGTTCTTCACGCCGCCAAGGACTGATGCAAGATCATTCCACAGGGGAATCACGTCTTCAGACATGAGGAAATACGACGCGAGGAAGTATTAACAGATTGACATCGTTATACATTTTTAGCGTTCAAAGCACAAAAAATAAGGATTATTTTCAATATTTTGAATAAAAACATATGTCCAGCAGTGGACTGATATAGGTTGATGATGATGAATAAAAACAGTAATTTTTCTGAAGATCCTACGGTGAAGCGTGTGTGTGTACTTTATAAGTAGATACCTATCTATATATATAATCTTTCGAAGATATTCTTTAAACATGACTGTGAGAAGAGAGAACCAGTTTTAAAAAGTAGTGTGCTAGCTGACCTTTATTTCACTGTCACACAGCGCGAAGTAAAATTAATATTTGACGTTCATCGGAGTAGGAATTATTAATTGTTTCAATAATTATTGTGTAATTTCGTTAAAACTTTTATGAATCGAGACTGGTTATAACGAAGTTCAACTGTGTTCTTACGGTCGGCACGGGTGTTGAGACTCGGCGGGTTTAATGTTACCTGAAACAAAAAATATAAATTAAACCACAATTTTTAAACACACGTCAGACTGCCTTTTTCTGCCCACTGTTGGACATAGGCCTTCCCTGATAAGCCACTTTATGGGGCCGGAGTAGCACTGAGGATCAACGTGGAACTTGTCATATTTGTTAAAAAAAAAACGGCTATGTGCAACATGTCCAAGTAAAAAAAAATCTGTCACCAACTTCAAAAAGTAGGTTCTATATTTGTAGCGGCGTGAATGCTACATAACTATTGTGACGATTTCTAGTGGTTTATGTCGATGAGATTTAGAAATAAAAATGTCAACGTTCAAGTAGCAAGATTGCGAGTAGCAGATCCTGGACTGTTGATTTTGTCAGGATTTTGTACGCAAAGGATCCCAACATAAATCTATCAATTAAACCGACTTCATATTCCTGAATACTGATAAAATACAGCCCACTGATAGACGGACGGACAGACAGACGCCGACCTCGGTTTAGCTATAAGGGTTCCGTGGGCACTATTTGGGTACCCACAGAACCCTACGAATAGCTCGATAAATCGCAATAAATCTTATCCATTCTTATTTATGTACACACTCCTAAAAATAACATTTTAAATATTAAATAAGATAGCAACACTTCAAAAGCAAAAGCAATTTCTGTAGCGCGTTTTATAACCCCCAAGATTGCATGAGAAAATTGTAAAGTGTAAAATGGTATAACCCATTTCCTTTAACATTTTACGCTATCAAAAAGAATGGAAAATGGGACCTAAATATTTATGATTATGTACTTATATACGATGCTATGATTCGAGATGTAGGGTAGTTTTATGTAAACATGATTTTAGGGAGGGGGTGTCATCGATAAAGAAACTTTAGTATTTGTCGATGCGTAACGTCAAAAACAGAAACAAAATCACATTCTTGGTTGAAATCGAATTCTGGCAAATAGGTTTCCAATAATTGTAAAATAACAAATAAATAATTATAGAAAATCACTCTTAATATGTCTGTGAATAAAGTAAGCGACAAGACGTTTGTGGTAGCTACCTTGATGAAGCAAAATCTGGTTCATGTTGTAATAAAATGTAGAACATTAAATGATCAACGCGTACCTCGTACGTGTACGACTTTACGTCACACGTGTCCCATCACTATACAACACAGTTACTCCCTAGCGACACGCGGAAACCTCCATGAATATAAACTGAGTGAATATATTCAATTCTCTTTACCACCTCCTCCTTACACTTGACACTGATGGGAACTGAATGATTATAACACACAGTACTAAAGAAAGTTAGATGACATACCAGTGCGTGCTCTACGAAATATTTTTTTATTTAATTTCTCTTTTATAAATTCATCCCCAAGATTAAAGTACCTACCCATTGTATAAGTACCGAACCTGCGTCTTCTATTTCATAGAATGGAATTGAGAATGACGTCATCTCTCATACTGTCATGCTCTGTTTAAATCCAATCTGAACGGAGCAGTAGCATGAGACCTCATTTTTAATCATCATCATCAGCCTATTATAGTAGTCTCGAACTCGTCGGGCCATTTACAATACCATTATAAAATCAAAAATCAAAATCAAAAATTCTTTATTTCCATAAATACAAAAATGTATACTTAGAAAAGGTCAAATTCTTTAAATAAAACACTGAAACGGAAATAAAGTGGTACTTTTGATTTCTGTCGCTTCGGTATGTAGACTAAAGTAAAGAAGCGACTAAGAAACCTTTAGCCTGTTAGTTGTTATTTTTCGAGTTGGAGCAAAACCCGTCCCAAGCTTTTTTATTTTATATTAGATATTTTGTAGTAAGTCTTTTTGCACAGAAAGGGTTTGACAATTTGTTTGAATTTATTTATTGATAGATTTTGCAACTCACTAGGAGTTTTGTTGTATAAGCGAAATTAAAGTACGCAGGTTTTATGTACCTTTTTTTAGACACCATCATTTCTAAGTAAGGTCATTCCCGCTTTTTTTATAGCGTTCTAACCAATTTTGTAAGACAATTTATCGATATCGATAAAAGCATCGTGCCGTCACTATTTAACACAGTAACCCAGTGACGTCCCTAACGATACGTCGTAACCCCATGAATACAAAGTGATGTACAATGCACTTTGCCACACAAGACTAACATTTTACATTGATATGAACGATGATTTTTACAACACACAGGATGCTTATAAGGGTTTAATGGTTTGTTTTTTTGGCGTAGCAGGCGATGGCCTGTTTTTATTCCGTCAAGTTTGATCTTTGTCGCAACAGAAATAATTATTATCTAAAAATAATTTGAAATACAGAAATAGAACTACATTATAATGGCAAAATCAATTTACATGTCGAATTTTCATAAAAATTGTTTTGATACAGATTGGTTGGTTCAATTTTAATCGATTACCAAATTAGGTTAGCAGTAATTTATGTGACTAAAACATAATTTAACGTTAAGTGCGAGTCAGACTCGCGCAACGAGGGTTCCGTAACTAAACATTCTATTAATTAAATAATTATAAGACCTTGTTTCTTGCCAAATCTCATGATTTTAGCTCAACGGGAAGTACGTAGGTACTGTACCCCTATAGGCTTTGATCCAAGGCGAGAAACAAAAAATATTTTTTCTGTGAATAAACTACAAAACGGTTTTCGGATTTTTTTTCGTTCGTCGGTGCTATAAGACCTTTCTTATTAACTAAGTTAAATGTTACTTTAGGTATCTGCGGACTTAAGATGATTATTTAGAATAAAAAGTAGCTATGGTAGCTACTTTTTATTCTAAATAACGCATTCCAAGCCGCGGGTAGACGCTAATAATACAAACCGCTGTTACGTTATTCTCTGGGTGCAATTCATTAATCTTGGACGCGCGCAATTCGGGGACGGCACTGTGCTGTAGCAAGTCATGCAGAAAATATGTGCAGGTTTTTGTATTTCTTATTTGGTGGTGAAATAATCGAGCGCATAATTGATGTTGCTAGGATGGTCACCATCGGCGTCTAAGCCTGATCACCAATTACAATTTTATTATAGGTTTACTGCATTTGCTAGTGTCTATGCTGCGTTTTCCCTACAAAACCGTCAAAATCAGGTCAAAATCAGACAACGTCGCCGTCGCAGATGAGTCGACGATGAACGACGCAAAAAAATTATGGTTGGGTTGGCGTTTACTGGCTACGATTGCTATTGACCCGGGGATGTTAGATGCCGACTCAGAAATTATGACATCGGTCTGTCAAAAATATGGTACTTTTCAGAAAATTAAGGTACGGTTTCTAAAAGTCTCACAGTCACACGGTTATTAATTGGTTTGAGTTAATATTACAGTTTTTTGTAGAAACATGGCTAGCTAAGTAGAAAGGTATATTAACTCGGGATAACGAGCGACGCAAGTCACAGATCGAACCTAAAACAGATACTAAGTTAAGTATCTGTTTCGAAATTTGTGAATTGTGTTGTATTTGATACAGTTGTATCAAATACAACACAATTCACAAATTTTGAAACAGAAAACAGAGTCACCGAGTTTCAAAATTATAGATAAACCAAGAGTTACTATTACTACTCAAGCCAGTCAATACAAGATATTATCATAAACCGAATGAACGAACCGTATGAACGGATGAATGAAATGAAGAAAGAAATCTTCGGTTCGCGAGAGAGATTCAACATACACAACTTGTATTGGTTATCCTCCATCTCTCTCGCACCAGTGCAGTCAACGTCAAACGTTACCTAAAGAGGCCGTTTCATTCTACGCATAATACATCGATTGTAAAATTATTCTTATGAGATTAAGAGTAAGGCTTCATAGCACAGATTTGATCATATTATACGTACAGAGTAGTGCTTAGCAGCGGAAACGAAACGTTTCTGTCGTTCGTTCCATTACATGACAAAATAATTTTGATGATTGAAAATTATGGTACATTTGCGTACCATAATAGAAGTACTATGGTACATGGTACGAAGACCTGGATTATGGTACGTGTACCATAATTATGGTACGTCTGACATCCCTGTATTGACCACTAAACTAACAAAAGAATGACAGTAAATTATTTGCATAATTCGGTCTAGATTATATTTATTTGGTCGCCACCATAAGTAGTCTTACTTTTCCGCGTCATAAGTTCTTACAAAACTAGGCAATTTCATTAAAATACCATCACATACGGAGGCGTGCAATTCGCAAGAATTTCATTCCAAAGCAGAAATACAACGCACGAGCGAACCCAAATTCAATTCAAAGAACCATGCAATAAATAACCAGTAAACAGAATTAATTCAGAAATTCAACAAATACAATTATTTAGCGCCATTACTCAAGTAATGCCGGGTAAAACGTCTAAATAGCATAAATTATAGGCCCGAGGGAAATAGTTCGTGGCTCACTCTCGGATACAGCCATCCTTCATGTGCTAGCATTAATTTCTGGGATGAGCGTTTTTGCGTAGAAACGCGGGCGTAAGTTATAAGCGAATAAAAACGATTTATTCTGACTTTTGTAGATGATTAGGTACTTATCCGATTATGTATGCAAAATTTCATTAAAATCGGGGACGCAGTTTCCAAATGAATCGAAAAGTACGTTTGTATGGGAGGAGGTTCAGGCCCTTTTTAAAAATAGAATATTGAACAGCGTTTATCTCACTCAAAGTACCAGGAGAGTAGAAACGCATAGGATTTAAGGTAAATTTACGAAATGATTTAACGCATATTTTCCATCACATTAATATTAAACAGCGTTTATCTCAATCAAAGTACCAGGAGAGTAGAAATGTATATGATATTCGCTTTTTCCTGTCCCTTAGACATTTACCTGGCAGAAACCCGTTCCCGCCATAACTTGCTTCATCCTGCCTTAATGAATTACGTTTCTGATAGCGCGGCTATTAAGAAAAAGGTCTTCCAGGCCATAAGCTTGTTTATTGAACGAGATACTTAGGCGTCATGACACACTAATCAAATAAATCATGACACACTAATCATGACACACTAATCAAATAAATGCCAAAGTTTGGATGGGTGGATGGATGAATGGAAGGATGTATGTTTGTTGCTTCTTCATGCCAAAACTACTTATTGAACGGATCAGGCTGAAATTTTGATATAGGTCTCATCATCTTCGTGAGCCTATAGTCCACTGCTGGACATGATAAAGATAAAGATTTTTTATTTGCCAAAACATGTGTTATGTAAGGTAATAAGTAAATACATTTTATGGATCAACATGCTTAACCGTCAATCGGCATGCAAAAATATGTTTGAGAGAGAATGACGTGCAATAACTTATTATTTCGGTACCTACTAAAGTTTATCATTGAAAAAATCAATCAATTATTATAATAACACTTACAAAATAGTAACATTTTCAATTTCTGTCTAAAGAGTTCAACATTTAACATGTCTTCCCTAATGAGTGTCATAGCGCTCTGTCTTCTGCTTGCCACTCTGCCACCTTGCTACCTTGCCCGAAGGCGTAATACTACTACGTTTACCGAGTCGCGGTCTTCACTTAAGAACAAGTTTACCTCAGCGGTAGTGGGTTCTTTGTGAGATATAACTTTTGTTCTCTGCCGAATGTAATCGTTACGAATCCTATTCTTCAGAGTAACTCTGAGCTCTCTCCATAGTAACTGAGCGACGTTAAACTGGTGGACCAACCCCACCGAGAGTGTCAACGTCTCAGCTCCGTAGGTCATGACTGGTAGGGCGCACTGATTGCCTAGACATCGAATAACAGCGGTGTTCCGGTGAACACGGTTGTTTTTTATCCCACAAATTAGGTAAATGGAATAGAAATATTCTTTAAGCGCACTACGCGTCAGTTGAACTGCGCGGCCGCGGCAGTGCCCGTCAAATCATAACTGATTTGGCAGTGCCGCGAAATTACCAAAAAAGCCGGGCAGTACCGCTGACGCGTAGTGCGATCAGTCTCATAAAATGTTATACAAAGAATAACTGGCTGCACCGTGTCGCGCAGGTCCGTTGTGCAGTTCCGATCAGTGCGAGTGAACCTTTAGACTTTTCCATAGAAAAGACGCGTGCAAAGTTGCGTGCTGAGACTAGTAGTGCATAGATGTAGTTCTAGACCTGGTATAACATAATTGGTACTTCATATCCTGGAAAAATAGCATGCGAAGCCGCAGGCTGGAGCTGTTAAACTATGAAACCATTTTATGGACTTGCATTAACTGTTACAGGTTTTATCACTTTAGTTTTTACTATTTCTAAAAATCCTAAAATCTTTTTAAAATAGTTCCATTATGGCTCCACCCCACTAAAACCATTTTTTCACTGTCACTCGCGTTATTTATAAACTTGGACTCAGACTCAGTACCTACCTAGGTATAATTTATTGAAAAATAAAAATATGGAATAACTATTGTACCTTAAAAGAATGTGTAGTTAAAAAAGAAACGCGATGCTTTTAGATTTAGGAAAAGGCGCTTGTCAGATTTCTGCGGTGACTAAATAAAAATCATGTACCCAAAAAAATGTATACAAAAAGAACCTTGTCTGCTGTGATTATGTACTTTTATTTTTACGTACGATCAAATGGATTTTATATTAAAGTTCATAAAAACGGGATATTTACCATGCAAAGAAAATTACAATCAAATAATAGAATTACATTAAAACTAACTGCAGACTGTTTCAAACAATCTACAGATAACTCAACTGATCCATATTAATACCAGACGGAAGCGTGCCCAAGACGCTAGCTGCATTGCCCCGCTGTATAGCAATGCTGATGCGCTGCGCCAGATACTCACCAGCTCTCAGGTCACGCGTAGCTTTGACCAGACGCTCAGATAATTTTTTGAAAACCGGGACCTCGGTACCTCACAGACCCAGAGTCTTGACTCCTAGGGGAGCAAAATGCGTAGGCTCTGTCGAGACCTGCACCATGATTTGATTGTTGAACTTTCCAATATTTCGTATTCTGTGCTGTAGGTAATATTGGAAAGCTCAAAAATCTAATCATCGTTAATATCCGGTTTTAAAGGACTTTAGTATTAATAACCATATAAATTTTCAAAATTTTAACTGTATTATAACTGTATATGGTTCTACAAATAATAATATATGCGAATAAATGATAAAAGTACGAAGATACAATATGTCACTGAAAGCGATTTCTCCCAGGCAACATACATCGCGCATCGTAACAAAGTAAAGCCACGTTTACAAACAACCATCAATACAGTGTCTAAATTACATTTAGTCTCCTGGGAGCTTGATGGATCGCACCGTCCATCGTTTTTGAAACATTTTTCCCAAACAATATCTATTTATAACGTTTAGCAGAGTTTGACAGATTGACAGATGGACTGATGGTCTGCTTTTTATGTAGTATTTACGTTAAACAAAAAATAAAACATGGCTTCTTGCGTCGGGACAGGTGTCAAATAACGCTGGACAATTCATACAGTACCATGTAAACCCAAAGAAAGCAGAGCTGTGTTATGGGTACGATAACTAATTAGGATAGATAGAAAATTAAGATTGTTGGCAAAACCAACATATTGTATTGTGTAAGATACTTTTGTGATACTAAGTGCTGCTCGCGGCTTCACCCGCGCTTTTAATTATGTCTCATTTTTCGGATTAATATAGCCTATAATAACCTATAATAATATAGCCTACGACACTCACAAATAACGAAGCTTTATGAGAATTTTCAAAATCGGTTCAGTAGATTCAAAGATTTCCCCCTACAACCTCACAAACTCACAAACTTTACCTCTTTATAATATAAGTATATGTATGTATGTAGTATGTGTAGATATAAATGTACAGTGCGCGTCACAATTAAGTATCCCCCTATCTCAATGTATGTGTCTCATTTTCTTTTCATATTTTTGACGTTTCTAACAAAAATTGTATGTTCTGTATCAGTAAAACGTAATTTTTCTATAAATTGTTTAATTTCATTTTCATTTGGTAACCTTACTTAAAATTCGACCATTTCTCTAAGTATCAACTTGGCCTTGCGGTAGTAACCGGCAAATTAATGCCAGACAATATAAGAGTGACATGGTTCGAATCTCGTGAGCGGTGTTTCGTTTTTTTTTTATCAATTGTTATCTTTTTTCTTTGCAATATGTAAGATTTTTAATTGATATTATTCTTTATGGGCTTAATTGCAAGTTTGCAAGTTAATGAAAAAAAAAAACAAAATTACAAAAAATGATATTCTATAAATGTCTACAATATTATACAATAACTACTACGTATAAATCGAACTCGTATGACGAAATAATTGTTTTGATAAACCATAATAACAAATAATATCTGTAAACAGTGAAAGGTTTTTTATAATAGATTGTGATAATTTATTCAAAAATAAAGAACATTGGTAACAATATTTCGATCTCTCGCAAAATATGCACAAAGCAAACCACACGAAATAAGACGAGTGACAATTACTTTGTTCGCTACAAACGACAAAGTCAAAACCTACCCGCATCCATAAAAAAAAAGTAAGACTTGGCATTAAAAATAGGGACTAATTAGACCGATAGACAAAATTGGACACGTTGTTCCATCAGCTAAATAGCTCAGTTGATCTAATGCCGAGAATTCGAGTCTCCATATAAAGGGTGGGTGGTTCGATCCCTAGCGGCTTGATAAGTTTTTGCTTTGAAAATTAGTCACAAGCGAATAGAAGTTAGAAAATATTTTGTAGACAAGGGGGATACTTAATTCTGACGCGCACTGTACCTACTAGTGGTTTCTTTCTAACTTCTCACACTAGTGGACAAACATTTTAAGCGAAAAATAATCAACATCACTTTATTTAATCATTAATAATATTTTTTAGTATAAAATTTTACTTATCTTAGTAATTTTTTGTAAGACGTATAAAGAAATAAAGTACATAAATAGATAAATAAATAAATAATGCTGGACAATTCACACAGCATTCTCTAGCCCCAAGCTAAGCAGGGTTTGTGTTATGGGTAGGTACTAGATAACTAATATACATAATATAATACAGTACATAGATAGATATTTTTTATTATACATAGAAAACGACCAGAACACCCTGAACAAATGTCTGCAGATCGTACACACATTTGTTCCGAGGCGGGAATTGAATTCGTTACCTTCTGTGCCGAAGGCAGGCCTTTGCAAACAGCGCCACATCGGTCGTCCACCTCACACCACATCGATGTTTTTTACACATAAAAAACACACGGAACAAAATATGTTCAGATAGCTTGGTCATTCATCATTCGTACCCAAAGCGGGAATCGAACCCGCAAACTTCTGTGACAATATTCCGGAAAAGACATAAAATAAGTCTTTATGTATGACTTTATAAAGCTTTATACATCGTAATTGTAAAAAGTTAATTAAAACATCAAATAAAACATAAAACAATAAATCTTCATAAAAAATTCCATAAATCACGAATAATTATAAATTCAGCGTTCAGATATAACCAGGAAAAATACCCGGTTACTCATTTCGTTATCCGTAATAACCCGGATCAAAACGCTGTTCGGATAATCCGGACAAAATAATCCACGCGATCAAAATGGGATGGGTGGGATCTTTTCCAACTAACCTCCGAAGTTTGCAATTACATGGTTGTCGCAGATCAGAGGCACACCGTTACCGCACATCAAAAAAGTGTTCATTCGAATCGAATATGGGCTTTGCTCGGTAGTCGGAAGGCAGCGCCATTCTATTGTGTACCCTTGACATTAATTAGCTGTGAGCTGGTGCAAACACAGACTTAGAATAATAAACAGACGGAATATTAATACCTAGATCATACCACAATTTTTTATCAGTTTCGCACTCAGCTACAGTTCGTT
Organism: Eupithecia exiguata; assembly: GCA_947086465.1. Lineage (NCBI taxonomy): Eukaryota > Metazoa > Arthropoda > Insecta > Lepidoptera > Geometridae > Eupithecia > Eupithecia exiguata. The sequence goes on along the minus strand of OX352248.1, from coordinate 1,088,348 downwards.
AGTGGCATCTCATTCTTCCACCTATTGCAATACTGACTCACACATAAACAAATGTCAACGCGTGGTATTTTCATTCCGCGCCGCCATTTTTAAATAATCTCCCAAACAACAGGTAGGTACATAGATTTTATAAGGGAGTTGTGAATCTCTCATATTAGCTTATCAAAGGAAGGAGGCAAGACAGTAGGCACCATCGAACCGCCATCGAAAGGAATAATTTCGTTCTTTCACGATTTGAAAGAGGTTTGTGGCATTCTAACCCTCCATGGTTGTTGACCAAAATGAGTTTCTGACATTCGACCTGTATTTTATTTATCAAAATATTATTTTCTCGCTAGTCGAGGTGAAAAGTTGTACGTTTATTCACAATTCCCCATTCATCTGAGTAAAAGAAATGACGTAAAAAAAGAATCTATGGTTCTCAAACATTTTTTCGCAATATAGTATGCATTTTTGGATTTGCCTATATCTTTTTATTAGTTAGTATGCATTGTAATCTTTACCTCTTTAAATTGATAGTGTAGAAGTATATAGGTATGAATATTTAAGGAATTGTTCTAGTTAAACCTGACAATGAATATAAGTAAAATGTATTTTATACAATACAAATAATATTATTGTTAAGTTAATCACTAAAAATAGCTATTTGATGATGAGGAACTCTCACACAGTTCAATGAAAAAACGTCGTTTATTATTATTTATTAGGGTTAATAAAGGCAACGAAAGTTTGATTATCCTTGTATTTTTAGGTTTTTTTAGTGTAATCATCATGTTGTAATTTCGTAGTCCGTGACTTCAAAGTTTTCTTGTAGTGTTCCTTAAAGAACCTTTTTTATAGTTTGTTTACATTATTTCTTTTGCTCGGCTGAATAGACTATAGAAAGCGTAATGTTGAGGCATGTTCAACATTGTAATTTGACAAGGTTCCATAGAATAGAGCGCGATGATTAAAAACATAAAATATTTATACCGAAAATCAGGGAATGTTTTATGTACAACATAAATTACAGGCGGCGTCGATAAGAAGATAGCATTTCTATATTTATGAGCTCGGTTGGTATCAGCTTTGGGATCGCATACGGGTAGAGTTAAGGTCGTCGCATATATACACAAGCAAAAGTGCACAGGCAGCATCACTCCCGTAAAGCACCTGCACGCCTCTGCCTTAGGCTAAACCCGTATTACCGGTGTTGGATTTATTTGCAATGTCCCATATGCTATCTGACAGTCTCAAGTCTCAGTCACTTATCTAATTAAGTTAACTTTATAAACGTGAGACACTGGTCCTTTTAGGCAGTGCCTTAGCAAGTCACCAAATCATCAAAAAAGTGGTCAGCCTTCAGAATTACTGAACATAGTAACAACACAGAGTCATCAAAGCTACAGAACGGATTGGGTAAAACTTTTCAAGGTTTGTAGAACTCTACCTTTTTACAGGAAAAAGTTTGAGAAAGCGCGGATAAAAACTAAGACCCATATTATGAAAAGCTGCTCGGTCATCTATGCTTGAGTAACGATTTTCTATGATATAAACGTTACTTATGCATCTATGACTGAGCAAGCTTTCACAATAGGGGCCAAAGTCTTTCATAATATTGTTTTTATTATAAAAACAATAAAGTTTATATAAAATATTATTAACTGGGAGCGTAACATGTGAACCCATAAAAAAAAGAATAAAAGCAGTCTCTTTTTTTTAAAAAAAAAAGCGTATTCTATGTTCAAAATATCGTAGAACAAAAGTATTCGAAATAACAGGATGAGACTAAGATATCATTGAGAACCATTGAGCCGCGGGAAATTTTTATATTTCTCGCACTTGACCGATTTTTTACTACTCAAGATGGCGACCGACTTCGAGTAGTAGTGCAAGAGCCTGCGACGATTTGCTTCAACTGAACCGCCTCTATCCATCGACTGCCTGCGCCCGCTGGCTTACATACCTTGGCCAAAATATATCTACTTACTTACCAAAACTTTAACGTTTATTTGATTAGTGTGACAGAACTCAAAAAGACTCAGTGCTTTATTTCATTTAAGGCGCATACCCCAGTCAAACTAGCGCCGCCACCAACTTAGTGAATCGGAGTTGCCCTTGGTGGCCACCCAAATCTATTTTCGATTCACTGCCTAAACTAAATGGAATAAAACAAAATAAAAAAACAGAATAAAAAAATAACAGACACATAAAAAAAGTTTATAATAGGTATCACAAACTGAGCGATGGATTTTTGAAATTTCCTTTGTTTAACGGAATACTAAGATAAAGTTGGTGGCGGCGCTAGTTTGACTGGGGTATGCGCCTTAAGGTGGAAGCGCACTACGCGTCAGTGGAACTGCGCGGCCGCGGCACTACCCGTCAAATTAGAACAAATCACCAAAAAAGTCGCGCAGTTCCGCTGACGCGTAGCGCGATCAGTCTCATGCGATTTCTTACAAAGAATAACTGCCCGCGCCGTGTCGCGCAGTTCCGTTGTAGTGCAGCTCCACTCAGTGCGAGTGGAGCTTTACGCCTTACAGGACTCTTGAACACGTCACAAAATTCAGATTGCATAAGTAAAACTAGGAAATAAAGTGATCACTTTGATTTTTTGTCCACTTCTATCTTTTTAAGGTAAAGTAAAGAAGCGAACAAGAAACCTTTACCATGTTAGAATGTTAGTTTTCGAATTGGAGCAAAACTGGTCCCTTGCTTTTTTATCCTATCCTAATCTGATATTTTGTAGTAAGCCTTTTTGATGTGTTTGAAAATGTGTTTCAATTTATTTATTGATAATTTTTACAACTTACTTGGCGATTTGTTGTAGAAGCATGAAACCTAAGTATCATGTTTAATAAACAAGCCTGAAAGACATAATTCCTATTTGCCGCGCCATCAGGAACGTAACTCATTTAGGCGGACTGAAGCAAGTTACGGCGGGAACGGATTTCTACCACCTAAATCATGCGCTGAAACCTCCGCCGGCTCTCCAACCACTCAACAATTTTTCGAAGGCAAAGTTTCCCGCCAACTACGACTTGTCGATTTCAACAATGTCGAAATGTAGGTCTTGCGATATTCAATTTTGTCCAGCGCTGGGAAAGTTTTAATGGACTGTTTTATTTCATCCGACGGGGAGCTGTGTTTGCTTTTAATTGGCACTTGTTCTGTCCTATTAAAGGGTTTATTTTGGGACGGATTGCTGATAGTTTTGGAAAAACCGACGACGAAGGTCCGCCAGCGACGCAGGAGGTTGTGGGTTTGATTCCTGCCTTAGGATAAATGTTTATACAATCTGCAAATATTTGTACCGGGTGTTCTAAGTATTTCTTTGTAATAAATTCTATTATCTATGTATATCGATCATCTAGTGGGTACCCATGACACAAGCTCTGCTTAGTTTAGGGGTAGACGATGCTGTGTGGATTATCCAGCATTATTTAGGTTTAAACCTTCTTTAAACCTAAATAATGCTTAAGCTTTAGATAAGAAGAAATGATCAAAAGCGGACTCCCTCGGGTCCGAAATTGCTCCCTTATTATTTGGTACACAAGTTGTTACGTGGCACCTTGTTTAAAAGAGTGAACAAAACTAGTGCCACTAGTGCGTGGATTGCGAATGCTTTTGAAAACTATTTTGCTACGCCATTTTCGCTTTTTTAATCGACTTCGAAAAGGAGGAGTTTCTCAATCTGGCTGTATGTATTTTTTAACCTAGATTAACCTACCAATGTTTTATAGCGACTATCTATATCTTTGTTTACTTACGGGAGAGAGTTTTACTTATTAATCAGTCCTGGGCCAGTTGGACTTTAATGGTTACTCTACTGTCAGTAAAGTAGGTAGATGATATCTTAACTGGACAAGACACAACTAGGTAGGTTATCAATACAATACAATACAAAAATACTTTATTGTACACCATATAATAACATTACAGAGAGACATCACATAAGATAAGTACAATGGGCGGCCTTATCAAGAAGCGATCTCTTCCAGGCAACCTATAGATGGACAGAATTGTGAGTTTAAGAAAAGCAGGGGGTGTACCAAAGATAATCTAAAATACATATTTAACACTATAAAGACCTATTTCATATGTTTATCATTTTCATTATCAGCTTATGTTATCAGTCCCATCAGCCTATGTCCACAGCTGGACATACGCCTCTTCTAATGAGCGCCATAGCGCCCTGTCTTCAGCTTGCCGCATCCCGCATCTGCCTGCAGTCTTTCGCAGGTTGTCGTCTTACCTGGCAGAAGGGCATCCTACACTACGTAGGTGTTGAACCCAAAAAGCCCCTAACCCTTAAACGACCTTTATGTACATAGGTAGATGGGTAGGTACCTTATAACACTATCGGACCATAAACAAAACCTTGTGCCGCCATTAAATTACCCAGTTAAAGATTATTCACCGGACTCTTACCCAACCCTGGCAATCACAACAGTCAAGAACATACCCTATTTCACCCGCCATAAGGCCCAAAATAATTCACGATGAAATAGGGTTGCCAGTGCCACTTCGTAATTGCGATAGTTTAGGGTAATAATTTTATTTACGTTCTCTCGTTTTCAGGGTTAGTTTTGGGGAAAACGGGTTTTTTCAAGCAGCAACCTTACCAATGTGTTTTAGGAGACGTTTGGGAGTTTTCATTTTGTATATTGAGAACAATATTTTTTGGAAAAGTGGAAAATTATACCGGGGTTTCTGTAAGTATTATTTTCTGTCTCATAAGATAAGGCAAGTGGTATGCTCAAAATATGAATGTTTGTAATTCAAAATAACGAGTCGTGAAAGAGAATGTGTGAAAAATGTTTTTATAGTTAATTAAGTTTTAAAATCTCATCACAGAAAGATAGTGCGCAATCGTTACTGAATATTCAATCGTGAAATTAATTTAACCAGTTAAAGTTATACATTAATCTATAAATATAAAGGCTACAGTTTGAATAAATTGAAGTTTTGTAGGTTTGTTCACTTTATTCTTCACACCAAAGAATCAAGTGATAGAAAGATAAATGAGAGATCTCATTTATCTTTTTTATTGTACCTCAAAATAAAAAATGTACCATAACGGAACAGAAAAATCGAGGTGTAGCGCGTTCGTCCCAAAGTGGTCCGAACACGTAAAATAAAATATAGCGCAAGTCCGCGAAGTCGTTCCTCTTTCGTCCTACTTTTTAAAGGCAGGCTTTATTACATCGACCACATTCTCATGTTAGAAGCGGGTCTGATATGCAGATTCGAATGCCATCGTTGCGAAACACGCTGTTTCGAAAAAAATAACGAGTGGTACGCCCTTTCGAAAAACCGTTGTTTCGAAAATTGCTATACCGAATGACGAATCCGCGAACTACGCTGTCCATTGCTGCTATTGTCATGCCTATATGTTAGAAGCTTAAATCAATACGGAAAGAAAATGCTTTGAAGTTTTTGGTAGAAATATTGCAACGTTCCCTAATAATAGTTCTAGTCTAATAGTAATTCTAGATAATGAAATAAAATGTTATAATAAAATATATTTTTTTTTATCTCGGTAGAAACTCGACAGTCTCAAGCAAAAGCTTCCTCTAAAAAAATATGTTAGTTCAATTTATTTTCCCAGTAGTGGTACCAAATAGTCAGACAAAATCTCATCAAAATGCCGATGTCAATGCAAATAAATTCGGATACGCTAGATATCAATAAAAACGTCGCTCGGATACGTCGTGCGTATTGCGGTGACGTTCTGCGATTCTAACCGAATAATACGGTGGGAAGAACAAGATCGAGTTATTACTATTGGAACTCGATTGTAAATGAGACGATGTCATTTGAAAGACCAAAGTGAATGAAGTCATACAATAGAAGTGGCGGGGCGGGCGAAGGTCCGCCTGCGACGCAGGAGGTTGCGGGTTCGATGCCCGGGATAAAATGTTTGTAGGATCTTTATAGATATTTGAAACGGGTCTTCTGCGTGCAGTCTATGTATGAAGAAAAATATCTATCTACCATAATATCTAGCAGCAATAGCATTGTTCAACTGAAAAGGTTGGGCTGACCATGTCGCTGATGAGATGATAACTGTCGTTTCACTCTACATTGTGTAAGAACGGAGGTCTGTTCTTCGGAAAAATTATACGTTGACGACTCACATCTATCCTGCAGGTGCAGATGGACAACTGAGTCGTGGGCAATGAAAGTATATAAGTCGTAGAACCCGTGGCCGTTGGGACCGTTTTGAGTTCTTGTTTTCGTTCTATGTACGCGTACGGCTCGAACGCCATTTAGAAAGCGTGTCGTGGACAAGAGGACCCGCCCAGAACGCCGTATGGTTAAAAACACGGCAAAATTACTGGACGAGTCAACCGCCTGTTTTCTTTTTTGAAAATGACGTCAAAGTAAATCTCGGGTTTAAAGCCGGGAATGCTTTTCGACGGTACAAAAAACGCAGGTTTCACTGCAAAAAATTGTGTGAACAAAGGCTTGGCTCTCGAGCGGCAATCATCTACCAGAAAGCGCAGTGGCACTCACGTGGTGTACCGACGACCTGGTCAAGGTCGGGAGAAAACGCTGTAATGTATGTAAGTAGATTTAAAAACTTTCCACATGCAAATCAAGAAAATTTGCCACGCTAGAACCACATCTAGAACCAATAGTTCGGCGCAGGATATTGGTTTATGCAAATAACGCGTTGAACGGAGGAAATCGACGCCGTGCTATCAAGTGTTAATTCTTTCCGGATATTCCCTATGGTGTGAGAAGGGAGAACACATACCTAGGTAAGTGATTTTGTAAGGGCACGGAAATCGGTTGCCGTTTTCTTTAAAAACAAACATCACAGTCTAGTCTTGATTTTAGGTAAAAGTTGTCTTTTTGAAACCGATTTACTTATGGCAAATATTTTTTGTTTTGTAATTGTTATCCATTCAGAAAAACTCAACCGATATTTGTATAAAAAACTTTCGTCATTCATACTAGCGATGTATTGTCGTGTTTTTTATTTATCGCGTACCTTGTACTTTGGTTCCCTTACGCGATAAATACTCGATAAATCGTTAACTTCTTGGAGCAGTGATATATATAAAACTTCTAAAGTCAATGCAATCAAAAGTTAAAGCTGTTTATGTCCAATTTTTATGATATTTTCAAGGAAATCACATGCACACAAAACGTTAAGGTACTTTCCGTTGACCTAGAATCGTAAAATTTGGCAGCAAGCAAGGTCTTATTAAACAAGTAAAGGAAAAATGAAATAGGTAAATTTGTATATTATTCGCAAATAAAATATTTTGATTCTCGCCACGGACCGAAAACCTATAGGACCTAGATTCATAAAATTTGACACAAAACAAGGATTTATTGCTATAAGTAACAAGCAAAGCGAAAAATCCCAAAACCGGTAATTTGTAGTTGTTAATGTCTTTGTTTTTAATACACCAAAAAAAATTGTATTCGATTTTTGCATGGGACCAAAACCCGTAAAGCACCAACTTTCCGTTGACCTAAAATCATGATATTTAGCAAGAAACAAGGTCATATCATTGTACGGAACACTCGGAGCGCGAGTCCGACACGTCCTTTACTTTTTTTTGTATAAGATAGACTGCATTTACATTACCTACGAATGAAATGAGCGGCGACGATATTTTTCGCTTCTTCCACTACTGGACAAAAAATTGAAGCGAACAAAATCAATAACATTTTGTTTCTTATTTGATAATAATTACTATTATTAAGCTGTTTATCTATAAAATTTGACTTGTCTAAGTGCTTATTTTGTAAGCCTAAAGAAATAAAGTTATTGAATTTTGAATTTTGAACTTAGACAACGTGCGGATTGTACGAGACATGTTACGTAAAATAACGAACGCGGATTGAAGTACTTTAAGAGCATAAATTGCTCCTCAAACTAAAGTATTAGGTATGCTTTAGTTTAAGGGCAATTTATACAAAAATCAAGCAAAATGTGTATTTTTGAACTCCAAGTTTTATAGTAACCAACGTAAATGTGCAGATTAAAAAAATAGGATATGTATGAAAAAAACATGTAGAAGCCAAGTAATTAAGTAGAATTTATGGAAATTAACTGGTTTCAAAAATAAATAAATAAAAATTTCGCACTAAAAAGCGGTTTTAGTAGAAATGCTTTATTTAAATATCAGCGGCCATACCAAATAATTTTTTACGAATTACGTACCTAGACTATGTTTTTTTAACTCATTAAGGGAGGCATATGTCCAACAGTGGACTACTATAGGCTGATGATGATGATGATGATGACTATGTTTTATTTGAGTACTCGTTTAGTTTTTCTATTTCATGGCTTATATTGCTTACTTTGAATAATTTAATAAAATCTGACCTAAAATTATAGCTCACGGCCATCACTTCTACTATTTTTTTTCTGGCATTGGTCGCACTCTTAACAAATCCTTGACAAATAACTACCTTGGAATAAACCTATTTATCATCCCAACGCTATAATCATCATTATTATTAATTACTGGAGGTACTATAATCGCCTTTTCGTGTGATAATGTAATTAATTACTAACGACTCAATCAATCAGTTTTAGTAGGTATCTACTCATCACACCATTGTTTCTAATGAACCGTAGTGGGGGAAAGCCGTGGTGTCGTGGCATAAGAATCGACCCCCATAGCAACTCGGGCTGAGTAGATGGATGTCGTAAGAGGCGGATAGAACCTAAACAGAAAAATGGCAGTAGCTATCTTCTTTCCTTTTCTATTCTTTGAAAATACTCATAATGTATCTTGAGCACTGCTCTTGTATCTCGTTTTGCATATATGTATATATTTCTGTACTGTATCTACTATTTTTGTATCCGGGTTAAAATTAATATCTTTCTTCTTCCTTCTTCTTTCTTTGTATTTTTAACACCCCCACTGCTATCAGCAAGCGGCCTGCCAAGCGTGCTGATGATGGTAAAACCTCTCTTGTTTGGAGGAGGCACGTTCAGCAGAGTTGTGCTGATGAGGGGATAAGCCAGAGCAGTGAGTTCGATTCTCGCCTAGCTCTATAGGGTGGTTTTTTTGTACTGGGCTGGCAGGGAGTTACCTAAACCGGTGTAGCTACCGAAAAATGGTGTTAGGAGTCTTTACATAATTATTTAGAGGAATCTTAATCCCCATTCCCAGATTAAATAAAATAATACGATTACAAAAATTTAAACATTTTTTTGCTAAATGTATTGTATTTTTATTTCGTAAAAATTTTTTTTGATGGCAATCGATCCTGTTTCTTATACTGATAAAAAACTCATATCGGACCATTTGAGATTGGAGTCAATCGGACTTAATTTTATTCTGGTTAGGAGGTCTAAAACCTGGTACTGACCGGTTTTATCGAGCGAAGGGGAGCTCCCCTTTTTTTTTCCCAAGATTTTAATTGATGGTTTTGACACAAGTGTCCAATAAACGTCAAAGTTAACAGTCGTAGCTGCTTTTTTTCGTTCGATTACATTTTGTTGAACACCAGCCTGTACATATAATATGAATAGATAGACCAGGAAATGTAAAATTTCTTGATTTTCACACAAAAACCTTAAAATTAGTAAGAATTAACGTCAACAAACGCAAAATAATCCAATGACCAAAATATTTTTCACTCGTCATTACCTCCGCTATCTAAAATCCAACAAAAAATATCACAGCACATTGACCAAAGTGTCTACTAAAAATACTTAAAACTGTCGGGAAAATGCTCGAAAATAATACTAAAACTAAACACTTGGCAAAACGAGCACTTAGCACTTGGAAACAAACAATTTCAATCCTCTCCCATCGTAATAAGGCTGTTTTTATTCAGTGAAATTAGCTCTTACTGTGAGATAAGAGTTCCTTGTTTTTAGGGTTCCGTACGCAAAGGGCGACTACGATACTAAGCATTCGCTGTCATGTCACTCCGTCTGTCTGCCAGCAGGCTGTACGATACAGCCTGTATCCTGTGAACGGTAATCTGTAGGCAGTCGAAAAAATCTGTGCGAGTAATTGCTGTTGCTACATACCAAAAAATAAACAAATACATTTTTTAATTTAACTGTTTTAAAACAAACTTTTACCTAAACATGTATCATCGGGAACGTGAAATGGGATGAAGTCGTTTCTTAAATACTTAAATTAAAATCTAAAAAAAACTTAAAACAAGATTTGTCCCACACAGAGCAAGTTATATAAAATTTAAGCTTGTATTTAATAGGGCTCCCAAAAATAACTAATTTTTCCCGACCTTAGCAATCGCTCTGAGTAACTTTAGAACCGTAATTTTATTTATTATTGTGGAAACTATCGTAATACTCACAAGCATCTAGATACACTTCATAATTACAAATAAAATTCCGCACGATAGTACAGAACCTTTCTCTTACAAGTCTTACACGCACTTGACCGGTTTGTTTAGGTTCGGATTGGATTGAACCTTATTCGGTGGAGATAAGAGCGAGACAGTTATTAACAGTTGATTGTTTAGTTAGCGGAGTTTTCCTTAATTTGAGCTTGCCCGCTCTTTCTGTTTCGTTTTTCGATTACTTTTGTTTTTATTAAGTTGGGAACCCCATTTCTTTCAATTGCACGTAGAATTAGTTCAGTGACCTACATTGTTGTTGGCAACTGGATTAAAAGTCTGCTACGGAATATAAGAAAAGATTATTTTAGGCGAAGCGCAAGTTTTCAACCTAGATAATGATAACCTCTTTGGAATTTTCAGTCAATTTTCAGTTCTTAGAGTTCGAAGTTGTAGGAGTTAGATAAGTATATGAATTATTTTGGTTTGAAAAACGATAAGTATGTAAGGTTGACTCGGCAAACGTAGTGTAGGACGCCCTCCGACCAAGTGGGATGACGATTTGCGAAAGACTGCTGGCAGATGCTGGATGCGTCAAGCTGAAGACAGGGCGCTATGGCGCTCATTAGGGGAGGCCTATGTCCAGCAGTGGACTAATATAGGCTGATGATGATGATGTAAGGTTGGCTAACGTTCAAAACCGCGTGCGAAGCCGTTGGCAGGAACTAGTTATTTATACCCTAACCTAAGACCCGACTTCACCAACAGTTATATTTTAAACAGTTGCTTTGACGTTTTTGACACCAATTTTCATACATTAAACGTTATAGTTAACCGATGAAGCTGCCTAATTGTCCGGTTCTCTTTTGGTAAACACAGACCTTAGTTATTTAACCTAGTTAAACTAACAGAGGGAAAAGCAGCCATTCCGTAATTTAAAGTAAGCAGTAGCTACATTTTTCGCTCCGTAATTGACAATGTTGGCTCGTAGTGAAAATGCTACGCCATTTTTCGTATAATACGAGCTGCTAACAAGCTGTTGCCTTCGACTTTACTCAGCATGGTTACGGTGCAGTTGTTAAGTATATTTTAGAAGTAAATTACTTAACATAAAACCTTTAATAACAAAGAAAATTACAATCAAATAATAGAATTAAATTAAAACTAGTATTTACAATTGAAACAATTGAGCTAACTGCAGATTGTTGTTGTTGTTACTGTTTTTGTATACATTTAAATAAATTACATTATATTTAGATTTACAAAGACGAAATAAACATGTTTTAGTGTATATAAACTTACTAAATTTCCAAATTAGTGTATATAAACTTACTAAATTATTACTAGTGGTTTATTTTTCACTTCTTCCAGTACAAACTTAAAGAGAATAAATCAATAAAACCTTTTTTTTATTTCATAATATTAAGGTATAAAGCGGTTAAGATAGTATAAAATTTGACTTGTCTAAGTGCTTATTTTGAAAGCCTAAAGAAATAAAGTAACTGAGTTTATACGAACTATTGTCGTTGAGTCAGTGCTGACCGGATACTGACAAGAGTTTCATTTTCGCATGACACGTAATTGCAGGGCCTGTTTTAAACGGTATCAGGACACTAGCGCGAAAGACACTTGCGCGAAGGACATTTGCGCGAATGGACATTTGCGCGAATGGACATTTGCGCAAATGGACACTTGCGCGAAGGACATTTGCGCGAGTGGTCATTTGCGCGAAGGACATTTGCACGACTTGACACTTGCGCGAAAAAACGCAAACTGAAACTGAACTGAACTGAACTTTAAACTGGTAACTGGGACACCTCGCCCGCTTTAAAACTAGCATGTGATTGGATTCCCCCTCTGCATTTCGTTAAGGGGACAAATTACTTGAATAATTAAAGAACTAATGCGAAAAGGAATCTAAATTCACGTAAATTCAAGCGGTCATTTGTTCCTTACACCATTTTTAGGGTTCCGTACCCAAAGGGTAAAAACGGGACCCTATTACTAAGACTTCGCTGTCCGTCTGTCCGTCTGTCACCAGGCTGTATCTCATGAACCGTAGTTAGACAGTTGAAATTTTCACAGATGAAGTATCTTTGTTGCCGCAACAACAACAAATACGAAAAAAACAGAATAAAATAAATATTTAAGGGGGCTCCCATACAACAAACGTGTTTTTTTTGGCGTTTTTATAGATAATGGTACGGAACCCTTCGTGCGCGAGTCCTATTCGCACTTGGCCGGTTTTATTTTTACTTAATTTTAAAGGACTTGTTTTATCATGTTTATTATTTTATTCATTTAATCTAGTGTTTTAGTGTAAGTTGTAAGTTGGTAAAAACTTTCCCCCAGGTTTTTTTGTGTGTACTAAACAAAGTTGTATTGTATTCTATTATATTCACAAATAAATGTATGTTTTTAGGGTTCCGTGACCAAAGGGTATCAATCAAACGATATCAGTCTGACTAAATGTCCATTTGTCAACAATCATCTCAGTAACCCTAAATGTACCGTGGCAATTTTCTCAAGAAATACGAGTTCCTTCAAGACTCAAATTGAAGATATATTTTTTTATGATTGAATTGAAATGAGATACGGAACCTTTAAAGCGCAAGCCCAACTAGCGCTTTTTAAAATCTCAACATGCTCGTAGAATTCCTGAAATTTTCAAGATATTCTGGTCAGTTTTAAATTTACTAAGTTGGGTTATTAAAAATATTGCATTTTTTGCATCTTTCGTTAAATTTAATATACACAAAGATTCTAAGCATTTTTTTCGAAAATGCCTTTATAAATGCATCCACATCATCACAGTTTTTGCATCGCTTTAAATTCCTTAGTAATTTAGGTATCACTGTTAATAAATAATAATAAAATAAATGTGCCAACAAATGCATTTACCTACTCTTGAGAAAGAAGACAAGACGAAACAGACGGGCAAACGCCGGTAGCTCCACCTACAGGTTTGGTTACCGCTGTAGGTGGAGCTACCGGCACTACAGTCGGTAAGAGGTCCCAAAGATTTTCGATGAAACCGACTTAGATTTCGTGGCTTAGTAGGTTAGAGCACACCCGTACTGAGGATGGGGCGTGTAATATACCAAGTAATAGTTTGGGTAAAGGTAATTACTTTATGCCAATAAAACACAGATTTGTTCGGTGACACACGTCCACTCGATAAGCCGCACCTTGTGCGAATGCCTCCCCCGCGTGCCCCGCGGGATATACATCCTTGTTAGATGAGCACATCTAATGGCCGTGCACATTTAATATCAGTCAGAATGCAGAACAGGGCGCGGGTTCGAGTCCCACCGAAATCGAAAATTTTCGGGAACTTATTTAATTTCTTAGAGATACCCAGAGTGCGGGTAGGCAGTATGACAAAAAACCTTAAAAATTTTGATTTTTTGCGTTGTCACTGACTAGGATGCATACAATTTACCCACAACTTATTTTCAATATAGTCAAATAGCCTATTAGTATGGTTATTAGGAGGTATAAATTGCGTCCACAACGATATTTATAGCCAATCTATAAAATCTACACATTTAGTACGCATTGCAGGACTATTCTGTTGGAAAAACGCCAGTGAGAATATTACAAGTTTGGGACGAACTTGAGAAATGACTGCCATTACGTTCTGCCATGAATGCTAAATAAAGAATATAATATTTATCTTTAACATTCTTATGGAAAACCAATAGAATTGTACTCTATTAGTTTTTCTGGGAGAAAGGAAAGCCTAAGTAAAACCACGGGAATAGCATTCATCTCCATTCTTCATGTTTTCATAAGATTCGTTTGTTTTTAGTCGTGAAAAAGTTTTTATTTTATTGAGGGACGGTCTAAGGCCCGTCAGTTTGGGTTCATTAGTTATCAGATAGATCTGACGGTTAGAATGCACTGATTGAAAACTTTCGTTTTCAAACATTGTGTACCTATAAACTAGTTAATAAACAAAAAATATATTCCACCGTGGGTACACAAATGTTACACTTGATACCGTTAAGTTCACCTAGAAATTAAATCATAATCATCAGTAATTACACAAAAACTTTTGAAACAAAAAACACTATAAGGGGTTTTACTATACCATAAAAAAAAGGACAGACATAAATCTTATTGTTCCTTATCACACAATATAATAATAATGCTGGACAGAGGATTGTCTTAAAAATGAAGTAGACATAATAATAATAACTTTATTTCAGACCACAAAGAAAGAAACTTAATTAGGGCCCATACAATAAATACCTTATAGACTAACATATATAAAAACATTTAAAATTAACCGAGTCATCGACGCTCCGATGACGCACGCGCGGTGTCGTTTGACAGGCGTCCAATGAACTTCCTGAAAACGACACCTTTCGGCCAAAACCCACTGTCCATATACGTAGAGAGTCGATCCGTCGGCACTCTCACCATAAATGAACCGAAGTTCACGTTACGGCGAGACACCAATTTTTCAACTCTCGAGGAGATGCCGGTCTTCTGCCTCAGGTACTTCTCCACATCCTCAGTGGTCACGGAGTAGAAGACGCGCGACACGTAGAGTTGCGTGGTAGGTACTTCGGCACGTAGCGGGCACAGCTGCCCAGGTGCACTCGGTGCGGCAGTCCCACACTGGTTGCGACAAGTAGGTTTCCTCTTCTTCCTTTCAATAAGTACGAACCCTTCCTTGTCACATCGGCCCTTCTCAGGACCCAAAGGCAAAGTGCCACGATTAGGTTCGCGGCCACTTAGCTTCTTCCCCTTGCGAGGTTGTCGCACAGGTAGAGTCGCGATAATGTATTCATTACGGATGTAAGCGGGTTAACTACGAACCTTATTTGTGTTGGAAGAACACCAACGTTTCATCCCTTAACGAGGGACTTCTTCGCTTACATCCGTAATGAATTCGTCAAACTACGATAGTTTTTATAGTAAAATAGACATAATGTAATTAGTCAGAATAAAAAAAAAAACATGTCGCATCAGATCTTTTGAAAAATTATATCCGCATTGGCAAATCCAGGTCTTTAGTCCTATAGATTTGTTTTACAAAATAATAAAAACCCTGGCAACTCTCTCGTCCATCGAGGCGATTCCTTATTGTCACACATTCACAAAGCTAATGCTATAACAAAAAAGTAAAAAGACGTTGTACATGATAAATTGACGAACTCAGGATATGAATAGAGAATATGAAAATCATGTTTCATAATAGCCTATTTACGAATTTTAGCATAGAAAGGTATTCTTTGTCGCTTATAAAGCGTATTGTACAGAGAATAAAGGTTAATTCTGCATAATGCTAAATCATTTCAGGTTTTTTTGGTGATGGAACAGTCTAGAACGCTTTCATTCTATCGAATATTTTTAAGGTTCCGGTACCAAATGGCATGAAAGAAAGGTTGTTGTGAACCCTCGTTTTGTTGTGTCCATAGTTTTTTCTCGATTGTTTACGCGCCGATAAAGAAAAGAAAATTAACAATAAAACAAAATGGGAGGAAGCCCCTAAATAACCAGATGAGCAAAATCATTACAAATTAATATTTTTTTTTGTGTAATTGCCTACATCGTCAAATATTTCACGCCCGTGGACCCTTGAGTCATTATGACCGCGGACTACGGTCCGCGATCATAATGTTTAATGGCTCCAGGTTCAACATAAACTGTGATGTGTTTGAAGATTATAAAACGATGATTACCTCTATAAATCACTAGTTATCACTCGGGAGAAATTGCAATTCTTACCTCGTCTGTTTCAAGGCCACATGCCCAAATGACACTCTCGGTAAATATCGGGGACTTTCTCGCCTCGGTGAACAATGTACCATAACGGGATCAGCAGCGCGCGTGTAACGTCTATGATCTTGGAGACATCTATTGGCTACGGTAACAACTTCCTATCAGGCAGACTGCAAGCTTGTCTGTCACTTTGCTAGTATAAGAAAACCTACCTCACCAGCAAACAAATTATCAAACGTAAAAAAATGCCCAGAACCAGAGTACATAACTTGGTCAGATCAGATCGTACGATCATAATAGCACAAACGTAATAGGAACACGCATAACTCCCAAACTTAATCGCTTACAAAACTCAGATATCCTGACGTTTACAAACGATCTTCGATACAGAGGCGTTCATCGGCGAAATTCCAAACTTTCTTCCCCATATCAATCACATAAAACTTTTTATGAGGGTTTTTCGATGACGAACGAATATCTTAACGAAGGTAGGCTTTTTCTTTGAAGTGGCCCCTTTTAAGTTTGACAGGGAATGATGGGGAATTAACGTCAGCTGTCAAAATTGTTAGGATGTTTTTCACTGCTGATAAGGTGGGAAGCGGTGGAAGAACATTCAAAGGGAAAATAGAAAAAACGTCTTCCTAACTGGGAAATGTAGACTTTTTTAACTATCAATACCCATTGGTTTGACCACAATACCTTCTGACTGAAAGTGACGATGTAACACCTAAGTGCATCATCACCCACAAGCGCGTGCGGAGCGGTGCTCAGACAGTGACGATGTATCACGAAGGCTTTTTAGAAGACACCTAATTCACCCTTGTTTTAGAGACTCAAAATGTAATTGGCTGGAAAAAAACAGTGGCAGACAACAGGTGCTCTAAACCTTAGCGATACGAATCAGGAATGTAGATGAAAACCGCTTAGTGCGAGAGGAAAGTATATCCACAAGATAAAGGTACAAATGACTGCAGACAGATGCTGGATGTGGCAAGCTGAAAACAGAGCGCTATGACACTAATAGGGTATATGCATGTGACTTCAAAAAAGATGATTACTTTTATTTGTAATCTCGAATTGTTATAGAAATGTAACCGCATTTTTTTTTATTTTTTAAAGTAGGTATTTTAAGGTTCAATCTCAAAATTTCTAAACGTGAATGCAGAATTTTCTTTAAAGATCCCGCATGAATCGTGCGGGATCTTTTTTTTTAAAGAAAGAAAGAAACTTATTTATTAGACGGTACATAATGGTATTTTTTATCATTCATTTGTTACTAATTTTAATTGACTGAAGGAACAGAAGCATTTAGAGTTGACAAACTGAACGGTCTTATCACAGAAAAAGGACAGCGTTTGTATCACCCAACCGAGTGTCATTTTGTTTTAAGTTTTTTCCTTATTAATTAAAATATTTTATTAAATAATTGAGTAAAAAAATAAAGAAAATATATGCATAATTATACCCAAGGCAAGGCAAGGCACTATACTAGTGTAGTGCAGTAGTGTAGACTGATGGTGATCATGATGTTTTTTTACCAAGTATTTTATCCTTAGCTCAAGTTTGACTTGTTTTTTACCAGTAAAAAGCACTTAATTCGTTTATTTATTTCGGCGTGTAGGAGTAACAAACATCCAAACTGTCGCCTTTATAAAATTAGTGTGACACTAGAGAATGCAAAAAACCTAATAAAAAGAATCCGACACAGCCAGGGAGTTGTAAAACAATAATTACTCGTAAAATAACACGTTAACACGGTGGCAAGACCCGATGGGTCCCGCGAGGGCAGTGCCATACCAGTCTTCTTGAGGAAAATAGTAAGGGATGGAATAGGTTTCTTTTGTTTTTATTATTTTTAGCATGGTTTATCTCAAAACCGTGTCAAACTATAGGCTGTTATTATTACAAATTTATAAATAAAGAGCCTGGCTCTTGTTGGTGCAATGATGCAATTTCCTCTTTCCGATGCGGTCTTTTTTACTTTTTTATACGACATGACTGCGACTTTCTCCTTGATCTGACTCTTATAGTAAATTAATTACTGGTCTATCTTCTACTTTTCTATAAACATGACGGTGTTAAAATTATACTATTCACACAGTAGTATATAAGTGCATTTCTGGAATCACCGTTCGATTTCTGATAGCTGAAACCAGGAAGTAATTCTGCATCAATCATCGTCGACTATCGACGTAAACAAATCAACGTCGACTGCATCGGAAAACGATTAGCAGTCGTCGATTAGCCGAGCAATCACATCCGGAACTTTGATGTTACGAGTTACGGAATTACGTTACTTAAGGTTATATGGATATACCTTAAATTTGTGAGGATAAGGTCGAAAATGTGACGCTATTATAGCCTTGGCCGAAACCAAAACGTATAGTGACACATACGTGACTTCTGTGACGTCATTGTTAGATCAATACCGACATTACACGGACCCTTGCAAATGGGCTATTGGAAAAACGTTGTCATAGAACAATCGGAACAGATATTTAGATTTTGCTTGGATTAATGTATTAACGTACCTACTTAATTTTTATCCCGAAAACTACCCTTAAAGCCAGACATCAAACATGCTACCTACTTTGTAGATTTCTTTCACACAGCTTTTGGTCCAATACACCACGGAGGTCGTCCCATTTTGTACTTAAAGCAAAAAAGCTAACCTGTCTGTTTCCCGCCAAATTTCCGTTTTACTTTGATCTCTACCCTTCTCTGTGTAGTCCGTTGAAAATAATAATAATATCCTAAGTTATATCCTTCATTTCTCGTGAAACTATGTACATATATTAAAATAAATATTGAAAATTATTGAGCTGAAAGAGGTGGTAAGAAATTGGGCAGGCTTCTGCCCATGTCATGTGTGGAGTGGGGTGGAGACACTACACACAAAACCACTTAACCCGGAAGTAAGAAAATTACGGAAAAATCTATGAACATACATAAATAAAACATCCAGCCAAATATTGCATCTCCTTCTGGAGTTGGTAATAATAGATAAATAGGTAGTTTGTACCTTTGAACAGTTTCAACCCTTCATTACATATAAATTGTAAGTGGATTATCTATCCGGAATTCGTCAAACTACGATAGTTACAACCCTGTTTCGCTAAAAGTGTGTCTCGGGTCAGGATAAAATCCCAGATTTTTAGTAAAAAGTCTGTGTTTTACCAGATCAGGTACACTATATCATGTTTAAGAACCTACTTCTTGCATATTTCCCAATTATCGGTCAAAGCGGCAAAAGCGTTCAGCTTTGAATACCGAAATTGCCCCAGTGTGAGTTGCGCACTATAAAGCTAACCTAAACCTTAGAATACCTACCTACTTCAAATAAAACCAATTATCAACACTAAAAATATCTACACTAACAAAGATCTGGTGTGGGTACCAGATAGCTATATAAATACCTATTTCTTGTTTCAACATGAAGACACATTATTGTTTAACACAATAACTGCCACCGACGCACATGGACCTGCAGGATAGCTCATTGAACAGCGACAAACGCCTCCGGTTCTCATCATTTATTATTAAAAAACTGTTAAAAGCATTTTATTATTAAAGTTTAGAAAAACATCCCGAAAACTTCCTAGATAATGTTTTGCAAAGCGCAGAGTATATTTACACTACCAAATTGCTTTCAACTAATTTAGAACTTTACACAGGTGGATATAGCGTTTATTTTAATGAAATGAAAAAGTTAATTGCGTAGTTTTGTAGACATAAGACATTTACCGTAGAGCTTCGTAGCACAATTGCTAGGAAATACCGTAGCACAAGTGCTACGAAATACCGTAGCTAATTTGCTACGAAATGTTGTAGCATTTTGCTACGAGAATGCTACGGGAAATATTTCGTACTCGATTAAAAGAGCATATAGAACAAAAAAAAAAATTTTAATACCATTTTCCATAACTAAGAAATTAAAAAATTTATTTCCATATTTAATAAAAATAGGTATTCTGTCGGTGGCTTAACATACATTTTTCGTGAATTAAAAGTATAATTATATGTTCTTCCTCAGGATACAATTTTAATCTCTTAATAGAAATTAATCATGATCCGTTCAGCCGCTCAGGTGAGAGTAAATTACAGACAGACAACGTTACTTTCGCTTCACACTTATATTATAAATGCGGAAGTTTGGATGTTTGGATGGATGGATATTTGTTCCTTCTTCACTACTAAACGGATCTGGTTGAAATTATGCATACAGGTAGTTCTGAACCTCGAATAAAAACATAGACTTTTTTATCCCATAAATCAGTTCTCATGGGATCGAAATAACCTTTAAACGTTTCCAAAGACACAACACGTGTGGAGCCATGGGCATAAATTAGTTGACAATAAATTTGTATGGAAGTAGCAACTAACAGTTTTATCTATCTTTCCATCTAAAAATAGCCCAAAGAACGTATATTTATAAGCATAAACACCTTACCTAGATTTTAATTATATATTTTTGTTTTTTAGTCAACTATATTTTGTTATTGCTTGTTTTTACTAGTGTACTGTATAATTTTTGTATTTTGTATTTGTGTGTCTGAAGTTGCAAATAAAGTCATTGTCTATCTATAAAAAAAAGCAACAGATTCCTGATTTTACTCGACTAAAGTCAGTTTCATGATATACCTACTAAAAATCAGTGTACGAGTATCCCATCGCTTTTACGATACAAACCGGATATTACAATAAAATAAAACAATGAAAACATCGAGCCTTAACAGCATCAATATTTGGTGTACTAAAGATCCGACTTTGTTAGGGTACCATACAAGTGGAGAAAACCATTTGTAGTAAAGGTCAACTTGTACGGGCGACTGTATCGCTGGCGACAGTCTCTTCGTGTAGCTAAATTCTGGGATAAACTTATGACCTTAATGTCTCTACGCGGCGAGTGTGGCCCCGGTAATCTTTTTTAATTCTTTTATTGACTTTTGGTAAGATATTTTAGTATGTACATTGGGAATCATAAAAATACAAAGGTTTTATAACGATTCAAGAATTAGCATAGGTGGCTAGCTTTTTGTTTGTTTGTGATCCTATAAACATATTTTCTTGGATGGATTAATAACTTCATGTTTGTGTTAAATTTGTTTGGGTTTTGCATTAAATTTATTTTTATTTTTGATAAAACGAGGTAGGTGTCATTTTTGATACAAAGAAATACATTAAAAGAATAAAAACATATTACAACTAGTTACAACTTATTCCTTTAAAATCCTTAATAATCCTGGGTATTCACACAGTATTACAAGAATAATAAGCCTAGTAAATCCCAGAAAGCAGAGTAAATTTTATGCGACTCTTTCATCTTATCTTAAGCACAACTCATCTGACAAACAAAATCACAAAAACTCATTCCAAATCAAAATAAGGTAAACCCACCCATAAATAAACCCAGAGAAAGTAAACAAACAAACCAAAACAAAAGGAACCCTAATATGACGTTTTATGGAACACAAACCATTAACTGACCTTCCGGAAGTACGGAACCCGTCCGTCAAACACACGCTTGGCCAGTTTTGTTGTATCAGTGAGTTTTTACGGTAAACTGGACATCGTAAAAACAAAAATACTTTGTTATTTAATAACTCAAAGGATTCCGGTGATTTCGTACGATTTTCGCTTTTGTTTCTGTATTGTTGTGGGTTTTTACGAGTCGAAGTTATTACTATACAACAAATAAAAAAAATCTAAAAATGTACACAGCTTTATTAAGTCCCGAAGTTTCTTTGCATAGATTGCTAAACGTGCCCCCTCTCAAACAAGGAGGGTTTTGCCATGATCACCACACTTCTCTTGAATTGGTGATCGCAGTGAAGGTATTAAAAATATACAGAAGAAAGCTGCTGCCGTTCCTCTGGCAGGATTCTTTACTCGACGGTTTGAGTTGGGGTCGATTTTAAGGACCGCAAAGATATACTTTGCGGTCCTACGTGTCCTACGTGGGCGAATCAACGCGAACGCGAAGCGGCGCGGCGCGGCGCGAAAACAACAAACATTCGAAACCTATTGAAGTGGCCTACGTGACCAAACGCACGTGGAGTGCGGTGCGGAGCGGCGCGAAATGAAGCGAACGCGATCAGTTGGCTTGATATTTTCGCGCGAAGTGGACGCGTCGGCCATATTTTTTTCAAGCAAAAATTGTAATGTCGGAAGTAGAACATCTTATTATTGCTATCCAAGAACGTCCTACACTATGGGACAAAAGGAATAAAAGTTACCACAACCGTTTATTATTATTATTAGTTCCACTTCTCTGCTTTATGCACTTCTTCAATATCTCATATTTAAGATATGAATTTTCCAACAACATTAGCTTCCGTCCGTCCATGGCAAATGATTAATGCTAACTGAACTGAACGGCGGCGGAGGGCGCGGAGGGGACGGTTCGCGCGCACGTAGGACAGAGTAGCCGCATCGCTCCGCACCGCATTAAATTCGCATCGGATCGTTTCGCAATCGCGTTCGCGTTGATTCGCCCACGTAGGACACGGCGTTAGAATGGGTATGGTCCTTAGAAATGGATACTACGCAAATGTAAATATGGTATCGCTTATTAACATTTGCGTGATACTCAAGAGTTTTTTGATAGGGATTAGATTTTTATTTTACTACAAACAAATTTGTTGGTGATTGACGATGTGGCCGACAATGTATCCTAGAAGGAAAGGCCTAGATCTAACTGTATGCAATTTCAGCTCGACCCGTGCAGTAGTTTTCACGAGGTCACGAACATCTAAACATTCAAACATTCGCTTTCATAATATTATGGATAATGATAGATTCACCATTTTAACGTCGGTTTTCTATACTAATATTATAAAGAGGAAAGATTTGTTTGTTTGAATTGAATAGGCTCTGAAACTACTGGACCGATTTCTATAGTATGTCGTATTCTAATGGTGTGATTCTTTCACCATTAGAATCCTACATTATTTCTGATGAACATAGGCTATAGAACATACCCGTGCAAAGCCGGGGCAGTCCGGTAGTATCTGATAAATTCCGGATAAAAGCTCTAAAGTTAGTATTTCATAGTTTAAGACGCCACTTCACGCTGCGTTTCGCTCGTAAACAACGTTCAATGGCTTTGAAAGGGCAGCTCGGCTAACAGACACAGAGAAATTTACATAGCTAGGTCAATTCATATACTTAGAAGGTATAACATATTCATCATTATACATTATGGATTTAGGCGGGTTAACTACAAACCTTATTTGTGTTAGAAGAACCCCAACGTTCCATCCTTTAACGAGGGACTTGTTCAAGGTGAGTGCGGTTCTAGACGCGTGCGTATCGCTTCCGTCTGAGCACTACTGGGTAGTTGCCGTTTACATGAATTCGTCAAAATTCTTGTAAACGGCAAACTATGATATGAACTATGATAATTTTTATAGTAAAATTATGGTACGATTCGGCGGAATCGAATTTGCGGAGCCGCAACTCGAGGTCCACAGCGTGTCCGTGGCAGGTTCGCATCTATTCCGCATCTCCTACAACGGACTTGCGTAACTCTTGCGGCACCGCACCTACGGTACCGCGCGGTAGTATGAAAGCTCTTATTAACCAGCTGTCTCTAACTGGTCTGTGGCAGTCTTGTGCTAACCAAGCGTCCTGTCAGTCCGAAAAGTTAGCACAAAGGGAGAGGCCACCATTTTGAAGTGTTGCACTGTTGAACACGGGACAAGAAGCCACTTTGATTATGAATTATAATGTGATTGTTTTGGCGCTGACTTGTGGCGTGGAACTTGAGCTGCAGGTCAACTAAGGCTCGTGAATATATCACCTATACTATTTACGTCACAATTTGAATGCATTATGAAAATGATCATTATGCAAAACTGAAACTAGAATGATTTACACCCACGAATTTAATTTAATTTTCTTAATTGGTAAGTCACAGCTTTACATAATATACATAGATATGGTAATACATCGATCACTTAAAATGAAGCCTTAGAGATTAGAGAGAGAGAGAAAAGATTTAGACCTTATTACTACGTAAATATTAGGTTTGGGATAGATGAAGTGCCATAGATTAAATATCTGATACATATTTTAACAAAGGTTAACTAAATTATTAAGAAGGTACAAAGATACTCACTGCATTGTATGTGTTTTTGCGTGTGTGTATGTGTGCGATCGTTCTCCCGAGGCACAAGTCTCTTAAGAGTTTGGGCAACGTGTGTATAGCTTATTAGTACAGAAAAGTCTTTCTCTCCACTTTTATGATGTATTTTACGTAGATAAAATAAGTGTTCAGTTCAGTTCTTTATTTATAAAAATTATTTCTTACACGTCAAAAAGGTACAAGCATATTTATAAATACATATAGCTTAGTAGTATAATTATAGAGTATAGTTTTCTTTGGTAATTTTACCAAAAGTATTTAAATACTATAAATGTGGATCATCAACAGCGGTTTCCTTAAATTTTTCAAATAGGAACTCATCTAGACTATAGTATGCCCTGTCCACTAGGATTCTCTTTAGTCTGTCAGTGAATCATATGTAAATTAGTTTTGAAGTTAACAAAGCTACGAACATCTATCTAAACCTCCTTACTTTCGCTCACAAATTGTGATGTGATGTTGTCCTCACTTTATGGGTGTCGATATTATATCGCATTCACTGCCCAGCGCTGCACGGGGCCGGAAAACGACACCTGTGCCTTGGGCCATGAAAGTGTCAACTGTGGAATATGGTAACTATTCAATTATAATTTGAAATATTTATGGTGGTTATTATTCCATAACAAGTTATCACTTTTGGAACGTAATCATAGTAAGGCTTTTACAAAAAATCTTATCTTGAGCTTGACGACCGACATGGTGCGGCGGGCGAAAATCCGCGACGCAGGAGGTTGCTGGTTCAACAAATATTTGATTCGAATTCGATCGTTTAAACATATTATAATTATGTTTAAACGATCTTCAAATATTTGTTTCGGGTGTTCTGGGTACCTATGTATTACAAAAATATCGATGTATGTATTGTATTAAATATATGAGTTGTCAAATCAAACAAAGCACGTCAAATTTTATTATGATTTCCGGCTTGACACATTCGACAATCCTTACAAAAGGTGCCAAATCTGACATAATCACAAAACAATTTAAGGCTCTAGTAGGTACAAAAACAGCTCCAACCATAGCTCCATTGTGAACCAGGCCAGTACTTCCACCTGGTTTCATGCCAGCGTTTGATTAATAGCCAGGAATTAATCTTCGTCATTAAGGATTTAAAAAATAGGATTTACTTGAAGGTTTACTTTAGGACGCGACTTTAAGAAGTTTTAGATGATACTTCCTTTTCTCCGGCAGGGTATAAGTAAAAGAAATGATCATAAAATAGTTTGAAATCGTGTATCAAAATACTCGTTTTGATTCCGAAAGTGTTCTACACAACATTTAAAAGTAAAGACAGGTACGGGTTTTTTTTTTAATTTTCAATCAATTAATTGTCACTTTCAATCAACTTTATCAATAAAAGGTTTTTGTCTCTACCCAGATTTTAAATTGGAATTTTTCATTTATTTTCTGGACACTTTCTTTTGCACGTCGACACAAGGATTTGCTCTCCTCTACACTTCATGTAGATTAAAACAGGTAGACAGCAGCATTTTAAAGATTTCCTTGTCATGGTAAACTAAATTCTTTCTGTGAAACGAGCAAAGCTTCAAAAACTTACCACTGAGCAATCTGTATTACCTGAAAATAAGAAAGATTTAACATTTAGTATACAATTTAAAAAAATCATCAATCGAAAGTCACGTTTCATTTAAAATGAAGCAATCTACTATCTCAGCTACTGTCATATTTTATTGAAACATTGGACACTTTCACATAAACAACAAAATACACAAATCAAACAGGAGTAAAATTGACAAAATAACTTGTAACCAAGAAACTTCAATCTGCAGAGCTCGCGACTCTGCGCCTATTTGCGCCCGTCCCACATTACTGCGCGGAATCGAATTCGCGGAGCCGCAACTCGAGGTCCGCAGCGCGTCCGCGACAGTTTCACATCTGTTCCGCATCTCCTACAACGAACAACGTCATTGCGAAACTCCTGCGGCACCGCACCTACGGTACCGCGAGGTAATAAGAGAGCGCTCTTAATGCTATAAAAAGTCGCGTCTGAGAACTGATATTCGATTAAGAATTTCCGGAGTAAAATGTTTTTACATAAATTCAGGCTTCATTCATTAAAAATTACAAATGTTTAGAGAAAATGCCAATCAAGCTTATTTTTTGTTACGCGGAATGAATCTTAAATCGTACCTGAAACGGAGCCTTTACGGATCCAAAAAGTATGTTTTATAAAAGTACCTGTACAACTGAAATTCTGATGCAAAGATACTTAACCTACCTACTTCTTACAATGGCCTGGCATGTTCCACTGCTGGACAAATTTGTCCAGGTATTTATACCTCCCTCTACTTCTTACATAATAATAAAAAAAACTAAAAATCTTTCAACTTACCTATAGATGCGTGCTATACCGTTTTTTTTGACCCACCAAATCGCGGCGGTAAGCGGTGGTATAAAAGGCTTTATCATGTTTATTGTAAAAACCTTTAAAATTATATATTATGTCGCTTAATTAGCCATTCAATCAACAGCCTAGCCCTATACAATACATTGCTGGTTTTGCGTTCCTATTTCAGTTAACCCGACCTGTATACAGGTCGTGTTGTGAATTATAAGTGCATCTTTATTAACAAACAAAATTTCAATGACTTATTGTGTAAGCCAGGTAATGTTTAACAAACTGACAAAAGTCTTCGAAAGAATGCCCACTGTAGATTTTGGTTTGAAGAACGATGCAGACTTTTTATAAAAATCTATTTCTATGTATATTTGAAATCTACTAAGTGACGGTACATAAGTTTTTCGTCTGAGAGAGGTGTAGATGGTCTGTTACAGCTAAATACCAAACCTAAATAGAAACAACGTCTGTAAACCCGCGGGCGTGAGCTAGCAACACCGAAATAAGGACAAAGTTAGAGACCCGGGCAGAATACAAACGTTCTATTAGTTGGAAACAATCTTAAGTAATTCTAATACTAAGTTCTACTAACATTATTTCCCTAAGTTCGGTTTAAGTGATGAGTGACAGCGTTTTTGTACGTTTCCATAGAAACAAAGCGTGCGAAATCGCAGACAGAAGCTAGAAGAGTTTAGAATTATATCGTGACATAGGTACATACTGGATACGTGGGTACTGTTACTATAATTTAAACTTACCTAGTCACTAACGTCCGTCTCACATTATCGCGCGGAATCGAATTTGCGGAGCCGCAACTCGAGGTCCGCAGCATGTCCGCAACAGTTTCGCATCGGTTCCGCATCTCCTACAACGGACAACGTCATTGCGAAACTCTTGCGGCACCGCACCTACGGTACCGCGCGGTAGTATGAGAGCGCTCTAAGTTCTTGGCCTTAATTTGACTAAATTAGTCGCTTCATCAAAACAAAATAAATGGTATTATTTCATCGATCAAAAATGTCCGGCTTTGCCGGCCCCCCTTAGATTCACAATGCGCACGCCACAACCTTCAGTAGCAAAAGAGAAACATTTTGACATGTTAGGAAAGCTTTTCAACTAGTGTCATTTTAGCGTTCAGACAAAAAGCATGGGTACAAAAAATGCAAGAATCACTCGTCCAAAGTGCTGAAAAAGGATGGAATTTCTTATTTTCAGTAAGTTTATATATATTTCTTACCCGTATATTGAGATGTGAGTCATATACTTGTGAAATCAGCATAAAATATTGTTGTTTGGTTTGCCTATGTAAAAATATTAATTTTGTTCTAAATTGATAAATGGAGAGGCTATTTCTTCTAAATTTTTTTTTTCATTTATAGTATGTATTAATATATTTTTCATAAAAATAAGTTTAATATTACTACCTAGTCGATGATTTTTAAAATAACTAGTTGGCCCGCCCTAAAATTTCATTTGCGTAGACTCTCTAATAAAAGAAAGACTAGGTTCTTACCTACCTACCAGAAGTATGAATTTATAAAACGTTTATTTTTTTCCCGTAAAAAAAACTCGTGCAAAGCCGCAGGCAGGAACCAGTTCTTTTTAATCTAGAGTGCCTGCCTGAAATTGTATTGTAAGTTTAAATTATTGTATGTCTGAAATGACCCTTTTGTATAAATACCCTACTGTTGAGACACCAATTTATAGTTTCATCAATAAATGATTCGTTATCTTTACCTGAATTCTGTTAATTAATCCTTATAGAAAATAAACTGAGTAGGTAGGTATATAATTCTCAGGTAGGTACCTACCTACTTACAAAATAAAATAAAATGAATTCGACTCCACCAATCTCTTGTTCCGTATGGAAAAAACTTGTCAGGCTCTGCGCAAACTGTCTGCGTCAAAACAAAACGAACCCAATTTTGAGTGACATTTTTGTAAGGCTCTAGGTATCTACGGGGGAGGCCGCGAACTCCTTATTTTTGATCGAAGTATTATTTGAATCTTGGCATTTTACCTTGGATGAAAGAAAGTACAGATGGAGGGACGCGTGTCATAAGTGTCAAGGTTGAAAACATCATTTTTGCATCTCTCGGTGCAAATAGCGCACGATTCTTTCGTCTATGGGATTCTACGACGAGGTGCCATTATCATAGTGAAGGGTTTGATTAGCAAAAAACGGCTTGATTATATAACTACACTAAATATAATTTTAAGGTTTTGAAAAAACTAAAAGCCATTAAACTAAGGTTTAAAACGATTTTTTAGATTTGCGGGGTAAATACTAGTCCCACGGGAATCATTTTCTAGGACCACATAGGAATCATCATCTCCTATAAAACTGCAAAAGAATCATTCAAATTGATTCATAAATGATGGAGTAATTGACGAACATTATTAAAAATAATATGACAGCATAATTTATTTGTTACCCCTCCTCCTATTAAGAAGTCTGTTAAAAGTCATGATTACGTGCATCGCTAGGAATAACTATAAAGTGTAGGTTTCAACTGTATGAGTATGGTTCTATTCTGTTACTCTATTGTGAATTTGTGAATCAAAATGTCGCATAAGCCTCTTCCTTGCACCACCACCTTGCCCGACCCACCCTGAGGCCTTATTACGCGATGCCCTAAACACTAAAATGCACTCAGCGACCCGAACAGTTTCAAATACCAGTTGAACAGCGTCTTTGAATGCTTTTCTAAGTTTGCAAAATGTTCTTTAGATATTTGGAAGATGTTTGTAAGCTTGTTATAAGGGACGAACATTTAAGGGTTGTTGTCCTTTTCGCGCATTGTCTGTTCTTCTGCAGGAAAAGATTGTCAAGGGGCATGGCCTTGCCAAACCTCTGCCAGTGTCGTCTTTCGAAACTCGTCAAATAGCTAAGTAAGAATGTAGGGGAGGCCTATGTCCAGCAATGGATTACCTGACCTTGTTGAGACTAAAGTAAATAAAAATAGCAAATCGATACTGCATTCCTTTTTCGTAAATGGCCAGTCCCTCGTATATCAAAGGAGCGTTTACAAAAGGCGAGTAATCTGAAGGTTCGGATTGGCTATACCCGCCGCCTCTCGGGACCTGTACGGGTTGTACGAAGCGGTGCTGCGTTGACATGTTGGTAGTGGAAGAGTTACTTGCATAGTAAACTCATTATTAAAAAAGCTTAGCTCGCGGCTTTTCCGGAATAAAAATCCTACATTGTTAGTACTTCCACGATTATTTGCATTTCTTTCTGTATCGTATTTTTCTTTGTGTTGCACGATATTTATGTATATATCTATCTATTTATAGTAATCCTAAGTATAGCCACAGATGAGGTAATGTTTTTTCGTAAGTATAGCACTTTATTTAAAAACAATCTGTTTAATAGGTTTGGCAGGTCATGGCATCCAAACATCTAAACTTTTGCTGTTATAATTGTGTGATATTAACAATAGTTTGTGGTGATAATAATATGATGTTTTGAGCACTTAAAAGGGGATATTTATTATGATTTGTAGCCGAGTAGTGTGATAATAATGCGTGGGCATTTAGGTGTTAATAACCATGATAGTTTTCAAGGTTTTATTGACCAGTTATTTTGTCTATTGAGTGCTATTTACGGTTCAAATTAAAGGCGTGTAGAGTAATGTTATTATTCAACTGGATACTATTAATTTATTGTACGTTATTAAGTAAGAAGCTTATCATTTATATGAATATGAATAAAGGTAGAGTTGTTTTTATCATAAAACCTTAAAATTGTGAATGATTTGAAGCCACTGACCAAAATTTAGATTTTGATTCATTTAAAGATACGTCAGGTTAACTTCTATTATTTAGCAACCACATGTACAAACAAAGGGCTTGTAGGAAGCCCTTTGTTGACCTCAAAAAAATAACCTAAAAAACTATAAAATGCTCATGTTGAAATTTGTAAATATTTAAGTACCGTCTCGTAAGCTTTGACTTCTTCTTTCTAAGTTTTACATAATAAATTATTAAAACTTGATTGAATTTCGAGACAGTATAAAGTAGCTAAAAATATATCACCTACATAGCCACTACCCTAAACACTATCCTCGTACAAACAAGGCTCCATCCATCGACAGGTATCCGATTTGTAAGAAAGTGGGACGTGCCGTAGCCTAAGTGTACACACCGACTGTTACTTACTCTGCCAGGGTAGGGATAATGGACAGTCCCCTGGGAAAACGGTAGTTTACAATCACTACACGCTGCCCCAGAAGAAATCAGAGGGGAAAAGCTGCTTATTATTGTAGCGGAAAATACGGAGAAAGCTTATTGAGACTTGACTACCTCGTCGGTCTCGTGGTCGCGTTTTCGACAGCTGATAATGAGGTCCGGGGTTCAAGTCCCAGGTTTCTCACAAAGCTAAATAATGTAACAAATACCAATTTAAATCGATTTTTATTCTTCTCCTGATACTTCATAGAATTTAAACCCTTATTCACTAAGAGGAAAATTGGTAACTACAATAGGAAATCACAAACGCTAAAGCCGAAAGTCGCAAAAACAACAAAGCCCGATTTGCCGAACGCAATGTTGACAACGTTTACATTAATATATCACTAGTCACTTAGTCACTACCCTAAACACTATCCTCGTACAAACAAGGCTCCATCCATCGACAGGTATCTGATTTGTAAGAAAGTGGGACGTGCCGTAGCCTAAGTGTACACACCGACTGTTACTCACTCTGCCAGGGTAGGGATAATGGACAGTCCCCTGGGAAAACGGTAGTTTACAATCACTACACGCTGCCCCAGAAGAAATCAGAGGGGAAAAGCTGCTTATTATTGTAGCGGAAAATGCGGAGAAAGCTTATTGAGACTTGACTACCTCGTCGGTCTCGTGGTCGCGTTTTCGACCGCTGATAATGAGGTCTGGGGTTCAAGTTCCAGGTTTCTCACAAGCTAAATAATGTAACAAATAACAATTTAAATAGATTTTTATTCTTCTCCTGATACTTCATGGAATTTAAAACCTTATTGACTAAGAGGAAAATTGGTAACTACAATAGGAAATCACAAACGCTAAAGCCAAAAGTCGCAAAAACAACAAAGCCCGATTTGCCGAACGCAATGTTGACAACGTTTACATTTTGCGGTGAACATTGGATAAGTAACACAGCTTTCTGAAACAGCTACTTCAATGTAGAACAACATAATTAAGTAATTTTTAATCGTTGTCATTTAATTTTTTTAAACCCACGATCTACCTGTTCATCATAAATAACATTAATCCATTCTACGGTTGGTTTTTTTTATATTATCGAGACGTTTCTCATTTGTATGGGATAAGGTACAACGTACAGCTACCGTGCGGATATGTAACTACGCAAATCTCATACAAAAGAGACGCCACGAGGACGTCTCAATATAGTCGTCAAACTAAAAAGATTTGTTCACAAAAGCTTTAGTATAAAAAAGACGGTGATGTTTTATTTTCCTTGGAGCTATCTCCGCGCTAGATTGCGACGTGAAATTTAAGATAATTTTTTAAAAGCTCAAGCTTTAGTATTTTCATTATAGGGTTTCAAGTGGGCTATTTTTCTCTCGCTGTATTTGCTTTGTACTGTGAAATGGACAAAGTTTTAGAACAGATGTTTTTTGACCAAATCCAATAGTTAACATAAAAATCTAGTCACTTGAGCCTAGCGTGAATAATTATCCACGCTGACTTAACATATCCAGGCCTCCAGTATACAAAACAAAAAAAGGATCGCACCGGCTTTCAAAAATGTACCTATATGTAGCTAAACACGTGCTTATAGTGTGAACCAGCCATCCTAACCGTACTGTGAGCACTGACCAATCAGCCGAGTTCATTAAACAAGTGGGCCGAAGTCGATAAGCACAAATATTTTACACGTCACTAATTTCAGCTTTTCTACCACAATAGATCTGTTTTAATCCTTTTCTACCACAATAGATCTGTTATTATCCTTATTTCAAGTAGATACGGTCCACCGTATTAAAGAACCGTATAAAAAAGCATTGAAAATCCATATTACAATGCTTTTTTTTATTCTGAGGGAAATGCGCATGTTGTACTGCCACGGGGTGACGGTGCGCTACTTTTTTTAAGTACTCACATGAGATCGAGTCAGCTTTTGCGGTACGCGAGTGTGCATTTTAAGTTTTTCGTTTATTTTTCTTAAGGGGCCTGCGGATGATGGATTGCCCATACAAACGTACTACAAAAATTATTTTAAATACGAGCATATTTCGGCCACATTATTCAATTTTTTTTATTATCTGAGCGTCTGGTCTAAGCGACGCGTGATCCGAAAGCTGGTGAGTATCTGGCGCACCGCATTAGCATTACTATACAGCGAAACCGATTACACGCGCAAAGACACCGCACAGCAAGATAGGTTCATAGAAATGTATGACGGCCGGAGTCGTCACCGCATTTTGCCGTATGGTGTCGTGCGTCATGGGAAAACGCTCTTATGCTGCAAAAGTTGACAGTATGTTTTCTCTTACTTCCACCCTCTGGGGCGAGGTATGCAAAGGCGGTTTAATGCGAATATATTTTACGTATCTGTCACTATCCTTTGAATTAGTAATTTAAACAAATTTACAAACCAGGCCAAAAAAACCGAGTAAGTATTAATAAAACACTGTTTTAACCGGATTGATCGCGTATATTTTATATTTTGTTTATAACCTGACGTTTCGGAGGCTTTTCAGCTTCCATGGTCACAGGCAGACTATGACCATGGAAGCTGAAAAGCCTCCGAAACGTCAGGTTATAAACATAATATAAAATATACGCGATCAATCCGGTTAAAACAGTGTTTTATTATGAGTTCTCGCGAAAATAACCTTAGAATATACGAGTAAGTATTGATAGTCGCCTGTTAAAGTGGTCCTTAAATTTTTGAAAAGGCCTAACTAACGTCACAATTCAACATTTCTGTCAGCACAAGTAATAAAGCTATTTGTTGACTAATTTATTTAACCGACTGAGACTTAAAACGAGCACGTAAACAGCGAGACAACAGAACTTTTAACAAGAACTAATTGTCCAACACTCAACTCAATACAACTCTTAAAACTTTGATGCACGGTTGAAGCGGACTACCCAGTTTGTAATGCTTCAATTAATAAATTTACTAACTTTGCCACCCTACAACATTTCGAATTTTATTTGAAGAAACAACGTAGATCGGACGAAAAAAAGCTGTTTGGATCCGCTGGTAGAGCAATAAAGTAAACACTGGTTTAAGGTAGGTAGGTACTTACTTGAATATAAATATCTAACAATTGTAAAATCCGCTATGCCTTGTATAACTTCCAATCTTATAATGACGAATAAATAAAATAAACATAGAAGAGGTCCCAAAGATTTTCGACAAAACTGACTAGAATTTTGTGTTGTGGCTTAGTTGGTTAGAGCACATCCGTACTGAGGGTGGGGCGCGGGTTTAAGTCCTGCTGACATCTAATTTTTGGGAACTTATTTAATTTCACTCATTATTTTGTCCGCGATGAACTAGAGAACGACATAAATGTAAATTAATAAGATATAGAAGTAAGCGAGTATCATTTCGTTACCTTATCTAAACCTATATCGCGTATGATTATTGATTACTTCTGTTGGTCAAAAATCCCGTAATGTAAACTAGATGGATCGCCATCTAGTTCACATTGCGGGATTTTTGACCAACAGAGAGAGACAGAGTTCTTTTGTCTTTTGGGGGAATAGTGTACCATTATTCTGCATACATTCTTAAGTCTGTCCTTATTAACCCGTTGTCAACACATTTTTTGACATAACTGACTATTCCCTTCTGTCCATGAAGTTAAAATAATTGAATCAAAATGAAAATGTGCCTCCAGCAGTCCACAAATTGTATACGATGTTACTGTAATAGAAAGTATTTTAGTCTAGTCTGAAGATTCCAGCCATGTATCACCATTCCCTTTAACTTATTCCGTAGTCGCGGCCACGAGTTTGCCAATCCACAACATTTCGTTCAAATCTACATTTTGTTTCGACGTTTCTACGAGATTTTTGGAATTGCATTGTGTAGAACTTCCACGGAATTGGATTTGATTTTGGTTTGGATTCCGCTGTGACTGCGAAGTTATGCGCTTCTTTATTGATGTTGTTCTGTTTATTTTCTGCTACTGGTAGTTTTCTTATTTTTTTTTAATGGAAGAACCTTTTTTGCAGTATTTGAAAACATTTAAAAAAAGATGAATGAAATCGATAAAACCGTTCTCAAATGAAAGCGTGACCAGGAGAAGTAGGGGTTCAATTTTATATTTATAGATATTTACTGCTTTCAGAGTACAAAGGATACAAGATAAAGTTAAAAACTACAACCCGACTACGTGAAAGTTATAAAAGTTTGAAACATTTACATTGACAAAATAGAATGACGTATCGGTCATATTTGATAGGCATAAAGTTGAAAATGAAAATAGGTCGTAGGTATTGTAATTTTTCTCTATGGGGCCTGCAGCCTGCGGCTACCTAAACTTGAATACGCGTTTTGAAGGCTTATTCGGAGTCGGAGCCCTAAATCCTATAGCCTATAAACATCGGGGTATTGAGACGAATCAATCGATACATAATTTGTTGAAATCGAACCAGTAGTTTCAGCGCTACGTGGGAACAAAGAAATCGGCCACATACATACAAACATAGGGTGCTAACCTCATAACCCTCCCCTGTTGGTAGTCGGGTAAAAATAGGAGACTATTAGCAACATGTAGTGGGAAGGGCATCCGGTCTGTGTGTGTGTGTGTGTATGGTCTGATTGAATAATATATCATTGCAAATTACAAAATTATTAATTCACACACACAGCATACTTATGTACAGTAACGATACAGTAAGTAAGGAAAAGGCATCATGCTTCCTCGTGGCTTATTTATTTTCTGACATATTTTAATTGTAATTTTTGTAAGCCCCTAGGGCTTACAAAAGCCATAAGCCCTTTTATCCAGCCAAGTGTTGTAAAATCTCTTATGGTGTTTCCTTTTGTAACTTATTTGTGTACTAGAAATAACGACATCGACGACGTTCTAAAAATATCTACAGTCGAACATAGAACCTCCTTTTAATTTGGTTTTCGTTTCGTGTCGGTTAAAAATAGACGTGGAGATCTAAAATAGATGAAAAGCTTAAGCTGTAAAGTTCCTTTAAAGCCCGCCACAAAACATATGCGAGTTAACCTAACGTAAGCCTGTAATCCTCCTCGCTGCGACTTTCATTTGGCAAAGGATTGTAAAAATACAAATTAGTAACGGCAACTTCTGTGGCGCAGCAGTGATCGTAGCCTGCGTCGCAGAAGGTTGCGGGTTCTAGGTTCTACTGCCTTGGTACAAAATTTGTCACGATCTGCACAAATTGTGACATGATGATCTGTGATATGTGTTATCTGAAAATAAACGATTATTATAGAAATATAGAAGAAATAAAAAATACCTTATTTGTGTTATAGTTAGTTAGGATAGTTAAATATGACGTTGCTCATATAACTAGTATTAGATTAAATGTTACAAAAAAGGTCACCGGCTCAGGTTAATGCTGCTGTGGCTTAGAACTTGAACTTGTACCATAGAAGCGCTGGTTTTCAGCGGAGCCAGGATTTATATAGGATATTATTAATTCCTTAACACAAGCTTTGCTTACTTTGAAAGTAGATAATGATATAGAATATGTTCAGAATTAAAATAACGTTTACAAATTGTTAGAATTGTCAGTTGTTACATTTTGTGTAGAGAATAGATGACTAAAAAGTTAAAACGTACAAAGTACATGTGATTTGGACCAGCTTTTGTGTAATTTTAAACTTTATTGGAGCTAAGTTAATTAGCATGAGTGAAACTAGCTAATGAGTACGCTTTGTTTTATTAAACTAAACGTGTAATTGTTACTAAAGAACTGTGTAAAAGGTTCAAAATATATAACTAGTGTTTATGGTATACGGTAAGTTTAAGTATTTCAGATAGGTACTGCCTGAAAACTATAAGCCGCTCCTAGTCTGTACTCATAGTCTCGCACCTTCTCATCTTCCTAGGACTTCCGTGAGGGCTGGTGCGGCGGCTGATTTGGCCGGAGATCTCAAGAGGTGTAAATATGCAGGTCTCGACAGAGCCTACGCATTTGCTCCCCTTGGAGTTGAGACCTTAGGTCAGTGGGGTACCGAGGCTCTCCGGGTTTTCAAAAAATTATCTGAGCGTCTGGTCGAAGCGACGCGTGACCCGAGAGCTGGTGAGTATCTGGCGCAGCGCATCAGCATTGCAATACAGCGGGGCAATGCAGCTAGCGTCTTGGGCACGCTTCCGACTGGTATTGATATGGATCAGTTGAGCTACTTGTATATTGTTTGCAACAGCCAGCAGTTAGCTCAATTGTTTCACTCGTAAATACTTGTTTTAATTTAATTCTACTTTTTGATTGTAATTTAAAGAATGTTAGTTTACTTTTTTAGGTGAAATAAAGTAAAGATTCCATTACGGATGTAATCGGGTTAACTACGAACCTTATTTGTGTTGGAAGAACACCAACGCGAGGGACTTCTTCAAGGTGAGCGTGGTTCTAGGCGCGCGCGTTCCGCGTCCCTCCGAGCACTGCGTGCTATCGCTCACTGCGCACGGTGTTTTTCCGCAACAAATAAGGTTCGTAGTCAACCCGCTTACATCAGTAATGAATTCGTCAAACTACGATAGTTTTTATAGTAAAGTAAAGATGTAATTTATTAACATAACAGCTAGTCTAAAAGAACATTATCATGAATCTCTAGGCTCCTACTTCAGTAACCAGCAGTGGTTTCTCCAATTAACATTTACAGATAATAAAGGTCAAAGCAACACAACCAATAATGTTTATTTTTGTTTTTAGTTTATTAAAAAAAGTAATGTTCTTAATTATTTTTAAGCAAAATGAAAAAAATATGTTTATACACAGTTGAAACAGTTGAACTACCTGAAGACTGATGCAAACAATCAACATTTAGCTCAACTAATTTATACCTTGTTGATTTTCTGAGTTGAGCAACTTGAGTTGAGCAATGGGGAACAAAATAAGTTTGATAAGAAAGGGTCCCGTTGCAACTCAATTGCGCAACTCAGTTGAGCAAATTGCCTCAACTGAGTTGCGCAATTGAGTTGCACAAAAGGGACCTCGCGGTTTTTTTACATTTACGATCGCAAAACGGACACAGAAAACATAGATCTTTCAGAGTTAAAATTATAATAATCAACTACTTGATTTCGCAAATTCATAAATTAAAAAGATTGTAAAACTGAATTCACACAGAATGTTTACTTATCCCCTTAATAATATTAAAAATAACAATCCACTCTCGGATCCTGAGGCCCTGGACAGCAGCCAACGGATTCAAGGTCGCGCTTGAGCGTCCCGAATTTATGGGTTTCCTCTTGCGTAACGGATCCTAGAGGCAGGGGCGGAGTTAGAAATGGTTGGGGGCTTCTTTCAACAATGGACAAAACATCTAATATAATCTGATGAATTTTCTTACGGCTTCGTTTCCTCGTTTTTTATCCATTTTGCTTTTGAGTAGAATACGAAAACGCAAAAAAATACTTTTAATTTACGTCACAGCTGTTGGGCGTGAGGGCGCTGAGCTATAGGGTGTGAGGGCACTGTGCTCGATGATTTCTGATAATAAGCTACTTGACCACTATAAGTTTTTTTTTACGTATTACCAATTACAATTTTTTTTTCAAGGCTCGTCGTATTTGGCATAAAAACTAACTACGAGTACAAAGACGCCCCATAAATTGTTTCCGTCGGTACCAACGGGCTCCAAAAAGTGAAAAAAGTGACTCGATCTCCCACTTATAGACCATAAAAGACTTGGAGTATCTTGTTATACGTTTGTGTGAGAAAATGGTTTCAAAGTAAGTAAATCCATTAGTACTAAGTATTATGTACAATTTTACTTTAATAGACGGCCTTATTGGTCTGGCTATCAGCTTGCTCAACTACTGATTATGAAGTCCTGTGTTAAAAAACCCGGGTTGGGCCAAGAGTTGG
Source organism: Eupithecia exiguata (assembly GCA_947086465.1). Lineage (NCBI taxonomy): Eukaryota > Metazoa > Arthropoda > Insecta > Lepidoptera > Geometridae > Eupithecia > Eupithecia exiguata. The sequence continues at coordinate 1,049,811 of OX352248.1, read as the reverse complement.
AATTGGGGTTTTCCCAACAAAAAATATAATAATATTTTTTCATATTCATATTTTTCATGAAAACCGTCAAATTACGCTCTTTTATATTGCCACTAACTAGGATGGTAACAATTTGCAACTTATTTTCAATATAATCAAATAGCCTATACCTGTTTGTTGTATTCCGTTGGTACCTTTAAGGCAAGAATGAGTTATGGTACCACATCATAAAGACTTTCTATGTGGGCGGTGTAGGTATTTGTGAAAGTTCACGCGACAAGTTCCCTTGCGCCACGTCCTAGATCCCACCCTGTGCGTGCCTAGGAAAACAGTTGATATAAGAATTTATGTGAATGGTCTAACAATATGTTTTAATAAAAAATATCGCGATCTTACTAAGCGTCGGGCAGATTGAAAACAAAGATTTTTGACTATTTAGGGAAAATAGTTCAAATCATGATAGAATCACAAAAAAAAGGTAGATACATAAAAACAAACAAAGGACCAGATTCAAAATTTAAACTTCATAGGGATGTAAACTTCAATTTAAATATACATTCAATAAAGAAACTGATGAGTTAAAAAAATTAAAAACGACAAAAAAATAATCTTTTATTCATCACAACAGCATAATACACAATTGACGAATATTTGCGATGTATATCCATAGGGCTCACCTCTATGAATACGAGTCGTATTGTGCTTACGGAACCCTAAAACCACAGGCGACGAAGCATGCGTTTTCAATCAACAAAAACTTTATGAAGCCCGATTGGTTCGATGTTATTTGGTTTTCAATTTTAATTCCTGGCCTTTGTAAAAATGGTTCTCAGTTTTTCAGTGATTAATTTGGATTGAATTTAATATTATCCCAAAAATGACGACCTCAGTGGCGCGGTGGGCGAAGGTCCGCCTGCGACGCAGGAGGTTGCGGGTTCGATTCCCGCCTTGGGACAAATATTTGTACGATCTGCAGGTATTTGTTCCGGGTGTTCTGGTCGTTTTTTATGTATAATAAAAAAATATCTATCTATGTAATGTATTGTATTATGTGTATCAGTTATCTAGTACCCATAATACAAGCTCTGCTTAGCTTGGGGCTGGATAATGCTGTGTGAATAGTCCAGCATTATTTATTTATTTATTTATTTAAATACCCTGAGTGGTCTTTACGGCTTAAACACTATATTAAAAAACCTGGGATACCTACCTTTGTTGGCCAACATTTTGTACATTAGAAAAATTATGTAACATTCTAATAAATACACTTAACTAAGGAAGTTACAATATTCTGTCAGCAGGAAGTAAAGTATTATATTTGCATATCCAATTTCCCATGGCAAATTACATTCGAGTATTTATGAATACACAAGAAATTCCGTATCTATTTGTATGTAAATAACGTCTTAATTTCCGACGATAACTGCACAGTTACAAAATTATTCTGAGAATGCCAGTTTTTATTATCATGGCTTTGTCTCCGCTCTCGGATTTTCACGTAACCTACATGTTAAGTTCTGCGCACATTAATTCAATACCGCTACCACACAGCACTTAAACGTGCATTCAAATATAGGTCGTATCGTTATTTTTAGGCATATTTTGCAGTGACTAAATGGCTTCCCACAAGCTTCAAACAAGTGGTCCCCGAGCTGTCAGGTACAGTAAAACCGTGCAACTTTGCCCAATTTTTTTGGATTTAGTGGTTCAATTTAAGATAATTTTAAAAGTATGTATAGTTCTAATAAAAATTTTGCGCTACATTATTTTAAATATACTCTTCTTTGCAAATAATAGATAATAAATCGAATAAAATGGGACGGTATGTGTAAAAATCATAATTTTAGAGAGCGGGCCAAATATATTTTTTTTTTCCGAGTTTGCCCATTTTGCAAAAAAAATCGTAATTCCGGTATTTTTGACCTTAAGATAACAAGATTTAAGGAACAAGCAATAGGGATAATCAATGTTACTTTATATCTTAATATAAAACGTTCAAGCAAGCAAATTAACCGCCAAAATTGAGTGGGCAAAGACACAAATATTTTTTTGAAATTTTTCATACAAATAAAAAGATGCGCAAGGGTTGTCACATTTTTATTGTTTACCAACAGCCTTTAATTACAATGAAATATAATTAAGTACCTATTCAACTGCTGCCATGTCAACTGTAGGTGCATAGTACCTAAGTTTTAACTTATTAACGTCGACAAAAACTTTAATCAAGAAAAAGTAATAGTTGTCTATAAATATTTTTATAAATAATAAGGTAAGTACCTACCTCATTTAGATTATAAAACAAATTAAGACATTAATATACAAAAAAAACTGTAGAAATGGTAAATTTTGCATTACATTATTTGATAAAGAGAAATTGAAAAAATAAATAATTGGAAATACTCTACAATTATGATCGAAACACTTGTTTTATAGACCTTCCTTATAAATAGCATTTAGTACCTACTACTATACGTACAAAAAAATTAAATGTATAACTACAAGTATATACACTACAATTTCAATACAAGAAACACGACTAATATAAAGGTCATTGACCGGAAACAGCTGATATTTAGCTACTTTCCTAATAAAATAGGCATCATCAATTAAAAGGTGGTTAGATAATACCAAACGACTTACTACTAATAGGACCTACATAAATCAATTTTGATTTAATGTCTTAGTGACAACCCTGACAGCAATATTTTGGTGGGCAAAGTAGTAAACAGTACTCCAGAAAAGGTACTTTGACATTGCCCAACTTAATATTTTCGAGTTTAAAAGAGGTTTCGCGTCAGATATTCGATAGTTATTATTTATTTGTTACAAACTTATACTGGTAAAATAATTACTTGCCTGCTGCAACTGCAAGTACTGTTTTTGAAAAAGTTTTCCGCACGAACTTTGGCCCGCCAAACACACCACCAAACTTTGACACCAACTGACAGTCAACTGAAGTGAAATTAGCGACAATGGGTTATTTAGTGCTGCCAGTGACATATTCAAGTATCTACCAACAAACAAGAAATAAAAGCTACTAAAACATTCTCGATAATATGAAGAATTTTAAAAAAAGTACCGTGGTGGGCAAAATCAAATCAGTTTGGCAATCTTGTAAGGTTTTACGGTATCTGATGCCGTCAATTTAAAATCCAATTTTACGAGTTAAATTCCATATTTGAATGCATTTTTTTGTGATGTGCTGGAGCGGTGCTTTCCACGTGTGCGACAAACTAAATTCCAATCAAAATTCCAAATTGTATTTATAAAAGTTGAGTTTTAAAGGGCAGGTATGTTACAAAGCCACAGGCAGAAACTACCTACATTTCAATAAAAAAAAATGATCGACAATCCAAAAAAATATTGAAATATTTGTTTGTCTTATTTCATCATCCTTCCGTGTCCTGACGCCCGTTTCACATGACCGCGCGGAATCGAATTAGCGGAGCCGCAACTCGAGTTCTGCATCGTGTCTGCGACAGTTTCGCATCTGTTCCGCATCTCGTAACAACGGACGTCATTGGGTACCGCGACACTGACCTACCCACCGACACTGCACCTAGGGTAACGCGCGGTAATGTGAGAGCGCTCTTAAAGCGGTACCCCGACTCTCTACGGATAACACACTGCCCGATAGGTTTTTTGAAAATTTCTTTGAAACTTTATAATAAAATAAAATAGGTGGCGGCGCTAGTGTGCGTCGAGGTAACGACTTAATTCCATTGTCTAAATCGCAACTTAGAATCAGATTACCCACACACACACTCACACACTAATGTAAGTCTAGGTACATTCACACGTACCCTTATAAATCAGACTTAAACCAGGATTAAGTAATTAAGTACAACATAACGCGGTTTCCTGGGATAATGTCTCCGATTTATGTTGTGTGGTGGGTCACTTCCGGTTCCGCCGGAAATGAGGTTTGCGGATCCGCGTTTCTGTTTTTGAATAAAGAACGTTGTTTGACAATACAATTATTATCATGTAGTTTCCGTAATCCGTATCATTTTTACTTGCTGATTCGTTACGATAAAAATAAAGCTAAACGCAATTAATTGAAAACTATCAGTTCTCAATTCAAAATTTTACTGTCCTTATTCCACTTGTGGATAAAAATGTAGGTAAAGAGAAAATCAATGAACTCTTTCTTATTTGATAAAAGTTTTAAGTTTAAAATGTGACTTGTCTATGACCTTATTTTGTAAGCCAAAAGAAGTAAACATTTCTGATTTCTGACCCGACTCGGGCTTGTTTTTCTGTTTTTCGCCAAATAATATATTAGAGACCTGATAAATGTTTTGATACGTTCCTTATTATTTAAAATCGCTTCACCATTTTTGGTGCTTGAAGGTTATTAAGAGTGACTGTTCACGACACTAAAAATCATAACCATTAACCATCACGCCTCGCACAATTTTTTTTTATGATACATCGGATCGGGCTTAATTACAAATATTCAAAATTATTTTATTACAGTTAAAAACACTAAATCGACATGGATTTAGTGTTGGTAGACCGGCGTTATTGCAAAAATCAAGTTGTTGTTAATTATCTATTAATTATTCAAAATATAATCATCAATTCAAAAAACTATACGATTACTGTACTAAAACATTAGTCTGACTATGTAATTTGTAAACAAATATGTGGTGTTGTCGCTGAATTTAGAGCATTTCAATTAAAACCGTTCTTATATGTGAAATTTGTATTTTTATAATAAAAAAAACCAGTGAATTTCCATAAATTCTATTCAATTACTCGGCTTCTACAGGTTTTTCCTACCTGTAGAAAGCCAAAAAATAACGTTCGTTACCATAAAACTAAGTGTTTAAAAATACACATTTTGCTTCACTTTAGCGTAAATGTGCCCTCTTAATAAAACATACAAAAGTGTTTACACAACCTTGCAAATTAAAAGCGTTGTGATAAAATATCCGTTATTTTGAATGCACTCTTGTTACAGTGCTAAATTTTAAAATAAAGCTCGCTTTAAAAACTTGTCAATATTGACGTTTGCTGGACAATTCACACAGCATTATCGAGCCCCAAGCTAAGCAGAGCTTGTGTTATGGGTACTAGATATCTGATATACATAATATAATACAGTACATAGATAGATATTTTTTATTATACATAGAAAATGACCAGAACACCCTGAACAAATGTCTGCAGATCGTACACACATTTGTTCCGAGACGGGCATCGAACCCGCAACCTCCTGCGTCGCAGGCAGACCTTTGCCCATTGCGCCACAAAGGTCGAATAATGTTATATTTGCTTATAAAAAGCCTGGGACTTTATTTCTGTTGATTAAAATAAAGCAGCATATATAAGTCAATATTTAATCTAATATCAATAACTTGAGTTAAGCCACGGACAGACGGATGGGACGGACATGACGAAACTATATAGGGATTCCTTATCACCTACGAAACCCTAAAAAGTAACAGTTACCCTTAACAAACAACTCTAACTCCACTCACGTAAGTCGATATTCCAACATACAAATCAAAGGAAACAAATTACATTTTACAAGGATCTCGGGTGAAAACTTGCTCAGATATAACTTTTTTGGCAACGGTGGGTGCTGTGAGGTAAAAGAAATTGATTCAGCTGGCTCACTGCGAAATATAGGTCGTACGGTAACGTAACGGTTTTATAGAAAGTACATTATGTGCTGTACTATTGCGGCTGATGATGATGATGAAATTACGAACCTTGTTCATCTTTGACGACCTCTGTGGCGCGGTGGGCGAAGGTCCGCCTGCGACGCAGGAGGTCGCGGGTTCGATTCCCGCCTTGGGACAAATATTTGTACGATCTGCAGGTATTTGTTCCGGGTGTTCTGGTCGTTTCTATGTATAATAAAAATATCTATCTACGTAATGTATTGTATTATGTAGATCAGTTATCTAGTACCCATACCACAAGCTCTGCTTAGCTTGGGGCTAGATAATGCTGTGTGAATTGTCCAGGATTATTTATTTATTTATTTTATCTTTGAAGGATAGCAACCCGGCTCGTGCGTAGCGAGCTTATGCATTATTTAGCATTATATAATTCTGCATTATGTTCACAAAAATACCCAGACCTGTGTAGGCCAAGCACGGGGATCGTCTATGGTGGAATTATAATTACTATGATAGACAATAGAAGAGAATAGTCTATGATAGACAATTTAATGACATCGCATCGTCAGCATACATTGCGTACATTGTTGAAGTTGAAGGAATGGATTTAAACTTTTTTACGCATTCGATGACTAAGTGACGGTTTTTTCTACCCTAGTCAAAGATCTTTGTGCTTAGCCTCATGGAACACATTTGTAGATTACTAACACCATTTGACCTGCTTCATGAATTGACCGCGGAACCAACTATGTCTCAAAGTCACAAGGACATACTGTTTCTTCTAATAAAGGAGTGATCGTTCATAGTTGATTGAGTTTGGAGTTGACATTGGACTTGTAGTTTAAATGTTATTTGAACTTCTTTACACCTTTTCGCCACGACTCTGCCCAGTGTCTGTCTCGCTCGACTAAAGTAATTCCAATAATTTCAATAATTTTTAATCGTGTGTAAAAAAACCCAATGTTTGCTCTAAACTGTATCATCAAAATGGTCGCTATTCAATAAATACCTACCTTAAATAAGATTTGATACTTTGTGTAGTAAACGAACAGAATATTATGAAAACGATGTACATTTTGGATTTTCAAAATAACTATTATTTTTTAGATAATAAGCAAATACTTGATTTTTGCACTTGTTTTTTGCACGCGCCGCCGCTCTGCTCTGTCCCGCTGTTATTAACGTGAAATCCGCCTATCCTTTTCACAAAATGGCGTCTTATGGTTGTATGGTACCACTTTTTTGACATGGACAACGCAGAGTTGCGGAAACACCGACACAATAAGGAATGACTAAAGAATCGTCATATTGAGAAAAGTGGACTATCTGAATGTTCAACAGCGCGACCGTAAAATCGGTGGATTGATCACGATTTCAGTGAAACTTTTTATCCCGCCTTATCTAATGAGTTATAAGGGTGGGATTGTGTTCTTTTACAGCGGAATAAAGTCTCTTTTACAATAGGCGTGTCACTCCTAATCAGTGTCATTCTTTGCCGTGTCACTGGCGTTGAAGAATAGTGTTCTTAAGCCCATAGAGTCAAACGGCTTTTAAGGCGTTTTCAGTCAAATGAAAATGCATTTTAGGTACCTTTAAACTAAATATAGAGCAGCGATCTTTTGCAGAAGAATAGAGGTGGTCTTTGGGATATCATGTTCGAAGTCAGTATGCACGGTGCTAAATGCACGCTGCACAATGAATGTGTTACTGTGTGAATACAGCTACATAAGTTTACTATGTTGATAATGCGCAACCTATAAAGTTAGTGTGAGACGGGCGTTACCTACATCATGGTACATGTCTGTAATATTTTTTTAGCCGAGCCATAATCAAGTGAAATCTTTTACCTCGCACATAAATTATAATCTGTGGTCTCTTTCAGACAAAATGAAATATCCTTCGTCGTAAATCACAGTGAGAGAATGTCGCAAGGAATTAGAAAGAAAAGTTATTCCTAAACGCTCGGTTTTATCTCTTAGACTTCGGATTGGGATGGTTTCAATCAGCTGGTTGGACTTTTTAGGGGTTCCTGCCTTTTACTTTTTATTTCATGATTAATCATCATCAGCCTATATTATTCCGAAGAGACGGAGGTGAGAAGAGTCTCCAGGATATCATCACCATCCTGAAGGAGACGGATCCCGACGATGTGCCTGATTTCGTTGCGAAGGAGCTGCGTAAGCTGCCCCCCGTGACGTTCGACCACGTCGATGTGACCAGGCTGCTGAAAGACATTACGTCGTTGAAGGCAAGCTTGGCCGATGTCTTGTTGAAGTTAGAGGTCTCGCAGAATACCATCAGCGGGCTGCAGTCTGAGGTAGCGTTATTACGTAGCGCTGCTTCAGTGGACAGGTCGCCCGAGATATCCAACGTCAACACTCGCCGAGGAGGTCAATTGAACGTGTCAGCGTTTTCACCTTGCGTGGCTGACACCGATGCCGTCAGTGCACCGCCGTGCCCCCCCCCCCCCCCCCCCCGCCCGTACCCCACCTCTCCGCTCGTGGGACCGACACGTGAGCGCGCCCCTTCTCCCCCCGCGCGCGCATACGCCACCGTTGCTGCTGAAAGCTGCTTGCCCGCTGCGCCCCCGCTTCAGGCATCGACAGCTACAACGAAAAAGGGGAAAAAGAAGCAGCGTTGCGAATCTGTTCGCACCACTGCGCCCGTTCCGGCTTCTTGTGAAAGAAAGCCATGTGATGCTGAAGGGTTCACTGAGGTAGTGCGGAGGAAAAGGAAGCCCAGCAGCCGAAACCAGCGTGGCGTCGCTCCGACCGGACCTAACTACTTGTTGCGCCCGGCCGTGCCTTCGACGTTGCTCTACGTGTCCAGGCTTCACTATACCACGAAGGTGGAGGAGATCGTGGAGTATGTGAAGAGGAAGACCAACACCTTGGTGAGGGTCGAGCTGTTGGAGTCGCGTCATAATGATTTTAAATCATTTGTGGTGCGTATTCCAACGGAGAATATTTCGACCTTCACTAAGGAAGAATTCTGGCCGAAGAATGTGCTGTTCCGGCGTTTTCGCGGACGATTACCGGTCGCAGCACATATCGCGTGTCACACGTCTCCGACTCTACGTGGTAGTAAATAGGTATATATTTTATGTATGTTAGAATAGGGTATATATTTTATATGGGCCGTAGTTTTTAAGTATTTTACATCCTGTACTAGACTAACGTTGCCTGAAATAAATGTTTTATTTATTTATTTATTATTCCACAGCTGGACTTAGGCCTCCCCTAAAGAGCGCCATAGCGCCCTGTCTTCAGCTTGCCGCAGCAAATTTGAGTACAGAAAGTAGGTACTAGGTCCGGAAAGTAACATTGACTACTATTTATTTCATAAATTAACGCGTGCAAAACAGCGTCAGAAAATAGTATGGAATAACTTAAATTATTTAGTTAAAATGAATAAGTTATTATTGGACTGTAATTAATATTTAGTGACGTAATTAGTGCACAAATATTATATTTGCATCCCGGAAATGTGTGAAACCCTATTATTGTTAAGAACCATTGTAAACCACATTTTTGCAAATAAACAAATAATTGTGATAATGAACAAGTACTTCCTTTATTACTATTTAAAGTTAATTTCACACGACGGAGAATATGAACATGGACATGTGAAGTAAATTAAAATTAATACGGAACAGTAAAACCTCTCCATCACTGTTACACCTACAAAGTAACAAAGCAAAAGGAATTAAAATTAAAAATGGCCACCATTTCTCAGCTAAATAAGACTGGTACATTTATTTATAGAAGAGGGATGTGATGGCGTGCATGGAACATACATGTCGATAGAATATTATTATAACGATGATTTTTGAAAATGCGGTGCATAAATCAATCTTTTTAGCGGGGAAAATAAGGTCTAAGAGTAACGTATTCTATTCTAACGTATTCGTTGCGCGCCCGCTTCGCTTGGAGGACGCTCGCAATCCACTATAAGTATGATAAGACCCTAAATCTAACTGTTTTTTTGGTATGTTTGTACATATTTACGTATTTTCCACTTCACCGTACCGCCTAAACTACTAACTCATTTTGATGAATGAGGTGTCAATCGATCTTTTTTCGGGTCTGAGCGAAATATTTTTTCCCTAGGTAGGTCACAGATTAGGTAATGTTACTTTTTAAGGTTTCGTTTTCACTGTACTCCGTATTGACTAAGAATAAATTATTATCTATTTATTCTTCGATAAAATAAATGGTATGTATCATCTTACTCAAATGAACAACATAACAATATTTCAAAACAGGAACACAAAACCACAAAATCATTCAGTAAGATTTCCCAGAAAATCAAACGTTTTGTAAAACCAATCTAAAATAATGGATCAGATTAATGGAAGAAACCATAAACAGATTATAATCAGCAGGTCTTTCAATCGACGTTTGTTAAGCAAAGACGAGCGGCTATTAAATTGGAGCAAGGTATCGATAAAGTTGATTGAATTTTAATCGATAGTTCCCATCACTAGTAACGAGGTTACAAAGCGGATTCGATAGATTAATGCAATAAATATTGGGTGTCGGGTGGGAAGCTTTAACTAGTTCGGTAAAGTTACCGTTTTTGAAGGTTCTATTTACATTTTAGTGTATTTTATTTAACCGACACATTCTAAAATTTATGTTCACTTCCCGACGCAATGTTTTTCAAATCTGCAAGTATTAGTTCATTTTCGTTTTAGTAGGCACAGTCATCGCTATAATACTCATCACAAGTTACGGCCAATAAATAGATTTTGGCACATTCACCTCGTTTGGCATGGCATTAGTGATAGCAGTGGGGGTGTTAAATACTCAGAAGGAAGCCACGAGGAAGGGCACTTCCGCAAGTTATCTATTTCGAAAAAAAACCCTAAAAACGGATGTAATAAAATAGCATAGATGTATCACGATGCGGTCACCCATCCAAGTACTCTTCCCCCGACGTTGCTTAACTTCAATGATCGGTAACTTGGTATGGACAATGAACCCCTTCATCATTAAATTAATTTTATTTGTATTAATTGTTGTTATAGTTTGAGTAGTAATCAATTTTAAGGATTTTTTTGTTATAGTGCTTACCCGCACATTGTGTATCTCTAAGAAATGAAATAAGTTCCCGAAAATTTTCGGTTTCGGCGGGACTCGAACCCGCGCCTCACTAGGAGCTACCTAAAATATATATTAATATAAATCATAGCAAGGTATATTACGGTATATTTTCTATAGTAATCGGCGTGTGACCACAGACGCAGCTATAACGTATATTTTTATTACGTCACCAAAATATGTCGACAGATATAGCACAATATATTTCGGTATAGTAAGAAATGACAGCCGCAAAGCTAATAATTGCAAAAATATATATTTATAGCATAACCACCGTCTGGGGTAGCTTTCTATACCGTAATGTGTAGCTTACTATATTAATATACATTTAATATAGCTCCGTCTGTTGTGGACTTTACAGTTCATGAGATATAAACCGCTGACGGATAGACAGACAGCGGAGTCAACCTTTGGGTACGGAACAATAAAAACTGTAAGAACATAACCTCTTTGTTGTAAACTTATTCATTTGTTACAAACGAGCGTGAACTCTGGCACAAAACTATGAACATTGGGCCCGCATTTACTATAATTAAGTAGCTAGCTTGTTTGTCTGTTAGTCTCGTAGTTTTCAGTGCATTCGAGTTTGCAACAGTTAATTTATTCGCTTGGCAATTTCAGTTTAACTGTGAATAAAGCGATTCCTTTGTTGTCCAATTTTGGCGGAACATTCAATATGTATCAAAACGAAGGTATCGTCTTTAAAAAATTGCAAAAATTGCATTGCAAATATAATGTTAATGTTTAAATAAAATCATTTAAATAACGGAATATTTAGCATGACTAGATTTTTGAGTTTTCCTTTATTTCGGCAATTAGTCGTTTGGGTCAATTGAGTTCTAATTAAAAGTTTGATTTAGAAGATTCATCTAGTGTCAGGTTAGTTAATAAGTATGATACTGAAATTATTGTTCTTAAAGCTTTAATTACATTAATATATACAACGATATGCATTAAAATTAGATGCCTAGATAATATGTTAGTATCCTGGCGTTTCTGAGTAAACTCATACCACATGAAATTTGGCAAGAAGCAACGTCTTATGGCACAAGTAAAGGAAAACATCTAAAAACCGTTAGTTTGTTGTTAATTCACAAAAAAATTACTTACGAGTACGAGAGGTACCTACAAGTTTGTAAGTACGAAACCTTTCATGAGAGTATTACGTATAATAAAACGTCAAGTGCGAGTTACGCACTTGACGTTTTATTATAATTTCATTTTCATATAGAGAACAGCATTGTTACAATACAGCCCGACTCGTTTATTAAATTAAGAATTGTTCTCAAAGAAACAGATCCTTACAAACTTTCACCTTTGTAATATGAAGACCAACATCCCTGCCAATTTCGTCACCGAGCCAAAACGTCTAGAGAAGTCCCATCTCCTAAAAGCCATTTTAATAATGTCCCTTGTCACATCTACTCCTACATTTAGGTACGCTCGATGTAATGTATCAAAATTGTCGACCATGTTCCCTGGAATTGAAGGTTCCTGTACTACGCAGCTCTGGGACAATTTTCAAGGGACACAGATGTTTCCAATATAATAACACAACGTAATAGACAGATTCTGAGTTATTGAACGGTGTTGGGACGTGTTATTTCGGAATACACAGGGCCTAATAACACTATTTCCTTCCATTTTACTAGTAGGTAAGTATACACGGGGCATTCACCTCTTGCGTAAAATTTATTCTAAGAACTTATTACCCTTGTGTTCATCATCACCATCGTCATCAGTCTTTCTTAGTCCACTGATAGACATAGGCCTCCCCTAAAGAGCGCCATAGCATTAGGGCGCTATCGCTATGGTGTGTATGATGTGTGTTTACTTGTGTGTGGAGAAACCAAGACTTAAGTCGTAAAAGAAATGGAATGTTTGTTTACTAAAAATTTAACTGAAGATAAACTTATTCGACTTATTTAATTGAAAATGATCATCAAGGGAAAATTACTTTAATAATATGCAAATGGGACAGAATGGCAAAGAAATAACCAATATGATTCTAACTGTTGCGCTCGAAAGCACGTGAAGTATTTAAAAACTTTTTTTGGCTCATTAGGGGAGGCCTATGTCCAGCAGTGGACCGATATAGGCTGATGATGATGATGATGATTTAAAGACTAACGACAAATTCGTGAAGTACAGAAGTGAAATCGGCGTGGAATATTTACTGAAAGTTCGTTCATTACAGCTTTCGCAGAAAACAAAATTTCGTTTGAAAATTGACATAATTTGATTGTTACCGACCTCGAATCCCTTAATATTACACTGTTATAAGTTTTGTGAATAGTATGGTTTTCCACGCGGGACAAGCTCACTCATTTTAACTCGGTCTTATCATCCTCCGTCGTTACGCTGGGAAGTATTTAAACAACCTCGTCTGTTTGGTCCCTTGTATAAAAATATATTGTTTTTTTTTGTTTTATGACACTTGACTTTTGTGCAGCGCCATCTAGTGTCAACATAAAAAGCATGATTGTTTTTTTTAAGATTTGAAAAACTCTCATTGAATGCGTATTTGCTCGCGATTACCCAAACCAGCGCAGTCCGCGATCGACCGCCAACGTCGCAGGATCAAACCAACACTACCATTACCATTTCATACCATAATACATATTACCATACATATACATATATTACCATTTTACCATAAGTTGGCGGCACGAGAGAGTTGTGAGTTCATGGGGCGGTTTGGGGAACACAACCCATTTCAGTTCGTAACAGTGATCACGGAATAGCTGTTGAAAGTGGTCATATAGGGCGCATGAAACTGTGCCAAAATATTGGATCGAAAGTCTCATCATCATCAGCCTATATCAGTCCACTGCTGGACATAGGCCTCGAAAAAAAAAGACATCGAAAGTCTAATCATGGTAAATCCTGTTAAAAATGTATGTGAAAGTTTCGCTAGATGGATGGATGGTTGTTTGTTACTCAATCACGCCAGAACAGCTGAACGGATCTGGATGAAATTTGGCACAAAGATAGATTGTAGTCAGTACTTTTTATCCCAGAATTCCCACGGGAACGGGAACTACGCGAGTGAAACCGCGAGGCGCTGCTCGTTTCCCATAATTTTATCATCTTTCGGTATCTCGAAATACGAGATAGTGATCGTTCGGTCTATTATAGACCAAAGCACACAACTTCGAAAAACTATAATAGTTTTTCTAAGTTGTGTGCTTTCGGTGTTCCGCTTTGCGGCCTGATGGTCATTCGGTATTTCGTTGTGCGGTTTCCTGATCTTTCTAGATACCATTCTCCGGTATTTCGAGTTCTGGTATTCCGTAGGACAGTCTAATAAATGATTTCCATAGCCAGTGTCCACAGCCAGTGACGCGCTCTACGCTAAGGTGCTACGGAAGACCAGCGCTGCAGTGCTCCCCGAGCTCCTGCAGTACACGCTGAGTGGTAGCCTTTTGGTCTCAAATTGTTTTTATGATTATTTCTCTTTTATCACTGTATTTTCTTGCGTATAATAAACCAATAAAAAAAATCTGATTCTTTTTCTTATTATTTTTTCTTCAAGTCGGTTAAAAATATAAAAAACGTACCATAAAATAAGAACATACAATAGTCTTCAGTTTACGTAAAACTGTTGAATAAAAACATTCCCGCAATTTATAAGATTTCCCAGACTTACCCCACTCAAGGTAAGCCTACTTTGCAGACACCACGCATCCGAGATTGGCCGATATATTCCAAATCGTCCCATAAGTTACTTGACTTAGGCGGAATTGTTTCTCATTGATTTGATTCTGGTTGACGATTTTGGTTTGATCCCTAAGTAGCTTAGGTACTTATTTTATAATACGAAAAACCTACTTTTCGATAGAACTTACGTAACATTTCATTAAAAAAAAATTAAAAGCAATGGAGGAGCTTTATTTCCTTGCATACCTACGAAAGAAACTTGGTAAACCTTACATAATGTTAATAATATTAAATATTTTGGCTTAGCAACCAGCGTGTTGGGGACGTTTCCGACTGGTATTGATATGGATCAGTTGAGCTACCTGTAGATTGTTTGCAACAGTCTGCTCAATTGTTTCAATTGTAAATACTACTTCTAATTCGTTTCTATGATTTGATTGTAATTTTATTTTCCTATTAAATATTTCATTCAAGAATAGAAATAATTAAATTTATCTTCCTTAGTTCCATTTAAGTAAATTCTTACCTAAGGAAACTGTATACTTTCTGAAAAACCTGCACGAAACTATATACGAAAAAAAACTGAAAAACATGGTTTCACTCTCAAAATGAAAACTCCCAAACGAGTTTACACAACGCGATGTTACCCAAAATACGGTCGCATTTCCCACAAAATATATTAAAAGAACAAAGATGCAGGGAGAAATTTAGGGCCCACTTACCGGTAAATAGGGTAATTTAATAACTCTGCCTACCTCCTTGTCGATAGGGACTATCGATTTGCAATATTTACCCCAAAAGCTCACAGATTAGGACTGAATATATTATGCAGATGGTAACATTTTCGGGAGATTTTTTCCAACCCTTTTTTTAGGAAATGTAAGGTGGGTAATTCGATAGGTAAATGGCTGTTTAGATAAGTGCTCGGTTCCTATTTTAGAAAAAAAAACACCTTCAAAACCAGGTTGTGTAACAAACCTTTGTCTAACAAATCTTTTTATCTTAAAGAGTAAATATCTGTAAGTTGGTTTGTCTGTATTTTGTAAACTCCGGTAGTAATGTTCTGTTTTGAAAATGCTTTTTCTGATGTTACCAATCAAAAATAGGATACGTTTTGTTTGATATTCCTGAGTTTTTTATGCTACAGTCTAGGTATGTAAACATTTTTGATAGAGTTACCAGCTCATGATGTCAGGAATTCCGAAAAAATACTCAAATTCGGGGGAAGGAAGAGGGTGGTGCAAATTCTAAGCAATTCTACGTGGACATCCGCGTGGCCGTGTGGGCACCACACGGCCACGCGGATGTCCACGTAGAATTACATAGAAAATTAGAACAGAATACAACAATAATTACAACAAATATTTACACTTAAATCTATTTTCTAAAAATCTAAGCCGTCACCAGACGGCAAAGTGCCCAGAATGCTGGCAGCATTGCCACGTTGAATGGCAATGTTAATTCGTTGACCGAAATAAAAGCCAGCATTCCGATCACCTGTGGACTCTATTCGGAGTAGATAGATATAGATATAGGTAATTTATTTAAAAAAAATTCGTTACATAACTTGGTTAGTAGTGCCATAAAGCCTATGTTAGTGCTGTAAACCCGCCTGGCTTCGCGCGTGTAGAAGAACAGTTTAATAAATCATTTTAGGAAGAAAAGTTAAAAACATTGTTGTCATGACTTTTTGGTTTACACGACGAACCAGCAAGTGAGCCATTAAATAGAAGTCTTTTACAATAATTTTGACAGCTGTCATTGGAAATGCATAGATTTTGCATTGTATTGACATTTCCGGTCACTTTTTTATACAGTCTGTCGACACTTCCTGTTATTTTTGTAATTTTTGACAATTCAGTGAACTGTACCACGGATTAGTACAATTTTGAACTCCGATTTCTTTCACAGTCATTGTTATATTTCAGCCTATTTACGCGAAAACCTTAATTAATTATACACATAAACCTTTCTCATAAATCACTCCGTCCATTAGTGAAAACTGTATGAGAATACGTTTTGTGGTTTAAGAGGAGTTAGCGGATAAACAGACAGACGCGAAAGAAACTTTGTTAAAGGAGGCGATCCATAACGCCATTTTGTGAAAAGGATAGGCATAGGATTTGGTGTTCATGTGAGCGGGACAGGGCAGAGCGGCGTAAGTGCAAAAATAAGTTTTTGCTTAATATCTATTAATTAGGACATTTATTTGAAAAAATAAGCCAAAGATTCCTCGGTATTCTATTATTTAATACGGTGATGACTATAAATAAATCTTGTGATAGATGATGATGATGATATTGCTTGGTAATTTAGGAGAAAAACGGTAGTAATTAAGTAATAAAATAGTACTTTGCCCATTATTTCTGATATTTAAAATAGTTTTTTCACTTCTTTTGCTCAAAAACTGTGTCAATACTTATAGCGTAGCTTAGCGGGCGTAAAATTAGTTTTTGAGGTCTAGGGTTAAAAATGATTATATTAATTTTTTGTCCCTTGTTAAAAATTATACAATTTTTTTCATTTTTGAAACGAAGGGAATCTGTTTTGTATTCCATAGATTATTATATCTTTTTACAAAGCTTTTTAGATAAAGATTACGTAGAAAAAAGGTTATTACGTAACCCAAGCACGTCAATTGACATACATCCCCTTCTTAACCACTATTGTGTGAGTGTTTTCGGGAGATTGGTTCATTATAGTGGTTCGTATAGTGGTTCGTTCTGCAAGTGGTCAGACATCATGCATGCTACTTACCTACTGGTTATTTATGTATTCAGCAAGCAGAGTAATTAGTTCGATAGAGTTTCTAAAGTTCCGAACAATATAGTGGTCTATAAATAGTGATAGGCTTGGAATAGACCTATGTGTACAGTATAGGTAATTACTTTTATAATAATATAATATAACATAATTTGACTGATATCCCACAGAAGTCTTGCTGCATATGTCTCAAAGACGGACTTACAAAAAAAATTGGGACAAAAACAGTAGACTAAATTTTTTTTTTTAAAAGCGTTTGATACGGCGTACAGAAACTAGTCTTCCATAAATAAATCGTCTTCGTCCGCTCTATCATTCTCACTAAACAAATCTTTAACTGTTTATATTTGAACACGAAAATCGTAACAGTCTAAGGCCCGTATTATGAAAACTTGCTCTGTGATAGATCTATACTTGAGTGACGTTTATGCCATAGAAAAGCGATACTCAAGCATCGATCCATGACTGAGCGAGTTTTCATAACACGGGCCTAAAAGTGAGTCCAACTTTTGATCAAAAAACCATTTACCATAGACATTTTATCAAAGCAATTTCCACTAAAATATACATTTTCTTCACTTAACGTCTACATTTTCTTCACTTAATATCGACCTTTTCTCTCACTTATTAAACAAACCTCGTAAGGGAGGGTAGAACAATCGACGTCATTAATGAACCGGTGGAACCGGAAGCCGCCATTATCGCGGACACGCAAGTTTCCGCCGGAAACGGCCGCGGTAACCGCTTCCGGTTGAGTTTTTCACCGGTAATAGTAATAGTGCGCGCTTTCAATGACGTGATTAGGGACATTTGACTTTGAAATATTGTTTTTTGATATTTTCATATTTAGGTAAGATAAAAAAAACTACGCGTATTTACTTGATATTATAGCAGCCATTATCTTTTCCGTGTTACAATACAATACAAAAACACTTTATTGTACACCACAAAAAGAGCATTACAAAAAGACATTACATGAGACAAGTACAATGGGCGGTTATCCGTGTTATTTTGTAAATAAATATGAATAAATATATCATTATCTTTTATTTTCTCTATTTTCCGTACAAGTTTTATATTCATTCGTTCAGCCGTTCAGGTATTTGCAAACTTCCTATATTTTTATTTTATAAAATCTTCAGTTTTTTGGTACCTAATTGGCAAACTGAAGTGGCAGTTCAGCCATATCTCACAAAGAACCGACAACCACTGGGGTTAACGGGTTTTTGAGTGCAGAACGCACGACACCGAGCTCAGCAAACGTAGTGTAAGACGCCTTCCGGCTAGGTGCGATAACAACCTGCGAAAGACTGCAGCAGATGCTGGATGTGGCAAGCTGAAGACAAAGCGCTATGGCACTCATTAGGGGAGGCCTATGTCCAGCTGTGGACTAATATAAGCTGATGATGATAATCAGTAGGTTGTTGTAGGTTAGGTACCTAATTTAAAGAACAAAAGCACCTGTATTAAAAACTATAACTTATTTTTATAACCCCTCTAAACTTTACCCTGGTAAACACACATACGGGACAAACCCGACTGTCATACGAATTTCACACACGCTAATTTAGGTGTAAATAATGTAGGGTGCGAAGGTAACAAAAACATTGTGAATGGCAAGGAGTGAGTGAGATGAAGGACAATTATTTTTCCCGCATCGTGAAGTGTCGTGAAGAATAGTAATATGCTTTTACATCGAGAATGTGGTAGGAAACATCGCACGAAACTGTCAAACTGACTTTGGTAACTGGTGCGTTAATCTACTAGTTTCTGGCCGCGGTTTTGTACGCGGTGTTTTTGTAAAATGTAACCCATGAATGCGACACTGCAAGCCAATAAATATCTAATAATTATTAGGTTTTTGATTTATAGTGTACCTACTCGCACTGGATCGGGGTGAAAGTTTGCATAAATATAGGTACCTGAAATAACATATTACCTACTAGCAGCGCCTCGCGGTTTTACCCGCGTAGTTCCCGTTCCCGTAGGAATTTCGGGATAAAAAGTAGCCTATGTCCTATTCCAGACTACAATATCTGTGCCAAATTTCATCCAGATCCGTTTTGCCGTTCTGGCGTGATAAAGGAACAAACATCCATCCATCTATCTATCCATCCATCCATCCATCTAAACTTTCATGTTTATAATATTAGTGAGATAGGTAAATTTTTATCACATACAGTTATAAAGTTCGTGTGCGTTAGGGTATGTTAGACGCAAGGTGAATACCGTACGAAATTAATTATTGATTATTGGCGTCGTAAAAATTCGCCTCAAATTAATTTCATATTGTCTTTACCCCACGTCCAAACATGCCCTAACTTACACTTTATAAAGTCAGCTCAGAAGGGAAACAAATAACATTTTAACCTTTCCATAGACCAATTCCATAGATTCTTTATCATTGTGGACTTGGAATACAACCTATCTATAGCCTAAAGCACTTTTTCCTCGGAAACACACAACACATGCGAAGCCACAGGCAGAAACTCGTTACTTAATAAATTAACATAAGCCTAACTTTAAGTTAACTAAAAGAAGAAGCTTCTACATAAGCAAATAAAACCGTGAATAGTAAACAGCTACAATGTAAAATAGCTCCTAAGCCGATCGTTCAAGCTCTAAATCACGTTGATGTATTTCTTAATTAATTACAGGTGGTTTTCACTCAAGCATGTGTGGTCGGAGTGAAGACTTTTTGCTGTATTTCTCCGGATTTGCTTACGAAGTACTTTTAACCGACATTTCGTGTAGCATTTTTTGAATGTAGCAGAATTTGTGAATTAAGAGAGGAATGAATGAATGAATGAATAAATGAATGAATGAATGAATGAATGAATGAATGAACACTTTATTGTACAATAAAAATAAACATGAATTCTTATATCTAAAATAAACATAATACAGTACAAAAGGCGGCCTTATCGCTGAGAGCGATTTCTCCCAGGCAACCTTGGGAGAAACCTTGAGAGGGTTAATTAATAATGACTAGCGGTCTGCCCCGGCTTCGTACGGGTATATTCTATAGTCTATGTTACTCAGTGACATTGTAGCTTTCTAACGGCAAAAGAATTTTTGAAATCGGTCCAGTAGTTTTAAGTTTAGGCATTACATACAAAATTACAAATCTTTCCTCTTTATAATACTAGTGTAGACCTAACTTAAAGTTACAAAGATGAGGAACTTAAGGGTGGTTACATTTTTATTATTAATGTATGATAAGTACTTAAGTATTTTTGATGCCCTCTGTAGCGCGGTGGGCGAAAGTCCACCTGCGACGCAGGAACTTGCAAGTTCGCTTCCCGCCTCGGGACAAATGTTAGTGCCGTGTGGCTTAGCATTCGCACCACCCGAACTCTTCCCGGGGGTGTCATAAGAGGCGACTAAAGGACATACACCGGGAGGGCGGCGGGTAGCAACGCCTCTTGCAGAATAGACCTACTACCGAAATGCGATCCCCAACACGCATGCCCAGCGTGGGGAATGTGGGCATTCAATACTCAATAACGTTTATTTCTTTAGGCTTACAAAATAAACACTTCGACAGGTTTTTTAAATGGTTCATTACCCCCGCATGAGATAAAAGCCAATAAGGCGATTATCAAGCGAGGCCTGCGTCCAGCAGTGGACATTAAGGGCTGTTGAGATTGAGCTGAGCAACCTGTAGATTGATTGCAACAGTCTGCAGTTAGCTGAATTGTATCAATTGTTTATACTAGTTCTAACTTTTTTCTATTATTTCAAAGTCAAAGTCAAAGTTCGTTTATTGCTTGAAAATACAATGTTTTAAAGATCTTATAGTACACATTTGGATCATTGTTTTCTGCCTCTGCTTAGGCCTGCAATTTTTAATACAAATCAAATACTTATCGTCTAATTAAAAATGAAACATAAAAAAGAAAAAAATATACTAAATGTCAATAAATCAAAGAATTAACATTAAATAATATTAGTCTAAATCTAAGCTAAGCTGCGATTTTGATTGATATGTTCTTTGTTAATAAAGATATCTTTTCTAAATTTCTATCTAAAATACTGTTACTTCAAAGTTTCGAAGCTAACACCATTACTTATCACACGAGATCGAACAATTGAAAATCGTCCCTTTCTTTCCGAGAGCGCGCTAAGTTATGATCGTTTTCGCCGTTTTTCTGATGTAATTGAACTTTTTCACCTTCGGAGGGAAGCAGATGCGATCGCTTAGGAAATTAAATTGCCATCGGAGGAACCGTGAAGAATGTATTAAAATAAGTTACATTTAGTGTCTAAAACTGTGCAGCTTAAAAATCATTATGAGTTTTTTTTTAACTTAGGAAACAAACTCATTTAAATATAGCTATTCACTTGTAATTAAATAAATAAATAAATAATGCTGGACAATTCACACAGCATTATCTAGCCTCAAGCTAAACAGAGCTTGTGTTATGGGTACTAGATAACTGATAAAAATAATACAATACATAAATAGGTAGTTTTTTATTATACACAGAAAACGACCAGAACACCCTGAACTACACATTTGTCCCGAGGCGGGAATCGAACCCGCAACCTCCTGTGTCGCAGGCAGACCTTCGCCCACTGCGCCACAGAGGTCGTCGAATTATCGCATTTATTTGATAGATAGATAGATATAAATTGTATTTGTTTCTACAGACACACATGCAACTACATGCTGCATGAACTTACTAGTGGTTTATTTTTCGCTTCTTCCACTAGTGGACAAAAAATTTCAGTAAAAAAGTCCATAACATTTTGTTTCTTGTTTGATAATTACTATTTATAAAGTTGTTGTTTATGTATAAAATTTGACTTGTCTAAGTGCTTTTTTGTAAGCCTAAAGAAATAAAGTTATTGACTTTTGACTTTTCAGTTAGAAGCCTACTTATCCTTTTTATTGTCCAATTTAACCCTCAATCGCTGCATGGGGTTTTGCTCGTATGTAAATGATATTTCAACCTGTCTAAATGAGTTTTAACTTTTTGTTACATTAAAACATTTCTTCAATGACTGTTGCATTATTTATTACCCAAAACGTATTCTGGTCCTTTCGAAGGAAATCTAAACTTCCGCGAAAATCACCCTAATATTTACATTTCCTAAACGAATCAAAAGTTAGAATCGCATGATTTATCGAGTTAGGGAAAGCAACAAAAAGTAACGGAAACCAGCGAAAATTACCCCGAAACTAGGGTAATTACCCCCAAAACGAGGCAATTGAGTTACGTACGGAAAAGTTTGAATTATTTGGTTTCATTGCCTTTTGACATACCTATAGGATGTGTGGTGTGGTCAAAGTATCGTGAGTAACTTTTTGTTAACCTACCTATAGATTGTTTGCAACACTGCTAGTAGCTCAACTGTTTTCATTATAAATACTAGTTTTAATTTATATTTTTTTCTATTCTTTAATTGTGATTTTCTTTTTTATCTGATTTCAAAAAAGGAGGACGTTCTATGGGCGCCGATTGTACCGTCAATTGTCAACCGATTTTAATGATTTTTTTGTATAGAAAAAGATCACAAAATTGTGTATATGTATTAGTCATTTTTTAGTTTTTTCGAAACAATAATTTTTATCCCTTTTTGTGCAAATGAAATTTTTAATTTTTTTGTAATTTTCTGCAGTCCATCTGTAAGGTAAAATGAATCCGAACTGCCATAAACGTATTTCATTAAGTATTCTAGAAAAAAATGGTCGTTTTAAGTATTAATAACTACATTTGTTTCTATTCAACATTATCTAGCCCCAAGCTCTGCTTAGCTTGGGGCTAGATAAAGCTGTGTGAATTGTCCAGCATTATTTATTTATTATAATACGAAGATCTACGTCATTTTGTTTGAAGAAAAAAAAACATTTCTTTCCCTATGCTTGTTGAAGGTTTCATTCAAAGTTTTCCATTTGTCAGAGAAGTAATATCACATCCAGGAAAAGGTCAAACAAAGGTAAACAAAAGGCACGGTAACATTTTGTTTGTTTGTACAAGAAACTGTAATCTCCGATAATTTTGGAATATTCAGTCTGATTTGTTATTGTGTTGTGTTTTTAGTGTTAACAATCAGGAATTAACCTATCAAAACAGCTTGATGGATTTTGAGGACATACAAAAGATTATTCCTACAAATGGGTACAGCTTATGTTTAAAGTTAATTATGCGATGATGCTTCTTTGAGCTACACCGCTGCCACATAACAAAAAATATAGCATTCCATAGAGTATTACAACCATTTTTGAAAAGTGTATCAATTAGGTCCTAAAGTGCCAATGAACCACTTAAAAAAGTACAAAATTTTGTTCAATCAATAAGTGCTCTGAAAACGGATTTAAAATTTATATATTTTTTCAAGTTGCGCGCGTAGCTTGATGAAAACGCTGGACGCAGTGGACGCCATTGCCAAATGCCAAGTGGTCAAGACGTCATCAGTTGCTTGTGAGACCTGAACAAATGCGCTGGTGTTGCTGATGACTCTCTGACTAGTTTATAGTGATCTGTGCTGATGACAGTTGATACTTTTTAGTTTGCCTACACAGACGTATTACATAACAACATTGCGCCGACTATTTCATGGTGTTTAAAGACAGATCGAAAAACTGTTAACTGCATTGAATTAAAAAAATGTTTTGTTATTTTATGAACTAAAACGAACATTTTCCGACAGCATTTTGGTTCTGCTATCTCGATAATATATTTTTATATTCATGTTCATATATTCATATTCTTTATTTGCTGAAATGTAGGTTAAAAAAATGTTTTGTTATTTTATGAACTAAAACGAACATTTTCCGACAGCATTTTGGTTCTGCTATCTCGATAATATATTTTTATATTCATGTTCATATATTCATATTCTTTATTTGCTGAAATGTAGGTTAAAAAAATGTTTTGTTATTTTATGAACTAAAACGAACATTTTCCGACAGCATTTTGGTTCTGCTATCTCGATAATATATTTTTATATTCATGTTCATATATTCATATTCTTTATTTGCTGAAATGTAGGTACAGTAGATCTTACATTAGTCTCACTACATCCTGCCTCAAAGTGCGTGCAAATCTAACATAGTACATGCATACAATAATAAAATGATTAGTAAATTACCTATGACACAGATTTATATAATTTAAAAAAGAAACAGAGCATTAACAAAAACCAACCAAACAAACACCGAGTTTACAAACATTAGCAAAACAGAATATGTATTTAATTCGAGATTTTACAGGGCTATTTTACAGGGCTATTCTACAGGGTTATTTTTAGATGAAAACTATCGTAGTTTGACGAATTCATTACGGATGTAGGCGGGATAACAATGAACCTTATTTGTTTTGGAAGAACACCAAATTTGGAGTGCTCGGAGTGACGTGGAACGCTTGTGCCTAGAACCGTACTAACCCTGAACAAGTCCCTCGTTAAAAGATGAAACGTTAGTGTTCTTCCAACACAGATAAGGTTCGTAGCTAACCCGCTTAAATCTGTAATGAATATTTTTAGATACTTTTATCGTAAAAAGTAGAATACTCTATTATAGGCCTTTTTACATTACTTTAGGACTAGATGATACTGTGTGAGTTCCAGAACTCACAATAAAGCTCAAAAAAGAGGGCTGGGTGGAAAAGTCAAAAGCATAAAGTTTGACTTCAGAATTTCGTTTGACTAGTTACGACACAAACATACATACTAAAAGTCCATACTGCTGTGAGGTAGGCCTAGGAATAGGACACAAAAAAGGTCTCATTTTTACATCGCGATGCGTCGTTTGAAATTTTGACATACTACATACTACTATTTAATAAAAACTAATAAAATGTTACCTAAATTCTAAGTAAAAAATTGTGTTTTTATAGGATAAGCTTTAAAACAAACGTGCGAAACCACGGCCCGAAGCATGTTACGAAGAAATTCATTCCGTATGAATTTCGTGACGAGGTTTTAAACACAGAGATTAGAAGCAAAAGGTTTTAAAATCTCTTATTTGAATACGTAATGGAATCCGATAAGATTACTTGCACTGCATTAAATTATTTGTTTAGTAGCACACACTTTACTTAAAATTTTACTTAAGCTGCATAAAATTTTTGTTCAGTAATGTTTATTTACCTTGAAGACCCTTTTTACTTAATCCTAAATACTGAATACAGTTTAAATGTGTTTGTTTGGTCCTTTTTACAGACTTTTAAATAAATATTTTTACAAAAGGGCTTTTCACAATGCTGAGCATGTTTACACAGAATAATCTAGCCCTCAAGTAATCAGAAATTGTGCTATGGTACGTTAATACTATAATAGTTCAATGGTAATGGTAATGGGTATCAAATGACTAATGTACAAACTTTGACATTATAAATTTTTATAGGTAAGTCTTTCTCGCATGATGGGTATCACGTTTCGGCGGCTGAACGGATCTTATTGAAATTTGGCCTAGGATACATTATCTAGTTGGTGTCACGGGGCCACTAATGATAAAAGCGAACGTAGGTAGTTTTTTCATTAATCTATGGTAGTAGGTTTAGGGCGGCAAGCTATAAACAGGGCGCTGAAGGAGGCCTGTGTCCAGCTGTGGACTAATATAGGCTGATGATGATGATGGCGGTTTTACCTACTCATTTTTACTCTATTTGATAGATAACGTACATACATATGTGTAGATGAGTTTGCCCACATTCTTCTAGTAAATATAAACTCGCTTTGCCGAGATAAATTGCTGTTACGTTGCTACTTCAAAGCCACTGCTACGGTTTTACGATGCTGCTTCGTAGCTACCGCTACGGAGCTACGCCGTAGCTCTAGTAGTATACAAAATATTTATCGCGCAAAACCTTAGACAATTTAACCTTGGTAGATTGTCTAAGCGCAAAACGTACATCTGTTCACTATGTGTCAAATAGTACAGATTGGAAAAAATATTGGTTTCGATACATACAAAAAGTGATTAACCACTAACACGTCCAGCCGAGCCGAAAAAACATCCCAAAACATTAATGTCCCGCGGCTACGATTCACGGCGCTGCGAGCGTATACCATTTTTACCCGACTACCAACAGGGGAGGGTTATGAGGTTAGCACCCTATGTTTGTATGTTTGTATATTTGTATGTTTGTATGTATGTGGCCGATTTCTTTGTTCCCACGTAGCGCTGAAACTACTGGTTCGATTTCAACAAATTATGTATCGATTGATTCGTCTCAATACCCCGATGGTTATAGGCTATAGGATTTAGGGCTCCGACCCCGAATAAGCCTTCAAAAAGCGTATTAAAGTTTAGGTAGCCGCAGGCTGCAGGCCCCATAGAGAAAAATTACAATACCTACGACCTATTTTCATTTTGAACTCTATGCCTATCAAATATGACCGATACGTCATTCTATTTTGTCAATGTAAATGTTTCAAACTTTTATAACTTTCACGTAGTCGGGTTGTAGTTTTTAACTTTATCTTGTTAACATTTATAAGGATATATTTTGCATACTACTACAGCTACGCTCAAAGAAAATATACTATTTTATAGCTAAAACTATACAGAATCAATAAAACTAAAGACAATATTCATTACAAAACAATATACTACAATTTACAGAGTTCTAACCACCACTATTGTCGTGCGAACAACATGTCAAAATTTGATGTTCTGTTTACAATCCGTGTGTATCAACCTCCTCACTATGTCACTGGTATAGCGTCTGAATCACCACCTTTGACTCCTCTTGGTATTCTAATGGCACAATATTTTTTTGTGTCAGCCGTAGCTTTAGGAGTAAGACATGTTTGTAATGGAATTTACGTTTTCTTCCCCGAATAGGAGGGTGAAGGTAAGTTAAGTTTTTTTTATTTGGATCAGTTGAGGTAGGTGTAGATTGTTTGCAACATTCTGCGGTTAGCTCAATTGTTAAAATTGTATATACAATTTCTTATTTCTCTGTGTTTGAATGTTCTTTGTAAGTAAAGATAATAATTATAAAAAAATATTTTAAAGAGATTGTTGTCTAGTTGCACACCGTTGCCAGTGCGGTGAAACCGTTGATAAGTTCGGTCACCATGCACTGGCATGTGTCTCTAGTGCAGGACGTGTGTCCCGTCATAGTTCAATTAATGACATCATCCGTCGGGCTTTTACCAGCGTCAGTATGGCAGCTACTCTCGAACCACGTGGCCTAATGCGAGATGATGGTAAAAGGCCTGACGGTATGACTCTGATTCCTTGGAAAATGGGTCGGCCTTTAGTTTGGGATGCCACTTGTGTAGATACCCTAGCACCTTCTCATCTTGCAGGGACATCAGTAAGGGCCGGCTCCGCAGCAACATCAGCGGAGTCCCTCAAACGGCGGAAATACGCTAATCTTGACCGAGGTTACCTATTCGAGCCGTTTGGGGTGGAAACCCTAGGTCCTTGGGGTCCTGGGGCACATGGAATACACAAAGATCTAGCAAAACTCCTAATAGATTCCACAGGTGATCGGAATGCTGGCTTTTATTTCGGTCAACGAATTAGCATTGCCATTCAACGTGGCAATGCTGCCAGCATTCTGGGCACTTTGCCTTCTGGTGACGGCTTAGATTTTTAGAAAATAGATTTAAGTGTAAATATTAGTTGTAATTATTATTGTATTTTCTTTAGTAATAAAAGTTCTTTTAAAGAGATTTGAAATAAATAAAGTGTTATATATAATAAAGTGTTATATATATAAAGTGTTGTAATTACTAATTACATTTTGACACTAATACGCTAAGCCATTTTGATTCTTGATCACTCGAAAAACATAACCTGCATCCTGCGAGTAAAAATATGGGCGCGCGTTAAAAGTGCGTAGCTCTCGTAGCATAAGCATGAAGTATTACTACTCTCCCCATTTACAAATTCGTTATCCTTCCTCTCGAGTTAAATTAAAAGCTAAACCCAGAATTACGTCCGAAGCTTTTAAATCATAAAATAATCCGTAAAGCTAGAATTTTCACGAAATAATTTAATCTATTCAAATTGTATCTCGCAAAGAAGGGCAAATTCCTTTATAATTATAACAAATAGGTCGTTTTAGCCTGCCCTCTACGCTATTTCAATTTGCATAACGATAAATTACAGTCAGAGAAGTAAAGCAAAACCACAGGGTTAAGACTAAGATAATATCAGCAACATCATCATTTAATTACTGCACCATATTATGACCCTGATGCGTCGGGTCAGGGGCGGTACCAGTAGCTATCTGAAACTTATAGCTGGAAGGCTGGACACGGACTGTCCTTTCATGAAGTACTGGACGCGCACACATAGTGCAATGCGCTTATGAAGATTGTGTGGTCCGTTAATTTAAGAAATGTTTTTATTTTACTTTTGTTTTTGTATATGGCTGAAATATGTATATTATGTGTATCTAAGCTGAAATAAACGAATTGAATTGAATATTAAAGTCATCATAATCATCATCATGTCGGCCTTTCCGGGATCCACTCTTGGATGTTGGCCTCTTCCGTCATTCCTCGCGATCTTGGGCCCGTCGCATCCAGTCTTGGCCTCTGTGTCGTCTGATATCGTCCACCCAACGGTTCGGTGGTCGCCCTCGTCCTCGAGTGTCTGCTCTGGGCCTCCAATTGCGGTGGTGAAACTTTATACATAAAAATTTAGAGAAACTTTATGGACTTCCGTGAGGGCTGGTGCGGCGGCAGAATTGACCAAAGTTCTCAAGAGGCGCATGAATGCATGTCTCGAGAGAGCCTACACATTTCCTCCCCTTGGAGTCGAGACCCTAAGTCCGTGGGATACCGAGGCTTTCCAGGTTTTCAAAAAATTACCTGAGCTTCTGGTCGAAGCGACGCATGACCCGAGAGTTGGTATCTGGCACAGCGCATCAGCATTGCCATACAGCGGGGCAATGTAGCTAGCGTCTTGGGGACGCGCGCGACTGGTATTGATATGGATCAGTTGAACTACCTGTAGATTATTTGCAACAGTCTGCAGTTAGCTCAATTGTTTCAATAGTAAATACTAGTTTTTATTTAGTTCTATTATTTGATGTAATTTTCTTTCTTAATAAAGATTCAATAAGTTAATAGAAAAAAAGAAATTCTCCGTCTTCTGTGCAAAAAAATATTTTTCAACTTAATGGGTACAGTCTACGACATATTGAAATGTTTTTTTCGACATTTTTGTTTTATTGTGTGCTGTGCGAGTGAAGAACTTAAAAGTAGTTAGTATTAAATTGCTTGTAAATGTAAACTAAAAAAGTAATTAAAAAAAACTAATAAAATAAAAAATGAAATAAAAAATAGGACATCATCGTGCTATACTACACAGCCCATATTGACCTAGGTGGGGACAGAGCCTAAATTTCGGTGCCTATCCACATTAGACATTTTTGGTAGGATTTCAATCAGTCAAATAATAAAAAAACACCAAATAAAGTTACATAAAACCTAAACAAATATGAATAACTGATTTGAACCGATTTAACACTCGCGTCTCCCGGGAAATCAGGTGAAAAATCCTGATTTAAAATCCTTTTCACAAAAACTCAGTTTGTGTATCGCTGTTGCCATTTTTTGTTATAATTTGAGTTAACTCGTCATGTTTGCGCGCGTCAGATATCGAATGACTGGCGTATTTACAAACCTTTTGAATATGATTCACATTTTAAGCTGATTTTTATGAAATACAGTCCAGTTAAATAGTAAACAACACACTAGACCTATAAAACAAACTCATCATGAATAGTACATCATCATCAGCCTATATTACTCCACAGCTGGATCTTCTCTAATGAGCGCCATAGCGCCCTGTCTTCAGCTTGCCGCATCCAGCATCTGCCAGCAGTCTTTCGCAGGTCGTTATCCACCTGGTCGGAGGGAGTCCTACACTCGTGAACTCTACTCAAGAATACGTTTACCCCAACGGTTGCCGGTTCTTCGCGAGCTACGGCCATTTTTATGAATAATATTAGTAATAACCGGTGGTTCTAATCAGATGTATTCAGCAAAATGTTTATAAATTCGTGACACAGAAACTATTTGTTACCGCGCATTGGCTGCATTTTTATCTCACTAATATTATAAACGTGAAAGTTTAGATGGATGGATGGATAGATAGATGGATGGATGTTTGTTCCTCTATCAGGCCAGAACGGCAAAACGGATCTGGATGAAATTTGGCACAGAGATAGATTATAGTCTGGAATAGGACATAGGCTACTTTGAATCCCGATATTCCTACGGGAACGGGAACTATGCGGGTGAAACCGCGAGGCGCTGCTAGTAAGGCATACAAAACAAAAGAAAACGAACCAATAGCGACGGAAATAGCTATATAGTGAAACACTCTTCAGATTGGACTAGATCAGGGATAATGTTTTCAGCCGAATCCATATAGTAATATTACTATATGGATTATTTATAGTGAAACACTCTTCAGATTGGACTAGATCAGGGATAATGTTTTCAGCCGAATCCATATAGTAATATTACTATATGGATTCGGCTGAAAACATTATCCCTGATCTAGTCCAATCTGAAGAGTGTTTCACTATATAGCTATTTCCGCAGTCGGTTATATATATAACCGACTTAGAAAAAACTAGTAAGGTCTACGTTTGGTTGTATTGTATGTATGTTTTTTTTTGAAGTATGTTCACCGATTTCTCCCTAAGTCCCGGGGTCTTCCTTTATAAATTTTATTTTCGAGGGATGACTGTTCGTCCCAATAAAAAAACAATGTAAATAAAAAGGAATTAAAGTAAGTTTTCGTTTTAGTGTAAACATAAAATTATTACGGTTACAATCTCTGTGGTGCGGTGGGCGAAGGTCAGCTTGCGACGCAGGAGGTTGCGGGTTCAATTCCCGCCTTGGGACATATGTGTACGATCTGCAGGTATTTGTTCCGGGTGTTCTGGTCGTTTTCTATGTATGATAAAAATATCTATCTATGTAATGTATTGTATTATGTTTATCAGTTATCTAGTACCCATAACACAAGCTCTGCTTAGCTTGGGGCTAGATAATGCTGTGTGAATTGTCCAGAAATATTTATTTCTGTTTTCTGTTCTGTTAATAACTATTCCTAATTACATCTTTATGCATTCAAAATCTTTGCTCATAAAATATAATTGTAATTTATAACTAAGAAGATTCAACCGAAGAAGATTCTTACTTGGCTGACTGTACTTACTTAATTCTTCTCTTTTGAACTCTTGGCCTTAAGCCGAGTCTATGAAGCATGCCGTTCACATTCCTTAGTTTATTGACGTATTCTTAAGTTATAAGACACTGCGTTATTTAAAAATTATTTAAATAGTACACTGCCTGTTGTGGGATCACTAAGATGATAGCAAAGTAAGTATGTATCAGTGTTACATACATCGACACTAATTGAATTTTCGGATAATTTCAAAACTTATTTTCCCTTTGAATAATCGTAGTTTGTTTAGCAACCAATAAGTTAAAGTTACTAAAGATTTCATACAACAATACTTAGGTAGGTACTTAATTATTTTACTTTTCGACGAATATTTATTTTGTGATTTCACTCCACAAGATTTTGTTCATGCATTAATTAAAGTTACATGGTAACATAGTTTTTTTACGATGGCCATGAAAGAAAGTCGAGAAAATTAACGAACTTTTAGAACCATTCAAAAAAATTCACGGCACAGGTGTGACTGGTTTTTTTAAGACCAGTTTTTGCTTTCATCAATAATGATGTCCAACTAGAATCAATTTCAATTTAATAAACTGTAATATCACATCATAAAATCAAATGAGTAGCATTTTTCAACCACTAGTAACCGAAACAGCTGCGGGCACGCCGGCGTGCCTGCACACTTTAGCATGTGCGCTGCAGGCACAACGTTGTGCCCATAGCGCTCCAGTGGTTAGTGGCATGGCCGATGGCGGGAGAAGATTCGCCATAGACAAATTATATTTCGAGTTCACAATAATAATTGAAATACGACATCCTGATTTGCTTCGGAGAGAAAGTTGGTTTTCAGAATGAAATTACAGAGAAAATGGGACGAATAAAACGCTAACAAAATTTGAGTAAACGCGACAGATTGTGTCATCATGAAGATGTTTGGCTTAAGACTAAAACTACTGAATGAATCGCGCTCAAATTTTGAACTCACAAAGATCTGGACCTGCATCACATAAAAGGTATTTCATTCAAAAAAAAAAGAAGAAAAAAGCGTGTGAACCGGTGGGAAGAAGCCAGTAATCTATCTAACTCGCTCTTCTCCAGTAACTTGGATACTTAAGCCCAGCATGTCTTCACGTCTACAGCGGCGGCTGGATGTTCTATGGCAGTCGTTTGGTTCGGGTTCGAAGCTCGGCTGGCATTTATTTCAACTTCTTGCCAAAACTTACTAATTTAGCATCAGAGACTTGGGAGCTTTCCTTTTATGTTTTTCTTAGACCTCATAAAATATTGCCGGAAATCCGCCATTTTAGTTTATTTTACGCGGAACGAGGAAGAAATCTTGCTGCAATTTTGTGAAATTCCTTCAATCAACATTATCATTATCATTCAAGTGCAGATTGCGTTATTGTGTTATTTACTTATTCAAAAACAAAGAGGTTAGATAACAGTCTTAACCAAAGCACTAACTACACTATTAGGGCTATCATTAACTAAAAATACAATTTAAAAAATCACAATAAAATAGAAAAATAGTGGATTGACACAGTGGGCGGGAAAATAGTTAAATAAATAATGTTGGATAGAAAAAAAATCCTCTTTGCTTTCGATCCTGTACTTCTCGCATCCAAGTTAATCAAATTATTCATTAATTTGCAGGAATGTAGGTCTTAAAAAAAGGACATCATCGCTATCGCTAACGTACCAGCCATTCTCGAACCGAATGGTCTGTTGCGTGACGATGGTAGGAGGCCCGACGGTATGACTCTAGTCCCATGGGAGCTGGGGAAGCCGATTGTGTGGGACGCTACATGCGTCGACACACTCGCGCCTTCCCTTCTTCCTAGGACTTCCGTGAGGGCTGGTGCGGCGGCAGATTTGGCCGAAGATCTTAAGAGGCGCAAATATGCAGGTCTCGACAGAGCCTACACATTTGTTCTCCTTGGAGTCGAGACCCTAGGTCCGTGGGGTACCGAGGCTCTCCGGGTTTTCAAAAAATTATTTGAGCGTCTGGTCGAAGCGACGCGTAACCCGAGAGCTGGTGAGTATCTGGCGCAGCGCATCAGCATTGCTAATACAGCGGGGCAATGCAGCTAGCGTCTTGGGCACGCTTCCGACTGGTATTGATATGGATCAGTTGAGCTACCTGTAGATTGTTTGCAGCAGTCTGCAGTTAGCCTGCTCAATTGTTTCAATTGTAAATACTAGTTTTAATTTAATTCTTTTTTTTGATTGTACTTTTCTTTGTTAATAAAGTACCTATCTGTGTGATTATGTAAATACAAGGATAATGTAAGTTTATATGTTATGTCCTATTTTTCCGAAAATGTATATTATTTAATTGTTAGTAAATAAATATACAGAGTTAAAATCTTTAATACTTTTTAAAATTAAGTTCCAGCAAAGTCCATAAAATTCAGTACAGAATTTCCGTACGTCCCTTTTGAAGCTTTTTCGTTCAGCGCGAAAATTGTTTACATATGCACACTCGTGGTTTCACTCGAAAACCGCAAGCTCCGGGGAATTTGCAAATTTACACCCTGTTTTTACGGTTCTTACCTTCAAATTTGAATGTCCTGCTCTTAGATGTTAATTAGTATTTATAAGGTATACTAAGCATTAGAGGATGAATAGAAAATGAATAGTCTAAAGGAGTCTACACACTAAAGTTGCAAACGCCGCCGAGAAAGTTCGGCGAGTCGTGTGTTGGCGGCTGGCTCGGCGACATGTTGGCTTCAATCTAAGGCTGAACGCGCACCTGGGAGTACGGCAGACGCGACATTCCCTGCAGTCATCGAATTTTCTAAATCTTTATATGAAATAGTATGAAGCATCGCGCACCTATCGCTACCGAGCACGCGGAATTTCAACAAAATGCAGTTGGTGTACCGATTCCATAAAAAAAATTCGGCTCGTGCAGGTAGTTCGGCGCGTTCGTTTCGGATACCGTCATCCGTGAAGGAAGCGGTGCAGGCAGTGTGACCAGATTCAGTATTTCAATATATATTTAAATAGGCGCGCGCTCAGCTTAAGAGTCGATGTCGATACACTAAAGCCGCGACGTTGGTAAACATGGTCAACTTCTGAAATCACCAACTCTTGACTGACGACTGACAAGTCGATCAGTGTCGCGAGCATTCCACTGACAATTGTCGCGGAGATGCCGCCGACATTTTGTCATGCATATGTCGTAATAAGTCGGCGGGGTTTGTTGCCGACATGATTCCCCGTACAACCGACCCGTTCACCGTTCAAAACGAAGTTCAGACTGATCGAGTTCAAATTCGTAATACGTTTGTGAGACATGACAGCTGATATTGGTTAAACGCAATCGGATCAACTTTATGTCATAATCTGCGCTGAACTCGTTTAAAATGCTAAACTTAGTGGAACACGTTCAATAGGGTAATTGAACTCTATATAATAAAAAATCAAATTTAGATGATTGCGATACATTATATATGCCAAAAGCAGCCAGAAAATATTCGTTTTTAGTTCATAAAACAACAAAATACATTTTAAAATTCAATTTAAATGTTTTCAGTTTATAAAATCTGCTTTTAAACGTAATGAAATAGTAGGTGCAATGTTGTTGTCATACAGCTGTGTAGGCAAACGAACCAGTATCAACTGTCATCTGCAACATCAGCGCATTTGTTCCGGTTTCGCATAAAACTGACGTCATGACCTTAAAGCAATAATGGCGTCCACTGCTTCCAGCGTTTTCATCAAGCGACGCGCGCAACTTGAAAATTAAAATGTTATATGCATTTTTAGAGCACTTATCGATTAAATATATGTGCTTCATTAGCACTACAATAGAATATAATTGATACCTTTTTCAAAAATGGATGTAAATCCAATTTCACCGTTGCCATAGGGCAATGGCAACGGTGAAATTGGATCTTATTCTAAAGCATGCAATTTATAAGCTCTAACTTCGGTTTTGAGCTGATTTTTACACATTTTTGTGACGTTCTATTCTAATTTTGTTGAAATATTGGGCACTTTACATAAATGAGACTGTGAAATTGTTATAATGTTTGTCTAGAGCTACTTATGCTATAGTAGAAGCTCATTGGGTAAAAAGGGCCATTTATTCAACGTTACTCGAACATTGTGACCAAGTTCTTTATCATTATCCTGCAAAGTTTTAAAGTTTGGTCTTTTATGACAAAATGACTACCAAACGTTGACTGGTTTTATATGTTTTTTTCCTATTTGCACTGAAGCTATTTTTTCCCGCGGCTTCGCATTCGTTATGTCTATAGATAAAAACCTTTAAAAGTTCATTAAGAATGTAAGCGGCTTTTTTGTGTTGGAAGAACACCAACGTTTTATTCCATAACAGAGACTTCTTATGGCGCTCATTAGGGGAGGCCTATGTCCAGCAGTGGACTGATATAGGCTGATGATGATGATGATGATGATGAGAGACTTCTTTGGAGTTACTCAGACTGCACTTTCTCTGAACAAGTCCCTCCTTAAGAGACAAAACATTACAATACAATACAACAATACAACCCTCGCACTCTGGGTAATCTATAAGAAATTAAATAAGTTCCCAAAAATTATCGATTTCGGCGGGACTCGAACATGTGCCCCATCCTCAGTACGGGTGTGCTCTAACCAACTAAACCACGAAATTAGTATATTACAAATAGTGTGGTATGCCTTTTTGATTAATAAAAAAATATTGTTTTATTACAGCCAACCGAAACAAGTTCGTAGTTCGTATTATCCTGCTTTCGTTCATAATGAATTCGTTCAAAGATTATTTCCATCCCATGGGAAGTAATTTATGGGATGAAAAGTAGACTAGGTCCTTCCCAGAAACTTCCATATTCAAATCAGTATGCATAGGTAAGTATACTTTCCCTAATGTTTTGGTAGTTAAGTAAACAAATGAACCTCAAGTTCATCAAGGTTACGCAAAAAGCAATCTTATTCGGTTTGTGGAAGGCCGTAAACACCACCGCAATCGGTTTAATATGTCAACCAATATAAACTTCCGTTTGTGTAGGGTTGAACCATATTTAACGGGGCGAGCTATAACGCCATTTTGTGAAAAAGATGGCGTAGGATTTCGCGTTCGTAGGAGCAGGACAGAGCAGAGCGGCTTGCTAAAAACCAAGTTTTCGCTTATTATCTATTAATATCCACATTTATTTGCTAAAATATCCCGAAGGTTCCCTTGGTGTTCTAGTTCTTTAATACGAAAATTGATACTAAGAAATTTTTTTGTGATTGATAGTTTAGGAGAAAAACGGTAGTTACTAAAAAAATAAAGATGGTGCTTTGCACAATTATTTCTGATTTTATAATTATCGTACTTTTTTCATTTTTAAAACAAAGGGAACCTGCCTTGTATCTACTGTATCTATAATTGTAGAAATTTAATTATAAGTTTTAGACAGATTGTCTTCTTCGGATTCGAAAAGAACTCAAAAAAGTAAATAAATAATGCTAGAAAATTCACAGCACTATCTATGTAGCGCCAAATATCTGCTTATTACATTGTTGTATTTCTTTTACTTTTCAGTGTCATTTTCAGAGAAAAAAACTGGGCTGAATTCTCCTAACCAATCAATTTATAGCGCAAGGAGTAATCTTAAACAACCATTACAGATTCAACTATGTAACATAAAAACCACTAAAATTAACTTTTTAATTTTGTGTAGTACCTTCCTACCTACCTAAATTTAATAGTAAGTGGATTCCGGTCGTATAAATAGATCCTGACTTTTAGAGTTCCGTAAGCCAAGAAAATTCATTACTCGCACATAAAGCTACGGTGAATGTTTACCTTTGGGTTCGTTACGGGGTTCATTTGAATGTCCAAAGGGTAGACGATAATCTGGGGTATAAAGGGGTAAAAAACTGGGGTAAAAAGGTTATCTTGGTTGGCGTGTGGTTGTTTACTTTGGGAGTTCTTACTGACAGCGGGAAACTCAAAATTAACTGATAAGTACCTATACGAGTTTATTTAATGTACCGTCGGTTATCACAAAAATTGTTGACTTAGTACTATTTCGGCACAAAAATATAATAACAAAACCAATGGTCGGTTGCGTGACGAGGCCCAATGGCATGACTCTAGACCTATGGGAGTTGGGGAGGCCTATTGTGTGGGACCCTACATGCATCGACTCACTTGCGCCTTCTCATATTCCGAGGACATCCGTGAGGGCTGCTGCGGCGGCAGATTTGGCCGAAGATCTCAAGAGGCGATACAGGTCGCGACAGGCCCCATGCCATTGCTCCACTTGGAGTCGAGAACCTAGGTCCATAGGATACCGAGAATCTGAGCATCTCATCGAAGCAACGCGTAACCCGAGAGCTGCTGAGTATCTGGCACAGCGTATCAGCATTGCTATACAACGGGGCAATGCAGCAAGCGTCTTGGGGACGCTTCGGACTGATATTGATATGGGTCAGTTGAGATTTTGCAACAGTCTGCAGTTAGCTCAATTCTTTCAATCGTAAATACTAGTTTTAATTTGTTTTCGTGATTTGATTGTTATTTTCTTTGTTAATAAATTAGTACAAAACGTTTATTTTTGAAAAATTATGTGTAATAATAATAATAGTTAAAAAGTTGACGTACACCATAAAGTCTACATTAATAATAATCGCTTTTTATGACAAGTTGCACCTTCTCATAAGAGTTGAAATGACTGGTTTCACATGGTGTCGCACGCACTTGTCCGCACCACCGTGGCTGGGCAGTGGATGGTGAAGTGGATGCGTTAAGCAATTACCTCTATTAGTATAGAAAATGGACCAACGACATCGTAGCGGTCGCAGAGAGTAGATGAATGGAGGTGACTTAGGACCGCTATCGTTTCATCGTTCGGGGGAGGTCTATGTCCAGCAGTGGATGTATACGCTTATGATGATGATAGTGATGGTAAAAATGAAATTACATTTATGTGTAACTTATAAAATATAAGGAAGAAAATATTTAGTAACAATTCCGCGTAAAAAACCTTCTCCGATAAGTTCTAACAAAATGTAGTCCGCGTTGTAAAAGAAAAACGACGCAAACTACAAAATGAAAAAATACCTATCAAAGCAAGACGTCAACTAGTTTCGTCTCTCCACGAGACATCATCAGGATACTACAATACTCGACCCTGACACTGATTATTATGTGTAGCTATTTATCTTATGTGTAGCTTGTATGTAATAATTATTGTTGGTACAAAGATCCACTTATACCAAGAGCTGGATCGCTTTGAGTTTAGTGCCTGTAATTTTAACACTTAGCCAGGTGTAACCAATTACTAATTGAACTGAATATCCTCTATCTAGCCATTTTGCTCGCTAAAACTCATATTCGCATGGAAGGAATCAGACCGTTTATTCCTCACACTCAACTACTTACTCACTACCCAGTAGTTTCCTTGTAGGTAACTTGACTGATTGTAATTTCATTTCAAACAGAAATGAAAGTTCTCAACAAAACCTTTCCGAACTTTCGTAACAATTCTAAAAATACAATTGTACAGTGTACCACGAAAGTTTCTCCACAGTAATTACTCACTTGTAGGTGCTTGTAGGAACGTATTTGTTGTATTGAGGTGAACTTGTGTTTGCTAAAAGTTGCCCTATTGCTTTTGCAATAAGGAATATAATAGACGAGTAACGGGAAAGACCGTCGGCAGTCGCGGTTATGGTTTTTGTTAACAGGCGATACTGGAAATAGTGCTTTGTTAAGGCTTATTCCAGTTTTCCCCCTTGAAAAATCCCCCTTGAGGGGGAAAACTGGAATTTCATTTTTGGTAGGTACTGACCGGCTTAACAGGCCGTAATGTAACAATGTTACACCTTCGATAAAAGTAAAAAAGGAAGAAACGGTACGTTCTACCAGCGCTCACTCAAAAACTGTATCGTGTTACAGATGAAATAATGATTAGGTATCGGATTATCAGAAAATTTTAATTTTCGTGTATCTACTTACGTGGGAAAATATGTGATGCCTTGGGTTTTGTTTTTTGTTTTGGAGCTATTTGTACACCTGGTGAACGAACACGAGGGCATTGTCGTGGTGTTTTTGTTGAAATCACACAAAATTATACGTCGTAGCAAACACGCGCAACAAAAACACCACCGCCCGCGCCGCCGGTTCGACTATGACGGAGGTAAGGTAACATAGTTGAACCTAACTTGAGCCATACACTTTCGAGATGGTAATGCCTCATCTCCCTTTTTTACTTTTATCGAAGTGTTGCACAGCCAACGTTCGTGCAGTCAGTGCGGGGAAAGAAAGGAGGAGCAACGAGCAACCCGAGACGGATTTGAACACACGGGGTAACCACTCGTTTTGATATTGGTATAATTTAATTATACATTGGTGAAAACGAGACTTTGTCATGTACGTATTTGATAAGTTTTGTGTGATGTTTTATAAAACAACAAATAACTATAGTTATTTGTTCAGACTTGTTTATATTATGTTTCAAACATGGTGTATACAAAACTTGGGAACAAAATCTTTACTCATTCAGTTGAAACATGTATATGTAAA
Source organism: Eupithecia exiguata (assembly GCA_947086465.1). Classification (NCBI taxonomy): domain Eukaryota; kingdom Metazoa; phylum Arthropoda; class Insecta; order Lepidoptera; family Geometridae; genus Eupithecia; species Eupithecia exiguata. Next base: position 1,010,034 of record OX352248.1, on the reverse strand, counting down.
CTTCTAGTTGTCTAATTGTTTTGGACATGTTTATTGATTCTTCTGGAGCATGGATAGATTAAAAAGCTTGTTTTTAGCCCTTTAATGCATGATTTTTACCGACACCTTGAAAAAAAATTATGTTGTAGAAATGTACATTCTAATGCAGGGAAACATTTTTGTAAAAAACCTTGTGTTGCATTTATACAACACTATGCATTAAAGGGTTAACTAGTATTATACAGCCCTTGTCACCAATAAACAATACTTGTCTAAAACACGTATGTCTTTTGTAGTGAGCACGCTGTCAATGTATCAGACAAGTTTGAACATGTCGTAGACATAGTGTAAACGCAGATGTGCTTTGCACTTAGGTATTTGTCTAATACTTCGTGGCTACACAGTAAAAACGAAAGAGTGCTTGAGACAAGTATCTGACAAGTTTTGTATGCAACTAGTTGTAAACATATTTCAGACTTTAAGAACACTGCTGGAGAAGTGGGTGGTCCTTATGTGGACCTAACAGTAAAAGTGTCAAGTACTACACCTACCTTGCACTGTGGAAACTGCTCTGTCGGCCGCGTGACCCTCCAGCCCAGCAGTGGGGGTATGCAGACGAGGGCGCTCATGAGCCAAACGGCTGTTATCATGAGCATCGCTCGTGCTGGAGTCCGCTTCTTCAGGTAGTCCACTGCCTGAAACGAAAGGAATGGTTAGAATAAACGACCAAACTGAAAATGCTAGATGATAGTGCTGTGTGAATTGTCCAGCATTATTTATTTATTTATTTAATGATCTGGAGTTTAGGATATTGACAATCGAAAATCTCGACTTCTCATACCATAAATAGGAAGGATGGAAAAAGGACGGTAGACAAATTAAATGATTATTGAAAACTTTCAAAACAATGCCTATTTTTCTTCGTGCCATCAGTGACGAAAAATATTTTTCTCTCGGAAAGAGTATTTTTGCTCTTCGATATCTGAGTCGAAAACGGCTTTTACGTTTTTACACTCAGATATCGAAGAGCAAAAATACTCTTTCCTCGCTGAGGTGGGATGAAAAGTTACGTGTTGCACTCGAGTGCAAAGATTTTTTACCTCGTGCTCTTTTGATTCCTTCGCTTGCTCGGTCATCAAAGTTGAGCACGCGGTTAAAAAGCAATTTTGCACTCTTGTATAACAAATAACTATTCCGTCTATAGGTATTTCTTTGGTTATTTGAACCCCTATGTATTTTTAATGGTGATGGTCAAGCGTTTGGCCACCATCTATCTCACTTGATTATGTGATGTGGCCTAAGATGGAGCACGCTTTCCCAGATGGAACCTATTCACCCTCGATTTGAAGACTCCAAGATTGTACTCGGGCGGTACTCGGGTGGAAAACAGGCGCTGAAGCTTATTCCACTCTTTGGCCGTGCCTATTATGAAAGTAGAGCAGAAATTGTACATAATTATTTAACTCTTTATTAACAAAAAAACTACAAATCAATAATAGAATTAAATTAAAACTAGTATTTACAATTGAAACAATTGAGCTAACTGCAAACAATCTACATGTAGCTCAACTAATCCATATCAATACCAGTCGCGCGCGTGCCCAAGACGCTAGCTGCATTGCCCCGCTGTATAGCAATGCTGATGCGCTGCGCCAGATACTCACCAGCTCTTGGGTCACGCGTCAATTAAAACTAGTATTTATAATTGAAACAATTGAGCTAACTGCAAACTGTTGCAGTTTAATTCTTAACTCATAGATATTATTTATTGATATTTTCGTAAGGTCTTATGAGAACCTCTACCTACTCTTAGTGGGTAAACGACGCATAAAAAACCTGTCACGGCGCAACAATTGTTTTGAATTCTCTCTTGTAAGATTCTAGGATTCTAGAAACGAATTTAAAACTTTTTTTTTCCTTAACGGCCATGTGTTTCAAACCTATATGAAATAGTGAGCTACCGTATACGTCCTATGTAGTAGAACTACATAGGAGCGGTATAAAATAGGGCTCTTCTATTAGCAGCGCGTGCGGGCGACAGCCGGGAACCACATCATATATCACACAAACAATTCCAAATGGCTCGATATTCGGGATATCCAGGCGGTAGAGTGCGGCCGCTCTTCTAAATTTTGTTAGAATTCATTGGAAAAAAGTTAAAAGTCTTAAAGCCACACTCACCGAAGAACACTTAGGCTTGTATTATAAAAGCTTACTCAGTCATCGATCCACAGATCGAGCTTTGTAACTTGAGCTTGAACTTGTGCTTGAGTAACGATTTTCTATGGCAAAAGTGTTACATAAGCAAAGTTCAATAACTGAGCATAGTTTCATAATACGAGCCTTAGCCCATCAAGTGATCTTTTTTAAAAAATTTGATCGACTATTAATTGATGGATTAAATTGATCAGGACAGTTCAAATTTTATGATTATGACGTTTTTGGTATAATTTTATGCGCGATACAAGTCAAAGTTTATGAACGAAGCGGCTAATCCTCGGATTATCCCTAAGTAGTATATGTAGTGAGCAAGTAGATGAAACCAAAAGTGTATCGATGGATACTACTGTTGTTGACATATTTTTATGCCGCGCGTAACAGACTGTTATAGAAAATTGTTGTTAAGAAATGTGAAAAGTACCTATGTCTAAAATTGTTTCTCTCTCACACTCTTAAGATATGTACTGTTTTTTAATGAAAATGTAGATATTACAAACCTAGGTAGTTAAAATTATTTTTCCTATGGTTTTATAACCTCTTCTAATTAGTAGAGCTGTCAAAATCTATCACGCGCGTGTTTTTTTAAATATGATTTGTTTCAACATATTGTCTCGATTATTTTGATTTTTCTTACACTTAATGTTATTGCCGCCTGGGAAATATGTCATGCCACTCCCTTGCAGGCAACTTTTAAGTTTTAACACGTCCATCGCCCAGCCTCAACATGGCCATGTGCACGTTCTACTCATGTTAAACTTTAAATAACACAGTAAATCCCCAGAACAAAATACTCAAATACACACATTAATATCTCTACCACTGGCGCGGCGCTACTTCACCCGTACGCATCGTCCAATGCATTTGTGCTTGTAATCTTACGAAACGTAGGGTCTGATTGATTGACGAAATGAAACAGCTTTTACTGGGCTTTGTTGTTACCTACCTTCCGCCTGTGGCTCCGCTTATCTGCCGGCCACAATGACTACCGTTAAATTATGTAGAAACGTTATCTATCACTGTAGTATACAAACTAAAGTGCCACGTCATTATGTGTACTAAGCCGAGAGGGGTTAATAAGCACCCCAAGGGGAACAATTTCAAAATATTTTTGTATTAAATTTCGATTTTTTTTAGGGTTCCGTAAAAACGGGAAACACATTTGCCATCACATTTGTATTTGTAGCACAGAGCCGTAATTCCCAATTGATTGGAAATTATATTCACGTATTTATATGCATGCCGTTCCATTACATTTACATCAGCTGGCAACACCTTTGACGACGCGCGGTAGGCGAACGTCCGCCTACGACGCAAGAGGTTACGGAATCGATTCCCGTCGGGGAACAAATGCTTGCACGATCTTTGTTCAGGGTGTTCTAGTCGTTTTCTATGTAGGTACCTATAATAAAAAAAAACTATCTAAGAATTGTATTTTATGTATGTGTATATCAGTTATCTAGTACCAATAACATAACACAAGCTTTGCTTAGAAAATGGTCTACGATTATTATTATTATTGGTAATGGGTACCCCCCGCAATTCAATAATCGATCGGGAGGTTTTATTTGAAACTCAACTTAAAAACAGCTCTGCCCTGAATTAACAGAAGATATGAGAGTGAAAGATTGATCTTAAGTAACTCGTTGGGTTCCAGGCAAAAATGTTTTTGCATTTAGTGTGGCTTATATTTATTTTTAGAATTTAAACTTGGCGCCTTCACGATCGTGTTTGTTATGATGGGCTGAACCTGCAGTTCACGTATTGTCATTAATTTACCAATAACCCTGTATAGTGAGAGGCATCAAAACTGTCAGTATACAAAACAAAACAAAACTAAACGCGTTAATTTTGCAGTACTAATGAATCATTAGCGAATGCCGATGAAATGTATCTAACCGTGAGTTTACCAAACATGTTGACGCAGGGTAGAATTTAGATCGATGTTATTTATAAACGCAATAAACCTTTGTATGAGTTTTGTGGCGCAGAAATATGCGGCGTTATATGTTGTCCAAGACGATAGTAAGCTTCATCATCATCAGCCTGTATACGTCCACTATTGAACTAAAGGTTCTCTCATTTGACGCCGCCTCCATCCATCGACTGTGGGACCGGCGACATTACTCCCAGCGATTGCTTAGCGCGACCAATCGCTGGGAGTCATGTCGCCGGTCCATCGAGTGGAAGGTCTTCTGACACTTTGTTTCACGTTGCATCGTGGTCGCCCCTCGATAACTTTTACTCACCATCATCGGTCTGAAAGCTCACCTCTTTTTTGCATTAATTAACAAAAGTGTGAACACTTACAGCGGGCCGGTTGTTTGTACACTAATTCTTACTAATGACCAAATCTTTTGTCAACGCGTTGTCGGCACGAGAACGAATTATTTGACAAGAGATTTGATCGCTGATTATGATAATTTTTAATATTTTAAAAAACTATAAATCGCACTAAAATCCGTAAATAACGAAAAATAGCTTGGAAGTAATTTTAAGCTCGGAACATTTCGATAGCGCGATCAAATTTTTCAAGTTGCGACATCTAGTTTAAATAGTAGTTTTGATTTGATGCAATCCGTCAACTTTATAAATTGTTTTTCAAAGTAGTTAACCCGCTTACATCCGTAATGAATTCGTCAAACTACGATAGTTTTTATAGTAAAAAAGTAGACGATCGAAAGTAGATCTTGTTTACGCAATGGAAACAATTTAAACCATGAAAACCAAACGAAAATCCTCATGTGAGGTAAAGGGGTTAAAGGTACATATTTTATGGCGCACATATCAATACCTTGAAGATCAAACTTTTATGAGGCCACCAGAAAATCAACTTTTATACAACTACGAAAGAAACATCAAATTTTATTAAGAATTGGTGAAGATATCATCTTAATTTATTGTACCTAGCTAGACTTAGGTAATGAGCAGTAGGTAACTGAAATCAGTAGGTTTTATTTTAACGATTATTTATCGGGTATTTATCGCGTAACTTGTGTTATTTAGTTCCCTTACGTTGAAAGGTTTTAGTACCTATAATATTGTTGTTTTTAGTACCTATAATTAAAAGCTTGGGACGGGTTTTGCTCCAACTCGAAAACTAACAAGGTAAAGGTTTCTTGCTCGCTTCTTTACTTTACCTTAAAAAGATTGAAGTGTACAAAAAATCAAAGTGATCACTTTATTTCCTAGTTTTACGTATGTAATTTGTATTTTGTGACGTGTCCAAGAGTCCTGTAAGGTCTAAAGGAAATAAAGCACTTTGATATTGATATTGATATTTGTAAATCGAGCATTAAGGCTAAAAAAGTAAGTAAAAAAGGTGGAAACCGAAGTAATCAATATATATATGATTTACTGTTAAAATATGTGGTGTTGTAATAAAACACAGTTACAGATTGGTAATTTAAAACCGAGTCTTATTTTTTCAACCCGGATCGCCGTGTATGTAATTCAGTGCACAACTCGATCAACAACATTGTTAAGGCAATAAGTGAAGTATCAAGTTCACTGCCTAATAAAACGACGCCGACGTGCACTTCCAGAAAGAGCTTTTTGGGAAATCGTAAAGTTTATGCACTTCGGGAACTAAATTTGGCGTTGAAATGAGTTTGTACGCTTCGTGCAGTAACTTATAATAAGTGTTTGGATTCTATTCCTTTGGCTGTTTTGACTAAGTGTTTTTGAATCAAAACGGAGATTTTTTTATCATGAAGAGACCTTCGTTTGTCCGCAACCTCACTTGATGGTAAGTGACGATGTATCTCGAAGATCTAGAATACACACTTACGATGTAATTCGCTGGAAAAACAAGCAGATAGCGAGTTCCAAGCATCAGTGGTACGTATGTTAAAGGTTAAGAGGTTGGGTCTCTTCAAGACAAGAGTGAATAGGTATGTTCTAGACCTTCGTGATACACCGTCGCGTCGGTGATACATCATCACTTTTCATCTGGTGAGATTACGGTCATACAGAGGACGCCACTCGTTCTCTATTGACTATAAAAAGAAACCTTAGAGTGGAAGGAGATCGCTTCTAAGCGATAAGGCCGCCCATTGAACTTATCTCATGTAATGTATTTTTGTAATGTTCTTTTTCTTTTCTTTTTGTAAATATATAATAGAGATTACCGACTATTGTTTAAACGTGATGTAGTAACAGTATTGTAAACAGTATTGGAAAAAAATCATTTCTGATGAAAAAACTGCCTCAACCTATTGTTCAACATTTAATGTATACCTTATAGAATTTTCGTAAACAAACCACGACACAAAAAACTAAAACTTACTTGCTTGGGGTATTCAATATTTAGCAATATTTATTGAAGGAAGGATCTCAAATCGACAAGTACCTAATAGCATCATTTTGCCTTTTAGAAAGTTTAAATTATCACAGCTAGAACTAGAACGAATCGCGACACTTACACTCAACGAAGTTCCTGATGTTCTACACATAAGTACGTACAAATTATGTTATGTCGTATAGGTACCTATACCTATACCTATATGACATAATGTTGTGTAAGCCTATGTTTTAAATATTTCATTTTACTAAATTTCTATGTTTTTCCGACCACTTTAACACTTGCGTGATAAAAAATCGGTCACAATCGTTAGCCGAAGTAAGATTGTTAATTTAATTTAGTTTTTGAGGTTCTTTTACGAGAGGGGTCTTAAGATAAGGTACTGAGGCAGCATGAACAACGGGTTTAAAGTAGGCAATGTCTGTTACCAACACTTTGAAGTTAGGTACAAGGGATACAAAGCTTTGCCGTCAAATCTAAGAAACTTCCAGCTTCGGTATCCCTGTATAAACAACTGGTTGAGCTACAATTGCTGAGAGCAGATCAGTCTGGTATATAATATTGTGAAGTTACAATAAAGAATTACAGAAATATTTTTTTGTAAATACACAGTAAAGACCAACTATCATGCAAACTGTCAAAATATAATTACGAACCTATCAAAGTGATACTTTAGTATATTTTGTTCGTCGAAGGAGGTTGGTTTATGCGCCAACACAACATTTAATGATAATGATGATGATTCTTTGTTAATAGACGTATGGTCTGATTAGACACAATTCTGCCATTGCCGTGGTACAAACTTTTGGAAGCAAAAACCAACAAACACAACCAAAAAAATCGGAATCGGATATAATTACTGAATTTTTTACCTCAATGAATTCACCAAAATACTTTAATATTTTAAACCCTCTGAATAACTTTAAACCGGTGATATAATGAATGATTAATGTTACGGTCAAAAGTACCAAATTCAATTAACATGACTAAAAAATTTATGAACTGTGTGTAACATATAAATAAAAGTATCAAAACTGATTATAAATTCAAAAGAGGTCTATAATTTTATGCTTGATAATGATAATAAATAATAAGTCTCTTAAAATTAATAATTAATTTTAATTTTGTCTGATTTTATTTCTTTTTCTTAATTTTTTTTCATTGTATTTTATAATTATAGTGTATTTTAATTTGTTACTTTATGAGTGCTGTACTTGAAATAAACAATTTTTATTTTATTTTATTTCTTTTATTTTTAAATGGTATTTAACCACGTTTATAGCGAACAAGGTATTAAAGTTAAGTTTAGTAAGACCACGATCTAAATAACGAGCAGAGGTGAGACAAGAAACCGAAGAAGATAATGCATTGCCGTGCTGTCACTACGCTCCGACCTTAAGGTTCATTTAGTTTCAATTACCTTGCAGCAGTTGATAGCTAGTGAAAACAAAATGGAAGATGCAGCTGAATCCTGTGCGCTGAGAAGATAAACTTGAAGTCAGTTTAGTTTGGTTAAGCTGTTTCGAGAAAGGTTTACCAAACTAAATGTTTTTAATAGTATTTTATATTCTAAGGTTTTTATTTATTATAGTACTCTGGGTAATTTCTAAGAAATTAATAAATCCCAAAAAAAAAGATCACGTAGCTTAGTTGGAAAAATAGCAATCCTGCGCTGAAGGGGAAGGTGCGGGTTCGAATCCCGTCGAGATCGTAAATTTTTGGGATTTATTAATTTCTTAGTATTTTATATATTATTATGGTTACAATATGTCGAACTGTCTTGAAAAGTATTTAAATTTTTAATCCCAATCGATAAAGTAAAGGTGAAAGCTTATGTAGATGTGCATTTTTGCGACAAAAACCAAAATAATAAAAAAAAAGAATTTTTTACTGAAATAATAACTATTGAATAGATTGTCTTAATTTTTTGCAGATGTGTAGTAGGTATTTAGTTTTGGAATAGCAGTATAGGCGGTCTCTCAGAAACTGCTAAGCCCTGGTGTAAAATCAGCTACCTTTCATCAATATAAGGAATCAAGTCGAAAAGCAGCGCTTCTGAAATGGTATTGAAACCGGAAATTATCCATTCGAATCGAGACATCCGCTATATCCCAGTTACAGTTGATCGTACATCCTACTAAGAAATATTACTTAAAAGCCAAAAGTTGGTAAAATGTGAATTTTATTTTGTTTTCGAAACTACTCTACATCCTATCGAAGCGACGAAAATTAAAAATACCATTTTATGCCGTGAAATTTAGACCTTTTCTAAGTGTACATTTATTGTATTGATGGATTCAAGAGGGTTTGATTGTCGCCTAAGAACTCTAAAAATACTGAACAGATTAAGATAAAATTTGGCGTACATTAAGACCATAGCCTAAATTAGAAAATAGGCTACTTATTACGCCGAAAATACGCGTGCGAAGCCACGGGCAGAACGGGCGGTTTTTCGGCACAAATCATAGGAACTTGTCTGAACTCGGCCAATCAAACTGACGATGTGTCGATGTAGACGATTTTTGTGTGTGCAGCTCCCAACGTGTTGGCAGCTGCACACAAAAATAGTCTACATTGGCCGCTTGTGCGCCAAAACCAACTAGATGGTAAGGTTGTTCGTTTCGTTGTCATCACCCGTCAATTTCGTTCGGTTTTTAAAGTAGATCTCCTGCCGCCACAGCAAACAGCACGCAACAATCAAATCCGCTGCGGCTTATAACGAGCAGTTATTCGCGCCAGCCATTCAACAGATCAAACCGCTTAACTCGTCTGTGGTCTATGTTGTAAATAGTAGCGTGAGCGAACGCGAGTTTTTGAGTGTATACAGCACGTTCGAATCCGTTTCGGCTTATGATCGTCATCATCATGAGCCCGTAATAGTCTACGGCTGAAGATAGGCTTCCCCTGAAGAACGTCATATCGCTTTGTCTTCAGGTTGCTGCATCCAGCTGCCAGTAATATTTCGCATGTCTTCTTTCGTGGCTGGAGGGCGTCCAATAGATACTACGTTTGCTAAGTTGCGTTTTCCACTCATGAAACTCATGCTTTTATTACGGCTGTTATTCACGCCAGACAATCAACAAATCAATGAAACCGCTTAACTTGACCGTGGCTAGTTGTATTTGGCAGTTGGTCCCTAGTGGTGTTACTTAAGCGGTACCGGGAACGATTACTACTTTCTATAAAGTTTTTTTGATTAATAGTACACACAGCAGCCTGACATTAATGAAAACCAGCTGTGAAATTATGCTATAAACCACCCAGCTTATTACATTTGAAAGCCCTGTGAATGGCCTTCGTATTGCAGTTGTATGACGAAGGCCACTAAAAAGGACTTTCGAGGCCTTTGAAATGGCTTTTAATGTCAATAATAAGATGGTTGGTTTCAGCGAATTCCACAGCTGCAACAAGATTCTATGTCATCCATCTACGACCTCGCTGCTCTTACAACTTGGACCACACCCCGGGCATTCTAAATCCGCTGGCGAATGATTTGATCGCGTCTCTCCAAACGATTGATACGGATCAACGAAATGCACCATAATGCAGTAATGCACTGTGATGCTGTAATGCATTTTATGACGTTGGAAATACGCAGCACGGTTACGGGACGGTGACCTTTGGGCTGAAACGGGCTGAACTGAAAACTGAATTGATTGACTGTGGAGAGAATCTCGTTGGAAGAACGTATTTGGATGCAAAACTTGGATATCTCTTGGATATCTATGTCAAAGCGCAAAAACCTACGCTCTTTTATAATTAGCCCATTGTGACGTCATCCCGCGAAAATATTTTTTTTTATTTTTTTCTGCGCAAGCAATAAAACTAGCGACAAAGTATCTTTTACTGAAGTTTATCTTGCGCAAATCTCCCTACCTTACCGAACCAGACCCTTCTTAGACGAACTCATTGAAGCACATTATCTTGGACTTTTGGTTGATGCTTGACAACTATATTTCAGTAGATAAATATCTCAGCAAGGAAACTGGAAGACTGGATAATTGACTTAATGACAAAATTGTTATTGGGATTTTAGCAAGAAAATGTGAAGTAACAACCCCGAGTTCCTAAGTAGATGGTGTTTTACCTACCCCAAGCACGTTAACCCGTTGGTCTTGCGCCTTGTCACTTTAGATAAAAGTAAAAAAGGGAGATACGGTACGTTCTCCCAGCGCTCACTCAAAATCTGTACCGTGTCACAGATGAAATTCTGATAAGGTATCGATTTATAAGAAAATATTAATTTAAGTTTGGTATAACTAAGGTACATTGGGTGGTTAACGCCCACAGCATAATAACGCCCAGGTCACCGAAAACACACTAAATATAGTGCTATTTAGTAAAAACTCCACGCACACATAGAATAAGCTAATATAAACGCGCGGCACGAGCAACGGCTCATAGCTAATTAGAGGTATCAAACAGTCCACCAACACCCCCAGGAAAAGCTGAAACGAAGCTGTTAATCACCAAAAGTCCTGCTCCGGTACTTCAAGGAGCTGGGCTGGTTAGAGCTTCGTTAGGCAGGGGGACAATGTAAAATAGATTCCCATGCGAGATGTCAGCGCAGATCCCAGATCCCCCACTCATAATTAGTATTACCATCAATAGCACCTTCCATTACGGATGTAAGCGGGTTAACTACGAACCTTATTTGTGTTGGAAGAACACCAACGTTTCATCCCTTAACGAGGGACTTCTTCAGGGTGAGTGCGGTTCTCTCAGGGTGAGCGCGCGTTCCGCGTCTCTCAGAGACGCGGAACGCGCGCGCCTAGACGACGGTGTTCTTCCAACACAAATAAGGTCCGTAGTTAACCCGCTTACATCCGTAATGAATTTGTCAAACTACCTACGATAGTTTTTATAGTAAAATAGCACCTTCCATTTTCTATTACTGGTATATTTTCGCATTCAAAAAACTCTTGACTGGATACTGAACGTTTTGCCTAAATATTGGAATTCGCGTTACCAGCACAGAATAAATAAATAATTTAATGAGCACAGCTCTCTAATGCCACTCACAAATGGCTCATCCAAAAGAAAATCCCACAACCCATTAGAAGCACGCATCTATCAAAATGTAAATCACTCCGGCTCCTACAAAATTACATTTACCAAATACACCCCGATTCAAATATCCAGAAATCTCAAAATCCGCGACAAAAAATAAAATTAATGCCAATTTATGTGAGCGCCGTTTCTCTGATTTCACCATTATTCAATTTCCATATTCCCCCTTAGGGGTCGTCTATTCTCTGCGGCTTTTTATCGTGGAAAGGGCTTATTAAAATGCTACCATCGTAGAGGATAATCTCTGTGATCAATTTTATAACAATGGACCGTTCAACAACCGACCAAAATAATAATGATAGTTAATACTGACCTGTGATGATGCCCACCATTGCTCTTAGGTCATCACGGCTCATCATGAGCATCGTGTTTGTTGTTTTCCGATCTTTTAAACGCATAATTGATTTAGTGTGTTTTCAGTCTGATTTCATAGTTTTTGGTGTTTTTTTTTCGAGTTAGGTTTTGGTCTATTTTTGACTTCAGGGTATGAGAGACTGACGTTTTGTTCGAATGGGGTCTTGTAGGCATTTATGTTTAAAAAAACCGATCACATCCACAGAAAAGCTGAAACGAAGCTGTCAATCACCAAGAGTCCTGCTCCGGTACTTCAAGGAGCTGGGCTGGTTGGGCAGGGGGCAGGCAGGGGGACAAAGCACAATACACAGTGCAGATGCCAGTTCCCCCACTTAGAATTAGAATTATTAGCTGGTATTTTTGCAAAGAGTTTTTTTGTCACTTACTAGTTTCCTTACAATAAAGTTATCTTTTAAAATCGACATAAATGAAGTTAACATGCTTAATGTTAATAACTTCATATCTTGCGATCAAGTATAAGATAAAAAATAAGGAATGCCTATATTTTTTATCTTATACTTGATCGCAATTGAGAGATGAATTTTATCTTTAGTAAAATTTCGCGAAATTTTCAAACGTTTATATAATTTTAATCACTAAGATTCAAAATTAATAAAAAAAAAAACAAAAATCGCCTTTACTGGGCGTCGAATTTACCATTTGGTCTTTTTCACAAGCTGAACAATTAGACATGTCAAACGAGTAGATAGAATTATCGCATCGCAACGTGAAGCTGTGCCTTAATCACCCGTCCCTGTCAGCCGCCCCGTGCCGGAGCGAGAGAGCGTATGAGTGACATTAATACGTCTGTACGTAATCCCCCGCTAATATAGAGTGACATTTTACGTTTTAGAACGCTTTTATTCCTCTTTGTACTTAGTACGGTTTTCTTTTCCTCCTTTCATTCAATTTGTTTAAGAAAGAATCTGCATAATTATCTGAGAAAGTGGCGTAAAAAGTTTGTTCGGTGAACGCCTTTCATGGTGTAGTGGAGGAAAAGACGAGAAACATAGTGATTCGTAAAGATTTTAAAATTCTAAAATTATTTATAACGTGTTATAAGCATAATTTTGACATATGCTGTCATTTTTGACATTAGCTGTCAAGAAAGTAAGTTGGACGAAAAACGTGTTGAAAGAAACGCGTGTTGGGCGAAAAGCGCTTAATATGTTATTCTACGAATCGGGTTTTGGACGAACTGCTTACAAATCAATAGCTCTATCAATAGCTGAAGTGGCAGTCTGCAGGTCATATAGCTCGCAGAACTGATAACCGCTGAGGAGTTTGTTCTCGAGTGGCGGCCGCGATGCAACGCGAAACGGAGTGTTGGGAGAGGATCAACTCGTTAGACCGACGACATCGTAGCGGTCGCAGGAGTCGACGGATGGAGGCGGCTCAGGACCGCACTTTGTGGCGTCGTATGGGGGAGGCCTATGTCCAGCAGTGGACGTATATGGGCTGATATGGTATGGCTTGCAAATCGTACCATGTTTTGTGGTATTTGCATAAAACTCTTTGCAAAATTATCACGGAATATTCAATTTCGTTTTCTATTCCCATTGTCCATATTTGCGGATTGATTGTTGTCATTTTTTTTTATATGCTTTGGCTGGTTTTTTGTCACTGCGGTCATGATAGCATGAATTCATTCATTTCATTTCATGTGCCTATTGTGATCGCCTTTTTATACGCCCTGAAGCTGCGGTTCATAATTTTTATGTCCTACTAGATCAACAGAAAAAACACAGTCGACATGATTGTATTGATTCCCAATCCGCAAAACAATATAAAACCTTAAATATAGTACGACATTTGCACTTTGTAAACAAGTTACGCAAAAAGCCTTCCGGGTGTCCATAGTGGTATAGAGTTGTAAATATCGATAATACTTAGACACATTTGACTTATCGTTTATACGCCTGAAATTACTTTGCGTGTCGATATAATATAATGTCGAATTGATTGATTTTGAAAGGCTTAATGGTTTTTTAATGCGTTTATGATAAGTATCTACTTTGGTTTAGAGAAGCTTTGAATTCTTTTATAGACGTAAAAAGTAAAGATACAACATTCAACTAATTATGTACACCACACAAAAAGACAAACAACGTATTATAGTTTTGAAATATTAATTATACGCGGAATCAGAGTCCATCGAAGTCTTTCTTCTTCGTGTTACCTTTTTACATCATAGCGGCTGAACGGAACATAATGAAATTTAGCAGGGAGGTAGACAGTATTCCAGGGAAGGATAAAGGTTTCTTATACTGGGAATGACGTAGATGCCACGGGTTTAAGCAAATTGTAAATAAATGACTTATTTCTACTCCTTCTTAAAACAAAAAATAAATTTAGCAGTAACAATTGAAACACATGAAACACTTTGTGAAGTCAGAGTTACAATGATTGGTTGCATAGTTCCTTCCAGGTAAGAAAATCATCGACATATCGATAGACAATTAATCTTCGATATCACTCACTACATCTCTCTAAAAACACACAAAAACATAACCACAAAAATTGAAATACGACTAGTGATCACACCTAAATCATCGACATATCGATATTCAATAAATCATCGACATATCGATACCCCATAAATCATCGATACCGACATCCCTCCCTATCTGTCGTTTTATTTACTCCTTCATATTACCATCTTGCCGCCGCTCTTGTCGTTTACTTACTCGCATGATAGGCCGCCATTTTACTGACAGATCGTCGAGTTCGAGTGCTCTTCGGGAGGTTTTATTTATCTTTTGCCCATGTTTGCAGAAAAAGGCAGTGAAGTTTCACATATTTGAGATGTTTCGATAGCAGTATGAAATCCTCTTTCTCTGATTTTTCATTCGGGACAACTCTTTTTTAACTGATAAGTGGCTGTCAGGTTGTCGTCATTTATTCCTTATCGCAGACGTTATTCATCTTATAAAGAGCCTGCTTTACTTATTACATTATTATTATTATAAGCCTACAGGAGCCCACTGCAGGGCAAAGGCCTCCCTTTCCTCCTTCCTCTTTCTCTATCAATAGCTAGACTTGGCCTCTCGGTATGCGTCTATCGTCTTGAAAATCATTATTTTGTGCTGCAAAACGAATGAAAATAGGTTATAACATCCGTCGGTCGGTAAGGTGAAATATTTCAGTTGACTAAAGTTTTTCGTAGAGAATAGCGGCGCCGGGCGAAGCGTGAAGTTATGGCTCAATGGACTTCCGCCTGCAACGGGCCCCGATTCTGTTGCTCTCTCGGGATTTAGACGAACGTTTTATATAATTATAACAAGTCAGGGGCCCTTTATTACTGGTATGAGACAAAGGATAACTTGTAGGTGCCCATTTCTGTTATACAACGTGTCCAGAAACTCAAATTCAACTGTCGGCTGCCATTGGGACACAGCCCCCCTAGCACGGGGATTGTTGTCTAGGGTACCTAGAATAGACAATAATGACATTGCATCGCCATACATTGCGTACATTATTGAAGTTGATGGAATGCATTTCAAATAATTTACGCATTGGATAACGAAGTGACGTAATTTTTCTCTATTCTACCCTAGACAACAATCCCCGTGCTAGGGGGGTGTGTCCCAATGGCAGCCGACAGTTGAATTTGAGTTTCCGGACACGTTGTATAACAGAAATGGGCACCTACAAGTTATCCTTTGTCTCATACCAGTAATAAAAAGTAAGCTACAAACATTCTTTATTTACTGCCATGTCTGTCTGTTATGGCGCACAGTATAACAGTAAAATGCTATAGCTCACACTACTCAGAAGGTTGACTCTTGTTAAATTGTTGAATGAAATAAATGCTTAAGGTGAAGTGAGTCCCAAAATCACGTTTTGACTGTACGAAAAATCAATTTTAAGGCAATAAAACACAATTTTTTTAAATATTTTTATATGAGCATCAAAAGTTAAGAATTTTTGTTAGTAAGTTATGGGAGCCGAAACACGATTGACTCAACTTGACTCGATACAAAAAAATCGCAAAGTTTCCTCTAAATTTTCATTTTTACTACGGAAAACCAGTTTCATTTGCTAGTTATTCAACATATTTTAATTAAATTTCTTATAAAAAATGCTTAACTACTTTAGACGATTATGGTTTTATTTTTTTGCAAACGAGTAGGTATTATTTCAGAGCAATAACAAATTTAGACATAAAAACCAGTGAAATTGCGCGCCGGCCGGCTCTTGCATCCCTTTCTCGCCTTCACCGCGCGGCGTTCGTTCGTCCTTGTCTCGAAAATACGAACCTTAAAAACATTATGGTGTAGAAAATTTTAAGTTCATTTATGTAATAGAACAGATATTTGTGAGTAATTAAATTTTTGAGGAGAGAGAAAAAGAGAAACGTTTTGACTTTGCTAAGATAGAGCATAAAGCATAAAATGTGATAATATTTTAAAGAATAATTCAAGTGACGAATAAAAACTGAAAATTGTGGTAAACAATCTCTCAACAACCCTCACTAGACTTCAAGCTTTTTTATTTTTTTCTCTAGATCATCATCATCATCATCATCAGCCTATATCAGTCCACTGCTGGACATAGGCCTCCCCTAATATCATACAACAATTAATTTATAGTATAACTTTCCGGTTCATTCAAACTCAGGTAAAATACCAATTTCATTGGAAAATGAATCTAATACTAAAGAATAAGAATTTATTATTATAAGGAGAACCGATCGGTCCTTTTGTCGTTAGACGGAAAGTTAATTTTTAACCGACGAAAAACGAAAGGTCTATGTTCGGCTGTGTATTTTTATATAAATGTTAACCAATTTCTCCGTCAATTAAGGACCGATTTGCTTTTTTTTCTATTTTGTATGGAAGATAAACCCTACATGGTCCCATAAAATTTGTATTCTTGTGGGATAAGCATCTGTCCCAAAAAACTTAAAAAACAGTGTAGGCACTAAGGAATTTGAAGTCAGCTTTACAAGATTACTAACTACTTTCTGCATTTTAACTACGAATAAAAAAATTACATACTTTATAAAATATAAAACGTCAAGTGCGAGTTGAACACGCGCATCAAGGGTTCCGTACAAACTTACACTCGTAAGTCGTCGTATCCTACGAATAAGGTTACAGTCGCCACTGTGACCTTTTATTTTTATTGCATTTTTGGAATCTCCATTATCATTTACATCATATCATTTCGAAAAAACTAAATAAATAATGAAAATAAAAAAGTTATTAGGGTTTTAAAATTTGGTTACAATTGCACTGATGCATTTAGCCCGACGAAAAAGGTAACAAAAAGCTTTGGGACTCTTTTTCATGTGCGAATCGCAACCGACATGGGTATTTTCCGCCGAATATGGTTACACGCTCCACAGTACTCGTTTACCACGGGCGAAAAGCCGCGCGTGCGGCGTGCGGCGAGTCGTTTTGCGTTGTAAACTGAGAAACTAAAACGAGGCAAGTACTAAGGTATATAAATTAGTGTCTACGAAAGATGCCCCTGCACGGAAAGAAAAGTAAAATGTAAGTACCTACTTACCTATTTAAAGTTGAAATATGGTTATTAACACAGGTCATTAAAAGTGGTTGATCCGTGAAACTGTGTCAAAATATTGGAAAACTTAGGAATAAATTATTATTATTTATTCGTAGTTAACATCCCGTTTTAAATGACAAAAATAATTCAGTGCAGTTACTAATAAATATAATGTTCTATTTGCTTTCATACATTCGCTTTACGTTCGCGTGCATTCTTGCGAATACGAATGCGAGTATTGAAAATCTTGCAAATGTTCGCCAATGCGAATGCAAGTATTCGTTACATCTCTATTATAGATGAATGGATCTATCTATTAGATTATTAGAATAGATAATAGAATACCTAGTTTTTAGATTGATATAGGTAAGAGCCTCTGTTTAAAACCTGATTTTATTAATTACATACTTATTTTCAGAGCAATGAAGAAAACTTTTACCCTGGGCCTTCAATTGACATGGGCTACACACGTCCAGCTTCACAAGAGGAACTGATCTTGCAGCCTGATCACCTTGTAATAATAAATGTAACAATCTCTAATTATATACATAGATAGGTAGATATGTAAACTGCACGCCAAGAAATTACCAAATCAGTCAGTTTTATGTAATTTTTTTAGTTTCTGCTTTTACCAATACATTTTGTTTTGTTATTTTTACTTGCAGAAAAATTATCAAGTATTTTTCAAATCTTTCCTTCATACAACCATGATTTAAAATAGGTATGGTATGTTTTGAAAACTAGTGGTATAAAATAAAACACACATTAAATGTGTGTTAAATTACTTGTAAAGACAAATGTCACCTCAGTCTGCCTGTGACCATGGAAGCTGAAAAGCCTCCAAAACGTCAGGTTATAAACAAAATATAAAATATACGCGATCAATCCGGTTAAAACAGTGTTTTATTACACATTAAATGTACCTTACCTACTTTAAATTAGATATTTTGTTTATAATTATAAAAGTGTTGAATGAATAGAAGGCTGTTTTAATACCTACTAAATAACTCTGATTATTTGAATAAAAAATATTTGCTAGTCCCCTACCTATACTAGTAATTCTATAAACAGTAGACCTCGCGAGCACTTAGACGACCTCTGTGCCGTGGCGGGCGAAGGTCTGCCTGCGATGCAGGAACATTTGTACGATCTGCAGGTATGGTTCCGGGTGTTCTGGTCGTTTTCTATACATAACAAAAAACATCTATCTTTGTAACGTATTGTGTTATGTAGGTATAACAGTTATCTTGTACCCAAAATACAAGCCCTGCTTAGCTTGGGGCTAGATAATGCTGTGTGAGTTGTCTTTTTTCAACAATTTATTGTCTAATTCCAAAAATTATATCATTTAGACGCCTGAGTAGTCTGTAAAATAATACAAAATGTTGAGCAACAATAACAAAATCGATAACTAAAACTTCTTCCTAAACAAAACCAATTATGACAAAAAATCGAACCGCTATTAGCATTAGGATATTTGACTATTTGATTGTCAGTCAAACTACAGCATAAGTAAATAAAAAGGTTAGTCCATAATAAAATTAAGAATTCTGAAATAAAATAGTTTGTGGTCTACTAAAAAAAATTTAATCTTTGAAATAAAACCTCATAAATCTGCAAACATACGAAGACGAAACATTTGGCCGGGCTATTACTTAGTTCCTACGTCCTACTCTCGAAGTGTTACAAAGATGTTCTAATAGGTGGCGCTGTACGGTAAATGCTCTAATGCTTATGGTTGCATTTTGCAGAGCTATTTTTCTCGTCATGGCAAAAATCATCAGTAGATCTTTACCATTTTATACGAGAACAAATAAAAATTAAAAAAAAACCTTTCAATTAAAAAAAACAATCATCGAAATCAGATGTCTTAAAGCGGAGATGTTCGGTAGCCCCCTTTTTGCCCTTTTTGGAGGAAACAAGCCTTTCATCAAAAAACCCCGACGACTAAAAAAATCTATAAAATTGTGAAATCTGTACACCAACTTTAGTAGTTAGTAATAGTTTCGTCCAGATCGGTCGGAAAATACGACCTGTAGAAGATTACGTACATTTTGACAGCACCCATTCTTATGCTAGTAGTTGATGCAGAGACGCTTCGCTCACTTCGCTCGCTCGGTCAGTTATGTAGAGACTTTACCATTATGAAATACACTATAAAACACCAAAACATATGTATTCTCTAATCTATAATAGGCTCCAGGCTCATTGACGTGTTCTTTCATCGGGTTACGGCCGAGAGAGGATGGATTAATAATAATAATCCACACAGCATCATCTAGCCCCAAGCTAAGCAGAGCTTGTGTTATGGGTACTAGATGAATTATATACTTAATACAATAGGACAATATGAACATATATTTTTTATTAAACATAGAAAACCAAAATAAATATTAAAATAAATATTTTTAAGGACGGCCTACATTTTATATAAATACAAAATAGGTTAGAAGAAACTAATAACAAAAAAGCCAATAAATGGCCTTCACAGCTAAATGCCAGTGTGGAAAATAAATACTCGCATTCGCAACAATGTACGCGAATGTAATGCGAATGTTCAAAGGGCAAATAAAACATTACATTTATTTGCACTGCACTGAATTAGTCATTTAAAATGGGTTGTTTACCATGATTTAAACCAGTCCATGAGTTTTCCAATATTTCGAGACAATTTTATGCGCATGATCACGGAACAGCGGTTCAAAAGCGATTTAAAAGTTTTATGCTGAATTACCTTTTTCATATGAAAGGAATTATAACGTATAAGTCTCATTAATTTATTCAAAAAAAAAACAATCTAGAATGAGTTTTGCCTAGCTTACGAAAGTACTACTTTTCGTAGTAGGTATGTCAGCAATCCTACAGTTTCATAAAAACTCGATTTAAGCTTTCGAATGATTTTGAGCCATTTAGTTAAAGAACTTTGATAAGTCAGCTGTAGTAGTTGTGATTTGTCCCGAATTGGGAATCGAACCCGAAAATTATCAAAATACCAAACGAAATTCTGGAAGGAAAGTAAAATGTAACCCTCTTAAGTTTGTAATTGTCCTTATTATTTCGTCGAATAAGGTTATAAAGACGATTGTTACCTTCTTAGTTTGACGTCGTGTAGCGAATCTTCGTGGAAAAGGGTCACAAAGGCGTTTAGAATAGCATCGATTTGAAACTTGCACGCGGAACAAGGTGCTAAGCGACAAAAACTAGGGAAAACGGTTTTTTTTATTCATGAAACTTACATGATAATTTAGCGAAAAATATAATAAAACGTTTTATTAAAAAAAACATACTCGCTTAATAGAAACTTTTCGAAATAATTAGAAAAAACCGTCTCCTGTAAAGTTGGTGTTTTGCCACTTTTGGATACGACGAAGTAATCAAAATTTATTTTTGTCAATTAACGACAAATTTACGGTTTTAGATATTTTCCTTTACTTGTGCTATAAGACCTTGCTTCTTGCCAAATTTTAAATTTTTGGTTTTGTGTGCATGTGGAAAATTCTGAAAAATTGGGCATAAACGGCTGTAACTTTTGATTGCGTTTGACTTAGAAGGTTGATTTATATCGCGTCTCTGAGTATATGATGTGAATTTCAAATCGATACCTCCACGCTATTCTGAAAAAAGAGGGTTGACAGACGGACAGACGGACAACAAAGTGATCTTATAAGGGTTCCTTTTTTTCCTTTTGCGGTACGGAACCCTAAAAAGAAGAAAATGTCCCAATTATTAAAATCTAAATAGAACAGTAGTATGTATGTACAAAGTGATGCTTCTGAATTCCTAAAGCTACATTGTTGTTAATCGACACGACCTTGGAGTTTCTGACCAAGTTCCTAAAAGTTACAGCTCTCTGTTTATGAATGAGGGTATTTTTTATTTGAAGTGATAAACCCGGAATATTCTGGGTTTTAAGCTGCAAAATATATGTCTTCGTGGTTACTGGTATCCTCGTGGTATTTGATGGGCCGGGGTCCTATTTGGAGACATAAAACCTTTGGGCAAGATGGTGTAACGACATGATTTGACCATTGGTCATTTAACCATATTTTTTATTGAGGGCGTCCTTTTTTATCATAGAATAAGTTTTAAGCATCATATTACATAACATACTATTTGACAAAAAAAACTACTTTTGGTTTATTTCTGTCAAAATAAACAAACGTAATACAATACAACGTACGTAATACTTAAATTATACAATACAAAACAATACAAAAATGCTTTATTGTACATCATAAAATAACATTACAAAGAGACATCACATAAGATAAGTACAATGGGCGGCCTTATCGCTAAGAAGCGATCTCTTCCAGGCAACGTTAGGATGGAAAGAATTGTGAATTTCAGAAAGGCAGGAGTGTACCAAAGATAATTTAAGACACACTTAACACTATAAATTACATATTTAACACTATAAATTATTTTTAAT
The DNA here is from genome assembly GCA_947086465.1 of Eupithecia exiguata. Lineage (NCBI taxonomy): Eukaryota > Metazoa > Arthropoda > Insecta > Lepidoptera > Geometridae > Eupithecia > Eupithecia exiguata. Next base: position 988,171 of record OX352248.1, on the reverse strand, counting down.
TCGAGCATATTTCCGCCATATTATGCTATTTTTTATTTGTATAGTTCCATGCCATCAAAAACGAAATAGTAAAAAAAAAGAGTCTCGCAACTTAGTTATTCTACCGTAAAAAGTTGGGAGATCCATATCATACCAAGTCTTGACTTGGCCATTACATGAAAACACAATGTATCAAATAAATAACATGGTTTAGTGCGATTGCCAAGTCAAGACTTGGTATTACAAGGATCTCACAGCTTTTTACGGTAGGAGAACTGAGTTGCAAGACTTGGTTTTTTACAAGTTTTGTTTCTTATCATCATAATCATTTCTTTTTGTAGATAGTCCTACAAATTATATAACACGATATACATAATAACCTTATTTTGTAGGTTCGTTTTTGAGTAGAGACTACGATGCGGCGAACGTAGTTTAAGACGCTCTACGGCCTAGTGGGATATCCTACAAAAACTGCAGGCATATGCTAGATGGATCTAGCTGAAGATGAGGCACTTGAGGAGGCCTATTTCCAGATGTGGAGTCATTTAGGTTGATGGTGATGATGAACTAGGTAGGGTTAAATAATAGATTCAGGCGTTACTTTGCGGAAACCCATTGCAAAATATAAGGATGAAAATATTTAGTAACAATTCCGCGAAAACAAACATAATACAATTACAAATATAATCACATTAAAAAAACATTCAGCCGAATTGAGAACCGCTTCCTTTTGCTTTTCGAGGCGGTATTCAAATCGGATGATCGTTTATTTTTTTATTTTTTTTATGTTATTCGATATCTTCGCCAACGATGCTTTGCCTTCGAGATCTGATAATTCTTAATTTTTTTGTAGAGAATGACTCCGAAGTACTCCCATAAAAATTTAATTCCCGGTTGATTACATTTAGGTATGCCTTCAAACTTATAAAACAGTATAAATATTTAGAAATTTAAACTTCGTTTTTAGTTTTTCTGACAAACAAAATTATAGGTAACTGGGTACGTATTAGAGCTCAATTACATGCTGTCGCATACCTGCCATACGAGAGACAAATACAGCGTTTGTTTTTCTATGTCTTGACTAACGCCCGAATAATCAACGCATCTCAGATTTAGCACGTCGTTTTTTGACCGTTTTCAATTAAAATCTGTCAAAAATTTGACGCTTGAGACGTGCTTATGCGATTTGTGTTATGGGTACTAGATAACTGGTATACATAATATAATACAATAGGCACTTAGATAGATATATTTTATTATACATAGAAAACGACCAGAACACCCTGAACAAATGTCTGCAGATCGTACACACATCATGTTCTGAGGCGGGAATCGAACCCGCAACCTCCTGCGTCGCAGGCAGACCTTCGCCCACCGCGCCACAGAGGTCGTCATATCGTCGATTATATCTGAGATGCGTTTGATTATTCGGGGGTTACTCTGTCATTGACCTGACTTCTTTGTTGGAAACTTATATTGTCTTGGTGAATAATCTATTTCTTATTTGGCGATTACAGTGGCACTTCTTTAGACCGACCAAACAATTTTTAAAATATTTTTTGGAAAAGTTCATGTGTTTTGATTTCACTTGTTATGTCCCATACCTATCAGACGTCGTTCAATCGATGCCTTTTTATTCAACTCGATTGAATTCATTTGACGCAACTCTTTTTATCGATATCTGTTTATTGACAAGAAGCACCGACGTTTCCCCTCCCCATTTGCACTCAAATGTTGTGCGTTAACTTTTGAAAAGTTGACGCAATGCTGCAGCTTTTATCGATAAAATGTCGGTGTTATCGATGGAAATATCGACATTAAGTTTGCTTCCTTATTACTTGATGTTTGTTAAGTGTTCGGTCTGTGATGTGTATTTAATAGTCGGACAGTTTATGCAAACATGTACTTAGAATATTTTCATAGGATCTTAATGTTTGTTTAGGTAAATAGGTTTTGAGACAGAAACGTCGTCCTTTTAAACCGAGTACTGACCGGTGTGTTTTCCCCCTCAAGGGGGATTTGTCAAGGGGGAAAACTGGAATAAGTCTTGCGTTACACAAACACGAACGTTACGTAACGACCGTGTGCTAAAATCCGTCTCGTTGCTCGCGCTTTCCTTCCCTGTACTGACTGTACGAACACACGCTGTGTAACATGTTACGTTACGCTTCGTAACACGAAACAGTACCCGGCTTTATAATTTAATCACTAGCTTTGAAGTACTAGTATAGGTTTGTTATCCCTGTTCTGAGTAATAAATAAATATTTCTACTGTAAAACTTACGTCGGATTGGTACAGTCAAAAAGAGAAATAACTGAAAAAGAACAATGGTAAACTTAATCGTTATCCAGGCTTTTAGCTGAATGTCGCCTATTTGTAAACCGCCTAGCCTTACAAACGGGCTGGTTCAATATTCCAGCGGCGATAATTGTACCACTACTGTTGTTTCGTTGATAAACCGTGGTATACTTGGTTTAAAAACTACCTACCTAAGTAGTCAAAGTACAGGAGAAGTTTTCTTCTAAAACAAAGTAAAACAAACCGTTAAACATTTTGTGAGTTCAGCTAAACCTAGCTGCATGGAGCCATGTAAAGAGTGGCACAGTGTGGTGTGCATCACAGAAAGTACAGTGTGAACAATATCACACTCTCTTTAATGATGAGGATTGAGATGATTGATAAGTAAAAACAACCAATATAATGTTTAGGTGGTTTGCCTAAACTTGGCGCGTGATTTAATTGAGAACGCAGAAAATATGATTAAAAACTACAAAAACATATCACACATAAACGTAAATCCAGCTATCTTCAAAATATACTTTTTGATTGATGTTCTGGATCAAATTACGTTACATGACAATTCACGTGATGCTGTTTGACGTAAAGCTACTCGACGTATCGAAAAACAAAAGAAAATGAGGTTCTATGACACGCTGTATGTATATTTTTATGTATGTCCGTCGTAAATTATGGACCGATTTAGAAATTTCTTTAGCTGTGTGAAAAATGATTCCGAAGTGGTCACATCGAAATTTTATTTCTGAGAGATAGAAAAACCGAAAAACTTAAACAAACCGTTTCTAAAGAATTTGAAGTCGAATTTTTAATTTATCAAAATTACTAAATTTACATTCAAATCATTTTTAAACTAATTTGATTGTTGTTGATAACTAAGCTTTACGTCAAACTCGAATTTGAGTTGAATTGTCGAGTGGCGCTATTTGATCCGGACCATCAAAAAGTGTATTTTAAAGATAGCGCGATTGACGCGAGATAATTATTTTGTACTTTTTAATATTTTCGGCGTTCTCAATCAAATCTCGCAAACCAATATAATTTTAAGCAACCGACCATAAGATTATAATGGTTGTTTTTACCTATCTCAATCTAAATAGTTGCAAACGCCCCTCACAGATACCAGTCTAAGGCCCGTATTATGAAAGCATGCTCAGTCATCGAGCTCTGCTTGAGTGATGCTTATGTCTAGTTTTGAGTGAATACTAATTTTCAAACAATGCTTGGGAGCTCATGTCAAAATCTACACTCACTCAAGTAGCCGTCAAGGGCGGATTTCCTCCGTCCACGCCTTCGAGTAACTGCTTAGACATATTATTGAACGGTTACCAAGCATTACTTGAGTAATTAACGCTTGAGTAGAGATCACGTAATGACTGTTTAAGTAATGCTTGGGGAAGCTTTCATAATACGGGCCTAAATGAACCGTAGCTTCTGTGTAACAAAGTGTTATGCGCTTCAAGTTATAAAGGGCACTGGTGCAAATGAGGCTGGTGGTATTTTTAGAATGCTGCTGGTTTACAGTTTACACTGCGCCTTTCACCATAATGCTCCCAAAGGGCTTGCACAAACTCATACTTCAGCTACTACTCCTAAAATACTTCGAAAAAACTTTGACTTGTTAGTTTAAGATGCGCGCCACGCAAATATTTGTGACGACCGATGTGGCGCAGTGGGCGAAGGTCCGCCTGCGACGCAGGAGGTTGCGGGTTCGATTCCCGCCTCGGGACAAATGTGTACGATTTGCAGACATTTGTTCAGGGTGTTCTGGTCGTTTTTCTATGTATAATAAAAAATATCTATCTATGTATTGTATTATATTATGTATATCAGTTATCTAGTACCCATAACACAAGCTCTGCTTAGCTTGGGGCTAGATAATGCTGTGTGAATTGTCCAGCATTATTTATTTATTTATTTATAAATAATTTAAAAAAAAAATTGTCGACTATTTTGTCTCGCTCTTATTGGAGCGAATATGAAACACATGCACGACAAAACGTATGACAAACAGTTCTCGTGGTGCGTATCGAAGCCTGGCTGATGGTCAAGCGTTGCTCCAACTCAGCTCAGTCGTAATAGCCAATTAAGTGAACCTACCAGAGGAGTAGAGGGTAGCATATACCCTCTGCATATTTTTAACACCTCAACTCATATTTCTACGATCAACAATCTTTTCGTCAAGCCTGGTGTTGCTACAAGGAACTTTGAGGTCGCCACACACACATCTCCTGCTCTGGAAAAATAGCTACTCATTACGTCTCGTCGTAATCGTAACTGACCCGTAAAGTAGGTAATTTTGACAGCTTCTGAGCCAAAAGGATCATTGCTTCTGCGTGTCTCCTTATAGTGTGCCGCAAGCGACGAGGGCCCTGGTGCAAATGAGCTCGGATCTTTAGGTAGCTCCTGGTATTTTTAGAAGAGGATTTAAATATGGCGCGGTGTGGAGTTTCAGAGGGTGTGCGGTTTTCAGTTAGGCGGTAATATTAGTTTCACTAGTCGGTACGTTAGGGTCAGCTCACATCGAGACGCGACGCGTCGACGCGAGGCGTCTTGAGACGCAGCGCGGCATTTGTCTCTTTTTGAGTAGTAAATCCTAACTAATGTTATAAATGCAAAAGTGTGTAAGTTTGTTTGTCCTTCCTTCACGCCCTAACTAAGCAACCAATTGACTTGATTTTTGTATTTTGTTTGATTTTTGTATTAATGTATTTTCTGTTTGTAACTTTGAATCAGTATTTCTGTAATCGAGCAAAAAAATGATGTGTCAGTAACTAAGATTTTGCATAAAAAAACAATTGACTTTGACTTAGTAGGTATATCTTGACGTTGGTGTTAAAATTTCCGTCGTCTATCGGCTCCACCCCACCAGAAATCTGTATGTATTTTTTAGTATGTACCCTATAGAAACCGAAATCGTTTATCCAAGTCTCCCCGGCTGGCGGCTGGTTCATTCAATGGAAATGGGAGATTTTAGCGTAATCGCAGAGTAACCTGACATACTCAAAAGATTAAGGGCTCGTTTTCTATGTAGTGTTTATTATTTATCTACCACTGTCCCACTATGCATAGTTCATTTCACATTGGAACCGTTTCCTGAAGGGTCACTTCTTAAAGTAGATCGTAAATTATAATTTAAAAAAAATTATTTTTGTGGTTTTATTTAGAAAAAACCTCACAGGCGTAGTCCAAAACCTTTTCTTAACCCTTCTCCTATTTTCGTAATAAGTGTCTCAAACTCATCAACCCTGAGCAAACAGTGAAACCAATAAGCAAGTGAACTGAACGAACGAAATGAATGAATGAATAGGAAAGCGAGAGTGACTCATTAAATAAAATCAATGAAGAGATAATGAATTCCTGAAAGCCTTCTTTCAAGCTTGTACCAATAATTCATGGGGAGTTAAGGCTGATTTCTACCATAGCAATACGAACATTTAAGTTTCACTCAAATTTTTTAATTCCTACTACCACGTTTCTGCCATCAAAATCTTTTAAAAATTTTAAGTCTTGCTATTATGTTTAATGGGACTATGAAAATGACAAGTAAGAAAATCTAAATATGAAACAATGTGTCTCCAACTGTCCACCTTGATCTTTGTTGTTGTGTGTTGTGTCTTTGTAAAATGGAATTTTTAATATTAAATAGTAAATAAAGTGTTATTGATTTTTTCTTAATTTTTTTCATGTGTTGGCTTGTTGTAGGGTAATGTTTGTACCAAATTAGCATTAATATAGATAATAAATCAGTTAGTTTGCTTTTCTTACCTGTTTACTGATATATATAACTATGTACTATTATGTGTGTTGCTATACATATAATTATAGACTTAGATACCTTGTAGTTCTGTTGCCTAAATCCGTCTAGTGAATACCTGGTGACCTGTAATACAGGTTCTTCGAACCTACTCCAGGCACCAGTCTTCACAAAACAGGTTTTGCCAACACCTACCTATTATAGTACCTAATTAATCTTGTAACCATACCAGTGGACAAACCTTTTGTGAAGATAAATAAATAAACATTTTATTATTATTATTATTATTTATTATTCTGTTATTTTGAGAATCAGTCTTTATGAGAACAGCAAAACAAGCTTTGAAATTTGAAGGCTGAACGGATGATTTAAATTAGACGAGGCCGTGCCCGAGGGCGGGCCGCGTACGTGGCCCGGACGGGGCACGGATTTGAAACGTTACATACATTTTGTATGCAGCAGTTCATATTAAACAGTGCATGATGAGTGTCCCTTCCGGGCCCGTCTACCAACTTCTCCGTACTAACTGCTCCGGTCCGTCCCGGCCTTGGCCCGGCCCGGACTCGGCCTGGTCTAATAATAAATCATATCTAGGTTCAAGGTGAAATTGTATGTAAATGATTGTTTTGAAAAAACAAAATACTTCTAATTTCTTACTATTTATACTGTTTTTAATTTTTTCGGGAGAAATACTAAATCCCACGACTATAACGGACAAAAATAAGCTAACGATACAATTATGCAAAAGAATCATAAAAATGGTCCACCATTCACGTAGTCAACAGTGAAATATCAATAAAACATTCATACAGCCGAACATAGAATCACCTCCTTTTTTGAAGTCGGTTATGTTAGTATTATTCACCCGGTTTAGTGTACTCAGTCCTTTAGTCTCGTGAATCGAAACAAGCTGTAAATCACACCTTTCAGGCCCGTGCCACCCAATTAGACAGGGGATTTATCGCATAAACCTGGATTTATTGCAAAAACTTGCGATTTATTGTACAAACACTATGTTTACTGTAATAACAACCATATTAATAAAATTCTAGTGGTCCAAAACCTCAAGCCTCGGCAAACGTAGGGTAGGACGCCCTCCAACCAGGTGGGATGACGATTTGCGAAAGACTGCTGGCAGATGCTGGATGCGGCAAGTTGAAGACAGGGCGTTATGGCGCTCATTAGGGGAGGCCTATGTCCAGCAGTGGACTAATACAGGCTGATGTTGATGATGAAAGACTCAAGACGAAAGTCTTCAATAACTGTGTGCTGCCACTTGTCAGTGATGAGCTATGAATCCGAGACGTGGTCGCTGACTATAGGTTTGCTTCGTTCATAAACTCAGAGTCACTCAGCGAGCTATGGAGAGAGTTATGCTTGGAGTTTTTCTACGTGATGGTTTTCTCTTGTTATAGAATCTGGAATACGGAAATCCGTAGAAGAATCAAAGTCACCAACATCGCTTTCAGAATTGACGACCTCTGTGGCGCGGTGGGCGAAGATCTACCTGCAACGCAGGAGGTTGCGGGTTCGATTCCCGCCTCGGGACAAATATTTGAACGATCTGCAGGTTGTGGTGCATTTGTTGGTGTTCTGGTCGTTTTCTATATATGATAAAAATTATCTATCTATGTATTGTATTGTATTATGTATATCAGTTATGTAGTACCCATAACACAAGCTCTGCTTAGTTTGGGGCTAGATAATGCTGTGGGAATTGTCCAGCATTATTTATTTATTTATAGACTTTCGTGTAACGACTGCAAACGGAAGGCTGATCCTGGGCAGACTCGGAATCAACCTTATAATAAAAGACATGCTCAACAAGACATTTAGGATAACATAAATATTAATACTATTTAACGAGTATTTATCGCGTTTATTTACTTATTTTACGGAATGACTGAAAAGTCATCCCGCACCCCCCCATACTAATAATTAAGTATGTGTTCAGATCGCGTTCGTTTGCAAATATTTATTTGGGTTTACATTTGTTATAAAATGTCTGACCTCTTCACGACTAGAGATTATCAAAACAGTTCAAACAACGATACGTTTCTAAATCTAGGTTCCCTAACTAGATACCCCACTATAATCCTCGATCGGGTTCCGCACATCAATTCTGAGGATTGAGCTCGCATTGAAAGAAGTCGTTTAGATAGCGCCCGTCTATCGAAAGCTCACAGTGAGCACTCAAATAGCTGGTTGACGCTTAAACTTTCTCTAGGCGCCTGAAAAAGGAACTTAATATACATATTAATAGCTAGTTTTTGCCCGCTACTTCACAGTCGTTACCGTTTGTTTCCGTGATAAAAGAAACCGTTTTTTTCCAAATAATGATCAATGTGGCGCGGCGGGCAAAAGTCCGCCTGCGCCATGGCTGCCAAAGTTTACTTTCAGTCTCAAACAAATACAGAATCTACCTTGATTCTCATGGCGTGGATGTTTGTGAAGTGACGTCAATCGGGTTACGTTAAAGCCTTTTTTCTTCGTAATCTTCATCAAAAAAGCTTCGAAACAAAGACATAATAACCGACGGACGGGCGGCGCGCGCATTTGCGCCACTGCACTGCCCCTTCGAGTGGCGCGGCGTCTGTTGCGTTTCGCGCGCGAATGGGACATTTGCATTCTTTCGCAGCGATACAACGTGGTTCCTTTCGCTTCAGTAATGAAAAAAAAACTCTTAGAAATCAGAAAAAATTGTGCAAAGAACCATATTTTTTTTAGTTACAACCATTTTTCTCCTAAACTACCAATCACAAGATTTTTTTATTGTCATCACCGTATTAAATAATAGAGTAGCATGGAAACCCTCGTTTCGTTTTGCATATATTATGTACTAATTATTAGATAATCAGCAATAACTTGATTTTAGCGCTTACGCCGCACTAATACTCTGTCCCACTCTTATGAACCCGAAATCCTATGCCTATCCTTTTCATAAAATGGCGTCGTAGATCGCTCCCCTATCGAAAGGAGTGTACCAACTTCCTAAAATAAGCTACATCAAGCAATACTTAGAAATTTGTTATGAACCGTCCATGTTTTGCTAGACAAATCGAGCCAGCTTCAAATATCTCACAAATACGAGCATTGAGAACCATCTTATCAATGCTTAGAGATAACTACATTGTTACTTACTACGGGTTCGATTCCCGACGCGGGTATTTTTACGATAATAGCTTACTGGTGCGGGGGATTGCATGCTCTGTGTTAATGTTATAAGTTTAAAACTTTATACCAACGGACACACATTACGTGACTTTGTCTAGGAAATGTACAGTCGCCGATAGAGATCTCTGAATTGAGGAAGCCTTCCTAATATTTTATAGCTTCCTAACATCTAGCGCAGCGCATCAGCATTGCCATACAGCGGGGTAAAGAAAAATACATACGTATGTTGTGTATCTTATCATATTGGTATCTATGTAATAGTTATATATATAAAATATATATTTTCTTCCTAAACAGTATTCTATTTACACGCCACTGTCTATACTTTTTCTATCACTTCTTGTCCATCCTAAGGTTGCCTGGCAGAGATCGCTCTTAGCGATAAGGCCGCCCATTGTACATTATTTGTTATTGTTTTTGTTTTCTGTGATATACGTTTTTTTTAATTTATTGGTGTGCAATAAAGTATATTGTATTGTATTGTATTGTAAAGAAGCTGGTAAATCTATGCAAATTTCTGCCTGATCCGTTCACTAGTTTTGGCTTGACGACGACGTAACAAACATACATGCATCCATACTGTCGTATTTTTAATATTAATTTGAGAATTTGTCCCCATTGAGCATCGGCCACCGTACCGCAAAGGTCTTTCATTAATAATTCTGAACGCAAAAACGTGAAAACCTATTCTCAAAGTTGTTAACTTCTTATCTTTGTATCACTTTCATTTTAATTACAAACTTTATAATTTCTTTGTTCCTAAAACAAATTAAAAAGAATAAAATTAAAAACAACTTTTTTTAAATTAATTTCGAAAAGAATTAAAAGTTTATGCGTCATTACGTCCTGAATTGGCTAATAACGGAAGATGTCCAAAATTGTATTTCATTACTTTCTTTATCTTTGACATAAAAGTTTTATTAATTTCTCAGGTACCTGTGGTCTGGAAGCCATCGACGTCGTAGGTAGCTGGGGTCGTGTTCAAAGGCATTTTTTGTAACTAATGCTGGACAATAGGGTAGTAGACCCATTTTGAACAGTCAATTAGGTTTGTATTATTGTGCATTAGCACAAAAATACAAACCTTTTTCAGCGTTTTCGTCATATCACGGGCGAAACCTGAATTGTAGGTACATTTTATATGCCTTTTATGGCACGTATCGAATGAATGAAAATTTTGTATTTTTTTTAGTGGTTTATTAGCACTATAGAATCTAATCGAGACACTTTTAGAAAATGGGAGTTATACCTTATTTTCTCGACATCCTCGTCTACACCACTCTGTTCAGTAAACTTTACATCCAGAAGTATTAATATTTTTTAATGACGACTCCTAAACTTATTTAATATCGGATAGCGATTAAGAAAGCCATTTTAAAAGCGGGCGAAGGTTTTAAATGCTTTCAGAAAGTTAAAATTAATGTTTTGAGCTGACTTCAAATGATTAAAAATTTTCGAACGTGCAGAGTACGTGCTTACGTCCTATAATTCTAAATTGTGATAACAAAGTATTTTATCTTTGATTTTTTGTAATGTTTAGTAAAGCAATTTTAGTGTAGTTTTTTTATATCAGCCATAATATCGCGGTTCTTCGCGAGATATCGCTGGCCCACTGACACTTCCGCTTGCTTATTATTTTAGTTTAGTAGAGAATTTTGGTTCTCCGTCGGATGAATCCGTGACGAATCCTAACCTTAAGAGAAAGGAAGTAATGTCTAGTTCACCGGTTCAAAGTCGCCCAAAGAGCTATAAAAAGAGCGATCTATTTTTATGTTGATAAAAAATACATCCACTATCAAAAGAGCAGCAGGAAAACATGACTCAACTGTAAAAAAATAGATTCGTTTAATTGGGTAGATAGGCACAGTCGGATGCAGAAAGATGTACCAATATTTAAGTAACTCAGCAATTTGGAAGTTTAGATGTTTGTAATCTCTGTTCAAGTCAGATTGTAAACTATCGACAAACTTTGAATAAAACAGCGCCCTTCGTTCATTTCATATTAGTATTTTCGAGTTTGACGGTAGTAACAAAACGCGATAGTGACGTCTTATATTTGCAGGTATGGGATTTGCGTAGTTATCTGTCCAAAAATATACATATATATATCTATCGTAGATTTTGACCTATGGAAAAACGAGACGATACATACACGTCGTGATTCACGTGTCGATACTAACGTCAAAACGAGCTCATGCCTTTGAAACTTATTATCTCTATTCTAAACACATAAACTTGATATCGATACCTAGTTCGATTAATAAAATTATCCGACTTTTTACTTTGGCGCATGCTAAGCTCTCAATAGAAATCGTCCTATGTTCAACGAAAATAGAATTTAATTATCATTTTACAACACTTCTAACTAAACAACTCGTGCTGACTGTACTAAAAAGGGCAGACTGCCTCGCTGACGGCGCCATAATAAAGTGAAGTCTGACAGCTGTCAGCCATCGTTACAGCGCCATCTGCCGACACCGAAGGAAAGATGTAATGAAATTTTAATAAAGAACGGGACTTAGCTATTTATAAACCATACATAAATAGATATTTTAAACATTTCGCCCCAGCCGAATAATATCGTAATCGTCTATTACGATAGGAGTGGTTTTATTTGAAATAATTGATGTAGAGGTCTGTTTATACCTTGTGTATTTGTTTCAGCCCATTCGTGTGAGTAGGTACTTCTCGAAATAGACCTTTTGGCTTCGATAAAAGTAAAAAAGGGAGATGAGGCATTACCATCTCGAAAGTGTATGGCTCAAGTTAGGTTTTGTGTCAATTTTGTGTGTTTTCGACTAAAACACCATGACAATGCCCTCGTGTTCGTTCAGCAGGTGTACAAATAGCTCCAAAACAAAAAACAAAGCCCAAGGCATCACATATTTTCCCGCGTAAGTAGATACACCAAGCATTAAATTTTCTGATAACCCGATACCTTGGATTAAACTGTACCTACTATTCGCCAGAAAGTAATAACACAAAGTAAAACAGTAAAAAATTTGTACTTAACTTCAGGCTACTTCAGGTTATTTCATTATACTGTAATAGAACCACTAGCTTCTGCTCGCGGCTTCACTCGAGATTTTCCGAGCTTAAAAGTAGCCTATAAGTTAATCCAGTCAAGAACAACATCTATACAAAATTTTAGTCATACCAGTTCAGTCGATTTTGCGCGAAGAGGTAACAAACATCCACACAACTATTCAAAATTTCGCATGTTTATTATTGTCAACAGACCTTCATTTCAACGCAAACTCATCTGATGGTAAGTGACGATGTGGCCGACGATGTATTACGAAGGTCTAGAAGATACCTATTCACTCTTGACTTGAAGAGGCCCAGATTGTAGTTAGTCGTTAAAACAGAGGTAGCTAGCAAGTTCCAATTCTTAGCGGTACGAATGTAAAGGTGAAGGAGAACCGCTTAGTGCGAACGGATGGAATATCCACAAGGTAAGGGTGGTAATGCGCCGTGCGGTTGCTGGAGTGGAAGGGAGATGGTGGAATCGAGTCGTGTAGTTCCTGTGAGCATTCACCGAAATGTATCCTGTAAAAGGTCGAGAGGCTAGCAACCTTGCGGAGGTGTTCGACACTTTGGATCTTTACATGAGTGTAATTTTATTTATGGATTTGAATTTTGCTTACGTTTTTGCTGTTTTTTTCTAGATAAAAACTAGCCCAAGTAAAATATTTTCCCGGTATCCGATCTTTTTCCTTGCCAAAAATAAATAACATCCGGTTTGCTGGTTAGTCCTCAAAAGCAAAATATTTATATGTAACAGACAGACGACAGATCATCGTAAAAGAATGCTCCCTTAAAATGGCGCCACTCCACAATAAACTTTATTCAACTTCATCTTTATTTGCAACTTTCAAAAGCTGAAGTAACTTTTCAAGAGCAAATGATTTCTTCACTCGAATATTCCATTTTGAGTTGCAGACGTAAAGTGGATGGAAGTGACAGCTCTATGCATTGGAATCACGTCTGGGGAAGTAAGGTGTTTTACACTATGCGACTTGTTGGATACGATTTACTGGATTTTATTCCGTTTATTTTATTGGTCGTGTGGTGCCGGCTTAGAATGTGCATGATCTCAATTTCTCAGGGGCCGTAAGAGGTATAAGGGTAGAATCCCTTAGTCGACTGTTAAAAACGTCTTCGAAAAAATTTACCTAGCACTCGTCTGGGCAAGTACTTGCTCAGCCCAGACGAACTATACGAGACATCACCCCGAAGAAAATTCTCCAGTTCCTAGCAGCTGCAAGGGTAAGTGGCGAATTATGAACGCCGCAGCTTTAGAGGTGGACACAAAATGTGGCGATCACCCCATAGGCCTATCATAGCCCGGCTGCCAGTGATGATAGATGAAACGACCATGAGCAAATAAAGAATATGTAAAAAAAATATTCGGCTCTTACGACATCTATGCCGCCGGGCTGAGTTGGAAATGTCGATTCTTACGCCACCGACGTGGCATCGGCAGTGTAATGTCGTGTCCCCTTATGTCAGACTGCATCGCACCGTCTAGGGACGAAAGTTATGATTAAACTTTGCCGATATGTTTGCTATATCTCCGATTGTGTTTAACAAGATTGCGAGTTACGGACGTGTGACCTGAATGCAGTAGCTTTGGGAACTTTATCGTTTCCAGTATCGGTGTATTGGCTGTGTTGTGATGACAAAGTTTCATGACAACTCTATTTTGTATACAGTCAATACCAAAATCGGTGAACAGTGCCTCATTGTACAGTCGTTTATCTAATGTAAGTGTTTGTAACACTAATTGTATGGAGAAGGCTTAGGACCTATCACTTTGTGGCTTCGTCGTCGTTTGAGGGAGGCCTATATTCAGCAAGGTGCACATGTCGCCCCAACTCCCATGGGACTAGAGTCATACCGTCAGGCCTCTTACCATCGTCACGCAACAGACCATTCGGTTCGAGAGTAGTTGGTATGTTAGCGGTGACGAATGCCGCTAACATACCCGCCGGATGATGTCGTTAAGGCTGGCATGGCGAGATATCCGACCGGCGGCGGCGGACATAGTACACGATATTCCGTGATGACTAAGCTGTTCGACAGCAAGGCAATTAATTATATTGCTATATTTTGCAATCGGCCCTGCCATTATACAAACGGGCTGATTCTACAATCTGGCTCTGATGATGAAAGGTAACTGTAATGTTTTTATGAAGCTTTTTTTTGTTTTCGTCCTTGACTGGCGAGTCTTTTGCCACTAGGTTAGAGGTGTACGCTTTAATACCATTTTCATACCTTTTATACAACAATGACAGTTTCCAAATACTAATCAACTTTCTAGCGACACGGTACCTAAGTACTAACGTGTACATAGTTATTGCAGTCGACTGTAGGTAAGGTGATTTATTGTTATAATATAAAATTATAACCATGTTGGACGGAAAATTGTAATGCTGGGCTTAATATGTAAAAATAATATCTTGTTCAATTTCAATTTCAATTTATTTATTGTAAGTAAGTAAGTTTACAGAGTTTACAGAGTTGTAGGTACATACGTAAACACACATTTTTACAACGATTCTATCAACTTTCTTCTTAAAAGGTACATAAAGTAGGTTGGTGATGGAAAAGTGACAGTGGGAGTACACAGTGGCCAATGTGATGAAGTTTTTTTGTTCTGGGTGTTCTGGGTATTTTCTATGTATAATAAAAAATGTATATCTATGTAATGTATTGTACTATGTATATCAATTATTTAGTACCCATAACACAAGCTCTGCTTAGCTTGGGGCTAGATGATGCTGTGTGAATTGTCCAGCATTGTTATAATTAATATATTATGTTAATATAGGTAACTTCAAGGTGAGTATGTACGATGGCGAAACCCCCATTGATTGGAAGAGGCAGTGAACTGGATGACGAATATGAAAAAAAGACACATTTCTGCGAAATTCTGATATTTTTTTATAAATCGAACAAAACTAAAAGTTAGCAAAACCAACTCCAAATCTAAAAATTAAAATCTGAAGCGAAGACGCTTCCTCGAAACTTTAATTCGATTTCAGACATGAGCTTTCAAATATGAATTTCTGCTATTCTGCCATTTTTCAGGTGGTTTCAGGTGCATTGTGTATTGAAGTTATTGAATATGAAAATACAGGTGCAGATGGTGTCTCGGTGTCAGTTGATGTCTCGACGAAAAATAACTTAAGCAATATGTTTTTTAAAAACCTTGTGTACTGCGTCCTCTGGTTGATTTTCGTTTTGACAGAGGCACGCCTCTGAAATAACCTAATTGTTGACAGGTGAAATAATAAAGTGAATGAAGCCTGAATGAAATAATTCATATACCTACAAAGTTTTTTTGTTTTTTTATAATCTTTATTATTAATAGAATTAAATTAAAACTAGTATTTACAATTGAAAATATAAAGTTTCTATGTGATTCTAAAATGTCATAACCGATTTTGGTAAAGAAAGTAGATGCCGGCTAAAATAAGAAAGTAATATTTTATTTTATTAAGAAAGAAAATTACAATCAAATAATAGAATGAAATTAAACTAGTATTCACAATTGAAACTATTGAGCTAACTGCAGACTGTAGGAAACAATCTTCAGGTAGCTCAATACCAGTCGGGAGCGTCTCCAAGACGCTGGCTACATTTCCCCGCTGTATGGCAATGCTGATGCTTGGCGCTAGATGTTAGGAAGGTATACGATGTGAAGGCTTCCTCAATTCAGAGATTTCTTAAAAAAGAAGGTATTTCCCACCACCTATGAAAAAGCGAAGAGTCGGTTTTTTAGTTGTTTATGTATAATATGGTAGGTATCATACAATTTGCTTCATTTTAATCTCACGTTTCCTCGGTTGGATACCGTACTGAAGTTGTAGTTTCCATATGAAACCAAAATCTAAGCTGAACAAACAAAGACTGGTGTTTGTCATTCATAGAGCGAACACACATTTTGCTAAGATTATATATGTAGCTGCGTCACAGAATAGCTGCGACGGTTGTCACTCAGTAAGTTTGAAGAAACGGTGTCACTTATACCTATTGGGTATCTCCGGGTATATTCTACGGTTTAGTATCATTTAAAACGCAGCCAAATTAGCAAGTGGTCTAAAAAGTAGCTGGTCTAAGTACAAACTGGTCTAAAGCACAGCTGGTCTAATTAGCAAGTGGTCTAAAAAGTAGCTGGTCAAAGTACAAACTGGTCTAAAGCACAGCTGGTATAATTAGCAAGTGGTCTAAAAAGCAGCTGGTCTAAGCTAACCAGTGGTCTAAAAAGTAGACCAGCTACTTGTTAGACCTCTTGCTAATTAGACCAGCTGCTTTTTTAGACAAAATGATACTAACGCCATTTTACGACGGTGATTTTAGTAATGATTACTGCAAGTTCCAGGCGACATTCGACTGTGTACTAAGATTAGATGAGTCCACTGGACTTAGTTTATCACGCAATTGAGTAAAACAGTAATTATTACAACATTATTTCACACAAGCTCCGCTTGGCTTGGGGCTGGATAATGCTGTTTCCAGTATTAATGAGAAAAAAAATTACAGCTTTAAATAAGAATAACGAATGCAGCTGGCTACAGTTCTTTTGAGTCAAAAATAGTCTTCTATTACCCAATTTAAAAAAAACTATATACAGGGTTATTTTTAATTGCCCAGAAACCTTCGGTGACCGGGTTCCTAGCATCATCAGCAACATTTGTTCTTAACCGAAGGTTGCTGGTAAATTAAAAATAACCCTGTATAAAACTCTACAAAGCCCATCGCGTAAAAAACTGTAGCTACGAATTCAGGTTTGTGGCTGTTATGATCACTACTGTCAGGTAGGTACCCAAATTAGTTTCTATATGAACTGTCAACTCTTCAAAGTTCCTGATGCTATTTACTCTTTATTGCAACTGGTACTTCTGGCGTCGCCATAGAGTCCATAGAGTTACATTGTATAATGTTGCCGAGCTAGGTTGCAACAGCGGGTTTTATTATTTGAAGTTAAATTCCGAAAATCCAAAGTTTTTACAACTTATCGGGAAATCGCGAATGCGAAGCTTGGATTCACTGGCGCTGGATGGCAACAAAGTATTATTTAGGCCACGATGATTTATTGAAAAAAAAACAAGATTTAAGTTGGTAAATAAAACTTAAGAGGCCTGCGGATGATGATTTGCCCATACAAACGTACTACCAAAATGATTTGTAATTCGAGCATATTTCCATCATATCATGTTGTTTTTTGTATTCGAATAGTATATATCCAGGTCCCTGGTTGATTTTTTTCTTAATAATACACACCTATAATGAAATGTAAGCAAAAATATGCAAAATCGATTTTAACATATTTTTACGTCTAAAATGACATGTTTTCGTCCTATTTGTTTTGTATTAAAAACAACAATATCGCACGTTTTGTTTATTTAGGAACATAGCTTATATTGTCTAGTTACAGAATAACAACACAATGTCGAAGATTCAACTACTTTTCAGTCATCATTTTTGGTATTGCGGAACATAATAATTCACGAATTGAAGTTGCGAGTAGCTGTCCCCAATACAATACAACACTTTCACGCCATCGATACTTATATTATAAATTTGACAGTTATTCTGCCTCTGTCTGTCTGTCTGTTACCTTATTATATCACGCATATACTATACAGGTGAACGGATTTAATTAAATTTGGCAAGTATATAGATAATTTTCCGGGGAATGACATACGATAATTGTTATCCTGGCAAGACGCGTGCAAAGCCGCGGTAAGAAGCTAGTGCTCTACAAATGTTGAATATCTCACATGAGACCCGACACGCTTGAGGCAGTACCAACAATAGCCTCATTAGAACTGCGCTTTAAAACCAGATTTTAGAAAATTCTAATTAAACGCGTATTGTAAGTTCGTGTTTCTGGAATTCGTTTGTTTGAAAACAACATAAATTTTGATATATCATGCATAATTATTTAAATTATTGTTTCAATAACTACCCAAACTCCGTGATCATTAAAATGCCTTGCCAGTTCCTTCACAGATTGTGTAGTGTTCTTGTAAATACCTAAACAAAAACTTGATTTTAGCGTTTACGTCGTCGTTCCAAAAACGTATGCTCTCTCTCGCTCCTATGAATGCGCAATACTATGCCTATCCTTTTCACAAAATCTCCCCCCTCTTAACAATTTTTACAACCTCTGTGGCGCGGTGAGCGAAGATCCGCCTGCGACGTAGGAGGTTTCGGGTTCGATTCTCGCCTCAGGACAAAAGTTTGTACGATCTGCAGATATTTGTTCTGGTCGTTTTCTATGTATAGTAAAAAATAATGATCTATGTACTGTGTTATATTATGTAGGTATATCAGTTATCTAATACCCATAACACAAGCTCGGCTTAGCTTGGGGCTAGATAATGATGTGTGAATTGTCCAGTATTATTTATACCCACACTCTGGTAAGAACAAATTGGCGTTGCCCCCCGGGACTCGAATCCGCTTATAGCAGATTGTACCTAGAAAAGTTTACATTACCACTTTAAAGTTCCAAGAAAGCATTGATCTCTTGGGAGGGTTGTCGGTTTGAATTCACTTTTTGTTTTGTGTTGAAGTTTTTAGCGCATTTTTAGATTATTTACTCACTTGCAGTTAAAACAGATAACTTTTTACATGTTCGCAATAAAAATTGATTATTTGCTTTTTTCTGATGAAGTGAATTCAAACAGTAAAGATTGATTACTAGCATATCTATATTATCGTAAAATATAAACACAATCTTAGTTTAACGAATTCATTGCGTTCAACCTTTGGTGTTCTTCCAACAAAATTACGGATGTGAGCGGGTTAACTAAGAACCTTTCGTAGTTAACCCGCTTACATCCGTAATAAATTTATCACTATCATAAAGAGTGTTCCATTCTAAAATCAGGTACTGACCGGTGTTACGCGGCGTAATCTACATACCATTCGTAGCGAACATGTTACGTTACGCCGTAACGTATCATGCTCGTTGCGAAAATCCGCTAAATGCCGCGTTGCCAGCGTCTTCTTTCCCTGTACAGACTGTACGAACGCTCGCTTTGTGCTACAAAACGTTTGTTCTTCCTCCTTTCTGCCTTTAGGTTATGTAGAAACTGCCTATCGATGGTAGTTTCAGTCTGGTATTATTATCGGGACCTAGTTGGCAAATGTCGGAAGTTTCAAACTCGATATTATAGGTATTTAGGTTTAGCGACTATGCCGAAGGCAGCCCAGTTTATTTGTAGTCAGTTCATTTCACTGTTACAGGAAATAAAGTCAAACAGTATCAAACAAAAAATCCAAATGTCTCAAACTTCGATAAAAGTAAAAAAGGACATTTTTACTTTTATCGAAGTCAGAGTTAGTTGTTACTCGCACTTGATTATAATTAGTTTCAAAATAAATAATAGATTCAGACGTTTCTTTGCGGATAACCAATGAAAAAATAACGATATCAAACCAAGATGTCTACAAGTTTCGTCTCTCCGGAGACTAGAGGACAAAAAATTTAAGCGAACCAAATCAATAACATTTAGTTTCTTATTTGATAATAATTAGCGGTTTATGTATAAAATTTGACTTGTCTAAGTGCTTATTTTGTAAGCCTAAAGAAATAAAGTTTAGGCTTTTGAATTTTTTGACATCAGAGACGAAACAAGTTGATGGCTTGCTTTGATATATTTTTTCATTTCGTTGTTTTTATGTGGTTTTTTCTTCTAAAACGCGGACTATTTTTTGTAAGAACTTATCGGAAAAGGTTTTACGCGGAATCGTTACTAAATATTTTCATCCTTATTATTTTTATTAGTTTATAGACAAAATGTTTTTCTCAAATAAGAGCAGATTTTTCTAACAAAGTTTCTCTGTACATTTTTCTGTTATGGTTGTCCAAATACTGTCCTAGTTAAAAGCACAGTTATAAGATAAATAATGCTTACTATGTGATGAAAGCCAATTTTCGGACATATCAAGTACCAGTATTCAGAAAAGAGTACCATGGCAAATCCTTTCGCTATTTTTACTATACTAATAATCCAGTTTTACTAAACACGCCAGAAAAAAGCTTAAAGTGAACCAGCTGCCTTTGAAACACGAAAGTTACGTAAGTTTACATCACAGGTTAAGGTCACGAGGTGAGGCCAATCTAGACTCTAACTAGATCCCGGGCCCATCTAGCTAACGTTCCTAATAACTTGGGGACCCTAAGGTTATTGAGCAAAGGTAGATGGATGGATAGATTATTATATTTTATGCGGTCACTGTTATGGCCGCAATTTTCGACTCGATTTTCGGACGGCGTTTCAATTGTTACCCTGGGTCTCAAAAGAAGAGTGAAGAAGGTGTCTTCTAGACCTTTGTGATACCTACATCATTGGCCGCATCGTCATGGCGGCTCCACATTAGTGCCGTGAATTCACGCCCGAATTCTCGCTGTGAATTCACGGCACAAGTCGTGCCCTCCACATTCACGGGAAGCTCTCAATCGTTCCTGAAACCTGCCGCGAAATGGACGTAGAAGCTGCTGCTGCAATAACTTTGTTTCAATCATCTCATCAGTTGTGCAATCTTTTTCTTCTTTAATTCTTTGATATCAATATTATCCATTTGACTACTAATCCGCTTCCAGGCATCATGATTTTTGTTTTTATCCTTATAATGCAGGTTTTTTGCATCCCACAGTATATTTTCCGAGTGGTAATACTCTAAAAAGAGCATTTCCGTATCATTGTTCCAAAAGTTTGCGCGCCACTCCATTTCGCGCAGCAACTGCATACGTCCGTTCGCCTTTGTAGTCCGGAGTAAACTGGCACGGGGCCGTGAATGTGGATGTGTACGCGTGAACGCCGCACGAAGGGGGCGCGAACCCTTTGTCGCGGGACAAAATACCGACACTGATCGGGGAACAGGCGTGAATGCGCGAGAACCCCGCGAAAACCGTCCACATTCACGTTCACGCCTGTTCACGGGGCTTCACGGCACTAATGTGGAGCCGCCATCACAGTCGCTCCACATTCACGCGCGAATCACGGCGGCAAATCGCGGCAGTGATCGCGGTGCGAAACTGCCAAGGCCTCCACACTTGTGCGCGAATCACGCGCGAACTCTTTGTCGCGGGGAAAAAACAGAAAAACTACTTGATCGAGGCGTTAACGTGAAGCGAAACCGCGACGAATATCATATGTGAATGGGATCCACACCACGTTCGCGTGTGGTTCGTAAGTTCGCGTGCGATCCGCGCGCGAGTGAAAGAGGCTGACCACATGAGGTAGGATGGTCAAACGAAGGTCTAATCACGATAAAAAAAAGAATAATAAAATGCAAAAACATACAAAACTAAAGAACAAATAATATTATCTTCTATAATTTAGAAAAAACTTAAATTTCGAAAGTGTGATACTTAGTTTTGCAGGCCAGTGTAGATAAATATTGACGGCTTTGAACCGCTGAGAAGCGGGTCCTACAAGGAAGTATAAATGCTCTCAGGTACATGTAAGTAAACCATATCTGCCAGGCAACCTTTTAATACAGAGCTTGAGATACTAGAGTTCTAGAAAATTTATAGAAATGAATGTACCTATGTCTAATCCTGCTCGTATGCGAAGAATAAATTATCTTACCTTACACGAATATTTCAATGCCTTACCACTTGTTTTTCAAACCACCGTAATAAGGTTCTTCAATTACCTGGAACAAAAATAGATAACTGTGTTAATAAAATATAGAATGATACCTAGGTCTGATCTGAACCGACTACGATTATATTATATTGGTATGTTTTTTCATGTTTATTTTCACTTTTATTTTTAGTTAAGTAGTTATTAAATTTTACTCGAGGTACATATTGTTTGTTACTTTAAAAGGAGAAGCCTTGGCTCCTGAAATACAACCTAGGCTAGTTTAGGACCACTGCTGTAGAAACACTGTTATTTTGTCCAACAAATGATTTGATGAAAATGATTTTTATGTTATGTTTATGTTATTTGTAAAATAAATGTACATTTGTTGTTGTTAGGGTTTGGTAAATCAGGTTAGATATTTAAGAAGAAAAAGAAGCTATTTGTAAGAAAATCATAAGCCTAGCCATAATCTTCAAAGATGACAGTACCAAGAATCTAAATAAGAAGATGCAAGGTTCAAGCGAACTCGAAGTTAAATTCAATATGACGTGTCGTATCAACGCGCAACGCCGCCGCCATGCGGGCACCCAGTGTGAAATCAGCTTTATGTTCGCTACTACGAACTATATAAACGAAGGGTTTGAAATTTACTTCATAAATGGAGAACATGCATGAAAGCAGAGGACGGGATTGAAAAGGATGATATAGAATAAAGATGTAATGTATATGTGCCTTTATATTTTCAAGCTGTGCGCGTTAATAACTTGTATAACTATTATATGTATTAAACCTACTCAAATGACTTAGAAATAACGACATCAAGTGTACAAGTGGTCAACGAATTAGCATTGCCATTCAACGTGGCAATGCTGCCAGCATTCTGGGCACTGTGCCTTCTGGTGACGGCTTAGATTTTTAGAAAATAGATTTAAGTGTAAATATAAGTTTTATAATTAATTATTGTATTGTATATTAATAAATTAAACCATAAATAATCAAGTGTATAAGTAATACTTACGGTAGAAATAAATGAAATGAAATTAGAACTCGAATGTAACTCACTTTCTCTTCACCAAATAAAATAGTCAAATAGTACGGTCTTCCTTGATTGTATGCACCCAAAGATTAAGTTTGCTTTCGTGACGTGGGGATTAGAGCATCAGACCGGCTCAGCTCCAACTTATCCTGGCTATATTTTGCCAAGGAATCCCATCTGGGGATATAATTAAGTAGGTAGCGTCTGGCGGCTTAAGATTTGAGGTTATGTGTAGAATTTGTTATTAAATTTGTAATACCTAATTTATTTAGAATAGAATAGAATAGAAAAAACTTTATTTGTCACTCGTACAAGCAGGAACAATCATTTATAAAAGAGACACAGAAATAAACAACTTGCTCGAGTCACAAAAAGGTCTTTGTCTCAGCATAATGTTAGTCGCGTTTGCAACCAACGCTGATCTTTCGACGAGACCGTTTGGTGACGTCACGGAACATAAAAAAATTAATCTTTTTTTTTAACTGACTGTAATTTTGAATTTTATTAATTTTTTTGTATGTGTGTTATGGTTTGTTGAATTATCTAAAATAAATAAATACGATACAAATACCTAGGTATGAGCGTAGACTCTTTTATCGCTATCCAGCAGAAGAAGATTGCATCTTTTATGTCCAGAGTTGATTCGCGCGATCATTCAAGTATACCTATCAAGAGTCTGGCAAATAAACTTATACTTCCGGATCGTACAAACATCTATCCCAAGTCAAACCCGCAACCGTTGCGTTGCAGGTGGGCCATTGTTTTAGTTGACTTGGAATATCGTATCTGTAAACTGCTTTTTTAATAATAATAATAATAAATTCATGTATTCATTTTCCAAAACAAAAACAAGAACAATGAGGAAAAACAAGTAGACATTAAAAAAGTGCACATAGTGAAAGTGACAATGACAATTATGGCTGAAAAAAAACCATTATTATGTACCTATGTTATAAGCACTTAAATCTAACACTTGTAAAATAGAATGGTATGGATATAGGTTTTTATCCCGGAAACAACTAGTGCGAATCCGCGGGCAAAAATAAATATTTTATAATGATAACAATAAAAAACTGAGTTAACATCACGTTACAATCACAAATTATTATAAAATATTCACACAAACTTCACTGTCCAAATAAGAGCGAAATTTCTTTAGCACAAAGCTCGCGTTAATGGTCAGACATAGGCATCTACATTTTCATTTATTCACCTGTTGGCAGCACTGTACCTCGTCATAAACTTTTGTACGGAATAAAACAGTTGCGAGCAAAAGTTGCGAATGTTTTATACATTTTGCAATGCAGAGAGCTGTATAGTTTTAGTGAAATTAAATGTAAATTTTAATTTTTACTAACAACCAACGAGTTTTGGACTTTTGGGACGAAACGTGAGTTTTGGTTTATTATACAAGGTGTCTCAAAATAGGTGTATTGTATTGAAAGGGGGCTATTACCTTCCCCTTTAGCCAAGACTTAGCAACTTAACAACTTAGGATTATATTATGAACGCTTACTTAGTCATAGATTCTTGCTTGAGTAACGCTTTTCTATGGCATAAACGTCACTCAAGCATTGATCGGTGACTGAGGAAGTTCTCATAATACGAACCTTAGTGTTGTTTCAACTTAAAGGTGAACTAATCAGCCCTCTTTTTAGGCCCTCAGAAACGCGTGGATGTATCGAGTTTAAATTCACATCATATACTCAAATGCGAAAGCTCTTGGAACCGCAATATAAATCAAACTTCTAAGTCAACGCCATCCAAAGTTACAGCCGGTTGATGCACATTTTTTTTTAATTTACCAAGGGAATAACATGCCTCCTAAACATACAGGGCTACCCGTTAACCCAAAATCATGAAAAAGTTACGGGTTTGTAGCATTTACTTGTGCTACAAAACCGTACTTGTAAATTTTGGAAAAAAACCGAAAACCGTAAAGCTTTTTCAAAAAAAATTTTTTGATTCTCGCTATGGACTAAAAACCTTCGTTTTTGCACCACGTCAATATTTAAATTTTTTTCACAAGTAATTATATTTATCATGAAAAATAAATGTAAGAAATTATACCTATCGCTTTTAATATGTTAGATTTCTATTAAAATTCAGTCAAAAACCACGCGCCGCTATTTATCAAAGACGGTTGCCTAATTTTAATTAGTCCTCCGCAGAATAAAGCATTTTCCAAACCACGAACGTAAAGACAATATTTGCAGTCTATTCTATTTCCCCTCTCCCTTTTAGGCGGTGGTTTCAGGTGTTTCGGTTCACAAGTGGCGGGAAATTCAAATATTAAATGGTTTGGAATATTTTTTCGACGGCCGTTGGGGCCGTGAGGCTCTTGAGTGGCGACTACGCACCGGGTGGGTCCCATGCGGTGGACCGACGACCTGGTGAAGATCGCCAATTATAGCCGCTGGGCGCGGAACTGGTCATTGTGGCGATCTTTAGGGGAGACCTATGTGCAGCTGTGAACGTTCGGCAGCAGCCCCCGTCTTTGTATTTTTAACAACTCTACTGCAACTTCCGCCTGCTAAGTTAGGTGATTATGGAAACCTCTCCCCCCCGTTTGGCCCCCCAAGCTGTGTGGACGTTGCTTAAGAGGCGACTTTTTTTGATAATGGTAAGCCGTTTTTCATAATCCCAGTACATAAATTGTATTAACAAATTCGATTTAATTGTCACTTTGGAGTACAATGATAAATGAAGAGATTTATTACTAAAATTCAACCAAGTTTCGCTATGCTTTTAAGGTTTGTTATATCATGGAATCATAAAAAAAGCCCAAAACTACTAATCTGCTAGTAATATTCATGAAAATCGGAAAATGTAATAAAAACCAAAATATTGCTATTTCCAGCCTCTTGCGAACCGAACCACCTTCACGAAGAAATAATCCAATAGGACCTGTCCCATTATAATGATTTATATTGAAGGGATGTTTTCCTTGCAGATGACGATGTACAGGGTGGGCCAGAATGTGGGGGATGGAGCCCGCGTGGTAGCGAAGCGCGAAATAATGAAACGAGGCTGATTATGTGGAGGTAACCTACAGTAGCAATTCATAATTTTATGCGGGGTGACGTTACGCTTACGTTAACACGTTCATTAACACATTCACTGCCCATCATTTTGTCCTCTAGTGGAAGAAGCGAAAAATAAACCAATGAAATTTACACAAGCAACGACACCGCACAGCACGATAGGTTCATTGAAATGTATGACGCACGGAGTTGTCACTGCATTTTGTCGTGTGGTGTCGTGCGTCGTGGGAAAACGTTTTTTCCAAGTAATTGAGCAGTTGTGGGTTTTTTTTTTATCTACAGCCATAAGGTACGTACTGGCTTTTATCACAAGGGCGGTAGTGCCCATAAACCCCACGCTGATGCGGCGTGCTGAAGACAGGACGCTATGGCGCTCATTAGGGGGAGGCCTATGTCCAGCAGTGGACTAATATAGGCAGGGGATTTCTGGACAAAGAGGAGAGGAATATGGAAGGGGATTATCGAAATAAGCCCACGAGAAAAGTTGGTACAAATTCGAAGCCGCACGGCCACCAAGCAGTGACTATGGATTATTTTAATGTAGGTAAACATTTTTCTGAAAACCAACCAAATTCAAAGATGAAAGTTACTATTCCTAGCTACAATTTAAGCTCTACAACCATCGATCAAAAATGTCCGGCTTTGCCGGCCCCCCTTAGATTCACAATGCGCACGCCACAACCTTCAGTAGCAAAAGAGAGACCATTTGACATGTTAGGGAAGCTTTTCAACTAGTGTCATTTTAGCGTTCAGACAAAAAGCATGGGTACAAAAAATGCAAGAATCACTCGTCCAAAGTGCTGAAAAAGGATGGAATTTCTTATTTTCAGTAAGTTTATATATACTTTTTACCCGTATATTGAGATGTGAGTCATATACTTGTGAAATCAGCATAAAATATTGTTGTTTGGTTTGCCTATGTTAAAATATTAATTTTGTTCTAAATTGATAAATGGAGAGGCTATTTCTTCTAAATTTTTTTTTTCATTTATAGTATGTATTAATATATTTTTCATAAAAATAAGTTTAATATTACTAGTTGATGATTTTTAAAATAATTAGTTGGCCCGCCCTAAATTTTCATTTGCGTAGACTCTCTAATAAAAGAAAGACTAGGTTCTTACCTACCTACCAGAAGTATGAATTTATAAAACGTTTATTTTTTTCCCGTAAAAAAAACTCGTGCAAAGCCGCAGACAGGAACCAGTTCTTTTTAATCTAGAGTGCCTGCCTGAAATTGTATTGTAAGTTTAAATTATTGTATGTCTGAAATGACCCTTTTGTATAAATACCTACTGTTGAGACACCAATTTATAGTTTCATCAATAAATGATTCGTTATCTTTACCTGAATTCTGTTAATTAATCATTATAGAAAATAAACTGAGTAGGTAGGTATATAATTCTCAGGTAGGTACCTACCTACTTACAAAATAAAATAAAATGAATTCGACTCCACCAATCTCTTGTTCCGTATGGAAAAAACTTGTCAGGCTCTGCGCAAACTGTCTGCGTCAAAACAAAACGAACCCAATTTTGAGTGACATTTTTGTAAGGCTCTAGGTATCTACGGGGGAGGCCGCGAACTCCTTATTTTTGATCGAAGTCTACAACACATACTATGTTACAACGTGTACCCGAATTTCATTGGCTTTTTGTATGTGTGGTTGAAAACACAAGAAGCGTCTTGGTCATGGCTATAATAACTCAGAATTGTCTTGTTTTGAACTCGGAGACCTTCTTCCGTGTGTCTATTGTGTTGGTGATCGTTATTTCTTGTGCTCAAGACCATGTTTTCCGTCGAAAAAATCTGCTGCGAAATAGAGCTCTCCGGCTTACTTTTTTAATCAAACGCCAGCCCGTCAAAAATGACAGTGTAATTTTTCTATGAAAACTTAAAGTTTCCATTCACTATCGCAGTCACCATATAAGTCTGAGGCAACAACGATCGATAGTGAATCATCCCGCAGATTTCACTCACTCTTTGAAACCAGTATGAAACTCCAACAGCCAGTTTTTCATCCGCTTGTTATAATTGGCAATATTTAAAACTTTTTGTTTACCTCTAGTGTGTTTATTTGGTGTAGAGAAACCAAGATTTGGTTCGTAAAACAAATAAACAAAACTTAATCAAGATAAGTGCTGTATATGCTATATTTAGTGCTTTGTACAGAAGTGTAATCTAATATAGCCTCTGCGTAAAGCTCGATGTTGTATTTTATACGAACCAAGTCTTGGTTAAAATATGCGTCCAATAACTGGATACAGTACCTACTTTTTAAATCAAAATTATCCTTAAGAAAGCCTTTAGAATCGATAACCTTAAAGCAATTTATTCCAGGCAACCAGGTGTACAAAGAATTTCTTGGGATACTAAAGACTTTTAAAAAACTTATTTTAGCTCTCGACAATGCTTCACCAACAGTTATTATCAATCTGTAGGCATTTGTAGGCTTCAAGCACGTTCGTTGGCAGACAGCCAGCGAGAATGGGCAATGTTATACACTTTGTCCGGGCAAAGTCAATTACTTTGTACGAATTGCACCTGCGAGCTTACAAGATGTTGTCATTAAAAGTTTGAGACGTGAGACGCTTTCAATTTTGCCCGAAAAGTTTATTTGTTTATTTTGGCAATGTTGTCTGCCTTATGGTGGCTATTGTTTGTTTTTTTCATGCCTTTGAAAGACTAAGGCTAGAAGTACCTACGTAGTGGTCTTATACCAGGTAACGTACCTAACGTTAGAACGTACCTAGTATACTTTATACTATACATTTAGTTATTTTGTGAATTTATTTGTAATTGACAAGCAAAAAATGGGAATATTTTTGAATAAACGGTCTTTTGCTTGTAATACCTACTTACCTTTTTTTGCCCTCATGTTGGCCTCATGTTTTTTTTGTTTGTTTTTTTTGTTAATGATCAGTAGCAAACATTTAATTACGCTCTGCTTAGCTTGGGGCAGCAATGTTTATTATTATTTATTTATGATTACATACTAAGCTCATAGACAAGTCTTATTTTGAAATAAAAAAAAAATGTTATTATTTTGATTATTTTGCGTTGAAAAATCTATTCTCAATCAACTATCCAATCCAATCCACCACACCTCTCAATCAAAACTACACCTTCCAACCCACTCCTAGAGTCCAAATCCAATCGATACTCAATTAACTGGCATCAACCAGATTAGTAACGTCATTCACGTTGCGATTTGAAGATTTGTCCGTCTCGCTCTTGTACTGGCGATCTGGCAGCTATCTCGTTCGCTCTTCAGGAGATAGGGAAACCTAATAGCATTGAGGTGTAGACTATCAGAGTATCAATTAACACGTTCATGGTGCATACGGGCAACTTTTTGTGGAGACCACTAGTGTCAGTTTTGAAGGCGATCTTGGAAATTTGCTGACCACTTATAGTTATCTTATTGCTTTCAAAGGTTCTACCGCTTTTAATATGCTTTATTCTTGGTGAATATACATTGCTAATGTATCAGAAATTTTTTACATGTACATAAATTATTTTTAGCAATAATTAGTAACAAAACCC
The DNA here is from genome assembly GCA_947086465.1 of Eupithecia exiguata. Classification (NCBI taxonomy): domain Eukaryota; kingdom Metazoa; phylum Arthropoda; class Insecta; order Lepidoptera; family Geometridae; genus Eupithecia; species Eupithecia exiguata. The sequence continues at coordinate 958,725 of OX352248.1, read as the reverse complement.
CCCTCTACATGGAAACCATCCACTTGATGAACCGTTGACATTGTAGCGGTTGCAGGGAGTCAAAGAATGGGGGCAGTTGCTAGAAATGAAATACCTACCTATGTAAGACAAGGTAAATAAATACGGGCGGACAATATCGTAAGCTATATAAGCCAAACCGGAATGAAGTTGTCATTGCGGTTTGACAGGTCGCGTCGAGAGTCAAGTGCCTGGTACATATATAGTGATCTGTGGTCAAGTGTGTGGAAGCGTCTACTCAGAACTCAATGTGCTTTATTTCTTACTAACCTGAAAGGACTCTTGGACGAGTCAAAAATTTCAAATAGTCAAAGTCCGGCTGGAATATTATGATGGTAACCAAAATTGACTAGCCGCAACTTCAATTTCGTAGGTGTCGCATATTCTACGCATGAAATTGTGGTCACCACCCCTTGATGGTCCTAAGATAGAGCCAGTACAGTTGCTTGTCTGCTACCGATTCAAGTTGGAGATACACTTGGCTCAAATGTATTAGCAACACGATTATTCAGGGAAGGTTTGATCTATTTCCTCTTGGATATCGGATACGGCAGGTACGTGGTCTGTGTACATGTACAACGGCTGATTGACTCCTGAGATGGTCTTAATCTATCCAATATTCATCCATATTTATAACAAGTTTCTGTTCGCGGGTTTCTATGGAAACGTTTAAAAGTTTGTATTCCACTCGAACAAGCTATGGGGTAAAAAGTAACCTTAAAATTTCAGTCCGATTTGTTCAGTCATTTTAGAGTAGGTAAGTTCTAGTTCACGTCACAAACAAGCATGCACACCCAAACTTTTGCATTTATAATATTAGTATAATTATAACCTAGCTTCTGCCTCCGCCTTCGCAGGATTTTGTCCTTCACAATGAGTAGTTTTCACCTTGTCTTATCAAAGGCTATCTGGAAGAGATTGCGCTTAGCGATAAGGTCGCTCATTGTGCAACGTTATCATGTACCTACCTAATTATTTGTTTCCTCCCTGCAGATTGGTACCTACTTTATGTACCTATTGTTGACCCTTGAATACGCTATTTGCCAAATTTCATTACAATCCGTTCAGTCATTTTAGTCCTTTTCACGAATTAGGGACTGAAAATACGACCTGATTGGATTAATTAAGAACAACAGAATAACTTTACCACGAGGCAAACCTATAAATACGCTCAGACGACGGACCTTGACCAAGACGAAAATATCAGACCTTCGACAGGTTAAATAAACTACAGGTTGTGTGTATAGATAGTGTTATATACTCTGTGGGTGTGGTAATAGTTCATAATAATAACTAAGCTGTCCCGTACTAAAATAACAATAAATTTTGACTGATTTTAAATGGTAAAGTCCCCCTTTACCATTATGCGCTTATCAAAATGTAGGACGAGTCAGGAATAACTAAAATTTACACGACTTCACTGACATTAAGTTGGAAGGTGCGTCAAGCTGAAGACAGGACGCTATAGCGCTCATTAGGGGAAGCCTAATGGGCTATGGTGTGCTGATCCATCCGAATCTATACAGACAGTCTTAATGCCTGCAGTAAAACAAACTGTCGTGGAGATTTGCTCTTAATATTCAGTCAGGCGTAAACAAGCAGTGGACTAACATAGGCCGATGATGAAGTTGGAAGAATATAATTTGGTTTTAAAAAAATATAGAAACTGAGTTCAATTTCTTGTATTGAATATGAGTTTGGAAGTAGTTTACTTCGATAGCGTGATCTAATTTTTTAATAGGCGACGTCTAGTTAAAATTCAAGCGTCTTGTTTACGCACGTTGCCATGGAAACCAATTGTTACCAGTGATTGTGAAGATTATCATGTGATGATGTTTTAGATACGTTTTAAGGCGCACATATCCATTCTTCAAGGATCTAACATTTATGAAACCACTTCAAACTCAATTTTTATACAACGACGAAAGAATCTTTAAAATCTAAAATGGTGAAGATGATATCACCTACTTATATAGGAGATTACCATCTTTTTGCGTTGAGGTTAAAAATTGGTTAATTTACTTAATGGTCATTTGGCGTATTGGTCATTTCACGTAGGTATTGGTCATTTTGCGTATTCATGATATTATTTATACTGGTCATTTCACGTATTGGTCATTTTGCGTATTCATGATGCTTTTTTCATTGGTCATTATGTTAGATGGATGGATGGATAGATAGATGGATGGATGTTTGTTCCTTTATCACGCCAGAACGGCAAAACGGATCTGGATGAAATTTGGCACAGAGATATATTATAGTCTGGAATAGGACATAGGCTACTTTTTATCCCGAAATTCCTACGGGAACGGGAACTACGCGGGTGAAACCGCGAGGCGCTGCTAGTGATCTTATATGCGGTAAAATACGAGTCATGAATACATCTAATTTGACCTATAGGCTCTGTCCCAAACTGATCTCGCGTGGAATATACCTATAAGTCATTCTCTGATATCTCAGTCAACATCATTTCTATCCTCTAACAAAACATTGTCCTCACAGGTCCCGCAGTTCCACCCTTCACGAAGTACAATCGAATGTACGTTTGACCTTTTATCAATCATGCATTGTGTCTCGGTCAAGACGGATGGCGCTTTAAGGGACACAAAAAGAGAAATAAATCCCTAAGTTCCCAAATTGTAGGAAAAACTCAGCAGATTATCTACGTCGAAGCTTAGTTTTTGTACAACTAAATAAATTTATATTAGATATAGAAATGTATCTGTTGGTTTGAATTCGTGAGTGTTTCACTCATTTCTTTATCGTTATAGGCCTTCGTTTGACCACAATCTCACCTGATGGTAAGTGACGATGTAGCTGCCTGGAAGAGATCGCTCATAGCGATAAGGCCGCCTTTGTACTTCTTCTCGTAGTTTTCATTTCTGTACTGTTTTCTGTGTTTGTGTGGTAGAATAAAGAATTATCTCTCTATCTGACATATGTATCACGAAGGTCTAGAAAACAACTATTCACTTTTGACTTAGCTTTTCGAATCTTATAGCATTTTCCTGCGAATAAAATAGAAAAAATGTCGTGTGTACTTGACCTACTAGACAGCACATAAAGAGTTTTTTTCTTAGGTTTCTTATCATCATCATGCCACCCTACATGTCCACTGCTGGACATACGACGCCACTAAAAGCAGTCCTGAGTTGCCTCCATCCATGGACTCCCTGCGACCGCTACGATGTCATCGGTTGAGCGAGTGGATGTTCTCCCAGCACTCCGTTTCGTTTTGCATCGCGGCCTCCACTCGAGAACCTTTACTCCCCAGCGGTTATCAGTTCTGCGAGCTATATGACATGCTTACGGTACTTAGGTACCTATATCTCAAAAATCAAGCAGAACTTGAATCCGCTACCTTTTTAATCTGTACGGGAATGCGTGGCAATTTCGCTACCTATTCTACCGCTAGCCCAGTCAAAATTCTTAAAGAATTCGTACAGCTCAAGGTAAATTCTGAAGAACTTCTGGACCGAATCCTTGAATTCTTTTGACCTAGCCAGCTAGGCAGTTAGACAGACAGAATGATGGATAAAAAATGAGAATTCAAAGGGCCCCCAGTTCCACCCTTTTCCAGTTTTCGTAGGTATATTAAATTACTGAACTCTAAAAGCGGCAAGCTTTTTTTCTATATGACGTACGTATTACCGGACTATGGGAAAGCCAAAAGGAAGGGCTATGTTTTGTGTAGAAAGGTCGCATTGAATCGCATTTCCCTTGCTATACAAAAAGCGACCAGAAAGAGACCAGCGCGAATTCGCATGAATACATCCTAATTGGTCGATTCGCACGAACTGAAACTGGATTAAGTAACCACGAATGAAGGGATTTTTCCGGCGACAAAACTAGAGCGCTAATTCACTATCGGGACGTTTCCGATTGCTATTGATATGGATCAGTTGAGCTACTTCTAATTTGTTTGCAACAGTCTGTAGTTAGTTCCAACTGTTGCAATAATTGTAAACACTAAGAAATTAAATGAAATCCCAAAAAAATACTTTGATCGGAGCGCAAGCGCTTATTTATGCATTATATTTAATTGGCATTATTCCTAATAACAAAAACTTTGTCGATCTCTGGGGCTCGGTGGGCGAAGGTCCACCTGCAACGCAAGAGGTGAGAAGGTGATCTGCCGTTTTAATATATTTTTTACTGTAGAATAGTTTTATAATGTTTTCTTTACTAAAAACTTTTTTTAACGAGACATTACTTGAATGAAGTGAATAATAATAATAAAATTGCACAGCATTATCTAACCTCAAGCTAAGTAGAGCTTGTGTTATGGGTACTAGATAACTGATGTACTTAATATTGATTGTGATATGGGTATATCAACCCATATCACAATCTTTGCATACTTTGAGTTCGTTAATACATATTCTCTTCTTACGGACTACCTTATACTCTGTTATGCCCAGCTTTTTAACCAATAGCAGTCTCTGCTTCTTTTTTTAAGAAGCTATTGGTTTTGAATAAGGAGTTATTTGGAATAGTCACCCTCTGGTAAATCTGGTGTCCAAATAACTCCTTAGAAATATACTAGTCAATCCCCGATCTCTGTTCACTTACTCTCCCCACCAGTAAGTGAATTGCAGCTGTCGCCAAGTGCCGGAGCAGCTTAGGCAGAGAGGCTTGGCAGAGCATTCAACAATGTTATGGACACAGTTAACTGTGAATATTGTGTTACTGCAGACGGTATTTGATGTTAGGTGTTTAACCGCCGGTTTCTCGATCGCAATCAAATCATAGGTCAAACCTCTTGTCAAGAGTAAATAAATAAAAGGACTCTGTGAATTGATTTTGAACAAAAGTATTTGACCGTCAAATTATAGATCATCATCATAAAAGCCGAACGAAGACCATTTCTGGACAAAAACCTACCCAAAAAATCACTACAATGACCGATTCTTCACTACCCGCATCGAGATTTTTACTAGGATATCGTCGGTCCACCGCGTGGAAAGCTTTCGCACAATGCGCTTTCTGGTACGTGTAAATAATTGAAAAACAAGTCTAATCAATCAAAAATATGATTTTCGAAAGCTAAATATATACATTTTCCTTTTCCAAGCGCTGCGCTTGTCAAATCAAATACTTTTTGACGTAAACTCTCTACGATCGCAGCAAATCCACGTGCGTAGACCCTCTACGACGTAGCACATTTACAAGCGTAGACCCTCTACGACGTAGCGCATTTACAGACGTAGACCATCTACGGCGTAGCATTCAGCTTCGTATGGCGTTTGCGTTGCCACCTTTCGCTCTTTATCTAGATACAGAGCGATTACTTACAGGCCAACGCTTTGTGCAAGTCGAAATCTATTTGGACGAATCGAGACAGAATAATCTTCAGACGGTTACAAAAACCTTTTCGTATAGTAGAACAAAATAATAGAACTAAGAAATCTTAAAAGTATAGAAATAGAAGTCAAAAGTTCGTTGGACAAAATCTCCAATTTTAAATGCAAAAGTTTGGATTTATGGATTTTTATTCCAAAACTACTGAATGGTTCAAGCTGAAACTTTGTTTAGTAGTTTTAGAAACTCAGTGATTTTTCCCTAGGGTTGAGCAAAATGACATCGAATGCGTTAGCTATTTCAATTTAATTCATTAATCTTCATTATATTAATGCTTCCGTGCCAATATTTATACCCCTATAATTTGTATTTTATCAATTTATAGCTATGCATAGAATCAGATATAGCTATAAACCCAAAATAACGTGGCGAGATCCGCCTCAAAACAGAAACTAAAATGAGAGTACTAAAATTCGCCTGCTGGTGTAGCAACATAATATAGGACCCTTTTTAACCGAGTTAAAAGAAAAGAGAAGGTTCTATATTCGATTTTATGTATGTTTTTTTAATGTTTGTCGGTCGATTTTCCTGTTCTTATCCCGCAATACTAAAAAAACAGCTTTTAACTAAATGATTCAAAATCGGTTTTAGTTTTCCTAAACAATTAAATTATCATCACCGTCACTTATTTCATTAATTTAAAAAGGTTTATAAAAATCCCTACAAAATACAAGAAAATGATTGTTGAAATACGGAGTCAGTTAGTCATTGATATTTATATCAGGAATCTGCTGGTATTTCATAATTCTCTACGAGACGTGATCCTACTTCACTTCTTACCACATTCATATGGCTATGCGTAGAGCGAGTAAACCAATAGAAGTGGCAAGATACTTAATTTTTACCGCCTCCATACATAATTTACTAAGAAAATCACAATAACAGAATAAAACAATTACAAGTAGTATTTACATTAACATCTAATTTAAAACATCTAAGCTGTCCCTCTATTTATAAGAAACGAAATATTTTACCACTACGTTGTATTTGATTTTGTTTGGGAAAAAATGCAAGCCTAAGTTCTTTGACGGAATGTTACGTTTCTGTCAACAGAGGCGGATCAAAGAACTTAAGCTTACGTTTTAAAATAAAAGTATTCGGAAACGAAGAGAGTACGAAGTTATTTTGTAATGACACAATAAGAAGCAAGACGATTTTCAAGCACATTAATTACCATTATAAAAGTTAAAAAAACATGAATTATTTTATAAGAAGTATTTTTTTTAAACTTCTTTCTGAAATCCTCAAAAAAAACAACTAAGTTCTTGTCGAACCACATGCACTATAGAATACCAAACCTAAATTAGTATCCTTTCACTTCTATCTCCATAAACCCTTCCATACTCTGTAACCGACAAATATTCCGCGTGACACCGTGACGTCATACTCGGTGCGTTGACCTCATAACCGCTGCAGCCGAGCAGCTGTTAATCATAAAGTTAATCTGGTTTAAGACGTATGGTTAAGACAGTAGACTTGGGTAGATATATCATACTGCCAACATCTCACACGACATCTGGCGCCAAAGTAGTCAGAACTTGCTGCGTAGTGTAGGACGCCCTCCAACCAGGTGGGATGATGATTTGCGAAAGACTGCTGGCAGATGCTGGATGCGTCAAGCTGAAGACAGGGTGCTATGACGCTCATTAGGGGAGGCCTATGTCCAACAGTGGACTACTATACGCTGATGATGATAATGATGATGTATCTGGAGACTGTTTAATCTATCTATTTAATGAATCAACTTTATCGAAACAAACAAACAAAACGCTATCGTATATCGTCAATTAAACTTGACTCAATCACCATTCCGTCAAACCGATTCACAAAGATAAAATCCAAGTTCGCCCTTTGCCCTTTTCATGGGGCTTAGGACCTTCAAGTACCCTCAAAGGCTCCCTGTAACGGGCCAATAAAGTTAACTATTTCGGGAACATAGGGCGACAGGGCAGCGGTAGGGCTCGTAGGGCTCGAATTTTGATGCTGAAAGAATTTATAAAAGGTAACCTTTGTGAATGGAATTCTAAAAATGATATATGTATTAAGGGGTCTTCCCACCAGAGCTTTGTAGCGGCGAAGCGGAATGTTATTGATATATCTTTGTAAGTGATCTCACTTGACCAACAGGATCGCGTTTTTAATCGACTTCGAAAAAAGCGGAAGTTCTATGTTCAGATGTTTTTTTTTGTAGGTATGTTTGGCGTTTCTAAGTAAGTTGTGGACTGATTTAGAACAATCCGAGATTTTCCCAAAAATATTCCTGTCGAAAAAAAAAGAATGCAAGGCAATTCACACAACATTATCCAGCCCCAAGCTAAGCAGAGCTTAAGGTGTGGGCACTTGATAACTGATAAATATAATACAATACATACATAGACAGATATTTTTTTACTATATATAGAAAACGTTCAGAAAACCCGGAACAAATATCTGTAGATCGTACAAACATTTTTCCCGAGGCTGGAAACGAACCCGCTACCTCCTGCATCGCAGGTGGACCTTCGCACACCGCGCCACGGATGTCAATAATCGTCTGATGGATTAGTATTTAAAAACTCAAAATAAATCAAACTTCGATCTCGAATCAAATTTTGTTTTGTAAAAAGCAGATTGAGCTTCATTTTCGTTATCTTTTCACAATTTAACGACTATAAAGATTTAAATCTAAGGGAAGGGAATAGATCTATAGGTTCCTAACTTGGGCCTTGCCTTGAGTCCATTTGACGTTAACTATCTAAACGTGTTCGTGACGTCTCATTTTCCCGTGCGGACAGGGAACTACGCGACTCCCATACAAATAACGTCACGATCACGTCTCGATAATAACGTTAAACGGACTCCGTACTGATAAATGAAAAAGTTAATTTTTTAACACGTGCGAAGCCAACTGCTGAAGCTAGTGGGACAAATTCACCAAAAACCTACCTTATTTAACCTCTCCAAATCCCCTTATGTTAGATATTGAACGTTTTCCCTCAGACTTTTTCAAATGACGTGAATTTTCCTCCGAAAATAAGCCGATGATCGTAAGATAAGCTCCAGGGTTGTTAAGAGACATAAACTGGCTGGCTATGATGTCTTTTTGTATGAAATATGAAGTTTTTAGATATAATAGGGGTAACTAAGTTGAACGCACACATTCAAAGAGGTTGTGCGTAGTTATCTGTTTCGGTTATCATAAACGATATATTCCCAACCACCCCATCAACCTCCCCATCAATGGGGTGGTTGGGGAAAAAAATCCCATCCACCCCATTACTCAAGTCAATGGGCGTAACAAAAAAAAACAGTCCAAACTTAGCTCAATTGTTTCAATTGTAATTTAGTAGTTACAATTGAAACAATTGAGCTAAGTTATAAGCTATGTTTCTAAGAAACCTACTATAACTAGTGTTCTAGTTGATTTCTTATAAACAGAGCAGAGCAGACAGAGCTTCGAAGATAAGGTCTGGTGGCCACCAAGGGCAACTTTGAAGCTGTGCCAATTTATACAAAATGATACTATTACAGAGGCATTTAAAAGCGCTTTTAACAGGTATCACAATATGGATTTTTGAAATTTCCTTTGTTGAACGTAATAATAAGACAAAATTGGTGGCGGCGCTAGTTTAAATCGGGGGGCGCCTTAAAAAAGTCTTATTTAAACAACAACATTTAAATACAATAAGCTTGACTAGGAGAAAACTTTTTTAGATTAACCCTAAAAAGACTCTCAAATCTAAAAAAATGGCTAGTTATTACATTATTAATTCTTATTGCACGAAATGTAACAAACTTATAAAACATAGAACAAGAGAGGGAATTGCTCAGGCGAGCTCCCAAGAGAACGCTTTTTAGAGTTAACCTTAAAAGAGTTTTATTAGCCATTATTTTAGATACACTCAATGACGTAAATCCTTAAAGTCTCCTGCAAAACCGTACGTTTGTTGTCATATTATTGTTTAGATCTTTGTCCATATTTAAGATCTATGAGATTATTTTGTAAGCCTAAAGAAATAAAGGTTTTTGATTTTCTAGGATTATAGCTGAAACGGGTAGTAAAGAAATCTGTCTACAATTTAGTTGCATTTTCAACTTTATTCAAAAGTGGCAGTTGGCTTTTTGTAAGTTACTGTTCTTAATAATTACCTAAAACAAAGCCAAACGTATAATGCCTCACAATAATAAATACTCCTTTGTTTCGTTCCAACCTCTTTTTACATAAAACCTTCGTTCCTGCGATTGAAAAAGATTGAATTAATTCGAAGGCATGTAAAGAATGAATTTGAATGCAAAATGGTGGGGATGTAGATTATTTATGTAAGTACCTATCTGCCTTTGTATTTTTTTGTTGCTTTAAAGATTTTGGCAAAAGATAAATGGAAATGGCAATTTAAATGTGGTGGTAAGTTTTTAAAAACTTTCTGAACACAAAAAGTATGTTATGTGTTTTCTACCTAAAATTCAAGTTTCAAGATTTGTTTTTATTCAAAATAACCTCTATTTTATAGACCTTCTTTCTCTTTCCTTTATCAACATAATTATTCTAATATTTTATCACTTTTATTAAAGAAGAAACTTCTTCAAATCTACTCCAAAATTAACTCAAACTAAAGAATAACCTAACCAATCAGCTTGATTAAAAATAAACCTATTGAAAACTTTAAGTTTACCTTCATCAATGTGAAAAAGACGTACCATTTTTTTAAGGCTGATTCTGAATTCTAAAACGTAACTCAAATTCAACGTCTCAAGTGACGCATTTTTGACATATTTACGGAAAAAAACGACGTATAAAAGATGTATAAAAATCGTGACGTGAGACATGTTTAATCTGAGTTGCATGTCTGTGTTCGGGGGAAAAAATCATACCTTTTAACTTGGCCATGTAGCCTAAAATTGCTTTAAGAATTGCATGACATACGTACTGAAGGTTGCGATAGAAAAGAAATTAACCGGAAAGGTTCAGGACAGAATACTGCCGGCAAGTGTTAAAAGAGGCATAATACCAGCTGTGGAAGACTAAAGGGCAGGTTTGTGATGATGATGATACAATATGGAGATACAAAAAAGTGTCCTGGTGAACCATTGTTCTTAAAAGCAGAAGTTTGGAGTTAGTCGTATAAGAGCCCGTAGCTCTCCATAACTCAGTCAAAGTAATTATGTATTCCAAAGATTTGTTTATCTTAACTTTGCCTCAAATTAGGAGGAGCCGGGTAAAGTTGGTGCCACACACGGGGCCATTTGAATTTATAAATATTAATGGAATTACCAGTCATTTTGTGGGACCCGTTGTTTTGTTTGCTACATGGAACAATTTAAATTTTTGTTGTGCTAACAGATGACGAAGCTAAAAATTCGAAATAAAAAAACACGTTAGGTTAGGTTTGGGTTTACATCATTGCTGATAAAAGCCGTTGGTTTCGTGTTTCTTGTTTCAAATTATTTAATAACTACCATTCTAAGCGTCAGTCTCGAAGGCATTAAGCTCGTCCTGTCATCGTCTACGTGGCAACGACTCTTAGGTCCGTAATATTAAAGCTCAGTCATGTATATGCTTAAGTAAAGATTCTCTATTTAATAAAGTAACTCAAACTCGTCGATATACGACAACTGAGCAAGTTAATATGGGCCTTAGACTCTACAGTAAATAAATAAGTAGTTAAAAATACTAAAATATTTTTTTTTGGACAATTCACACATCATTTTCGAACCCCAAGCTAAGCAGAGCTTGTGTTAAGGGTACTAGATAACTGATATACTTAATACCACTCTACATAGATCATTTTTATTCTACATACATAGAAAATCAGAACGTCTTGATCAGATATCTGCAGATCATACAAACATGGCCGGAATCGAACCCACAACCCCCTGTGTCGCAGGTGGACATTCGCCCGCCGGGCCACAAAATCGCCACAGATATTGGGTCTTCTATAGAATATGAAATATCAAACGAAACCCTTATTATACAGATACAGTACAAAACAGATATTGCACTTATTGCTGCTTCTATACGCTTATGGATGCTGATTGAAAGTGAATCTTTTTCTCCGACAACACTTTTCCACTTCTCTAGCTGTCTCGCTAATGGCTTCAATTTTATCAATCCAGTGATACCAGTCTTACCTATCTCAACAGCACACAAACGTCTACTGGCATGATCAATGGCTCCCCGAAACATGGGGTATTATGTCATAATGACCACGCTTGACAGACAGATTTTTGGTCGCAGTGAAGATGTTGAATAATCGACAGAAGGAAGCTCCTGCCTTTCCTCTGGTAGGTTCAGTCAACGCTCAATACCAGTGTTATTAGAACTAAATTAATCATGGTAAGACCTTTTAGATTTATGATCAGAAATAACTTTCAATCCTGTTTTAATTATTATTAAACTTATCGTCAGCAAAGATGAAATTAATTTGGTTTTCCAATAATTATGTTGGAGTCGATTCTTGGGTAAAAGTTTAAGTCATTTTATTTCATAATATCGAGATCAAAATAATAAATCAACTTTTATGTAGCATTTTAGTAGGGAACTTTATATACTCGTAGACCATTGGTCGCCCCAATTTAAATACTTGATAATTTATCTGTTTTTTAGCTTGTTAAAGTAAACTTTTGTGTCCACATCTCAAAAAGCTCGTGATATGAAAGCTTGTTAAATCATCGATCTATGCTTGAGTAATGATGTTCTATTGAATAAACGTCACTTAAGCAAGCGTTTGTACTATGAAAGTTTACTCAGTCATAGATATATATAGTCATAGATATATATCTATGACTGAGTAAACTTTCATAATACGAGCCCAACAGTCACAAGCTAAAAATACTAAATACAATCAATTTTATATTATAAATTTTATATTTGATTCCGAGTACATCTCAGACCTAATCCAGCAACAAAACCAACAAAAAACCTTAAAATTCCAAACAGAACCCCGAGCTGATTACATAAATTATTAAGTAGATGTGTACGTGTCATGACGACTCCCGTATTTCCTCTCTTTCCGTTTCCGTCTTTTTAACATGACATCGGAAATTTGAGACAGGCCCTGACTGTGATGGAGACTTCGAAAAAATGGCGATAGACTCAGATGTACCTATATGGGGGCTTATGTCAAGTTTCCAGGAAAGCTGATAGGTGAGTAAAAATACTTACCTGAAAGTTTGGGACATATTTCTAAAGTGTCGTTTTATTTTTATTTTCGAACAAAAAGGCAAAAAGGTAGAAAAGTACTTAGCAGTTACATCCAGCACCGCTAACGCACAGTACAAAAATAAACATTCAAACATTGGCTAAAACATGTAACAAATATATTACAGTGACAAAATAGCTTACCAAAAACTTTAAGCAACTGGCCCGCGAGCTGCTTACATTATCAAATACCGTTGATATATTATGTACGAAACTACATTTGAAGTGTTTTGCGCCAGCCGTGAGGTCCAGATCTGCGACCTTTTAGAATGCTTCACGCGCTTAAAACCACAGTTTAAATACCTACACTACGACCAAATTTAAATACCCAATGACATGAGAAATAGATTTACTATTTTATGCAAAAAAAAATTATATTTTTGAGACTCGAACAATAATGCTGCTGGACACAGGCACCTCCTGATTAGCAATTTATTGTTTTTTTTTACCATATACCTAGTGATTAAATTTTTGTACTATTTCGCTAACTCAAGCTTAATTCTAATTCTAATTCAAAGTGGGGGAACTGGGATCTGCACTGACAACTCGCATGGGAGTGTATTGTGCATTGTCCCCCTGCTTAACTAGGCCCTAACCAGCCCAGCTCCTTGAAGTACCGGAGCAGGACTCTTGGGGATTGACAGCTTCGTTTCAGCTTTTCTGTGGGTGTGGACAGGTTTGCTGCCCCTATAGGCTTTTCAGTCCTGTTTTCCGCCTGGCTTCCTCTGTGGCCGTTTAACTCAAGCTTAGTTTTTGGCTTCGATAAAAGTAAAAAACCTTTTTTACTTTTATCGAAGGTTTTTGGTAAGTTTTTTTAAACAAGCTTTTATGAAGTTTGATATTGGAACGAAAGTGCATTGACAGACAAATTCAACGAACCCAAACCCGACTGAGTCAAGTCGTTTTCAAGTTTTAGCTACATCGGTTGAGGTCTTTAAGTCACTTGCAAGATTTATCCACCGCTTATTAAAAACCTTCTGCCTCCAACATCAGACCAAATCGATGGTACCCTAACATAGCATTGTCACCAATCTTACGCCCGAATACTAAAACGCATTTTAAATTTCAGCACGTCTCAAATCGCCGTTTTTTGACAGTTTTCAATCTGTCGCTTGAGACGTGCTTATATCTGAGTTGCGATGGAGTATTCGGGCGTTACTGAAGTAAGTATGCCAAGTTTCAGATCAATCGGTTGAGCATAACTGGTCTAAAATTCAGTTACAAATTTCGTCCCACATTCTAACAAGACATGTTAAATAAAAGCTTGTAAAACGCTTGTAATATTGAGAAAATAACACTTTTCGATTTGCGAACCAAAACACACCCATAAACTATCAAAACAAACCCAATTCCAGAATATGTGCGCAGGTATATTAAAGTTCTTCGTTCACGTAGATACATTCACGTGATTTAGCAAACTGGATTCCGGTTGTAACTATCGCTAATTTGAGTTTATGAATCCGAACTGCTACATCGAACAAATCATTGTAACGTTTTGCTAGAGTTGGGCGTGTAAATATGCAAAGTGCATTTTATATGTTACTTACATATAAAATGCACTTTGCATATTTACACGCGTCCGGAGTCCGGAATGTGTTTGTATCCGAGATAAAAAGCCCATAGATTCGATACCTAACCCATTGAGACATAGACAGACATAGACATAGACATTCATTTATTTGCTGCTGCAGTACAAAACATAAGTAGTTGAACATGAAACTATAGTTTGAGAAAAAAAAGTAACAGTTTAACATCGAGAACATACACAATTTCACAAAACATTTTTCAAAAAGACTGACTGTGCCGTGTTACAGCAGCAAAAAGGTCTCGACTCAGCATAAATGCCTTACCACTCAAGAGTAGATAGGCGCTGATATTCTGCCGAAACCACCATGATCACAAGACCCTGTGAGGCAAGTCAACAAAATACTAATTTAGTGTTGTATGGTTATTTTTGTCCTATAGAAACTGATATATGAAATAAAAATAGCTTTCTTGTCTAGACTCATGCATCGTTCAGTAGTATTGGCGTGAAAAATAATAAATTATCCATCGCTCAAACTAAAGTTTAAAGTATAAGAAGTAGTGTGATGCTGTAGGTAAAACCTAAAAATACGCGTAGAACCCCGTCCACTCATTTATTTGCTGTTCGCTACATGCACAACTATGAAGTTTCCTAATTGTTGACAGGTGAATAAATGGACATTGAATGACAGAATGAAGTACTTCATAGAGACATAACTTTTGACAGATAGAGAAGCAAATTGGTCGACTCGTTAAATATGAGGACTTTCGAAAGTTTCGAATTTTTACAGAGCCGACATATGTAACGAAGATTCGACTGATTCGACTTTTTCTGATTCGACTGATTTTTATATGAAAAAGTATTGAAAATAGTATAATATCAACAGTAAATATTAACAATTACTCCATCTATCTCACTTTTTATCACGGAAAAACGCGTGTAATTCTACAGGCAGGAACATATAGCAAGTTTTATTCTATTGAATATTCTGATTTCAAAAATAATATAATTTAGTCGCCTGAGTAAGGTATGTTACATAACACATAATTTTGAAAAAGATCAACAACAAAGCCGATTAAAACTTATTTGTAAACAAACTCGATTGTCATGAAAAATCGAATCGGTAAAGCAGTAGGACACGACTATTTGATCGTCACGTCCGTTGAACTACCAAACATCATTAAACCTATATATAAGGTTGCCTGGAAGAGATCGCTTCTAAGCGATAAGGCTGCCCATTGTACTTGTCTCATGTAATGTCTTTTTGTAATGTTTTTTTTCTGGTGTACAATAAAGTGTTTTTGTATTGTATTGTACATCAACTAAGAGATTAGAAAAAGTATAGTTTTTTTATTATCCAGTAACATTGTTTGCTTTAATTGCTGAAAACAATAACAACAAATCTCATAAAATTATAAAAAAACATTACAAAACCATAACCGATAAAAAGCGACGAAAACCCTCGCTCCAGAAATAATTTACCGATCACTGATATTTACGGTAATTATTCCGCCATCTTTATTTTATATTCCGCCATGTTGGTTACATATTTGCATATAGCACCCTTGTTTGCATATACCGCAAGCTCTAATGATTCAATAATAATTGAAACGTACAGGTCGGACGAGACACTCGCTCCAGTCCATTTGCGCTAATCTACGAGAGCTTCCGATTCTGTGCGGTTTCACAATTTCAGAGTAAAACAAATGTTTCATCGTGAAACATTTTGATATCTTCATAGGTTCTCAGTTCTGTGTAGTAACTGAACAGTATAAATATAACAATAGCAACTATTTTACTATAAAAACTATCGTAGTTTGACGAATTCATTACGGATGTAAGCGGGTTAACTATGAAACTTATTTGTGTTGGAAGAACACCAACGTTTCATCCCTTAAAAAAGGTTCGTAGTTAACCCGCTTACATCCGTAATGAATAGCAACTATATGAATGCTAGACTATTCTTTGACGACCTCTGTGGCGCGGGGGGCGAAGGTCTGCCTGCGACGCAGGAGGTTGCTTGTTCGATTCCCGCGTCGGGACAAATGTGTGTACGATCTGCAGATATTTGTTCAGGGTGTTCTGGTCGTTTTCTATGTATAATAAAAAAATATCTATCAATGTATTGTATTATATTACGTATATCAGTTATCTAGTATACCCATAACACAAGCTCTGCTTAGCTTGGGGCTGGATAATGCTGTGTGAGTTGTCCAGCATTATTTATTTATTTATTTTTATTTTATTCACGTAGCAAGGTGGCAGTAGAACTGCAGAGATTGGATTATTTTATAGTACAAATTATTTCAAAAATTATTCAATGGCTACATGTCCCATGTTCCTTGGCAACGAACTTTTGACAATTTTCAAAAAAAAATATCATTTCTAGCTCCCGCTTTCGTTACATAGGTACATAAGATAGATTAAACCTAATCCAAAGCAAGGTAGCCAAGCTAACAAATAAATTACTAACTAAAATAAACAAAAACAATTAACTCGCATTACCAACTCCTTTTACAATGGAAGTAATTAGGGTACCGCAAATGGAACCCTTTTACGAACCTTGACGTTTTTCCTTCTCATCGTGACTTTGGTTTTCACTGCACTATGTCCAGCTTTAGCTATGTACCGCTCATGCTGAGTGTAGACCGATTTTAACAGTTTGTCTGTTAGAATATGGTTTATTTTTATATCAACAATAATGTTGTAAAGAGGAAAGTATTGTACTTTTGTACAATAAACTTAAAAACAACTGGACCGGTTTCAATAATTCTTCTTCACCATTAGAAAGCTTACTTTTCAGGGAGTGACATAGGCTATATTTTATCCCGGAATTTCCACGGGAACGGGAACTACGCGGGTGAAACCGCAAGGCGCTGCTAGTGTCATTTATGCGTCTTTTCTGTTCTGGCAAAATAAAAATCTTTTCACTTTTTCCTTACTCAATGTTTCTGATAAGGTTTAAAATCACACAAATTTCATAAATGCGAACGTAATGAGGTTTTATACCACACAAATAAAAATAAAATATGCGAACGTTTGGATGGTTGTATGTTTTTTTTCTTCTTCACGCCGTAAACTCTGAACGGAACGTCTATGGAAAATTAACGAAGCGACCACGGGCAAATTATACAGTACACAAAAAAAACTCCTTATCTAGTCTACCAAACTACTAACGATGTTAATCCAAATACATGAAAACATTACATAATAACAGATACACCTAAGCTTCTATCCACATAACGCGTTGGGTTACCATAATGGGTTTAATCTATTCACCGCAGCGCCCAAAAATGATACCCTAATTTAAACTACCTACGGAACCAAGCCTTTAGTATCAATACCCTGATGGTATCATACGATGCGGCCATAGATGTAAAGGAATATAGAAATGAATATTTGAATCTCTGCGCAGTGTAGGAAGCCCTTCGACGCTCGTGCTCTAACCAACTAAGCCACGAAACCCTTAGTCGGTTCAACCGAAAATCTTTGGGACCTCTTACGGACTATATAATTATACCTTATATTAATACATGCCCAAAATACCTACCTCAATTCTTCCTCAATTGAACCACCCAGCACGCCATAATTATGCCCCATAACCGTGGCGGTGCGACCCATCGCGCCGCCGCCGCTGCCGCCCTAAGGATTTGTAGTTAGACATAGGCGTCGTGGGCCATAAATGTTTACCCCATTATGACAACCACGACTGAAGACCATTCTACCCCGACAGATAGCTACGACCGATGGGTAGTAAAATGGGTATATGATAGCCATTGTGTTTAAGGTATTCAGGTGTATGAATTAACATTATGCGGGTCCCAGTATTAATGCTGTAAATAAAGACCATTATGCGAGGTTAATGGAAGAAGGTCCGTAGTTTAGTGGAATCTTATTAGCTACATCTGTATAATCATATTTAACTTTTATTTAGTTAATGTTGTCTGTAAGAATACTGGCCTTTTACAAAAAAAAATATAAAACAGAGTATTGAGAGACCATCCACTCGCTAGACCGACGATATTGTAGCGGCCGCAGAAAGTCGATGGACGGAGACGGTTCAGGACCACTATTTGTGGTGTCGGATGGGAATTCAACGCAACAAATAGTGGCTAGTGGCACAAATAGTGGCATAGCTGGACCAAAGCCAAAGCTATGGATGTTTAAGGACTGTGAAAATGATGTCAAAATGATTTTAAAATTATCCGTCTATAAAATGTAAATCCGTTATTGGTCGTAAGAAAAACATGTATTTTAAGTATATCTAGAATAAGGACTGTGGATTTTGTTACTTTAATAAATAAATGTCAAAAATATGTCCGCGTCCTTGAGCCATAAGTTGCAAAAGCTATTCTTATGTTCTGTTCCTTTCGCACTCGCATTAAAAAAACAGAGGAAATCCACGCAGAGTAACAGTATCCAGTTTTCTACCCATAACACAACCTCTGCCTATTAGATAAGGGCTAGATGACGCTGTGTCCAGCAATATTTATTTATGCACAAGAGGAGATGAAGAGGACGTGACGTCATGCTCTTGTGCTAGTAATAGAAGAAAATATAAGTTATTATCTTTTCATTATAAACTACGAATAAATTCAAACACAACCTGCAAAAATTAAAACGAGACCGGTCGCTATCCAAACCAGTTCAATAATTAATCGGATTACCTCCAGGATTTAAATTTCCATCACAAACATTCCAGCAGTTTCAAAAATCTCATCAAAATCGCTTCAGTGGTCGATGAACAAATAATTACATTTCGAATTTATCCCGGAACTTCAAAAGGATGTTATTAATGTGTTAATAATTGGCTAACAAATTCAAAAGCCGCAGTGTCCCTTCTCTAATACGAATAAATTTATATTTAAATCGCTTGGCAAGTATCTAAATCTAAGGGGAGGTTTAAGTACATATTTATGACGACCTGTTTGGCACGGATAAATCGAAGGGTGAAGGTCTGTCTGTTAGGTGTCGTCGCAGATTCGGTTCCCACGCATCTGAACAAAATAAAATGTTTGTATAATGAATATTATCAAGACTACGGTTACTTAAATAAGCAGAGTGTGTTTAAGTGGTATACAGGGCGTCCCACGGATGTGCCACATGGAGGGAAAGTACCTTGAATATTGTAGATGGAACATTTTACTGAAAGAAGACATTATTTGAATTTAAAAAACAATTTAAACTGCATTCATCGATATTTAAATAATTACATGGTTGAACCGGGAATCAAAACCGTTACACGAGAAAAATAATCATCCTGCAGCTTTATCATACCGATCGAAAGGCTTCATCTTATGGATTATTTTTTGCTGAATAACATAGTGTCAGAAATAAAAGGATGACCATGAATACATAGGGTACTTTTTGTCCTGGTGAAACATCAAATTCCCATGGAAGATTTACGGGAATAATCCCCCTAGAAATGTGAAATTCGAATTTAATAAATAAAATCATTAAAAATACCGTGCTTTGAGGTCACGAAAAGATTACAAGTGAAATTCTTACTAAAACTTTATGATAGGGTATTTTTTTGTAATTGCAGTACATTTAATAAATAATCCGAAATTTATTGCTGTTTTTTATAAAGAGTCCTTGAAATTGTGCTTGATTTCCTAGGGGTCCGTGGACTGAATAAGTTCAAGAAACGCTGGGATATATGATGCTATGTAAAATGCATGGGTTGTAACTAAATTTATAAGTAAAAATAAATATATCAAAGTTGCCGTGAAACACAATAATCATGTTTGTAGAATGAACTTGAGAAATTATTAGTCACTTCTTGGTCTCGTGAACTCCGAGAAACAAAATGAACCCGGAAGTTCTCATTTTAAATTTAAACAGGGAAAATTAAAGAAAATGAATCCAAATTGAAACTTTCCGGTCACAGATAAGCCTCGGTAGAAATTCGGTTGTGCCGCTTCTTTAAATAAATAAAATCTTTTATTTTATATAATGAATCTTCATAAAAAAAGGGGGAGATAACATTATAAGCCTTATTGAACCTTTTCCGTAGCACCATCTAGATAAAACTACTCAGAGCTTGTGTTATTAGATTCTTTAACGTCCGAATACACAACCAACCCAACTTAAACATATTCAAGTCAAGGTTAAAAAGGTGGCTTATCGAGCAAACCTTCTACACGGTGGAGGAGTTTTTGGGCTTAAAGGTTAGCCCTACATCAATAGACTAATTATTTTTGATTTACTTTATGTATGTATGACACTGGTACCTACTTCAGTGTATGTTATGATGACGATGTATTTAGGCAATCTTATTTATTTTCTTTAAATAAGTTGTTGATTATTAGAAATGGTTGACATGTATATTTTTTTGTACCAATAAATGAATCTAATCTACACAAACGCATCAGATATAAGCCCGTCTCAAGTGACAGATTTTCATATGAAAACTGACAAAAAATTACGACTTACATCTGAGACGCGTTTAAGTATTTGAGGGTTAGATTACTAACATCATATTGCACTATCACATTACACTAAAATAATTTGATTATTTCGAAAAAACTATTAATCATCCTAATCCCTTAGTTTTATACTGTTTTTAAGTTTTGCAGTATATATACTAATTCCTGGGGAGACTAGGGGACTAGGACACTAATTTGTGGGACCACTTTTGGATCATCCTCTATACAACTGCAAAGAATCATACAAATCGATCCTTGAACGACGGAGAAATCAACGGACAGACATAGATCCTACTCGTTATTACGAAGTCTGGTAATACCTTTGTATTACCAGACAGGTTTTGGATGTAAGTTTCTTACTCCTTCATGCCATTTTGTTGTGAACTGATTCTAATTCTAACCTATAAACGATTATATGGTTACAACGCATGCAAAACCGCGGGCGGAATCTAGTATTTCATACATTAGATTAGAGGACAGTTGATAGAACGAGTTCAAAAGTATATATTTATATCTACGTCTTATCTTGAACTCTGCGTGAATTAATAATTCCGAGAGAAAAACGACAACTTTACGTAATTGATGATGATAAATTAAGGGGTTTCTTTTAACTTTTTTTTGGGTTCCGTGAGGCATTAGAAAAGTTTTAGCTTAACCCAATAAAGAGGCTTAAGTTTTACAAATCAATTAGGTGTAACTTGAAATGTTTTTAGTTAAATTGAAAGCGATAGCGTTAAGATACTATTTTATTCCAATATTTTTTCACGAAATTTGAATAGAAATCCATTGAAAGGAAATTAAATACCTTGGTTTTTCTAAGTTATTGCTAATAAAGGTCCAATTGTTTTTATACCACATATAATATGAAAATTAAAGAATAGAACCAAATTTGAACTAATACTCTAATATGGGGAACGTAAAAAGTGAATCAATGCGAAGAGGTAAGTCTTCGCAAAAGTTCTTACGTTTTTCAAGGAAAGCGAATGGAAACTTTCGTAATTTTACGTATTATAATACAAAGCCACTAAGGTAAATTAATTGTAGCTTTAGCCGAGCAGGCGCGGTGTGAGAACCGACCCTCCAGCTCAGACCGTGGATATCGTAAGAGCCGAGTAAGGAATCCTAAGCTTCAGGGGTGAACGTATAAAGTGGCGATCACAATAGGTCTATCATGGCCGCAGTGACATATAAGCCACACAAAGCAAATAAAAAAAAAAGGAATCCTAAGGTTTTTTGTTATAGTGCTAACCCGCACTCTGGGTATCTCTAAGAAATAAAATAAGTTCCCAAAAATTTTCGGTTTAGTTGGTTAGAACACACCCGTACTGAGGGTGGGGCGCGGGTTCGAATCCCGCCGGAACCGATAATTTTGGGAACTTATTTCATTTCTTAAAGGAATCCTACCAGAGGAAGGACTGCAGCTTCCTTCTGAATATTTTAACACCTCTAGTGCGAGAACCAATACCCCTGCCCATGCTGATTATAGTAAAGCCCTACTTTTTTGGAAGAGGCAAGTTCAGCAGTGGACCGTATGAGTGCTAATCAATAAAAGTATAATAAAAATATATAAGAAAAATGGATTATCTCTAAGAAATTAAATAAGTTCCCAAAATTTTCCATTTCCGCAGGATTCGAACCCGCGCCCACCCTCAGTACGAGTGTTTTCTAACCAACTAAGCCACGAAATCCTAGTCGATTTAGTCGAAAATCTTTGGGACCTCCTTCGGCTCAAGCGCCGTTTTAAGAGGGTTAAACTAATATACAAAAACCTTAAATTAGTTATCACCCAATAAATCTCCATAATTATCTCATACATACATGAGACGTCACGATCACGTGTCGATCCTATCGTCAAATGTACTCTGGGCTTGGTCTGAGTCTTGGAATCATTTATTGAAACTGCTTAGCCTTATAGACTATGTCGTACGTATCCAAGCACCAGATACTGGTAATAAGTTTTCAACATCAAAAATATCACGAAGCATGCCACAACCATAAACAATTGTATGTACTTGTATGTATATACAAAAAAAATATGAGTTTTGTGTTGAATGTACATATTGTACATCGGCTTTGTTCTCTGCACGTGACACGGGCGACAGCAGAAATTTTGTATTTACATGCCCTTACTAATGGTATTTTTGTGGGAGTTGTGCGTATGTTTGTAGGAGTTGTGTTAAGGTTTGTCCAAAGATCTTAGAATAATTTTTAATTATAAATAAATAAATAATGCTGGACAATTCACACAGTATTATCTAGCCCCGAGCTAAGCAGAGCTTGTGTTATTAATGGGTACTAGTTAACTGATATACATAATACAATACATTACATAGATAGATATTTTTTATTATACATAGAAACGACCAGAACACCCGGAACAAATACCTGCAGATCGTACAAATATTTGTCCAAGGCGGGAATCGAACCCGCAACCTCCTGTATCGCAGGCGGACCTTCGCCCACCGCGCCACAGAGGTCGTCAAGTATAATAAATTAATTATGCTTGACAATTCACGCAGCAACATCAAGCACCCAAACTACGCAGAGAGTTTGTGTTTTATAGATGAAAGAAACAAAGTAATAGAATTTAACAATTATATATGCACATAATTGTTGTGTTGTTTTAAACATGTTTAAAAAACCTGACTTCGTAAAATTTCTCGCCTATTTCTCCTAAATTCCACTTGAAAGGACTTATTAACAATACAACGTACGTACGTGCAGGGTTAACTTTTATTTTGTTTGATATTTTTTTAGATGAACACTGCTCGGCGTCGCGTGACTGGTTGATATCACTGTTCTAAGAACAAAGAATTTCGTCTTTCTTTTGTTATTGGGACGCTTGATGAGTCTCAAGGGTTCCCGAGACATGTGCCTCAAACGCAAACGGCACGGCACGTTTCACGATCACCGGTGACATAGAAAAGCCAAATATATCCTTACAAACAAGATGTTAACCCCACCCCGCAATGAAAACCCCACGTTTTGCTAAAATTACCACTCTTGGCACCTCTTACCACCTCTTACAAATTCCACGGGTCGAGGTGGAGTGGTCGATTCTCACGCGAAGCGTACACCTCTTCAGCTAATCTTGACAAGATAGATGTTTGATATGATTTGATAACTGTGATAGTTATGCTTTAAGTTATACATATTAATATGTGATTACATCAATCATATACATCGTAGTCTGTGTTCAGAATTCGTCAAACTACGATAGTTTCTACGAACGCTTACACGAACGTGAACTACGAAAGATTATTCTAGTTGTCTACAAGAAAATCGAGTTCCGATCGAGAACCGCCAGTAGAACTTTCTGTTTCTGACACGCCACTTCTGCTGTCACATCGGTTTGAAAGCATGGCAAGCACAATTAACATAAAACACTAATTGCAGCGCAAAATCAGGCCTATCCGGCCGTGATAGGGGTCAAAGTTGCGTAACTATGTCTGTGAGTTGTGGTTTTCGGTTTCGTTAATGTTTCGAATGCATTAGGGAAAGGATTAGCGAAATGGGTCGAAGTTTTGATAATTAGGGTGTCATTGGCACAGAAGAACTTAAGATACAAAAATTCATGAGATCCTTGTGGAGGGATGAAATACCAAATCTAAGTACTTCATTTCCTTTAGACCTTACAGGACTCTTGACACGTCACAAAAATACAAATTACATATGTAAAACTAGGAAATAAAGTGATCACTTAGATTTTTTGTTCACTTCAATTTTTTTAAGATAAAGTAAAGAAGCGAACAAGAAACCTTTACCTTGTTAGAATGTTAGGTGTCGAGTGGGAGCAAAAGTCGTCCCAGATTTTTTTTATATCCTCTAGATAATCTAATATTTTGCAGTAAGCCTTTTTACACAGGACATGTTTGACAATTTGTTTGAATTTATTTATTGATCATTTTTTAAATGGGGGATGAATCACTCGAATGAGTAAGTGCGAAGGGTTGTACAGATAGAAAAATGGATAATGTAAATACTTGTTGACGAAATAACTACTAAAAAGATCGGGCGGAAAAAATCACCAGCCAAGAATCTTGCATATTCTGAGTTACCTTAAGCTGAAATGGAACATTTATTCCAGAAATTATCCCCCTTCAGTATTAAGTTTTGGTTTCATTTGTTTCAGTTTCCCGTTTCAACACATCAAGTGCCTATGGCACAAGCAAGCTTTGGGCACTAAAGTGCTAGATGACGCTGGATTGACCAGCATTATTTTTCTATTTACGTTTCATATGAGAATAAACTTTTCTTGTATATCAACTTTATGTGATGTGATAGTAACATAACCTAAGCCAGCGCTCTCTAAGTCGAATCACCTTGAAGCTAGAAACGCGTGAAATATAACATCTTGGCAGGGTGATGACGTATTACGGAATCTTTACGGCACGTGTACGTAGACGTAAATACCTTCCTCGGACGTAAATAAATACCATATTGGAGACTTTGTGTCGAAATATTGGGACAAAATATCTAGAATTTTGTGAAATATCTAACTTTTTAAGCTTTTAATGGTCAGCGGTCAGATTTTGTGTACTTTTAACATCTCTACTGCACACCGACCCGCCTGCCAAGCGGGGTGATTAAAACCCCCCTGTTCGGAGGGAGGGGGCATGTCCAGTGGTGTTAATATACGCAAAATTCAGAGACATTGCTAAGACTTGTTATTGAAAACTAGCTGACCAGCGATTTTATTCGCGTGGACTAAGTAATACTCCAGTTAGAGAAAGATTCAAGAAAACTATCATGCCAAAGATTTATAACCAACATAAAAGATTTGGAAGTTAGTATGCGAAAGCCCATGAATCATATTTCTACTTTCTTTGGATGCTTATTTCCAAAAAAATGGGTTCTCTCATTGGCTGTATTTATGTCATAAAAAAACTAAATTTCCGCCTCGTTACTTGAGAATTAAATGACCCAATGGAACTGCCGACAAAACATTCGTCCATGTGGTCTTTTGGATAATTCAACATCGTTATCAAAAAAAAAAACTTGGTTATTTAGAAGATACGACATTCACTGCCCAGCCACAGATGAGTGATAAGAACGACGAGATTCGTGGGCACTCTATGTGCTAATTGAAATTAAATTTTTATTCAACTTTTACAAACTTACTTACCTAACTCTACTTTTTCAATTCTACTTTTTTAGTTCTACTTTTTTAGCGTTTTCAGTTTCAGACTTCGACTGAAACAAAAGAGGTATATAAATAACTAGTTTCTCCCCGCGGCTTCGCACGCGATATATAAAGCAATTTTTATGTCACGGGAACTGATTTATGGGATTAAAAACCGATGTTTTATTCATTTGGTGTAGATACACACGGATACACACATATTTTCCCGCGTAAGTAGATACTTACGCGGGTAGATATGTAATGCTTTGGGCTTTGCTTTTTGTTTTGGAGCTATTCGTACACCTGGTGAACGAACACGAGGGCATTTTCATGGTGTTTAAGTCGAAATCACACAAAATTACACGTCGTAGCAAGCACTCGAAACACAACCACAAACGCCACCGCCCGCGCCGGTCCAACTATGACCGAGATAAGGGAACATAGTTGGACCTGACTTGAGCCGTACACTTTCGAAATGGTAATACCTCATCTCCCTTTTTTAATTTAATGAAGTTCAAAACTATTTAAACTCTGATTTAATCTCACTAACGTTTAAGTACCTGAACGTGACCCAAACTACGAATACTTTCGAAGTATCCCTCCTATCTCCAGAATTTCCAAATAGAACTTCCTCCAGGCATTACTCCTGCTTCACTGCACCACGGTTTCCACATCACCGACTAACTTACCGGGGAGTTGTGACGAACTTTCCTGATTCAATGGAATATCAACTTTATGGATGACTAGCGCTCCGCCCCCGCTTAACATGGTGTTTTGTACCATAATTGGATTTCTTTTTATTATATTTTTGTTGTGAGATTTGTGACAACTTGCACTGCACCGATATATATTCATGGTCTAGCCTAAATCGAACAGCGACCCTGTTTTTTCATGTTTTCGCGCGCTATACGTACATCAATGATCGATTTATCCAATCACAGCGTGGGACAACGAGCGACGTCGCGCCCTCTATGGAAAAAATCACTTCCATTCGCGACAAGAAAAACATCGCATTGTTTCTCGATCGAATTTTCTTCAAAATTGAGCTTAGTGCATATTTGTGACTCCAAAACCATCAAAAACCACTAGACTGACCAGACCTACCTCTGTGATATTCGAATCAGCGGTCCCATATCAAGATAGAAGCTACATCACCACAATCCACCGGTGGACGACCAGCACGCCGGCGGCCGCAAGAAAATCCAGGTTTGCTAAAGTAGATTAGGCATAGACACATGGGTATATTCCATGGTTTATATTCTTCAGGAATAACGTAGAATTCTAATGGTGAAAGAATTTTTCAAATCGGTCCTATAGTTTCAGAGCCTATTCAATTCAAACGAACAAATCTTTCCTATTTGTAATATTAGTATAGACAATGTGATAGTGTTGCATTTTCACTGTAGGTAGGCCTACCACCGCCGCTTGTCCACCGCCACGTCAACGGAACGTCAACGCCAGATGACGGCGACGAAGTAGCGGTACATACATTTACGTGTATTTACTATGGCTGCTTGTCCACCGCACGTCACCCGAGCGCCGTCATCCGAACCCCGAAGATATGAGTGGTTCGGTGCGACCGCTAGTACTTGATGTAAATAATATATCTATCTATGTATTGTTTTTAGGTATTATATTGTGTATATCAGTTATTTAGTACCCATAACACAAGCTCTGCTTAACTTGGGGCTAGATAATGCTGTGTGAATTGTCCAGCATTATTTATTTATATTCTACGAAAATTGAATAATGTCCCAAAAATGTTCGATTTCGGCAGGATTCGAACCCGCGCCTCACCTTATTATTTGTTTATTATTCATACATATTTATAGTTGCGCCACCAGCGGGTGATTCGGTTGCCGGCAACAAATTTGATTGCGCAACTAAGCTGATACCAGGTGAGATACCCTCCATACAACTGTACACATTTTGTTAGTGGCGCGACCGGTGGCGCCACTATAGTGTCCTTATGAGATAGGGCCCTTAGTGTGATGTGATGAACAAAATGAGGTTCGTTTTTTCACCAACATCCCCCAACATGGATTAAATAGGTGGTGAAATCCCCATAGACACACGACTAGCTCTGTTTATCCCGTTGCTCATCAAAATTCTACATTATTGATCATCCCCTGGACCGCCATAAACACCCTTGGACCTTGGACCTAAATCTATAGATGCGCTTTACAACATCTATCTAGCTTTTAATATTTCAGTGCACGTGAAAAACAACCAATAGCATCCAAGCGCTAGATATGATCGCGTTAGATAAACCCACAAAGTTGCTATTATCAGAGCATAACATGTTAAGGCGCATACCCGAAACTAGCGCCGCCACCTACTTTATCTTATTATTCCGTTTAACAAAGGAAATTCCAAAAATCCATGGCACAGTTTGTGATACCTATTATAAACTTTTATTAAATATCTCTGTAATAGTTTTATTCTATTTAGTTTAGGCAGTGAATCGAAAATACATTTTGGTGGCCACCAAGGGCAACTTCGATTCGCAGAAGCTACTCCTACGAGTCCATTCGGTCCGAGCCTTGTCCGAGCAGACTCATGATCGTGTCACCGTGACTTAAGTCTATACCAACAAAAGTGCGGTCTACACATACCGTCCTTAGCCCGGTTTACTGCCTCACACGCCAGTTAGCGTCAATAACTGACGCTTAACTTGCCAATTATTACCTCGTAAATTGCAGGCAGCGTCAGCGTTACTGGCCTTTGATTCAAGCAGTTAAGTTGTTAAAGCTTGTAAGATTAACATAAGAGTTTGAGTAAAAATGCATTTGAGGGTTCCTGATGCTGTTTCTTTTGATTTGATTTTTTAAAGTAAAAGTAAAAGTCATTTATTTGCAAAAACACGTGTAAAAAGGTGATAAATAATTATTTTAGAGTCAACATGTTTACTTTATAATTAGCACATTTTGGCATTATTATGGTAAAAGACTTTTCATTTCTTTTTTACACTTGTCTAGTGACGTCTAGTGATTTTACAGAAGCAAAGAAGGAAGCGAAATAAAATAAAGGAAAAATTCAGTTCCACGAACTAATAAATGGTAGATAAATAAATAAATAAAAAGTTAATACTTTATGCTATGAGTAGACGAAGTACAAAGTCGGCCTTTTTGCTACGAGCGATCTCTTCCAGGCAACCTTGGGATGGAATGGGCATGTAAGAACAACAAAGACGGAATGATTAACTTAATAGCACGTACCTTACGTAATACGTCAGCAAAAACAAAACACGCGCTGTTTCTTAATTAAAAATAGCCTAGATAACGTTCTTCATACTCCCTCGTGTTAAGAGCACTCTCACATTACCGCGCGGTACCGTAGGTGCGGTGCCGCAAGAGTTTCGCAATGACGTTGTCCGTTGTATGAGATGCGGAACAGATGCGAAACTGTCGCGGACGCGCTGCAGACCTCGAGTTGCGGCTCCGCAGATTCGATTCCGCGTCGTAATGTGGGATGGGCGTAAGGGAGGCCTGTTTAATGCTAATAAAAACTCAAGTAAAGACTTATTGCTTCAACTGTACTAAAGTAATTATAATTTTCCTGTACAAAAACCTTGGGCCGAAAATGGAGCTGAAAAGTAGGACGAAATAAGATTTTCTGAAATAAAATATATTATGGACCGAATATGGCATACAATGTGGGACGAAAGCAGATTTTTTCATGTGGGCCGAACTTCCTAGGGACGAATATGGCATAAACCAAGTAGAATGGTACTATGTTTGTTGGATTCAACACTCGTTAAAGGAAATGAAATCTCCCAATAATAGGTACAGAAAGATAGCAATGCCAAAACTCTCATTTCCGAAATTAAAAACCGCCTATCTCATATTTCGTCGGTTTTTATTTTTACACAACAAAGAAGCAAGTGGAATAAAATTCAGTGGAATCTCTTGATATTATGTACATACGACAGTGTTTGGGGCAAAGCGCCCAATGTATAATTCAACGCAAGTATATCATTGTAAGCGAAGAAGCCCCTTGGGGTTTCCGGCGGTACGGCTGTTAAGTGCTTACTTTGTAGTTTGTAGTCTACTGTGAAATGGGGTGAGGTTTGAAACGATGCCCAACCATCAGCACACATAACGTCCACGAAACGTGGCTCCACCAAAAAAGTTGGGTACTGTTATAATCACTACGGTTGGTAGACGGATGATTCATACCTTAGCTATAAAAAATATTACTAAATCTAAATACAAAAAACAAGGATTGTTACAAAACATAATAAGAAATTATATAAGTTCCCAAAAAAAATCGATTTCGGCAGGACTCGAACCTGCGCCCACCCTACGTACCGTACGGGTGTGCTCTAACCAACTATGCCAAAAAATCCTAGTAGGTTTCGTCGAAAATCTTTGCGACCTCTTACGGCTCTAGCGCCGTTCGTTCGAAGCGTCGCGTCGTCGCGCATTCCATCATGCGTCTTTTTGTGTACTCAGTCTGGATTGAGTACACCAGCCTGTCAGACTCTCAGCTCTGGAGCTGACAGGTATCAATAATATGGCAAAAATACCAATAATACCTTCTCATCTTGCAGGGACATCAGTAAGGGCCGGCTCCGCAGCAACATCAGCGGAGTCCCTCAAACGGCGGAAATACGCTAATCTTGACCAAGGTTACCTATTCGGGCGTTTGGGTGGAAACCCTAGGTCCTTGGGGTCCTGGGGCACATGGAATATATAAAGATCTAACAAAACTCCTAATAGAGTCCACAGGTGATCGGAATGCTGGCTTATATTTCGGTCAACGAATTAGCATTGCCATTCAACGTGGCAATGCTGCCAGCATTCTGGGCACTGTGCCTTCTGGTGACGGGTTAGGTTTTAGAAAATAGATTTAAGTGTAAATATTAGTTGTAATTATTATGGTATTGTATATTATAGTTATTATGGAAATAAAATTCGGCAAAAATACCTAATCTACAGATACAAGAATACTTGATGGGTTAAGTCCGTAACCTACTTCAGCATGGTCAAAGAAAAATGATCAGCAAATTTATTAGGAGCAACATATAAAGCTTCGTTACTTTCTCACAGCCGTACATTAATGAAAGTAAAACGAAAAAACTATTGTTCTTTTCTAGGAAAAAACGGGCATTTTATTGATAGTGCACTGTATGAGAGTTATGTATGGCCATGGGGACTCCTCGTGTACGGATCTCCATTATCATAGTGACTTCATTCTGTGGAAAACCCGACATGGTCCCGAAAATGGGGTGTTATAGGCCTTATCTCATCAGGACAGACACCACCGTGGTATCTTAAGGTGGGCCTGAACCTCTAAGCTCCCACACAAACATACTATTCGATTCATTTGGAAACTACTTCCCCGATTTTAATGAAACTTTGCATACATAATCGGATCAGAAATAGCGATGTTTGTATCGTTTTAGTTTTTCAAAATACATAAACATCATTAAATTAGAGCGAAAGTAATAAAATCGCTTGAAAATGGATAAAAATGAATTTTCGCTCTCACTTTATGATGATTATCTATTTTGATGTATGCAAAATTTCATTACAATCGGGGACGCAGTTTCCTAATGAATCGAATAGTACGTTTGTATGGGAACTTAGAGGTTCAGTCCCACCTTAAGTTACCAAGCGAGAAACACAAAAATAAACACCAGGATTGTCAGTTTCAAAATGGACGTCGAAGAGTTAACAATTAGCTATACGCACGTCTGGAGGCGCAACTGGTAGTGGAGTGAATAGAATAGAATAGAATATTATTTATTTGTAACTTTATCAACATATAGGTACAGACATAATTTAGAGACAAGAGACAAAACTACTGTCGATAAGAGTCACAAAACGGTCCCTGTCTCAGCATGGGTTAGTTGTAAACACGACGACGACGACGAGTGAGACGCCAAATAACTCTTTATATAATAATGGTTGCGCTACCAGCTGGTTATTCGGTTGCCATCAACAAATTTGGTTGGGCAACCATGCTGATACCAGGTGAGTTACCCTCCATACAAATGTTTACATATTGTTGATGGCGTGACCGTTGGCGCCGCCATGGTGTCCTAGTGAGATAGAGCCCTAAGAGTTACAGGCATGTTGAGCAGTGTAACTATGCGAACCTATAATTAATTAAATCAAATTAATAATTAATTTACGTGTGTAATAACTAATAAGGCCCCCCGCGCACTAGGCAAACATATGACGTTGTATGGGAGCCCGCGCACTAGGCAGCCACGAAATCTCGGCTGCGGCAGCCAATGAAACGCGCCTGTTTGTACGGCAGCCAGCTGGCTGCGTGCAGCCAGAACGTGTGTAGGCGAATGTATGTGGCTGCGGTCAGTCTCCGCGCACTAGTTGTAGCAGCCAGACGTCCATGACGTCTTCCACGTCCATATTGCTCGACGGAAGGATCTAGACTAGTCGTTGATTGGCTGTTATAACTGGCTGCGCAAATATTCAGGCTGCCGCAGCCTGGCTGCGCAGCCAGGCTGCCTAGTGCGCGGGGGGCCTAAGCGTTGCAAAATTTAATGTGGGTTTGGTTAATTTAAAATGTTAAGACTAATTAAGTAATGTACACTATTGAATTGGGTGCCCCTGTAATAACAGTTGTACTTTTTATGAATAAATGAATAAAAAAATAAATCTCTCTGAAATCTCTGAACTTATGACTATAAAATATCTTGATACTTTAGCTTAGAAGTGTCATGGCCGAAAGCGATTTTTTTTAATACGTGCCCCAATTATAATGAACATAAACCTTTAGGCACAGCTAGTGTTATGTAAGAAAAACTTATTTTCCCCATCAACATTATCCCCGGGAATCGAACCCGCAACTTTTTTCTCAAGTGGACCATCGCCCACTGTGCCGTAGAGTCGTCAATATTTGTATCATCGTTGTTTACTAACGAGCTATTTCTGCCTGCCCATTGTTTCCAAAACAAAGGGGAGGGATCAACTAAAAATCTGCAGCATTTATTCTGTAAAAAACTGTACTAAATTGAATTCGACTCTTCCACGTTTTGCGTTTTCGAGAGTGGCTAGAATCGTGTTTTATTTATTTGGGGCACAGGATGACAAAAATGTAGGTTGTCGAGTGTTGCCACAAAATAAGAACTTAAAATTCAACTTCTTTTTTATGGCGCCGTTTACTTTTTGCCGTTGCTCTGCCAGTGTCTGTTTCTGAGTGTCATAAACTTCGAAAATAGAATGTGATCCAGTTTGACGAGCTAAAATGTGACCATGACACTTTTTCTGTACAGGCTTTCATCTGTCATCACAATCGACGTTTGCGACGAGTCCAACAGGTACAATGGCAGAGATGTCGCAGCAAAGCACTGCAATCCAAAAAAAAAGAAGTTGAAGTTGAAAGTAGGTACAATAAAAAATTAACACCCCCATGTGGAACATGGAAGCGCCCTATTGTAAAAATAATATGAAAACTTTTTATTCCATGGCAAGTCAGGCTGACCATGTTTAGTGGTAAACAGTTTTTCATACTCTATGCTTTGCACTGTTTTATTTAGAGGTTTGTGGTAGATACTAAGCTGTCAGTTGGTGTTTCGTGGCCGCCATATTGTATAAATTATTAGGGTATTCACGCAAATTGTATAGGCTAGTTATTCTGTGGTATAAGTCAGTGCTTTTTGTTCATACAGGGTAGTTTAGTAAAAATAAAAACTGCATAATTCGTTATTCACTTTATGGTTAATTGAGGTTAATTTTTGAACATTAGATTAGCCTATGTGTTATTCTGAAAGGTAAACTATCTACATACGAAATTTCATCTAAATAGGTTCAGTAGTTACGGAGATACGCGGTGAGAAACATTTACACAAACTTTCGCATTTATAGTACCTATACATATATGAGTAGGATAGTAAGATTGGACAGGAAAGGACAGGATAGAACAATGTGTAGGTTTTATTAAATCTGTGCCAACGGTCAAGATGTGGTTCGACCATAGATACCACGTGAGTGTAGTCACGGGCAAGTCGGAATAAACAAAAAGGTCCATGAACAAGAAACAGAAGTGGTGCTAAAAGCTGCATTAAGTTTTAATCCTCCTTAAGCAGCTTAAGAGCAAGGAAATGCACATTAGGCGTATTGAAGCGCTCGAGCCACAAGCGTTTTGAACATAGTTAGATTATTTTGAAAATACTTTAAACCTGCTTCAAATTCCTTAATGAATATTAATTAATATAATTTTTAAGTGTTGCGGGGTAAATTTAAGCGAATACCTCAAGAATAGTTTTTTGGGACCACAATCGGGATAATCTCTACAATAGTAGAATAGAACGTGAAGAGTCAGACTCGCGCAAACCTGAGTTCCATTATAATTATTTGACCTTGTTTCTTGCCAAATATCACGATTCTATGTCAACGGGAAGTAGGTACTCTATTATTTTAAGTGGTCCATGGCGAGATAAAAAAAACTTTTTTTGTAATTAGACTACTACCAAAACGGTTTTCAGATTTTTCCCTATTCTTAGCTTTTTTCTTTATAGTGCGTTATTCGCATCTTCTACGAAAACTTTAAATAAATAATATCCCAAAAATTTTGATTTCGGCAGGATTCGAACCCGCGCCTCACTTTCGGTACAGGTGCTCTTTATCCAACTAAGCAACAAGATCGAAATGAAGCGCGCGTTTTGATGTGTCGGAGCGGCTGTATCGGACCAGATGGTTTTCAAAACACGTTACCAAAGCGAGCGCTTCAAAACGTCTAATGTGTAAGGGTATAGTCTATACCTACATAGTCTAAAAGTGGTGAAATAAGCATCAAGATAACTACAATACCTCCTGTGGCGACGAGCGGGTTCCATTATAAATTGTGTGAGAACGCTCACGGAATCCTAATTTTGTCGTGTTTGATTCTGACGGTTTTGTTTTGTTCAAGGTTCCGCGTTGCTTTTTGAATTGTAATTAACTTTTGCTTCTTCGTTCATTTCTAATTTAAGGACAAGTTTGTGATCGTGACATTGTGCGAATAATTTATGAATATTAAGATAAACATATATTTTTTTGTTTCCATATGTATTAAACACAATCTGTTTTTTAAGGTGATGAATAAAGAATTGACTATCTCTTTCAGTAATCTAAGGTTTGGCATCACAACAAATAGTAAACAAAAACCAAAGGTTTCGAAAGGTTTATATTTGTCACCGTCAAATAGTAAGCCTCGTAAAATTATAAAAATCCTAGTCACTTTATAATTTTCCGGAAAATAATCAACAGGACTGAAGCACTTACAATTTAACGCATTGAAATACGTAAATTTATAATTTTCCTAAACTTATCCGCAAGATAATAAACAAACAAACCTGTGAACCAATCACAGCCTTGTTTTACTATTTTACGAAATCTATGGCGATGACGTCACTCGTAAAATAATAAACTGCCCTCTGATTGGTCGATGTGGCCGATGCTCATGTTTGTGTTCGTTTACGAACAGTTTGAAAACTATTAACCACTGTTCCAATAATTCTACAACTAAGCAACTCCAATTTTACTTATGAACAAACTATTTAAAAACACTTAAATGTTGAAAACACACCATGAAAACTATGTTGTTACTATTCGGGCGTCTAATAAATGACAGCAAAAGATGGCGGTGCGGGCTAGCGCTCATCAGCCAATCAGCGGGCGTCTTGCGTTCCGTCACTTACTAGTTTATTATTTTACGGTTAGATTTCGTAAAATCATAATTTGACGTGTTTAAATGCGTTACATTGTAAGAGACGCGGCCCAATTGATTATTTTCCGGAAAATTATAAAGTGCCTAGGATTTTTATAATTTTACGGGTTTTACTATCCTACAGTGACATATTCATCACTAAGAAATCCAAAAAACAATATAGTTTTTTGAATTTTATAAGAAAATTTTACATTCCAGCTTTTAAAAAAACTTGAATGTAAACATTTTTTTTACAGTTCTTGAAAGTAACTCAATGGAGTATGTTACACGGTCAATATTATCACGATATCAATTTAGTATCATAGATTATCCAGAAATCTTGAAATCCGTGATATGAAATCCGATATTATTGAAAAAAAAATATAATTGATATGAAATATGTCTTTATTACAAATAAAATTACAATCAAATAATAGAATTAAATTAAAACTATTATTTACAATTGAAACAATTGGGCGAGCAGACTGTTGCAAACAATCTACAGGTAGCTCAACTGATCCATATCAATACCAGTCGGAAGCGTGCCCAAGACGCTAGCTGCATCCCCCCGCTGTATAGCAATGCTGATGCGCTGCGCCAGATACTCACCAGCTCTCGGGTCACGCGCCGCTTCGACCAGACGCTTAGATAATTTATTGAATATGAAATTACAATCATATAATAGAACTATATTAAAACTAGTAGTATTTACAATTTTAAACAATTGAGTCAACTGCAGACTGTTGTAAAAAGTCTACAGGTAGCTCAACTGATCCATATCTTATCTCTAAATATGAAATTAATATTTTAATAAGGGGGATCTCCCTTCGGTACTGGAAAAAACCCATCCACAGACTATAAATCAATTATTTATACTTGTACGAAACCATAAACACGACTTCACGCTAGTAAATTCAAAGACAAAATGACGATCGTATTATCACACGGGTATTAGCTCAACATCAATACCTACCTGCGATCTTATTGACTGTCGAACTGATTTTCATTGGGTCGTGTTAACCTAATGAAAATCAGTCATCATCTACAATCACTGCTACGAAATTAAATCGCCGAGAAATAAAACAAAAGTATTAATGTATCTGTTTTTTTTTCAAACTACATCAGGAAGACGTTTTTTTAAAACATGCCATTCGAAAGAGCAGAAAAAACTAAGAAAAATTGTATGCTCAACTCATTTTACGTGTTTTGTCAGTTACGCCAATTTGACCTGCAACTGACGATATATGAAATAGGTACGTGTTAATATTGGTACTATCATATCACAGAGAAAGAAAGAATAATAATAATAAGTTTTATTTTCAGAAAAAGGTTATAAAGTAGGTACATGCTTAGTATCGTAATTTCCTTAAATTAATTATTTTATTCTAACAAACAATTTTATCTTATGATACTTACAGTGCTACAATGTGTACGTGCTTCGGATTAACCTTTGAGAACAGAGGATAATGCTACCTAACTCTTACCAACTTAAACTTGTATGAAGATGTTAGGGCTTTTATTTCCGGCTCTTTAGGGTTAGATCTGTCAGTGCATTATTTATGTTTTCGAATACACTTACAATTTTTACAGCATACATTTTATGAAACATGGAGCTTGAGAAGAAAAGATGGTACTAATCCAAAGCTACGTGTAAAAACCACCACCATAATGTATTATTTTCCCGAAAACAGAATAAATTAGACGATATCAATAAATTTCCCGATCGATGCCACAATGGACCAATTAGACCAAAACGTGGCAAATTTGTAATTATCTATTTCATCCACAGCCAGCTAATTTTCGTTAAACTCCGAACAATTACCGCACAAACAATGTACAGGCTGTTTCATTCGTAGAGGATTTTATATACCTGTATTCCAACCTGTATTGAATATAAGTAAATACTCACTTTATTAGTACGAGATGGCACAAGACCCGAAGTAGATCTTTTAGTACATATAAAGGATGACTCCAATCGTGTGTTTCATTTTTAACTTTATTTAGTATCTTTCTGATAGCAGGTAGGTAGTTTCTATTGATGAAACAAGCAGACTATCACATGGCTTTGAGAGAACTATACATAAAAAGCATACACGTTAGGAATACACTGTACAAAACACCTCTTGTCCCTTCCACCATGATTTTCATAAGTTTTGATTAATTTCAATTTAAAAATCCTCTAGAAACTAGTATTTTAGAACACCGCTCTACAACTGACCCATCACGATTGAAACAACCTGTACAAAAGCTGTGAAATTGGCCGTTTGTATATCTTTAATCGATGATAATTATTAAACCAGAATGAAACATTAACAGCCTGTGGCTACGGCCCCTTTATAGCGGGTATATCCATAGCTATGCCGTGATATTTTAATTTGACCAATATTAATTTTAAACTTGTACAAAATACTTTAAACTTTCGAGTGGTAAAAACAAATACTGATTCAAATACTTTACTTCTTTAGGCCTACAATAAAAGCCATTAGACAAATATTATACTGTTAATTATTATTAGATAAGAAATAAGGTGTTATCGATTTTCACTAACATATTTTGTTGTTCACGAAGTGAAAAAGAAGCCACTAGTACGTTTAATTAACTATAGCTGCTGCCCGCGGTTTCGCACGTGCTTTTAAAGTAGCCTGTGTCCGTCTCCGGGATAGTATTTACCTTGCTGCCAAATTTCAGTAAGATCTGTTCAGCCGTTGAGACGTGAAAAGGACAGACAGAGTAACTTTTAAATTTATTGTATTAATATTTAAGTTTTAAGTTTAATATGTATGAATAACTTATTTAATGATTTATCCCGATTGTAGAAATTACAACCTCAAACATAAATGACACAACCTAACAAAATAAAGCTATTGAGATTGAGTTGAAAGTTTGGATAAACGGCCCAAGGTTTTTGTTGTTACAGATAGATAGATACTTAAGTAGAGTTTTTATTAGATTCGCACCCAAATAGCACAGAAAAGTAACAAAAGAACAAAAACCGTATTTTAGTGCGTTAGTTCTCACACTCAGGGTAAATTCAAAGAATTATATTAATTATCCAACACGTTTAACTTTTCAATTCAATTCAATTCAACGTCACTTGACTTCGTATAGTGTATTTTGACGAATATAATAACAAAAAAGGTAAAGATATAAACTAAATAACTGAGGGTACGTCAGCTGCGAAAATATGTATACACTCCCATGTTTGGAAGTTCGACTGAATAGTATGTGTATAGACATTGTGATAATTTACATATCGTATTCTGACAAGAACGATGACTACTATCTAAGCAGCTGACTGTACCATCTAGTAGGTACGATTTTTATAGTGAACTACCTGTTCGCGGCGGTTTCACCCGAATTAAATTCGAATTACGACAAATTTTCGTATAAAAATACGAATATTCCCGTAAATCTCTCTCCCGTGGGAACTTTATGTTTTCCAAGGACAAAAAGCCTATGTTGCTCTCATCCTTACAACTTACTCTATGCCAAAAATCAAGTTGACTGGTTACATAATTAGGGCGTGAAATAAGAACAAACAAACAAACACACTTTCGCATTAATAATACTAGTTAGGAGTAAGGATAGACCTTCGTTTGTCCATAATCTCACCCGATGGTTAGTGACGAGGGAGCGATCACGAATTACGAAGAAGATTATTAAATTACAGTAACAAAGTGTTTTTCAGTACTAAAAATATATGACTACATATACCAATAACACAAAAAAAATGCTGTACAATTCACACAGCATTATCTAGCCCCAAGCTAAGCAAAGCTCTTGTTATGGGTACTAGATAACTGATAATATTGACTTCTCTACCGTTATTTTCTCGACAGTCATTTTCTCGACAGTTGCACACAACTGGCCCTAACGAGTCGCACGTGTATGTGGATTGATATAGAAAACAAGTTTAATTTAGAACGTGTAAAATAAACAGAACCATGATGAAACTATTTAAAATGCCCATTGATGCTTTAGTCGTGTGGGCGTGAGTTTGAAAACACTCTAAATTCTTCTCGTTATGATGCAATTTAGTAAAATACCATAACTTGTATGATATTTCTGTTTTAGCTCTCTATTCCCTCAGTTCCATTATTCAATAGGACAACAGACTGA
This sequence comes from Eupithecia exiguata, assembly GCA_947086465.1. Classification (NCBI taxonomy): domain Eukaryota; kingdom Metazoa; phylum Arthropoda; class Insecta; order Lepidoptera; family Geometridae; genus Eupithecia; species Eupithecia exiguata. The sequence continues at coordinate 919,318 of OX352248.1, read as the reverse complement.
CACGACTGGTGAGAAGTCAGGCGCAGAACCAACAACTTATCGTGCTTTCAGAGGCAGGGGGTGTAAACACTAAACACCGCCAACTTGCTGACTCCGGACTGCTACTTCTAGCAAACAATCCAAAAACCAATTTTAACCAGGGATTTGAACCCGGAACGTTATTAACAGTGGTTGATCAGGTGACCACTAAGGCAACGAGGCAGGCGCTTGTAGGTAAGCTGTGAAATGTGTCAAACACACAGGCGTAAGGAATAATGTCTGTGGTCAAACACAAAAGGCTCAATTTCCACATTTTGATGCCGAGCTCTGGCTGTAACATTAACCTAATCTGAGACTGTATAGTTGAAAAGCGTCGATCGCATGCCGTCATAGAAGAGACACAGTCGACTGCACAGACCGATCACATATTCAAACAGGCATATGCCTACAAGCTACAAGCCAACCAATGGACCGATAGTTTGTTCCAGCCCGTGATCGGTCTGCGGCACAAATTCTATGAGCCTTATGAAGTGAGATGGGGGTTTTCAGGAATGAGTTCGGTATATGACGGTGACTGGAAGATTGTAGAAACGATGGTATACTCTACCATCTTCTCCCATCTACCTGTTTTCTCGATAAAACGGTCCTTAAAAAGGCTTATTTCTTATTCTTATTTTTATATTGTTTTTTTATATGTATATAAGGCCTCGGATTTATTGCCGGGTTTCACTGAATCACCCCTGAAAATTAGCTCCTACTTTTTGTTACACCCTGTTTAAATATTTTTTACTGGCTAAAACCAAACAGTTTAGAGTTTTGAAATTCTTCTTAGAGAGTAAAAACCGTCACCTGTTAGCATGTCACAATGTCACAGATAAAATATTATTATAATATGTACATTACACATAAACATTTTAAATTATTTATAAGAAGTGCCTTCTCATATTGCAAGAATCGCAGATAATAAACTCGACGACCATGAACGATACAAATTACATAGTAATCTTAAATAGCGAGCATGACTCAAAGTCGACGTGCAATATGCGTTTTTCTAATCAAATAACAAGTTAATAATTATTTAGAACTAGCTGTTCCCCGCGGTTTTACCTGCGTCCCCTCCATCATCCATTTATTTGGGTTGTCTCGAGACCATCTTCTATACAACTGCAAATTAATCATCCAAATCTGTCCATAAATGACGGAGTAATAAACGGACATAGGTACATTAAAAAACATACGTTGAGCCGAACATAGAACCTCCTCTTTTTTTCGATGTCAGTTAAAAAGTAAGATGTACTTGTAATCAAGACGATTCCAAAGATATTTTATTAGTCATAGTCCAGCGGTTTGGCCACAGCTCATTAGATCAGTTAGATTTTTTAATTAGAACCCCCAAAAACATTGACGTAGTGCGCAGTCAGAACAGAACGCACGTCATTTTACGTCTACCGCTCTTATGTAGTCTTGGGACTAAACTAACCAATGACAAATTCAGGCCGTCGTTGATTTCAAATTTGAAATTCGAAACTTCAATATTCATTGTTTATAATGGTTCCGATTCTGAATATCTGATGGGCATAATTTCGGACGACAAACAGTTGGCTTTTGAGACACTATTATGGCTTTATTTTCTAGTATTAATATCGATTACGACATCTTTATAAAAATACTAGCAGCGCCTCGCGGTTTCACTCGCGTAGTTCCTGTTCCCGTAGGAATTTCGGGATAAAAAGTAGCCTATGTCCTATTCCAGACTATAATATAATCTATCTCTGTACCAAATTTCATCCAGATCCGTTTTGCCGTTCTGGCGTGATAAAGGAACAAACATCCATCCATCTATCCATCCATCCATCCATCTAAACTTTCACGTTTATAATATTAGTGAGATTTTCTAGTTAGCCTATGAAGAGATTGTTAATATCGATTACGACATCTTTATAAAAATAAAACTGGCAATTTCAAGTTGGCCCCGTGCACCAGGGGGTTCTGTGCAACATAAAATGTTGTCGTCAGTTTATTTTTAAAATTCACTTGATGTAACGAGCATTCGACATTTCTCAAATTTCTCGTCACAATATCGCCACTAGTTTCCAACTTCTGTTTGAAATCGTTGAGTGGTTTGATTCAGATATGGTATGGGCCGTTTTGCCCATGCCAGAATTTGTAATTGGTTAAGAGACGTTTGCTTTGATGCGGGACAAACTGTCCCATGTCAGGTGGAGACGAGGTTCGAGGAAGGATTCGGTCTATCCTAGAATCTGTATCGAGTCCTTGATGAAATATAAGATTTATGGTACTGTTTCTGTATTTTTGAATTGTTGCTTTTTTAATGCTTTTCTTTTAGGTTGTGGATTGTCGAACGTTTCGTGTTAGATATTATACTTAGTAGTGTAGAAGAAATAGGACGGTTTTTAAAAAACGAACTCTCATAACGTTCAAAATACTTGTTTTCCTTATCGATTCGTTGAATTTGGCACATCGTATTCTGAAAAATGTGTTATTAGGGTTCCCTCAAATGGAATTTCATGTTTTCTATTAGTTGAATTCACTTTCAACTACTTTCTACAAAAAACCATTAAATTAAATTATTTTTTTTTACCTAAACACGGACAAGTCCAATCATATTATTTAAAGCAAGGTTCCTACGTCAAAGTAAATTATATATATTTTTGGAGTTAAACCCTTTTTAATGAGCTCGCAATGCACCTCTTCTAGTCTATACGGATCTCAAACGTCTGCTGTTTGACGTTAGACCAATACGACAAGATGACAGAGAACAAAATGGAATCTGCTAAGTGCAACTCTGGTTCAGTTACCGAAGCAGATTGTACGAGAGAAAGTCATGCGAACCATAGAAATGGTCTCGCGATTCGTGTAGTTAGAAGCCCTGTTAGTTTAATTAGTGTAGTTTTTAGTTTAGATGGAAATACTCCTTGTTCAAAACACAAATTGATAATGTGACTCAATACAGGTGAGATGAGATTGCACACAATCTTTAGTACTTTAGTATTTAATGGTCGTACCCGGTGCTATTTGTGTTTTTCAGGCATCGATCAAAAATGTCCGGCTTTGCCGGCCCCCCTCGAACTCCTTATTTTTGATCGAAGTTTTCAGGCTTTTAATGACATTGCAAACCTCCCAAGGGTCAGTTGGCATTAGAAACATGGATTTATAAGTCTTGCAGTTTTGTCTTAAACCATTTTCTTTTATACTTGAATTACCGGCTGCTGCGTCAACATAGTAATCATTAAATTTTTCTGCGATTTGTTTTGGGGACGTAATTTTTTTATCGTTCGTAATCAAATAGTTGATGCTTTCTCGAGGCAAATTTTGCTTTTTGTTCTTTATTATATCCCAAGTAGCTTTAGACTTATTTGTTGATTTAAATATGAAGTAGGTAATCATTTAGTGATTTTTGTGTTAGATTTATGATTTTTAGGGTTCCGTACCCAAAGGGTAAAAACGGGACCCTATTACTAAGACGTCGCTGTCCGTCTGTCCGTCTGTCACCAGGCGTATCTCATGAACCGTGATAGTTAGACAGTTGAAATTTTCACAGATGGTGTATTTCAGTTGCCCTTATAACAACAAATACTAAAAAACAGAATACTAAATATTTAAGGGGCCTCCCATACAACAAACGTGTTTTTTTGCCATTTTTATAGATAATGGTACGGAACCCTTCGTGCGCGAGTCCGAATCGCACTTGGCCGGTTTTTTTTATATCTCTCTAAGTAAAAATATGAATGACACTATCCCTCTGCTGTACAGCAGCGTGTCTTTCCTCTATGGGTATAGACTATATAGTTATAGACGGATAGACCCGTGAATATGATTGAGGAACCCTTGCTGTTGCTCTACCTGAAATATTAAAAAAGATGACAAACTTATTACACAACTCACCTGCGTTATACTCCAGTACCGGTCCAGCGAGATGAGGCACAGATTCATGATGGACGCCGTACACAGCAACACATCCATCGCGGAGTGGATCTCACACCACCAGAAGCCAAAGATCCAGTACCCCATCAACTCATTCGCAAGAGAAAACGGCATTATCACTAGCCCCAGAAAAAAATCGGAAACCGCCAGCGACGCTATGAACCAGTTCTGAATGTTCTTGAGGGCTTTCTCTGTCACAATGGCTATAATCACTAACATATTGCCTACCACCACCATTATCATAAGAACTGTCACTATCACTGAAGCTACTATTATGTGGAAGGGGGAATATCCACTTGGATACCACGTTTTGAACACGATTGTGTCGTTTGACGTGCAGTTGTCGGTCAAATTTGACATCTGAAGAGCAAGGAACTCTTCTTGGCTGATGTAAGTCGGTACAAGGAAGGTTGAATTAAGTCCATTGCTACTGAAATTGGTGATCGGTAACGTCGGTAAAGTTGTTCTGGCGAGCAACGTCGTCGCATTTGGTACCATTTTCGAGTCGACGTCTACGTATTTGGTCCCGTTTAAGAATACTGCGATTAGGAACGGAATTACATATATACTAACAAATACCCGATTTATTTTTAATTTACATCTAATATTGCTTTGGACGCGGATGAATAAAACTATCTCGTTAAATTAATTTGCAAATGAAAATTTAACACTGTCGAACAACACTCAAAAAAGCTGAACTATTTTCTATAGAAACTTTCCGATATAGTTTATTTTATGCATTCGTGGAAACATGACGTCATCGTGTCCACTTTCTCCTGTCCCAAAACTTGTCAGAGATGGAAAACATTTTATTTTGCTTGGCGGACGTCCAGAGCTCACATCACGGCATCTCTGCCACCGCGGCCGTCACCTAATGACCACTGATTACTATCTGGGCATTGTAATCTAATATTGCGTGTCGGAATCGAGCCTTAAAAACTGTTATTTTCTTGATTGCTGTGACGTCACCTGCAACAAAGACATACATAGATTAAAATACAGTTGCAAGTTAGTACAATACAGCAATAAACACATAATTCGTTCTGACACTATTATAAGTTATTGGTTAGTTTTCTAGTTTTTCTGCTCGTAGATGTCAATTAGTGATTGAAATTCTAGGTAAAAAATTGTTGACAACTGCTGCCATGGGAATCAACAGCGATTGTTCCGATGACGAGCAGTCAATGTTCACTGAACAGAATATAGTTAATGTCGCCATTCATTACGGTTAACGATAATGGGAAATATTACGAGGGTTTTTGTCTAAAATTGTATTAATTTGTACGGAAATTTTAGCATAATTGCGTGATTAGTTTGTCAGTATCACGAATAGTAATTTAATTTAATCAAACTCAATAACTTTTTTTTAAGCTTATAATTTTCAATAAAACAAGCACTTAGACAAGTCAAAGTTTATACCATAAACAACTTTATAATCACACGTATATTAAAAATCCGATAGTTTGGATGTCTAGATGTTTGGATGCTTGTTACCTCTTCACGCCAAAGTTACTGAACGCATCGGGCAAAAATTTTGCGTACAGGTACTTCTAAGCCTGAAATAAAACATAAGCTATTTTTTATACCTTTTTTTTGCATCATGTGTTGTCTTTTTTGTGATTATTTTTATTTCTGTATTTATTTAATTTGTTTTTATTGATTCTATCGGCAAGGTTTACTTAATTCAATACCCTTCAAGATAACAGTACTAAATTAGCGCACATTCGAATTACCACTTTATTTCCTGGGAAATAAAATAACTTCTTGGGGAGACTTTCCTGTAAAATCTTCCTAATAAAAGCTGGGTGGTAAATGACAAGGTGGAGGGGTTTCTCCCGGAAATCCGTAACTTAAGTGAGTTAATGGACAACACGTTATTGGCAGGTTCAAGTTACTTTGAGTTTAAAATCAATTTTATTTTTTAAGGTTTTTCATATCACCAAAAGCTATACTGCATTATACTCGTAAATAGTTATTATTCTATTTATGATTGTAAATTACAATATGTCTTGAACGATTCCGGCTGGTATTGATATGAATCAGTTGAGCTACCTGTGGATTGCTTGCAACAGTCTGAAGTTAGCTCAATTTGTTTCAATAGTAGTTTTAATTTACCCTTTCTATTTTTTGATTGTATTTTTTTGGTAAAAAATAATTATTAACTATACCATATGACACCTAAGCTACGAGCAAGGGATAAGTACTCGTAATACCTTAGTATCAAATGTACCTATAGTTTAAAAATCAAACAAATTTAAAAGTTTTCCCACCTTACCTCGAAATTGAGGTAAGTCGAAAAAAAACTCAGAACGTTTCTGTTAACAGAGAATACAATTTTTGGAGTGAGGTTGAGTCGAGTCGAGGAAATCTGGAGGAAACAACTAAGAATAAGAGTGTTAGTGTCTTACAGCGCCTCTACCGACTACATTTCACAATATGACAGTGATCTAATAGTTTAATAAGCCTAGATTCTCGGTCTACGGTTCATACCAATAAAGCATTATTTTCATACGAACTCGAATAAAGGTTTATTGATTCATTTTGGCAGTACGACTTCGACAATTTTGCTACAAAACGCGGTAGTTTTGGCGGTCTGCTTTGAAAAACGAACTAAGTTGACAGATGACGCGGATCGCACGAAATGAAGAACCTTACCACAAATTAAGCAATCTCTAAGAAATTAAATTAATTCTCAAAAAATTTCGATTTCGGCGGCATTCGAACCTGCGCCCTACCCTCAGTACGGGTGTGCTCTAACCAACTAATCCAAATCCTAGTCGGTTTCGTCGGTAAATCTTTGGGACTTCTTACGGCTCTAGCGCCGTTAGCGTTTCTTTGAGATTACCCAAAGTGCGAGAGCTTAAGGCACTATAATATAAAATGCTAAAAGTAAGTAATGCTACTTCGACCTTACTACCAAGTTGCTACGGGCTTGTCACCTTTCGTTTCGGTTATCTTAGAAATAAATTTCAGAATCATTTTCAAAGAAAGGTCATCGAAGAAAGGGATCGGCCGTCCGTTTGTACCCATCTAATGTTTATGGTAAGTCTAGTTAAAAAGTAGATCACAGTTAAATGTAAATCGCCCATATAAAACGTTCTAAGAGAGCCGTTCATCCGTTTGCATAATCACTGTCAGGTTGCAGGAGTTCAAAAGGTAAGAGAGAGCAACTTTTGTCACAATGTGGGTTCAAAATATAATAATAGTCCTCTATTACAGCTCACCTAACGTCCACCGCTGGAAATAAATAAAATAATGCTAAACAATTCACACATCATTATCTAGCCCCAAGCTAAACAAAGTTTGTATTATTAGTACTAACTAGATAACTGATATACATTATAAATAAAATACATATAATGATATTTTTATTATACATAGAATACGATCAGAATACACGGAACAAATATCTGCAGATCATACAAACTTTGTCACGAGGCGTGAATCGAACCCGCAACCTCCTGTGTTGCAGGCGGGCCTTCGCCCACCGCTCCACAGAGGTAGTACGGAAATGCCTCCCCAATTATCTCCTTCTCATAAAAACCACGCTTGACAGGCGTTTTGGTGAACACTGTTGAAGTGTTTTAAATGTCCCGAAATAAGCTCCAGTTCTTCATCTGATTGGTGCAGGTTGGTTAGTCCACTCTTACGACATCCACGGGCATTGAAGTGGTCAATTCTCACGTCTCAATCACCGTGGCTTCTTTATCATATCTTTATCTTAACTTGAAACTTATAAACTGAAAACAGTATAAAGTTGTGGGCGATTATAAACCCAAAGTTGCGGTTTCCGCTTGCGTAGCGGTACTCTGAAAACAGCAAGCGATGGAATAAACCCCGTAAAGAGTTTGCTGGCGGAGGCTAATTAATTGCGGAGTTGACCCGCGCGGCCTGATTGAATAGTGCTGTGCGAACATCGACAAATAATGTCGATATAACTTTGTATGTTTTTGTCAACAAATAAAGTTTATAAAACTTTTAAAACTGACAGTTTAGTAGTCGGCCGCGTAGTAATGGTAACTTACGTTGAAAAAGCAAATTATCGAAGAGGTTTTTTTCTGGCCATCATAGAATAGCTCGCCGATTTTCATTCAAAACCTATAATCGCTCTTAGGCGCTTATAATCAATTTTCTCATAAATGTAAAATTAGATAGATAGATAGATAATTCTTTAATCACCATAAATTAAAAAGAAAAACAGATTGTATAAAATTAAAGAAAACAAAGGATTTGGCGGCCTTATCGCTTAAAGCGATTTCTTCCAAAATTCATAAATTTTCATGATATTTTCTCTTATATATGTTTTTTTTGCGCCTAAAATCATAGAATTCGGTATGTTTCTGTAACTCTTTTTTATGGTATAAGATTTACTCAAGCATAGATCCTACTTAGCAAGCTTTCTTAACACGGGTCTATCAAATTAAAAAATCAATAACAAAATTAGTTTATCCGTTGGAGAACTACGATGCACTAACAAACAAATAGATAGAGACTAAAAATCTTATATAACCTTTGTGTCGGAGGTTAAAAAGACGAGGGTAACTAGAGACTTGCAACATAAAAATGCATTGTAATCTAATTAATTGTCAATTGGTTGGTAAAAGGATTGGTCTCAAGGGATGTGCTTACATCGATAAATAAAAGGTATGGGAGACTAATTAAATTGTTTGCATCGTAATATTCTTAATTGGTTTGTAGTGTTGTGGTTTCGCCGATAAAAAACACGGAAAACAATGTCAAAGAGATAATTATAGGGTTGTTTCGAAGTTTCATAAAAAACATGCATAAAACTTTCAATCTTAAGGTTTTTATTTATTATAGTACTCTGGGTAATTTCTAAGAAATTAATAAATCCCAAAAATTTACGATCTCGACGGGATTCGAACCCGCACCTTCCCCTTCAGCGCAGGGTTGCTCTTTTTCCAACTAAGCTACGTGATCTTATCTAGTCGACCCGAAAATCTTTGGGAGTTCTTTCGGCACTGTAGGTGGCGCTGACGGCGTAAGTGCCGAAAGAACTCCCAAAGATTTTCGGGTCGACTAGATAAGATCACGTAGCTTAGTTGGAAAAAGAGCAACCCTGCGCTGAAGGGGAAGGTGCGGGTTCGAATCCCGTCGAGATCGTAAATTTTTGGGATTTATTAATTACTTTCAATCTTTCTTCGGCGTTATTAATTGACCGTGTCATAATATTTTATTGTGTCTGATAAATACTTACCTAAGGAGTTTTAAAACAAAAAATCAACGGAATCCTATTACTTAAGATCACATTTTGAATCAGTTAACTAAACGATCAAGACATTTTATCTGGGCTCAATCACTACATTTATTCTAATAAAGTAGCCTACTTGTATATTTTTATTCACTAACTTACTCAACTTGCGTAAGAACCACTTGTAAATAATTTTACCCCTTAGATTGACAATACTAAAATAACCAATTCAATTCAGCTCAAGATATTGTTATAGACTAGAACAAGCTAACTGAATTGGAAAGTAAACTAATTTAGCTTGAAAGAGCATTTGATCCAAAACAAACAATGGCTCCTTGGTGCGTTACAGTAAAAGTAGTTTACCGACATCGATATCTTATTATCGATAAGTCGTTGCGTAACTAGAATCTTAAGAGATGTGTGCGTCGAGTTATAATCTCATTATGCTCAGTCGTTGGGAAAATGAAAGAAATCTAATAGAAAATCTCTGATACGTTTGATTAAATGTGAAATACGGTATAGTAAAGACATAAAATAAATTGATGAGGATTGTACAATGCAACTTAGTTTATTACTTACTAGCTTCTACACGCGGCTTTGCATGCGTTATTCCGGGATAAAAAACCGCTTTGATGTTTGAAAATCATGATCAACATATCTGCAAAATTTGAGTTCGATCCGTTCAGTAGTTGCGGCGTAAAGAAATAACAAACATACAAACTTTCGCATCTTTAATATTAGTTAGATATGAAGAAAGTTGTTGTTTTCTTTTCAGTCGTCCTTTTTCTTGCCTAAGCTAATAATATCATATGAATGAAACTAGAATTATAAAAGCGACTTCTTAACAAATTTAGAAGACGCTTTCTTATTTTACATGTAATTTTTTTCAACGTCAAGCAAAACTGCAAGCCCGACCTTTAGCACGAAATTATGTTAAACTTTTTAACGTCAGCTCTATCGGCTAATTTGGCGATTAATTAAAATAAGCAGCTATCGATAAATCCCGGCGGTACACCCCTCCCTAGACAGGTGGCCGACTTTCGTTTTAATTGATAGCCAGCACTTTTTGCTCTGTCTCCGCTTGGTTTGTCACTGAATGTCGATTTCGAGTTTTTTATTTGTACATCACTATTTGCTTGTTCATTTGGAAATGGTTTATAGGAGTTTGTTGGTCTTTTATGGGAAGATCTTTCTAATTAAAGTTCGTTAACTTTCAAATATAGTCGCAACGTTTCGACGGTTAAAAATTAAATTAATAGAAAACCGAATGAGTTAAAGCAATTAGGTACTAGCCAAAGTCCTCCTTTAATAAAAAACCTCAGAACAGTTATATCTTAATGCCTGATGCTTATCTAGCTTATTTGACTTCAATCAAAACATCAAAGCAAGTTCACCTCAGATTTTTCAAAAAAATAATGAAAAGCCAACTATTTCTACAAAAGGGATATTAAAACCGACATTGAAATAAAAAAGATAAATCGTACCAAATTGATGCTTGGCTGGATATTTCGAGGCAAGCTGAAGACAGGGCGCTATGGCGCTCATTAGAAGAGGCCTATGTCCAACCGTGGACTAACATAGGTTGCTGATGACTGATATTTAGGTCATTTTCAGAAATGTATGTGTCAAATAGAGAACAATATGGATATCGTGAATTAGATTAAGATGTTTTTTGTCTAAGTTTCACATTCACTGCAAGTACATAATAATATTAAACAAGGGATTATACGAAGAATTTTTAGAGCTGCCGGCGGCGGGGAGCGTACGCGCGGTTTGAGATCTATCTGTGCGTGGTTATTAAAATTGGTCACCCGTATCACACCTCCGCGCGGAATAGAATTTGTGGAGCCGCAACTCGGCCCCGGTACACAAAAGTGTATAAGTCTGACTGTACCAGGGTTAACTGGAGGTCCGCAGCGCGTCAGCCGTTTGAATTGCGGAACGTCACGCGAAATGTTGAATTCAAAGAACTTTTAGATTCGGCCTACGGTTGTAAACTAGAATGTGTCAAAAATACTGTCCGAGTGAAATTGCAAGTACATAGGTAATTGCACTTTTCGAAGGTAGCCAAAGATTTGATGAAAAATATTTTTTTTTTTTACTCGACTCTGTAATGTTTTCAGCGTTCGCGTGAGTTTCTTACTAGCTTCTACCAAAATCTGATAAATTCTGATAAAGAAAAAATTAACATGTATTTCAAAATGTTTCATAAAAAGGGCCATTTGGGATGATAAAGATTGAATTTAGTAATCAATCTCATTTCTGGCTGTATTTCTTTTGAGTTGTATTGATTTGATACTTGGTGATAGTTTCAGGAATCTGCATCCAAACTGTATAGTACTGTAAAGTTAGGATAAGTTTAACTTTTCATGTACAAATTTTGTGTAAAATAGATGCAAAAAAGGTATCAAGAAATTGTATTACTACGCAATATGGTTTTTAATGAGGAGTTTGTAATTTTTGGGGTGTGGTGGCTATGATCGTAACGATTTCAGCATGGAAAAGAACTAAAAATTGTTATAATTACATGAAAACTGTTTTCAGGAATTTCAGACTCTTACAGGTTTTCAGTTGTCAAAGACCACGCGATGAAATGTAAAATATATTCAATTTATTTATAACTTTCGATTTCTGTTTTACGGTAATTTTGCGTAAAACTTTCATCGAAAGTCATAAGTAAATTGAATATTTACTGTCACTATTACTGTATGAGGTATTTGCAGTAAGTATTTTTTTTGTTATTTGTGATTGAACACCATTTCTCAGTACAACACACCATTTTAATAATAGCGGTTTGAAATATAGACAATTTTGTCTCATTATTTTGGATTTACCTCGTTTGTGTCAACTATCTAGGCTATTCTAGGCCCACTTCTTCTAATCTAAGGTCACAAGATATAATGCAAAAAACAAACATGGTATTGCTGCGAAATGGCGGACCGAGTGCGGAGATGTGGCTGGTGTCCGAGCAAACCTGCGGAACCGCGTGGAAAAAGAGATCGAATCATAGACAAATCTATGTGTTAGAATTAGAACAGGCAGTTTCGCATCTGTTCCGCTTCTCGTACACAAAGTGTACACGAAGTGCGAAACTATTGCGGCACCGCAGCTACGGTACCGCGCGGAGGTATGCTACCGGCGTAAAGGTTTATTTTTATCATGTTTTGAATGAACCACGGTTTTCATACAAAGTTTAGAAATTATTATTATTACTATTTATTAGAAACTACTACTTATTATTATTATTAGATACTTATTAGAAAAATAATAATAATAAATTCATTTATTTTACCCAAAACAAGAACAATGAGAAAAAACAAGTAGACAATAAAAAATGCACATATTATTATGTACCTATGTAATATTATAATAATCACAAAAGAAAAAGAGTGGTATTTTTGTTTAAATAAGAAAAAGGTACTTGATTCATTATTTATGAAAGTTTATTTATAAGAACGAGTTTTGAGTGAATCTAACCAAGGAATAATAATTTTCCGTAGAAACTTTACCACCCTTTTCAACCCCCTCTTATTGTAATTTTAATAGAAGGACAGGAAGTAGGAAAGGATTATTGAACGTATAGTTTTGACTCGAAATTAAACTCCGGGTTTATCCTTCTCAGAATAAAAACTCACCACACATTAGTTTAACTCGAGCCGGATTCGTCAGAGGACCTATGTTCTCTATAAAAGGTTCTTTGACGTTTCGAGCACAGTTAAGTTGTGTAAAAGGTTTCTGATGGACTTCCTAGTTTTATTTCGGACTTTTGTTCTCTATTTTGGACTCTAGTACTGAGTACTCTATTTTTGAACCTTTGATAATTCCGTTACCCGTTACGGTCGTGACGCGAATGTTTTATGACTAGGGACCATTATTGTCTATGAGAAGCGAGAAGGCCTTTTACAACTGAGCTCCGCATGGCATAGAGAAATAAACGACTTTTGTTCCACTATGGAGCTCCGTACGCTTGTTTATGGGTGCATTCAGATTATAGATAAATAAATGAGAAATTTTGTCTATCTAAAATATCCAGATTAGGTAACATGTTTTATAAGACGTCCACAGTATTGAAATGTAAAATAATAACACATTCACATTACAAAACATAATTATAGAGGCTCCGCGGTATGATTCCCAATTCTGTAGACACCGTTTTAAAGAATTCTCTAAAACCAATATAATTTATGTAATGAAACTAATCGCAATACAAGATAAAATATTTAATTTAATTATTTTTTGTGTCCTTTCATAATAAATAACTGTAGAAAATACATAAAGTGAGCGCGGGTATTTAACCCTCACAGGAAACAGAAAACACCAAAATGAACAAAAAAACATTAAAACTACTATCATATTATTATCTTTCCTCTAAAATATTAATATTTTCATAATATAAGATTTAATACGATACTAATAAAACCTCAAAAAACACGTTTTCGTAAAAAGCCTAGCTAAATAATTAGAGCAAATATATGTGTTACCCAAACAATTTCACTTATATTGGTCATATTTTGATATCTATACAAATATTATAAATTAGAAAGTGACTCTGTCTGTCTGTTACGTTTTCACGCCTAAAAGGCTGAACGGGTGGTAGTGAAATTTGGCAGGGAGGTAAATGGTGTCCCGGGGACGAACATAGGCTACTTGAAAAGCTCATGCGAAACCGCGGACTGCAGCTAGTTGGTCATATTTACTGATTTGTTTCATTACAATGGATTGTTTTAGAAAAATATTTTAAATCATTTCTCACGGAGCTCCCTTAGTATGTTTTGTTACTTGATCTAAACTCAGGGCCTATAACGTATCATGACTGAAATTATTATCATTAGCCCCGGTCATCCCACTGCTGGGCAGTGGGATGACCGGGCCTCCCCACAATCCCTTCAGACATCACGATCCTGAGCTACTTCCGTCCATGCCTGAAATAAGAACCAAAAATCACAATCGACATAATTTGGCCGGTTTTAAAAAAACTATAAACCGATTTCAATTTTAGGTAAATATGTAGTATTCATCTATGTCTCGAACTGTCACATGAGGTGGTTGCTAGGGTGGTTTTTTAAGTTTTACGGGATAAATACTAACCCCTCGGGAATAAAATTTATATGGGACCACCTCAGGATCATTCTCTATACAATAGTAGTAAAGAATTATCAAAATCGGACTACTCTTTTATAAGTTATGCGTGGTCTAACATAAAAAAACATAAAACATACGCGTCGACTTGAAAATCTCCTTCGTTTTTTCGTCGTTTGAAAAACTAGATCCGTCACAAGAATAGTGTCAGGTTGCGACCTAAAACTATAAAAGGGTCACTTTTATAACACAAGAGATGCAAATCTATTCTGCCAGCCGAGTAACACACAGTAATCTGCATATTTTGGCGGGAAAATGTAGAGGAAGTGCACTAATTACCCATGCTACGATGTAAACGAGTTCCGGTTTCCGGTAGCCAGTTAGCTGACGAGCTTAGCGCGGCGGGCGCAGGACTGTTTGCGGCGCAGGAACTAATATCTGCAGATCGTACACACATTTGTCCCGAGGCGGGATTCGAACTCTTGTGGGTGCGTCTAGGTACCTATACCTTCCCATGACACTAACTCTGCTTGATTTGGGGTTAGATAATGTAATATTAAGGAAATTTAATTTCATACTTAAATTAATTTGAGTACATCTTACACCACATCATCACGTTCTTGGTGACAACCGCAATCATCATCATCAGCATATGGTTAGTCCACCGCTGGACGTAGGCCTCCCCTAATGAGCGCCATAGCGAACTGTCTTCAGCTTTACGCATCCAACTTCTGAATGCAGTCATTCGCAGGTCGTCATTCCCCTGGTCAGAGGGTGTCCTAGACTACGTTTACCGAGTCGTAGTCTACATTCAAGAAAACAGCTGTCGGTTTATCATTAACAAAAAATCACCCTTATTGTTAATGTTACATAAAATAAAGAATACAATCTAAATACAGGCAAATTCTACAGTCCTAAAAAAAAGAATAAAGAAGTTCAATTTACTTTAGGTACGCGAAACACACTCCTATCTAGTAAACTGAGAATCCTCTACGGACCTTCCTCGGCTCATATCCGGTCGCTTAATGACGAATGCGATGTATCTCGATTATTGAGAAGTTGCAAACATCTATGTAAGTTATCAAGCTATGATTTCCCATAAAGCTCTGCTCTCATATATTCTTTGGGGGAGAAGGTGGTATTTTCCCCAATTGATGCAGAGATCTCCTCTGACCGGGCTGACCCAGCTGGTCCACTGTGCCCGGTGGTCTTTCGACCGACAGTTGATGTCGGTTAGTCCTATATAGATCAGTTCTAAATTAAGCGTTTGCGTAATCTAGGAATGATTCCCTTTTTGCACTCCAAGATTTTAGTTAGTTGTGTTGTTGTTGGATTTTGTCATAACGACATCTAGCGGCTATCAATCGAAGTGCTTAGGTAAGCAGCTGGCTTCAGTTTTTTTATGTAACTTCATTGAGCACCTGTATTGACGTAAGCTTTGTAGTTCAGCTAATATGTCTCTAGAGGTCGCTACAATTCGATACCACTATCACCCAGCTCAAAAATGTTCTTTCAACTACGGGCACGTCATAATTTTATAGGGACAAAATGGCTTCTCATAAGCTTTAAACGAGTGACCCGCGAGCGTTTGTCATCCGTCAATATCAAATGCATCTAAATGTTAAAGCCAGTTAAAGTGGGAGTTAAAGCCTATATTTGAATGCACATTTTCGGATTGTGTGGTGGCTGTGGGCCTCAGTTCTGCGTTAATCATAACAGTGATGAAATAATGATAGGTCATTAATGCGTTCACCGCCAAGCTTCAGCGATGCAAACCAAAGGGGCGCGTCGTCGCGTCGTTGCAAACGAGCTGTCCTACATACCGTGTGCGTCGGAGGCAGTCAAAGTGTTAAACACTGTATCAACATTTGGAGATTCTGGTGGACCACGCGTTTTTGTCTCTCTCGTGCTCCACGCAGGTGGGCAGCTGTATAATGTGGGCAATGTTCGACCAAAAACTTAACCTGATTGCCTAGTAGGTAAGTAGTATTCATTTTGTCTTATTACCTAACTTCAGTGATCTAGCCGTCCTGTTCCAACCAGCTACAAGATAAAGTTAAAAACTACAACCCGACTACGTGAAAGTTATAAAAGTTTGAAACATTTACATTGACAAAATAGAATGACGTATCGGTCATATTTGATAGGCATAGAGTTGAAAATGAAAATAGGTCGTAGGTATTGTAATTTTTCTCTATGGGGCCTGCAGCCTGCGGCTACCTAAACTTTAATACGCGTTTTGAAGGCTTATTCGGGGTCGGAGCCCTAAATCCTATAGCCTATAACCATCGGGGTATTGAGACGAATCAATCGATACATAATTTGTTGAAATCGAACCAGTAGTTTCAGCGCTACGTGGGAACAAAGAAATCGGCCACATACATACAAACATACAAATATACAAACATACAAACATAGGGTGCTAACCTCATAACCCTCCCCTGTTGGTAGTCGGGTAAAAACCGGTTTGAAGCAGTTCCTCCAATCCACTGTAACTCGTTACCGTGCTATTACTTTGCGCCTAGTTAAATGTTTTCAAAAACACTCGTTTTTCACGTAAATACATTTACGTCTACGTTTACTTCCAACCCTTATGAAATGGGTTACTTAAGAGTTGATTTACGTGCGTTAATTTGGTTTGCGAGGGTTAAGATTACGTTATTTATGAATCTGAAATTGAAAATGGCTGGGGTAGATTAAAATAGTGAAGAATTGTTAAATTTCCAAAACTTTTAAATTATTAAAAACCCGGCTATGTGTTAGTTGGAATCACACACACTCTTTAAAAAGTTCGGGCTGGGGACGGATACAACTTAATCGTTGACCGTGTCAATTTTTTTCATAGGTATCTTTGCAGTGAGTAAGTATCAATTCAGCATCATTTTATATCATACTAATCAAGTGGTTATGGCATAATCTACTATCTTCTTTATTTACTCAGTGAAAAATCTGACTGAAAAGTAATGACTTGCGACTTACTCATAGGTTGGATTCTTTATGCACCCTTTTGGGTCATATTCCGATTTTTATTTATTTGTTTCTATTTATTTATTTTAGGAAAACTTACGGATACACATAACATAAAATAAGCTATAAATTAAACAACGGCCAATTAAAATCAACGACGTGTGCTCAAAAACTTTAACCCATCTCTCCTCCGCTGTTGGACCTTGAAGCTGTCTATCTTATCTAGTTTTTACCGACTTCGAAAAAAGGAGAAGATTCTATGTCCGACTGTATGTTTTTTTGAATATTTGTTCGTTGATTTCTCCGTCATTTATGAAAGGATTCGGTAATTATTTTGCAATTGTATAAAAAATGATGATCCCAAGGTCCCATAAAAAAATTTTTGCCCTTGAGGGATTAGTTGTTAACACGCAAAACTGAAAAAAGTGCACATGTAAGGGATTCGTTTTAATTTTTTTCAAAGCAATCAAATTAATTAATGATACGTATAACTTATTATTTTAATGTCTACATTCTTCTAATTCTTTCTGTTTATTTTGTCTAAAACTTACCATCTTTGATGTTGTTAATTGATAGATTATTTTCGTGTGCTTAGTCTAATCGGTTTGACATGCTTGACTAAAATCTGTCTCAATAGAACCCTGTGTCTCCCATACTACAATTGAACTCTTTCTGATTCTCTATTTCTATCTATAGGTACCAATTAAAACAGAAATGCAAAAATCTTGCTGATACCGTCCTGCCCCCGATTATGTCCCTCCCGCCGCCATAATGCCCATATAATTCACCCATATTCCAACATCGACTGAATCTGAACCAATAAGTCCACATTATTAAGGTTGGTACCGAATACTTATCATTTTAATATCGCCCAAGACCCAAGTACGGACGCGAGGAATCCGACTTGGTTTGGTGCGAATCACAAGAGGTTGACAAAACGTGGATATAGGGTATTAAAATCTAAAAATATATCATGGAGATGGCTTAGGCAAAAAGCAGTCGGAAAACGTTCGTTTTTGTTTATAAATAGCAAAATTAATTTAAGTTTTTGTTTTTTTTTATCTGTTATTAAAACACCATGAAATAGTAGGCGCAATGTTGTTATGTCATGTGGCTGTAGGCAAACTAATAAGTATCATTTGTCATCAGCAACATCAGGGAATTTGTTCAGGTCTCACATCCAACTGACGTCAGGAGCGCAGAGCAATATGGGTTCACTGTGTACACCGTTTTCGTCAAGTTACGCGTGCAACTTGATTTTTTTATATTTAGCATGTTTTTGCTGTTTCATTTTTAATTATTTCAGTACGTAAATGTGCCAATATAATAAATTATATATACAGGGTGCGGCAAATTTTTGGCCCCATAAGGGTAGCTACCGTTCCTTTTGTAGTTAGAAGGTTTTGTTCTTAGGAACCTTCCATTTTGTTTTGAAGAAAAAAATATTGTAATTTTTACAAAAACTTTTTCTTCAAAATTGAATTGTTTTTTTTTATTATTGCCAAAACTTACGATTTGATTTGGTAAGTTACTTTGGGAAAAGTGTTCCTGGTTGGAAATAGAGTCGATTAAGACCAACAAATTTTTTTTTACAAATGTCATTTTTTGGGCAAACCGTACTTATTTTCAAAAAACTAAAAATGACAATATTTTTTCTTTCAAATAAAATAGAAGGTTCCTAAGAACAAAACCTTCTTACTACAAAAGGAACGTTAGCTACCCTCATGGGGCCAAAAATTTGCCCCACCCTGTATACTGGACTATAATATAATAGTACTGGACAATCCACACAGCATTATCTAGCTCCAAGCTCGGAAGAGCTTGTGTTATGGGTACTAGGTAAATAAATAAACTTAAAACCAATACATTACCATAAAAAATGTTTGTATGCGTTTATTATTTGTACACACTTTGTAAACGAATCCAATTTTAATAAAAACATTCGGAGACCAATTTATCTGTTGAATATTTTCATTTCTGTATTATCAAACAATTTTATAACATAAACCGCCGTAGCTTGTCTCTTAAATTTCTAAGATGGGTGGGCGGGACAAGAGTGACGTCACAGGCTTTATCAAATCTTTTGGTCGGTTAGTGACCATTCAACACACTACATACCAGTAGGTATACGTTTAAAGTAAATTGTGGTTGCCGTAGCGATCGCGGCGAAAGAATTGACCCCTCCAACTCACCCCGTGTCTTTCGTAAAAGGCTTCTGGACCCGCCAGTGTAGGACTTTCTATTCTTTGGTAGATTAGGTATAAGAACTGGGAAACTACGTCTGTGTCTTCTTGTCATCCAACGGGAGCCATGACAGGAAATTTTATTCAAACTTTAAAATTAGTTTTTATATATCTAATACGACTGGTCTTGAAGAAATATTAATTACACTTTGCATTATTTTTATACGTTAGAATAATTTCGCAGTAGTAGTCAAGTAGCCTATTATACCTCGTTGTAGTAGAGGTTAATATAATTTTACTGTTGTACTATCAAATAATAGAATTAAATTAAAACTAGTATGTACAATTGAAACAATTGAGCTAACTGCAGACTGTTGCAAACAATCTACAAGTAGCTCAACTGATCCATATCAATACCAGTCGGAAGCGTGCCCAAGACGCTGGCTGCATTGCCCCGCTGTATAGTAATACTGATGCGCTGCGCCAGATACTCACCAGCTCTCGGGTCACGCGACGCTTCGACCAGACGTTCAGATAATTTTTTGAAAACCCGGAGAGCCTCGGTACCCCACGGACCTAGGGTCTCGACTCCAAGGGGAGCAAATGCGTAGGCTCTATCGAGACCTGCATATTTGCGCCTCTTGAGATCTTCGGCCAAATCTGCCGCTGCACCAGCCCCTGTTCTACTTAGTTCTAGGTTTAGTTTCTTTGTTAAGTCTAATTTTTAATTTTAAAATAAATTTGTGTTTCTCGTTTTTTTTAAACTACAGTCAATGTGCCGTGCAATAGGGAAGACGCTGCCTTCTGTAACACAGTTTTAATAACTAAAACAGAAGGCAGAGCTGCCCAGAACTTGGTCCTCTTTTGTGTTTTTCAAAAAAAGTATTTTCATTTTCATTTCAATAAATAAACATTCATTCTATAGAAAGGTAAATATTCAGGAACTTAAGTTCGATTTTAATTTTTTCTTGATTAATCCCTATTAATGTTAAAAATTCAAAAGTAACTCAAAATTAACTAGTCTTATTGTCTGTTACCTTTTCACGCCTAAACGGCTGAACGTATCTCAATGAAATTTAGTAGGTTAGGTAGGGAGATAGATAGTATCCCGGGGACGGTCATAGGCTACTTTTTATCCCGGAAATGCGCGTGCGAAGACACCGGCAGTAGGTGTACTTATAAAACATCATATTATTTGACTCTGCTACTTTTAACTTAAACTTCACGTCGGCCTAGTTGAATAAAACTACCCAACCATGGTATACCGGCATTTAACCCCTACAACGGCCACGTTCCCAAAGCCAATAGGCCGGACATTGGACAGTCCGAAGCGCCCATCCGTCTTGTTTATTGGCATCAGCGACTGTTAATCCCTTATTTAGATGTGGCCGTTGTCTGAATGTCATCCTTGTCCTAGCTAAGGTTTATTTATTGTGGGGTTGAGGTACATGGACCTGTGCGTGGTCTAAGACCAAAGGTCGGTTTCGGTTATAGTCCTTAATTCAATGCTTTCGCCAGAGTCTTAGTACGGGTTGTGCATAGAACGAATTTTTTTTAAAGATTTCGTTACCTTCCTCATTTATTCGTCATTTAGCGCCTTGCAACGCCCCTACCAGATAGAGAAGAGAATTTACTTATTAATAACATGTGCAACCTTTGTAAAAAGAAACCGACTTTCTAAATATTATTTTTAAATAATTTATGAAAATCTTTTTATGTAATACTATTTCTTTGTTTTTTTATTGTTTTCTTTGGTTTTATAATAGTTTTGTAGATTTTTCTTTAGTTATGATGTCGATTGCATGTATCCCAAAATTTCCTTTCTAACAAAAATATCTCTGCCCCGGCCCCGTAAGGACCACGGTACCCAACCGTCTACTGTTCCCAATGGCCTGTCATCGGAATGCCGTCGATTTGCGAGCCGATTGGAAACAGTCGGGTCCTGCGGTATTTGGAGGAAAAGGTCAAATCAAGGACAGGCACTGGAAATTGTGGGAAATAACTACTTTAAAACTGACTGCCAGGTTTACAACGGGATTATAAGAGGTTTTTTTTGTGCATGACAAATAAAAAGATTATTAAAAGAAGAAGACAGCGATAGCTAAAAAACCCGCGTACGTCAGCCCCATGAAAATGTATAGTATAGTACTTCACTCGCTTTTGTTCGCTTGGTCTGTACCCGGCATTAGAAGAATTTCGTCATTTTGTGTGTCACCTATATACAATATTAACACATACAAAGAATTTCCCACGTACGTACTTATGACTATAAAAAATTATATTATTTTAAGTATAAAGTGACAAAACCCTATTGAATAACATAATTTAACTATTCGAGTACCTATCTATTCTAATCAAATTATTAGATAATTTATGATATCTGCTAAACCATTTTTGATATACTCTTGTTCTATCATTCTCAATAGTGTAGCGTAAACTTTATTATTTTTATATGCCATGGTTCCTGCTCCGATTTTAATTTTTCCCGTTTTTGTTCCATCGCCGTAGCAAAACAATACTCAAGCGAAAACACATTAAAAATCTTCAAACCTTTCATACTTCAGTTTTTTTAGGCCCTGACTTCACCGTGCGAGTGACTGGCAGTCACTGTGTAGTAGTGGCGTGTAGTCATAAGTCGAACTTTCGACATTTTTTACCGACGATATAAGGACGAGGTTCCATATTCGGTTGTACGTATATTTTTTTAATGTTCGTCGACTTTTCCTTCATGGACTGATTTCAAAAATCCTTTCGCTCTTGTATAGAGCTTCCATAATAGCGACATTGCGTGGTATACCTTAGCTGAACGCCCTACTTTCCAAACCGTTCGCACGAAGAATATATTTCTGTAAGTCAAATGAGAATAAATAAATAAAGATCCCGAAGACAGGTTTCTTATTTTTGTACTCCATTTATGGAATCGTACGTAATCTCGCGTACCTCCTTATTCACGTCGAGTAGAATCTTTATCAGTTCATTGAATCAATAAAAATAATAAATAAAAATAGCCTTTATTCGCTATCCAAAGTCCATTACATATATAAAACAGTATTTAAAGTGAGTGCAATTTTGAAATCTATCACTGAAGAAAAAGCTGGAAGGCATCAGCAACCAGTTTGTTGGTCAGGTTGTCCTTCGACATAGGTCTTTCCTAGGGGGGGTCAGTTTGCTAGTTTCGGTTCTATACCTTTGGCTCCTGTCATCGTTCATACAATGATATCTCCGCGAAAAGATCACTCTCATGCCCGGTAGCATCAACACGCAGCGTGGCGTTCGCGGCTCGTGCGCAGCGAGCGGTAGCGCATAGTGCTCGGAGGGACGCGGTACGCGCACGTCTATAACCGCACTCACCCTGAAGAAATCCCTCGTTAAGGGACGTGTTGGTGTTCTTTGAACACAAATATGGTTCGTAGTCAACACTTGCCGCTTACGTCCGTGATTAACTATGTACAATTGTAAAGCTTAATGCTTATTAGAAGCTAGGACAGTTACGTGCTTTTTACTATCTTGATATCCATCATAGAACTAGCCTCGTGTATCCCGACCATTACGTCGAATGAAAGACGAGACAGAAAATATAAAACAAATGAACGCTCGCGATACAATCGATGCATTTCCAATCTCTCTGTACTCTTTGTTTTACAAGTCTAGTAATTAATGAATATTCCAGTAACCACAAACATCAGCCGGAAAAGTACAATGAAAACTATTGACTCAAGAAATAGAAAACTGCTCCTAAAGTTTGTGATATAAAATCGGGTTTTCACTATTAACTAGGTTTAACAAGTAGGTAAAGATGATTTGTTGATGTCAGGTTATGACCTGTCATAGCAAATTAATATGCTATTTAAAATTTCAATATAATCACTTTTTGCCATGGCAAAAATGTTCGCAAAACTTAACTTTTTACATCGATTCTCAACCAAATAATGTGAAGCTAATTTGTTTTTTTTTTCGACACACTAGCGCCTTCCCATTTTTCTAGGACTTCCGTGAGGGCTGGTGCGGAGGCAGATTTGGCCGAAGATCTCAAGAGGCGCAAATAATGCAGGTCTCGACAGAGCCTGCGCATTTGCTCCCCTTGGAGTCGAGACCCGAGGTCCGTGAGATACAGAGCTCTCCGCGTTTTAAAATTACCTGAGCGTCTGGTCGAAGCGACGCGTGACCCAAGAGCTGGTGAGTATCTGGCACACAGCATTATCTAGCCCCAAGCTAAGCAGAGCTTGTGTTATTAAAATTGATATACATAATATAATACAATAGGTACATAGATAGATATTTTTACTATACATAGAAACGACTAGAACACCCTGAACAAATGTCTGCAGATCGTACACACATTTGTCCCGAGACGGGAATCGAACCCGCAACCTCGTGCATCGCAGACCTTCGCCCACCGCGCCACAGAGGTCGTCATATGTCAAATGAGGACAATATTTTCTTATAGCAATTTCCTGTAAGAGTCAATCGTTAAAGGTTTCGAAATGAATGCCCAAATCCTTTGCTTTAAATACTTCAAATAGAACAAATCGTAGGTTCTATCTTATCAACTCCCTTTCAACTAAATTAATGTTGATGATGTTAATCAATGCAAAGGAAGCGACCGGAACTTTAGACCTTATCATTAAAGCAGAAGAGGTTACTTTTGATCCTTTGACATTTCAGTTTGACAATGATTTCAAAGTCAAAGTTAATTCGATTTTATAGTCGTTTGCTCTTAGTACGTACTTTATCAAGTATTTAATTTAATTTATTTGATTTAAGTTTCGAACAATAGGACGCCATTTTGTTGAGTGATTTCATAAAATGGTGTTCATTTGTTATTGGAACGTTAATTTTACAATATAACGGGATTATTAGCCTGATTCTCGTTTAATGATGAAAATTGATAATTTCAACAAATATAAACACAAAGAAATAATGGAAGAGATAGCGTTTAGCGATAAGCCCACCCGTTGACGATCTGCAGGTATTTGTTCCGGGTGTTCTGGTCGTTTTCTATGTATGATAAAAAATATCTATCTATGTTATGTATTGTATTATGTATATCAGTTATCTAGTACCCATAACACAAGCTCTGCTTAGCTTGGGGCTAGATAATGCTGTGTGAATTTGTCCAGATTTTTTTATATTTTTTTTTATTGTGAAACTTTATATGAGTAGTACTTCTCTGTTCCTGTATATTGGTAAGTAGGTACTATATGTTTTTCCTGATGTGCAAAGAAGGTATAAACGTAGATATCTTCTCAAAAGTAAGCATCTACCACACTGCCTAAAATGTATAAAGGAAAAACATTACAAATTTTAAACGACAATATATTTGAGATCACTCATAATATTGCCTTGTCTGAATACCCCAGTGTTGTCATTTACAAAAATCTTTACCCCATCCATCTACAATAATAAACCATCACTCATACACCGTGTCCAATCCACACGTACGATTTTTCCCATCTCACAACTGTCAAATACCCCGTATTAGGTATATTAGACCCACAAAAGAGTGGAATAAGGGAGTAAGTGTTGTTTGTGGTTAACCTTACCCTATTGTTAGGGAAAAAAGAAAAATAGTCATTCTTCTTGACATGAAAATGCTCTTAAGATTTTCGGATAATTCGTTTTGTGCTGTAAAATAAATGAGAGTGTTAGGAGTGGGTGGGGGGACAGTCCCCACTTACTGTAAATGACATGGTTATAGATCCCTTGTATAATTCTTTCGGCTATGACCTATGCGTACGAAAAATTGGTAAAAATTGGTAGGTATTTATTTTATTAGATTTTATGGGTTCCGTACCCAAAGGGTGAAAACGGGAGCCTATTACTAAGCCTCCGCTGTCTGACCGTCTATCAGTTGAAATTTTCACAGAATATGTATTTCTATTACCGCTCAAATAATAAGTAATAAAAATATAGGTAGTTAAACTAATGGGGCTTATTTTTTTTGGCTATTTTTGTTCTAGTATTGTCGTAGTATCTCTTGGATACTAATAGATTTAGACAGGGAGAGAAATTTTGACAGGGTGTAGATTACTTTTGCCGCTATAACAAGTCAGTAAGTCATATTGGGTCGATTTAATAATGAGTTTGCGCTGAAATAGTTTAAAGCACTAAACTTAGTTTATCTTAAATTGAACGCGTTAAATTGCAACGTGAACGCCTGCAATAGGCTATTTGTCTACATTGAAAATAAGTGGCAAATTGTTTTCATCCTAGTTTGTGACAATGACAACATAACAAAGCGTAATCAAGTGATTTTTATTAAAAAGTATGCCTATTTTAAGTAGAAAAACGGGATTAATTTTTGTGTGTACAGTGCGTGTTGTTAAAGTGTGACGTCAGTAATATCATTAGTAATTAGGTGTGGTATAAGGTGTGACGTCATCGAGTCATGTCACCGCAGCCATGACAGAGATTATCGTTTTGGCGCGCTATTATTTTATTCAAACTTTGAAATTAGTTTTTATAATTAATACGACTGGCCTTGAAGAAATATTAATTACACTTTGCATTATTTTTATCAGACAATACGTTAGAGTTATTTCCCAGTAGTAAGTAGTCAAGTAGCCTATTGCAACGGTGAAATTGGCCCTTGGTATTCATATAATATGTTTCTATTTTTATCTGAACCCAGTAGGTACTATGTGTCTACATCAGGGACCCCTCTGTCACATGGAGTGGTTTAATTTCGAGCGCCCAGCATTGTTTTATCGCCCCACCTTGTGTGAAGTACTATAATTAATTCACGTGTACTAATTAATAATTATCGTGTGTTTTTGGGTATTTTTCTGTTCTGTGTGTTATTTCATGTAAATTCAAAAATAAATAAACGCATTTTATTATTATCTACCACAGTGATATCGTCCTTCCATATAGTAGGTTGGGTAGAGCTAATTTTTGCCGATTTCACAAGGAGGTTCTGTATCTAAAGTTGAAACATTATGTAGTTGTAATTGTTACATCAGTAAGCCGCCGCCAGGAAGTGCAGCGCGGGCAGGTGTGCGCCGTGGGCAATGAAAGTGTTAAACCTTTGCCAGTCCTGTTTTGTTTATTTATTATATCTATGATATTCATTGTTCAAGCTATTTTATTACTAGTAGTAGCACGAGATGCAACTAAAGATTTAGGTATTTTTTTGACAAGTGAATAAACGCACGTACCAGGACTTATTTGGGTGATAGCTCCAAAATGACAGGGCACGAGATGCCGCTAATCCTGTTTTATAGTCTCATCGATTTCTTTGTCAATTATGAACCGATAAAAAACAATATTTTGTGTAGGAATTATTCCAAATAGGTTCCATAAAAAAATATTCCTGTAGGGTTAATATTTTCTGATAAGCTTAAAAAAACATTTTTCTTTTGAAAATCACAACTTACTTATACCTAACTATTTTGGTGATATTATATATACGATTTATATTTTTATTTTATGTATGTCTGATGATTGATATTAATCACTTCAATGTAGTTTTATGATAAATAACCCTAGAAAATTCAAAATATTAGTGCTTCGTTTTAAACCTCACAGGAAACAGAGTACACCAAATGAAAAAAAAACATTAAATCTACTACTTTAATGCACCTATGATATACTTATTTCATTTTTTCATAAACATTTCATTCAAATCAAATGAAAAAACCCAAAAAAACATATGTTTTTGTAAAGCGCCTTGCGAAATAATTGGAACAAATATTTTTACATATCTATTTCAATCTTTTTAGTCACATTTTGTGATTTCTTTCGTTACGTACGTTAGATTCGTTAAATCTTGTAAACGGTGAGACAGAATTGAATAATTTTCCAAAAATTGTTTTGATACTCTGTAAACTCATGCTAACCAACCTGAACTCCTTTTTACCCTGTTGATATACTTAAGTAATAGTTATGGTAATTTCCCCTAGTTTTACGTCGTGTCCATAATATTATGGAGCGTTTAAAGGTGTGACTTAACTACCACATGGCACGCAAATGACTGTGAGTTTTAATAACTAGGTGCTATAAATCAGTCAAGACTATGACAGAGTGCCTTGAAAATAATATGTTTGTTTAGAAAAAAGTAAAACCGACTTCAAATCTCTTCATTTTACATTGGTTTTAAGTTTTGCGGGACTTATACTAATACCTCTGGAATAAATTTGTTATGGGACCAACTCAGAGTTATTCTCTTTACAATAACGAACGATTTTCAAAATCGGTCCATGATTTGACAGACGATACATACAACCGAACATCGAAGTCCTCCTTCGAACACACTCCATCAAGATGTTTATTTCATTTTGATGGAGTGTTCGCAACGAACGTTTAGTAGTGGATATTTTATCATTGTGTTATAGGGGATATAGGTCACTGCACCAGCTTCCTAGCTGAGCCTGTTTCTGACGCAAATAGAACGCTATACAAACTTGTCAAGTTAAATTTAAAAAATTAAATAAGTTCCCAAAAAATTTCGGTTTCGGCGGGACTCGTACCCGCGCCCCACCCTAATCCCTTACCACCTTATTTCATTTCTTAGAGATACTCAAAGTGAGGTAAAGCACTATAACAAAAAAACCTTACAAGTTAATTTTGTTTTAGTTTCTAACATTTGATTTTGTTTTGTTCTGTTAAACTCAGCCAGGGCGACGTAATTGCATGTGCGCGAAAGTTATAATCAAGAAAAAAAACTGCTCCTTTTATCGAGGTCCGGATGATGTAGTGGACGCGCACCCTTTACTTAACTTTGACTACTACAGGCGAGAGCCTATAAATGTTAATCCAATTTCAGCCCATCTATGCTAAATTTCAGCCCAATTCGTTCAGTAGGTTAGGCGTGAAGAGTTAACAAACATCCAAACCATTTATAATATTAACGTGATGTGATTTTTAATGCCATTTTGAATATCATATTTGTTTTGAAATCCAAAATTCACTGAACCATATCGCAAGAACAAAAGAACCGCGCCGCAACAAATCCGATGATGTAAAAACCGCGGATAAAAAAGACATTTTTCTCGTGACCACGTCTCGGGACGTAGATAAATTACAGAGAATAATGAAGCGATGGTTATTTTCCTAAATAAATGGACCGACTGGGTCTTTTCGGCCCTCGTCAGAATGACCGGCTAGTGCGGCGGGCGAGTCGGCTAGCTCGATCCGATACCAAATCTCAATTAATTATTGTTGATATTTTATTCATTTGTTCGTTTAATTGTATTTTTAACTCGAATAATTAACAAAAATTCATTAAATTTAAACCTCACTGAAACACGGTCCTAAACGCACCAGCTCTTATGACATTTTGTATAAACAATCGTTTAAATAGGTATTTTTAAAGAAAATTACAACCAAAGAATAGAAACAAATTAGAACGAATATTTATAATTGAGCTAACTGCACACTATTGCACACAATCTTCAGTTATATTTTTTAAATATTCAATTAATGTGTGTTTTAGCCTTAACTTTTTTTGTGTACACTTTTTTATAGTCTTCTTGTATTTTGTTTGTTTTGTGGGTAAAATAAATTAATTTATTATTACTATTATATGAAAATATTCATTATAAGTATAAGTTATACCTACGCCTCGTATTAACCTGCTGTTGTCGAAGGCTGACGCTGATCAACGATATATGTCTGTAACTGTACGTAGGTTCATACCACGAAATAAATTATATAGGTAATGTTCAGGTTACTCCTCCCAATAACAGCCCGTGGGTATATTCCGGTCTGATTGTCATGAGGAAGAAAGGGCAGCATTATCCAAGTCGACTAACCAGTAGTGAAATAATACCCGCCCCTACCATCTCTTTCTTAATTTAGAGTTCCTTCAGAAATTAAAATGAAAAAGAACCTTATCTCCGCATCCTGGAACCGCGAATTCATATCTCAGTCGTCTGGGGGACGCAAACAAATGGCCTGCGGTAGTCTGCATGACGCGCCCACTGCTAAAGGCACACGTCTACTAGACACCTACCGATATCATAGTACTGCAGCGAAAGAATTATAACATTGCCACTTAATCACGTTTATTCTTATTTTACTTATAGTAAAATAATTGTCCGATAAGAAAAGTAAATCTATGAAACTTTTCTCCAAACTGTCATAGAACTGCCAAAATCTCCATCGCCTGAGGTACCTACGTTCAGAAATGGCGCGTGGTAGCTTAGACATTAGATTCTTGTAGCCGGTTATATCAATAAATATTTGTGAACGCCAACGAAGCTGCAACAACGCAAGGAATACCTATGCAAAATCGGTTGCTTCTTGTATTTCAAAACATTTCATTTAGGAATCTGAAATCACTGAAAACTATAATGAAATGCTGTAAAACAAACTAAATTTTAGTATTTTACATGACCACAACACACACAAAATCCTATCCCACTTGATTATTATAAAATAAGTGGTTGTTAGTTTAGCCGTTACAGTTACAACGGAACCGAGACCAGATTTTTTATCACACGCAGTCACAACGCTGTCGCGCAGGTAGACGCGTACCTTAACAATATAATTTCTGAATTGATATAGCTTTTGTGAAATTTTTTGAATGGGATTGTTACTTTTGTCCCTGTCAAAAGAGTTTTGTGAAAGAGCCCCGCGTTTGACGTGTTGAAATGATTTTATAATTTGATTTATGGAGCTCTAGGCCAGGGAAATGGTTTTTGAGTTGAAATCAGCACAGGTTTTGTGACTGAATATTTTTTGAGCTTTAGTTCTCGTGTTGTCTTTTTCAGTTGGACCTTGGAGTTTATTCGTTTTTATACAAAGCCCATACTTAGTAGTCACTAGATCTTTCACTTTATGTATTTGTTTACCTTGAATGGAACACCAAAAAGTCGAGTCTCTATGCAAAAGGACGAATGTCTTGTACAAGCTGATGATTTCAAACCAAAAGAAAAACTAACCCTAGACCTTAGAAACGAATTTTACGCCCGCTACGCTATATTGACACAAAAATTTTTTGAGCAAGAGAAATGAAAAAACTTTATACGACTTCAAATCCCTAAATAGCGAAATTTGGTTTGGAAGGAACAATTCGTAATTTTTCAAAAGTATTATGTTGTTGCTTAACCCTTAAGTACTCGCATGGGGTCAACGCAACTTTGCGCGCTAAAAAGTAATACTTCGGTCGGTCAGAACGCGCTCCCACCAACAGTAGCTTCCTAGTTCGCGCCAAAATTTATGTTTTTTTGACAAACAGGACATCATAGGGTACGCACGCGTCGCTGCACTCTTAGTGCGTGACCCCGTGCGAGTAGTTACGTAACTTTTTTGGTTCGAGGTAAGTGAATCTATTATTATTTTTTTCGTGGTTTTGCATAATGTTTTGTAGCATTTTGTTACATAAAATATTTGAACTGTATTTTGCATAAAAAATACTGGTTTTTATGTAATATTTACCAATACTTTTTGCACTTGTTGTACATAGGGCAAATACAAGTAACATTCGTACCCTTGTGAGACGCCATTTCCTGCGACAACTTGCAGTAGAACTAGTTCAAGATCACCAAAAACAACGGGTAAACATAAATGCAACTCCAAAACTAATAAAAAACGACTAGTGGAGGTCCATGATCTGCAGAACCAACCAGGCCCATCGACAGCCAAGCGTGGTCGATACAATATTTGCCCTAGGAGAGTGGATAAAAAAGTACCTACCAAATGCATAAACTGCACAAAATTTATATGCTATGCCCACTCTAGGGTCTTATGTCAAACGTGTGCTGAAAGTGATTCTGATTAGTTTGTTAGAATAGACATAGTTTGAACTTTGATCTCATGGTGCCTCAAAAGTACAATTTTAGAGAAGTATTTTATTTTCATTATTTTGATAATGTTCCTAGTAGTTTTTACGAATGTCGTTCGTTAGAAGTTTTAATATAAATATAGTATTTTCCTAATATTGAGCCCTTTATTTAATGCCATTAGTAGTTCAGCAGAAATATTCCTTGTAAATTGGGGTCAGTGGAGACCCCATGCGAGCAGTTGTGTGATTTTCTTCATGCGAGTAACTAAGGGTTAACACTTTCATTGCCGACGACGCACATGGGCACCTCCAGCTGCGGTGCGCAACTGCGTGTCGCATATATAATAATTATTATAGATAAAAATGGTGATAGCGGCAATCCCCCCTTTGTTTGGGAGAGGCAAGTTCAGATATTTAAGCGCCGTCTAGCCTGAGCTGAATGCTACGCCGTAGAGGGTCTACGGACGTAGATGTGCTACGGCGTAGAGGATCTGCGAAAGTAAATGTGCTACGCCGTAGAGGATCTACGCATGTCGATGTGATGCTATCAGAGCTATGTGCTGACATAATATGTATGTATTACTTTACTATGATGAGTGTTATCGTCGCACAATCGTCCATAGATGAAAGAAACACTAGATAGTGCATGCGGTGCTATTTGAACGGAAAGATTGTTGGAATGGTTTCAACCTTGATACTTATGAAACGCGTGTGCGTCCCTCCATCAGCTTCTTCAAAGGTAGTGCCAAAATTTGTCATTCTAAATCAATACCATTGTTATCGTGAAGCTATTAATTTAGTGAAATTCGTTCCCTGACTTGGAGTTATTAGGTACCTACCAAGGTAGGCTGCATCAGTATATAGCGAGGCAATGCGAAGAGCAGCGTTTTGAGGATGCTTCCGAGTTCCGACTGGTATTGATGGATCAGTTGACCTACTTTATTGTTCGCAACAGTCTGCAGTTAGCTCAATTGGAAATACTAGCACTAAGTTTCTAGTCTTTAATCGTAATTTTCTTTGTTACCCTAGCGATGACTGATCTGTAGGCCACGTACAGGCTAGAATAGAAAATTTAAAAATTATGTCATGACCTCATCGAATGCGTAAATTATTTGAAACGAATTCCTTTAACTTAAATAATTTACGCAATGTATTATGTACTATGCGTAAATTACGTATTTTTTCCCTATTCTACCTTAAACAAGCATCCCCGTGCTTGCAGGTGTTTCCGCTAATTGAGAAAAGGGTCAAAAAATAAATACGCTAAGGACTTTAATTTATTAAGTTGGTTTTCTGTCCCCAAGTTTGGTTTTACTTTGCAAAGTCAATGTTGGGTTCAAGCAGCCAACTTAAAGTTTCAGATTGTCGGGAATGGATCGCAAATATTTTTTAGGGTCCGCATGAAATTGATATTAACGGGCTTAGTGCATTAAAAGCACACTCTGCTTCGCTGGTCGTACAACGGACATGATGTAGGCGAAACTACAGCGGTTTCACTTCTATGTAAGTTCATATTTGCAGTGAAAGTGTGCTACGAGCGTAAAATTACTGAAAAGTAAGGCAGGGTAAGTAAAAACTGAAAAGTAAGTAAAGCATTATATTAGGTATAGATATGGATCAGTTGAGCTACTTGTAGATTGTTTGCAACAGTCTGCAGTTAGCTCAATTGTTTCAATTGTAAATACTAGTTTTAATTTAATTCTATTATTTGATTGTAATTTTCTTTGTTAATAAATAAATAAAGCATCTTTATAAGTGTATTTCAATAGTCATACATACAATTGAATGGCTTTAGTAATTACAATTCCCCTTGTCTTAAATATTTCAAAACAAATCAGTCTCGCATATCGATCAATAATTCTACCCTCACTTAATATCTCCGCTCCACCGACTCCCTTTCATTTTCCGCTCACAAAATAACATAAATTGGGGAACACATTTATTTTCATTCACTCGAGCATTAGTCATTGGTTTCGTTCACTCATTCTCTTTTCGTTCATTCGTTTTCAAAGGCAGCGCTTTGAAATTCGTGCATTCAAAGAAATTACGTAACAATATAATTTGTAACACAGTTGGAAAGATACAGTAGGAATGGTTGTTATGGAGCACTGGATAGTGAGGTTATCGAGACGCTCGCGACGTAAGAATCGACCACTTCAACTCAGCCCGTGGATAAGTTGACTTTTTTATAGTCTATAAACCTTCTTTTGACTACTATCTCACCTGATGGAAAGTGAAGAAATGTTTTGAACAGACCCAGGTTGTAATTGACCAGAAAAACAGCAGCACTAAAGGAACCTACCGGAGGAAGGGAGGCATATTCTTTCTGTGTATTTTAACACCTCCACTGCGGTCTTCAATCCACATGCCAAACGTGGTAGCTATGGTTATACTACCCTTTTTGAATAGGCACGTTCATCTGTGGACGTATTTATGTGGTGTGCCCATGAGAGACACCTAATACGTACGAGACTCTCGTTATGGACACCTAGCTAGTCTCGTAGTCTTGCAGTCTCGTAGAGTAAAAATCAATAAATTGAAAGATTAACAATAAAGTTAAAAAAATATTTACTTAAGTATTCATTGCTTAGTGCATAGTAATTGCCTAATGTCATTTGCATTTGTTAAAAACATTACGTCTATTCTTACAAGTATGACCTAATACAAAAGAGTAGTCATGGTAGTCAACATTATAAATCACAAGCAAAATAATATACGTCAAAGAGCAAACCATACCTTCATACCTATATTTAATCATTTTTAACTGACTTCGAAAAAAACAGAAGACTTGTTCGGCTGTGTGTATGATTTATGTTTTTATGTACGTTCGTTGATTTTTCTTTTATTTATGGACCGATTTCATTTATTCTTTTGCAGTTGTATAGAAGATCCCGAATTTGCACCATAAAAGTTTTATTCCTGTGGGATTAGTATTTAACTCGCAAAAATTAAAAGACAGTTTAAAATTAAGAGATTTGAAGTCTGTTTTTAGTTTTATCAAAACAATCAACATTATTTCTGTTTGGTTATCAAGGAAACTGTCTGTTTTTTGAGGAACGATACACCTTAAGCCACAATCTCCTAGCATAAGTACGTATTGATTGTACCACAGCTAATAAATACTTATGGCAGTAAGCCAACTAACTCCAGAAAAATATGTTATCAAATAATTGTTTACCGATCAAAGTTTAAACTGTGTCAACGAAAGTTTTTATTGTAACGTTTTGTTGGAGTTTCAAATTAGAAAGGAAAGGAACTTATGGGTAACAGATTTTGATATCAATTCGCTTTGAAAACAGTTTATCGGATTTTGTTCACTACACTTGTTTATTTATTCAGCGACTGTTGCCATACCAATAGTAGTAAATATTGTAGTCAATGACAAAACCATCTTACATTCAAAAACATCTTGCATTTCATGTACAGAGCTAAATGTATGGACTCACACTGGGTATGAATTTGACAATGAGGCTAAATCTTCGATAAAAGTAAAAAGAATTTTTTTACTTATATCGAAGGGCTAAATGTATTAAACGACATTCTTGTATATTTATAAGGTAAAGCTAATTGTATTAAACGACACCGGATAAGAATTTAATAAAGAGGCTAATTGTATGAAGCGACATTTTTATATACATAACGTCAGGCTAAATCATTTAACGTACGTTGGCTGTAAATTGTTGCTCCAGGAAAAATATTTTAAACGACTGTCTGGTATTTGGTAGTGATCTTAGGTACACAGTTCCTAAATTTGTCAATATTTTTTGTCACTTCATACATTATTAATATATGCAGTCCGAAAATGGGCCCAATAATGCGGTTGTATTAAGTGAGAAAAAAGTGCTTCGATCGTCACCAAACCAGCTCAAACGATGCAGAAAAATTCGCTGATTCCAAATATGTATAAAAGTCTATATCGCCCAGAGTGTCGCTTAATACAATTAGCCCGGAACTCGTCGATATAACGCTTTCAAGCAACACCGCATGCACTGTCTCGAGTTTCTTTCGTTCTATGGACGTTTCAGCGACTACTACAATACAATTGTCATAGTAAAGTCATTGGGTTAACATAATTCGGGTCAGAAGCCGTTCGCATGCTTTTGAATTGACAATGCTAGGCCTATTTTCATGTTGACCAATGAGGCGGTCATATATGGCCAAGTAGATGTAAAA
The DNA here is from genome assembly GCA_947086465.1 of Eupithecia exiguata. NCBI lineage: Eukaryota > Metazoa > Arthropoda > Insecta > Lepidoptera > Geometridae > Eupithecia > Eupithecia exiguata. The sequence goes on along the minus strand of OX352248.1, from coordinate 884,055 downwards.
TAGCAAATATATAATTTCTGATATATTTTAAAGCAGAATCAATAATTCATTTACACAATACACCTTATTTAAAAAACGCTGAAATTAATACCTAAGTAAAACCTAATAGAATGCTATAAATACGAACCGGGGAATTAATTCGATATTGTATTATCCCAAAACCGCTTAGAATTGGATTAAGTGGTTCTAATTAATAATGTAGCGGTATTGAGATATTGAGTCTATTCGATTGAATGGTTTTAGTAGCAGATGCGCGCGGGTTCTCTCATTTATTATCATCATAATGTCCTAGATATTAGTCCACTGACTGGAGATAGGGTCTTCAATACGCTGCATCTGTTCTACCTGCAGACTTTTGCAGGGCATCCACCTGGTAAGGTCCCCGAGGTGGTCGTGGCGCGTCACGTGTTTCTGGCGCGTCGCGAAGGAGGGTGCTCCACACCCCCCAGTGAGGGGCCCGATATCGGGCAGCCGTGGTGGGTTCATGGAAGAGAAAATCGTCCCCATGTTCCCACCACAAGCGGCAGAGTTTGAAACACCCTGAGGGTTTTAGTGGGTTGGAGTCCCACATAATCGTACTGCCTCCCCGTGGCTGTACGATATGCGTGCGCATTTCCCTCAGGATAATAAAAAAAAAAAAAAAAAAAAAAAAAAAAAGGCATCCACCTGCCCACAGGGTGTCCTAAAATACAGCGGCTGTCGGTTATTCGAAAAATATGACCGTTCCACAGGTCAACCAGAAAATTAACTTAACATTGTCAATTCAAAAACACACGAACGCCACCTGGAGGTATCACGTAGAAACGTCTTCAACATAACAGACTCCATAATGACGATCATCATCAGTTCGGCCGGACATTATGATGAAGCGGAGTGAAGCGGATGCGGTGTACCGAAGGTGGTGATGATGCGGAGTTATACGGATGCGGTGTGCCGAAGGTGATGATGATGCGGACTGATATGGATGCGGTGTACCGAAGGTATTTCAATATTTTTATTTATTGCATAGTGTATTTTAGCGATTAGGGGTTTGAATAATGTTCACAGTACGTACCTACTCATTTAGGGTGATGCAATGGAAGACTGGCCAGTATCATGCTTTTGTACTTAGATGAACTTACTCAATATTATGCTACAAGGCACTTATTAATATATATTACGACTGGCTAAAAGTATTGTTAAAAAAAGAAAAAGGAAAAGTCAAGTTTGCAAAAACATTTTTTTATGAGCAGAAGCCAAACTACGAGTAAAAGCTGTTTTAAGTTTGGTTACAAACATGTTTTTTTTTTCGGGACATTTTAAGTTTTCTGGGACTTTATTAAAAAAAGTTACCGCCATCTAGTTGGGGTAGGATTGGTGAATTTTTAATTTTGCGGCGGCATAACCGGGTTTTCTTTTTATCTACATATAGTTGGGTATTTGCGAGGCTGTTCATTAATTGTTTGGAAAAAAAGTAAATTCCATATGATTTTTTCTATTTTGTATTGTGTTGTTTATTTACTAACCAGGGTAAGGATACTGTTAGGATATTGTTATATTTTATTTTGCTGTAATTGTATAAAATTATTATTTTGAATGCAAATACCTACTACGAATTACTACCTACGAAATGAAGTATCACGTAAGTAGGTATGTAAAACCAGAATACTTAATTAAATAAAGTGGGATTTACATGAACCGGTACTGATGATATGGTGGACCGGTGATGATGATAATGAAAAAAACACTTACACCTATAATGAAGTATTATAACATCGAAATATTTACCATAAACATCTACTAAGTACCTACCTAATTTGCGTTGTTGTCAAACTCGAAACAGCGAAAATCTCACCACACTGTCGCGGTAAAAGAGATTTTAGTACACGGCTTAGAAACTCTCGTTCAGAACATTAGCCCCTAAAACTTAGGTTTCAAACCATATATTTAATTCAGGCTTTAAGACATTGGAAGTAAAATGGCTCCCCGGGAGCAAACGGAGTAGGGTACCTAGTCGTTAGCAAAAACTTAAACTTTAGCGTTAGCGCTTAAAGTGAAGACGGTAGCCAAAGAGTTATTATAACTGGACTCTAAAATGGTACTTACCCAGCTGTTCTGTACTTAATATAATATTCAGACTGACGATAACAAAATATAATAAAGGCCGTTTCTGTACATGTCCAAAATTGGGCTATAATGGAGTCTATAACACCTAAGTTAGCGCCCACGAGTTGACAAAACACTATCGCCTGTCATGCCTATTGATAAAAAGACGCACCAAAACCCCTGGGACTACGTTGGTAAGTTGGGTTTATAGGGTCTATACTATACCTATGTAAATAAAAAATTCTATTTTGAATGATTGATTGTATGATAAAATTTTAAGGTTTTATGTACGATGGCTTACGCACTTTAATATAGTGCGTAAGCCATCGTACATAAAACCTTAAAATTTTATCATACAATCAATCCCAACTCTGGATAACCACAAAGAAATGAAATTTAAAAAAACAATCTTTTAAAATTTTGCCGTTTGTGTTAGGTTAGGTTTACATTTCCACTAACAAAATTAACTTTACCACTTTAAATAAATTGCAATTATCGTAATTATCGACTTCTACGCCTCTTTGCTTACCCCTGTCAGCTATCGTCCGATGCCGTAACATAACGATCAGAAACCACTCTTTCCATGCCATGGTAACTCCAGGGTTAAAGAATTTCGCGTCTCGTAGTCAAATAGCGGCTGTAGGATGCTTTTTCAACTGATTTTTCAGCAAACCCCCGGGGGCATTACGACAAGAATTGAATGAATTTAATATCAACGTAAGGCGGGCTTTTGTCCCGGTTTGTATAGGGTACCATAGAATTTGGGTACTAAACTGAAAGTCTAATTTCTGTCCCGAAATAACTTTAATTGAAATTTTCATGTTGAAGAAAGTCTTTATGTTCAGATTGTACTTAAAAGTTTGTATGGATGGATGTATAGGTTACTTCTTTACGCCACTACTGAACTGATTGGGTAAATTGTTTCCATGGCAACCAGCTCGTGCAAATCCACGGGCAGAAACTAGTTTGTACATAATTTTCTTTCTCATTTTACACACTCACTATCAACCCCGCCCGCGCGTCATGACCTCTGACCAGTCAGATGCCATGACCTTGGCAAGACAGAAAGCCAGCAATCTATTATAGATTGTTGGTTACCGTCTTGTATCCCACATCCAAATCCTTCACTCTTGACTTTTTCCATTAAATCGCGTCGGGAATTCTCCGAGCAGTTTTTTAACGCGTCTATCGCGAGATTCCAAATAACTTTTATTTGACATACTCGTACACTTGCACATACAATACGATTCATCATCATCATCAGCCTATATTGGCCCACTACTGGACATAGGCCTCCCCTAATGAGCGCCATAGCGCCCTGTCTTCAGCTTGCCGCATCCAGCATCTGCCAGCAGTCTTCCGCAAATCGTCATCCCACCAGATCGAGTCGCGGTCTCCACTCAAGAACACGTTTCCCCAGCGATCGTCGGTTCTTCTCGAGATATGATACAATACGATTATTTATAGGCAAATCAGCGAGTACGAAAATAAAAACTAGCTAGTCGAATAGTTTCCAAACGGGAATCAGAAAATTTGCCAAATCTTTTCACGGTTACGCACATATTCAGCGGCACCATATACCAACTTGGAATACAGGCTGGTATTTAGTACTAGCTTTTTGAGTTTGCAGAGAGGCATTCGGTTACATCCAACAAAATAAATTCGGGTAGACAGTTGAGTTATTGAGCGTTACTGATGAAATGGGATATTGCTTCGTCGACGTGAAACGTGTTACGTGACGTGATAACGAACACTTGTTAAATATAGGCCGCCGATGTGTTCTAAACCAGCTTTTTCCCGCTGCTTGGCTCAAGTCACGTCAAGTCAAAATTACCCTTTACACTATACTAGCGGTCCGCCCCGGCTTCGCACGGGTATATTCTATAGCCTATGTTCATCAAGGATAATGTAAGATTCTAATGGTGAAAGAATTTTTCAAATCGGTCCAGTAGTTTCGGAGCCTATTCAATTCAGACAAACAAACAAATCTTTCCTCGATATATTTTTATTATATAGTATATAGTATATACTAGCTTCTTAAGTAATTTTCTATTTATTCACGACTTCTATGGCGCAGTGGACGAAGGTCCGTGTGCGATGCAGGTTGCGGGATCGATTACCGCCTTGGGACAAATGTTTGTACGTCCTACAGACATAAGTACCGGGTGTTCTGCTCGTTTTCTTTTTCTAATAAAAAAAGTATCTATATGAGTAATACAATGGATCAGTTGAGCTTCCTGTAGATTGTTTGCAACAGTCTGTAGTTATCTCAATTGTTTCAATTGTAAATACTACTTTTAATTTTATTCTATTATTTGATTTTCTTTGTTAATAAAGATAACTTAATATAAGTAATGTATTGTATTCAACAACATAATAATTTATAACGCACACTAAAAATTACGATATTCTATAAAAAACAACAAAACATTGACTGAACAAAACAAATTTTATATTTAAAGTAATATTAAAATCCTCTTTAAACTCCCGCTTGGCATAACATCAAGCAACGCGGTGAAGTTATCATAAACTTAATTCCCGGTTAGAGACTGCTTCAGTTTTAAAGTGCATTCCGTTTACCTTTAATAAAGGTTTTGAAGTCTTGCAAAACTATGCAATGTTCGAGAGAAAGGAAAAGGAATTTATTTTATAACTTGGCAGACACCCGGCCGCGTGACTAGATGAGTGATTTGCAAATATGAACTTAGAAACTTGAAGATTAAGATTGATTATGCAACTTAGTAATAAGGTAAAAATGTTTATTAACAAAGAAAATTTCAATAAAATAATAGAATTAAATTAAAACTATAGTATTTACAATTTAAACAATTGAGCTAACTACAGACTGTTGTGAATAATCTACAGGTAATAAGTGCACTCATAGAAGCTTAGATGATAAAACTTTTCAGGTTAATTATTCTGTTCAAGAAAGGTTCAAGGTACATCAACACAAAACTAATTTCCAAAAATGTCTTACCTTGTCTGGTACTCGAACACACCAAACTCAAAATAAATATCACCCTGTATTTTATGTTGCCGATCTGTAGAGTCGGTCATAAGAGTAGAATCTATAGAATAAATAAATAAAATCAGTTGAGCTACTTGTAGATTGTTTGCAACAGTCTGCAGTTATCTCAATTGTCTCAATTGTAAATACTAGTTTTAATTTAATTCTATTATTTGATTGTAATTTTCTTTGTTAATAAAGATGTATATTATTTTAGAATTAAACTTTATTCAAAATTCAAAATTCAATAACTTTATTTCTTTAGGCTTACAAAATAAGCACTTAGACAAGTCAAACTTTATACATAAACAGTTTTATAGATTATCAAATAAGAAACAAAATGTCATTGATTTTGTTCGCTTCAATTTTTTTGTCCACTAGTGGAAGAAGCGAAAATTCTGTTTAAGGTAGTTTTTCTAAGTCTGAATTTAACAGCAGAGGCGATTTTTAAATACTTATTTATTTCGAATAAGTCTGTCCACAAATAAATAACAGAGCATGCCTACATTTAAATTACTCAGTTGGCTGAAACGGTGTGTTTCTTGACACTTCTTTTAATGTACGGTTTGGATTGTGCCAAACCACAGCCGTTAAGTTTTTGTGCCATATTCTTTGATTTAAGTCATTTTTATGCCAAATATACAGCTTTAACTGTGCGTCGGTAACTATCAGCTGGACGGACCAGTGAGTGTATATCATGCTTTTTTCGCTGCTCATTAGCTGCATTTTAATTACGAATAAATAAAACCGGCCAAGTGCGAGTGACTCGCACACGAAGGGTTCCGTGTCAAGAAACCATAATCAACAGTTATTTTAACTATTGATAGCAGAAAGCCGTCATGACACGGTCACCCACCAGGGCCAAAATTTTCATACACTTTTGCATACAATTTGTTTTCTCAAGACCTCCTCAAGAAGAGGTGAAAAATAGAAGTTAAGAAAATAAATATAAATTAATAATGCTTGACAATCACACAGCATGTTCTAGCCCTGAGCTAAGCAGCTTGTGTTATGCTTACAAAATAAGCACTTAGACAAGTCAAATTAATACAACAAACAGCTTAATAAGTAGTAATTACTATCAAATAAGAAAAGGTATTATTTTATTTACTTCAAAATAGTAATAAGTAATAGTAATAAGTAATAGTAATAAGTAATAGTAATAAGTAATAGTAATAAGTAATAGTAATAAGTAATAGTAATAAGTAATAGTAATAAGTAATAGTAATAAGTAATAGTAATAAGTAATAGTAATAAGTAATAGTAATAAGTAATAGTAATAAGTAATAGTAATAAGTAATAGTAATCAGTTTATTTTCAGAAAAAGGTTATAAAGTAGGTACATGCTTAGTATCGTAATTTCCTTAAATTAATTATTTTATTCTAACAAGCAATTTTATCTTATGATACTTAAGGTATAACACGTGCTTCGGATTAGCCTTTGAGAACAGCGGATAATGCTACCTAACTCTTACCAACTTAAACTTGTATGAAGATGTTAGGGCTCTTATTTCCGGCTCTTTAGGGTTAGATCTGTCAGTGCATTATTTATGTTTTCGAATACTCCTACAATTTTTACAGCATACATTTTATGAACCATTGAGCTCTCCTAAATTATTAAATGCTTTATAACTAGTTACAACTAACGTACAACTACTTGCCCATATACTAAGAACAAACCAAAATACATGTAATTTATCTAGCTGCAGGTCAAACAAACATAAATTAGGATAATAGGCCAAGTTTTTAGTGTATCCGGGTTATATCTCTTTGTAGATGGGCCGCGAGACATAACGCCTCGGATCTGCAATTACTGACCGCACCTAAATCTTGAGGAGTTAGGGAGGCCACAGGAATAGAGGCCTTTATTACCTTTAATTCGTAACGAATACATCCGACAGACGACAGAGAACCAAATTTATCGACATAGCTCGACATAGCAAGCTGAAGTGGCAGTGGGCCGGCCATATGTCGCGAAGAACCGACAACCACTCGGAAAACGTGTTCTTAAGTGGAGGTCGCGACTCGGCAAACGTAGTGTAGGATGCCTTCTGACCAGGTGGGATTTTAAGACCACTAATGTACCTATATTCATAGACATAAGCATTGTCATTCATTCATAATCTTTCAGCCTGATAAGGGACGGACGTACCTACCATGTAGCAATATCATACAGACCATCTTCGGAATTTTGTTATATGATAAAATATAGATATGCATTCAGTAGTTTCATTTGAGAATCGCTAGTTCAGTTATTACTGAATATAGAATTCCATCAGCTAAAAGGTTTTGCATTGAATTAGGCCGCTCTCCCGCTGTTTCGTGGCCCCAACCTGTCCGAAATTAGGCCTTCATCCCCGTGGCTGAAAACCGGGTAGGAGACCGGGTTTTTGGCCACGTCCGCGGCAACCACTGAACGGAGACTATTCATGACTACATGATATAGATAGGATATGATATTTGATAATAATTACTATTTATAAAGCTGTTTATGTATAAAATTTTACTTGTCTAAGTGCTAATTTTATAAGCCTATAGAAATAAACGTTAATGACATTTGACTTTTATGAAACTTGGTCAGATGAGGATGTATGGAAAGACAGTAAATGTTTTAATGGGTTTGTCGCTTGTACAAAACTTTTCATAGATCGTGATTTGAAAAATAAGTACCTACATATTATAAACTGCGATCATAGGCAACGGGATTGAAAATGGGGTCATCTCTCAGTTAGAATATTATCTGCTGTGCGATTACGATAAACCACCCATCCTATTCTATACATTTGAAAGCCATATCAATGGCCTGGAAAGCACTTTTATTCGCCTTTGCCATACAATTACGAAGGCCATTAAAATGGCTATCAAATATCAATACAGGATGGGTGCTTTTCGCGTAACTTCACAGCTGACCAGCATAGCCAGGTGAGATGAAGTCATTCTTAATCCCATTCCTTGCGCACTTAGGTTGTACAAAGGCACTTTATACACAGAGCGTGGGCGGAGTCGCAAGAGTTCGTTTTTCAAAGAATTGTTTTCCTATCTATCATCCTCGTATAGTAGACAAGGTAAGTATTTCCCGGGGCGACTGTATCACCTTTTCCCGCCATCATTCCCGCAGCGGCCGTAAAAGAAATATGTCCGAACGTTAGTGTGAATGGGCCATAAATGTAAATCTGCCTTGTTTTGTTAATTCTACTTAAGCTTGACTATATTTACTCAATTTACTTATGTATCTATTTTAAGATTAACTGTTTTTGATAATAATAATATGTTTCCTTGACGAAGGTATTTTTAAATAACTATTTCTATTTTCCTACCCTTTTCTAGCTTTTGTAATCCCAGCCAAGTGCTCGGCCACAGTGGCCAGTCTTAACGAAAACTAGCCAGATGCACAGGGCATATTATAGTGCACGAGTGTGTGCGCAAACACAGGTGCACTCACTATTCACAAACTCTCTTAATCCGATGAGAAAATGTCAGACTCACACGACCGGAGAGAGGTCAGTGGCAGGACCAACGGAGGTATAACACCGCCACTTCCTGACTCCAGGCTGTTACTGTGTTTTTTCTTGCCTTATGGTAGGTACATGAAAGCGAAGTCGAGTGCGAAAGCTAGTGTTATCACAAAAAGCTTAGAAAAGCTCTCCGCATAAGGGTCCACCGAGCAAAACCTACAATTATAACCATTACTAACACACCATTACCCTCACCCGAGAGCCCTAATCCCATAAAATAGCGTCTGTTTTCCCTTGACAATCGCGAAGACATAAGGTGGTTTTTAGCTTGATTGATGAGTTAATTTCGGGTACTGTTGTATGCAATTAAGAAGGTTGATTGACTCAACCTTTGTCTAGGGCTCTTGAGATCACCTCTTTTGGCGCCAAGTTGGGTAAATTGGGCGAGTTTGGGAAATTACCCTACGTACCCTGCTCTGGGGGTTTTTTACTTATAAGGTACTAGCAGCGCCTCGCGGTTTCACCCGCGTAGTTCCCGTTCCCGTGGGAATTCCGGGATAAAAAGTATAATCTCTGTGCCAAATTTCATTCAAATCCGTTCCGCCATTCTGGCGTGATTGAGTAACAAACATCCATCCAAACTTTCACATTTATAATATTAATGGGATTCCATGATGTTTTTAAAGGTTTTGTGTAACCTACTATTGGGCCTATCGTAAGACTCCAAACCGCGTCACCTACCAAAGTAAAATCAGCAACTTCCGTCTGTGTCCGAATCCGCCAGCCACTGTGATGATTATGGCATAATCCCGCCGTGTTTAGCCCCTAAACACAGCTGATCATACCTCCTCTAAACTTTAGGGGAGGTATGATCAGCAGTGGACATATGAATATGCCAATTGGTATGCCTACATTTTTTTTTTTTATTCGGAGAATAAACAGTTGTAGATTACTATTTATGTAAACTTACGACTAAACTATTAACTATTAATATATCCTCATAAACCTAAGTGTCATCCCAATCGTAACATGAAAGTGCTTTATTTATTTTAGACTACTACTTATTTATTACTAGCGACCCGCCCCGGTTTCGCACGGGTACATGTATTAAACACAATAAACCTTGCTTTTGAATCATTCTTTTAAAAAAAGCCGCATCCAAATCCGTTGTGTAGTTTTAAAGATCTAAGCATACATAGCGACTCGGCAAACGTAGTGTAGGACGCCCTCCGACCAGGTGGGATGACGATTTGCGAAAGACTGCTGGCAGATGCTGGACGCGTCAAGCTGAAGACAGGGCGCTATGGCGCTCATTAGGGGAGGCCTATGTCCAGCAGTGGACTGATATAGGCTGATGATGATGATGATGAAGCATACATAGGGACAGATAGCTTGAAGCGACTTTGTTTTATACGATGTAGTGATCAGGACTCATGGAAACTTATTTGGACGCGATTAATTTACCTTCTTACGTATTTCTTCGACTGAATAACTGCCAAGGAATGAAAGAAATAGTTGAAAATAGATGAAATTGAAAGTAAAGTAGAGTTGAAGTAGCACCCAGAGTGCACTTAGGGACATCTCAGTAGAGCCATTTATTTTATTTCAGCTGAAAATGCAAGATTATCGCGAAAAAACTGGAAAATGCGAGTTTTCTCGGAGTACGTTCTGTAGAGTAGTGCTTTTATGAAAGCCGGAAATTTGTTTACTTAATACGAAATGGGATGATTCTCGAAGCAGGCGGATCGAAGTTGGTTCTACGGTTTTTTTACTTGTTTAATTCTTCGAAAAATTTGAAGTAAAGAGAAACTTAATAACACCTTATTTTTTACTTGATGATAATAATTTCTAACTTAAAGTTTGACTTGTCTAAGTGCTAAAGAAATGCCTCAAGGATGAGATTGTTGACCTTGTAGACTCGACTGTTTTCCTAGGGTTATATAATATATATTATATATGTTGCTGATAACAGTTGATACTTTTAAGTCTACCCACATAGCCGTTTGACATAACAACATTGAGCCTTCTAGTTTTTCTATATTTTCATGGTGTTTAAAAACAAATTATAAAATCAATATTATTAAATTTATAAATTCAATTCAGAGTTCAGATTGTTATTGTTATTTTATGAACTAAAAAGAACATTTTCCGACTGTTTTTGTCTAAGCTATCACAATAATACATTTTTAGTTTTTCTCATCTAGAGTAAAATACCGTATTCTCTATACCTACCTCAACAAACATGGCAACATTGCGTATGAAACCTGTTTGCTCAATAAATCTGTCTCATCCAACAGAAGTTCGTCACGCGATACTGAAACTGAAAGTCATTTGGACGCATTTGAACGCTATTGCTCAGGGCACGCATACTTCTAATGATGTCAGTAGATTTTTCGATACTAGATTCTGAACGCGACTTACCTCATATGGTATACCTACGTACTTGTTCAAAATTATTGATAATGAAGTAATCTCTTGTTGCCTGCTCAGTTTGAATCCAATCTGAGCGGGACAGCACGAGAGATGTCGTAAATACACACACTGTATCTACCAGCCCACGGATAAGCTGCTTAGTACCCACTGTTTATAACTGTGTTTCTGTTGTTTTAACTAGTTTTACTAGACCTTATTTAAGTTGTCTCTTTGTGTACTTTACTACACATACAGAGAATATACCAGGGATATATTCTAGGTATGTATTTGTTAACAAAGAAAATTACAATCAAATAATAGAATTAAATTAAAACTAGTATTTACAATTGAAACAATTGAGCTAAAACAATTGAGATAACTGCAGACTGTTGGAAACAATCTACAGGTAGCTCAACTGATCCATATCAATACCAGTCGGAAGCGTGCCCAAGACGCTAGCTGCATTGCCCCGCTGTATGGCAATGCTGATGCGCTGCGCCAGATACTCACCAGCTCTCGGGTCACGCGTCGCTTCGACCGACACGCTCAAATAATTTTTTGAAACCCGGAGAGTCTCGGTACCCCACGGTTTTTTTGTAAATTTAGCTATAGTCATTGTGCCTTAGGGTGTCCCTTAAATTTCAAGTTCGATATTTTTTTACGCATACCTTCTTAAAAGTTTCGTTATAACCCTATGTACCTACTGACTTTTTATGTGTACTTTGTAACACAACAAAGTCGCTTCCCGCTGTTTGTCTCGTATGCTTCGATCTTTAAAATTACGAAACGGATTTTGATGCGGTTTTTTTAATAGATATAGTAATTCAAGAGGAAGATTTATATGTATAATACATGCACGCGTGCGAAGCCGTGGCGGGTCGCTAGTTGTTTAATAAACTATTTCAGTGTGAATAGGCTACTTGACTACTACTGGGAAGTCGTATTAGTTATAAAAACTAATTTTAAAGTTTGAATAAAATAATGGCGCGTTAAAACGACATGTCATGTCATGACTCCCGTGCTCTGAGGAATGACGTCACACGCCACACCACACCTAACAAAAAGAACTCATTAACACTGTAATCTGTGATAGTGTGACGTCACCAGCAATCCAACCAACGCAAAGCGTTTTCGGTCACGTGATCATATAAAAAAATGTGTAATTTTTATCCCGTTTTTTTTTACCTAAAATAGTCATATTTTTAATAAAAATCACCTGATTACGCTTGGTTGCGTTGTCACTGACTAGGATGAAAACAATTTAGAACTTATTTTTAATGTAGTCACAAAGCCTATTGTCTAGCAATATTTATTTATTTATTTAATGCGTTTGCTACACGTACTTTTCGTGTGAAAATATGCCCTTCAAAAACCTCCACAAACATTTGGCTTCGCAGATAAAACGAGAGAAGTTCTGGCACGCTCGCTGGTAATTAATCTAAGTCAAATCAGACCCGGATATCCGGCAGGCACACCCACTTACAAACTGCTACTATTCTATTTTACGTACGTATATGGAGTATTCTTTAGGGTGAGTTTACGGTGGGAAGAAACAGCGGGGTGACTCTTTTTTGCTTATAAGCGGAGAAAAATCTTTGCGTTCTGTCAGGCGGTACGGTGCGTACTGTAACACACAGAAAGCGTTCATGCAATCAGTACAATGTTTGTGACGTGTCCAAGAGTCCTGTAAGGTCTAAAGGAAATAAAGCACTTTGAATTTTGAATTTTGAATGAAGGGACTCTCAAAGAGCTACAAGAGGAATTTAATAAGAACATAGCGTCAATATAAAAATCAAAAACCCTTTATTTTCATTACTACAATAAATATACACTTATAAAAAAGGTCAAATTTTTACAATTAAACACCGGCACGAAAATATCGTGATATTTTAAATTTCTGTCGCTTCGGTGTGTATGTATGTATGTAAACTACATACATAGTAGTAGTATTATAAATGTGTATGTAGACTAAAGTAAAGAACGACAAAGAAACCTTCAGCCTGTTAGCTGTTATTTTTGAGTCGGAGCAAAACCCGTCCCAAGTTTTTTTATCCTCCAGATAATCAAATATTGTACCCGGGTTCTACCCGACGCTGCCAGGCTGATTAACTTTTGATTGCTGTCTCAACAGCAATTGCTGTCTTTAACATCTACTACAACGTTTCTTGTCAATAAATACTAATGATAGTGACAGCAATAACGACAAGGAATCACTACAACAATCGTTATGGAATAGTGTTAACGGTAGGAAAGATTGGTACCTTAACTAACACTTTCATCTAATCCTTTCATTTCTCTCCTAGGAGAGCGATGCGTCAAGGGCCATGAAAATATTTTTAGAATTTTTGAGGCACGAATTTTTGAGTTCGTCGAGGGCAGCTCCAAAGCAGCGTGTAGCGCCGCGCCGGCGCGGGCACGGCGAGGCGGCGGCGACTGTGCGACCCGCCGAGCCCGGCACGCAGTGAATGCGATATACTAATAGGGTCTTTGTTACGTTATTGATGACATCTGTGGCGCGGTGAGCAAATGTCTGTCTGCGACGCAGGAGGTTGCGAGTTCGATTCCCGCCTTGGGAGAAATGTTTTTACGACCTGCAGATATTTTTTCCGGGTGTTCTGGTTGTTTTCTATGTATAATAAAAGATATATATCTGTGTATTGCATTTTATTATATATATCAGTTATTTAGTATCCATAACACAAGCTCTGTTTGGCTTGGGGCTAGATAATGTTGTGTGAATTGTCCAGCATTATTTATTTTTTATTTATTTATTTACTTACAATGACTAAAACTCAATAGGTACCACTTTAAAAAACTCACAAAGTGCTTATTTCCTACTTTTATCTTACGCACTTTGTGGTAAGTCAGAATGCGGTCAGCCGTCCGGTTGGCAACAGTCTAAATATTTACTACGAGAAGAAAGTTTTTATAAACACTACGATGCGGTTGCCGACCAACTACTCCGGTCGTTCGAAGCACTGCGGCCGGCCCAAAGTAATGGTCAAGCGTAATCGCAACCGCATGCTACGGATAGCCGCCGGACGGATGACCGTGTTCCGGGTAACCGCATTGTGAGTTTAACTACGCACTATGCGGTTAGCCGGAACGAGCCTTAGACCTAAAAAGAATCTTGAACAATTCATACTAAGTTCCCAAAAAAAATTGATTTCGGCGGGACAAATCTCAGTCGAAAATCTCTGGGCCTTCTTACGGACTGTAGCGCCGTAAATTCATACTATATCAGCGCAAAGCTTTCACGTCATCTTAAGAATAAGCAAAATTTTTGCGATCTGATTACTAGATGTAGAAAAAAGCAAACAAAGCCGCGAGCTAGAACTCCGTAGATAACAAATAGTAACAATATTTTTCTGAACGCATCCGTCGCCATGATAAAAAGTAACCTATGGCAGATAGGAGGCAGTGGCAAGAGCGCCATTTTACTGTGTCTTATTTTACGACCGTCATATTATACGTGACGTCATCAAGTGTACGACACGTAAGGACGTACTTAACTGAAATCGCGACAAAGATGAACAACAGGAAAATCAAGCCGGCGGAAAAAATAATGGCTCTGACATTGGGACAAAGGTTTGTATGGAAAGATACAGCAAGCTACATGATCTAACTATTTGTTGAACCAGAGTCGAGGCTCAAATTTAAAATGAGTTTGAATAATCTGAAAAATCGCGCAATTTTTCTCGTTTATCGAAAACAATCACTTTAATTTACTCAACTTTAATATCCGCTGCTGAAATACTTTTTCCGTTTCGAACTACCTAGTACAGGAGTCTCGGATCAATTTATTATTTTGTATCTATAATTGTCTACACTAATAATAATACTATTATAAAGAGGAAAGATTTGTTTGTTTGTTTGTTTGAATTGAATAGGCTCCAAAACTACTGGACCATTAGAATCCTACATTATCCCTGATGAATATAGGCGATAGAACATACCCGTGCGAAGCCGGGTCGCTAGTATCACATAAATGATTTTTCATTATTTATTGTTGAATGTTCTATGTTTTAGTTGATAATAAAAATAATATATTTATTTATTTAAAAAAGTTGTTATATATTAATGTTTATAGTATCTTAAATCCTAATTTAGGTTTATGAAGACACTAGAGTTCTCATCAATACATACTTAATTCTAATTTCTACGCTAGTAGTGTGTGTAGTAGTATGATGGTTGATGGTAAGCATCGTGACATACTTCTAGCGGTCAGATTTTCATTTAGTTAAGTTTTCAATCATCAAAATAAACGTAAAATATAAGAATGAAAATATTTAGTAGTGAAAAAATACCTATCAATTCAAGACGTCAACAAGTTTCGTCTCTCTACGAGACATCATGGACACCACAATACTCGACCTTAACACTGAGAGTCCCACCAGAGATGTTGCCACTCCGAGCTCCGCGTGCCAAGTGAGAGTTGATGTCTTGCTTTGGGGTATATTTGTTCATTTTGTAGTTGGCGTCGTTTTTCTTCAACAACGTGGACTACATTTTGTTAGAACTTATCGGAGAAAGTTTTTTTTTTCGCGGAATTGTTACAAAATTTATTTTCACCCTTTTATTTTGGAATGGATTTCCGCTAAGTAACGCCTGAATCTATTATTTATCTTAAAATAAACGTAGGTTTCTATGGATAAACAATCTTAAATCAGGTGGGTCTGCTTGTTCAATTTGCAGTAGTATTTTTTATTGTACATACGAGCTAGATACTCTTGCTGCCGACTGTACTACTACCGGCACGCTACGTGATGTAACGTCCAATGCGTCGAAGGCTACGCTGTCCTTTTATACAGCAGAAGCTGGTAAGAAAACTTTCTACATCATCGTGTAGCAGTTTGCTTTAAGCTTGCAATGAATACAAGCATCAAGCAAAAGCAGTGTATTTTGAAACACTTCGTTTTGGTAACAAACGTAAATGTTCAGATCAAAAAAATCATAGATCGCACTCTTAAGAGAAACTTAAAGTTTCCTACTTTTTGTTAAAACTAGAAGGAATATGAAAAGTTCTAAAAAAGAGTACATCCGATGCAGAGGATTGATGATTGGAATAGGTACTTGAAAGCAAATTTGTCTTCAATCTCATTTGTAAACCAACATTATTTAAGTTTTAATCGGTTGCCTTGTGAAGATATTTTTTTCCCAATTATATTATAAGATATAAAGATTATTTTAGTTACGTTTTAAGTGCAATAAAGTGTTCATTCATTCATTCATTTTAATTCAACTTGCTATTTGCTAAGAAACGTTTTCTACTAGGTCTCCTGCACTATTGTAAGGGAAAAGAGATTTTATTTTGGCATCGCGCCGACTACGACTCTGACAACACAAATACGGGACAGCATCGTGCGACTGATAGCGTTTCACAAGCATCATGTTCTTATTTTTAGGGTTCCGTACCCGAAGGGTAAAACGGGACCCTATTACTAAGACTTCGCTGTCCGTCTGTCCGTCTGTCACCAGGCTGTATCTCATGAACCGTAATAGTAAGACAGTTGAAATTTTCACAGATTATGAATTTCTGTTGCCGCTATAGCAACAAATACTAAAAAACAGAATAAAATAAATATTTAAGGGGACTCCCATACAACAAATGTATTTTTTTTTGCCGTTTTATAGATAATGGTACGGAAGTATACTTACAAAACTGTGATTCTAACACGGAGGAAGAATCACCCTTCATAGAAACGTAAGTTTTACACCCTTATATCACAGACCCCCTTTTCACCTAAAGCACAAAAAAATCAATGTACATTGTACATATTTAAACAACACAGAAATAATTTTTTTTGTCTCTTTTAAAGATTCCTCACCCATAGACAGTAGAAAATTTAGTGAAGTACGTTATCTCTGGCTTTAGTTAGGTCGAAACCAAAATTATGTATTTAAAAATAGAAAAATCTGGCAAATTAGAATTGAATTGTTGGGCAACTTGAGAAAGGACTCGTTCTGAAAAGTACCACACACACAATGCCTATTTCTGCCTCTGATCGACACCAGCTCGCCATCGCATAGAGGCGATGATGGATCAAACAAGGTTGGCATTTGATTGTCCCAACACTAAATACTATAGAATTAGAGTTAGTATGACCCATTTATTTATGAATGGTAATTCTTGTCATTATGTTTAAGTTAAATTAAAGTTATATTATGTCTCAGATCTCACTTAGGTACGTTTACTGTTTGTGTTTTATATGATAAGTTGTTAAGTTGAGTAAAAATTTTGTGCACCCTGCGGCTTCCCATAAGTGTGAAAACACATAGATTATAAGATTTTGTAGTGTAATATTTAACCTTCATGTGATTTTCACGTAGGATGCCCTTTTGTAAATAAATAAATAAAGAGCATATCGCCATCACTCGCACCCCACCTCACTCCACTATATCGCACTTATTCATATATTGGCTTCACTTAGTTTTTATTGCTTTCAATGAATAGCAATGCGTCGATTCTGTTTCTGCTTTATTAATATTGAGTATCCACTTATAAACAAGTACTACGAAATATGTATGTGTTCTTTCATGCCAATTTTTTAACTGATTTCAAATATTCAAAATGAGGAGTTTTAATGCTAGGTTGTATTTTTTTTTATGTATTGTCGTCGATTTCTCCGACATGCAATTATGGAACGATTTAAAAATTTTGTTCGCTATTGTATAGAAAATTGATAATCTTCAACCCATCTGGCTGGAGGGCGTCCTACACTAAGTTTGATGAGTCACGGTCTCCACTCAAGAATAAGATTTTTTTTTTTTTAAACAGCAAATTATATAATATTGATTCATGAAAAAAAATTAAGAAAATGGATATACACTATAAATGGATCGTTTTCTGTTGATCTTGCAACACAATACATTAAGAAAGAAAATATAAAGAACATAATATAAAAAATATTAGGAATAAGTATTACTCAAAAAAACCTTTATAACTTAGGCAAGTACCTACACATTGTATTTGGTATAGGACCTTGTATTTATCTAAGTTACACTTTACTTACTCTAAAAGAACCGTTGCTTATTCAAGTCTTTCAAAAAGTTTGCTTGTTTTGTAAAGTTTACAAAAAGGTTTCTCCGGTTTTTAGAAATCTCGCTGTAATTAAAATTGTTTTTACTTTGTTTTACTTGAGTTCGAACCCTAAAACGACACTTTAAGGCTCTATCTCGTAGGACACCATGGCGGCGCCCCCGGACGCGCTACCGTGGTGTCTTGAGCTCCCAAGCGAGAAAGGATTGTCAGTTTCAAAATGGACGTCGAAGAGTTAACAATTCTTTTGTTTTTTTCTTCTTTCTTCGTACGACTGACGGTGGAGTGAGTGAGACACAAAATAGCTATACATATTAGGAATGCCGGAAAAAATCAGTAGAAGAAAATGATGGCTGTCAGCTCTGGGCTATTGATGATTTTGGGGGGCAAAACTGGAATAACCCGCAGAATTCAGCCTCAATGCTTGTATTTAACGTAGATAGATACCAGATTAACTTAATACATTACGTTACAAAATATAGATACCTTTTTACATAGAAAACACCCAGAACACCTGAACCATATTTATCTGTAGATCGTATAAGCATTTTTATTTAGGTGGGAATCGAACCTGCAACCTCCTGCGCCGCAGACGGACCTTCGCCCGCAACGCCATTGACATCTTCTCAAAAAAATATTTCCTGAGAAAATTCCCACAGGAATGAAAACCTACGACTCCGAGGCCTCAAACCCAATAACTACAATTCTTTCCAATAAGCAATATTTGTTCGGAAGGAAATCCAGAATAACGGATTATTAGAATGATTTGATCTTATATTTGGGTCAATACGAAGAGTATATTGTTCGAGTTCGTTTGGAAAACAAATATCATGCAATCAAATAATCATTATACAAATGTAATTTGACGACTTTATTTGTACGGATAGGGATGGGAATTTGATTTATTTCGGACTACGAAAATTATTGTTTCAATAGAGTCAAAAGAGAAAGTAAACACGCTTGAACTTGACGAGATTATATGTGCTTCAATTAAAAACACATAAAATCTGGTAAAGTTTGTTTTGTAGTTTCCATTTTCAAAACTAGTGTAAAATGAGATTAAAGATAAATTGAATTCTTAGAGCTCTAGAGAAATAAATGTTTTACTTTGTACAGATCCTAAAAATACGTGCAAAAATTGTGAATCATGTGTCATTTAGTACAATATAAAGTTCAGCACAAATTATTCGTATAGAAATCGAAAAATCCTTTTTTATTTTATCTTATCTTATCTTTGTGTTTGCAATTGTATCTATCATGTAAGTTTTCTTTTATATTTTTACCTGTACTGTCAGAATAAATATATTTTCATTTTATTTCTTTTAAAAATATTAAAAATAGACTGACATTTGAGGACACAATGTTTGTAACATAGAAACTCGGGAACAAACGTTCGCGTTGTGCCGAACATCCTGCATAACCGGCGTACTTACAGAATGGGATTGAGAATGACGTCATCTCTCTTGCTGTCCTGCTCAATTCGAAACATTAAAAATAAATTAAAAAGATGGTTAGAATCAAATGCTTTCTTTTAGCTCAGAGATTTGTTTGACAACTAATGGTCTCCCAGTAAATGTAATTGTAAGTGTGTCTTATTTTTGAATAACTAAAAATTATAAATTACACCTCAAAGCATATCCAATAAAGGTAGACTTAGATTTCAAGGTATCTATTTAGAACTATGTATTGTACGTCTAATATAGAAAAACTATTAAAACTGTACACTTTGTCCATAAGATTTTGTTTGTACAACATTTAACAATATTTCTGATTCTGATTACGAAACCGATCTCAGCGGGCAGCATGAGAGATGACGTCATTCTCAATCCTTTTCTATACGTATACAGGTTTTGTTGTTACAAACTACAAAGCGATTGATTTTCCGAGTTTCAAAGTCGGACTCCGAAGGTATCAAACAGCGCCCATCTCTAGGTCGAATATTTTCTATTCGACGGAACGGAAATATCATTTTTGGGATAGAAATTGATTTTTGATACTTACAGCAAGATTAGGATTGTGTTTCGTAACAAAAGTAACAAACAATCAAACAAAATGTTACCTGCAATATAATATTTATTGATAAATTGGGTTACCTTTGTTCTGCAAAAATATAAGCTTATACATAAAAAAACATCTTGACTAGCTGCCGCCCGCGGCATCGCCGGTGCTTTTCAAGTAGCTTATGTCTATCCTCGGGACACCATTTACCTCTGCTCAATTTCATTAATTTCCATTCAGCCGTTTAGGCGTGAAAAAGTAACAGCCAGACAGACAGACAGACAGACAGACTCTGTCGATCTGTTCAAATTTTTAATATTAGAATGGATAGTACCAATTTCAATTTTTGTTTTAAGATTGTAAACAGTCTGTTATTAATAAAAATAACTTAACGTAAAAATGTCCATATTTTCTTTAAATAATGTTGTCTTCTTCAGGCATCTTTTAACCACAAATTTCTGCAAATGTTTTTTATTTCACTTCCAGTACAAAATTACCTGTCTATTAAAAAGATTTTAGCAAGAGTTTCAAATGCTGATGAAAATGAGTCGATTATCCAGATGCCAGCCATCAAGGGACAGGCGACTCTACCATCTGTCCGACCTACCCAGACACTCGCGCACACAAGTTGTTACATATAGTTTTGTACAATGCTGATGAGTAAAATTACCCAGCTTCCGTGGTGTGAGCCCAGAAGGGGCGCGCCACAGCTGTACCAACAAAAACATGGAAATGTGCGTTGTGGGCAATAAAAGTCTTAATTATCCAGACTGGCAATCAGGTCAGGAGTCAGGTGACACTAACGTCCGACCTACCCGGACTATGATGATGTCAACCTGATTCGTTAACCACTGCTCAGCATCTGCGTGCGAGCTGAGAAGGGGCGCGCCGCAGCTGTATCAGCAAAAACATGGAAATGCGTGTTGTGGGTATCTTTATCTATATATTCTATATTCTGTTCTGGGCAATAATAGTCTTAACTATCCAGACTCTGGCAATCAGGAGTCAGGCGACACTAGCTTCTGTCCGGCCTACCCGGACACTCGCGCACACAAATGGTTTTATACAGTTGTGATTTATGGGTATTTTTTCACATAAAATAAATTGATTTACCTTTGAGTAATACCGAGACCACGGTAGCTTCAACGCTTATACGTTGAAAAAGGTTAATTAAAAAATAATAAATCGTGGCGATGGCGCTAGTTTCAAAAACTTCATAAAATAAACATTATTTGCGTTGCTGAATGATAATTTGTGATACTTATTCACATTGCAGAAGTGCAACGTGGCGGCGGCGGGCGACAAGATAAATATTTGAAAACTTAAATTCATCATTTTTAATTCGAAGTGAATCAAATGTCACTTCGAATTAAAAATGATGAATTTAAGTTTTCAAATATTTATCTTGTTTAAAATTATATTGATGGTCTATATGAGGACCTTTGTTTTTTTTTATTAACAGACCGTTTGATTACAATCTCACCTGCGATGTGAACAAATGTCTAGAAGACGCCTATTCAGTCTTGTTTTGAAGAGACCAGGTTGTAATTTGGTTCTATTTAATTAAAGAAAGTTTGCGGCAAACCTGTAATCCCAAAATAACTTTCTGACTTCTGTGCTCAAATGTACCTAATTCAATTTGGTCCTCACGGGATTGTTTGAACATCAGATATTATAATTTCGGGTCTGCTAAGGAGGCACGTCTCAAATCCTATTAGGTTATTCCAAGGAATTATATCCGAATCAGTGGTTTCTGGCCACTCGAGCCATTGTTGTCTGGTAGAGATCACTCAACACCAACTTTCATGCAATGTCCTTATTTTCTAAGCAAGACTGGGCACATTTCTTTAAGGTTTATTCGGACAAATAGCGACACTGGTTGTGTTATATTTATGATGGGAAACCGCAAATACACCCACGGGGGCATAAAAATCGATACGCGGCAGTTGTGAAATAATTTTGTTGTTAAAAAAACTCAAAAATGACCACTAATTTCTTAGCATTCTGACAAATGCTTATCTCTCAGGAATAAAACTTTATTTATTGGACCACCTCAGAATCATTCTCCAAACAATAATAAAAGAAGCTTCCAAATTGGTCCACATTTGTCGGAAAAATCGACGAACATGCTTAAAAAATACATACGGCAGAACATCGTTTAAACGTTTTAAACGTTTTCGTCGGTTACAACTACTTAGAATAAGTCCATTTGTTTTCGCTTCTGTTCTGTTTAAGAAACAAATATATTAGCTATTTTAAACATTATTTTAGTACCGTACCTACCTCAGACATACATTAAAGTGCTTTATTTCCTTTAGATCTTACCGGACTCTTGGACATGTCACAACATCATCATCATAATCAGCCTACATTAGTCCACGGCTGGACATAGGCCTCCGCTAATGAGCGCCATAGCGCCCTGTCTTCATCTTGTCGCATGTACCATCTGCCTGCAGTCTTTTGCAGATTATCATTCCACCTGGCCAGAGGGCGTCTTACACTACGGTGCCGAGCTGTTTGCCGTCACAACAACATACCAGCTTTATGTCTTTGACCACGGGACGCTATGTCGTCGACCAGAAAGGTCTATGTCGTTGACCATGGAGTTTTATCGACCCATTTACCTGCAGGTAATATAATGTAATCCACCTTTACCAGAAGTCGGCTAATCTCCGTTCTAGTTGACTTGTCTATTGATTTGCAGGTTAGGGTCTAGAGATGGCGGATCAAACGGGGTTCAACATAGATACTCTGTCTCTGAAATGCTGGGTGCTGAAATACGGGGTGTTCGGCTGAACTGACCTGTGCCATGGGGTAACAGGGGGTAGGTGGAACAAATTGCAATAGCTTGACGGCTTATTAACCCTAAAAGCCTCTCGGTTATTTTTCTTTATACCTTTTTTTTCGAAAAATTTGTATTATTTTTTACTCGCAGCACCTCGCGGTTTGACCCGCGTAGTTCCCGTTCCCGTGGGAATTCCGGGATGTGGATTGTCCTGATTATTTCTTTAGTTTATTTGTTTAAATCATTATTTGCGTAAGATCTGGGTAAATAAAGCAATTATGGGCATGCAAACTGTGGAAAAGAGAACAAAAATGTAATAAAAAAGGTAGGTCATTAGCAAGCTGATGTGGCAGTGGGCCGGTCATATCTCGCGATGAACCGACAACGGCTGGGGTAAACGTGTTCTTGAGTGGAGACCACGACTCGGCAAAGTGAAAAAAACGGGATGACGATCTGCGAAAGACTGCAGGCAGGTGCTGCATGCGTCAAGCTGAAGACAGGACGCTTTGGCGCTCATTAGGGGAGGCCTATGTCCAGCGGACGGCCGATGATGATGATGATGACGCCATGTCATTTGGTAAAAAAATTGCATCGCTCGGTTCTAGGGGTATATTCGATATTACTCATCAGCTCTCATCTCTTACTGCGTAATAGGTTTATAATCAACCTACCAATAGATATCTATTCGGGAACCTCGAACCAAACAATCCATTGTTAGGAACAACGAAACTAGGTACAGGAGCAAAAACAAGAGGCAATAGGCGAGATTAGAATTTACAACCAGTTTATAGCGCGGACCCTGGGACTAGGGGTGGGAAAAGTTTATTGAAATTACGACTTTTATTTAATGTCCGAGAAAATTCTGAACCTAAACTAGAATTCACTATTACTATTTTTATCGGTCATAACACTAATATAAATGCGAAAGTTTGGATGGATGTTTTTATCTCTTCAATCCAAAAATACTTAAAGGATCGGCTGTAACTTTGCATACATGTAGTTCTAAGCCTGGAATAAAACATAGGTTACTTTTTATCCCATAGTCAGTTACCATGGGATATAAATAATCTTAAACAACGCGTGCGAAACTAGTTGGCTATATTTAGAATACAAATAAAAAACCGAAGAAATTAAAACAGAAAATATAATCCAATACATCGCATCGTCATATATTGCGTACATTATTAAAGTTGAAGGAATATATTTCAAATAATTTACGCATTCGATGACAAAGTGACGTAATTTTTCTCTATACCCTTGACAATAATCCCAGTGCTTGCCCATTGCAGACCTCAAGGCATTCCGAGAACTGAACAGTCCGTCTATATTCCCGGCTGTTACCGATCCCCTCCCTATCCCTAGGGACTAATCTATTGTGTGATTGGGAATGAGCTCGCATAGTTTATAGATAGCGAGCTTTATGCCGTTACATGAAACTTTCATAATGGACCCTGGAATCCTCGCAATGGGCACGGAATTCGCAAACGGGTTATATAAGTGAAACTGATAATGGGCTCACAGAGAGCTTATAATTGGGATATTATGAACATTGTGAGTATTATGCCACCTCACTCAACCAGTTTTTAGGACCCTTTTCCATCCAGGTCATAAGTCCTATCCTTGCCAGTTTTTAAGGCTAGGACTTTTTCCTTTCAGAAAAGTGAATATTGGTTCTTTACTTTAACTATTTATTTAAGTATTTTTATGTAATAATTTGTCTGAGTAATAATTTTTGTTCGTTTTTTTTTGTTCATCTAGTGGTAGCAGTGCACCTCTGATTTGCAACAACCATTATCCTACCTATATATACTACCTAATTAAAAACTAATAATAATATTATCAAGAGGAAAGATTTGTTTGTTTATTTGAATTGAATAGGCTCCGAAGCTACTGGACCGATTTGAAAAATTCTTTCACCATTATCCCTGATGAACATAGGCGATAGAATATACCCGTGCGAAGCCGGGGCGGATCGCTAGTGTATATATATTAATCATAATAATATTTCGGTATAATCTATATCTAAACAAAATTAAACTTACATCATAACAAAAACAAACAAAAAACTATTTAATAGAATGTAACTTCGAAATGGTTTCGTCTTCCATACAATTCTGATTTCGCTCGGAGTATTCGTTATTAGCCGAAGAGACTGAATTCCTGAACAATAAGTAAGTCGAACTTAGTACACGTATGGTCAAGATAAAGTTGAACTAAGTATGTTGGTTACTGAGTCCCTAGTTTCCGCCACAGGCATACCTGGGTTAACTTCCTGGCCTTTGGTAGTTCCTTGATACATATAGGTACACTTAGTTTACTATAGAGTAGGTACTTACCTTGTGGAGGTCTATATAGGGGTGCATAGATTAATAGTTAGAAGACCTTTGTCTGAGGGTTGAGATTTTGTGCTAAAAATCGACTTGTATTTTGGGAGCATAAGGGAAAATTTTAATAGCACATTATCTCTTATTTTCCTAAATTTTCCAAAAGTACCACGGAATCGAAGTAAGTTAAATCATAACTTCATAGAAAATGGTTTATGATTGGCGATGAAATAAGTGGCGCTAGTTTGAATCGGGGTATCGCCGTAAGTCGCTGTCCCACAGTCACACACGCTGTGCACGGCCACGCGGCGCATATTAGCTGCATGGGATCTTATTTGACAATCTCGTATTCGTGCAAAGCGTGTGCGAGGGTTTTATTGGATGTAATCACAAACATTTATCTTGCAAAGCGAAGCTAGACACACGTGCGAAACCTCTCCGTGCGTTGCAGTGGGACAGCAGTTTAACTGTGTTATTTTTCTCTGCTGGAAAAATCCCAATAATCACTTTGAACACCAGATGCTAATAATAACGCTATGAGACGCTCCAGCGGTACTCTCGCCCGTGGAGGTCGGTTATCGTTAAATCCGGTCACGTTGTATTAATTCGGATTCCCAGCAGCCCCCACTAATCCTATTAGCTCCATTAATCTCATTGGCTCCAACAACAGATCAATTGACAACTAATTGATATCAACGATTGCATTTCCTCTTTTATTGACTTATTGATAAAAAGATTCCTTTCAAAAGGTAAACATAGTTGATCAACTACGTTTACCTTTTGGTTACCTTTTTGTTTACGGTCGATCGACCGTGGTCGTAATAAACGTAAATAATGTGCCTGTTCAGAACTTATTAGAGCAGGCCGGTTACATAAAGAAAAAAAAACATTTAGTGGACAAAAAAAAACATAAATTTCAGTAGACGATTGAAGCAACGCTCTACGAAAAACCAAAAACAAAAAGAATCTTCAGAATTGGGAGACGTTGGTTATATGACCCCTGCAGCTATTTTGACCCCCTTTGATATTTCCTTACTGAAACAGCTCTATCTTGTAGCAATTATGTAAATTAATTGTTAACGTGACTAAATTAATTATACCCAAAACCGCCTCTTTCGTAGTCTTCCACATTTTTTGTTATTCAAGCAAGTCGTAGTCGTAAAGAGTACCGAGGGGATTTTCGGGCGCGTTGTACATTTGTATTACATAATTGTGCCAAAAAGTTATTCTGGATGCATCGGTTCCATTGATTCTATTCCATTGAACGTCAATGACTTGGATTTTAGCAGATTTATTTAATAATTTCTTTAATTAAGACATTTATGACGTAGTAAGTGTGAAATGTCTTTAGGGGGGATTGGTCATAATACCCTGCTTAGAAACCAACTACTTATTTACCTACCTACTCTTTGTATATACCATTTTTATGACAAAATAATGGGATTTCATTAAATACAGGCTCAGACATGAATAAACAGATAATTTCTAAATCTTTTAACATATAATATTCATTAAAAGAACAATTATTTAAATTATAACAGACTAACAACAAAATGGGGGGCCGTATTTACACCTTCTCCTTTACTTATTTCTTAGGAACTGATGATCTTCATTCTTTTACATTTGTTACTTCATAATTACAAAAGTAAAAAATCATCAATACCGGTCCACAAATAACGGAGAAATCTGTGAACGTGGAAACTCCACTATTTTTGAAGTCGGTTATAATAAAGAATACATAAAACTTTGCAAAATCCCACAAAACAAAGTTAAAAGCCAACGACTAGGAAGGAACCCATAATAGCTAGATAGCGAACTGCATATCTACCTAATTGTAGAATTCAATGCGGAATCCCAGCCTTGATTACCTCAGTAACCAAGTACCAAGTTTGCGGCTAACCTCAGTTCTGTAGTTATCTATAAACCGACGCGACGACAGGCGTATTCCATGTGGGTTGCTGTCGCTATTGCTGATGACCGATGTGGCGTGGTGGGTGAAGGTCTGCCTGCGACGCAGAAGGTTGCGGGTTCGATTCCCGCCTCAGGACAAATGTCTGTACGATCTGCAGACTTTGTTCAGGGTGTTTTGGTAGTTTTTTATGTATAATAATCTATCTATGTATTGTATTATATTATGTATATCAGTTATCTAGAACCCATAACACAAGCTCTGCTTAGCTTGGGGCTAGATAATGCTGTGTGAATTATCCAGCATTATTTATTTACTTATTTATTTGTCGAAATCTCAGTTGCGTTAAATTTCTCCATTCCACTCTGATCCACTGATCCACTAAGTTAATCCATTGATAGAGTTTCCATTTCTCAAAACTGTAAGCCTCCATTTTTCGGGTAATTCTGATTGCTTTTGACCGAAGCGATAGCGCCCTCTAGTTATTGGTTTCGCATAAGCCGCCGCGCCTGTTGGTTGCCGATAAAAGATATAATAGTAATATTGAGCTGGCAACATAATTTAATTACCAATGAGGTTAGCCTTTAGTATCTACCTCTTTAGAGTGGATGCGGTAACGGATTAGAAGAGCTGTGTTTACGCGGCGTTTCTTTGAGTTCCTGTTTGAATTTTTACTAAGTACTTAAGTATTTATCATCATCAGCCTATACTAGTCCACTGCTGGACATTGGCCTCCCGTAATGAGCGCCATTGCGCCCTGTCTTCAGCTTGCCGCATCCAGCATCTGTCAGAAGACTTTCGCAAATCATCCCACCTGATCGAAGAGCGTCCTACACTAAGTTTGCCGAGTCGCGGTCTCCACTCAACGTTTTTTTACGTCTATTTTTTCAAGGCTTTTGTTAGTAAATTAAGCTGGATTGCAGGATCCAGCATTGCAATCTCTAGACGTACGTATAAAAATTAAATAAATAATTTCAATATAATTTACCTTGGAATACTTATTTGAATTAGGAATACTAACATTAGTATTCCTAATTCAAAAGAGCTCTGTAACATAAAAATTACTAACAAATAGTGGATGACTTTACTTCTAAATAAAATAACTTTATTTATTTATAACGAAAAATATTTTATAATTAAGTACTACTCTTTACCTTTTACGTAAACTTTTAGTAACATTACGACGGTGTCTGATATACGGCTCTTGCTAAAATTGATTAGACTATCCTTTTTAGCCGGTCTTACAAGATGAAAAGAACCAATTTCTCTAGGATTTACATTTTTCCCTATTATAATGACATGGGTATACAATAGAAAGGTATTATTGTTGTTACAATGTAACTTTTCGCTTTGATTGAAGATATAAAAGATCTTAGGAAGATGAAAAAGGGTGATCTTTATGGTGGACAGCGAAATGGAAAGTTAAAGATTATAGACACCGATGTGGACAGACGGTTGCGGTTTCGATTCCCGACTTGGAAAAAATGTTTTTAAAAACTTCAAATAATTTTTCCGGGTGTTTTCCATGTATGAAACATTAAATTCATTTATGTAATGTATTGTATTAACAAAGAAAATTACAATCAAATAATAGAATTAAATTAAAACTATTATTTACAATTGAAACAATTATGCTAACTGCAGACTGTTGCAAACAATCTACAGGTAGCTCAACTGATCCATATCAATACCAGTCGGAAGCGTGCCCAAGACGCTAGCTGCATTGCCTCGCTGTATAGCAATGCTGATGCGCTGCGCCAGATACTAATACGTCAAGTCTAATAATATGTCAAGTCTCGTCTCGTAGATCACGAGAAGAGCCAAGTGAGTCATTTCATTACCTTCGACTATGAAGTTGGCAAATTACCTAGCAATTAGTATTTTTACATATAACGGAGTAGGTTCATTATTTGTTAACTGCGGGCGTATCTAGGTAATGCCAGATGGAAATACAGCTCTGAAACACAGACCTAGGTCTACATGAATCGCAAGACGGCTTTTACATGAATTCTATGACCTTCTTGTACCATTCTGCTACGGAAACTAAACTAGAGTTCCACTTAGCTGAATTCTTCCATTTCTTCTCTGTCATCCTGGAGAATTGATCTAACGTCAAAACAGCAGACGCTTGAGATTCGCATAGAGTAGAATAGGCGCATTGCAAAGGATTAATAAGGTTTCAATTCCGAAATATATGTATTTAGGATAAATATCGAGTAGGTTTCATTTAAAACAATGATATCGATAGCTGAAAAGTGCCGGCGGCCTGGCATGGCGGCCGTCTACTAGACTTTGCACTGTCCCCCCATCAGTTATCCTAGTACCCATAACACAAGCTCTGCTTAACTTTGGGTTCGACGATGCTGTGTCGATTGTCTAGTATTTTTTATTATTTATTTACTGACAAGTGTTGGTAGAAGTTCTTGAATACAAGGTAGAATACCAAAAATAACTCAATCTAAAACTATCAGAGTTTCGGACACTGAGTTTAGCATAGCTAACGAAAATTATAAAAGTGTGTTTTGAAATTACTTATGTTTCACCGTTTCAAAAATGCACGTTCTATCCCGCTCATATGAACGCGAAATTCTATGCCTATCCTGTTCACAAAATGGCGCCCTCCTAGTAATATGGAAATAGACATCAGTTTTTAGTTTTTTCATAAAAATCAAATAACAGTAATGTACCTATCCATGTTCTATATCCAATGTCAAAACATACTCGTTAAACGAACAAACATTTTAAATGTAACAGTAGACGAAAGCAAGTTGTTTTGCTAAAACTAAAAAACTTCACGTCGGTAAAGTATTTAGGTTAACTTAAATAAGTTTTCTAAAAATGTCGTCGAAAATTATCAAGTTTAACTTAATTTTCAACACAAAGAAAGCAATCAGCTTTGGAGGGAATTTCAAAACAACCTGAAGTTATTCAACAAAGAAAATGCAAGACTTGCCGCATTGCACTAGAGCCACCAAGTTTAACGAAAGGATTTTCTGCTTATATTTTCTGACGAAATCAAGCTTATGTATGTAATATGTAATATATAGGCGAAAGTTTGTTTGAGTAACATACAAAGTTCACGTGAAAACAACTCAAACAAGATAAAGTTAAAAACTAAAACCCGACTACGTGAAAGTTATAAAAGTTTGAAACATTTACCACAGATTTGTAAGTATAGTATGACATTTACATTGACAAAATAGAATGACGTATCGGTTATATTTGATAGGCATAGAGTTGAAAATGAAAATAGGTCGTAGGTATTGTAATTTTTCTCTATGGGGCCTGCAGCCTGCGGCTACCTAAACTTTTATACGCGTTTTGAAGGCTTATTCGGGGTCGGAGCCCTAAATCATATAGCCTATAACCATCGGGGTATTGAGACGAATCAATCGATACATAATTTGTTGAAATCGAACCAGTAGTTTTAGCGCTACGTGGGAACAAAGAAATCGGCCACATACATACAAACATACAAGCATACAAACATACAAACATACAAACATACAAACATAGGGTGCTAACCTCATAACCCTCCCCTGTTGGTAGTCGGGTAAAAATGGATAGGTTTAAATTTGGCGGGTAAAGCTCAGCGCACATTAATCCAACGCCGCTGCCACGCAGCACAAAAACATACATTCAAATCACCATCATCATCTTCGTGTAATTTAGGTCATAATTTATTAGGTTAAGTTAGCCAAATAAGAATGTTTTAGCTTTAAGCAACTCTTTTAACAATAAAGTTATTATTATTATATCATCATCAGCCTATAGAAGTCCACTGTTGGACATAGGCCTCCCCTAATGAGCGCCATAGCGCCCTGTCTTCAGCTTGACGCATCCAGCATCTTTCGCAAATCATCATCCCACCTGGTCGGAGGGCGTCCTATACTACATTTCATCGTGGTCTCCACTCAAGAACACGTTTACCCCAGCGGTTGTCGGTTCTTCTCGAGATATGGCCAGCCAACTGCCAGTACATTCAAATAATGGGATAAACCGCAGCGCTAGTATAATTTCTGTGGCTTAAACTCGTTATCTTTAGTTACTAAATCAAAATATTTCAACAGATGTTAGTTGTATTTGTCTATGGATTAAACGAGAAGAAGCGTTTTGGTAAATGGCAACACCAAAATATTTTTTATTAAGCAATTAAAAATGTGAAGTGTCGGTGTCAGAATTCAGTGGCAGGCAAATCGGATGTTTTGTTTTGAGTCAACTTTGCCTACCTTTACTAATACTCGTATAAGAAAATTCAGTAGTAGAGACACGAATGCCTCCAATACATGGAATTTATTTAATGCTTAACAGTACACTAATATACCACTTCTTTCTGACCTGCTTAAATAAGGAGTTATTCTACTAGGCAATGTTACAGTTTTACAGCAACATTGCCTACATCTTCAAACACAAAGTTTTGATAGTTCTTTTGGTGTTTTAAGCAAATAACCACTGTATATATGTGGCATACAGTTCCCTTTTCAATCTGAGCTATAATCATATACGACTTTCTTTATGTATGAAGAATTATTAACACAAAACGTCAAAAAATAGGCAAAGTTGAAGCATTTTATCGGTACTTTAATTTTTGAAGGTCGTAAGGACTACATTAACGACCTTTAAAAAATACGACCAAAACAGAAAAATAATAAGTTGTCTCTTTTTAGCCGTAGGTACCTTAATAAATGAGGGAATAAATGTAGTTATAAATCAATAGGTTAACCTAGCTTAACCTTATCGTTAATTATTGTATACTAAACCTCGGTTTATTACCACGCTAATAAATGTAACAATTGTTACGCAAATCACGCTCTTATTCATGCTCCGTTACGTCTTCAATTTAGTTAATTTAAGTTAATTTATTCGGGTTTTACAACTACCTACCTACTTCTATACCTAATTGCGGATAGGTAATTTATAATGATGCATCTGCAACTAGCATACTACATTATTACAACCTTATTTTTATGTTTATGTAAGTTTATTATAATATTGTACGTTATTTAGTATGTCGTGTGTTAATGTTTTCTTTTATTTTTTTTCAAGTGCTACCTGCTGTCTTTGTTGTTCAGTCCATCCATCCCAAGGTTGCGTGGAAGAGATCGCTTATAGCGATAAGGCCGTTTGTACTTCGTCTACTCGCAGCATTTATTTATTTATTTCTGTAGATACTGTTTTCTGTGTAGTTCAATACAGTATTATCTATCTATTATGAAAGTTTCGGTGTTTGGATGAATGGATGTATGTTTGTTACCTCTTGACGCCAAAACTACTGAACGAATCGGGCTGAAATTTTTTATTTCTAAGCCTGGAATCAGAATATTTTTATCCTATAAATCAGTAGAAATAACGCGTGCGAAGTCAAAGTCAGAAACTAGTTTATGTACAACATTAAAATTTATATTGTTACCTAAAGGGGACTTATTTTCACGGGACGTGATTTCGAAAAGATGATGAATTAATTTGAAGGCCGTAGATTTCAATTGTCACAAACATAGCTGAAAAGTTCTCGACATGGTTCGAGAAAAGGGTTCTCAGCAGCCGCCGCGCCGTGAACTCAACTTGGCAGGGCAACCACTGTGACCCCCGATCGGACGATAGCACGTTATTCGACGTTTTTGACAGGAGTTTTCATAAACTAAACTTCAAAGTTTATCGACGACGCTGCTTATTGCCCGATGGCCTTTCACACCACCCTAAGGGACTTACCACAGATAAAATAATGTTACTTTGTAAGCCTTACTAAGGCTCTTCTAGAACAGAGTTAAATTGGAGTAGGTAAATGACATAAACGCCAATAAGGAGACTATCAGGAGGAGCCCTGCGTCCAGCAGTGGACCACTATAGGCTGATGAAGATGAGGATGAGGTGGTAACTTCATCTTAAACCCAACCAAAGAGATAAATAAAATCTGAGATCCACTTTTTCGGTCATCCGCCATGTTTATTTTTTTCGTCTAAAATGGAACACAATTTGTCTACATTCTGTATATAGAATGTAGACAGATTCTACATACACATAGACTGCTTAAAACATAATACATTCTTTAGATTTTCCCATAGTCAGCCAAAAATAAAAACAAGTAGCTATAAAGGTTAATTGGCAAGCAGGTACCCCTATAAATTACATTACCACGCATTGAGTTAACCCTTGACTCCAACGGGCGTAGGTTTAACCCTCGTCAAGTATTCCCACGTCTCACTGGTGGAACCCGCCCGTGGTCCCAACGGTGGGACATCTAATGCCCGGAACAACTTTAAATGCGATTCTAAACGGTTGAATTATAATTGTACCTAATTGTGTTTTACTTTTATTACTCTTAACACGGAAATGACGTCGTTGAGGAAATCCCAGAGGAAATTTGCTGGATTTTCTTGGTGTGAATTCTCTACAAAGAACAGGTTAAAAACCTTAAATCAAACTCGATCTTATGATTTTCTTGTTTTCTAGTCTCTCAACTATTTGAATTGCGGAAAAAAAAATGTTCATGCTATAGTTTTGAGAAGTGTATTTGTTGACCACTTCACTTTTAGATTTGGGTATAACTCATCCGAATCAAAAACCGAGCGAATTTTCATTCGGATGAGTTGTACCCATAACAAAAAGTGGAGTGGACAACTCATTCGCGGATGAGTTTTACTCGAATAAGTTGTACCCTAACCCTTTTAAAAGGCGGTGGATATGTAGATCCATGAAAACAGCATAGCTAAAAGAGGCAGAGTTTAGAACCTGGTAAAAGAAGAAAAACTACTAAAAAGGTATGAACCTAGGCTTATGTAAGAACTACTACATTCAATAAAATATGGTCGTTTCCTGAGTTAAAATAGTTATTTGTCATATAAGAGTGCAAAGTTGCTTTTTATACAAAAATTAGTATCCTGAGCGTTAGCGAGGGAATCAAAAGAACACGAGGTAAAAATCTTTAGACTTGAGTGCAACACATAACTTTTCATCCCACCTCAGCGAGGAAAGAGCAAAAATACTCTCTCCGAGATATGGGGATGAAAAAAATATTATTATACTAGCAGCGCCTTGCGGTTTCACCCGCGTAGTTCCCGTTCCCGTGGTAATTCCGGGATAAAAAGCATATAGCCTATGTTCTATTCCAGACTATAATCTATCTCTGTGCCAAATTTCATCCAGATCCGTTCAGCCGTTCTGGCGCGATAAAGGAACAAACATCCATCCATCTATCCATCCATCTAAACTTTCACGTTTATAATATTAGTGAGATTAAATCCGTCAGATAGATTACCAGAAGATATTGGAAACGTATTTTTTCTTTGGTCAAGTAACAAAAATACTAAGATAAGCGCGTCAAAGCTTGGGAGTGGGGCTTCATTTTTTTGCACGGCGGCGTGGCGTGACGTCACGTGGAACTTAAAATGTCACGTGGAATTATCTTCATCTGTTTTAGTTTTTTTTATCATTCGTTTAAAAGTAACCGAAATAACGCGTTCTGTAAATCATTTATTCGTTAATTTAATGACCTATAAATAAAGTAACAGTATTTCCTACATGATTAATATAATGATACAGATCATTGATTTCCTGTCTGATTAAATATTTTTCATTAATTTCCTGTCCAAACATTTACTGAACCTATTTGACCAATATTTTGAAAGCCCGATAATGATCGAAATCCATATAAATTCCAATTCCATTAAAAATCCAGCGAGTTGTGTGCCCATTAGTGTTAATGGTTAAACTATGAGGAACCTTGTCTTTTTGACAACCTTGACCTTTGGTCAATAATAAATTTTGTCAAGGCAGTAAGAATCGACCCCTTCAGCCTGTGGATGTCGTAAAGAGCGGACTAAGGTCCTTATCCAATTAGGACACCATGGTGGCGCCACCGGTTACACGGACATGGTATCATGAGCTACCAAGCGAGAAACACCAAAACAGACACCACTACCAACCGCTCCACCACACGAGTGAGACGCTAAATAGCTCTATTTACGGTGAAGTTTCTATGAAAAATAATTATTTTTATTCACTCAAAAGATATACACATAAATAAACTACAAAGTAAATAATGAATTACGTTTTTTTTTTTTTACAAAACTGCCCTTAAGGAATTGGCAGTAGATTTTTGAAATATGCATGAAAAAAAAACCTGGTTCATTGTTAAATATTTTTATCTCAATCTTCGATATCCATATTGTTCTCCATTTGACAAATAAATTTCCACGCGGGCGAAGCCGTGGGGCGTAGCTAGTAGTAAATAAAAAGCACACAAGATTCCAAGAAAAACAAAATGTTACTTTAAGGTCCACCACCTACGACCCTAAGTCAGATAAATAAGGCCTCCCACGCACTGCCCTAAAACGTGTAAAGCACGCATCCGGTTCCGGTCAGGAATAAGATTGATTCCTGACATTAGTCAGCATCAGGCGCAGATAAGCCGGCCTGACTGCGATTTGTTACTTTGATAGAAAAGTCAATTGCTATATTTATGGTCGATAGAAGGATCAGGACCTACTTACGCGTACCGTACTTATAGTTACTTATAGTTACCTACGGACAAAGTGAACTGAATTTCAGAAGAGTTTTTTTCCATTTTGATTAGGTAAAAGAGCTAAAACAAATAATTATTTTAATAAGGAAACACTTAACGACCTCTGTGGCGCGGTGGGCGAAGGTCCGCCTGCGACGCAGGAGGTTGCGGGTTCGATTCCCGCCTTGGGACAAATATTTGTACGATCTGCAGGTATTTGTTCCGGGTGTTCTGGTCATTTTCTATGTATAATAAAAAAATATCTATTTATGTAATGTATTGTATTATGTATATCAGTTATCTAGTACCCATAACACAAGCTCTGCTTAGCTTGGGGCTAGATAATGCTGTGTAAATTGTCCAGCATTTTTTTTATGACTTACGAAAGACCTTGCTTGATAAATCTGCTTAACCGTAGAATAAAAAGGATCGATCAAAATCAAAATTTTATTTAGTTTGAAGTATACTGATGTGATGAGAATAGTGTCATAGGCACTAGTTTTTTTTT
This sequence comes from Eupithecia exiguata, assembly GCA_947086465.1. Classification (NCBI taxonomy): domain Eukaryota; kingdom Metazoa; phylum Arthropoda; class Insecta; order Lepidoptera; family Geometridae; genus Eupithecia; species Eupithecia exiguata. The sequence continues at coordinate 848,033 of OX352248.1, read as the reverse complement.
AATGGACGAATTAATTGTATTGGAAAATAACAATAACAGAATAAAACAATTACTACTAGTATTTATACATTATTATATCTATTTCCTAAAAATTGAAGCCATCACCAGGAGACAGAGTTACTGTTCAAAACTCAAAGTGCTTTAATTTCTTTAGACCTTACAGGACTCTTGGACACGTCACAAAACTCAGATTACATACATAAGTAAAACAAGGAAATAAAGATTCACTTTGATTTTTTGTCCACTTCAATTTTTTTAAGGTAAAGCAAAGAAGCGAACAGGAAACCTTTACCTTGTTAGAATGATAGTTTTCGAGTTGGAGCAAAACACTTCCCAAGCTTTTTTATCCTCTAGATAATCTGATATTTTATAGTAGGCCTTTCAACAAAGAATATGTTTAACAATTTGTTTACATAAACATGCGTCTAAAATAGAAATTAAAACCCATATTTAAATCCTAATGTTTATGTAACACAACACTACTTACTCTAATCTTAAGCCTCACAGGGTCTTGGGATCATGGTGGTTTCGGCAGAATATCAGCGCCTCTACTCTTGAGTGGTAAGGCATTTATGCTGAGTCGAGACCTTTTTGCTGCTGTAACACGGCACAGGCAGTTTTTTTGAATAATGTTTTGTGAAATAGTTTTCGTTCTCGATGTCAAACTGTTACTTTTTTTTTCTCAAACTATATTTTCATGTACTTATGTTTTGTACTGCCGCAGCAAATAAATGAATGTCTATGTCTATGTTGTGCAGTAGCGGTGATGGACGTGTGAGCGCCGACCTTAAGGCTACTCATATCCCGGACGAAACGCGTGCGAGGCTGATTATTTTAATTAACTATTAAAATAACTAAGCTCATGCGCATTAGTTATGTTTCATCCAAGGACATACAATCATCTATCTCTTTCCCACTCGCCTTATCATATAGCTCAAAGCAAAGCCCGTCTTAAGTTTCCAATTAAGACTACAATTGGTATGAAGATGACTCCTCCGATGACAAGGGTGTAGAGCACACAATGATATACGGTTGAGAGCTATGCTATATTATTCAATCAATATCCCTTTGCGGTACCGAGAACACGACAGCACTGCGCGGCTTGTGTCTTGCACATACTCAATAGGCTACTTGACTACTACTGGGAAATAATTCTAACGTATTGTCTGATAAAAAAAATGCAAAATGTAATAAACATTTATTCAAGGTCACTCGTATTAGTTATAAAAGCTAATTTTAAAGTTTGAATAAAATAATGCCGCGCCGAAACGATAATCTCTGTCATGGCTTCCGTTTTCCAAGCTATGACGTTACCCCGCCATACCACACCTAACAAGGAGAACTCATTGACACTGTAATTTGTAAAAGTCGTCACTTGCGATCCAACCAAACACATAGCGATTTCGGTCACGTGATCATAATATATCAAAAAATGTGTAATTTTAATCCCGTTTTTTTACCTCAAAAAGGCATATTTTTAATAAAAATCTGATTACGCTTTGTTACGTTGTCACTGACTAGGATGAAAAGAATTCGGAACTTATTTTTAATGTAGTCAAATAGCCTATTATTTTAAAATCTAGTATAGTGTTAGGCCAGGTATAATATATTATACAAGGCCTACATTACGCCAGCTCGTCCGTAGAGGCATTGCTGTCCAAGCTGTCAAGCTTGTTTGTTGCAATACCTCGACATATGCTGCACATAGCCGACTGGTGGATGAGCTGAAGCTGGAAGAATACATTGGCACCAATTGGGTATTACACCATCATATAAAAAATACATACATTTTGCATTCATTAATACTTCCCAAAATTCATCTGACATAGGCCAAAGAAAGAACAAGTAATCAAAAGAATCCCATTAATTAATTTTGCATGACTTTTAGTTGCAAGTTTTTTTATTGAGTACTAGCTGCTGTCTGCAGCCTCTCCCGCGCTTTTCAGGTATCCCATTTTTCGGGTTAATATATAGCCTATGACACTCAAAAATAACGTGGCTTCCTTTTTTGGTATTGGTATTTTTTTTTTTAATTTTCAAAATCTTTTCATTACCCCCTACAAGCTCACAAACTCTACCTCTTTATAATATTAGTTTAGATTAGTATAGATTTTATGATTTCCTTTAGGATCATTGTAGCCATACCGTACCTTCAACTTGCGATGTGCCTGTTAAAGCGACGCGTGCTGTACTTCAGGGGAATTTTCGAGAAAGCGATAATGATATGCGATTAATAAGTATCTTCCATGAAGACGATACAAACAAAAATTCTAAATTCAATAATTTTATTTCTTTAGGCTTACAAAATAAGCACTTAGACAAGCAAACTTAAACTTAAACCCTGCCTTTGTCTAGATTTTCTAACCTGTTTTAGCTTCCATGAATCCTATTCCCTTATATTAATAGGACACAACGTAAAAGTTACTTCTATGAACTTATCATCATTATCCATATAAACGTTTTAGTGAGCAGAATAATTTTGTCTGTCACCAATTTAATTTTAAGAAGTAAGTTTTAATAAGTTCAAAAAAATCTAATTCGGCGGGACTCGAACCCGCGCCCCACCCTCAGTACGGGTGTGCTCTAACCAACTAAGCCACGAAACCCTACTCGGTTGAGCCGAAAATCTTTGAGACCTCTTACGGCCTATAGCGCCGGTGGCAAATTTTTTTAAAATTTGAAACAGTTTGATATCCTGTATGTGATCTTATAGACGACCTCTGTGGCGCGGTGGGCGAAGGTCTGCTTGCGACACAGGAGGTTACGAGTTCGACTGCCACCTCGGGACAAATATTTGTATGATCTGCAGATATTTGTTCGGGGTGTTCTAGTCGTTATCCATGTGTAATAAAATAAACCTAAGTATATATTGCATTGTATTATGTATACCAGTTATCTGGTACCCATAACACAAGCTCTGCTTAGTTTGGGGATAGATAATGCTGTGTGAATTGTCTTGCAATCTTTATTGAATTCTTTAGGTAATGTTACAGATGCGCTTATCATCTACCTAGTTAATCACTATGGAGATTTTGGGTTTAAATCGGAACCTATTAAATTAGTTATTTAGTACCCATAACACAAGCTCTGCTAACTTGGGCTAGATGATGTTGTGTGGATTTTCCAGCATTATTTATTTATTTTTATCACGGTCACAACAATTATTATAGTTTGAAGTATAAATCGTATAACTTATCTAGAGCCAAAGCCAAACAAAATTATTTAATCTATGCTTCTTACTTACTTTAACCCATGACAATAAAGGACCCGCTTTTTAACTCATAAGCTACCTACCATGCTTCATCCACTTTTCCCGGGACAAAACAAAGACCACCAAGAAAACAAATCAATGCATTTGAACGACAACTTGACATGACAACTGACAACTACAGCGATCTGATTCGCTGAGTGTATTAGCATAAAGTGCGATATACACTATCAGTACAAACTGTCAGTCGATCTTACTTACATGACAAATCGAGGGGTCGGATCGGGGGGATTACTTTTAAACAATTCTTTTTCAGTGCCTATTAGGATTTCGCTCGAGTACAAACCCAATTTTATGAACACGTTTTTAACAGAATCAGTCAGTTCGTCAAGAAACAAAATGTAGGTAGGTACGTACGAGGTCGATTTGCTTTAGTTATATTAATACCACACCAAACCGGGTCCAACCGGTCGCTCCAAACTTCAAAACTGTCGTCAATATTCAATGTTTCGTCGAATCGACGTACGAAAGATTGTCAGAGTAGGTAACTCACCAAAATTTGCTGACTTTATTAGCTTAAACACACTATCAGCATTAACCGTCAGTCGATCTTTGCGTGACAGATCAAACTGACGTCTATAAACTGATGCATACGGTACATCAGACTGGTTTAATAGTGCATAAAACATTTTGTTAGCGACGACAGTCTTGAAGGTTTATGTAGAAGGATTTGTAAACAGATAAGCTGAAAGCAAAACTGCGTGATGAGACACGTCTTTTTTGATGGTTGGCAATGTTTTGATGAGCCATCTGCATGTACCGTCGACGACGTTTAAAATGATCAAATAATAAGGCTTTGTTTTTTTATAAAAACAGAAATTAAGTTGAGTTTTCCATTTATTTTTTCCATTTATTTTTATTTTTCATTACTACTTTTATGGGACCTACTCGAGATTATTCTCTGTACAAAATGGAAATAATAATGATAGCCGGACAACAATTGGCGTAAATACCTATAGGAATTATGATAGTTCAAAAATAATATTCCACATTGGCTGAACCCAAAGATAGAATAAGCAGAACTTGTTTTATGAGAATTGATAACAAAATATTAATTATTTTGTACGTATGTAATGGAAAACACCCAGTCCCCTACTTGCAGATCACGGGAATCGAACCCACAACTGACACGCGGTGGGCGAAGCTCCGCCTGCGACGCAGGGAGTTGCGGGTTAGATTCCCGCCTCGGCAGTGATATTTGTACGATTTGCAGATATTTAGTCGATTTCTATGTATAATAAAAAAAACTATGTATTGTATTATGTATATCAGTTATCTAGTACCCATAACACAAGCTCTGCTTAGCTTGGGGCTAGATAATGCTGTGTGAATTGTCCTGTATTATTCATATAATAAATTATTTATTTATTTTAGCATTGATTAGTAAATTGGCGTACGAAACGAACACCTGCCTCTAAGTCACCTTGGTAAATATAAAAAATATATATTTTATTCATTTATTTCTGCAACCAAGAACTAAAATCTCAAAAATCTTGTGAAGACAATCAACTTACACTTTATTTTTTACTTCGCAATAAATATGCAATGTAGTATTTATAGTTTCTAAAGTAATTTGGTTTCAAATTTGTACTGTCTTAATCGCTTATGAGCTTTTTGTAAGCTTATAGAAATAAAAGTTACTAGGCGGTCCGCTCCGGCTTCGCACGGGTATATTCTATCGCCCATGTTCATCAGGGATAATGTAGGATTCTAATGATGAAAGAACTTATCAAATCGGTCCAGTCGTTTTGGAGCCTATTCAATTGAAACAAACAAACAAATCTTTCCTCTTTATAATATTATTAGTATCTATACATTATTGAAACGATCGAAGCCATGATTTATTGCCATAAACACATACACAATAACGATGTATTTCATCTAATACATAACATGCCTCTTCCTCAAATCCAAAATACATACGCAATACTAACTCATAAATAGGTCAACATTACAATAGAGCTCGCTAACTAGGATTTATTGAGACGCAATCGCGCGGACGACGGACAGACGGACGGACACGGACAGCCATTATGATTAATGTTAATTTTATATTGTGAATCACTCGTGACTTTATGATCTGAACGAGTGAACTTAACGGGTTTGTTTGTCAAACTAGGACTAAATCTCAGTACTCACGGGATCCCCGTAATAAGAAACTCGAACTGCTTAAAATTCAACAGTTTTCTTTGGTTTATTTAATGTGGAAACACTATTAAAAAACATGAAAGTGCATTGTTTTGCACATAATTTGGTGGAGATCTTAAAAACCCTGCGGTCTATTAAAATGACTTATGTTTTTAATTCGTATGTTATTACTTATTATTTGGTTCATTGAAACAGTTTCTTCAAAAGTAGTGCCGTTCCAAAAACATATGCTCGGTCCCGCTCCTATGGACGCGAAATTCAATGTCTTTCTTATTCACACAATGGCGCTTACTGCACCCTCTTAACACTTTCAATGCCTATGGCTCACATGTCACAACTGGAGCTCTATGAAGCAGGACGGCAGCTGCGGCGGCGCGTCACTTTGAATCGCTCCACCGAGGCTAGGCAGTGCTTGCGATAAACTAAACTGACACTTCCATTGCCCATGCCGCACATCTTCATCTGTTGTTGAGTTAACTATAATATTGTTTGCAACAGTCTGCAGCTGGCTCAACTATTTAAATTGTTAATACTTGGTACTTTAACAGAAAAATCAAGTTATATTTAGCTTAAAAACGTGTATAATTTATGAGATTTCTCAATTTTTTATCGACGAAACGAAAAACAAAAGTGCATGAGCTTCTTTGTTCGGCTAATATCATCGATCAAAAATGTCCGGCTTTGCCGGCCCCCCTTAGATTCACAATGCGCACGCCACAACCTTCAGTAGCAAAAGAGAAACATTTTGACATGTTAGGAAAGCTTTTCAACTAGTGTCATTTTAGCGTTCAGACAAAAAGCATGGGTACAAAAAATGCAAGAATCACTCGTCCAAAGTGCTGAAAAAGGATGGAATTTCTTATTTTCAGTAAGTTTATATATATTTTTTACCCGTATATTGAGATGTGAGTCATATACTTGTGAAATCAGCATAAAATATTGTTGTTTGGTTTGCCTATGTTAAAATATTAATTTTGTTCTAAATTGATAAATGGAGAGGCTATTTCTTCTAAAATTTTTTTTTCATTTATAGTATGTATTAATACATTTTTCATAAAAATAAGTTTAATATTACTAGTTGATGATTTTTAAAATAATTAGTTGGCCCGCCCTAAAATTTCATTTGTGTAGACTCTCTAATAAAAGAAAGACTAGGTTCTTACCTACCTACCAGAAGTATGAATTTATAAAACGTTAATTTTTTTCCCGTAAAAAAAACTCGTGCAAAGCCGCAGACAGGAACCAGTTCTTTTTAATCTAGAGTGCCTGCCTGAAATTGTATTGTAAGTTTAAATTATTGTATGTCTGAAATGACCCTTTTGTATAAATACCTACTGTTTAGACACCAATTTATAGTTTCATCAATAAATGATTCGTTATCTTTACCTGAATTCTGTTAATTAATCCTTATAGAAAATAAACTGAGTAGGTAGGTATATAATTCTCAAGTAGGTACCTACCTACTTACAAAATAAAATAAAATGAATTCGACTCCACCAATCTCTTGTTCCGTATGGAAAAAACTTGTCAGGCTCTGCGCAAACTGTCTGCGTCAAAACAAAACGAACCCAATTTTGAGTGACATTTTTGTAAGGCTCTAGGTATCTACGGGGGAGGCCGCGAACTCCTTATTTTTGATCGAAGGCTAATATGTATTTTTGTGAAGGTATGTTCGTCAACTATTTTTTACCACTACTACACAGTTTTACTTAAACCTACTGTGGTATATTAGCCGTTCGCAAACAAATAAATACTACGGAATTTGAATTCGTTTTTTAGTTTTTCAAACCAAATCATATTATCATTTTTTGAAAGTAATCCATTGTAATCTTTACTCCACCTATCTTAACATACAAACAGTTATATAGACATATCATTTATTACAAACAGCTGTAGTATATCTCGACTTGAACAAAGAATAGTAATAAAGAACAAACAATCAGACATTGGATTGGAGCCATAATGCTTATTGGAGGCATGAGTTATTGAAACTAGTAATTTATTGATGAAACCAACGAGAACAAAAAATCTACATCACATTTAAAACTTCTACGATAGTCAAGTTGTGTGAGTTGCTCTTTACTTTTTAATAGACTTCAGCAAAGGAGGATGCTTCATTTTCGACTTAGAATGGTCCCATAAAAACTATATTCTTAAGGGATTAGAATTATCCCTAAAAATCTTAAAAATTATGTAAATATGGGGTTTGAAGTTCGGTTTTTAGTATTTTAAAACAATCAAATGTGTTATGAACATAAGAGGTTAACTATGAACCTTGTTTGTGTTGGAAGAACACTATAATTTCATCGAAGAAATTCCTTGTTAAGACGAAATAAGCTCGCTTTTTCGAAACAAGGACGAGCGAACGCCACACGAGGAAGGCGAGAATGAAAGGTAGGAGTCGCGGAAGGGCCGGCCCGCGTGCATTTTCAGTGGTTTTTATTTATTACCTAATGTATTATGGCGCAAAAAAAAATCTCTTTAGCAATACAATAATACCATAAACATCTCGAGTATTTATTATTGACGAAATTTCATTAAAATATGTTAAATAACTAGCAAATAAAACCAAATCTTACTAAAAGTGTATTTAAAGGAAAACTTGCATTTTTTTGTATCTAGTCAATTTAAGTCAATCGTGTTTCGGCTCCGGTAACATACTAACTAGAATCCTAAACTTTTGAGACTCGTCAAAAAAATATCAAAAAATTTAGTGCTTTATTACCATTAAATTGATTTTCCGTGCAGTCAAAACGTGGGTTTTGGGACTCATTTCGCCTTAAGGGATGAAACGTTGGTATTCTTCCAGCAGAAACTTAGGCTCTTCGCTGGCCCCTTTCATTCCTAATAAATTATTCAAACCTCGATGGTTTCAACAGTGGAAAACTTAATGTAATACCTCCGAACAATAAATAAAGTAAATGTAATAAATAGTATTTCCCTGCAGAATAGCAGGCAGGGTCGCAGCCAATCAAACTACGCCAGATTAGCTGCATAAAAACCTCCTCGAAGCTCCTTTGCGTACACTTTATAATTTAAAAGTAAGGGTTGAACCCTACGCACTCTTATCCTAATATTCTTTTTTAGAGGACCTCCGTTTAACCGTAGCCTCACGTGATGGAAATTGAAGATGTGGCCGACGATGTATCACGAAGGTCTAGAAGATACCTACTCACTCTTGACTTAAAGAGACGCAGTTTGGCCGGAAATACGAGGTGCGAATGATGAAGGTGAAGTCCTCATAGCCGAGACTAGCCAGGTGCGCAGGACATACATATAATAGTGCACAAGTGTGAAAACAAAGGTGCACTCTCTATTTCCTCGCTCTCATAAGACAATGGAACGGCAGATCGACACGACCGCGGAGAGGTCAGGCGCAAGACCAACGGCTTAACGTGCATTCCGAGACACAGAAAGATGAAGCTGAAAAGCCGACTGATTCGAGAATGAAAATGAACCATCACGCTTGGGTTGGTTACGCTGAGTTTACTTGGATGCAGTCGGCAACATTAATTATAATACAAGTCATAATGATGCTTGACAATACACATAGTAGGTATTATCTAGCGCCAAACTAAGCAGAGCTTAATTAATTCTGCTCGCTTTGCTCACAAAACTGAGCCTTCTTTAATAGTTTCACTGTTCAAGCATCAGATAGTAAAGTTCTTGCAAATCCAGAGGTGTTTTTGTCAAAATTTAATGTCCTGTAAAATCTGAATGATATAAAATATACATATAAGTCATTCTTCACATTTCCACAAAGCAAAGCGTGGTTCCAAAATGTATCAGCTCGTAGCCCGTATATAGGCTGTGAACTGGTAGTGCTTCCTGCAAACAGCCCATATACTACTGTGGACAGTGAACTTCTTAAGAGGGACGACGAAGTTATCGCCAGCGCAACACTAGCGTCACACGACACTGTGATGCGATTTTTGTGCTAAATGAGTGCGTCCAGTGCTGGACAAAGGTTTCCCCTGATGTGCCTTGTTGGTTCTAATCATCAGGTTAATGCCGTAATCCCCACGCTGGGCATATGGGTTGCGAATCGCAGTGCGAAAGTTTTAAATACAAGAAAGGAAACCTGCTGCCCTCTGGTAGACTCCCTCAATCGGCTCTTACACCGCCACTCGCCTGAATGAGATGATATTCAAAATTATTTCCTTGCTGGTGAGAATTCAAGCCAATAAATAAATTCAACCCAAAGGCGGAACTTTTAACAATGTCTTCTGAGAAAGCTCTTTTTATGTAAAGTTTCTCAGTTTATTTGTGGCGCTAATGCGACTCTGCCGGCATTTTGTTCTTTGTACAAACTTGGAATTTATAGAAAAGGAGCTTCTAGGTTTGTATTCACTCAATGTATTCACATACATGACTCATGTATATGAATACATTGAGTGAATACAAACCTATAAGCTCATGTTACATGAGCTTAAGGTTTGCAATAGAAAATCAATCTGCCTCGCCCGCGCCGTTCCGTTCCCGTTTAGACATGAAAAGCTCTCGACAAAAGCTGACTAAACGGCTGAACGGAGTTTAGTTAAATTTGTCAAGGATATAGATTGAATTCCGGAAGAAAACTTTGCAGATCGTACAAACATTTTTCCCAAGCCAGGAATCAAACCCGCAACCTCCTGCGTCGCAGGCAGTCCTTCGCCCGCCGCGCCACTTCAAATAAAACTTTGCATACATGTAGTTCTGGACCAAGAGTAGCATTATTAGCTTACATTACGCATTATTGATAAATATTGTTTAACTTCGCACCACTTTGTATAACAAACCGACGAAACTTCACTTCAATAAATAATAGGAACATAATAGAAGGATAATACGAATTTATGTCGGACTATTTCAAAGTGTTTATGTTTCTTAAGATGGTACAGTCAGCATTGCAATTGGCTATTCAATCTCAATTTTTGTTATTTTGCTCCATTACAATCATCATCACTTATTAGTTCACTGCTGGACATAGCCCTCCCCTAATGAGCGCCATAGCGCCCTGTCGTCAACTTGACGCATCCAGCATCTACCAGTAGTCATTCGCAGGTCGTGATACAAATAAGTCGGAGGCCGTCCTCCAATACGTTTACCGAGTCGTGGTCTCGGTAATTACAATAAAGTTTATTTATCATTAGAACTGTTTCATTTCATGTTTCTGTTTAGTTACTTGATCTAGATTTTTTATGCATTGATTCATTTTGTTTGTTATTATACTCCTACTTAAGTAAAATAGAATAGAATAGAAAATACTTTAATAAGTTAAGTATGACATAAGTACATTACTGTTATGTGTGATATTTATAAGTACACTAGCAGCGCCTCGCGGTTTCACCCGCGTAGTACCCGTTCCCGTAGGAATTTCGGGATAAAAAGTAGCCTATGTCCTATTCCAGACTATATATATATATATCTATCTCTGTGCCAAATTTCATCCAAATCCGTTTTGCCGTTCTGGCGTGATAAAGGAACAAACATCCATCCATCTATCTATCCATCCATCTAAACTTTCACGTTTATAATATTAGTGAGATGAGATACTCGTGTGTGAGTGTGTGTGATGTGTGTTGGGTACAGTCTGAATTACTCACATTACATTTTCAAAGCATTTTAATATGTCAAATTTGGATTGTCTTCGTTGAGACTGGCCGTCGTGGCCGAAATTCGGCTATTTCAGCTGAATTTCTTACAAAGATGAATAGATCATCTTTATGATATACATACATATATACATATATTGTCTTTTTACATAATATAGGTAATAAACTTGAAGCTTGGTTGAGTAGATTTATAATGGTCCAAAAACAATTTTCAGTATAAAAATCAAATAATATAAACGAATTAGAACTAGTATTTATAATTGAGCTAACTGTAGACTGTTGCAAACAATCTACAGGTAGCTCAACTGATCCATATCCATACCAGTCGCGCGTGTCCCCAAGACACTGACTGCATTGCCCCGCTGCTGTATGGCAATGCTGACGCGCTGCGCCAGATTATTTTTACTATAATAATCGGTTCTACTTTAATTCATTCACGTTGTATATTTTCATTAATATTTCATTTCAGTTGTAATATTCGTGTCAAAGCTATTTTCGGCCTGTTTGTCTGACTGTACATACAAACTGCCCTCTGGCCAATTATAATTCTCAATCGAAACATTAGGATTGCCAACTGCCGGCGGAATTTACTGCCGTAGGCTCACCATTTCACTCACACGTGTTTATTATACAACTAGCTGCCCACCCCGGCTTCGCACGGGTAGCAGAACATCACATTCATATGATAAACTAGTTTCAGCCAGCGGCTTCGCACGCGTTGTTTAAGATACCTATTTCTATCCCATGAGACAGTCAGAATAAAATTAGAAACCAATATATATATATATAAATGAACCCCTATTTCTCCTATTTCTCTCCAGGTGAGCAGTCTCGACAAAGATAGGTAGCGATCGCATGGCGACCGACATCGGTCGCAAAGTCTTACCGGTCATATTTTAACGATTTTTTATTGTTTCCACACGAATCAAGATTCAAAAGAATCTACAACTATTCATTTACGTAAATACAATAGATGTTCACTTAGAAAAGGTCAAAGTCTTAAAATTAAAAAAAATCTACCATTGGAATTATCAATATTGCATCTTTGCGAAAAAATGTAAAGATGGCGAATGTGATAGCGAGCAAAAATGACAGCCCGATATGTTTGTAGCGATCGGTCGGTAGTCTGACACTATTTTCTTTTTCAATATCTATTTTTTTTCCTTTATGCATAATAAAAAGTAAATTTAGATAAAAAAAATATCATGGAAGTTACAACACGTAATCACTAGCCGTGTGGCTAAAATATTGAATTGTTTTCGACAAGGTCCTGGCGCACGTTCCCCTCGCGCGCTCCGAATTATATATAGCGATCGGTACTTTACGATTGTTACGTCGAGACTGCATCCCCTGGTCCATCATCCCATCTCAATACGACCACAAAGCGAACGATCCAGAATCTTAGCTATTGCGGTCAGTGCTCTCAGTAGCTAGTTAATATGTACAATCAATGAACTCAATAATCTTAAGGTGAATACACACCGGGCTAACAATTTCATGGACGCACATGCATACCTGGTGATCCTCCAGGCGGCTGTGAATGCGTTAAGATTTTGACATAGATGTAACATCGGATTAGGCTGAGTCTATAATACTAATAGACGCCCGCAGTTTCACACGCAATAAGCCAGTGATAAAAAGTACCAAGGGAGCTTATTAACGCGTTATTTCAAGTCAACAAATATCTTTATATTCTGTGGAAACGTTATCAGAGCCCCGGGACCGATTAACGGTATTATCGAGACGTGATCGTGACGTCTTATATTTCCATAGGATTTGGTACAGCGCCTCTCTCGCCCGGACAGGGAACTACGCAAATCCCGTACAAAAACTCGACTTCGCGATCACGTCTCCATACGTCAACCGGACTCGGAGCTCTGGTTATAAGTTGATACTTTCCGCCCGGAGGGGAGAAAATTTTGTATTCTGTTGCGAGCGTTAAATCCAACACTTTTGTGTCTGACTATACATCGACGTTTTTACGCCTATCAAACCAGAAATAACCGGTATTATTCTTCGGGCCGAGTGGGCACTAACCCGTTATTTCTAGCCATAACAGTTTATCAATTTAATCAAGAGCTACTCGTAGTTTCATAGATTTCAGTAATAGTTTACCAAATAGCCTCTAGTTTAGTCACAGTGCTTTCTCAAGCACCAACACCGAGGGTCAACATCGCCAGCGCCACAGTGTAATCGTAAAACAGTAAGCTCATTCCATCTGTGCGGCTTACAACCCGTCCGGATTACTGCATCGGCTACTGTAATCACTGTAGCAGAACGTGGAACAGCTGGGTTAGTTGCTAGAGATTAAACCAAGAAATAGATTTCTATTGTCATTTCTTGCAAGGTGCAGGAGTGTTTTTTGGCCCAGTAGGGTTCTAATTCTACTAAATTAATTTCTTCGTCTTATCAATGGTATCATCTCAAAATGAGACATTTTGGCTGAAAGAAACTACTGATGGAGGGACACGTGTCAGAAATATCAAGGTTGAAACCATTTCATCAATATTTCCGTGCAAATAGTATCACGTGTACTATCTACAATTTCTTTCATCTGTGGACGATTCTGCGCCGATATTAGATAGATAATACTTTATTGTACCACACAAGCAAAGAAAACAGGGTGTAGCGCGGTTTCGCGCCAAATTTTTCGCACCACAAGCTAAAAGTAATAATCAGTACAGAAATAAATGCTGTACTATCAAAGGGTAAGTGATTGAATAACAGTATTCAGCCGCAGGTATATTCTCTTCATCAACCGACACCCGTGAGGATTGTGTAATGTTAATGATTTCTCTTTTACTGTTACTAATAGGACTCATTGATAGACATTTGACCATTTGTAAATATTGACAAAGCTGAAAAAGTGCAATTTACTTTTGTATCATAAAAATATACACTCACTTTTAGTTTCCGGGGTTGATGCTTTTAAAGTTATGACTTTTTGCCACACACACGAAAGTAGCAGTTCTTTTGACCTTTAGCCCCAAGGGCTAGATAGGACTGTGTAGTTTGAGCATCAGCTATGCCCAAAGCAAAGGTTTCGTATACAAATGCCATAGTGTACCTCGCAGTAGGATAACTCCGAACTAAATGACCGAGACACGACGGCTTGCATATAAATCATAAGGATTTGCAATTTCTATCTTACTGGATTATTTACATCTAGGTTTACGATTCTCGGAGCTGAGCTCGTGTTTCGCTAGATCTTTCTTGGCATTGATTTATTGATCGTTTATTTTGATGTTGAGATGGGAGGTATATTACAGTCAGATGTTTGAGATGATGTTTGCCCAGCTGTGTGATGAAAGAAGAGATAGTTAAATTTGGATATAAAGAAACTGATAATTGTAAACTTTTGGATTTTAACTTTCATGAAACATTTGATTTTTTTTTATTGTTTTTTTTTATTCTTGTGTAGAGAATTGAACAGTATTTAGTTAAGAAGTTAAATAAGTTCCCAAAAATTTTCGATTTCGGCAGGACTCGAACCTCTATCCATTATCCATTATTATATCTATTTCTTAGAGATTAGCCAAAGTGCGAAGGCTTACGTACTATAATACAAAAACGTCAGTATTTATTTAGTCCAGGTGAACCAATAATGATGATAATAAAGCTCATAAACAGAACACTTGAGTCATTCATTTAATAATACTTTTTCCAAGTGGTTTCACGAAACAAAAACAACAATAATGGTAAGAAATTTATGTTACAATTTATTACGATCGACAGTTTTTTTATTTAAAATTATCTACACAGAAGTTCAAATTGAGTTGTTACAATCAAAATTCTTTATAACCTTTTAAGTGCTTCGAAAAACACTATAAAAAGTCGTAAAACAACAGAAAAGGGTTTACGCTTCACATAAAACCATTCAAAAGCGCTAAGCTTGTTTTAAAAACACAGTCGGTAAAAAAGATTTTAATTCAAATCTTTTCTTTAAGGAACCTTTACACATTGTCGAATATCTTCTGTCTTTACAAACAACCTATTCAAAAGGAATTTATTAACTCACTTCACAGGTTTTCGGTTGCGTCGGCTTTCCTTTGTGTCCTTGAGTTGGTTTTAGTTCGTATCTACAACTATCTATACGTAATTTCAGCCAGATTCGTTCAATAGATATTTAGCTTGAAATAATTACAAACATAATATATCTCACAAGCACTTAGCAAAACAATATCAAATCAGTTTATCAAATTATTATAAATATCAGGTTTCATTACAGTCCAGTAAATATAAATTGAACCTAGATGAAATGCCTAGGTCGATAAATATAAGCCCTATGAACGATACGATATGATTTAATTGTTTGGAAATTATTATGAACCTATACCTCCATCTATACAACTAATAATAATAATAATAGTAATAATTTTATTAAAAAATATCTTACGAGAAAAATACTTACGATATCTTACGAAATGTTGACAAAATAGTAAAAACGGCTTACATTTTAGAGGTAATTCTTGTAGATACAACTTGTGTTGTGTAACTGCAAAAGAATCATCAAAATCGGTCCATAAACGACGTAGAAATCAACGAACATACATTAAAAAAATACATACAGCCGAACAAAGAACCGCCTTTTTTTTTGAAGTCGGTTAAAAGTAGGTTATTTAATCCGTTGTCATTCAAAATTCAATGGCATTCTAAACCTAAACTAAACAAAAGACTGTAACGGTTTTGTTCCCGGATAAACTATCTTGGAGTCTATACACCAAAGTCAACGGATCGCCGACAAGTTGACAAGACACGGTCAGGTTAGCCGTTTTACAGAATCCTTTCTTTCCGTGATGGCGTATGTTATAGGAGTTGCAGGAGCTAGTTCACACTCGACAGTGTTACGGATTCAGTAATCGATTGTTCCCAGTAGCGAAGGATTCGTAAAAACGGTCCTGTAAAAACAGCTCCGCTTTATAAATGAGCCCTAACGGTGCATGATATCGGGTTAGAAGTCACAAAGCGTACTTGGATACGATAAACTTAAAAACGCCGAAAGGTCTTCTCTTGCGAAGCCAGTAGGTAATCCCGTTTTAAAATGATGCTGATGAGTGAAGAGTTGACTATTTTTGCCAGTAATTGATTGATTTGAAACGTGCCAAGGCAGCCGTAAAATAGTTATAGTTCGATCGCTCGATTCTAAGTACTGTAAATGATTTTAATGGTAGTACTCGACTGACGAAGTTTATGCTTTTCGCTATAAAAAGCTTTTCGTAAAAAGTTTTTTTAGAAACTAGTCAGTCAGGTAGGTATCTACTCTTTTCTTTTATCTTTCATGTCCAGTCGCGAACGGGTGGGGATAAGTATTTGGACGTTTACTTTGACAAGATTCCTTCTCATTTTGACAACGCGTGCTTGAGAAATGTGAAGTAACGATTCCTTTGACAAGGTGACCAACCCAGCGCCCTAGGAATTCGTAAGAGCTGTCAAAGAGATCCTACCAGAGGAAACAAGCAGCTTCTGTGTATTTTGAACACCTCAAATTCGACCACCAAACCGACTGCCAATTTCAGCGTGGTGACAAAACCGTTTGAGAGAGGCATTTTTAGCTGTGGAGGTATGTGGTATAGGTACGAGTATATACCGCTGAGGAGTAAAGGTTCTTCAGTGGCGGCCGCGATGCAACGCGAAACAGAGTGTTGAGAGACCATCCACTCGACCGGAGGCCCGACCGGATGGACCGACGGCATCGTAGCGGTCGCAGGGAGTAGATGGAAAGAGGCGGCTCAGGACTGCTATTTGTAACGTCGTATGGGGGAGGCTGATGTCCAGCAGTGGACGTGCAGGGGCTGATAAGATGATGATGAGGTAAGAATTTGTGCTATATGTGCTAAAAGAGCTGCATATAACAAATTGTGAACTGTTGCTCTGGCTCTGAGGTCGATTACATCCTGCAGTAGTTTAAACCGAGTTTAACCATTTCCTTCAACCAAATTAGGATCTTAAACTAGACTGAATTGACTTGAAATTAGGTTAGCATTCTATGGCGCTGTCACCTCTCCAACTGTGTATAGGAAAGAGTTACTATCCTTTAGATGCAACTGTCTGATTGTCAATCGTTAGTTAACAATGATCTGACGAATATTAAAATGTACATAAAACAATCCTATTTCAAAAAAACTCAGTGCTTTATTTCCTTTAGACCTTAAAGGACTCTTGGACCTGTCACAAAACTCAGGTTACATAAGTAAAACTATTGATTTGCACAAGCGCTAAATGTATGGAAAGAAGCAAACCATTTTAACATCATCATCATCCGCCTATATTAGTTCACTGCTGGACATAGGCCTTCCCATTTTATAGTTTTCGTAAAATATGCAAAACTGATCGCTGATATTCGTTTTGTTTGGCTGCGCTACCTAAATAAGTGACAATACTGCAACAGATATAAATCGGTCCAGTATTGAGATTTAAAGAAATCTTATGGAAAAATCCTGTTATACACTCGACGAAGCTATCGCTGATGGTCTTAATGTTATCCCTACCATCATCTTAGATGAATGTTTGTACTAATTTAAGTATATTTCTAACTCATGTTACCTACATTGTAGAAAAATTGACCTTTCCAAGTGTACTTAAATGTATCTAGGTATGTGGAATAAATAAATACAATACAATAACCCTTTATAGATTTTAACTTATTACATACTCAAAAAAAAAAGAGAAAATCTGTGGTTTTGTTTTATTTGTAAGAGACAATTATTAGATTGTAGTACCGAATAAGATGCTAATGAATTCAATTTAGTCTGCGAAGCGACGCGTGACCCGAGAGCTGGCGAGTATCTGGCGCAGCGCATCAGCATTGCTATACAGCGGGGCAATGCAGCTAGCGTCTTGGGGACGCGCGCGACTGGTATTGACATGGATCTGCTGAGCTAACTGTAGATTGTTTGAAACAGTCTGCAGTTAGCTCAATTGTTTCAATTGTTAATACTTACTAATTCTAATTTGTTGCTATTATTGATTATTATTTTCTTTGTCAATAAGTTTATTGAGTCAGTTATAGAGTTGGAAAAGAATTGTTCTATGAATAACTTGGATTGAACTTAACTTAAATAAGAGTAGACACTAATAAACCATTGTTCTAAGTGAATTATTTTAACCTAACTTTTATTACTTTGCGGGGTTAACCCCGTTTTCCACATCGCACATCGATTTTTCGCAGAAAGAGTCCGCTATCTACTTTACTATAACGAATTAATAGGCTTTTTCCATTTCTAGGTATTCGAAGCCTTCCAGGGAGTAGTGCGTACTAAATTAAACACTTTGTTTCACAAAACAGACCTGTTATTGTCCACCACCAACTACCATTTTCAACCGACGAAAAACGGGTGAGGTTTCTCAATTCTTGTATGTTTTTGTGTTTGTCATTTACTCGATATCTTCGTCAATTGACGTACAATTTTGGATGATTATGTTGCAGTTATACATAAAAAGGCTGATCCCAAGGTGGTACGTTTACAGGCTGATGGTGATGATGATGTTTACCAATGGATGTATGTGCGTTGATTAAGAAATTTTATGTAAATTACCTAAACGCAATAAATAATTACTGGTGTCGGCGAGACATTAAACATTCAGTAATCACGAGGCAGGGCAAGTTCACTGGCTCTGTGTTGTGTGATTGTAGCCTTCATAATTGTGTAAGCTCCTATCTAACTAACGTTTGTTAAAAAGGTGACTACATTTTAACCGAAACATAGATCCTATGCTTATGGCCGTAACGGTTACGCCGTAAAAATCGACCCCAACACCTCACCTACCAGAGGAAAGACAGAAGCGTCCTTTTGTGATTTTTAACACCTTCAACGCTATTGCTAATCCACCTGCCAGGAGTGGTAATGTCAAAATCCGCCTTGTCTGGGGACACTCGTTCTTCAGCAGACAGATATGAGCTGACGAAGTACTAAGGTTATATCATAATCTTCATCTCTCTAAAATATAGATTTTACCACTCTAACATTAAGGTCCAAAGTACTTCCAGCGAAATGGTATATTAAAGCAATAAAAAGATTAATAAATCACATTCTCGTAGACATTCGTAGCAAAATTCGTAGACGTTTCGTAGAGGGTCTACGAAAGTCAAGTGCTACGGATATCATAATGACGTAACATTTTTTTTACTGATGAAAAAAGGAGGAAGTTTTCGTATATTTTTACACAGGGTGTTTCAATCTTACGGGATTAATCGAAGTAAGATTGATTGGGGTTAATCCGACATCGAATGGACTTATACAGTGTTTTTTTTATAATATATCTGGGTCAGTAAGGGGATGTTTAAGTGCGTGTGTTGTGCTGTTTTTCCCTCATCGTTAAAAGCTTTTCAATTTATCCAACTTTGCATTATAAAGTCGAAAGTTTGTTATGTTGTGAAATGTTTGGTCCAGATAACGCCAAAACTAGCGAAAGGATCAGGCAGGATATTTTTTATGGATGTAGGTCTATATCTAGCAAAAAAACTACGTTCAGACCATTTCTTCTCTTTACAAAATTCATTCGAAGCCGCGAGGACCTAATAAATATTCTTTCACAGGATAAACATTAATATGATATTATTAAAGAGATAAAACTAATCTCTTTTCTTAGTTTTTGAGCTAACTCAAGAAAAAAAAGTGTAAATGTTTAGCTTTAAAGTTGGTTTAATAGTACAGTGAAGTGAATTGCAGTTAGCGTAATAACAGTGATTTAACCTCCCTTGATAGGAAGCACTACAGGTGGGTAATTTAGTCACTCGGAAAATCTGCACGTATTCATCAAAGTAAAACAAATACTTTTAAAATGACTATATACAAATTTGTTAGGTAGGATACCTAGTTTTGTTGTGATCAGTTGAGATATTTGTAGATTGTTTACAACTATCGGCGGATAGCTTAGCTGTTTCTTAAGTACCTATTTTGTAATTCTTCTCTTCTATTTTATTAGTTGTAATTTATTCTCTTTGTTAATAATTATTTTTGTTGGATATTTATATAATATTGTATGGTCCTAGAGCGTAAAATCAATCTAGATATGTTCGTTTATCGCATACTAATACGTAATACCATCATCTTGTTCTTTGTTTTTTACCTTTTGTTATTTTACTCTTACATTCCCTTCGTTGTGTTTGAGCCAGCTTAAGAAAATACACATTCCTTAATATCTTTTATTTTATTGAATATATCAGCATTCCTTTCTAAGAGTGTGGTACTATATCATGCTTAAACTCACATTAAATTGATAATGTTTATTTTAAACCACAACTCGATAATTGCTCAGTTGTGGAAACATAACCGTAAAAGCTCGCCGCAATAAAATAAAAATACCTTTTAGTGTTTATTTGCTTTACGCATTACATATGTAAATAACACACACGTAATGTAGGTAATAAAATAATGATTGCGGCCCGTAGAATAATTGATGCAAAACATTAATTTGAATTCTCATTTATTTAATTCATATGAATTTCCACAATTTACCGACTGTTCGAAATATGTCCATTAATCATTTCACACGTTTCAAAGAGTTTCAATCAACTGTAGTCTATATATAATATTCAAACCGTTTCTACTTCTTTTCACAGTTCACCGAAAATGTGAAAGACCCGCAACGCCCCAGTTCCCCCGATGATGTGTGCCAAAAATATTTCTGATCCTTCATATCTTGCAAAACAAACACCAAAATCTAACCCTTACGCATATAGGGCAAGTCGGCCCTAAACCAAAAATAAGTAGCTAAGTATGACTAATACTCACTTTACTTCCCCGCTCCCAGTTCCGCACACCACATTTCACATCACATTTCGAAAATAACAATAAAATTCACTATAGTATGTTATAATGTGTCGTATTTAGGGCGGAGGCGGGAGGCACGAGCGCGCGCGTCCGTGGCGCCAAAGCGACTGAAGCGGCTGACCAATCGAGATGACGGTGTTGCTAGGTCACTGGGCTAGATTCCTGTTGGGTAATACGGGAGTCTCGGGGAGAAATTCGCGGAAATTTGCAGGTTTTCCCTGGATTTTTACAAATGGAATTCTTGGTCGAGTTACCTCTTTAGACTACGATTTTACACATTATTTGAATTAGGTAATATTATTGTGTTACATTAATGTTACAGTAAAGTAGTCGGTTATTACTGAAAGCGAAGATAAAGCTCCAAGCCGAGAAAATGTATGTACCAACTGAAGGCAAAGATCTCTATATTTGTCTTCAGACTTTTTTGAATCGCGAGAAGTAAAAGAACAGGAGCAAATTAATAGGAAAAGTATAATATATTCTAATTTATTTCTTGTCTAACCCACATTGAGTATTTAAATTTTGCTAGGGACATAAGAGGGGAGTACAATTTCAGTGGAAAGCGGAAACGGAAGTGAACATTATCAATGGAAATCGTGCGTAGTTGATAAAATCACGCATCGTAAAAGCACCATGCCAATCAATATTTACGGTAGAAAATGAGTTTGGACATAAGTTTTTACAAATGACGATTTAACAAGGTACCTACTGTTATCATTACAATGTGTGGCCATAAAAAAGCCATAGGTTTAAAAACACAAAGTACTATTATTTTCCATTTGCTATATTGATCACTAGTGTAGCATAAAGATAATAAATTAGAACTAGATTTAGTTATAAGTAAGTAATATGTTTAAAATAGTTATGTTTTTTCATTGTTGTGTATAACATTATCAAATATCAAAGCTCTTTTTTTCCTTGAGACCATACAGACCCCCCGTATACACTTTAGACTCAAATGACATGAAGCTGTTTTTATCTTTTAGGTTGATCACTGACATCGATTTGGCCACTAGTTTAGGAACTTCTCTCAATCAACATAGATTGATTTAAAGTTAAACAAAATACAACGTAAAACAAACGGCTGTTTCCTTCTAAATAAATAAATAAATATTGCTGTTATCGACACAGCATTATCTAGCCCCAAGCTAAGCAGAGCTTGTGTTACGGGTACTAGATGACTGATATACAAAATACAATAAATTAAATAGATGGATATTTTTTATTATACATAGAAAACGACCAAAACACCCGGAACAAATACCTGCAGATTGTACAAATATTTGTCCCAAGGCGAGAATCGAACCTTCGCCCACCGCGCCACAACGGTCGTCATACAAAAGTGTATACAAATACTATACATAACATCTAAGTAAGTATTAAAGATTTTAACACAAAGATTTAGATGTGTTTGTGAATGTATCTCACTCATATTATTAGCTATCATTTTATATTTGATTATATTATACGTAATGTATTGTATTATGTATATCAGTTATCTAGTACCCATAACACAAGCTCTGCTTAGCTTGGGGCTAGATAATGCTGTGTGAATTGTCCAGCAAGTTGGTTGCCTGGAAGAGATCGCTTCTAAGCGATAAGGCTGCCCATTGTACTTGTCTTATGTGATGTCTCTTTTTAATGTTATTTTCTGGTGTACAATAAATAATTTTTGTATTGCATTGTATTATATATGTTGTCCATTACAATCATAGATCACGGCATCACGTCAACAACATTATCAAAGAGTGTCAAAAATATTAATAATTATATGCACACTCACATTTCATCTTAATCGTCCAGCAGGATCCTAATACAGGGATGCGAAATGCACGCGGGTAGAAAACTCACCCCGACACATTCATAACACCGTTCTTCTTCTTCTTAGCGCTACACTCTTGACTGAGTGGTCGTGGTCGTCATATCAGGGGTGGTGGCTCGCCTCACAATCAAGCGCCATTCTTGTGTGTATACGACTTTGGAGGATGGAACAATGATGCTGTTTCACACGGAGTTCGTCTAGTATAGAAATCTTGGTTCGAAAACTGGAACACCGTTCTAGAACACGGCATTTAATGGCATTCTTTTTTTCCGAAGAACGACTGCTCATTCTTCGGAACAGAAGAAGCATCACTACCGGTCACGCAGTCATACTTATTTTCTACAGAACCTTTGTTCTGTTATACATTTCTACGCCCGAAGCCCCTAACCTCAAGGTCACCTCTAAATATTCCCGAAATCTCCCGAAAACTCCTCGTTTCGCCCGACTCTAGCAATCCCAGGGAGGGGGAGCTGCGTGCCCCCGCGGGAAACTTAGCCGAATCGAAGTGACGCGCAACACGCGCTTGTAAACTTTTTGCAGATATTGGACAACAATTTAGGTTTTGCTGCTGACTGGTCTGGAAACACAGTTTCCTGTTATTCTTAAGAGCTAAGTCAGAACTACGTTAGTAGAAATTCTACAGAGCTCACTCTTCCTTGTTAGCTAAAGCCAGCCGAAAATCCATAGGTACTCATATTATAAGAGCAACAGTAACGCTGTCTATCTATTTGTGGTGTCCGTCTGTCACCTATTCACGCCTAAACGGCTGAATGGATTTCAATGTAATTTGGCAGGGAGGTAAACAATATTTCGAGGACGGACATAAGCTACTCGAGCGAAACCGTGGGCGGAAACTAGTAATAAATAATAATAAATAATGCTAGACAATTTGCACAGCATCATCTAGACCCAAGCAGAGCTTGTGTTAAGTTTAGCTTCCAGGGTCTGGTCGTATTCTATGAACAATAAAAATATATTTTTATATAATGTATTGTATTATGTTTATCAGTTATCTAGTACCCCCATAACACAAGCTCTGTTTAGGTTGGGGCTAGATAATGCTGTGTGAATTGTCCAGCATTATAAAAAAGACTCTGGGCTCAGGTATATGTTTGGTTTTTTGGTTGGTTGCCTGGAAGAGATCGCTTCTAAGCGATAAGGCCGCCCATTGTACTTGTCTTATGTGATGTCTCTTTCTAATGTTATTTTCTAGTGTACAATAAATAATTTTTATATTGTATTGTATTATACATATATGTTGTCCATTACAATCATAGATCACGGCATCACGTCAACAACATTTACCAGTCCACAGCTGGGCATAAGCCTCTCTTGATAAGCGCCTTATTGGTTTATTATAATTTGGTCCTTAATTAATGTAAGTAAGTTAAAGTTAAGTCCAAGATATAATCCAAGTCACGAAATGAGAGAGTTAAGACTGAAGGAGCAAGCACCCTTTAGGTACATTGTCTACAATTGTGGAACTTCGTCCCGTTTTATTTGAGGATGGTAACGAATGGGAAATTACTGACAAAGCTCGGGAGATGCCATAATGTACCTATGTTCGTTTAGATTCATTTTTTAGTAAAAACATTTGTATGTTGAATCAGTTTTATGCTGAACCTTTCGATTGATTTTTCTTTTGTATTTGAGTTTCGTTTGTACATAAATGTACTTTTACGATTAAAAGATAACCCATGTTCAACTCAGAAATTTGAATTTGGAATTATTAAAATACTAAATAAATTAAGTGAAAAACTAAATAAATTAAGTGAAAAACTAAATAAATTAAGTAAAATACTAAATAAATTAAGGAAAAAGACTAACAAAAAATAGAAGTAACAAAAAAATAATTTTTCTTAATTTAATTTAACAAATTTTCAACATTGAGCTGAGACGTGGACATTCACGATAGGATTGGTCCACCAGTTCAAAGTGAGCGACTTTGCGAGCTGTGGAAAGAGCTATGCTTGGAATTTCTCTGAAGGATAGGATTCGTACGAATATATCCGACAGAGAACCAAAGTTATCGTCATAGGTCAAAGAATTAGCAAGCTGAAGTGGCAGTGGGCCGACTATATCTAGCGATGAACCGACATCCTCACAGCCACAACGAGACCGCGACTCGGCAAACATAGAGTAGGACGCCATTCGACCAGGTCGGATAACGACATAAGAAATACTGCAAGCAGATGCTTAATGCGGCAAGCTGAAGACAGGACGCTAAGGCGCTCATTATGCGCATGTCCAAATATAGGTTGTTGATGATGACGATTTATGTATCTCAGTAGGTAGGTATTTATGTCTAATTAAAGAAATAATTAATTTTTTATTGGATCGCACGACAGAAGCCCTATTTTATTTGGGCCTAGATGACGCTGTATAAATTTGCCAGCTATAAAAATAATTAGCGGCCCAAGTCAAATCACAGGCGGCTGCTAAATTAACCCCATCAATGGGGTTTTTATCAAGGGATCCAATACTCCCATCCCGGTGCGGGTTCAAATCCCTGCCGTTAACTAAACAAACCTTAGTTAGCAGAAACGTCTAGGGAATAAGCTACGAAGACGGTTGCTTACATCGAGAGAAATACAAGATAGCTATTAGGTACTATTCTGTGCCGCTTGGGACTAGTGCGGGTTCAATTCTCTGAATAAATGAGAACTAGCTAAGAGGTATTGCAAAAAAAAAGCCAAGTGAGAGTAGGTGCACTGTATTCCTTAGATACAGTGTCATAATTCTGACGAACAAAACTCTAAACTCAAAATGCTTTATTTCCTTAAGACCTTACAAGACTCTTGGACACGTGACAAAACTCAGATTACATAAGTAAAACTAGGAAATAAAGTGAACATTTTGATTGTCTACTTCAATCTTTTTAAGGTAAAGTAAAGAAGCGAACAAGAAACCTTTACCTTGTTAGAATATTAGTTTTCTAGTTGGAGCAAAACTTGTCCCAAGCTTTTTTTATGCTCTAGATAATCTGATATTTTATAGTAGGTAAGCCTTTTTACAAAGGATATTTTTGACAATATTTTTGTGCGTATACATTATATGTAGGTATATGCACAAAAATATATTCAAAAATATTCTTCGATCAATAATAGCATTAGCTTTTCGTAGATGTAATGCTGTCAAAATATTTATGTCTTTTAATAAATCCCTCAGAGTGGCGTGGTTTTAATTTACAAATCGCGCGTACAGCCCTTTTTTTGGAGAACAAAGATTGTAGTCTGGATGTCGGCTGCCTTTATTTTTATGGATTTACCAGATTTTATTTCGAAAGATTTATATAACTAGTTTTTGAACTAGCCTTTGGGTTCTTTTTGTCACTCGTTGCGCGCGGAACCCCAACAGAACCCCGAAATATAGATGTACGGAATATCAAAAGACTCGGGATACATTACAAAGCAGGCTGCAGCATCAATAGCCAGTCAGAATCTCCGCGGAGTGCATAGTGCATAGTGCATGCCAATCGAACAATATCCCGGGGAAAATTGCCAGAGAAAATGGAACAAAAGTTTGTTCAGTTACTTTCCTGTGTGTATTTGTAGCTACAGGATTTCGCTACGGTGTTTGGACGTGTACCTTCACATTTTACAAGAATGGTCGCTGCAAAAATAGGGACAGTCACAATGAATAGCTATCGCTGTCCAAGTACAGGCACAGGGGCCTAATTCTACTAAATTAGTCCTTCATTTATTTATTAATTAAGGAAAAGCTAACAACTACAAAATATATGTATAACGGAGTAGGTTCATTATTTGTTAACCGCGGGCGTATCTAGGTAATGCCAGATGGAAATACAGCTCTGAAACACAGACCCAGGCCTAGGGCTTCTATCTACATGAATAGCGAGACCGCTTTTACATGGATTCTATGACCTTCTTGTACCAATCTGCTACGGAAACTAATCTAGAGTTCCACTTAGCTGAATTCTTCCATTTCTTCTCTGTCATCCTGTAGAATTGATCTAACGTCAAAACATAGACGCTTGAGATTCGCATATGTAGTTATATAATTAGATTTGGTATACAAACATGATCATCATGACGACCTCTGTGGCGCGGTGGGTGAAGGTCCGCCTGTGACGCAGGAGGTTGCGGCTTCGATTCCCACCTTGGTACAAATATTTGTACGATCTGCACGTATTTGTTCAGGGTGTTCTGGTCGTTTTCTATGTGTAATAAAACATATCTATCTATGTATTGTATGATGTATATCAGTTTGACCCATATACCACAACCTTAAATGTTCTGCTCAAAATGTAGTCCTTTAACAAGCAATGAATTATATGCCAAGTTCTTAAAGTGACGAACATCTAGTGCAATCGACATTCTTGTATAAGTACAAATCGTCACGTTGCACTGCCTGAACTGCCTCGTTATAGCGAACACGTAGACTATCCTCGCACGTGCATTCCGTACATTTATGTAATACGAACGTAGCCTGGGGATAATATCCCCACCTCAATGCTTGTGCAATAATCCTGGGTTGTTTGTAAAATATACAGCTATAAAACTGAATCTTAACGCATTCACTGCCCAGCCTTAGTGGAGCGCTACAAGGGGACGACGCCGCTCATTGCTCTACCTACATGGTCTCTAATCCATTATGAGGAATTTAGGGGTCTATTCTCGCGCCTCGAGCGTTACCATAACGACTCTACAACACAAATTCTGCTTACTTTGCTCGATGATGTGTGCTTGATTTGTCCCGATGGATACCTACAGTAAATAATTATATATGTAAATAATTTTAATTTAAAAAAAAAATTATGAGCGTATAAATAACAAAATTCCGCTGCGATAGAATTCGAAACTCGCCGCGAGACAGCGGCTGTGGAGGCGACCCCTTAGACCCCAGGACGTGGTTCCTTCATCCACGTCTACTAACAACCCGTCCGGACGTGACGTAGGTGGTATTAACTTCCTTTGACTGCAATTCTACTCCTCAAACGAAAAGCTGCAACTCCGAAAACTCACTTGTAATATAGTTTCAGGCGGTAATGTCATGGCCTATGGGAAATAGCTAGATAAATATTCTTATGAGCTATTTACAGAGTTTATACTATACGAAACGTTAATTTATATGACGTATGTATAAATCAAACAATACTTATCTGAATCGGAATCGATAATAATAATAATTTAATATAATAATTAAAAAATTAAAAAAAAAATTGTCCACTAATGTAAGAAGTGAAAAAGAAACAACTAGTAAATAAAGTTATATAAATAAATAGTGCTGGTCAATACAATCAAATAAATCAAATAAAGCTACAATATATTAAAATTGTTTAGCACAGGTACCTATGTGACCAGACATGTAACATCTATGTTGTGAATAAAGAACCATTGAACCATCAATTTTGTCAAAATTTTTATGTTTTTGAGAGAAATGACTGATGATGACGGACACCGTTTACCGACATTCATGGCATGGAACGTGTTACATTAACAGTGGTTAAATTAACCGTGTTTAATTGACAGTGGCCATACATTGGCTCACGGTTAATATATAATAAAGCATAGTTTTATACTAAAAAAAATTTAAATGTAAAACGCAGAAAAAATTTAATCTCTGCGCAACGTAAATCGAGGGCTCTTTAATCTTAATCTTTTTATTCGAGAATATTGAAGTGAGTGAACCGAGTTAGAAGGTTTAGCTTATCGCGCCGAACCAACAAAATGGGGTGAAACAAAAGGACCCGAGATTCAGTCATAAAAGACTTAGCTGTTTCGTTTGAGCTACGGCATTACCATATTCCTTATTCGATTGTTGGATCTCCGTTCTCAATTTCACGGTGTCAAGTAGTTTTGGCGGGCAAAGCCGACTGTTTCTATACTGCATTTGCGATTCACTGTAGAAATGCATTGCCGTGGTGCTACTTTTAGAATATTGAGTATGTTACTTTTTATTTTATTTTATTTATTCACGACAACAAACAATTACACTCAGGTCTTACTAAACTGAATTGAAAGTAGTTTTATTATAAGTATAATCAGCCCCGTTGTCCACGAATTGAACAGTTACATAGTAGGGCAAGAACGGTTGCAGATAAATTTGATAAGCTAGTTTAGAAAAATCCCATTATAATATTTATGACTGAACACGCATAGAGAAAACCTCAGATATAAAACATGGGAACAGACGTGTCGGTCTCTTCCCTTCTCTACGCTATAAAGGTCGTCAAAACCAAATATATTAGCTAACTGGTATCTACAGTGAATAAGAATATCCGAGTCTTTCGACAATGGTAACTTTACTTCTCACTCCGAGGTACCTAAAGAGCATTAAGGTGGAAGGCCTTCTATACAAACAGTCACGGCACATTCACTAGAAAATAAGTTGTAAAATATTCCCATTATTATATTCTACGATGACCATTATGTCGCAGTGGACGTGGGTAATTAATTAAATAATCTTAAAAATCATTCTTTATTGCCACGTTATCGACGATTTGGCGTAACAGCCCAAAAGAGAGTTATTGTAAGAGGTCAAGTCTCACTTTGAGTCCCTACCTCATCAGCATCCCTTTATACAAGGGAGGTTTCATATTCACCACTATAGGTGCTATACGAACAGAGTTTGTTTGTATAAGAAAGCCACCACATTCAGCTGGTAGATAGTCCATTGTGTCCGCGGACAAATCTTCATTGTCGCTACCTTGGATCCTTGTATTTTATGTCCAGTACGGTTTTAGTGTTTAAAGTGAAAAGGATGATACCCTCCTTTGTGTTAGAGCGAAGATAAAATGTATAAAGCTAGTTTTAAAGTCAAAGGAGAGCCAGTAGCAACGGCATACTGAAAATGATTGTTTCGCGTCTGGACTGTCCCATACAAAATAATTGGATGAAAATATTGATGGGATCTGTCTCTATTTAAATGTGTCTCTGTTTAAATTTAAATTCATTTATTGTGTTATTATTTGCCTTAATTTTTTATTATTTAATCTTATTTCTAGTTAAATTTAATTCTATTTTGTTTGGTTTTATTGTGTAATTTTAGGTGACTTTTTATAAATTTGTATTTAATTGTGTTATGGATTCGATTGTGATCTGAAATAAATGAGTTAATAATAATAATAATAGTGAAAGTTTCAAGGTACCTTCAAAACTAGATAATAATTCACACAGCTTTATTTAACCCCAAGCAGAACTTATGTAATAGGATCAATACATAGAAATAAATGTTTTATTACACATAGAAAACACACAGAATGTCCGAGCAAATATCTGCAGATCCTGAACAGACTCGCATACTCAGCGTGGGGATAATATGCATTACCCCCCATGAGATAAAGACCAATAAAGCGATTATCAGGGGGAGTCCTGCGTCCAGCAGTGGACCATTATATAGGCTGTTGAGGTGAGGTGGTGAGGAAGGTGGTGTGGAACCAGCTAAATTTGCACCACCCCAACATCTAAACCGAGGATATCCACCGGGGGCAAACAACAGCGCCCCCTGCAGAACAAATCCACCACCGAAGTGTCATTTTTTTCTCATCGTGAATATCAAAACAAATTCAAAAAAATCACGTTGGTCCCGCCATGAACCAATCAATATTTCTAGTAATTTTACTTGATATTTCATAGTTAATCGGTAATACATATAAATATTAAATTAAATCGTTAAAATGGAAGCTTTGAATTCATCCGCGGAAGCGTTGAACGATATGGAGGTGCTGAAGAAGATGGAGGACGATCATTTACGGCTACAAAGACAAGTAAATATTTAAAAACTTTTTTTTATGAACATTTATTACTCGGTTTACAGCCGGTTTTTCAAACGCTACGCGACGGTTCGTCGCTACACGAGTTTATACATTTGTTAACAAATTATTGACGAGAGCCGGGTTTTTCAAAAGCAATTCAACGGCTTGCTAAGTTCCTTGTCACATCATTCACTTGTCAAGACTGGGGATGCAGATTGTATCGATTTTGAGTTTTTTGAAAGTCAAGCCACGGTAATGTTATCTACAACATTACCGTGGCAAAAGCTTGGGACCTAAATTTATTTATTTATTTTATTTATTTATTTATTATTATTGCTGAATATATTTTTTTTGTGTTTTCTGCCTTTGTCGTCGGTCTAGAATGAAAGTTGTCCCCTGTTTTTTTTGCGTTTTGTTTTTATGACAAAACTTGGTAATAGTCCCGCCGAAACCGATAATTTTTGGGAACTTATTTCATTTCTTAGAGATACCCAAAGTGCGGGTAAGCACTATAACAAAAAAATAAAACATCTCGACAAAGCCTATGAATTTTATTTCCTTGGAGTCGAAACCATAGATCCGTAGGGAACAGAGACTCCCCGGGGCTTAAAAATTGCTTCGAAGAGACGCGTGACCCGAGAGCTGGTGTCTAGCACAGCACATCAGCTTCGCCTTACAGCGGGGCAATACAGCCGCGTCTTGGGCACGCTTCCTACTGGTATTGATATGGATCAGTTGAGCTACCTGTAAATTTTTTGCAACAGTCTGTAGTTAGCTCAATTGTAAATAGTAGTTCTAATTCATTTCTATTATTTGATAGTATTTTTTTTTGTAAGACACTGAAATGGATGAACATAGCATGCGTAACAGATGATTTAAGCAGCATCGCGACGGCTCTTGCGTATGCTGCCGAAGGACCGAGCTTGCTTGCTGTAGTACAGACCGATGCAAGCCTATTTCTTGACTGCACTGTACAGACACTGTACAGTGCAGTCATGAATAAAAAGAAATAAAACAAACGTACCTATTCCGATCATTCAAACTGATTCTAAAATACGATATTTCAGACTTCCTCTGCACGTTTGGGTATGAAATTTTATTTTTTTACCGTCCAATATAATTTTATTTCTCCTTGTTTTCCAGGTCCGCATGATCCAGGTGGATCGGCAGCACCGCTCCATGGGCGTGCACCCTCAGTACCGCAGGCACGACACGCTGCTGCGAGCTCTGAAGGCGGAGTACGATGACCTAACTATGGACTTGAAGGTTTGTACTAATAACTTCCATATGCACTCACTTCTTAAATCCACCGAAAATATGCAACTTCGCGAGAATTGCTCAGCGGTATTTTAGAGAAAAGTATCGATACACGAATTTATATTACCGCTATTATTGGTACCGGTATGAAGCCCAGCTTGGGAACCCGCCCCGACCAGCAGTGGTTTAGTATATGCTGCTAATATCTTTAACTAGCTTACTACATAATAAAACACTGTTTTTACCGGATTGATCGCGATAACCTTAGAATATACTAGCTTACTACAGCCCACTTTTACTGAATTTATATTCCCTTTAGCCAGTTCAAGATAGTAAGTTAGAGGGCAGACGACCCCAGCCGTGGTCACGTCTTGTAATATAAATCAAAAGACAATTGTCTACAAGAGTACCTAGTCGGTACTCTGAAGTATCTTCTAGGCTTGTAGTAAACGGGCCATATCGTGTTGTTTAGTTTAGGGCCAAATAGCAATTACAGCATTTAAAGCCGTATTCACAGAACATCATTCAAAGGGACACGACACGACCACTTTTAACCGTGTGATGCTTCACCCTGATTTGTCTAAATTTTCTTACGTGTGCCGTGAATAATATAAATGGAAAAACAAAAGACTGATTAATTTGAATTATAATTAAAATTCTTAAGTTAAAATTCTTCCAAAAATCTTAAAACCTTTAACCGCGCTTGATCAAAATTTGACGCAACGCAACCTTATCCAATTAAATATTAACGTGACATCTGCATGTGTCATAATAGAAAGGAACCTTGTCAAAGTATTCAAGTATTAATTTTGCAATCCCAA
This sequence comes from Eupithecia exiguata, assembly GCA_947086465.1. Taxonomy (NCBI): domain Eukaryota; kingdom Metazoa; phylum Arthropoda; class Insecta; order Lepidoptera; family Geometridae; genus Eupithecia; species Eupithecia exiguata. The sequence continues at coordinate 815,633 of OX352248.1, read as the reverse complement.
TATATTGTATTAGGTCCCCTCATTGGTGAGGTCTTAAAAATGTCAGTACCTAACGTTAGTGAAATTTCACCCTAACATGGCGCCATGCATCTTGAGATACCTCTCTAGTAGATATTTAATAGATATTTAATTTTAGCTTAGAGATACCGCTACGCTAAAATTTATTATCACAAGTAAAGTAACTACTTTAACTGAATTTTTTAAAGTGTCGCATAGAGTTAGAGTATTTTTTGATAAGTATAATATGTCCGAAAGCTTTCGTCCGAGATGGTTCTACATTTTCATTGCGCATCGATCTTAAACCAAAAGCAACTAAAAGTGGCCGGTTCCCAACCCCAGTGAACTCAGTAAAAGATCTCGAAAATAAAGCATCGCAATCTTCATTCGAAATTGAACTTACAAAATAGATATGTCAACCTCGTATCTGAGACGAACGTAGACAATAGAGCTGCGACCCTTTGAATGGGCATTCAAGTTATGAAAGTACCGTCAATTTATAAAAACAAGCATTTTAATATTTCAGAATTTATGGTGAGGTATTTGTTAGCAGGTCTTTTCAACTTCAAAGACAATCTAGATGTTATCGTTATTTTTTTTTTTAACAAAAATTGAATCTAAATTTCAATACTAAAGCAAACTTGCCGTGCAAAGCAATGCATTGGAATAAGTCGCGCGGATAAATTTTGTGATTGAAAATGACAACCTGTCTCATACAGATCGTCTGATTTTATATTAATTAAAAATTTAAAATATTATATTTATTTTAATAACGATATACATTATAATAAGGTGAAAACGCACTACGCGTCAGCTGAACTGCGCGGCACGGCACTGCGCGTTAAATTTGACCAACACGCACCAAAAAAGGCGCGCAAGTCCACCAACGCGTATAGTGCGTTTTTCTACCTTTTACGGTTTCATACCAAGAATATTTTGCCACGTCGTGCGCCGCAGTTTCGTTGCAGTGCAGTTCCGTTCAGTGCGGTCCATTATTTTAAGCGGTTTCAGACCCAATTTTTATCAAAGCTACTTTTAAATTCGTCGGGACGGTTTAGGACCTAGGCAATACTTACCTATTCGCTATCCAGAGCAGTAGCGATAACCTTATGGGTATTGACGACCTCTGTGGCGCAGTGGGCGAAGGTGAAAGGAAGCAGTCAATCACCAAGAGTCCGGCTCCGTTACTTCAAGGTGCTGGTCTGGTTGGACCTGATTAGGCAGGGAGACAATGCACAATACACTCCCATGCGAGATGTCAGTGCTATTGCTGGTTCCCCCACTTAGAATTAAAATTAGACAACCTCTGTGGCGCAGTGGGCAAAGGTCTGTCTGCAACGCAGGAGGTTGCGGGTTCGATTCCCGCCTCGTGACAAAATATGTTTGCACGATCTGCAAATATTTATTCCGGGTCTTCTGGGTATTTACTATGTATAATCAAAAAATATCTATCTATGTAATGTATTAGGTATAGTAAGTTTATCTGTCATCTAGGACCCTTAACACAACCTCTGCTTAGCTTGGGGCTAGATGATGCTTATTTATTTATCGGTATAGACATGGTAGTTAGGTAAGCGGTAATCCTTACTGTCACTTAAATACCCAACGGAATACCGCTGACCGCGCGAAATCCAACCGAAACTTTACAATACGACTCTGAGTGGAGAATACCGCGTACATCTGAAGAAGTATCTCCAGTTTTTCGCCGGGAAAGTTTCCGGAAACTATAATAAGCCCTTTAAGTCCTTCACTCGTTAGTAGCTCCGTTTTTTGACTGCGGCAGACTCGCCGTAGCCCTGATCGAAGCCCTGATCAGGGTCTACCATAGTCGTAAAACCGAAACTTATTAATTTATTATAGCCTTATTATTAGCCATTATTAAGCCAAACCTGACCAGGGTAAGCCAGACCTATGAGGTCATGTGACCATGTTTTATAGGCGCTTGCTATTTATTATCCACGCAGAGATCTTCATGATCTCAGAGATTCTGACGGTTACTGTTATTCCACAGACTGCCCGATCGGGGGCGCATAAGAAAAACGACAAGAAGACGAAAAGAGACTTGAGGAAATCTCTCCTTCTGATGGAGGAGACCGACATCGAGTGTGAAGGTACTGATACTTCTAAACTAATTAAACATAACGGTTTTTACCAACAACAAACAAATTGTGAAATATGTTATAATATTAAATAATGCAAGAGTAAATGAACATAGGAGGTAAGAAATTTAAAAAAAAATATCACACCTGGATAATTACAATGACAGAAAAGAACAATTACAACTAGTATTCACACTTAAATCAATTTCCTAAAAATCTAAGCCGCCACCAGAAGGCACAGTGCCCAGAATGCTGGCAGCATTGCCACGTTGAATGGCAATGCTAATTCGTTGATTGAAATAAAAACCAGCATATCACACGTTGATTCCCACGGGGTCCAGAATCACCCTCTTTCGGATCAGCTTGGTATGTACATATGTTGTGTGGCACCCTGTCTGTAAATATGTCGCAGCTGGATCGTAGAATTAGCCCGTATGTAATGGCGAGGCCGATCGCAAAACGACGCAATTGAATGAATTGTCTACGCTGATGTTTGAACAATCTGCGTTCAACAATATAGCTAAACGTCACTAAACCACCTCGTCGAATGAAATTTATGAGGTTTTCTCAATGGCTGGAGCTGATTTTTCGAACCGGCGGGGGCAACATACTAGATACGCATTCATCGGCAAACGTACTGATGGAGTAGGACGTCCTCCAGCCAGGTGAGATGACTGCAGACAGATGCTGGATGCAGCAAGCTGAAGACAGGGCGCTATGGCGCTCATAAGGGGAGGCCTATGTCCAGCAGTGGATTAATATAGGCTGAGGATGATACATTTGATAAGCCATAAATCAATGTTATATTTTCAAACATGTTGTATTTTTAGGTGGAGTAGCCATCACCGAGGAGCTTGAAGGACTGGTGCAGAGATACATGGTCGAGATGATCAAGCGGAAACAGGGAGCTACAGCGCTAGAGGGAGAGGTAAGACTTCATCTCTTTACTCTTTAATACAAGAGAGAGAGGTAGGACTTTATCACTGTCTTTTATAATACGTTAGAAGAAGAGATAAGACTATCTCTACCCTTTGTAATACGTTAGAAGAATAGGTTAGTCACCCATCTCCATTCGTCAGTGCAGTTAGTTATTGCTTCGGTGCCTATCTTTGCTAATGGTGAGAGGTTTAAATATTTTCTTTCTTCTACTACCTACATGATTAATGAGCGCCAAGCCACTGGCGACCATGGTTGCCAGTCGCCAGGGAAGTATGTGTGATCAGACTAACATGTCATATTGCTTACAAATCCCTTAACAACACGTTACATGATAGTTTAGAAATTTCGATCTCTTTCTGCCTAAAACTAGGATTTTATATATTTATTAACAGACGAGCAGCCTGTGGCTGATGTGTCATTATCACACAGTGTCAAATTTAGTTATTTTAGGCATGAACTTTGAGATAGATCTCTGGTTTCTAGTACAAAAGGTAGGTAACTACATTGTAGGGACGAATAAAGAGTAGGTACCTAACTTTGTTCGTAGTTAAACCGCTTAATTTCTAAATGAATTCGTCAAACTACGATAGATTTTGTAGTAACATATTGGTATATAGTATATATCTATAACCTAACTACTTAATCATTAACAGTTGTCTTAACAACGTCTTCTTAACGTCTTCTTTTTAAAAAGTAAATTGACTTTCTTAACCAATAGACGACGTGAAAAACAAAAGGGTAGGAGATTCTATGTTCGGCTCCGGTATCCGACAATTATGAACTGGATTGGAAAATTCTTTCGTTATTATATTATGGAGAATGATCCCGAGGTGGTTCCATAAAAAATATTCACAAAGGATAAGTTCTTGTCCCGAAAACTTAAAAAACTGTGTAAATACAAAGGAATTTAAAGTTGGTGTTTACTTTTCAATTTTGGATTCAAACGAATCAAATTATTAGAGATGTCATTATCAGTATACCAAACCCACTGTTTGAAGCTGGAAGCACGTAAAAACCACGGCGAGACTCGCCTGGCATCCGCGGAGAACAATCTGGAGACAGCCATGCTGCGGTTCAACGCCGTGCAGTGCGAGAACAAGAAGATACGAGAGGAGATCGAGCATATGCTTCAGGACAGGTAATTGACTGCGGTCACCGTGTCAAGCGGGAGCTGAAGCAAAAGACTTAATACCTACCGTATTTTCAGAGCCATTTTCAACCAAGCCTGGGACAAGATGCTCTCAGCACTGTGTAAAGGGAAGAAGTTCCTGCACGATCTTTTCGAGTCGTCGACCCTGGCTTACGACCAGCGTGACGAATGGGTCGCCAAGCTTAGGTCTATCCAGGAGAAGGGGAAGATGGACCAAATGCTGCAGATCCAGGTTAGTGGTGCTTCAATGCTCAATCATTTATTGCATTCTATAGGTGTACAGAGATGCTTAAAATCTAGGTAATTAGGTATCACTATAGTCCCTGCTGGGCACACAATATGTATGGAGAAAGGGGGATGGCATTATTGCTAGCTTAGGTATATATAACTCGCTTATATTTTTCTTATTTTCTGTTATAATAGTCGTCAACTGTTTAGTATGCTTTTGTGAATAATGAAAGCTTTTTCATCCCCCATCTCGGAAAGAGTAGTTCAGTTCAATTCAATTTATTGATATCTATATAGGTATATATCTAGATATTTATCCGCTAAAAACGGCTCGAGTGCAAAGATTTTTTACCTCGTGCTGTTTTGACTCCCTTGCTAATGCTTAGGATTCTAATTTTTAGAATCCTTCGCATGCTCGGTCATCAAAATTGAGCACGCGGTTAAAAAGCAAATTTGCACTCTTGTATAACAAATAACTATCAATTGTTCTATATATTTTTTTTAGTTTTTTCTAATTTTTGAACGCGTCAGGTAATTTACTGTACTATTGTACAGAAACACAAAAGAAAAACAGACACAATTCCTTATAATTTCAGGAAATGCGAGACCTAAAGAGGAGTTACGATCACGAGATGAAGGTCTACCTCTTTCTGGCAAGGAAGGGAGTGATGAGGATCAACCCGGACCAACAGAGGAAGGAGGAGGAACAGCAGAGGAGAATTGTGGAGGAGGCACAGGAGCAGTGTCTGAAACACTTGCGGCTACTCAATGATATTCAAGTAAGTCGTGTGACTTACTTTAATATCATAGTTATATATAGTATATACAGTTTGAATGCTAGGATGGGTGGTTTTGTAAGTACCACCTACTTTACTTTAAAAAGTGGAATGCAGAAGTTTATTAGAGATGAAAAACGTACTTGCATTTTTCATCTCTCTAATTACATAGAAACTAAAACCAGTCGGGCATAGATTGCCCGACTGGTTTTAATTTCTAGCTGGTTGGCGTGTGTAATCTGGGGGCACGAGGAACCACCCACTATTTCCAGGTGTATATTGAGCTGTATGAAAAAAACGACAATCGAGCCAGCTTTAAAAGATTACCTTAAACCTACTTCCAGGATTACACCGGCGAGGAGAGCTACCACAAAATAATAGAAAACTTCGAGAGGACCGAGCAGCAGAACTTCTCCGCATACACGCTGATGACGGACCGGTGCGCCGAGAACGAGGTGCTTAGTCGGGAGCTGCTGGAGCAGAGGCAGCTGGTCGGTGAGGATCTAAACCAATACTATGTACATGCCACCGCCGGATCCTGTCACCCCCTGTCAACAATAATAAAGGAACATCATAGTCGTGCTTGTGCCAAACAGCAAATAATTGAGTGGACGGGGTGTATTCACCTGAACGCCAGCTTCTTTTCAAACTTGCGTCAGATTTTGGCTAAAACGCTACCAAAGCGGGTGCTTTGAAACGTCTAATGTGTAAGTTGCTTCTAGCCTCTTTGCTTTTACTTAACAGGAAATCTCTGGCAAGCAAGATAGTTGTGGAATCCTTAGAGTCAGCTCACACCGTGACACGACGCGCCGCGACGGTGCGCGCACTTTTTAAGATCATCATCATCATATATTAATCCACGGCTGGACATGACGGGCGACGGCTACGGAATAATGTGTAAATAAACTAGGATGTAAAGTGGTATAAGTATAAAGTTTATGCTAATGCCCTTTTCTTTCCAGGTCAGCGTCTTAAACATATCTTCCAAAAGCTTGTGAACAGTTTCGGGGCTATGACATCCCCCTGTCTTACTCCTCTGCGCAATTGGATGGTTTAAATAAATAAACCAAGATGTTAAAAAAAACATTTGCATCCTTTTTCAGAGGACAGAAGAGATTGGAACGAAGCTCAAGAACATAAAAGAGTGGAGAAGTTGAAAGCCTTCACCCAGGAGTTAGAGGAACAGAGACAGAAGACTGCAGAGCTGAGAGACCAGCTTGAACAGAGAGAGAAAGCTCTGGCGGAGACTATGGACAAGGTGTACGATTTATTCAAGTAAGTTTACGTTTACACGTGAAGGTTGTCGCAGATCGAGATGGCCCGAGTCTAGGGTTACGATGTCCTCCTTTCTCTGCGGACTTCACATAACCCCAGATGCCATTAATGTTCTCTAGCTCCACTTCCAACTGCACTAGATGGTGGTCAAGCCTCAGAGTGCGTCCGTTGAACGTTGCCAGGGTCAGTTTGCGTAGTGATAGGTAGCTTGGGTTAGCCCGGCGATTCCTAGCACCTCTTGCCCTGTCGTTACCGTGGCCGCTACCATGGCTAGGAATAGCGGGAACTGGGGGCCATTTTTTGGCTTTCTTCATCATAAAGGGGTGTAATAAATATCAAAAACGAATACAGTTAATGTACATCGAGCGTATCGTTACGTAAACCCCTCACTCCTCTGTTTTAAATTAAGTTGACACGCTTACTAGACAGAACAGCGTGTTCTTAGAATGTCAGTGCTTACTCTGCGCTACTCTGGTGGCCCCTGCATCGACCTGTGTCAAACAGAATAAAGATTGGCTGCAGATCGCCAAGACGTATTTTCGGTATTTTAATTTAATTTCCTTCCGTTTTCACCAAAAGGAACTAGAAAGGAATATGTGTCTGAAATAAAAATAGGTACCTATATTATTATTATTATTAAAAGATCGTCGAAACGTTTCCAAAACTTGAGTACCTATTGTCAACTGAAACCCTCAGTGAAAATTCACAGCCTTCAATGTTTGTTTCTGTAAAATATTCTCGTTTCCTCTTAGAGTCCCCATGAGCTTGGAAATAGCGGTGTTGTAGGTGTATGTATGTAGGTGTTGATGATTAAACACATTATAAAGTAAGGTTTGGTTTGAGTGTAAAAAAGATTTAGCTAAGATTAAGCTACATTTTCAAGCTAAACTATGTATAAAGAAAAAGGTAAATTTTCAGGCCCTAGGTTTTATTTGTAACAAAGATCTATAGCATAAAAGAGACGAGATGGTTCGAGAAAAGGGTTGCGTTTGTCAGCTCGTCATGGCATGGGAGTTTTTTTATGTAAGTTCGTCGATAACTCCGCCAATTGTGGACCGATTTTAATGATTCTTTTTCAATTGTTTTCAATTATTACTGTTACAATTTTTTTACTCAAGTCTACATACCGAAGCGACAGAAATAAAAAAAAATACCACTTTATTTCTACGTTAGTGTTTAATTTCAAGAATTTGACCTTTTCTAAGTGTACATTTATTTTAATAATGATGGAAATAAAGAGATTTTGATTTTGATAAAAGTATCCCGCAAAACTAAAAAAAAAACTGTGTAAATATTAAAAAATTTGAAGTCGGTTCGTAGTTTTTTCAAAACAATCTGCAAACTTGTTACAATTTTTATTTTTGCTTTTGACCTAGAAAGATATCTAAACAAAGCTGAATTCCTGACCCAGATGTACTAATTGCTTTGCGTCTAAGACGTCCATCATCATCATCATTATCCGTTCGTCGGCTGATCTTGACACGTCATTACTGTGACGTCACATCCGGACTGACGCTCTAGGTAATTAACAAATGATGCATACAAACAAACTCAAAACTCAGTGTTTGATTTCCTTTAGACCTTACAGGACTCTTGGACACGTCACAAAACTCAGATTACATACATAAGTAAAACTAGGAAATAAAGTGATCTCTTTGATTTTTTGTCCACTTCAATCTTTTTAAGGCAAAGTAAAGGAGCGAACAAGAAACCTTTATCTTGTTAGAATGTTAGTTTTCTAGTTGGAGAAAAACTCGTCCCAAGCTTTTTTATCCTCCAGAAATTCTTATATTTTAAAATAGGCCTTTTTACAAAGGATATGTTTAACAATTTGTTTGAATTTATTTATGGACAATTTTTGCAATTCACTTGGAGTTTTAACACACCACCACATTGAACTGTACCTCCAATACTTTTAACTAATTTGATGTGAAAAAACACTAGCTAATTCAAACAAAATATCATTTAGTTTATTAAATTTTGTATTTTTTAAATGTTGTTATAATTAGTCATTTGTATAACTACTAAATTAGATATGGGATACAAATAACCTTAAACAACGCGTGCAAAGCCGCAAGCAGCAGCTAGGTAGTTCGTTATAAAATAGCATAATATAAAATATAAATTTGTCCTTGTTTATATTTATAGTACCTACGTAAAAATCATTTATACAGCCGGGCATACACCTCGTCCTGTTTTTGAAGTCGGTTAGAAAGACAAGTTAGTCAAAGCTCAAAGTACTACACTGCAGCGTTACGAGTAGAAACAAAATACCCTGTCGATCGGAATAACTGCAATTCTTGTACTAAAAGAACTATAAATCAAACACTTTGTAGGTTTAGCTCGATTCATTGTAAATCCATCCATCTTAGCTGTTCCTCGGAAGATGGAATGGATCGTTTGTTATGGCATTGAACCCTGAATTTTATGTAGGTAAGTGTAAATGGACCTCTTGCTTGAAGATATTTGTGTAACTTTGTTCAATTGATCTTACAAGAAAAAACGTTTCCAAATCGTCGTGACGGCTTAGTACGACTTGTACGCATTATCTTTCGAATACTTTCATCGATTTCGAGTCATTCCTATACATTTAGCGCCTTGTAGCGCCCCTACTGGATCGAGAGGAACTATTTATCGTATTTTGACAACGATCTAATCGTTTCTTACAAACTCGATGATAGTTTTCGAGTGATTTTCAGTGATTTGTTGCACTTTGACATGGCAGGCGGCAGTCGCGTTTGCGGCATTGATTTTATAAAAGTAAGCAGATAGAGCACTACCAATCTTTGTCACAGAAATGCTTTAAATTGGTGCTTCAAGAAAACACAGGAAAACCTTTCGCTCGGTACTTGCACCGAATCTAAGTATATAACTACGAGTATATGTTCGAGCGATTACTGAAATGCCCATGGGCACTTCAGTAATCGGTCGAACATATAGTTATATACGTAGATAGATAGATATTATTCAGACATTGTATACTGATGTAGAGATCCATTACGAGGACAATAGTACTATGATTCAATTTAATAGAAATTGCTTCATATTAGGTACTGTCGCGGGAGTTATGCGCTAATTAAATGAACAGTAACAGTTTTCAGTCTAATTTATTCATATTGTTTGCTTACTTAGCACATTGCTCGTTCTCACTTTCTCTTCTTCTATTGACATAAGTCAGAGTGAGAAATAACACCTGCTTAGTAGCTGCTTTAAGTAAGCAGACCATTATGAATTATGATTATCTAATACACCGAGGGTGTATAATATATATCATAACTACTACTTCAAATAGGCATGCTCTGTTACCTTATCATCAAATTGTATTTGTGTTTATAATATTTAAAAAAATACATTTAGGTGTACTAAATGTATTTTTTTAAATATTAATTAGTACTAGTAGGTATTTCAGTTATTTTTACAAACTATAAGTGGAAACTGTTGTTAGCTTCATTTGGTCTAGCGGCTCTGGCCTATGAATCTATAGTTACCTACCTAAACATAAGCTTTTTGTTTCCCAAATAAATAAAGTAAATAAAAAGGCAAAAACCTATTAGCTAATTCATATTGAAGGTGTTAGGTTCTGAAAACCCCGACAGTACAAATCCAATGTAGTTATAAGGGAAATCAGTTTAGGCTGGATATTGTTAGGAGATATTATCGAATGGCCTCATTATATACTCAACGCCGACAATACGTACGACGTACAGCGACGTAGAACTGATCATCATTTTGTCATCATCTATCTACCTACAATAACGACCGATGTGGCACGGTGGGCGAACGGCCGCCAGTAGTAATACCTAATTGGGGAGTTTAAATTCAAAAATCAAAATCAAGAACTTTATTTCTTTCTAACAAAATAAGCATGGCTAGTCAAATTTTATACATAAAGCTATTTTTCAAACCACATGCTCGACAATGCCGAATTATAGGTCATGTAAACCCTACCGAAAGCAAGACATTAAATCCCTTGGTATTAGCCGGGTTATAATGTTGTACTGAATTTCATTATAACCCGCTGGTTAATAATATGATTTCACTTTTCATAATTCTTATTACTATATGCATAAAGTTTAATTTTGCTAAACACAATTTGTCCTAGGCCATGGCCTACTTGATTTGACAAAATAAATGAAGTTTGCCTCCGTGTGAACCCCGGTCCGGAGGAGCGCGGTGTTCGAAATTCGAATTTCGAATCTAGGACCACGGCTTGTGCTTTCGAATTTGGAACGTCGCGCGCCTTCATTTGTTCACGCGTGACGAACAAATCGAGTTCTTGTAGGTGCCTATAGAAGATTTAATTTCAAAAATAATATTGAAAATGTCGAGTGATGAAAGTGTTTTGACTCCTGAGTTTATCAAATTAGATGCCATAGGCATTGTCAACAATCTGCTGCCAGAGAAGTCAAAGGAAAACATTATTTATCTACTGAGCCTGTTTTTTTGTCTCGCATAAGGTGTGAAAAGTAGAGTATACACCTCGGGGATAAGACTGTTTTAGTCTTGGGCGGTTGAACCCCTCACTGCACTCAGGACTCAGTCTTAATTCCCTCGCTTCGCTCAGGAATTAACTTATAACTCCCTCGCTACGCTCAGGAGTTAAATTATGAGTCCTTCGTTACGTTCGGGATTCAATTCGCTCCCGTGACATAAAACAGTGCTTTATCCCCTTAGTGTATAATCTACTATTATATATACGCTTTATAAATATTAATTGTTATCTATATAATAATATAAAACTCTTTGTCCTGACATAATAGACAAGCTACAGCCTAAACCAGTAAGCGTAGAGACTTGAAACTTGCAGGGTGTGTAGGTCTTGGTATGAAAGTGAGCACTAGGAAAGGAATTTTGAAAATTCAAACTCTTAGAAGTCGGGTTCTGGTTCAAAATTGGGGTTGATAATTTAAACAAAAATGCTCTGTATTTCATTAACCGTTAACAACAGAATAACAAAATTTTACATGTAGATTCCCCTAACAAAACCAAAACACATTTCATTAATCGTGTTCTGAAATTGGGACGGTGTTGCCCTATAAGTCTCTTTTTATAAATTTCTGCATTTTCTGTTTTTATATTTATAAAAAAAATATAAAGACTTTCTTGGGGACGTGCGCGACTGGTATTGACACGGATCAGTTGAGCTACCTGTACTTAGATTGTTTGCAACAGTCTGCAATTAGCTCAATTGTTTCAATTGTAAATACCTACTAGTTTTAATTTGTTTCTGTTATTTGATTGTAATTTTCTTTGATAATAGCAATCACGTATTTCATGAATTTCTAGAAAAACACGCCACTTTTTACCCGACTACCGACAGGGGAGGGTTATTTATTACAACCTAGCTGTTACCCGCTACTTCGTTGGCTCAGCTACTCAATCTGTTACCGATTTTTTCCCCTTTTAAACCACCCCTGTACTTAATATGAGAACCAAACGAAACAAAAAGTATTCAAATCGGTTCAGCCGTTCTCGAGTTTTAGTGAGACAAATGAACAGCAATTCATATTATATACATAAAAGATTAATTAAAAATGAACATTCTATCAGTAACATGCTACGTTTTGTTGTAGGACCCTGGGCTGCAGCCTGGAGCCGTACCAGAACCTGCTGGGAGACAAGCTTCCCTCACTGCAGCGGGTCAACCTGACCATGACCCTCATCACGGACAAGATTCAGGAGATGATCGAGATAGCCTATTACTTGGTTAGATTCAGATTTTTCCTTCATAATTCTTACTACACAACAGGGTGTAACAAAAATTTAGGACTAAACTTTCAGGTGGGGTTCAGCTTCGAATACAGTACGGAAAAATATTTCGAAAAATTAATAAAACGAAATGAACACTAGACTGATGCGTGTGCTTAATGTAATTTAAAAAAAATAAGAAGGCCTACGTAACTGTTTACATCCCCTTTAAATCACAAAACCATCGGAGAGGGCGACGCACTTAGATGTGGTAGCCTACTACCACTGGTAGGTAGTACCTACCACAAAAAAAAAATCCTCGATTCTATGACATTAAATACATGCATCTGTTATATAGCCTAGTCTAAAGTGATCATTTTGTTTTATTTATTTTCTAGAACAGTACAAGGGATTTTTTAAATATTTTTACCGTGTTCTGAGATCAAACCCGAGCCCCCCCCGAAAGTTTGGTCCTTCATTTTTGTTACATACACACAACACTGTAAACAAATTTCTCAACCGTCGTCGTGGCTATTATTATCATCAAAGTAATTTTCGTAGACTACAATATACTTGCTTTGTGTCAATTCGATGATGAAATTAATTCTGACTACCTACTCTGAATTTTGACTTTTCTATCAACTACTGGGCATGTACTTACGCAAGGTTTTATACGATTTCTTGGAACTCTTGAATTTCAGAAGAAGTGTAGAGTCCATAATAAGATAACGAATAGTCTCTTTATCATAAAGATTATTTCCCTCTAGGAGCGAGTCTTGAAGATCCGAGACAAGAGTAGCACTTCAAGACTCAAGAAGTACGTGATACGAGTTGAAGACCGCACCATGTTCGAGCCCTGCCCGATCTTGTACGTCGATCCTTGCCCATCGTGAGTATTTCAACGCCTTTTACTCTCTTTTAATAAAATACGGAACAAGCAGATTATCCATCTGATTTTGATCGTATAAACATTACATACACCAAGACGAACAAAACCAAGACGGCATATACGATATATTTTAAGTAAACAATGTCAGAATCGGTTGAAAACCAACATTGTGAGGGCACATTGCATTTTCTCCCACTATCGCATTCAGCGACATTTCTTAAGATGACCGGTGACTTATTTAACAGCTGGATGCTAGCAGCGTAGGACCAGGCCTCTTCGGGGGTGGCCGATGTACAGCAGTGTTATACTATCGACTAAGACAATGATGATAAAGAGGTATATCGGTCACCTTCGTTTGTCTATGCATCTCCGAAATATTCCTCTGGAATCAAAGATATTGCCTGATCTTCCAGATGCATAGAAACCCGCTGGATGTCACGAGTGTGCGAGGCACCCGAGACGCCCTTCAACAAGGAACAAGCGCTGGCTGCGCTCAAGGACCTGGCAGCAGACCCTGCGTACATCCGGAGTGACCGAGTGCACGCGCTCTTGGACTGTCGCGCCACGGCCAGTCGCCGGTTGCTTAACACTAGACATGCCAACTTCTAGGTCTAAAACTACGGGGCATGTCAACTACTAGACATGTCAACTACTGGGCATGTCAACTACTAGGCATGCCAACTACTGCGCATGTCAATAACTAGGCATGTCAACTACTGGGCATGTCAACTACTACGCATGTCAATCACTGAGCATCTCAACTACGAGGCATTTCAACCACTGGTTATGTCAGCTAATAAGCAGATGAGCTGATGCTTAGCAGGTACCTTACCTACTATAGTGCTCGCACGCATGCGATGCGAGTGGTTAGAAGGAGGTAGGGATATTTAAAAAACTTAGCCTCTTACAAAAACATGTTTTTTTTTGTTTTTTGTAACATTGTTTTTTTCCTCCTGCTTGATCCTCGCGATCTGTTTCGCTTGGGCAATCGACAGAGTTACATCTAATTATCTTGGAAAGATCATAGTAGCCTATGTATATAAAAATCAAATCAATATGCATGTTACCGAGCTAGGTAGCTTGGTAACCATGTATGCATTGTTGGAATAAATCAATAAATTGTTGAGATTCAACTTTATTTATAAAATTCGCGTGGAGAAAAGTTTTATTATAAACTTTCATAAATCCGCTTCTACAAAAAATGCAGTCGCATTGCCTGTAAGTGGTACGTAGATTTAAAACCGTGATTTCTACTGCCACGATGCCCGTCACCTATCGAGACATACTAATAAAATAAAAATAATAAAAATAAATAAATAATGCTGGACAATTCACACAGCATTATCTAGTCCCAAACTAAGCAGAGCTTGTGTTATGGGTACTAGATATACATAATTTTTTCTTGCATGCGGTTTTTTTAATAGATAGAATGATTCAAAAGGAAGGTTTATATGTATAATAAATGAACCCGTGCGAAGCCAGGGCGGGTCACTATTACACAATAAGCACTTAGACATATCAAAATTTAGTACTAGACAGGTAAAAATTCGGTAGCTCAAAAAGGTAGCAAACATTAGATATGTATTTATCGTCACAGCATAATGAAATTCAAACTGTATCTAGTCTATTTTAGGTTCAGTATGAAGGTAACTCCAGTTACTGTTTATCACAAGAAAGGCTGTGGCATTACCGTAAGGTCAGGGCGGTATTGGACACTATATCACGTGTCAATCGAGTTGACCTTGGAGCTACCAACTTGACCTCCGACGTGGACAGATTGACTTACTGTATGCGAGTCCTTTGTATAAGTGAGTTTCATAGGTATAAGGTAGGTAGGTAGGTTGATAATACTGGAAATTTTGAAAAAAAAACTAAACTCAAAGATCTCTATTTCCTACAGACCCTGTAGGTCCACTTGGACGTCAGATGTTTCAAACTAGCTAAGTAAAACCATAAAATAAAGTGTTCACTTTGAGTTTTTGTTCACTTAGCCTAAAATTATGAAATCTTGTCTTAAGGGAACCAGATTTACAGTACCGCTTGGTTGTTGTTGTTTATTCAAACCACCACCGAAAGAATCACAATATAGACAGAGTATAAAAAGTGATACAAATTAGCTTAGCTAGGGTAGGCTAGGGCGTAACAATGTTGAGCATTCTTCATGGGTAAGTTTGGTTTCACCAAAAACGGTGTGTGTAGGTGTCTTTTTATAGACTTAACATTGGCCTCCCAGAGGCCATCCTAAGGGGTGCTCCAGCAGGATTGAACATTTATTGTGGCATTACTCGCTAACTATTATTTTATTTCTAAAGGTACTGTGACAGGCTTTTGTTTGACTTGACACTCCGTGAACTGCAGGTTCTGTCCATCATATTGCGGGAAAAGAAGGCGCAAGCAACGAGATGGATTTCAGCGCACGCTTAACGGTTAAGGTGGTTCGACGCGAGTTGGGGCGAGATTAATTTTTATTTTGAGGTTTTAAATTTTTCTGCTTTCCGCAAGCAATTCTCATTTTCCCATATGCTCCAAAAATACCAGTGAATCAAAGTTGGTTTTATCATGAGTTCGTAGAAAATGGTTTACGATTTGCGCCAAATTATAATTTGCCGCAAATCGAATAGCACAAAAGTAATTACTTTTCTGTTATTTTTATTCCTTGTGGAATACAGAAAAAATTAAAACCACAAAAAAACTCGCGCGAATCCGCGTCGAAGCGCACAATAATGTATTACGCTCCGTGACCCGTCAGTACTCGGCTATATTATAAGTAAACCTAAACTGTATGACCCACTGAGCTAGTCCAAATAATAATTTTTTGCCCTTTGAGTACCTACTGGTATCAGTATAAAGCATTAATTAAAGACAACATTCACTGCATTCAGAGTTCCGCAAAAAATCCCGCTCCCCAGGACGTCCGGCGGAGTTCCGTCCCCGGATGTTACTTCAACACGCTTTGTGCCTTCACTCAACTTTGCACATTATTTTTAAATGGACGTAGAATTATGCAGGTTTTTTCTTTATTGTCATATTATCTAGGTACTCTCTCGTTTGCATCCGGATAAAAAGAATATACAAAGCTGAAAGGGCAAAGTGTCAGCCATAATACATTTAGTAGTTTCAGAGTGAAGCTGCAGGGCCAAATGAACGTTATTTTACCCGACTACCAATAGAGGAGCTTGTGTTATGGGTACTAGATAACTGATATACTTAATACAATAGATATTTTTGATTATACATAAAACATACCCAGAAACCCGGTAAAAATATATGCAGATTGTACAAACATTTGTCCCGAGGCGGGAATCGAATCTGCAACCTCCTGTTTCACAGGCGGACCGTTGCGCCACAGAGGTTGTCAAAAAATGATAAGGGACTTCTACGGAATCGTTCCTACCACGCCGATTCCCTTAGAGTCGATTCCCGCAACGTCGACTCTCGTAAAGTCGATGACGTCAGATTTTAGTTTTTAAGTACTATATGTTTTCTCACTACGAGGTACACCTAAATCCTACTAATATTATTTATATATTTATTATTATATGGGAGTCCCAGCGAAAAGATCATTATTATGAATTCTGAAGTAACTCTGTTTGTCTGTCTGTTACCTTTTCACGCCTAGACGGCTGATCGGATCTTAATGAAATTTGGCAGGGAGGTTAATGGTATCGCGGGGACGGACATAGGCTACTTGAAAAGCGCGTGCGAAGCCACGGGCAACAGCACTATGTAGAGTAGAGTAGACAAAAGTCCTAACGAAATCGCTCAGTGCAAAATAGCTGCACAAAGGATTGCGTTAGAAATCGATTGACAGATAATAATATATTAGCTGTGATTTTTTTTCGGTTAATAGAAGCCTCTGTAAGGTCTACACAGAGCTTTAAATAATAATGAATTTATATAATTTTAACCTATGAAAATACATAGTAGATATCGGTTTGTTTAACTTCCGTTAAATTTAGTCTGGGTTCAACGATTAATGAAGTAATCTTTTGGATTAACCAAGCCCTTCTCTGGATCTACGACCTATTTGACGTGTTTTATAAAATGAAAAACATGAACATTTATTTATTTTATACATGTTAACAAATTAATAGGTTAGTAGTTGGTATGAATAAAATTTGAATAACCTGTTAGAACATGTGTACAAAAATAAAATTTGCGCTCACGTTTTTTCAAAGTTCTTTCGTCGGCACTCACGTTAGGTTTTCACTACATCGTCCTACATATCCATTACAGGCCAAAGATGACGTGTATTACATCAATGTATCAATTTAAATTTTGACCCTAGCCACCTTATTGGCCTTATCGTATAAACTCCTTATATGTTTGTTGTTGTAGTTCGATAAAAAAGCGACATCCACAACCACAATACTCGGCTAGCGGAGAAGCTCACAACCCTGCCTCGCACTCTCGCGAAGTCGGGGAAGTCATCGCGCATAATGGGACCGACAGTGTACAACAGTCTTCCTGAAAATGTTACGAAGGCAACCAACCTGACATAATTTAAGAGCAAACTAAAGCACTGGCTCACTTACTTATTTCTCAGATGGGCCGTTTTTGCGTGACGGGTGGGGGGCTGCTAGTCTAACCACCCGATGTCCTCTAGGAAGGCCAGCAGCTCGTTGACGCCGGTGCATGCCTCCCCAGGCGTCCTCCAAAGAGTCGATTGTTACACCGCAACCATCCGAAAGAACGAAAATTTGAGTGAAATGACGCTATGCTATCTTTCTCCACCCCCTCTTATCTAGGGGTGTGCTACGGGCAGTGATCGCTCAACGCCTGGAACGTTATAAATCTGAATTATACACTGGATCGAAAACGGATCTAATTGAACGTGAAATTCACGAAACAGCTTCGAATAACCCTTCTGGACGTAGATTTAGAGTCTAATTTGGGTTTCGTGCAAAGCTGTGTAAGCTGTGTATATACTTAGGTACCTCTAGGAGTGGGAAATGAACCCTCAGCTCTTTGATATAAAGTGTTTTTTTAATAATTTCAGACATAGCTATCGAGCGAATGGGATCTCTAGGGATTTACGTCCGCCAGAGTACAGATTGATTTGTATGGACTTAATGTTATCGAGTATTTAACGCGTAGAGATATGCCAAACTAAACTTAAGATAATAGATAATTAGATATGCACTAAGACCTGAAAGTTATAGTAAGTGCATTTAATTAAAGAAATAATGCTGGAAAATTCACACAGTAGGTATTTCTGTATTAAAATAATATAGATCTAACCTCAAAACAAACAGAAACTGTGTTTTTGGTCCAGGTTGACTGAGAAACCTATTAGATACTTTCGTTGCTACAATTTTCATAATCAGCCTACTACTTATTTTAACAATTTGTAATAAAATTATGTATTTCCTTCGTGGCAAAAAAATATAGCAAAAAACTGACAATCAAATTCAAAATACAATTTAGGGTTCATATTTGTGCTTCAAAATTAACTAATAAAAAATATAAATAGATAAATGTCCAACCGCAAAACACAGTTACGTTTACGAATTAAGAATAATTTAAACTAGTAAATTGTTGGAATACTTAGTTTATACTCGCGCTGACGTCACAAGTATTTAACTGAGGCCGTTTACGAGCTGTGACCTATTCACGTCAATTATCGTAGCACATGTAACATAAATCATAACTTTAAAAAAATAGGTTGGTGAATGTAAAAATTAGGACATTTTAACAAAAATTAAGAAAATCTCAGAAAAATTTACTTTCGAGTTCCAGAAACATCCAATTTCAGTACCCCCATTTCGTTGCAACTGGTACGGCTTCTAAAGGTTTACTTTATTGTAGCAATGGAGTCTTTTCGTAGCATTTAATCAATACGTAGGTAGTCCTACAACACGCTACGAAAGCGCTACGGTTATGCTACGAATGAGCTACGGTTTTGCTACGAATGTGCTACAGCGTTGCTATGAAAGTGCTACGGTGTTAATATGAAATACGACGGCGTTGCTACGAAAGTGCTACGTCTTTGCAATGAAAGTGCTACGGCGTTCTTTCAAAAGTTCTACGATGTTGCTATGGTGTTCCGACGAAAGTGCTCCAGCGTTGCTTCAAAAGTCCTACGTCGTTGCTACGAAAATTCTACGGCGTAACTATGAAAATGTTACGATATTGAATAATGTTGAAACGCAAGGCTTCATCTAGCCTCAAAATTAGCAGACAGAGCTTGGGTTATGAGTAAAAGATAACTGATACTCTTTAAACATGCATATAGATATGTAGATAAACAGGGTGTAATAAAAAATAAAGACTTAACCTTCAGGGGTGGTTCAGAAAACAGAACTGTGGAAAAACATAAAATATAAAAAAAACGACAAACCGTCTAACTAATCACACTGCGACGCAACGCAACGCGAGGCATCTCGAGATCCAGCGCGGCGAAGCACGGCGTAGGCAGTGCACCGGGGAGTTTTCGTATTATGTCAATAAAATTTGTATTTTTTTGCGTAGTAAATGAAGTTATATTTTCAATCACTATCTTAGAAGTGCACGCAGCGCCGCGTCTCGGTGTGAGCTGACCCTAACGCCGTTTGTCTACCGCCACGTCAACGAAACGTCAACGATAACGAGATGACGGCGACGAAGTAGCGGTAC
This sequence comes from Eupithecia exiguata, assembly GCA_947086465.1. Lineage (NCBI taxonomy): Eukaryota > Metazoa > Arthropoda > Insecta > Lepidoptera > Geometridae > Eupithecia > Eupithecia exiguata. The sequence goes on along the minus strand of OX352248.1, from coordinate 795,977 downwards.
ACATATTTACGTGTATGGCCCGCATTACTTTTATACACCTTTTATGTTTTTTATACACAGAAAACACCCAGAATACCCGGACCACAAATCTAAAGATGAGACAAACATTTGTCTCGAGGCGGGAATAAAACCCGCGACCTCATGCATCGCAGGCGGACCTTCGCCCACTGTGCCAGTCATAGAAATATTTTTGAATAGCTTTGTTGCCTCGCCGCTCACACAACTTACTCTTTAAAAGTGGACAAGCCCTTGTGTTGGTACCTAATGCATAGTGGTAGAACTTACCTACACAAGGCACATTTATTTAAGACCTAACATAAAACATGCAGTACCTACCAGGTAATACTGAATCCTCAAATGTTTTGTTTTACGAGGCGCTCCCAAGGGCACTGTCTGGGGTAAAGCTGTGTACACATGGTAACTACACGATAAATAAAATAAATAATGCTGGAAAATCCACACAGCATCATCTAGCCCCAAGCTAAGCAGAATTAAATCAAGCCAAGCAGAGCAGGTCAGAGAGCCAGTCAAGACGCTGTCGTCCAACACGAATAAGAGCGTTTTTCCACGATGCGTAGTTTGACGAATTCATTACGGGTGTAAGCGGGTAAAATGCCCATGACGCCGTTTTCCCACGAGGCATGACATGACACGACAAAATGCGGTGACGACTCCGGGCGTCATACATTTCTATGAACCGTTTACCCACGCAACGATACCCCACGGCACGACACATAACATAGAAATGTATGACGCCCGGAGTCGTCACCACATTTAGTCGTGTCGTGTCATGCCTCGTGGGAAAACGGCGTCATGGGCATTTTACCCGCTTACACCCGAATTATTATTTTTAGAATGAATTCATCAAACTACGATAGTTTTAATAATAAAAAAGACTACCCGTCCAATACCTTCTCTCAAGCACACAAATGACTCGCGTAACTAAGTAATCAAGCAACAAATATGTATTTAGTGGATTAGACACAGATGTTTCCTTAATCCCCTAATCCCAAACAACTTCGGTACGCAATAATAATTAAGATAATGCGCACATTAGGATAATAGGTGTGCACACCGCCTTACGTGAAACATGGTGTAAATGTCGACCATCTTAATAAAAGCATAAAAACAAAATGGCGGAGATGAACAGACGTAGTCAGGATAAGTTTTGAGGGGGTCAATCTTGGTCTTGTCATCTCGAGACTTAGGATTTAGAAGTTGAATATATCTCACACTAATCAGTCATACAGGTCATCGAACTAAATATGTAAATGGAAATGTTTGCATGAACGGAAGTTATTTCTTCACGCCAAAACTAGGTACTGAATATATTATCGTATTGGCCTAACATTTTGCATGATAGTTCATGCAAAATTCTATCGGTCTAGCTAGACCAGATATAAGCTAGGCTAGATGGAAACAGGCTACCTACTTTTAATCCCGGGAAATGCGTGCAAAACCGCGAGTGATGGATATAAAGCACTTTGTTCTATATTTTTTTATCTCTGCCCCCAGTTTCCCGAAGCCTTAGTCCTTAGTCCATCCCTGTGTAGATACAAAATGTAGCATGTAGATGTGAGGTGAAGTTACAGCGCGCTTTACGCGACACTTAAAGATGGCGATGGTTGTACCACGGGAATTAAGATTAAACAGCCACAATGTTGCCATAGCGCTTTGTTTAGACAAGTTTTAGTAGGTATTCAAGATAATATTGTAAAATTACACGCAGCGATGTGCTCTAACATAAGACCTTGGAAACATCACTCCCATATCTATACTAATATTATAGGTACATGCGATAAGTGTGTTTGTTTGTCCTTCCTTCACGCCCTATCTAAGCAACCAATCGGCTTGATTTTTGGCATGGAGTTAGTTGAAAGGCTGGAGAGTAACATATAGGCTTTTTATCCCATTTATTCCCATGGGATAAAAATTACCTTAAACAACGCGTGCGAAGCCGCGAGCAGCAGTTTGTAGTAGAATACAGTTACACCTATCATCGTCATCAGCCTATGTTAGTCCACAGCTGGGCAAAGCCCACCCCTAATGAGCGCCATAGCGTCCTGTCTTCAGCTTGCCGCATCCAGCACCTGCCTGCAGTATTTCGCAGATCGTCATCCCACCTGGCCGGATGGCGTTCTACACTACGTTAACCGAGTCGTGGTTCGTTTAGAACACGTTAATCTATCCTGCACCTACCTTTACTCCGATTCAAAAACCTTGATATTTTTTGTATACAAAAGGGTTACAAAACCCAAGGAATATTGGTGGTAGATATTTTACGACATTAGTATCATCAGAGCAAGGCACAGGAACTAGAAACAATGTATAGTTTTGAAAGTTTTCATTCATAATTTAATTTATCTCCTTTGTTTTCGTTATCAAATTTAATCGTGGCAAATTACTTATTCGCTAGCTTTATTGCTTGTGGAGCGCAAAAAAAACACCAAAAAATTTACCCGCGACGAAGCACCTTGGAAATTGGTTCGTAGAAAAATATGTCTCTTTGAAAATGGTGAAAAATCATGCGAGCGGAATAATCTGATCTAGGTAATTTTATTGTTTTTTTTTAATCCGATACCTAGTGTCCAATCCGTTCGCTGCAGGTAGGAATCCACATACTTACATCCCATTTCTTAAGTATCTGGGTGCACTTTATACCTATGACAACCTCTGTGGCGCGGTGGGCGAATGTCCGCCTGGGACGCAGGAGGTTGCGGGTTCGATTCCGCCTGGGTCCAAATATTTTTACGATCTGCAGATATTTGATCCGGGTGTTCTCGTCTTTTTCTATGTATAGTAAAAAATATTTATCTAGGTATGTAGTATTGTATAGCACAAAAATTCGTGGTTCCCAAATTCAATGCCAAGCTGCAGCGATGCGATGGAGCCAAAGGGAGGCGCCACCCCGCGTCGCTGGAAGATGAGCTGTCCAAGATATTGGACAGCGCTTCGTGGCGGTCAAAGTTTAAATAAAACTGGCCAATTGTGAGTGACTATACGAAGGGTTCCGATGTAAAAAGATACGCGTTTTCCCGCCGTCGCCGCCGCCGCCGTCGGCCACCTTAGGGTACGGAATCTAAAAGCACCACTTCCGAAATGAGAGTCGAGGCATATAAGTACATACTCTCGTAAGCACGGCTGATAACTAGGTACCAATAGCCCAACCTCAAATCCCGGGCTCAGATAAACCGATACTGTCTAAGATTTATCCGGTGGTAAATGGTAATTTAGAGGTCTAAAAAGTTGACCTTCATCAGTGCCAAGCTTGCCGTTAGTCTTGCTGAACCTCTACTTACGCAACTCGACTGGAAATCGATCGAAAATGTCTTCGACATTACAACTGCAAGAGCTCTTCCTTTAAGTAGGCACTTACGTGCAGCAGAAATAAATACCGTGTTTTTAGGGTTCCATACCCAAAGGCTAAAACGGGACCCTATTACTAAGACTCCGCTAATTCCGCTATCCGTCCGTCTGTCTGTCTGTCACCAGGCTGTATCCCATGAACCGTGATAGTTAGACAGTTGAAACTTTCACAGATGGTGTATTTCTGTTGCCGCTATTAAAACAACAAACAAATACTAAAACACAATAAAATAAATATTTAAGGGGCTCCCCATACAACAAACGCGTTTTTGCTCGTTTCTGCTCGATATTGATAACGGCAACAGGAAGACGCTTCAAATATTCACAGAATGTTTAGTTATAGGTACTTACAATTTGTGCTCTTTTCCAACTCGCACTTAGCCAGTTTTATTTTAAGACCTGCATGCGTGGCCAAGCTTTTGCAATTTTCAATTTATTTTGGTAGCAATGTAGCTATATACGAGGCCATAGTTCTTTTTTATGTGCACCTGCAAGGAGAGCAGTAAAAACTAATTTCGGAGGCACACCCTTTACGGCATCGAGTTTCAATCGAGTTAAAGCACATAGTAGAGGTAACTGTCCAGCAGCCTATAAATCACTGTGACAAATCCAGGAACGGCCTCAAGACTCGAATCCGCTGACTTAGCGGCCGCCTACGGGCCGGCGCGCGGCGCGGCGGTGCGGTGGCGGTCGGACTGATTACAGATTCACAGAACAGTGAGTTTCTTTTATTCTTGCATTTATGATTGTTTTTAACAAAAGTACTTATCTAATAATGATGGACAATTCACACAGCATCATCTAGCTCCAACCAAAGATTTCATTTATGAGCTATACCTACAGCTAAGCGCACGCCTTGGGTGTTATGGGTAGGTATATCAGATCTAGAAATGCCATTGCTATACCTACTCATAGACTTGCAAGAGTTGGTAAAAGCTTAAATAATACTTAAACTAGAAAATGATATTCGGGATACAGATAGTATATGCAATTTTAGTACCTAGGTACCTTAGCAATAAAAAAAATGATAGCAGATTTTTTTTATTATACACTCGACGAAGCTCTTGCTGATAATCTCACTGTTACACCTAGCTAAGCATTGTATATTCATGTATTGTACTCTTCTTGTACCAATTTTATTTAATATGTACTTGTATTAATTTCTCACTATGCATAAATTGACTTTTCTAAGTGTACAAATGTATCTATATGGAATAAATAAATAAAATACAATAGAGGTACTATACATCTGATAATATTTATTTGTTATACAGGAGTGCAAAGTTGCTTTTTAACCGCGTGCTCAATTTTGATGACCATGAGCAAGCGAAGGTTTTTAAAATTGAACACATAAATTAGAATCCTGAGCGTTAGCGAGGGAATCAAAAGAGCACGAGGTAAAAAATCTTTGCACTCGAGTGCAACACGTAATTTTTCATCCCACCTCAGCGAGGAAAAAGTATTTTTGCTATTCAATATCTGAGTGTAAAAGCCGTTTTTATCCGCTAGAGGATAAAAAAAATTGAATTTAGATCGTCGTGCGCACGATGTTCTAAATTCAATTTACTTTATCCTCTAGCGGACCTTACCATCATAAATCTACCCGTACTGACTGCACGAACCCGACGTAAGTATAGAGGCACGAACGCTCGCCGTGTGCCATGTTACAACACACCCCGTACGTAACACTGTCTGTACCAACCCGGCTATAATCTACACCAGCTTATTACAGTGAAGGTGCTCACCTACATCACACCAACAAGCTGACTATGCGAACACTCCCGGCCTCACGTAGGTACCTACCTCGCGCAGGTATGTTGTCGACACATTCCGAATTACGTAGCTTAGAGAGGAGGAATGACAGACCGGGCCGTACGAATGCCGGTCTGGTGGACCCTGTGTGACATTACAGATGCGAGGAGCTGCATACCTGGAGTTGCATGATTCTGTCATTGGGAAATTCGGGAATATAACTAGGTTGCAAGAATTGGGAGGATTAGGTATTCGCAAAATGTTACGTGTAAGCCCTACCAGCACTAGTTCTTTAGTTGTTTAAAGCTTTCACATTTGGTACCAACTGGAATTTCGTACAAAATTTCATTTTTAGACGAAGCTCGAACGGCTTGGGATAGTGCTTGCCCCGATGCTGCTTCCCGAAATCTCTTTGGTCCCAAGCAACAGCAACCAAGTGCTCTCGTCTCCGTTTCTGGCGGATATCATGGTGTTCCTTGATAATTTAATATTCAATGTTTATTTGACAGATCTGATTATTATGACTGACTTTAGAATCGGTGACTTTAAATTACAGTATTATCTTATTTTTAAAGATTTTAGTTGGTTCGATTACCGGATAATGCAGGTGACACTGTTATGTTATTTAATAAACACTGGTATGTGCAACAAACATAACAGTTTGTAGCTTCAAATTTGTAATTAATATCTAACTATCGACGCATGACAGGACAAAGTAAATAAAACAAGTATATATTTTGTACTTTTTTATTATTAACTTTTATTCATACAGTAGCAACAAGATAACAAAAAATATTCGAAAAACAATACCTTAAATAGCCTTTTCCAAAAAAAATATTATTTAGCAAGTAATACTATGAATAAATGCAAAAGGAATGATTTTAAAATACTTTTTTAAGTCAAAAATTAGGCTGATATTTTTCCTTGTGCGTTTGTGAATTCTGCATAAAAATATCTATAACATTTAAAAATTATTATGCCATTGCTTACAATTAATACTAAAGTTAGACATAGTTCGTAATTGCACTTAAAATATATATCTAAATGTCCAAATGGAAACACCACATATCTCTGTAATAGAATAAAAATATGTTCTGATTTATTATTTGGAGATTTTTAAGAGCAGTTAGTGCTTACACTTGGACAATTGAATATGTTTCTAAAACTAAATATTGTTCACTCATTTTGATATATGGTCAGCGTGTCTTACTACAAATCTGTAACAAAAAGAAACATCTGTTTAATTATTAATAAAAAAGACAATTTTAGCCTAATTGGTGTCCATTTAATAAGACGATTATCGGCGGAAGCCGCGTCCAGCAGTGAACCATTATAGGCTGTTGAGGTGGTGTGCGTTACCCCGGCAGAAAAGTATCTTCTAGAATGAAGTGAGTTCCGTCCGCCCATCCGTGGCCTAGTTGTGGAAAACAGTCCAGAAACAAACAGGCTCATGGAGCCTTAGGTCCGGTTGACGCTAGTACCGAGTCGTGATCGTGACGTTAAAGTCATTTAGGACGGGATAATGAGCGGTTTTCGTTTTGCATTTTTAAAAAGAAAAAAATTATTTCCATGTATCTCGATAGATGGCAGGGCTTCAACTGGTTACATGTTAAATGTCAAATGAAAGAAAACGTCAAAATGATAATCGGTCGATCGCTTAGAGGAACAAGGCACTTGAGGTAGTGCATATACCCATCTCATTCACACAAGAGAGAGATAAAAATATGCTTGTAGCCTGAGAAGAAATCAGATAGAATGAATGTTTTTCTGTCTCAACCATAGTGCCAGTTTTTTCATTGTTTATACCTTGTTTTTTCAAATGCTGCAAATAATGTATGCAAAGAAAACTCAGAAAAAGTTTGTTTTCCCTTCATTTGACATAGACATACCCTAATCACCAGTTGACGCACTGCCACCTATCGAGTTAGTTAGAACTAGTTTTTTTTTTTTAATGCAAATCGAAAACCCCTCATTACCATATGATTTTTGTTGAAAATAACCCGTAAACGGAACGTCACGATCACGTGTCTATACAATCGCCAACTGGACTCTGATTTCGTGTCATAACACATTTTGGGTAGTTTACTGAACTACAAAATATCTTGTTTATTACCTTCACTTAGCCTTATTCCCCTCGTCGTTGATTTCAGTAACAGTCGGTCCACCCTGCGGGTTTTTCTTCCAGATATACCAGGTGAGGCTGGTCGCATAGCCGAGCCACGCGAGGTAGGGCACCAGAAGCCAGGCAGCGGTGCGGTTGACATGGACGAAGGCAATGGCGGTCGCTAGTGCTGTCGCGTCCAGGACTGATATCTCGATTAGAGCCTGGAAAAATAAATAGCTCATCAGCACATACAATACAATAAAACACACGGTACAATACAAAAATTACTTTATTGTACACCAGAAAAAGAATATTACAAAGAGAAATTTTGTATTTTGTATGAAACCAGTAAAATGGGCGGCCTTATCGCTTAGAAGCACATTCTGCTGAACATGTGTCCCACAAAAACGAGGGGGCTCTATCGCCAGGCTCGGCAAGCGGGTCGGAGATAGAACACAAGTTTTTTTTAAATACAAATAGTGCTGGACAATTCACACAGCATCATCTAGCCGCAAGCTAAGCAGAGCTTGTGATAAGGGTACTTGATAACTATGTAAACATTATCAGTGATAATATATATATTCATATTACCACCATCCACTGATTAACCCTGACAATTTTCTTTCATGACCAAATCATCAGTGTAGATTCTCAATGAATTGAGTATGCAGAAATCAATTTACGGAAGGAGACCTGACGACGGCCTGGTGCTAGAGAGATCCATAAAGTCGTAATCTCAAAGCCCTCGGCAATAACTTTTTGACAGTTTCATAAGCCACAATATAATGTATCATAAAATGGTCATATTATAATGTGTACTCTAACCTTAATTGGTGTAACATGTTTGTTTTTGCTGTAATTCCATATACATATATTTTTATGTTTATATAGATACTTCTGGAACTTGATTTCAGACAATGACAATTACTTACCAACTTGAAGTTCCGAAGTCCGAAGAAAATAGGGGTCCACGCCCAGTTGAGCACCAGCTGGGTTCCGTATAGGGACAGGGGAAGGACGGCAGTTTCTGGAAATCAAAAGACAATTCCTTCAATCCGCGATTCCTAGATTACGGATTATGACTTCCTTTAACCAATAAGGCGCTTACTAGGAGAGGCCTACGTCCAGCAGTGGACTGTTATGGGCTGGTGCTGTTGTTATTCTTGAATGTATGATTCGCACAGAGATAGTGGGGCTCGTGAGATTAGTACTTTTAATCAAATCTATGATTACAAATAAAACTGAAGCATCATTTGGCGTGTAAGTGCAAAACATTAATCCAATTAAATTTTAAATTCTAGACGGGCGAAGCTGCGGTCACAGCTAAGTTATAAATAAATTAATGCGTCGCACGACCAAAGTAATGAGAGCTCGTATTCGTGTAATGGGTACCCGATATCTGATATTCATATTACACATACACCTAGACCAGGAACCACTGCCTGCATATCGTTCCAACATTTGTCACGCGACGGGAGTCGAACCAAGCCCTCGGCCGGGACCTTCGCCAAGTACGCCACTAAAGTTTTTACTTTTATTGAAATTCTTGCTCCTCAAACTAACGTTTAATTATACTATATAAAGCTGGTTATATCTATAAAATTAGTTGATAAATGCCGGAGAATATATTTTATTAAAAAGTCCAAATAGGGTTTAATTTATAGCAATACATTTCTTAGTCGTGAAGATAAATAAAACTTTGTTACAATACATAGATTAGGTACATAAAAAGTCTTCTATCTGCCTGTCACGCGTTTATCCTGCCTCCTGCTATCAACCTTTGCATCGCCTGATAAGATAACAAGATATACTACTACACATATGTGTACTGTGACTACACATAATCTTTGCATAACAGAATTAGACGTTACGGTGATTTGAAGCGCTCGCTTTGGTGAGGGGCCGTCCATTAATCACGTGGTGTTTTTTAGCATTTTTTGACCCCAAACACCACATGTATTTTTTAGTACCTACAAAGAATCTTAAAAGTAGAATATTATTTTTAAATACAGGTATAAAGTATAATCTAATTTTATTCTGAAACTAGCTGTTACCCGCTACTTCGTTAGCTCAGCTACTGAACCTATTAACAATAACCACAGTTCCCTACTTTTTTCCCTTTTAAACCACCGCTGTACTTATTAGAACGAAACAAAATGTATTTAAATCGGCCCAGCCGTTCTCGAGTTTTAGCGAGACAACCGAACAGCATTCATTTTTATAAATAGAGATTATGGACGATGATAAAAATGTCTAGACGAAAGGTTGCAGGTTGTTTTTGACTGAAATAAAAATAATATTAAAGGAGTGGCGTAATCATGCTATGTATATTGTACTAGTACACGAACATATTTAATTGTCCTCGGACCACAGATTAGCAAGACTTTCTTCAACACTAACAACTGGATAAGCATCTTGCATATCTTTGCTTATCTTAGCTTTTTTGAAGATCGACGTCGGTTTCATCAAACCACTCGGCGTCAATTTTCGCGCACTGCGCAGAGAATCTCCCTCGATCTACCGATCGATCGTTGCGTGCGGATGCGTGAAGACGAACATTGTGCATGCCTTGACTATTATTGCTCGGATTAGGTTTCAAAAAATAAATACACGTGATATCTTACTAGACCCCCCTCCCCCCTTGTGATATTTCATGATTTTTGCAAACCCCCTCCCCTTCCCTTCGACCCTCACGTGATTAATGGACGGCCCCTAACGCGCGTTTTAAGAACCGCCAGGTCTGTTCCGATACATCGGTAAACATCCAAAACGCACGTTTTAAATATACTTAGAATCAATGAAACCGCATACGAGAGTCTTGGCTCTGCTTTTTGAAATACACCAAAAAGAGGCCGCGATGCAACGCGAAACGGAATTTTGGGAGACCATCCACTCGATGGACCGACAACATCGTAGCTGTCGCAGGGAGTCGATGAAGGGTGGCATATGTCCAGCAGTGCACATTGTGGGCTAATGACGACGATGAACAAGTTTCCGCCCACACTAAATACGTGTTTGGGCCAGCGCGTTTGACCGGAACGCGTATTAAGTGGGGTCCAACCAAAATGTATAGAGTAGGGTCAAACTCGTATTTAGGGAGTCAAACACGTATTCAGGGGGGTCGAACAAGTATTTAGAGGGGCAGATGCTGGCCCCAACACGTATTTAGTGGGGGCCAACCAATAAGTATAGTGGGTCAAACTCGTATTGAGGGGTCAAACACGTATTGTGGGGGTCGATTTAGGGGGTTCCAAGACGTATATTGGTCCAACAAGATAGTGTAGTTACCAGTGAATCCACCGCAGTCTTCGTACACCAAGTAGGCAGCATACCCCATGCTCGTGTATAGCACGGTCCAGGCTGGGCCGAACACGTATTTAGGGGGGTTCCAGGAAGGCTTGTCTAGCTTGTCGTACCATGATACCTGCAATGAGGATTAGTCCATCATCTTCATGTAACAGGGTAATACACCATTTTTTGTAAAGTAAGTAAAAGAATTATGTTTTTTTATTTTGCCAGAACTGAGACAAATAAGAAACATATAAATAAAGCTTCATTCAACAGAAAAACTGACAAAATCGTTCTCTACTCAGCATGTGCAATTGAAAAGTGTCTCAATTCAAATTCTATAGTGCTGTCAAAGCACTGAAAAAAAACAATACTATAATTCAATCGCTAAGTGCCATCAAAATGCATATAAAATTTAAATTTTCCAGTTGCGCGCGTAATTTGAGAACGCGGGACGCAGTGGACGCCATATTGCTTTGTGGTCGTCAGTTAGCTGTGTGGGTACCGAAACAGATCGCTGATGTTGCTGACGACAGTTGATACTTTTTAGTTTACGTACACAGCCGTATGATGTAATAAGTAATAACATACTGAAAACTTTGAATCGAATCATTAATTATTTTTTTTTTTTTTTTTTATTTAAAACCTACATTTTCCGACTGCTTTTTGCCTAAGATATCTCAACAATATATTTCTAGATTTTTTTCTTTTAGAGAGTATACTAGGGATGAACCGAAATTCCTTTTACATTCAGTTTGACCGAATTTCGGTAGCTTGGGACGAACTTCGGCATTCGGTCGAAATTCGGTTTAAATGCTGAACATTCGGTGCAAGAATCATATCAGTCTCCGCTCCGCAGCGTTAGTGAGCGGTAGTGTGCAGAGTCGGTCGCGCATTTTTCGATCGCAATCATGTCGTCGAGCACGGTTAAATGTGCAAGTTGTAATGTGGTTATTGATGAAGTGTTAGCTTTCATCACTAATAAAATTGATGTGATGGACCAAGAAAGCTTGGTGCGCATTTGTGTATCAGCTTTTAAAATGGAGGAAGTGGAGAAGTCGAAAAATCTACTATTCGACTCCATCACTACTGATATACGGAAGATTACGAGGAAAAAGAAAAGCGAGGGTAAGACACAAAGAGACCTAGAAGACATTATAACAGTTCTTAAAAGTCTAGATCCTGAGGCGATACCGATTTTTGTGGCCAAAGAGTTACATCGTTTGCCGCCTGTGCTTTTCGATCATTTGGATTGCTCGACGCTTTTGAAGGACATAACGCTATTGAAAGCGCAGGTAGAGAGTATCAATAATACGTACGTCACTACTGAACAACTACATAATTTGGAAGTCAAGTTGCATTCCAATAAATATGACTCTATAATTGATACTCCAATTCACCATCGCTACGATCATTTTGTGTCCACCCGCGCGCGCGGCGCAAATCTATTAAATAGTGGGCCGATGGCAATCGCTTCTATGGCCGAATCAACCTGTCCACCGCGGTCGAAGTCCCCGCCGCCGCCGTCGCCGCCGCCGGTCATCGACCCGACTCCGAGCCGACCGTACTCGGCGCGTCGTGTTGGCTCGGCAAGTTCCGGCGCTACAGACGACAGCGCGGCAGCGCGCGTTCCAAACGCGTCGCCCACCCGCTTTTGTGCGGGGCTGCGTGTGAGTCACAATGGCGAAACTCCTGCCGTCGCCGCCGCCAAACCGAAATCGCTGTCCGAGTCAACTTCGCCGCCGCCGCTAGGGCCTGCATTGTCGTGTAGTGAAACAAGATGTGATAACGAAGCGATTTTAAGTGGGACAAAGAATGATAAAGACATGAAAGAGTCTTCGAATAACACTTTTGCTGACATAGGAAGAACAAGAGGTTTATGGCATGTACCGGAAAGAGATGAAGAGTGGAAAATAGTGCAGAGAAGGCGTTTAAGAAATAAATTTACGTCGAGTAAGGGAAAGGCTAGTCTGGAGCAAAATTGTAAATTTAAAGCCGCTGATACTAAAATTCCGCTGTTTATTACCAATGTACATAAAGATGTCTTGGAGGCTGATATTGTAGAATATGTTCTGGCAAAAACACAAGAAAAAGTGTCTCCTATCAAAATAAAAATGGCAAAACAGCGAAGTTACAACGCCTACAAATTTTTTGTTAGCAAAAACAAATTGCAAGCTTTTCTCGATGAAAGTTTATGGCCCAAGGGAATTTCTTTCAGGCGGTTTGTGAACCTGAAAGATAAAGAGCACGGCCAGCATGCGCCTGTTGTGAAGAGGCAATCACGTTACGATCATAATGGATAGCACGCCCTATAGTAAGTTCATCTCATACAACTGTAAATCGCTCAAGCGATCCATAGATGGTGTTCGAAGTCTCTGCAGGCAGGCGGATGTTGTCGCACTGCAGGAGACTTGGTTGCTGCCGCATGATTTGTCTACGTTAACAACTATAGCTGACGAGTTCGGAAGCACCGGTACTTCGGCGGTCGACACGTCCGCGGGCCTACTTCGAGGAAGACCGTACGGCGGCGTAGCAATACTGTGGAGAAAAAGTGTATTTCGTTCGGTTAGTGTAGTAGAGTGCGATGATGTGCGTCTGACTGCAATTAAAGTCAGATTGTGTGATAGATCTTTGATGATATTTAGTGCTTATATGCCTACTGACAGTTACGAGAACTTACCGGACTTCACACAATGTTTAGGTAAAATAAGTTCAATCATCGAAGACAACAGAGGCTCGGACGCTGTTTACATCTTGGGTGATTTCAATGCACACCCAAAAGAGCTATTTTGCAATGAACTATTAAACTTTTGTAAGGACCAAAAGTGGACGTGTGCGGACATGGATATGCTAGGCGCTCAATCCGGCACCTTTACTTTTGTAAGTGAGGCACACGGATGTGCAAGGTGGTTGGACCATTGTATAGTAACGGGCGCTGCCCTGCCATCTATCAGTCGTGTATGGGTAGAACATGGCGTCCAGTGGTCTGATCATTTTCCACTCTGTGTAGAATGTAACGTAGGTAAGTTAAACACTAAGATAGACATAAATTTGACATCATTTGTTAATAAAGTTATCTGGGGAGAGCGTACTAAAAATCAAATAGAATATTATCATCAGTTATGTAACTCGCGACTGAAAGAAATTGATTTTCCGATACAGCTCTCCCATTGCTGTGACGGAATTTGCTCTAACTTAGAGCATAGAGTTTTATTAGATAATATGTATGTAAACATCGTCACCATTCTAACAGAAGCCGCAGCGTCATCTTATGAGCGAGGGAGAACACGGAGGAAGGGTGGTTATGTTGTCGGGTGGAACAAACATGTAGCAGTTTTCCACAGAGAGGCCAGGCAGAAGTTTTTGGTCTGGACTGAAGCTGGTAAGCCAATCAGTGGTAGAGTCTATGACGATATGTGTGAGAGCAGGAAGTCTTTTAAAAAACAGCTTAAGTGGTGTCAAGACAGACAAGACCAGATAAAAATGGACATTCTTGCCTCTCATCACACGGAGAAAGACTTCAAACATTTTTGGAAGCAAACAAATAAGACGAATGCAAAGTCCGGCCTCCCTACGAGTGTTGATGAGATAAGTGATCATACCGAGATTGCTAATCTTTTTAAAGATCACTTTAGGGTCAACCTGCACTCGGACTCTACAACATGTGGATCAGTTGATGTCGGGACTTTCATGCCTAGGAGAGCTACAAGTTTCAAAGCCAAAGAAGTGCGTAAAGTTATTCAATCTATGCAAAGAGGTAAATCTCCTGGGCATGACAGTCTTAGCATTGAACATGTGAAACATGCGGGTGTTCATCTGCCGCATGTGCTCTCCATGTTTTATAACCTATGTCTATGTCATGGTTACTTACCTCACGAACTAACCAAAACGATAGTGGTACCGGTTATAAAATGCAAGACCGGGGATGCGTCGGACAAAAACAATTACCGACCCATCTCACTAGCGGCCATAATGGCGAAGATTCTCGACAGCTTGCTTAATAACATAATCCTGCAACACGTCCAACCTCATGATGCCCAGTTTGGTTTCAGGGCTGGGCTCTCGACGGAGAGTGCAATCTTGTGTCTAAAGCAGGCTGTCGGATACCACACGAAGAGGAAGACTCCGGTATACGCCTGCTTCCTGGATCTGTCCAAAGCATTCGATACTGTCTTGTATAGTAAGCTTTGGCGCAAGTTGGAGGCTGAGGGTGTACCGGTTGAAATTGTCTCTTTACTGAGTCACTGGTATCAAAGCCAGCGAAACCAGGTGAGATGGGCGAGGGCGCTGTCCGATGTGTATGGCATGGAGTGTGGGGTGCGGCAGGGCGGGATAACATCTCCTCTGTTGTTCAACCTCTATGTTAATGATCTCATCAGCGAGCTCAGCAGTACCGGGTTGTTAGTTGTTGGTATACGGGTTGTTTTGTAGATGGAGTTTGCGTCAACAACTTCAGTTACGCGGATGACATGGTGCTGCTGGGACCGACGGTGGGCTCAGTTCGTCAACTAGTAACGATTTGTGAAGCATATGCGGCTGAACATGGACTAAGGTATAACTCGAAAAAGAGCGAAGTTCTTGTGTTCAAAAGTGGGATAGTTAAGCCAGTTCGTGTTCCGCCGATTATGCTAAACGGTGTGGCTCTGCGGGTGGTGAGTAGTTTTAAGTACCTGGGGCATATAGTGACTGAAGATCTGAAGGATGACATGGACATAGAAAGGGAACGCAGAGCGCTGGCAGTCCGGGGAAACATGCTTGCTCGCAGGTTTGCTCGCTGCTCGAGGGAAGTGAAGGTTACTCTTTTCAAGGCTTATTGCCAGTCCTTCTACTCGAGCAGTTTATGGGTAAACCACACCCATCGGGCTGCCAGGTCTCTGCGAGTCCAATATAACAATATCTTCAGGATGCTGATGCGGCTGCCTCGCTTTTGCAGCGCATCTGGGATGTTCGCGGAGGCGCGCACGGACGGCTTTCACGCGATTATCCGCAAGAAAGTCGCTTCCCTACTCCAGCGTGCGCGAAGCAGCGGCAACGGCATCCTGCTGATGATTGTTGGTCGACCAGACTGCCCCATTCAAAACCGGTGGAGGCAAATAATGATGGGCTCCGCCTGAACGATCATTATAAATTTTAATTATTCTTTATTGTGTAAAATCATTTATATTATACGATAACGTGACATTTCTTGTATTATTTTATATTGCTGTATTATTTAATTTATATTTTATTGTTTTTAATTATGTCCTATTTGATTATTTTGTGGCTCTTATTTGATTTTTATAATATGTTATTTTAAGTTTTAAGTTAATACGAAAATGTGATATGGATATTTTATCTGAAATAAATGAATAATAATAATAATAATATCATAACTTAAGTTATGTATGACAGTTATTCATGGGCTTAATTTAACTCCTCCTTTTTTCGAAGTCTTTTCTAATTATTCCATGTTTATTAACAAAGAGAATTACAATCTAATAATAGAAAGAAATCAGAACCAGTATTTACAATTCAATTGAGCTAACTGCAGACTGTTGCTAAAGATTTACAGGTAGGTAGCTCAACTGATCTGATATGGTTTCATGTTTACTGACTTTCTTACAGAATTTTTTACTAGGGGCCAGTATCAGTACCATGCCAATAATGGAACTGTTTTCTGGAACCATCTCGAAGCACTCGTCAGCTATACATTATATGTCCAAGTTAATTGACAATGCTGCCAATTGTCAGATTGTCTTTCAAAGAAGACCACCCTTAGTAAATGTGGTTATTTTGTAAGCCTAAAGAAATAAAGTTATTGAATTTGAGTTTGAAATTACCTCTCCCTTGGGGACTCGGATCTGCCCAGCAAAGTAGATGCCGCTTGCCCATCCGCCGAGGTTGGGCAGGATGATGGAGCCTATGGCTGACCAGTTCACCATTGTGATAGATCTGCAGCAAAATATATTCATTACTGTTTGTATATGTTCATTATTGTTAGTATAGAATTGAGGATAGAAGGGATTTATTCAGGAAAATGTATGTAAAAAATTGAAGTTATACTAGTTTCTGCCCGCAGTTTTACTCTCATTTTTGGTTTAAAGAATTTTATTTCTCATACAAACTATACAGTTAATTTACAATGAAATTTATAAACTCATTCTATACTTATAAACGTAAATGTGTGTAACCTATGAAATCTACAGTAATTTACAGAAAATACATTGCTACATATTAAAATCAAAAACTTATTTTAAGTAATTTGAAGTAGCTATAGGTAGAGAAACTTATTTAAAAAGAATAAACATTTATGACTAAAGTAACCAGACAACAATGCAAAATTCGGAAACTTAATATCCAATGAGTGTACATATTCTTTTAGCTTATTTTCATAAATATATATATATGCTGTCACATTCTTTTACACTGCATGGTAAATTGTTTAATAAATTGTGCTTTTTCTGCAAGAGGTTTTTTTTTCATAATTGGTTAGAGTGTTAGGAATATGCAGTTTAATTTTATTTCTAAGATGATATTTGTTTTCTTTTAGTGTTAGAACTATATTTGATTTTATTGATTGTGAAGTTATATTTTTTATTAGGTAATATGCAAGTATTATAAATTTACAGTTGGTTAATATTGAAGTGCTTTTCATTTTGAGGGATTTAATGAAATCTTTAAATGTTATTCTAGGACTGGAACAACATACACAGTTTCAGAAGAGAACTTTGAAAGAAAATAAATAAAAAACCAAATAACCTGTTGATAAACTCCAATGGGTCGTAGGTTGAGTCTGGGGGAGCTCCTTCGTTGGGAATCAGCAAGCTGATGGTAAAAAATCAAGTTTCTACACATGGTCACATCAGAACCCACACAAAAAGGGCCCATCTGTGGCCCTGTTGCATAAACCAGTTCAGACAAGTAAAAACACATCTGCACTCCTTTCAAGGAAATTACTTTTATGTAAAGTGTTTAATCACCATTACAAAATATGTGGCCTATGATGGAGCACACTTTCCGAAAGGAACTTATTCACTCACCTAGCCTGCTCAATATATTCCATTGTGACTATGATGTAGATTAGGACTTGTCTGGCCTCAGTATTCTCTGCTAACAATAACTAATGGGTGCTAATTTCAATTCGCTGCGATTATTTCGGATAGGTGGGGGTGATAAGATTGGCATGTTATACAGAAAACACCAACTTACCGACAAAGTTTGTCCGATAAAAGTAATTAGTGACGTAAGGGTAACTGATCAAAAATGCTATCAGAAAATAGCAATGACTAGTGAATCTTTCCGCGGTCGTAATGTAAATATTAGGATAGATAGACCAACTTGCGCCAATAAGCCGGTATGGAATGGATAGGTACATAGATACATTTTGATTTCTGTACTACCTATTGTAGGTTTCCTTTCCAATCCATTGGACAATGTAATTAAGATCACAACAGGAAACAGGATCAATTCCGTCTGATACTCACCAAATCGCTGCTGCTCAGGTCTCTGGAGATAGAGATAAATTTGAAATCTACGCAAATGCAAACTAATCTTTCAGAAAATCACGATTACGAAAATAAATTGACTGACAGAGCGACCCGATACGCCGATAATTCTAAAATTTATTTGAATGCTAAGAAAAAGGCCAAAAGTGCTATCTTTTGAATTTAGTAGCGTTATTTCAGATTAACGTCATTGTTACGTCACAGTGACGTTGACATAAAAAGTGTCAGATGATATGAAACGTTCCGTTTCACGAAATATCCTTAACCATAGATAGCAACTTTGCTTCGCAGTCTCTATCGTTGCCGCGTGTTCTATTCTATTATCTCTCAAGCTCCTAGTAGATGAATACTAATAAACGGGGAACTCAAGCTTTCAATGCAGAAAGTTACTAAGGTGGTACATAAAATTTAAATTGGGTAGAAAGGAAAGAGCAATAGGATAATGAAACCAATTAATATACCTACTCGTAATATTTTTTATTTTTTTTCTTCTACAAATGTATGATTATATTATGTATACTTATACCAACTCAAAACCTTTGTTTTAATAGGTATATGTACTCACTTATTTTATTCAATTGGTTATTAGTACCGAATTGTACTACAACCGGTTCGGTAGCTATACCGATTTAGCATGTTTAGGTATTTAAGGACCCACATACTTTAAAAAAAATAATAAGATCTAAATTTTAGAGATCTAAAGTAGATTGAATTACAACTAGACCAACTATGGTAACAATAGGGTCAAATAGCTACATAAAGAAGCAACCAATACCAAATGCATATTCAGCAAGCCAGGTATAATTAAATTACACCTTTACAGAACGCATTATTATTTTATTTAATCTGGACACAATAGTCTCCGGGTTAGATTACGAAATAATTCTGTCCTCAATTTAGAGGTAAGACTAGACCTTAAAAAAAACATCGGACAAGTCTTTATATTAGCAAAAGCGTTAAAAAGCCTGAAGCAAATAGGTTATTCGATACGTATTAAAAGTACCTAGCCACTTACATAATTTATATTAAAAAGCCTAAGCAGTCTAATGAAAAAAATTATGAACTTTATCTTATGTAATACGGTAATAGCGAGATGCCTACGTCAAACGAACCATACTTCAAAAATTTTGCATAGTAAATATCAAAAACCTTACAGTCTAAAAAATTTAAAGTGATATTTCCAACTTCACAACAGATTGCCTTTACGATGGAATGAAAAGAGTTACATACTTATTCTAAAAGAAAGTGCGTCTTCAGATATTTCATCATACCGAAGACGCGGAATCTCTGCTTGCCAATAACCTTGTACAGCGAGTCATCGCAGATCGCAAACTGCTTATTGTTAGGATCATAGAGTTGTTTTTCCTTAACGATAGCCCAGATGCGTTTCACGACCGCGTGGCGAGGCATTTCAGCAGCTCCCATGAGTTCCGAGAGCTGGGGTGACAGTTTGTAAGCGCGGGTGAAACCCGTGCCTTTACCCTTCCCGGAGCCGCCTGCGCGCTTCGAGGCCTTGGCTTTAGTCCCAGACTTCTTGCGACTGTTTGAACCGCGGGTTTTCTGAAAAGGTGATAGGCGGTTAGCAAATATGCAATAATTATTATTTATCCGGTTTTCATCTCCCGACAGGTTATCATCTCCCCGGGCAGGCGTCCAAAATGTGGACTGGTACAATTTATTAATACTTTCTAGCTTCGGCCTGCAGCTTCGCACATATTTTTTGGAAATAAAAAGCCTATACATAATTTCTATCATATATCGACGTTGGAAATTTGAAATGTCGTAAGGGACATTTTTATACCATTCAACTGGAAATTTTGTCCTCTATCGATCTGTATATTTAAAACTTTGATATCTCTTCAAATAAAGAAGTATGAAATCAAATTGTTTTGTCGTAAGTGAAATTGTAGTAAAACTTTTGAGTCGTATGGGTCAACTTTTGTTTAAGTAGCTTTTAGCAACGTCGTACAAAGTGCAAAGTACAAAGATTTGAAACGTTTATGTGACAATGGAACAATACCAAAACGGTTTCACGCAGAATACCTTAATCTTCCGGATAATTCTGGGGTGCCAGATGAATTAAACGATACAGACGAGGAAGATGAGCGTGAATTATGAAAATATGGTCATAAATAATATTGATTATAAGATGATTATGATTATTAGGAAGATGAGCGTGAATTTCAAAAAGATGATTATTAATTATAGTACCTAGGTAATTGTGGTTGTTAAGCGTTTGTATGAAAAATTATTTTAAGGTTCCTGTCATCGTCAAATTAGCTGACGTCTTAAGATGATTTTAAGATCCCTTAACCGTGAGATTTGCCTCCTGCACGTGTATAGCTCAACTTTCGTCTCGAAACGTCAGCTAATTTAAAGATAATAATATTAATAATTCAGTGGTAATAACTGTTTCATTTGTTGATTGTGTTCATTGTTATTATTTTGTCAGTAAAAGTACAACTAACATATTAATATTTGTTTTTCTTGATCTACATCCTTAATCTAATTAGGTTTCGGTATTAGGCTTCATTAACGAAACTATTTCTAAAAAAATGATGTCATTATTGTTTACGATCACTACATTTTCCTGTACATTTCATAACTTTACAACATAAAATGCTAGCATGAACAAGGCGGTTCGGGAAGTTACGACTTATATTTAGCTATAAATCAATTAATTTTAAAACATTCTGTCTAGAAAGCATCATAATAGGAAAAAAAAACAAAGTTGTGACGTTTTAAAAGAACATATTTTGTTTTTTTGATTTCCTGTATAGCGTTGGTTTGTCCCTTACGACATTTCAAATTTCCAGCGTCGATATTATATAGGGTCTAGAAATACATCTGAGCCCTGAGCAATATTTCAGCCCGATCCGTATGTTTATTAGTTTCGGCGTGAAGAGGCAAGAGAAACATTCAAACTTTCGCATTTATAATATCAGTAGTGTTGTACATTAGTACTTATAGTGTAGCATAGTCCTCCCACAGCTGGGAAGAGACCTCCCTTTCTCCATTCCTCGTAATTTTAAGTGGTGACATGTCGCGGCAGTAGACTTGCGTCTAGCCATTTCATCCATCGCTTTCCACGCCACTTTCTTACTACTCCTTGTTTTGGTCTTACTTAGTCTTTAGTCAAATTCTGGTAAATTTGATAATTGATTAGAGATGACGTCAATTGAATGCCATTAAGTGGTAAGGCACCTACCAAGTACCAATGCCGTTCTTTAGACACTTACCCTCGGTTTCTCCTCACAGCCGCTATCGCTCGAATCGTTTTTTTCGTCCTCACCCACGTTTGCTTTTGGCTTCTTTTTGTTTGAGCCGCGGGTTTTCTTGAAAAATTTAAAAGGTGCGGTTAGAAATGCAAACAGGGCTTCGTATCATAGTCCAGTAACCTTGTCGCCTGATAGCTGGAGGTAGTTTGCGTCAAATCCGGTAGTTCTGTTTTTTTTTGCAGACTCGTTTTATGATATAACCCAAGTTTGTGACCTAGAGCGCCGAACGCAACTTTGTCAAAAACTGAGTTTGACTAACCGCAAAAAATTCAGTTCATTTTTTTTTCAAATTTGGCGACTAAAAAAACCACCTAAAGGGTTATAATAACCCTTTAGGGAAAATCATCACGATGAACCCTAAAGGACTATTTTTTGATTTTACCTGCTCAGAACGTTTTTAAAGTAGACAATATGAGGCTCCAATAGTTAGCTCTCTATGGCCCAATAGTTTCAGAGATAAAGCCTTTCAAAAATCATCATTTTAACTACTAATCTCAAACTTTAAGAATCCGGCGACAGCTGCTCGCAACTTCAATTCGTGAATTATTATTATGTTCCGTAATACCAAAAATGATGACTGAAAAGTTGTTGAATCTTTGACATTGTGTTGTTATTCTGTAACTACGACAATATACGCTACAAACAAAACGTACGATATTGTTGTTTTTAATACAAAACAATAAGGACGAAAACATGTCATTTTCGACGTAAAAATTTGCAAAATCGCATTTTTCATATTTTTGCTTGCATTCCATTATAGGCGTGTATAATGAAGAAAAAAACAACCAGGGACCTAGATAAATACTATTCGAATACAAAAAACAACATGACATGGTGGAAATATGCCCGAATTACAAATCATTTTGGTAGTACGTTTGTATGGGCTAATCATCATCCGCAGGCCCCTTTAACCCGATTTACCCAATCGTTAGTCCCCCCAGTGCCCAGCCCGATATCGGGCAGCCACGGTTGGTTCGTGGAAGAAAGCGAAAGCGTCCCCACACGTTCCCACCACAAGCGGCAGGCGGAAACACCCGGAGGGTTTAGTAGGTTGGAGTTCCACATAATCATACTGTCTCCCCGTGGCAGTACGACATGCGTGCGCATTTCCCACAGAAAGTAAAAAAAGAATAAATGTTTCCCTAGTTGGCTCATACGACATCTACGGGGCACGGGCTGATTTAAGCCTTGTTTACCTGCGGGGCGTCAGGCGTTGCGTTTGGCGGCGCGGACCGCACAGTATTCAAACATATGGCGAGAGAGAGAGAGCAGACACCACGCCACACGCGACGCCCCGCGTCTTCGTAAGTGAGACCTTAGTTAGAGGGTTGAGCACACAAAAACGTGCATACCACCATCATAGTAAAAACAAATAAAGAACACATACCTTCGGTTTCTCATCACTGTCGCTACCGTCCCCTTCCTTTTCTTGCTTGGTGCCTTCCTCTTCAGAATCTATGTTGTTGATGTGGTCCATGACTATCTTGTCGATCTCAGCTTTGCGGGAGCGCAGTTCAACATCCAGCTTTATCTCCAGCTCTTGGATGACTTTCTTGACAGAGGTTTTGGAGAGGTCCGCATTTTTGAGGAGTTCTGTCACAGCAAACAGACATCCATACTAATTATTATTATAAATTTAATAGTAGGTATAGTTAGATGGAACCCTCCGTGCGCGAATCAGACTCACACTTGAGTTATTTATTTTTCTCATAAAAAAACGAGTTTACATCAAATAAATCGGTTACATATAATATTTGGCTCAAAAAACAACTAAATAGTTTATTTCTTTTATCTATCACCTACCTACCTAATGTAAATTGCGTAGTTTTGAAGAAATTACAAAAAAAATGTTGGTTTAAAAGACGCGGCAACGGTAACAGAGTGAATTTCAAGTTAAGTATGGTCGGTTTGATTACAAACATTCCACGTCGAGTTTGGCTAGTGTAAACTTAGTGTGATGTACAAATGAGAATGTAGTAGGTATCATTAACCTACTTTTGGTAGTAAGTACTTAAATATGTCTTGTGAAAAATATTTTTAGTTATGTATGTAGTTCGACTGATGTTGATGATGTTAACCCCGCGCGGAAGGAACCGAGAGCGCACGCAACCATAAAAACAAATCGAAACAAGTACTTACATAAAGAAATTATGTACCTACTTAGGTACGAGTACCTACGAATAATACACATCGACTTGAGAACCTCCACTCCCTTTTGATAAAATCGATTGGAAATAATGCGCGCCAATCGTTGATATTAATTTGAACCTTTGTGTGTGCACAGCGTAGAACGGAACGTTAAAATGGCCATCATACAAAGTGTACCGCATCGTAAATTGTCATCTAAAATTACAATTTCTCCAAAACTACGCGATATCTCTGAATACGCTGTTGACGGATAATGATCCCACACATAATGCGCATCTATTTATAAACACACATATTCTTAAAACACGACCAACAAACTGATTTGTATATGAACGAATATCTATGCAGCATAAAAATACACAATCAGTAACCAGAGTAAACGACAAATATCCCAAAACGAATCAAGTTACAGTTGGATCCGCATTCTATACGGCAATAAACATTATCTGAAACATTTTTCCGTTCGCGCAGTAATATCAGAGATATTTAGATTATAATGCACGCGCTCTACTAAAGCTTGGTGGAACATTTTGTAAGGAGCCATTTTCTACTCCCGGGCAAGCGGCAATGCCCACAAATAATGCTATTTCAGTCATAACGTGTTTTAAAATGTAAAGAATATAATATCTTACTTTCAATCTCCTCCTTTAGAGTCTCCTTGCTTATTTCATCTGCCATCTTTCTAACTTTTGGTAAAGTACAATAAATAATTTGGAAATGCTCTCCGAACTCCAGCCAGCCAGACAAAGACAACGACAGTCGACAGGTAGGGTTGACAAGTGACAGACAGAAAGGGCCAGCCACACAAGGGTGCTTTATTTGGTATGGTGCTGGTGCTACACAAGGCATCAGGTCATGGCGAAATTAGACGAACACCACGTTCGGTTACGTTCGATTAATTAATATAAATCTATATATTATTATTAATTTATTTATTATGATCATGAATCATGGTGGTACAGTGGTACATGATTTTTACCAAAGTTTTTTCTCTACTCGTTTGACAAAACCAAACTCGGTGCATATTTCTAAATGTGTTAAGAGTAAAACTTAAAACTAAAAGAGAAGGGGTGCTTTAAAAATTAAATTCACGCCTCAAAGGCGGAATTATTATTCGGAATTACCCACGCACACCTTACCTCAGTACTTTCCGAGAATCGAGGATGAAAGTAGTCCCGATATCTATCTATCCGATTTGTGTCCACACGGGCCCACTTCGTGACCACAGATTGCTTTTAATTTCGTGACTCAACACTTTATCGACATCCATCACTCACTCACGTTTTGTCAATATGACGTCATGGCAGTCAGACGATACGTCAATGTCACTCACATGTTTTTATATTTTTATAACCTAAAATATTACCACTGTCGTCGACGTACAATTCATCAATACAACTCTGTAATTTAGCGTAGTGGTTTTATTCTCATTGCTCTGCTGTAAAATAATTCTATAATATGGCAAAAGTTAAAAACAAGAGAAACAATGGTCTGGCAGATAAAGTCAAAAGAAAGACCGAAGCAAACAAGAAAAAGACGAATCCGTTTGAAGTGCACATAAACAGAGAAAAAATTAAAGTTTTGGGAAAAAAATCCAAGCATGACAAGGGTTTACCTGGAGTTTCGAGAGCTAAGGCTATACAGAAGGTAGATTTTAACATAATATCTAATACTATAACATTACCTAATTAATATTAAGTTTAAGTTTTTACGGCTTAATTAAATTATCTTGGTCTGAGAAAACTTCAATGAAAAACCTTGATAATTTTCAGAGAAAAGAAACTCTTGGCACTGAGATGAAACTCATGAATAAAACGAACACCTTCATAGATCGTCGTATCGGCGAGAAAGACACGCAGCTGTCTGCTGAAGACCGAATGATCGCGAGGTTTGCTGCGGAGCGAACTAAGCAGCATTCCAAAAAGAACATCTACAATTTAGCTGATGATGAAGTTTTGACCCACAGGTAAGTCTATTCAAACCCATGATAGTGTTGTAGCACCATGACCCCGTCATCCCTGCTTGAAGCATTCAGCACCTGCCTGTAGTCTTCTTCAGGACCTTATCCCACCTGAATGGAGGGTGTTGTACACTATGCTTACAGAGTCGGGATCATGTCCCAAGAACAAGTCTATTAATGTGTATAAACTTTTCATAATGTTTGTATTTTATAAAATACCTTTTCTAGTTTAAAATCTGAATAAAAGATTTATAGTCTGAGTTCAATATTTAGCAGTGGCTTAGCCAGTCTCCTTGTCAAATGCTCTCAAAGCTTTTTTTTGCTATTTCTTTCCCTGCAGTAAGCCGAGCTTGTATTATGAGATCCTGTTAAGTAAGTACCCAGACCCTGAATCTGCAAATCAGGCTAATGTTTATCCTGTGATAGGAATCAAACCTGCAACCTGCGTCTCAGGCAGACCTTTTCCCACTGCATCTCTGAGGTTGTCACTAAAGTGAAAGTAAAGTATGGTTTTGTATTAAGCCCACAACAGACCTATAATATAAAACATAGCAAGGTATATTATGGCTCTGTAGTGACACATTTCACAATATAGTACGCGACGCAAGCGCATTTGGTTGAATAAGCTTTTTCAATAGCTCAGACAGCTAATCCTCGCCTAATTCAGACCATCCTATCACATCTTTCATTTTATCTCCCGGAATAATAGGACAGTTTAGAATCTACAATAAAGAAAACAACCAGAACACCCTGAACAAATATGTCTGCAGATCGTACACACATTTGTCCCGAGGCGGGAATCGAACCCGCAACCTCCTGCGGCGCAGGCAGACCTTCGCCCACCGCGCCACATCGGTCGTCAATGTATGTAATAAAAGTGCCAGTAATTATTAATAATCCATTAGCGGAGTAATAAATAAGTAGCTTTTAATATAATTCAGAAATGTAGGAGTTGGGTGTTGACACACAGTTTGTAAAGTTTCGGTAAGCTTCTTTATGTAAAAAAGCTCTGAGCATATGTTTTATTTATAACTTTTTGACTCTGATCATATAAGTGAAAGTAAAGTAGTTAACGAAAGTGGTGACCCCGATGTGATGAACTTTTTCAGAGGACAGACCTTGGAGCAAATTGAGAAGTTTGATGACCCTCGGTCTGATGATGAAGATGAAGAGGGGATGGGCAAAGGGTTCGGAGGACTACATGGTAAGGTCTCAGTTTTTTATGTACCTACTAGTTGCCGCCCGTGGCTTTGCACGCGTTTACCTATGATTTTCGATGTTAATTTAGGAATGTTTACGGTTATTTCTAGTTATTCTATGTTCTAGTTATGTTATATGTTATGCCATGGGAACTGATTTATGGGATAAAAAGTATCATAGTATGTTATTCCAGCTCTAGACCTGCATCTATGCAAAATTTCAATCCGATCCGTTCAGCAGTTTTGGCATCAAAAAAGTACAACCAGAAATATATGAAAAAAAATACAACCAATTTTCTTTGATAACAATTTAAAACTGCTCCTCAGATGACTTCGTAGCGGAAGGCCATTTCGGCGGAGGCATGCTCCGCACGGAGGCCAAAGACGGGGCCAAGTCCCACAAGGATCTCATCGAGCAGCTAATAGCGGAGTCCAAGAAACGGAAGGCTGAGAAGCAGAAGGAAAAGGAACAGACACTCGATCTGACCGAGAAGTTGGACAATGAGTGGAAGGATCTGCAGCCGGTTGTATTTAAACGGCAGAAGGTAATACTTAATGTTGATCAATTTTGGAAAGCTGGCGCGATCCTTTTTGATTTTTCGTTTACTGGAGCCCTGGATATGTGACGTCAACGTGGATATTACTGTATTAAAAAAAACTCACGCCAGCTTTTAAAAATTTTGTTCTATGGGACCAAATGTGTGCCCTATGGTATGTGTAAAGATAGACACTGATTTTGCGTCGCCCATTCCTTTCCGAACTTGACTGAAACCCTGTCATCCGTCCGATTTACCCATAACGCGCTTTTCAGGATAAAAAGTAGCCTGAAGATACGTACGTACGTACGTTATTCCAAGTCAACAAAAATCTTATTATTTTATTCCATTAGGTGTTTATTTTATCATATAAAATAAAAATTGTTATATCTTACAAGGTTTATAAGTGCATTCGTGAAAAATTTGAGCCTAATCTGTTCAGCAGCTTTTGCGTTAAGAAATAACAAACATCGTATTTTCTGTAGGAAAGACCAGTACAAAGTTAAGTGTTAAAAATAAGTGTGTAATAATAAGTGTTAAAAGTTAAGTGTTAAAGACCAGTACAAAGTTAAGTGTTAAAATTTTGTATGGTGTCAAAAAATTCAAAGTTAAAAAAAAACACCTGATTAATAATCGCTTACTATTGATAGTATTTTTACTGTATTTTAGTAACTTAAGTTTTTGTTAATTTGCAGGTGGAAGAAGAATCATTGATCGACAAAGTTCTGAGTCACGCTGAGAAAAACGGAGCTGATTACGACAAAATGATGCGGGAGCTGCGCTTCGAGAAACGAGGGACGGTAAGTTATCATTGTTTCTTCGTCAAATGTCACAAATTTGACGACCTCTGTGGCGCGGCGGGCGAGGGTCAGCCTGCGACGCAGGAGATTGCGGGTTCGATTCCCGCCCTGTGACAAATATTTGTACGATCTGCAAATATTTGTTCCGGGTGTCGGGTATTTTCTATGTATAACTATCTATGTAATGTATTGTTTATATTTATCAGTCATCTAGCAGTGTCTAGCACCAATAACACAAGCTCTGCTTAGCTTAGGGCTAGATGATGCTGTATGGATTGTCCAGCAATATCCATTTATTTATCATTATTTATATTTTCGACGACCTCTGTGGCACGGCAGGCGAATTTCCACCTGCGACTCAGGAGGATTCTATTCCCGCCTCGGGATAAATGTTTGCATGATCTGCAGATATTTGTTACGGCTTTTCTGGTTGTTTAAACTTTAAATCAGTTATCTAGTACTCATAGCACAAGCTCTAGCTTAGCTTGGGGCTAGATGATGCTGTGTGCATTGTTCAGCATAATATTATTTATATTTATTTATGAACATATTTTGTTTGTGATATTTGCTTATTTTATTTATTGATAATATTATAGCCATCAGACGGTTTGAAAAACGACGAGAAGCAAGCTAAAGAGGAGCGACTCAAACTGGAGCAGTGGGAGAAAGAGTTGAGGCAGAGAATGGAGGGAGAAGAGATCAAGAAAACTCCCGTTAATGTTAAACACAGGTACCACATAATAATACACGATCATGTTACAAATACATACTCTTATTAAGGGGCTGTACCGACGCCATTTTGTGAGAAGGATAGGCATAGGATTTTGCGTTCATAGAAGCGGGACAGAGCGAAGGAATGCGAGCCCAAATATCAATTTGTTGTGTTTTTGCTTATTATCTATTAATTGGTTAATAACAAATGAATAATAAAATACAAATAACTAATTAACATTATTTGAAATAAGCCACCACTTTTTGTTTAAGAGGCGAACCTAACAGGTTTTTTGGTCAAACTAGGCCTAGATCTCAGTTCTCACGGGATCCCCGGGGTAAAAAACTCGCATTACATAAAATTTAACATTTTGCTTTGGTTCCTTGAACGTGAAAAAGATCATGAAAATACACCGTTTTAATTTGGTTGAGATCTCAGAAACCTTACGGTTGAAATGACTTATGTTTTGATTCGTAGTTTATTACTAATCATTTGGTTCCTGGAACTAGTTTCTTGATCAGTTGCGTAGTTTTTTGTAAATAGGCAGAAACTAGATTTTTGCGCTTACGCCGTTCAAAAAACGTATGCTCTGTCCCGCTCCTATAAGCGCGAAATCCTATCTATGCCTATCCTTTTCACAAAATGGCACGCATTGCGCCCTCCTAAGTTCGTTTTCTCAATCTCAATCAAACAAAGGGGCAAAACTACAAAATATTGTTTCGTTGTCGAGACTCGTCGAACTCGGCCATCTGACCGTCGGAAGTTTTGCATCCTTGGAATGGTTTGTATAAGAATATTTTTGACGGTCGATGTGGCGCGGCGGGCGAAGCTGAAGGTCCGCCTGCGACGCAGGAAGTTGCGGGTTCCATTCCCACCTTGGGACAAATGTTTGTACGATCTGCAAATATTTGTACCGGGTGTTCTGGGTATTTGCATGATAATAAAAAAATGTCTATCTTTGTTTAACATATTGTGTTATGTATATCAGTTATCTAGTACCTATAACTCAAGCTCTGCTTAGCTCGGGGCTAGATAATGCTGTGTGGATTGGCCAGGACTATTTTTATTTTATTTTCGTTTTATTGTGCATTTTCAGATCTGCAGAAGACTTGGAAGATAATTTCGAGTTGGAGGACGAAAAGGAATTCATGTTGGCGTACGACAAGGACGGGAAGCCTTTGGTGCCAGAACACATATTGAAGGACTACTCAGGTAACCTATTATGATTGTTTTTTTTTATACTCTAAGGGTCAGCTCACACCGAGATAGTGATTCAAAATATAACTTTATTTACTACGCAAAAAGATACAAATTTTATTGACATAATACGAAAACTCCCCGCGACGTAGCGCAATGCCTCGCTACGCAGCGAGATGCCACGTGACGCAGCGCGCACTTTTTATGACTGTGATTCAAAATATAACTTTGTTTACTACACAATAACCCTGTATACTAATACTAACATTATAAATGCCAAAGTGTGTTTGTTTGTTTGTCCTTCCTTCACGCCCTAACTAAGCAACCAATCGGCTTGATTTTCGGCATGGAGTTAATTGAAAAGATGGAGAGTAACATAGGTTTTTAACATACTTTTTATCCCATAAATCAGTTCCCATGGGATAGAAATAACTTTAAACAACGCGTGCGAAGCCGCGAGCAGCAACTAGTTATAAATAAAGCATAGACGAGATCGGGGAGCGATGGATATTTTCCCAGCTATGGGAAAAGCCGAGCTAATTGTAAGAAGTGTAACACTTCAAAATAATTTATAATTTTTCAGTGCCTAACGCAAAACCCAAATTTGAAGATGGTGTTTCCGATACATCAGAGGATGATGATGAGTCAGATGAATCTGATGATGAAAACAAAACACAAAATAAATCTAAAGACGAATCTTCTGGTGATGAAAGTGATGATTCAGAACCAAGAAAGGCTGAAAAAGGGAAATGGAAAAAGGATAGAAGCATTTTACTCTCAAATGGCAAAAAGGAAAGCTCTGATGATGATGATGATGAAGATAAACCACAAGTTATTACAAAGCCAGAAAATAAACAAAAAGAGCAACAGCATAACGTTCAGAAACAAAAAGTGATAGCGACAGAAAAAAAACAAATCAAACCGAATGTGAAGGATACTGAAAGTATACTATTCCCGAACGGCAATGAAGATGACGAATCTAAGGATGATGACGACGGTGATGAATCCGATGACGAAAGCAGTGATGACGAGAAACCCGCGAAAGATGACTTTGACGATCTTAAAAGTTCGGATGAAGGTGAAGTGGAAATGAATCAAAGCGAGGTTGAAGAAAAGATCAAAGTGTTCTTTGATAAGAAAACTATGGAAGGTGATAACTTGAAAGTAAGTCACAATTATTTTACTTTCAAAAATAATAATAAATAATAATAATGCTGGACTATTCATACAGCATTATCTAGCCCCAAGCAAGCAGAGCTTGTGTTATGGATACCAGACAACTGATATACATAATACAATACATTACATTGATAGATATTTTTTATTATACATAGAAAACGACAAGAACACCCGGAACAAATACCTGCAGATCGTACAAATGTTTGTCCCAAGGCGGGAATCGAAACCGCAACCTCCTACGTCGCAGGCGGACCTTCGCCCACCGCGCCACAGAGGTCGTCATTATAAAAATATCAGATTATGTGACAATATTATTTCATAATCTTTTTCCTCCTGTTTTTTTTTATTTTAGGTAATTATTTGTATTTTTAACCGACTTCGAAAAAAGGATGTTAAGTTCGGCGGTATGCACTTTTTTAGGTATATCCGTCAATTTCTGCGTCATTTATGGACCGATTTGGATGATTCATTTGCAGTTGTACATGGGATAATCTCGAGGTGATTCCATAAAAATTGTATTCCCGAGGGATTAGTATTTTATACGATTTTTTTTTATTTGCCCAAAAAGTTCGATTTTGGCGGGGCTCGAACCCGCGCCTCACCCTCAGTACGAGTGAGCTGTATCCAACTATGCTTCGAAATCGAATAAAAGCTTCGTCGAAAATCTCTGGGACTTCTTACGACTCGACTCGACCTTTATACCTAATGTTAATGTTATTAATTTATTTTTGAAATTCTATGATGATTTTTTACTATTATGAGCAATATTTTTTCTTTTTTATTGCGTTGAAATTTATTTACATTATAAACTACTGATAATTATTTGTACTTTTATGACCTGTAACAAGAGTTATTAATAAAGAATCTGAATCGACCAGGGAAACATTTAAGTTATTCACCTCTCGTCAATCGTATTAAACGTAACTGTAGTCATTAAGCAGGTTTGGATAACATCAATGTTTCCCCTGTAGGTTGAGCTGACGACGCTCGAGGAGTAGTATCCCGCAAAACTTAAAAACTGTTTAAAACTAAGGGATTCGAAGTCGTTTTGTAGTTTCTTCGAAACAATTAAAGTATAGTATTTTATTGCAATCATAACATAACGTAGACTAATCAATTATAATAATTTGTCAATTTATTTAGCACCATTTAACACCTAGAAAGACATAACTAAATCAGATTACCAAAATATTTGACGACCAAATGTGGCGCGGCGGGCGAAGGTTTCGATTCCCACCTTGGGACAAATGTTTCGATACGATCTGCAAATGAGTGCTTTGGTTATTTTTTGTATAATAAAAAAAAAACTTTTGATGT
Organism: Eupithecia exiguata; assembly: GCA_947086465.1. Taxonomy (NCBI): domain Eukaryota; kingdom Metazoa; phylum Arthropoda; class Insecta; order Lepidoptera; family Geometridae; genus Eupithecia; species Eupithecia exiguata. The sequence goes on along the minus strand of OX352248.1, from coordinate 763,657 downwards.
CATGTTTTATATTATGTATAATCAGCAGTGATCGGAAATTCGGGCGCTTATTTACCTAAAGTTGGTGTAAGACACAACATGGAGCAGTTAAAACCATCTTTCTCGGGAATACTTTCCCGTAAATTCCTGGGATTTCAGAATATTCTAAAATAATGATTTTTCACCGGAATCTTATTTATAGACGAAATATAAGACACTTTTATTCTGACGTGTTTTTCACTAAAGTCAATATTTCTGAAAAAAAAAACATTTTTAATTATATTTATGATTTTATGCCAAAATCCTTTTTCTACACGAAATTTAAAACACTTATTCATACGCATTTATAATTTGTTTGATAATTGCGTAAGAATAATAGAAACAAATATTATAAAAAAAATATAGGTATATAATTGTCTGTTTTGTGAGATGAACCCAAACTTGTTTTATTCCAAATGGGAATTTTGGAATTTTCTAGAATGTATTTTCACTGAAATCTTATTTATAGACGAATTATAAGACACCTTTTTTGAACGCGTTTGCTTACAAAAATCGATTTTCGCGTCAGAATAAAAGTGTCTTATATTTCGTCTTTAAATACGGTTCCGGTGAAAAAATCATTATTTTAGAATGTTCTGAAATCCCGGGAATTTACGGGAAAGTATTCCCGTGAAAGATGGTTTTAACTGCTCCATGTTGTGTCTTACACCAACTTTAGGTAAATAAGCGCCCGAAATTCCGATCACTGATAATCAGTCATCTAGTATCCATAACACAAGCTCTGCTTAGCTTGGGGCTAGATGATACTGTGTGGATTGTCCAGCACCATTTATTTATATTTTCAGGAACTACTATCTGGCAAACCACCAGCTCAGCAGTGCATAACTCTACACAAACTTATAAAAAAATATGACCCAGGCCTCTCGGAACACAACAAAGAACATTTGAGTCGATTATTCGCTCATTTGCTGCAATTTACCAACGATTTATTCACACAAGTCACAGAAGAAGGCCATCTTCTAAAAGCATTCTTAACCTTCGACAGATTAGTCCCATATTTCTACGATCTAGCGAAAACGAACAAAATATCCACAAAGAAGTATCTTATAGAACTACTCAAGGAGAAAAGAGAAAGGTATAGGAAAAATCCGAAGAAAATACCTGATTTAGATACTTTGATATTTTTCAAGTTAGTCGGGCTTTTGTATCCCACTTCCGATTTTAGACATCCTGTCACAACGCCATCTTTGATTTTTATGTCGGAAATACTGACGTATTCGGTTTTCAGTGACGCGTATTCGATATCAAGGGGGGTATTCTTAACGGCTATTATTTTAGAATACACTGTTCTTTCAAAACGGTTGGTGCCATCAGCTTTGAATTTTCTACGAGGAATTTTATACCTAGCTGCAAGCACTAGCATAATAAACCCAATTCAATTGGTACCACCTTTCAAAACCAGAGATTCAAAAGTATTACTTTTAGAAACGGACTGTTCCAAAATGGCCGTCGTAAATAAAATGGCGGCGAAAGACTTGGTAGCCAGTGAAATTACCGATGATTTCAAAATAAGGACTTTATCCATCTCGACGCGGATGACCAAAGAGTTCTTCGATAACCTCAGTGATTTGGAAGCGCAAGAGTGTTTATTCGAGGCACATATAAAGCTAATTGGACGGATAGATTTAGAGAATTATCCAAAGAAAGTGAACAAGTTTGTAACAGATATAGTGAAGGATATGAAAGACAGTTTGGAGGTTAAAACGTATACACCGTTAAGTTTGGAGAAGAAGCGACCGAAGGCGTTAAGGCTGTATGAACCTGACGTGCAAGATGTGTAAGTATTTAACAATAACACTTAGACGGGGAACAAGCTAGAGCGGGCGCGGTGTAAAAATCGACCCCCAACTTTTCTTGTACATACTTAGAGTAGCCTATATTGAATAATATTATTATATAATATTTGACAAGTTTTGTGCAATGTTTTCGTTTTTTGTTGGCACTCGTATACATGTTGTATACAAAACTTGTATGAGACATGTGGTATAAAAACTTGTATGAAACATGTATTTGTGAACTTCTAGTTGTTTACATGTTCTGGACATGTTTATTGATACATGTTGTAAAAAGGTTTAAACTTTATTTAACAAAATTGGATAAAGTGTAATACTTGTTTTTAAGTCTAATATTGCGAGTATACAGCCCTCGTTTTCACCAATAAGCAATACCTATCTGGAACACGCCTGTTTTTTATAGTGAGAACGTTGTCAATGTTCCAAGCAAGTTAAAACATGTCGTAGACATAGGTGTACCTAAATAAATAATAAAATAAAAAGCGCTATAGCGCCGGTGGCGGTGGTAATTTTCGGGAACTTATTTCATTTCTTAGAGATACCCAGAGTGCGGGTTAGCACTATAACAAAAAACCTTAAAAAAAAATCTTTTACAGTTTCACAGGCAGCAAGAATCCGAAACTGTCCCGTGAAGACGCGAGCCGCAAGCGTCTTCAAGTCAAATACAAGAACGAAATGAAGGGTGCGCTTAGAGAGATCCGAAGGGACAAGGCATATGTCGCCTCTGTTAAGATTAGACAAAAGATTGCAAGGTATGTAACAGTGTCAAATCATCATTTAGTACCCATAACACAAGCTCTGCTTAGCTTGGGGCTGCTTAGCTGGGGATATAAGCTTCCCCTGATACGCCATGGCGCCTTGTCTTCAGCTCGCCATATCTAGCATCGGCCTGCAGTCTTTCGCAGGTCGATATCCCCTGGCTGGAAGTCATCCTATATTTTGTTTGCTGAGTCGCGGTCTACACTCAAAAACACGATTTATCCCGCGTGTGTATGATATGGGTTCTTCACGAAATATATTCCACTGACCCTTCAGCTTAAAAAGCTAGTAGAGTCTTCTCTATATCGCGTGCGTCTAGAAGAATCGAACCCGCAACCTCCTGCGTCGCAGGCAGACCTTCGCCCGCCGCGCCACAGAGGTGGTAGATAGAATTACAATGTTTTTTTCTTTTACAGTGACAACATCCGAAAGGATAAGGTGAAACAAATCTACAAGGACGCATCGATACAGCAAGGCGAACTGAACAAACTGAAACGGGGAAAGTGATATTATTATTGTACAGAATAAATCAATTTTAATGTGCCTGAGAACCTTTTGGATTTTATTTCACGACTAGTCGCGCCCATTGGTGTTCTTGAGTGGAGACCGCGACTCGGCAAACGTAGTGTAGGACGCCCTCCGACCAGGTGGGATGACGATTTGCGAAAGACTGCTGGCAGATGCTGGATGCGGCAAGCTGAAGACAGGGCGCGATGGCGCTCATTAGGGGAGGCCTATGTCCAGTGGACTGATATAGGCTGATGATGATGATATGTGTACATATTGTGTTTGATGATCACACGGGAACATTAAACTTTTCCGGAATCAAACTCCAAGTGCTAAATTTCCTTTACCTACACCAGAACTCTTGGACACGTCGGAAACTACACCGCACACATACATACAAACTTTCGCCTTTACCTATATAATTATTAACTGCTGCTCGCGGCTTCGCACGCGCTTTTCAAGTAGCCTATGCCCATCCTCGGAATACCATCTACCTCTCTGCAAAATTTCATTAGGATCCGTTCAGCCGCTTAGGCGTGAAAAGGTAACAGACAGACGGACAGAGTTACTTTCGAATTTATAATATTTGTATGGATATTAGTGTGATACATTTCCGACGAAAGCTGTGTCCACTATCTACGTTACCCATCTAAATAGGAAATCTAAAAAAAATGTAAAAACAACGAGTAAACAAATTATTTTAATCTACCAGTCGAGGCGCAAAAAGCATGTAAAATTATGCAGCGTTAATCTACAATACACAATATTGCATCTAAATTAGTTTTATAGAGTAAATAACAAAACCAATTGTAATAGGTAATTGAAGTAGGTATTTATCGTTCATTGTATTTTAAGGCGAAATGTGATGCTACGCGGCGCTGGATAACTTTTCTTTGTTGTATTTTTGCTACCTACCAGTACCTAAATGTTTTCTTTATAAAATAATTTTCATAGCAGATAAGAGGTTTTCCGCACATTGTAAGCCATTTCCTATGAACCTTTGCTCAAACAATCTTTGAATCGATTTTAGCTTTGGAGTCTATCGACATTGATTTTAGTAATATATCTCACGACTATTGATTTTTACCTAGGTAGGTACCTACTTAGTTTGTTTTAGCGTTAGCGTGGTTTCATAGCAAATACTGTGGGTTACCTACAATGTGTACAAAACTTCATACACAACTGCTAGCTAAAGAACCTTTTTATTAGAGCATGAATCACAAAATATCAGATTTTTAGTGCAGTAACTTCATTTGGACGCAATAACTTACTTTTTTTTATTACCATTGGGTTTCCACCCGAGGAACCAAACTCGAGTGGTACCTACCATCTTGGCACCCCTTGGTGGTTTCATTTTCATTTCATTTATTGATTCTCAAACAATTATAATTGTGTCGGAATTAGGTACCTACCTACATAACATAGAAATATACATTCAATTAATTAAGATGATAAATTAGTACAGAACTAAAATAATACAATTCAAAGCACAATTAAATAACATATTATATCACAGAAATTACTTAGGTTAAAAATGTCAAAATAAAATGCAAATAAATAATACAAATTACATACCTAACCACTAACGTGGTTAGGTAATTAATAATTCCAATAATTCCATGGTGACAACAATAACTCGCACACACAGCCAAATCATAAATATTTTCGCGGCTCGCTTCTCTCGCCATTAATTCTATAGTCTGTTCTTCTGTTTTGTTGTTATTCTCCAAAAAACTTAAAATATTCTTAGCTGCTTGTCTTGCTATAAGCATGCCCATCAATAAACAAAAAAGCTGGGGCTCTACTCGCCGATATATATTTTGTATTAGTTGCAGTTTTCTCAGCCGCTGAAAACTCCCAAAATTTTCAGGGCTTGCTCCCCACATAGTTATTTACTTTTTCATACTTGTTGTGGCCACCCGAAGTTGTAACAATAATTTCGATGCCTCGCGTCGCTAGCCGTTTTTTTTTCTGTATCTTTTTTCGTACTTATTCCTAAGTATTTGGTTAATCGCTGAAAAAAATTGCGAAAACTACTTCGGCTCGCACCGCTCGCTGTTATTTATTTTTCATACTCTAGGTACTTATTTTGTTAGTGATACCTAATATAAAAAATTTTACTTAAGCCATGATATTGCGTACGTAGATTTTATATGCGCCATTTGAGATCTAAAAATAACATAAATTATGGTGGAAATATAATCGAAATACAAATAAATTTGATATTACGTTTGTTTGTACAGGAAATTCATCCGACACTTAAGCCTTTTTTATGCCTTGTAGGATTTTTTTGTAACATACAAAAAAGTTTGGTAATTTAGAAGTTAACATTTTTAATATTTGAATCTAAACGAACCTAGCATGTATAGTTATAAAAATGTATGTTCTATATTGTATGTTATATATAATACGTTATTAATAGTACTTCAATTCAATCCGCTCATTTTCACCATGAAACATGTTTACAACTAGTTGCATACAAAACTAGTCAAATATTTGTATCAAACATTCTTTCGTTCACACCTTTCCTTATACCTACCTATTTCTAAGACCTTTCATGCAGGTACCTACAACATGACAAATGTTTGCAAAACTGAGGTACTTAGGTACATTATAATAATATGCTTGCTAAATTACCTACTTGCCGAATCTAGAAATTACAATAAACTATTTCTAATTTCACGAGTAGGTAACCTACCACCTTAAATTTAAATTACTACAGGTAACTACAGGTAAAGTAGTAGGTACCTCTCTTCCTGATATAAATACAAGATTACAATTTACAATTGAGTAATATAACATTGCGTTTGAAAATATTAAAATGTCAACAGTTTTGTTGATCCTGCTGGAAATAGTGTTTATATTATTATTTAGCTGTTCTGAAAAGGTAAAGGATTTTCAGTGTGTTTTTAGATTCGTTTCTGTACAGAACGAAACCCTTAATCTTGCTCTGTCTGTCCTTTTTTCCCCGCTTGAATAGGTATTTCAAAAACTATTCACTTAATAAATAGATAAAATGTAGTAGAAGTAAAGATTCTAAGGTTTTTATTTATTATACTCTGGGTAATTTCTAAGAAATTAAACGATCTAATTCGATTCGATTCTAAGATCACGTAGCTTAGTTGGAAAAAGAGCACCCCTGCGCTGAAGGGGAAGGTGCGGGTTCGAATCCCGTCGGGATCGTAAATTTTTGGGATTTATTAATTTCTTAGAAGTAAAGATTTTAAAAATAAAGAAAATGACAAATTCTGACAAAATTTAGGGGTCGAAATTACCTATGTAATTTCGACAAAAGTGGTAGGTACCATGAAATGAAAGGGCCGTCTAATAATTCCTTCTTCAATAAATTTATATTAAAGCTTACTTATTAATTTCTTAGAAATTACCCAGAGTACTATAATAAAAAATAAAAACCTTAGAATCAAGCAACGGCAAAACCTCTCGTCAAAGAACTAAATGTAAATTTGGTCTTTGAGCAGAATTGGATAACTTCATTGTTTCCTCTGTAGGTGGCGCTGACGGCGTAAGTGCCGAAAGAACTCCCAAAGATTTACGGGTCGACTGGATAAGATCACGTAGCTTAGTTGGAAAAAGAGCAACCCTGCGCTGAAGGGGAAGGTGCGGGTTCGAATCCCGTCGAGATCGTAAATTTTTGGGATTTATTAATTTCTTAGAAATTACCCAGAGTACTATAATAAAAAAAAAAAAAAAAACCTTAGAAAATTTTTATTAGTTAATAAATGACTGAACGATTTCAGATTATAAAATTATTATTCATATATTTCTCAAGTTTTTTTACGTATGTTCGTCGATTTCTTTGTCAGTTATGGACCGATTTTGAAAATTCGCTAATGTATGTAATGATCCAGAGGTGGTCCTATAAAAAATTTGTTCCGAGGAATTAGTCTGTCCCACATAACTTTAAAACAGAGTGAAATTACAAAAACCGATTTATAATCCATAAATCGGTTTTTAGTTTCTAAAACACGACGACGACGCAAACCTCATACAATTTTCGCGGCTCACTCCGCTTACTGTTCACAAATTATGATTTTTAGATAAGATACATCGCCACGGAGCACCCTTTGGTCGAATATTATAATACAAATCACATTCTCTACGCAAACTTGACCGCTCGGCGGTACGGACGGAAGGACCCATTCTACTATGTGGGGTTGAACATGGACTGGCGATACGAGTTCCATAACAATGTTACTGTAAGTAAGTACTGTAAGGCGGCGATAAATGTAAATTGGCCGAATTTGGGTTACATTAAAACCTTTTCTCACCGTAGTCGTAATAAGATGTACTTATTTCTCTATGAAAATTTCAAATCTTTTTTTTTTAACGACACAATGTATCTTACGTGGAAGAAGCCTCCTGCACTCCTGAAATACAGTTTATACTAGTTCGTCTAGGTTTACTCGTGTCAAATAAATGATTTTTACTGTGTTAACAGACATGCGAAAACAGAGTTTGGTGGCCACAAAGAGTAATTTAATTTTTGAAGAAAGGGCGCTATGGCGCTCATTCATGGAGGTCTATGTCCAGCAGTGGACTAATATAGGCTGATTATGAAGAGTAATTTCGCATCTCTGCCTAAACTACCTTTACAAAAGAAATGTACCTATTAACAGAGGCGTTAAAAAAAGCTTATGATAGATATGACAAACTATCCAATAGATTATTTAAAACTAGGTGGCGGCGCTAGTGTGAAGCACTACCTCCCCTATATGTTCCATAACTGAAGTTTTATGTTAAAGGTGAGCTTCTACTTCTACGAGTTTCTGACAAACAGATACAAGAGAGGTTTTATAGAGATGCACTGGAGGATGTGTGACCTCATTCATAAGGACAAGATCTTCGGGCCCGCTCTGAAGCAGGGGAAGTTCAATACGCCTTGTCCTTTTCCTGCGGCAAGTACATTTTGAGTTTAATATCTAACCGATGTTTTCTAGTGCTGTAGTTCTAACGGGTACCTACCATTACATGACCCTCACATCGACTGCTGAACACTTAATATACCTCCTCCAAACAAGTGCGCTTATGTCATAACTAGCAGCGCCTCGCGGTTTCACCCGCGTAGTTCCCGTTCCCGTAGTAATTTCGGGATAAAAAGTAGCCTATGTCCTATTCCAGACTATAATCTATCTCTGTGCCAAATTTCATCCAGATCCGTTTTGCCGTTCTGGCGTGATAAAGGAACAAACATCCATCCATCTATCTATCCATCCATCCATCTAACCTTTCACGTTTATAATATTAGTGAGATCACACCGGTCTTATGTACACCCCACACTTGCCAGGCGGTGTTCTGATCTAAATGAATCTATGCATATTGATTGAATAAATAAATTGAATTGAAATTGATCTCAATCTAATTTCAGGGTCCCTATTTTTTGAGTAATATGACGATCCCAATAAAAAACATCCCAGCAAACTTTCCCTTCAAAAAGGGTCGTATTTACTGCAACCTCACGGGCACGACGGGCAGCGAACTTATCGCCTGGGGCCATATCGACATGGAAATCAGAGAAGCACGCACTAACGCAAGGAACTGGGTGGATAAGGAGTAATGCGACGTCCGCGTCCGCGTGGCTGTCGACAATACTGTGGTGCCGGCTTATAATTCACAGTAACCCACTAACGCAAATTATAAATAAAATTCATGTGATAAATTACCGTGATTTTTTTATGCTCCTGAAATAGTTTTCTTAGCAAACAACTGTGTCAAAGCTTATATTTATATTAACTCTATTGTAATAGGTAATATAAAATTTGACTATTCCAAGCGATAAGATTCATCATCGTCATCAGCCTATGTTAGTCCACTGCTGGACAAGATTAATAAGATTAATCTATACCTAATACTTGGTTCCAGTGACCTGTGTTCCATAGCACAATAAAATAAACTGGCACCTCCTTATACCCTATTCGCGGTCATGCTAGTATAATACAAACACCATCTCTCTTGCACTGCACATTTACCGTTTAGAATTAGATAGGCTAAACGCATCGCCACATCCACACGTAAAGATATAAAGAAAACCAGTCATTTACATATAGTAACAGTATTTATTTCAAAATACAAAATATCCGATATATTTCATTATGTTATCAATAATTAATTTACTAAATTATGAGCATAGGCACGTGACATAAAAAAGAAGCACAGGACTATTCTTCAAGAAACATTATTAGGCATTGTATTTAGATTGGGATAGGTACATGATACATCTCTAACTCTACTTACGAGTAAGTTCATAGTTATGTTACTAAATTAAAATTAACATATACAAATAAAACGTGAAGTTGCAAATAAAGTCTTTATCTATCTATGTAACATAAAATATATAAATAAATAATGCTAGACAATTCACACAGCACCATCTAGCCCCAAGCTAAGCAGAGCTTGCGATAAAGGCTTAAGATGACTGATACTTAATAAGTGCATAAGACATAAATAAATTATTTATATTTATTATTTTAAATCATACAAAGATAAGTACCATGACATTTTAAATACTTACATAGCATATTTTTAAATTTTCCAGTCAGCGAATTTAATCATAAACGTTTCATATAAAATTACAAAGCTAAACTATAACTACGGTTCAACAGAAGTAACTCGTACATTTAACTTTTTTCAATATTGCTATTAATTACTTTGTCTTAGAGCTTTGTCCACCATGAACAGTGTTCATCGTATCGTAGCTCAATTAATTTTTAATCGTCATTTTTGTTTATCTTCAGATAAAAAAAACTCTAATTAAATTTTTTACAGACTAAATCTGAAAAATTATGATGTTTTTTTTAGGTTTGTTTTCATCGAGTGATTGTTGGCTATTCCATCACACTATGGTATAATAATATACCAATGGTTATTCCACGACGTCGATTGTAATTTTTTATTAATACTAGGTACAGCTTTTTGAGATGGGCGTGGATGTAAAATCCGAAACCTTGAGTTAGACAAAAGTCTTGAAAGGTGTCATGTCATGAGCTCGATGTTTATGAAAACAAAATCTAGGTACGAACGTGAACAATATTCACAGGCAACCTTGGACAGAGCTTACAGCCTTGTGATGCCTCATTACCAGTGATCGGAAATTGGGGCGCTTATTTACCTAAAGTTGGTGTAAAGACACAACATGGAGCAGTTATCACTAAAGTCAATATTTCTGAAAAAAAAAACATTTTAATTATATTTATGATTTTATGCCAAAATCCTTTTTCTAGACTAAATTTAAAACACTTATTCATACGCATTTATAATTTGTTTGATAATTGCGTAAGAATAATAGAAACAAATATTATAAAAAGAAATATAGGTATATATAGATGTCTGTTTTGTGAGATGAACCCAAACTTGTTTTATTCCAAATGGGAATTTTGGAATTTTCTAGAATATATTTTCACTGAAATCTTATTTATAGACGAATAATAAGACACCTTTTTTGAACGCGTTTTTAAAAATATTCTGACGCGAAAATCGTTTTTAAAAATCGATTTTCGCGTCAGAATAAAAGTCTTATATTTCGTCTTTAAATAAGGTTCCGGTGAAAAAATCATTATTTTAGAATGTTCTGAAATCCCGGGAATTTACGGGAAAGTATTCCCGAGAAAGATGGTTTTAACTGCTCCATGTTGTGTCTTTACACCAACTTTAGGTAAATAAGCGCCCGAATTTCCGATCACTGCTCATTACTCACAACCTGAAAACTGACAGAATCTGATTCTCACGCCAAAATCGACCACGATTTGACTATAAAGACAATCGCAGATGAATTCATTATGAATGGAAGATAAGTAACTTCGAATCTTGTTTATGTTAGAAGGACACCTACGTTCGGGTTGGCGCGAGATTCTAATTTTTGCGTGGTTTGTTTTTTCTGCGTTCTACAAGCAATAATATAAGCGAAAAAACAATTTGCTGCATATCGTAAACTATTTTCTATATCGGACCACCGTGACGAGGAACATCTTCTTGGTGGGTGGTGTGTCACGTTGATGTTCTTCCAACAAATAAGGTTCATAGTTAACCCGCTCACATTATAATGAATTCGGCCATGATACGTAATCCACACACTGTCAAGTCGCACCCTAGCTTATGTTATTTCTTCGGGATAGATAGTGCAGCTTGGGCTTGTATAAATCTGAAGGGTCGTACCTCTGGACCTTGCTCCTTGATGCTTTGAGTTTTCCGTTTGGTGTCGGCGTGTTCTGAGCGTAGTTTTCCACTGATTTGTCGCTGGAAGGACTGTTGGGGAGAGCTGTAACAAAAATAATGGAGCTACTAACGTTTTTGCTACGATATAACACATCTAGTTTTTTCCCGCTGCAGGCGTTGTTTAAACCAAGTCAACAATGATCTTAATTTGAGTCTTATTAATGTTCTCTTCGATAGAACTTTACAAAAATGACACTCGAAATTGTCTACGATTTGTTTTGAAGCAGTCAGTTAGCCGTGACAAGTTCTGTAAATATGGAACACGAGATAAATGGAGTCGAATTTATTTATATTTTGAATCTAAGTACCTGAAAATAATAATTACTTTTTTATAGGAGCAATAGGAAAATGTTATCTTTACCTAGTATCACATTTAATTTCGTTTGGTACCTATTGATCTATCTATACTTATATTATGAAGAGGTAAAGTTTGTGATTTTGTGAGGTTGTAGGGGGTAATCTCTGGATCTACTGAACCGATTTTGAAAATTCTTTTATCAAGAGAAATCCACGTTATTTGTGTGTGTCATAGGCTATATAATAACCCGAAAAATATAATACATGAATAGCGCGCAGGCGTCATCAATAAAATTAAAAAAAGCTTTTATTTCAGGCAACTAGTAGTAATTATGAAGGTAGTCAGCGTAGTCACAGACTGTTTCTGCATATTCAATATAAAACAAATATAATGCAACATTTTGATACATTAAATAAATTACTGTTACTATTATTTTATAAATCTTTGAACCAGTAATTGTAAACCAGCCTCTTAATATAAAAAAAAATAACGCTTTACGACAACAATATTACTATTTAAAAACAGTAGCCTCTCTATTCATGAAAGTCAATATCGTAACATGGTATAGGCAAACCAATCGTAATTTTCAGTGCTGATTTCTTGAGGATATGGCTAATAGTCATAGCATATCAAAGTGGTAAAAAATGCATTAAAGTTTTACTTGAAATATGAAATGAAATACCGTCCTTTTTGTATCTTGGACGTGTGATTGTTGCAATTTTGCCAGGCATGCTTACTGTCCGAGCGTTGAAATGACACTAGTCGAAATGGAAACCCAAAATGTCAAATGTGTTCTCTTTTGATACGTACGGTTTATAAGTGCTCATTGTGATTCTATGAGCGGCCGGCGGTTAATTTGATTGATGATTGTTCTATAGAAACTTGAAAAGCACTGTTTTTACCGGATTGATCGCGTATATTTTATATTTTGTTTATAACCTGACGTTTCCGAACCTTAGAATACACTAAACTTGAAAAGGTTAATTATTTATATCCCCAAGAGCAAATCCCCTTGGCATGTTCAGCTGATGAGGAGGATAAATAGGTACTTACTGCATCTCTTAGGCCGCGAGAGACCGACGCGCTTGGCCCGTCCCAGGTACTTGGAACGGGTACCCGTTTGTATCTTGTTGTTGTTTGATATTTCTTGTGTTTCTGAAAATTTATTGTCTTTATTTTATAAGGTTACCTTCGGTGACTTAAAATCTATTAAGTTGTACAAGTTATTTAGCAACACAAGCCTTTTATGGTACACAATTTTATTAATCTGTATTGTATTTATAATGAAGGGTCCTATCTTATTAGGACACCATGGTTTTTCGGTAATGGTGTTAGTTATTAGTTTATTATTTAAAAAATAATCCTACAAGCTGCTTCCCGCGGCATCGTTCGCGCTTTCTTCTCTTTCAAGTAGCATATGTTCGTCTTCAGGATACCATTTACCTTCCTGCCAAATTTCATTAAGATCCGTTCAGGCGTTGGGGGTGAATAGATGAAAGTGAATTGACCACATTGCAGATGATGGGGTGCAACCGAGTGCAAAAAGAACAGAACGGAGGTTGGTCAGAATAAGAGGAGGCCAATAACCAGCAGTGCATGATTATAATGGTGAGGTTTCATTAAACTATTAGATGAAGGTTTGTAAATAACCTAATAATAATAAATATGTAGATGAATAATGCAGGAAAATTAGAACCACACAGCATCATCTAGCCACAAGCTAAGCAGAGCTTGTGTTGTGGGTATTAGATAACTGATTACAATAATACAAAATATTAATTTGTTTGGTGTCACCGTATTAATAAAAGTATATAAATAAATTGAATTACATTCGTAATATTTTTATGCATAAAAAACACCCGGAACAAATATCTGCAGATCGTACAAACATTTGCCATGAGGTTGCGACTACGCCCCAGAGGTCGTCAAAATTTTAAAAAATATTTAAACTTACCTTCAGTAGTAGACGAGATTTGTTCAGAGTCACTAGTCTTCCTAATCTTGTTTGGAGTAAGAACAGATCTGCTTACATTTACTTCTTCACTCAGTCTTCTCTTCAAAGAACTATTTGTTACCTCTTCCACAGTTTCCACCTCTTCAACGAATGTTAGATTGTTATCTAAGTCCGAAATATCTGTGTAGTAGTCTATAGTAGGCATTTTAGTAGTTGATTCGTCAATCATTCCACCAAGGATGATTTCCATTACTTCTTGACGTGATTTCTTATTTACTATCTCATTTAACTTGGCGTCATAGTCGCTGGATAATTCAAAGGAGCATTCAGATTTAACAGGACTGAATATAGGTGAATTTTCTTCGAATTCATTTGATTCTAGTGGTAGTGAAATTTCACTGGTTTCGTTTAGTATATTTTTGCTCGGTACTAAATGTCCATTCTTGTAATAATTTACAATTTCATAGTCACCGAACTTTGCCGCCACTTCCTTGAAGATATTCTCTTCGTACGTGTCACAGTTCATCAAGAACATTTTGCTTTTTACGTCATTGTGCTCGATGTATTCTTTTAGGAAATTGCCGAATTCATGTTTTTCTAATTCTGCGGTGAACTTTTCGTGCTCCGCAAAGTATTGTAGTTCGTGTGGGAATTTGGTTTCATCTTTCATTTCTAGTATTTCAGAAACATCTGCTTCTGACAACGTTTCCGCCACTGTTATTTCTACTTCTGCACTCATGTTCTGATCTACAATTTCCGCTATGCTCTCTTCTAATGGATCTATAGATGTATCTGTTGCTTTGAGATGCTCATAGTCTTCTTCTGGACGTAACTGCTCTTCTTTAGAATCTTCATTTTTAGACACATTAGGATCGGCTGCTTCGTTTTCTATAGAAACTTCCTCACTTGGAACACCAATAATATCATTAATAATGTCTTTAGTAACGTGTTTGACCTCAAATTCAACTTCATTCTCTAATGAAAACTTTATCTCATTTTCTTTTTTTACTTCTTTCATTTTCACTTCTTCTTTATTCGCTTCTTCCACTAACACTTTTTCTGTTTTCACTTCTTCAGGCTTGGTATCTTCTTTTATTATCGTTTCTGGCTCTGTGTGAGACACACAAGCAAACTCTAATTCGGGTCCAGGAATACTAGAATAAACTTGGCTTAGACTCGGTCTAACATTAGCTTGGAACTCTAATAGTAAGGCTGCTTCTTGATTCATTCTCTTCTGTTCTTCTGCTAAGAATTTTCTCATTTTCATCATTTTCTTAGCCTCTTCGAAATTGTTTGCGAATTTCGGCTTCCGTAAAGTCACGTCTGGCACGAATGGTAACCTGGGTGGGTTGGCTATAGGCATTTCTAGATTTCTGTCAACTCTAATTATAGGTTTAGATTGCATGGCATTGCTTAGTATCTGACCTTTGTCACTTGGGCTAGTAGATTCGCTAGTCGATGTTGATGTGTTTTCTGACTTAGAGCTAGTTTTGCTTTCTTTTTTAGTATCTGTAGTTGATTTTGAATTGTTCTGGCTTTGAGATCCTTTGGAAGATGAACTACCATCGTTAGAATCTCTGTCTGTAGAACGGCGGCTGTGATTCCCTCTGCCAGATGAGCTGTAATGATCATCAACATCTTTTTTATCTTTTTTCTTATCCTTTTTACCGCTTTTCCTATCTTTGTCTCTATGATTTTCTCTAGATTTAGAATCTTTCCGGTCTCTGGAGCTAGAATCTTTCCTGTCTTTATCCTTCTCTGAGCTTCGTTCTTTATTACTCTCGGAGGGTTTATCTTTAGTTGAGTCTTTGCTAGATTTTCTATCATCCGAACTCTTGCTGGAATGTCTGTGGCTAGAACTAGAGCTTCTATGTTTGTCTTTACTGCTGCTAGAGCTTTTGTGAGAAGTTCGGTGTTTGGAAGAGTCTTTTTTGTCGCCTCTGTCTTTAGATATTTCTCTTTCTTTACTCGATTTGGATTTTTCATCTTTAGACGATGATTTTTTATCGTGTCGGCTGTTATCCCTAGAGTTAGATCGTTTGTCTTTACTGCTGGAATGTCGGCTACTGTCCCTGGATCTGTGCGAGCTTTTATTTGAGCTCCTTTTGTCATCTTTCCTTTCCTTTTTATTATCTTCAGAGTTTTCCACTTCTTGTTTAACTTCCGTGTTTTTACTAGTGTTTGTATTCGCGTCGCTTTCGTAATCAATTTGTAGATTATGGCTATTCGAACTATCGTCATACATAGGTGTACTGTACGTGTTTATGTTAACTTGATTAGTGAATTGGTATGATAAATCTGTTTCTTTCTTTTCTGTCTTAACATCAGTGCTATTAGTTGCGACTTTATTTTCGATGTTGAACCTGAAAGAGCTTGGTTCTTTATGGTTATTATCACTGGAGTTGTTTTCGAATGCTTGTTGAGCGTCACAGGAGTCATCATCGAAATTCCTGACTGGAGTGATGGGAGACATGTTTCTCCTGATGGATGAACTGGAACTCGAGTTTGAATCTTCACTTTGCAGAACGATGGGTTTGAAAAAAGTACTGTCTTTTTCACTAGTCATTTGTATCTCATCGGGTAAAGGTATGTCCATGGACAAATTCGGTTCCTTAGGTAGTTCAATATTGTTCAGCTCAACTTTGTCTGGTTCAGCTGATTCATTAGGAAGTTCTATTTTCTCCAGCTCAACTTTAGCCGTCTTCGGGCTGTGTTCTGGTGCTGGTATATTCTCTAGTTTGAATTCAGTGGGAAGAGGGATGGTACTTTTGTCCATACTGGCAGAATCTGAACCGATTTCAACTTGTTCTTCCTTCTGCGTGTCAATGCTCATGTCTTCTGTTGTTTCTATTTTGTCCCCGGAATCAATATCCATGTCTTGAACATTGTTTTCTTTGCTGTCATCATCATTGCTTTTGACTGAACCAGGACTGACTGCTTCAAGGTCCGTTGGCAGTAAATCTGTGTTCTCAGCAGCATCAGCTTTCGGAGTTTTCTTCCTTGGGATGCCGAGATAGTTGTAGACAAGGTCTTCTACTTGGGGTATGAATACTGAAGTCACTTTAGGGTTGACTACTTGGTCTACTATCCTTTCTACCCCTTGCTCTAAATAGTTGCCACTGTAACAAGAAGTTTTTGATTAGGTTCAAAGCACATTCTAATAAATTAAAAATTGTTTCCTAAATGACACATAAGTATTTAGAGATCTCACTACCAATATCAGCTTTTCTGAAAATAACCTGTTCTTTTGAGTTATTATGTCCGGGATACCAATTAAAACACATTGTTGTGATTTAGAACTGTATTACAGTTCAGGAGGTGAATAGCACAACTGAGGGTAAGTACCTTATAAAACAAGATGACAACCTGGTATCCAACTACCTACATACATCCACTTCATGTAACTAACAAATTAGCATAGATCTCATTGCTGATAACATGACAGGCAGGAGTGTCATTTCTCAAGCTTAAAAATATTGCAAACTGATTCAAATTTTATTTATGTATTTTAATAACTTTATTAACAAAGAAAATTACAATCAAATAATAGAATTAAATTAAAACTAGTATTTACAATTGAAACAATTGAGCTAACTGCAGGCTGTTGCAAACAATCTACAAGTAGCTCAACTGATCCATATCAATACCAGTCGGAAGCGTGCCCAAGACGCTTGCTGTATTTTAATTCATATTGCAATGTTTTAAAATGTTTGACATATAGATCTTTGTAATGAATGGTCCGATTGTGATCGGCTCAGGGTCAGTTCACTAAAATTTTGAGAAAATAAATAATCTATAGGTACCTACTCTGACGAAACTATTTATCTGTGCAAAATACCTCTGAACTACACGCTGAGTAGATTCAGATTCATTTATTTAACCATTTCGTTACATTATCCTAACATTGGTGGTAGGTCAAAATTGATTATATTCGTAAATTTAATAACTTACATTAAATACTTTATAAATATGAAAATTAGATTAGATTTTTAGTGCTTAGCTATTGTTAGTGAAATTATATTGATAGAGTAAAATAATATGTACAGTGTTCTCTCAAGTGGCACCTAGGTAAAAAAATAACTACGCGAGGTAACAGCGCACCCACCCTAAAACCCAAATTTAATAGAGGTAAAATAGTTTTAGCGTAAGTCCTTATTTTCAACGTCGCGATACGCGACCGCTTACCATGAGCGCAGGGTGCTGTCTGCGTGCGTAAAAATATGTATAGCGGGGGTATGCGATTGGCGCGGGGAAAATTTTTGACTCTGCCCGAATCCTCAAGGCCCTTGGACTACAAAAGTGCCTTTTTATGACAGAATTTGCACTTGTCCTGTCGATTATAGCTCTTTCTACAAGGGGGCATCCATAAATTACGTGAGGTGATTTTGGCGATTTTTCGAACAGAAAACTAATTCGCCGCAAATGGTCACTATTTCCTTTCCCAAAATTGAATCCCGCGCTGACACGAAACCAACAACCATTAGTAGGAACTGCTAAAATTCGTGGAAAAAATTACGTGATATTTGCCGAAATTCTCTTCTCTTCCCCACGTCAGATTTGGTGAGATTTTGTACGTACGTGGTCACGTAATTAATGGCCCCCAATGCGGAGTTCTGATAATTGTATTTCAAACTCAACGCCAAAACGGGAATTTTGGATTATGTTGAGAGTTCTTTACAAACATAATTTCTTG
The DNA here is from genome assembly GCA_947086465.1 of Eupithecia exiguata. Taxonomy (NCBI): domain Eukaryota; kingdom Metazoa; phylum Arthropoda; class Insecta; order Lepidoptera; family Geometridae; genus Eupithecia; species Eupithecia exiguata. Next base: position 745,384 of record OX352248.1, on the reverse strand, counting down.
AGAATGAATGGCTTGATTGAGTTTGTAGGTTTAGAAGACCCAGACTGCTTCTTAACCTCACCTACTAGGATACTCACTCCAAGATGTGTTTCCTGAGTTTTTCCCGGAGCTGGTTCTTGTTCAGGTCTGCCTTCCAGGTCTGCCTCGTGAGGAATGTGGTGACGGAGCTCTCCACGCGTTGTCGCAGGTTCTGGTACGCAGGCCGGGTGTCCACATCTGCAATGCAATCTTTGCGGAACTGGAAAATAATAGAATTGCTAATATTTAAAAATATGGACTTCTTTACTTCAATTTTTTGTCCACGAGTGGAAGAAGCGAAAAATAAACCACTAGTAAGTTTATATAATACTCAAAATGTAATACAATATTATTTGCCTAAGTCTAAATATAATTTGATTTAGATACAGGTCAATATATATATATATAAAACTAAGCTTAACATTGTTTTCCTTAAATACTATTGTCGGTGCGGAACTGGGCGACATCTGGCCAAGCATAAACATCATTGATATAATCCTATATCCATCCCATATCTATGGAGTAAAAGGCTTTCTTGATAAGATTTCGTTTTATGTACTGTTTAAATTTACGAATAGGGAGCTCAGTTGTTTCTGATGGAAGCTTGTTATAGAAGCGTATGCAATTCCCCATAAATGATTTGCCTACCTTTCGTAATCTATATGATGGAAATCTCTATTTTTGTGTGTATACATTAGATTTTCATAGATGTATTGCGATATTACTGTCAAAATATTTATGTCTTTCAATAGATACCTCAAAGAATCGCGTCTCTTTAATTTATAAATTGCGCGTACTGCCTTTTTTTGGAAAACAAAGATAGTCTGGATGTCGGCTGCCCGTCCCCAAAGCAAGATACCATAAGACATTATACTATGGAAGTAACTGAAATAAACCACCCTAGCTGTATCTACATAGGTAATATATCTAATTGTTCGGACCACATAGGTTCCTGAACGAAGTCTACCTGCGAGAGCATCAATTTGCAGTCTCCATTGAAAAGATGAATCAATATGTGACCCTAAGAAAACAGTTACGCGAGTCTGACTTGCACTTGGCCGGTTATATTTCTACAATAGTGACATAACATAAAATATTTATTATAAACTACGAATGACACAAGACTTCATTGAAATAATGACACAAATTTGGCATAGAAATGTTATTTTTCCAAAAAACTTCCTAAAATCAATGTAACCATATCAAATAAAACATACCTACATAGCTCAATAAATAAGAATTTTGATGAAAAGGCTTCTTTTCGTGTTGTTTCAATTTGAGTAGTGACATACTTGTAACAAACCATCAGCAAGAAAGGTTTGCTGGTAGGTATAATGTCACATAATATTCTGTCTCCTCCTTACCTTGCTACTTTCAAACATGACTTGAAATAAAAACTATACATTAGTTTGGTAGGTATTAAACTGCATATTTAAATCAATAATCAAGTTTTTTGAGTTATGACATCCTTGTTGCAAACAAGCAAATTATAAGCTTAGATCATAGGGTCTATAAAAGAAAATATAAGGTAAAGTGTTGCTTAGTAACCTATAACCTATAAACGATCCAACAATGCCTACAATTATGCTCTGCTTATTCTACGGAATGACCTCCCAGAATATTCATATCTATTTTCTCCTATCACCGACAACAACATAACTGACCCCCCAATACTCAAATGCATTCAGCAATGTATGTATAGCTTTCAATGTGTTGGGGATTTTCATATAAAGCTGTGGAAAACTACTTATAGTTACTATTAATCTCATAGCTTGACCCATACAGTCGCATTAGAGTATTGGGAGTGAGGCTGTATGTATAAGTTCACACACAGGCCCTGTTGTTTTAACTTATAAAATAATTTTAGCTGAATACAGCAAGGAATTCACATAACTCAAGAATCAAATTCAATGGAATGTAATAGGTACAGGTCATGAGCTAAATATTCTTCATATTCTGTAAGTAGATAAGGTACTCACAGCTGACTTGACTTTTTTACGTTGTTGTCGTTGTCGTGTTACAGCTGATCAAAATAGATAGGTTCATGAAGGTGACATTATAAATTCTGTGAGTTGAAAACTACTTAATTTCACAAAACATACCTATTTGTAGCATGTTATGATTTGTGCTATGCCTTTGGAAGTTAGTATCGCTACCAAATAGTTTCATATGTTTATTAATTTTAATAAAATGCTCACCTGATCGAAAATCCCCTTTGATTTAAGTTCGTAAACTAATTGATCAACCAAACGAGGGTCCCCCGGCATGTATTGTAACTGCGCCATAATTATAAGTAAATGAGCCCAAATGAACCCTTATGCGATTAATTCCACTTTTTACAAGACTTTCAATATAACTATTCGGAAAGGAACAAATTTACGATTTTTGTGTGTTAAACACGGGCAAAAGACAAGCCACAGAGTACATTGCACACATTGATGGAAACTATGGAAAGAAATATAAATCTACCTACGTTAAAGAGAGAGAAGCTCTAGAAGAGCCCAAAGAGTATACAATAACTACGAAGAGCCTGAGCAGCTGGGCCAAGAGTATACAATAACTACGACTACGTAAGACAGCTGGGCTTTGGGCTTCCTTCAGAGCAACGATATCGATACGCAGGGCTTATTTTGCGTAACTTATTTTATGAACGACAGCTGTGAGTTCTTATTATAATATTTGAATACATTTTCATCGATGTCGATGAAAATTTATATGTAAAAAATTAAAGGGGTTTGAAGATTAAGGCCCTAAAGATTAAGGTATACGGTAAACTACTTTGTTTACTACACTTTTCTAGTAAGACGCAGGAATGAAATTATATATCACATACAATTTTTATCGAGCACGCAATGTAAATCGTACACACTAAGCGTAGGAATATTTCTACCTGGGTAAAAATCAATAAAAAGCAACAAGTTTAAATAAACTTGTCCGGTTTTGTTCGTATTTTGATAAAAAATACGAACAAAACCGGGGGCAGCAGCTAGTAATGGTATATAATATTATTTTTAGCTATGGTTTTCTTTAAAAAAAAAATGCTAGACAATTCACACAGCATTATCTAGCCCCAAGCTAAGCAGAGCTTGTGTTATGGGTACCAGATAACTGATATACCTACATAATATTATGTACAATTCAATACATAGATTGATATTTTTTATTATACATAGAAAACGACCAGAACACCCTGAACAAATGTCTGCAGATCGTACACACATTTTACCCGAGGTGGAAATCGAACCCGCAACCTCCTGCGTCGCAGGCAGGCCTTCGCCCACCGCGCCACAGAGGACGTCATGATTGATTTGGCATCTCGCACCTGGATCTTTGGATTGATGTAAACTATGCGGTTGTTTGGTGTACATTTTAACTCGTCCGAAGGTACGAACGAGTCGGGCTGATCGAAATGAAACCATGACTCGAAATCTAAAAAAGATACGCGCGAAATTCAAATACTTTAGCGGTTACTAATACTTTCAGTGTTCTGCGAGAAAAAAAGTTCAAATGTATTAAAATACTGAATCTGGTCACACTGCCCGCGCCGCCTCCTCCCTGGATGACTCCTCCCAGGCATCCGAACCGAATGCGCCGCAGGCACGACCTGCACGCATTTTACTGAAATGATGCCGGCCAAGTGCGAGTCGCGCACGAAGGGTTCCGTACCATTATCAATAAAACCGGCAAAAAAATCACGTTTGTTGTATGGGAGCCCCCCTTAAATATTAATTTTATTATATTTTAATCCATTTTTTCTCGCTTCCGACATCCCTACGCTAAGTATGGTGAGCTCACCTAACATATGCCACGCGTGCCACACCCACATCGCTCCTCCATTTTAGGGACAAATTTTTTTTTTGCTCTATGCCCGAAAAGCAGCTTTTGGGCGGAGTGGACGGAGGAAATCAGCCCCCCTCCCTTCCCTCCTCCTTGATCGTAGCGAGTGTCAAGAAAAAGCTGTCAAACAAAATTCAAATCAAAAAATCAGTTGCAAAAATCAATGAACAAAAATAGTTTTGTAAATTTTTTAGGTTCTTCTGTGCAAAGAAATATTCATGCAAAATATTTTCAATGGAGACTTTCAACGTCCACATGAAACCATTATTCAAAAGAACATACAGGAACGTCTTGCTGCTGGTAAGTTCTCAAACGTACTTAAATATATAAGAATAAGATTGCTTGTTGCGTACCTACCTCTACTTGTCTTGATCACAGTATACTAGGTACCTATCTCATATACAATGAGTATACAATAATACACGAATGAATAGGTCTTGAACATTTTAGTGATTTTAGATTGAGTGTTAATCAGCTGTTTTTGTTTGGTTGTCAATTTTAATAACCTCAATTCAAAATTAGAATAACATAAACACCTAAGATTTAAATCGATAAACACTAGCAATAACAAAATGAATAAACTAACGACGTACACCATAAAAGAAATTCACAAATCGTATCGCGATAAGTTACTAACGCCAACAAGCTTCGTGGACCTGTGCCTCCAGAGAGCGAAACAAACGTCCAAACTGAATGCATTCGTGACTATCACCGACGAAGTCGCAGAAAACCACGGCATCGAGAGCGAAAAGAGGTTTTACATCGACAAGAGAACCAAACCGCTCGATGGTATAACTATTGGCATGAAAGACAACTTCTGCACGAGTAATATACCGACTACTTGCGCCTCAGAAATGTTGCGAAAGTTTACACCGACTTACGATGCTACGGTGTACACGAGACTGCGAGCGGCGGGGGCCTGTCTCATTGGCAAGTGTAATTTAGACGAGTTTGCGATGGGAGCTGGTACCGTCAACTCTATATTCGGTCCCAGTAGGAACCCTTGGGGGTACGACGATAGTAACTGGAGGATCACCGGTGGCAGTTCTGGCGGGTCCGCTGCGTCTGTCGCTTCAGGTGCCTGTATAGCTGCTATCGGCTCCGACACTGGAGGATCTACAAGGAACCCAGCAGCTTTATGTGGGGTTGTTGGCCTCAAACCTACTTATGGCTTAGTTTCTAGGTATGGACTCATACCTTTAGTCAACTCCATGGATGTGCCAGGTATTCTAGCAAGAACTGTTGAAGATACAGTTAATATATTAAACTGCCTCGCTGGCCCTGATAATTTAGATTCCACAACATTAAAGGAAAATTTCAACCAAATTGAAGTCAATGATATTGATTTATCGAACATTAGGATTGGAATCCCTAAAGAGTATCATTGCGAAGGCATGAGCCCTGAAGTTGTTGATACTTGGAGATTTGTAACAGATTTGCTTGAAAAGGAGAAAGCTGTAGTCAAAACTGTGTCTCTTCCTCATACTTCAGTCTCTATAGCTGTTTATTCCATTCTAAACCAGTGTGAAGTTGCAAGCAACATGGCTAGATATGACGGCCTGGAATTTGGACTACGTTCAAATGAAACCTACTCAACAGAAGAACTATACGCATCCACACGACATAAAGGCTTCAACAATGTGGTCCGATCAAGAATATTAGCAGGAAACTACTTTTTGCTGACTAGGAATTACGATAAATACTTTATTAAAGCCTTGAAGCTGCGACGTTTGATCTCTGATGATTTTAAGAATGTTTTCTACGGGGATGATAAGGTGGATTTGTTGCTGACACCTACGACTTTAACAGATGCCCCTGAGTTTAAGGAGTTTTCAGCTAAACACAACAGGGATCAGTGTGCATTCCAGGATTTCTGCACACAGCCTGCAAACATGGCTGGAATACCAGCTGTATCTTTACCTATAAGACTTTCAAAGAACAATCTACCCCTGTCCCTGCAAATTATGGGACCGAACCTATCGGAGGAACTGATGTTGAATGTAGCTAAGAAAATAGAAAGTTTAGTTCAATTTCCTACGTTAAGTACCGTGTAATTTTAGTAAGCAAATAAATTTGAAAAGGAATCGCTTCTTGTTTTAATTAAAAAGACCTTTAATTACTAGGCATAGGCAGGCAAGCTGTGAACAATTTATGAAGATCTGTTGATCAAACAACAAATTAATAATCATACTAAACCATTAAAAGCAAAAATTACTGCATGTTTAAAAAATGTTGCCCCATACAAATTCAAATAGGTTGTAAGTATCTCATTCAAAATCGTGGGGTCTTACGGTGCTAAAATGTTAACAAAGTTAAATGTATAATCTCATTGTATAACATATAACCTCTCTGTATAACCTCATTAATATAAATCTTTTAATTACACAGCCACATCAACAACAGAAACCCTAGCAAAACTAAACGTTACCATCGACGCCTTACCTCAAAAATGTCAGCAGCAACTTCAACAAGTGGCCAGCACGAAAGCAGCACTGGACATCGAGCTGGACCCTATTGCTATATCGCTCCATCAGTCTAGTCTCATATCCGAACAAATGAACGACGAATACACACTCTTAATGTTAACCCAGAAGGACGCAGAGTTGCAAGCCAAAATAGACCGTAATAACAAGGCTTTGGAGGAGCTGAGAAAGGATTTGGAGTGCTCTAAAAGTTCGTTGATGTTGAGAAGTCCAAATCCGGAGACGGTGCTGGAATCTATTCGGCAATGGAAACAGAAAGTCGCTTTGTATGAGGAGAGCTATGAAAAAGCTCAGGTAATATTGGCGCTTTCAGTTCTTAGAACGCGTAACTTACACATTAGGCGCTTTGAAACGCGCGCTGTACCAAATAACGCGCTTTTTAAAAAGTACCCCCCTATATCCGTATTTGCCCGCGGCTCCGGACGTGACGTGTGTGTCTATGGAAAAGTTAAAAGGTTATTTCTCAACCAAATGGGTTAAAAAGGAGCCTATGTGGTATTTCAGGCCAAAACCTAAATTTATATTTTATTTTAAGTGATCGATGTATTATCATATCTTTATTATGTAAAGCTGTGATTTACCAATAAAGAAAAATATAAAATATGCAAAACTTCAGCTCGAACCGTTCCGTAGTTTTGGGGTGAATCAGTAACTTACTTCTATCCATCGAAGATAAAACACTGTTTTTACCGGATTGATCGCGTATATTTTATATTTTGTTTATAACCTGACGTTTCGGAGGCTTTTCAGCTTCCATGGTCACAGGCAGACTGAGGTGACATTTGTCTTTACAAGTAATTTGAATTTTGCATATCTACCGTCAATTATACAACTTTAATTATAACGTTCCGTATGTACGCAGTAATCACTAACAGTGTCTTGATGGGTTGTAGCTATGGATTGCTGGGTGTGGGACCTGACTCGATCCAAAATCCGGTAAAAACAGTGTTTTATTATGAGTTCTCGCGAAAATAACCTTAGAATATACTACATCGAAGATAAGTTATTATCAAAGTGATGAAAGTTTGGTTGTTGAGCTGTTTGTTACATCTTTACGACAAAACTACTGAACGGATCGGGCTGAAAGTTTGCTTCAAAGTATGTACCTATTTCAAGGCATAGATGAAGATTAAGGCTAGGTACCTAACTTTTAACCCGAAAGAACGCGTGCGAATCTGTGGGCATAAAGCTAGTACGTTATTGGTATATTACACTAGGTAGTAATCTACTAACAAAAAATTGCAATCAAAGCCCAGCAGTGGACTAATATAGGCTGATGATGAATAAAAACAAATTAGACATACCTATACATCATTGTTGTTACCTAACAGTTATAATTTTATTTCCAACTGTATCAATTAAAGGTAACATTGAATAAGTCTTTCTTTTTAATCCATGATGATTTTGTTTTTCAGGCTAAATACTCCAAGCTACCAGTCCCAGACTCAATAATGCCGAAGTCCATCCAGTCATTAGCAGAGACGCTAGCGAAGCTGCGCGCAGACGCTGCAGCGTTGCAAGAGAGAGCAGAGGATGTAGAACTCACGAGACAAGCGAGACACACGCTGACTTCGCTAATGCAGTAGGAGCGAGTGCTGCGAGTCGTTCCACCCGTTGCAAGAGAGAACAGAGAATGTAGTGTAGAATTCACGAGACAAGCGAGACACACGCTGACTACGCTGATGCAGTTGGAGCGAGCGCTGCGAGTCGTTCCACCGAACTAAAGTATGCACAACATGGACTAAAGGTTGATCAAAAAGTATACGTACCTACTTTCAATATGATTGCGGTATTGAATTCAAAATTCAATAACTTTATTTCTTTAGGCTTACAAAATAAGCACTTAGACAAGTCAAATGTTATACATAAACAGTTTTATAAATAGTAGGTAATTATTATCAAATAAGAAACAAAATGTTATTGATTTTGTTCGCTTCAATTGTATAAGCTTACAGTACATTTAAATATATATTTTTTATGGCATCCATTATGTAAGTACAGAATATAGTAATAAATAGCCTTCAAGTAAACTGTATTTATTATTACGATAAAAGAATGAAGTAGGTAGATAAGAAATTAAGTTCCCAAAATATTTCGATTTCGGCAGGACTCGAACCTGCGTCCCATCCTCAGTACGGGTGTGCTCTAACCAACTAGCCACGAAATCCTTAATCGGTTTGTCGAAAATCTTTGGGCCCTCTTACGGCTTTAGCGCCGTTGGTCCCACCTACATGAATTACAGTTATCCAAACCTGTTCAAAGACTAAAGTTACATTTAGTTCGTTTGACGAGAGGTGTTGCCGTTGCTGAATTCTATGGTTTTTGTATTACAGTGCTGATAAGGTTAACAAATAGGTAGGTAGGTACATAGTGGAAAAATCACATCATACTAATATTAGATATATAAAAATTTGGATGTTCGGATGGATGTTTGCTACCTTTTCACGCCAAACACTTAAACAGGTTTTTAGCCACATGAGGCCATCCTCAAGAAATTAGCGTAAAAAAATATTTTTTGATTTGCCTTTGTTACGATATTGATTGTTCTACATTCATGAATTAGAGAGGCTATTGTTTTTAAATTTATTTTTTTGTAGTGCGTTTCTTTTTTTACATAGGTAATATAAAAAGACTTAAACTAACTTTAAAGATTTATAAAATAAAGCAACAGTTCATTAAATGTTACAAAACGTTTTTTTTTCTTGTTGCATTCTTGTTGTTTTACTACCTACATAAGTTACTACTTTCTGTCTGAAATATAAGATTTTTATTAATTTTATTGATAATTAGTACTAGGTAGTACCTATCAAACGAAATTAAATGTGCTACATGGTAAAGTAAACAATTTCGGATTATTACTCTAAAAAAAATATTAATTATTTTCACGTAGGTACCTACTAATAATCATTAAAATAGAAATACCTAAATTTAACTCCACTTATCTCTTGCTCCGTATTCACAGAACTTGTAACGGCTCTGCGCAAATTGGCTGCACCAAAACAAATCGTTCGAGTGTCATTTTTAGGGTTCCGTACCGTACCCAAAGTGTAAAAACGGGACCCTATTACTAATACTTCGCTGTCCGTCTGTCACCAGGCTGTATCTCATGAACCGTGATAGTTAAACAGTTGAAATTTTCACAGATGATGTATTTTTGTTGCCGCTATAACAACAAATACTAAAAAACAATAAAATAAATATTTAAGGGGGCTCCCATACAACAAACGTGATTTTTTAACCGTTTTTATAGATAATGGTACGAAACCCTTCGTGCGCGAGCCCGACTCGCACTTTGCCAGTTTTTGTAAGGTCCTAGGTATCTACGGAGGAGGCGGCGCGGCTGATTCTTGATCAAAAGTCGAGCGAACTCATAAAAATAAGAAAATGCTACAAACCAATACTATCTAATATAAATAAGTATGTACATAAGTTCAATCTGTTTCAGACCAGTCCGTAATATTACCAACTTCTTTAAGTTCTTTTGTTTCTTCGACGGGTTCCGTGTTGATTGCAGCGACGCACGGCGACTGACAGAATGCAATATCTTGAGCTGGAAAATAAATGTAGGTTTAAATAAATAAATTATTTATTCGTCTCTATCATCATATCAGCCCATATACGTCCACTGCTGGACATAGGCCTCCGCCTTACGACTCCACAAAGAGCGGTCCTGAGCTGCCTCCAGCCATCTACTCCCTGCGACCGCTACGACATCGTCGGTCCATCGAGGTGATGGTCTCCCAACACTCCGTTTCGCGTTGCATCGCGGCCGCCACTCGAGAACAAACTCCTCAGCGGTTATCAGTTCTGCAAGCTATATGACCTGCCCACTGCCACTACTAATTCTGAGAGCTATGTCGGTGACTTTAGTTGTTCTACGGATTTCCGTATTCTGGATTCTATCACGTAGAGAAACCCCGAGCATAAAGCTCTCTTATGTAGGCTTATCCTTGTACCTTTGTTCTAGGCGTGAAAAAGTGAGACAGACCGAATAACTAGCGCATTTTAATATAAGCATGGAATAGTATGGATTACATTACCCACTATTTTCTTAAACCCACACGTTAAAGTCACTGGTGGTCTCGATTGATCCCACGCACTATGGTAAAAACACGTATACCTCCTTTCCTCTGCGCCGTAGTTTCCCCCAACAGCTTCATAGCGTGCTGTCCGTACCCCAGCTGCGCCCTCAGACCCCACAGGAACACGTTGTTGGGGTCCGTGTTGACCCCACTGTCCTTCTTGGTCTGCATCATCTTGTCCTTCATCTCGTAGGTCTGGCTGTGGATCTCGGAGCGGAGGTGGCTGTAGTGGGTTTGGGTGGAGTGGGTCTGGCAGTTTACTATATTAGCCTGAAACGATAATAATATCTAATAGGTAGGTACTACTGAAATGGTTCGCCTTCCGGGAAAAAAAGAAAAAGTCCAACCTATTTTTATTTATGACGAACTCTGGTTGCCGGAAAGGTTGCCTGGAAGAGATCGCTTCTAAGCGATAAGGCCGCCCATTGTACTTGTCTCATGTAATGTCTTTTTGTAATGTTCTTTTTCTGGTGTACAATTAAGTGTTTTTTTATTGTATTGTATTGTATTGTAACTCTGTGGCGCAGGACGTTGCGGGTTCGATTTCCGCCTTGGGACAAATATTTGTACGATCTGCAGGTATTTGTTCCGGGTGTTCTGGTCGTTTTCTATGTATAATAAAATATATCTATCTATGTAATGTATTGTATTACGTATAGGTATCAGTGATCTAGTACCTGCGCATAACACAAGCTCTGCTTAGCTTGGGGCTAGATAATACTGTGTGAATTGTCCAGCATTATTTATTTATTTGGTAGTAAGACAACTTTTCGTAACTGCGCAACGGGTTCACAACGTTTTGACAATATTGGCAATTCATTTTCCTGACCGCACCAGGCCCTTCTTACAAATGCCACAATTAAGCACGTCTCCAGGGGCATTCCAATACCGACCCCAACTTTACGCGAAAATGACGTTGGCACGAGCCACACGATGCCGTCGCCCTCCCGGGGCCCGCCTAGGGACGTGGAGACATAGGTAAAACAGGCACTAGGCTTACCCCTCCAACTTCCCCTCAATATATTTATGAAAACTTATTCTACACTCATAAAAATATCAAAAGCTTCCCTATAAATAGCGATGTAATATAAATACTAGAAATAAACATAAACTCGCTGTGTCCACAACCAGGCTTCACAAGATTAATGTATCTTTAAAAGGCAATGTATACGCTTCTACAACAAAACTCCTACCTAGTGAGTTGTAAAATCTATCAATAAATAAATTCAAACAAATTGTCAAAACCTTTCTGTGCACAGAAAGGTTTTAAGGTTCAAATATCAGATTATTTAGAAGATAAAAAAGCTTGGGACGGGGTTTTGCTCCAACTCGAAAAATAACAACTAACAGGCTAAAGGTTTCTTAGTCGCTTCTTTACTTTAGTCTACATGAAAGCGACAGAAATCAAAAGTACTAGGTACTTTATTTTCGTGTCAGTGTTCTATTTTAAGAATTTGACCTTTTCGAAGTGTACATTTTTGTATTTATGGAAATAAAGATTTTTTGATTTTTATTTCTTCTAAGGTAACCGATCAGAGGATGGTCAGCAGCTTCCTTCCGAGTATTTGAACACCCTGCGACCTGCGATCTTCAATTTGCCTGCCAATGTGGTGATTATGACAAACCCCTCTTGTTTGGAGGAAGCATGTCCATCAGTGGATGTATGTTTGGAGGAAGCATGTCCATCAGTGGATGTATGTTTGGAGGAAGCATGTCCATCAGTGGATGTATGTTTGGAGGAAGCATGTCCATCAGTGGATGTATGTTTGGAGGAAGCATGTCCATCAGTGGATGTATGTTTGGAGGAAGCATGTCCATCAGTGGATGTATGTTTGGAGGAAGCATGTCCATCAGTGGATGTATGTTTGGAGGAAGCATGTCCATCAGTGGATGTATGTTTGGAGGAAGCATGTCCATCAGTGGATGTATGTTTGGAGGAAGCATGTCCATCAGTGGATGTATGTTTGGAGGAAGCATGTCCATCAGTGGATGTATGTTTGGAGGAAGCATGTCCATCAGTGGATGTATGTTTGGAGGAAGCATGTCCATCAGTGGATGTATGTTTGGAGGAAGCATGTCCATCAGTGGATGTATGTTTGGAGGAAGCATGTCCATCAGTGGATGTATGTTTGGAGGAAGCATGTCCATCAGTGGATGTATGTTTGGAGGAAGCATGTCCATCAGTGGATGTATGTTTGGAGGAAGCATGTCCATCAGTGGATGTATGTTTGGAGGAAGCATGTCCATCAGTGGATGTATGTTTGGAGGAAGCATGTCCATCAGTGGATGTATGTTTGGAGGAAGCATGTCCATCAGTGGATGTATGTTTGGAGGAAGCATGTCCATCAGTGGATGTATGTTTGGAGGAAGCATGTCCATCAGTGGATGTATGTTTGGAGGAAGCATGTCCATCAGTGGATGTATGTTTGGAGGAAGCATGTCCATCAGTGGATGTATGTTTGGAGGAAGCATGTCCATCAGTGGATGTATGTTTGGAGGAAGCATGTCCATCAGTGGATGTATGTTTGGAGGAAGCATGTCCATCAGTGGATGTATGTTTGGAGGAAGCATGTCCATCAGTGGATGTATGTTTGGAGGAAGCATGTCCATCAGTGGATGTATGTTTGGAGGAAGCATGTCCATCAGTGGATGTATGTTTGGAGGAAGCATGTCCATCAGTGGATGTATGTTTGGAGGAAGCATGTCCATCAGTGGATGTATGTTTGGAGGAAGCATGTCCATCAGTGGATGTATGTTTGGAGGAAGCATGTCCATCAGTGGATGTATGTTTGGAGGAAGCATGTCCATCAGTGGATGTATGTTTGGAGGAAGCATGTCCATCAGTGGATGTATGTTTGGAGGAAGCATGTCCATCAGTGGATGTATGTTTGGAGGAAGCATGTCCATCAGTGGATGTATGTTTGGAGGAAGCATGTCCATCAGTGGATGTATGTTTGGAGGAAGCATGTCCATCAGTGGATGTATGTTTGGAGGAAGCATGTCCATCAGTGGATGTATGTTTGGAGGAAGCATGTCCATCAGTGGATGTATGTTTGGAGGAAGCATGTCCATCAGTGGATGTATGTTTGGAGGAAGCATGTCCATCAGTGGATGTATGTTTGGAGGAAGCATGTCCATCAGTGGATGTATGTTTGGAGGAAGCATGTCCATCAGTGGATGTATGTTTGGAGGAAGCATGTCCATCAGTGGATGTATGTTTGGAGGAAGCATGTCCATCAGTGGATGTATGTTTGGAGGAAGCATGTCCATCAGTGGATGTATGTTTGTTTGTTGGGAGACTTACCCACTGGCAGGCCCTGCGCTTCCACTCCCAAAGATCCCAGGAGTAGTTCTTCTCCACATAAACCTCATGAGGATGAGCCTCCGTTTGTACGTCCTTGTCGAACACGTGCGCTGAACAAATACTCATAAGTTAGGAATAGGTACAAAAATAAATAAATTCGATTCATGAAGTTATGGCCCTTTGATTCTCGACCGGATTAGTTGGATTCCATCCCTTGGAATATAAAGGAGATGAGACCTAGCCAAAAAATAAAACGTCAAGTGCGAGTTGAACTCGCGCATCAAGGATTCCGTACAAACTTGTATTCGTAAGTAATCAAAACTTTTTTTGTGAATTAGGTACCTAATAAGTTTACGGATTTTTATTTTATTTTCTTTTCAAACAAAATCAATAACCCTTAGGTATGTCTTAAGAGTTCTAACCTTGATAATCTAACTGACGACGGTTTGCTTCTTGCCAAATTTCATGATTCTAGGTCAACGGGAAGTACTACTACTCTCTAAGTTTTGCGTGCATGTGATTCGTTTGGAAAATTAAAAAAAAATATAACTTTTGATTGTGTTGAGTTAGAAGTTTGATTTATATCGCGGCTCCAAGAAGTTACGAACCTGACTAGGTATAAATGTTGTGAATTTCAACTCGATACCTCCACGCATTTCTGAGAAAAGAGGGTTGACAGACGGACGGGCGGACAGACGTCCAACAAAGTGATCCTATTCCTTTTGAGGTACGGAACCCTAAAAACGGAAACCTCCGCCGAGTTTGCTTTGAAACTCTGACACAAAGCTCAAAAATAAAATACCATCATAACTTGATGAACGGCTGTAAAGGTTTGCATTAAAATTAGCAAGATGAATTGACCTTTTAAACAAAAGAATCAAATAAGAATCGGTTCCCCCGTTCATCTGCTTGGGAGGTAGGTACGATGCGACTGACAGACACAGAATTGCGACGGGGGTAAAAACAGCTGTTGATCAAGGCCTCCCGACCAGGTGGAATGACCACCTGCGAAAGACTGCCGGTATCTGCCCGAGTCTTCAATATGCCGAGTCTAACATCTGCAGCAAACTGAAGACACCCGGTCTTCAGTAGCTCATAAGGTCTATGTCCATCAATGGACTAACATATGCTGATGATGATTGTAAAGGACACTTACTAGGAGCAACATGCTTGACAAGCAGCGTGTCAACATCCTTCACGTTGTTGACATCGTCAATGATGTTTAGCAAGTTGATGAGGTGCGGGTTGTTGCGAGCGTAGTCCAAGACCTCGTTTATGTATCTGGAACCGGGTGGAATTCCTAATTAGTTAATGAGGTAGATAAGATACATGGTTAGGGCCTTAGATAAAAGTAAAAATAGGGAGATACGGTACGTTCTCCCAGCGCTCACTCAAATGCTGTACCGTACCACAGATGAAATAATGACATCGAATTATCAGAAAATTAAAGGTTTGGTGTATCTACTTACGCGTGAAAATATGTGATGCCTTGGGCTTTGTTTTTGAGCTATTTGTACACCTGGAACACGAGGGCATTATCGTGGTGTTTTAGTCGAAATCATACTAAAGTAATACGCGTAGCAAGCACGCGAAACAAAAACGCCACCGCCCGGGCTGCCGATCCGACTATGACTGAGGTGAGGAAACATAGTTGGACCTGACTCGACCCATACACTTTCAAGATGCCTCATCTCCCTTGTTTTACTTTTATCTAAGGCCGTAGCGAGTTTAGCCGTAAGGCTAAACTCTTAGTTTTGTCCCTTGTTCGAGAGAGGTGCTGCACGTGGCAGTGGACGAATGAGAGATAAAAATCTAATATAAAAATCTTTACAATGACTGTTCACTCAGAAAAGGTCAACCAGTAAGTAAGTGTTAGTGAACATGCCACTCCACTGAACCAGTTTTTATGGGAAATCCTTTTCCATCTACGCCGTAAAGCTGCGCACTGCCCCGGTTGAGAACGACAAAGATCTTTATTTGTCCGAAAATGGAATATTGAGTAGTATTTTTAGGGTTCCGTACCCAAAGGGTAAAAACGGAACCCTGTTACTAAGACTTCGCTGTCCGGCTGTCCGTCTGTCACCAGGCTGTATTTCATGAACCGTGATAGTTAGACAGTTGAAATTTTCACAGATGATGTATTTCTAACAACAAATACTAAAAAACAGAATAAAATAAATATTTAAGGGGGCTCCTATACAACAAACGTCATTTTTTGTCGTTTTTATAGAAAATGGTACGGAACCCTTCGTGCGCGAGTCCGACTCGCACTTGGCCGGTTTTATTTATTTTGTTCTTGGTATTTATTTGTTACGTACTACTAACTACAACTACGTAACTACTTTCTGTGTAGTTATATCATATTTTATTTTTATGCAAGTTTCTAGGTACTTGCATAAAAATATTTATTAATTATTATTATGAATTATGTTGTATACATGCCATCCTATGTTAGTCCACGCTGGATATAGGTCCCCTAAGGAACACCATAGCGCCCTGTCTTCGGCTAGACGCATCCAGCATCGGCCCGCAGTCTTTCGCAGATCGTCATCCCACCTGGCCGGATGGCGTCCTACACTAAGTTAATCGAGTCGTGGTTTCCACTCAAGGACACATTTACCCCAGCGGTTGTCGTTCTTCGCGATCCAAAGTTTAAAGCAATGGCTTCTAAGCGATAATGCCGCCCATTGTAGGTAGGTAGTTATTGATTCATGGTTTTGTTTAATTTAGTTTTTCTTTATAAAGAGTTATAATTATGTTTTGTATTGTAAGTACCTCTGAGGATCCTGGCTGAACCTGGTGGCCATCCGAACGTTGCAGAAGGCATACCGCCGCTTGTCCAAGAAGACGAGCGCCACTCGCGGGTTGGCCGGGATCAGAGCTCCGCCGCAGAGGCACATCGCGCAGAAACCTAGATACTGACACACAGAAACAACTCCAGGCTGCATATACTTTTCAAATACCATAAGAGTACTAAATATTTCTAAAAGACGACCACAGTGGCGCAGTGGGCGTAGGTCCGCCTGCGACGCGGGAGCTGCGGGTTCGATTCCCGCCTCGGAATAATATACCTTCACACCTATACAAACAATTGTTCTGGGTGTTTTCTATGTATAATAAAAAATATCTATCTAGGTTACTATAAAAACTATCGTAGTTTGACGAATTCATTACGGATGTAATGAATGGAAACGTTGGTGTTCTTCCAACACAAATAAGGTTCGTAGTTAACCCGCTTACATCCGTAATGAATCTATCTAGGTGTCAAAAGTCAATAACTTTATTTCTTTAGGCTTACAAAATAAGCACTTAGACAAGTCAATTTTATACACAGCTTAGTAAATAGTAATTATTATCAAATAAGAACGAAAGTTATTGATTTTGTTCGCCTAATTTTTTTGCCCACTAGTGGAAGTATAATTGTAATATTAAGCAGGCATAAAAGTTATCTAGTACCTATAATTCAAGCTCTGCTTAGCTTGGGGCTAGATGAAGCTGTGTGAATTATCCAGCATTATTTATTTATTTACTACGGTTGTCGTGTTGTTTGTCAACAACCTACCTAAAAGAGCTTACCTTAGCTTGTGCGTCCTGGCTGTCCCCTTGGGGGCTGTTCATCTGATTCGCAGAGCCACCGACGGCCCGCCCTGGCATCGCGCTCGGACGCATATTCATCCTGTCCTGTAGATAACAAAAGTTGACAAATAACACCACATCTTATAAAGTTTGGGAAGAGGTCAGGCGCAGGACCAACGGTTTGGCGTGCTTTTCCGAGTCATGGGGGTGTAACACCGCCAAACATCTAGACTACGGGCTGCTACTTTAATTTTTTCTTGCTATAAAAATCCCAATAACAACTTTTGGCCCGACCCGGGATTTGTTATTTAAGTTAATCATTTATTTCAGATCACAATCCATATCACATGTAAAAACAAATTTATACAAAGAAATCGGCCACATACATACAAACATAGGGTGCTAACCTCATAACCCACCCCTGTCGGTAGTCGGGTAAAAATGTCACATAAAATTACACAATAAAACCAAATAGAATTAAATTTAACTAGAAATAACATTAAATAATTAAAAAAAAACACAATAATTGAATACCTACTAAATACTAACCTAATGTTCATTTAAATAGAGACAGATCCCATCAATATTTTCTTCAGCAGCTTCGTCTCTTAACTATGACATTAAATGTTGTAAACAACTATAAAAAAACCGAGAAGTGCGAGTCAGACTCGCGCACGAAGGGTTCCATACCATTATCTACAAAAAAGTCACTTTTGCTGTGGGAGCCCTTAAATATTTGTTTTTTTATTTTAGTATTTGTGGTTATAGCGGCATCTGTGAAAATTTCATCTGTCTAACTATCACGGCTCATGAGATACAGCCTGGTAACCACGGACAGACAGAAGGACGGCGGAGTCTTAGTAATAACGTCTTTTTTACCTTTGGGTACGGAACCCTAAAAACGTCAATTAATATGTAGGGAGGTACCTTAATTTAATTGACGTTTTTCACAGATTATCCTATGTTTTTAAAGAACACATCCCTCAGCGGTAGTTACCTGGTCAGACACGACCTTCCGTCCCCTCAAAGCCGTCTGTATGAGCTCCTTAGGCGCCCCCACCACGTCCAATATGGCCGACAGAGCTCCAATCATCTTGGAAACCACGGAGACCAGGTACATCACGTTCTGCATGGTCCGCCAGATACGCCATACCTTCTGGAAAAGCGGCTGAAAGATATTTTCAAGATCAATGCACTTCAACGACTAAAAGATATTCTACCGCCTCATTAAAATTTAGTTAGGTATAAGGATTATTTTAGTTATGTTTTAAGTGCAATAAAGTGTTCATTCATTCATTCACATTTGTCAGGCAGAATCTAACACTTCCCCTGCAGCCTCCCTAATCTTAACTCTTAGATACAGGTATCAGGGTCTACGGTTGTGGCCCTGCCAAGTCTATTAGACGGCCGCCACCTGAAGGAACTCGTTTCTCGAACCACCTCGAACCATCTCATAGCACATTTCAGTCATCGATATCTATGTTAAAAAAAAGTCAAGTGCGAGTTGACTCGCACATCAAGGGTTCCGTAAAAACTTGTACTCGTAAGTAATCAAACATTTTTTTGTGAATTAACAACAAATTTACGCTTTTTAGACGTTGCTTCTTGCCAAATTTCATGATTCTAGATCAACGGGAAGAAATACCCTAAAGGTTACCCATATCGTGATGATGGTGGACGTATTCAATTATATATACCTACATATGTATACCTCTTGTATCCTCCACACCTGAATGCTCAGAATCTTCCTGAAAAGTCACCAGCTTCGCGAAGTCACCTTGACTGTATAAGTAAACCTACTTACAAACACAGTAGCGACGGGTACAGCCGCCTTGTACTTGACAGCGTCGTGTATCTCCTCCAGCGCCAGCTTGCACTTGTCCACCTGGCTGCTGCCGGAGTGGACCATGCGCTCCACGTCGGTCAGGATCTTGCGGTTAATGACCTCGTACTGCCGGTAGAATACCAGCAGGTCGAAAAGCTCTTTGTAATCATGCCTGAAATTAAATGCACATTTATGGATTTTGGTAGGACTTGTTATTCCGTGATCACTGAAATGGTTTAGGCACAGTGTGCGCAAAGCTACCTACTTCTGTGCTTGCTAAATTAAGTACTTGTACCTTCTGATACCTTCTGATGATTCTGCGCTTCTGGACGGAGTTAGGCTGGCTGCGCTAGCAGAAACCACGCACAATGGACCAACCCGAGTCTCAGTGCGGATAAAAGAGTACACACATACACACACACAAGTACTTGTACCTAGTTAGGTGTATCTACATAAACGAAGAACATTTTTAATTTCAGCCGTGACCTAATGAGACTTACATTACACACACCTACTTACAATCAAACCCCAAGCGAGTAAGTATAAGTATAGCTACTAACACTTCAAAAGTTTTCGTCTACAATCGGCACAAGTCATCGTATATAATAATAATAATCATTTATTTCAGACTATAGAACAGTTACAGATCTTATTTTAACTTATTCTACGGTCCATAGTAATATATACCTTAAAACTAACATACATACAATATTAAAAAACTAAAATTAAAGACGCGTTATTTGACGGCGAGACGTGACGCAATCAGGGTGTCAGCTGACTGCTGTATATGTATACCTATATTTTTTATACGCATCATTACAGGCTGTGGCGTAAAGAGTGGTCAAGCCTTTACCTACGGTGTCGTTGGCACACCCTGGTTAAGGAACTAAGACCACCTCGGCATTGTAAATCCCTGAGTTAAGAGGCCTGCGGATGATGATTTGCCCATACAAACGTACTACCAAAATGATTTGTAATTCGAGCATATTTCCATCATTATCATGTTGTTTTTTGTATTCGAATAGTATATTATCTAGGTCCCTGGTTGTTTTTTTCTTAATAATACACACCTATAATGAAATGTAAGCAAAAATATGCAAAATCGAATTTAACATATTTTTCAGTCTAAAATGACATGTCATGTTTTCGTCCTATTTGTTTTGTATTAAAAACAACAATATCGTACGTTTTGTTTGTTTAGGAAAATAGCTTATATTGTTTAGTTACAGAATAACAACACAATGTCGAAGATTCAATAACTTTTCAGTCATCATTTTTGGTAAGGAACATAATAATTCACGATTTGAAGTTGCGAGCAGCTGTCACCGGATTCTTAACTCACTGACTTAGCTTCATCTTCAAGCGAATAAAAGTAGATAATGATGTAGTGAAGCCACTCACTCGGTTAGTCCGCAGATAGGGTTCAGAACGACACTTCCCGTCTCCTCATCTATCGTCATGCAGTCCTCCACCGCTGTACTCAGGGTGTTCACTCTCTGCATCACCATGATCAGAGAGTTGGAGAGCTGGGAGAGGCAGCCTTTGCTCGCGTCGACTAAGTTAAAAGGCACTGTGGATAAACAAGAAAATAAGAACTTGCGAAGGTTTCAATTGGGAAATGAGAAAAGAGTTTCTAAATTCCATCATACCACCGGGTCCGGCAGAGGCATCAGCTACACCGATTCTAATCAAAGATCAATAAAACGTACACCAAAATCTCGGAAGAAGTACTTAATGTAGTACAGGATTGGCTGGAGCCCTTCGAATGTTTCTATGGTGGGGCCTTTATCAAGCAGTCGGACTAAATGGGCAGAAGAAAAATAAAACGTCAAGTGCGAGTCGGACTCGTGCACCGAGAGTTCCGTATAATTTAAGACCTTTTGTCTTGCCAAATATCATGATTTGTGTGCTATACTTATTTTTTTTTACTTTGCTTCTCGACAAATTTCACGATTCTTGGTCAACGGGAAGTATTTGTGTGCATGTGATTCCTTTGGAAATTTAAAAAAAATTGTTTAAATAAAGTTACAGCTTATGACTGTGTTGACTTATAAGTTTTATTTATATCACGGTTTCAAGAGGTTACGCACAGGTATTTCATGGTAATTTCAACTCAAAACCACCACGCGTTCCTGCGAGAAAAGGGTTGGCAGACGGACTTACCAACAGACGGGCAACAAAGTGATCCTATAAGGGTTCCTTTTTTCGTTTTGAGGTACGGTACCCTAAAAAGGACTAAGTACAGACGTACAGTCCGGAATCCCCTCGCCTCCCTTCTTGCAGTCCCTATTGAAAAGCCGCACCCCGCAAGCCACCTCCATCAGCTCTTTCAGTTTGTCCATCTTCTCGCCGCGAGGGAGCGCCAAGAATACCTTCAGATCTTGGAGGGAGAAGACGCTCTCTAGTGCTGCCATGCCTTCTTTCAAAATCTGTAATCATTAATGATTAACTATATTATTTTTAATATTTTTAAACTTACGCGATCTGAACACATATTTATAAATACTATTTAACGGGTATTTCTCGCGTTTAATTACCTTATTATTTTCCCGACGTTTCGACAGGTATATTATTTTTTAAAAATCTTAGGTCTTTTCATTATGATCATCTCAACCGACGTCCACTGCTGGACATAGGCCTCACCTGAAAATCTTAGATCTTTTTAGGGTTTCGAGATCGGTTAAGAAACCATTTCGGTCTCGCTCTGTCCGAACTCCTTCTTTCTTGAATATCTCAGAAACTACTGCAGCAAATATCTTGTGAAATTATATTACATTTCATGCCCCATTACTGATTTAAAGATTGCGTTTGTAGATATAGTATACCTACTAAAATATACCTATTTTACAGTAAAAATATATAGAAGTCTATAAAATAACCCTTTTTGAAAAATGGTCAAAAAGGGAGGGCGGAAATTTTCTAAAGGGAGGCTACCTACCCGAGTGGGGTATCAAATGAAAGGTGTCGGTTTGTATACATTTCAAAACATTAAAAATAGTCGGAAAATTTACAGTCTGAATTAAATACCAATGTTTTTAACCGTTCCTATAGTATAGGTATTTAATTGTACAATTGACAAATGTTATAAACCATCGGCGTGCGAGTTATACTCGCACTTGACGGATCCTGTTTCGTGAAGTACCAAAATGAAAAAAATTAAGTGACCAAGAAAAGGTTTTAATTGAGCATAAATCCCGTGACGGGGCCATTACGGGATTTAGGCTCAATTAAAACCGATGCGTGTAAAACTGCTAAAACGTCGGAAAAAAAAATTAAACGAGTCAACAGTTGTTAAAATGTAATGTGTTTTCACGAGTCTATATTATATACTATCTATAGGTAGGTACTAATATTACAAAGAGGAAAGATTTGTTTGTTTGTTTGAATTAAATAGGCTCTGAAACTCGTGGACCGATTTGAAAAATCTTTCACCATTAGAATCCTACATTATCCTTGATGAACATAGGCTATAGAATATTTAAAAAAGTTAGGGATCCGTATGACAACCTCGATAATGTAACCCTAAGTGAGAAAAAAATACCATAAATTATTCTTATATCGCGTACGCTGCGGAAACTATTGACAAAAGAGTAAAGTGATGTACTACAGATTCATAGAAGACATCAATATCTACAAAAAAATCTACGATACCATATGTACTAACTATTACAGTTATTTCACATCATCATCATCATCATCAGCCTATATCAGTCCACTGCTGGACATAGGCCTCCCCTAATGAGCATTATTTCACATAATAACTATTTATAATGAGGAATAATTTGTTTGTTTGTTTGAATTGAACAGGCTCCGAAACTACTAGACCGATTTAAAAAATTCTTTCACCATTAGAATCCTAGATATTAAAAAAAGTAATAATAATATCAAGTGTTTTTAATTTAAAAAATTCTTTATTCGACCCGACACAAAAAGAGGGTTGTTATAAGTTTGACGTCTGTGTCAGTGGGTTGCTGTGGCATCATAACTCAGGCACTGGACCGAAACGCATGTGTTGCCCTGTAACGCATTGCGATGTGCAAAATAAATTAAATTTTAATTTTATTTAGGTACCTAGTTAGAATTTTCAATAATGTAAATATGATTATTTTGTGTTACTTATTTGTTTTATAATATGTTATTTTAAGTTCTAGGTTAATTCTAAGGTTTTTATTTATTATAGTACTCTGGGTAATTTCTAAGAAATTAATAAATCCCAAAAATTTACGATCTCGACGGGATTCGAACCCGCACCTTCCCCTTCAGCGCAGGGTTGCTCTTTTTCCAACTAAGCTACGTGATCTTCTAGGTTAAGTTTTAAAATGTAATATGGATATCTAATCTGAAATAAATGAATAATAATAATAATAACTCCCAAAACGGATGATTTTGATTGTTTCTTTTGTCAAAAGCAGACTTGATCGAGTGTTCTATCTAAGCATGGAAAGTCTGCCAAGAGTGTGATAAAAATTATATTTTTTTGTTGAATAGGTAGCCGTGCGAAGCCGGAGCGGGCCGCTGCTAGTAATACAACAAACTAGCAATCCTCCCCGGCTTCGCGGTGTAGGTAAGATACCTACGCCATTGTTGTTTTTTTCCGACATCTTCAACATCCATCGTCAAATTTCAACCAATTCACACAGATAGGTTCTTTTTTAATGAATTATACACCTAAACATTCCTTAGGAATCAGTTTGTTAATAAGTGAAAATCGTATGAAAGTCCATTCGGCAGTTTATTTATATCATGTTATCATCATTTTCGAGGGTACTGAAATGTTCACTCCTACATTTATTTATATATTATTTTCCCCAACTACAGTCATAGCAAATTAAGTTGAATTATTCAAATTAGTCATAAGTATTTTTCAATTGATTGTGTATGTTTACTAACTTTAATATTAGTATTAACTTAGAGAAATGATGGCTATCTTATTGTGAATAATGTTCCTTTAATCTTGTCCAGAGGAGGGCGATACTGAACGCAACACAGTTTTATACTTTTAGCGTCAGTATCGTTGCATTATGTTTTAGTTTTAAAACTATGTAAATGGTATCAAATAAATGATTTGTATTTGTTTTTGTATGCGGCACGCCGCCACTTCGGGTCGCGCCGCGGAGGCAGAGTGGGCAGTGAATGCGATATACCTAGGTAGGGAGGTATTAAATGACGCCATACCACAATAGTACCAGGATTCCCCAACCCGCTGGCTAGTATGATGTAGATGGATATCTTGCGGAACAGCTTCCTCAAGTCCGGCTCTTCATTCGGATCCGGGTCCGCGTCCAGGATCTCAGTCACCAGTGGGTGGAGGCACCCCTCTACAAGGAACACACAATACATAATACGTAGGTAATAGGGAATGTGCATAGTTTTTTTTATTCTTTTAATCGATTTATTATTGCGATTACATAACCACAAAAATATAACACCCATATTTTTTATTATTAAGGAAATACTTAAAAGAAATAAAAACATATTTTATTTCCTAAACGCGCCTGCGAAACCGCCGCGCCGCCGCCATCGCCGCCGCCGGAAGAAACTAGTGGAGCTAATATCATACCAGGTAGATAATATTAACTAAACCGATATACTC
Source organism: Eupithecia exiguata (assembly GCA_947086465.1). Lineage (NCBI taxonomy): Eukaryota > Metazoa > Arthropoda > Insecta > Lepidoptera > Geometridae > Eupithecia > Eupithecia exiguata. The sequence continues at coordinate 720,666 of OX352248.1, read as the reverse complement.
TTGCTAGACCTATAAATTAAATAAAAACAATAGGTACATTAAAATAACAATAAAGTAAAACAATAAAATAAAACAACGGCATAAAAAATACGTGGTACCTTACCTACAATAAAACATGATAGCATTTGACCCCCCTATCTCAAGTAAATATTTTGTGGTAAGTCGGTCCTTAATTAGCGAGAACGTCTGGTACATTTCCGCAAGAGACACTTTCCCGAAGGACATTTGCGCGACAAAAATCAAATCTATAAGACACCGATTACAAAACTCCTTATATCTTACTACTAACTACAGGTCGTAGAAAATTACAAACTTTACCGTTTATTTTCAATAGGAAGATAAACGGGTTAACTACGAAACTCAAGTAGGTACCTAGAACATTGTGTTATCTATCACTGAAATTGACCTATAGCGCCGAAGAAAAAATGCACCACCTGAGACCCCCTCCCCGATGGCATTATAAAAAATAGGTATTAATTGTGATTTTAAAAATCATGATTTTTTTAGGTCTTGCTTTGTAATTTAGCGACGCACTTTGACCTCTAGCGCCGAGGCCATTGAACATAGCGACCCCCTTCACGATACTATAAAAAAAACATGTTAAGCATAAAAAAATTCGTAGAAAATTTTCTCAAGTCCTGCGTCAACTCCATTCCAACCCGCAGCTGTCGTCCTTACCTACGCAAGTACCGACAAACGAACGAAAACTACGTGAACCATCCTTCGTGGATGTTATAACCAATGATGATGATGATGATTAAACTTTCTCCATCTCCCTTCCTCCTCCACGAGAAAAAAATATTTTACCGTCGACTTTCGTAGCCCATGGGCTCACGTCGTCGTCGTCGCATGTAGGCACAAAAGACCTACAAAAGACTTCAACGCGCACCCTCTTTTTTACAACAAACTAAATTTGGTATATCTCTGAAAGCAGAAAAAGAAGCTACTTTCAGTCTTCACTGTATAAGAGATTAACTCTTCCTCTTTACTTTCTATTATTCTACTTTCTCCTACCCCTTTACCTTCCCCATAAATGAATAAATTTTGCGATGAAACTTTGTAGCACTTGCTAGAGACCCTTCGAACTTAAAGTTGTGATTTGGAGCCCACAGGCCTGATGTCAACGTCAACGCGCGATTCCTGATATTTCTGAAAGAGTGTGAGTGTACACACCTGTCCCACACCTGGACACAGGTCCTCGCTCCATATTTCCTCGGGACATTGTGATCCTGAGACTTCGCTCTTCGTTCTGTCCATTTACACACGACTTTGTGCCGATTCCATTCGTTGATTACCTATTTATTAATATCTAAATTTGTGGATTATATAATAAATACTTTACCTACTTCCTTATATAGGGTTATTGGAAGTTCACTGTCCAAAAAAACCACTCACTCTGTTTATGTAGGTAGTTTACTTATTAGGTACATACCAATGGAAGATAGATGCTTGGCGATGAGGACATCTAGCTTGTTATAGTTGCTCTGGACCAGGAACTGCATCTTCAGAGTGTTCAGGGAGGTCCCGCTGTCTGGAGGAAGGAATGTTTACCAATGACAATTATTTTAAAATAAATAATATATAATGCGGGACTTTTCACAAAGCAATACAAAGCTACAAAATAAGCAGTAGTGCCTACCTGCAGTAGGAAGCCAGGTAATAAAGCACGAAAAACTATTGCAGCATTTTTAAGAATTTCTCCTTCGGCCGCAGTGGATATCGAACCCACACTACAACGTGTGACAACGTTCTGCGTCCAGGCGGATGTTCGCACACTCCGGCACATACGAGTAGGTCGTCTAACAAGGAATCTACCTTGCACCTTAGGTAGGTAGGTACCCACATCATTCTGCAAAGGCAACCTAATAGGTGCCTACGCCGTTAGGTCATTGTTCTATCTAAGCCTAGGTGTTGTAGATTGAATTACCTATTGTGCCGTGCCCGTAGGTACCTACTTACCGCCTACAATTGGAACTGTAGGTAGATATAATAAAAAAGTTATTCACCCACAAATATATTGACACATTGGTCAACAAAGTATTGCAGATTCTTCCGATTGATAGTCCTCGAGAACAGTTTCCCATATTTAGGGTTCAGCAGCAGAAGATCGATGATATAAACCACGAACTCGGTATCGACTGATATGTTTGCCGTTTGGCAGTTCCTGGTGATCTCATTCGCCATGTTTTTGATGATATTTTCATTGCAGGCCATTGTTCAAGCTGGTAGTTGTAAATATTGCTGATTGGGTTTGTAAACTTTTAGGAAAAATTGTATACGAAAGTACATACACACAAGAGACATGTAGCGCAAAATTTACGTTGGAATCCAAAGAGTAGGTATACAATAACCAAAGAGCACCTATACAATAACTACGTAAGATTGGAATCAAAGAGAATAAAACCACTACCTACGTTGTTGGAATGATAAGAAATTAATGTGATAGCGTTGCTAGGCATTGTGTGGTTAATCAATGTTGTTATGGAGATTTTAGTTTAATCTAGGTACCAAGTAGGTTTCAACTAAGCGTAAGTACCTAAAAAAGAGATCCCCTTCGGTATAGATCATTGCCTAAATCATTGAAAAAAGAGACTTTAGATCAATGACCTAAATACCTACTATACAAGGAGGTGTCATAGAATATATGTATACCTACAGGGTTATTGGTAAATTAGTGACAATACGTGAACTGCAGGTCCTGCCCAGCATCACAAACACGTTCGTGAAGGCGCCAAATCTAAATTCTATAAAAAATATAAGTCACCGATACTAAATGAAAAAACATCTTTGTCTGGAACCGATCTTTCACTCTCATTTATCTTCTGTTAATTCAGGGCAGAGCTGTTTTTAAGTTGAGTTTCAAATAAAACCTCTCTAACGAACGATTGTTATTGAATTGCGGGGAGTAACCATTACCAATATTAAGAATTAAGACCTGGCGTCTTCACAATCGTGTTTGTGATGATGGGCTGAACCTGCAGTTCACGTATTGTCTTGTCACTAATTTACCAATTTCAAAATAACATATGTATTGAAGGTGCATAGATTTATGCCAAATAATATTAATTAGTTATTTGAAAAAAGTAAAGACCGACTTTGAATAAATAATGCTGGATAGCATACTATATATCGATACCACAGACATAGTACCTACTAACTGCGCCTAAAGGAGTATACATTCATACTTACAGCCGAACATAGAACCTCCTCCTTTTTTTCGAAGTCGATTAAAAATGCAGCAAGAGACGGTCACATGCGTAAAGTTTGTTCTAGGTAGGTAGCTCTTTTACATTGGAATAATGCAACTATGCTATTCTGAAAGTCCTGAATAAAATTCTGTTATCAAATAATTCATCTTTATTTAACAACAACTGTACATGCTATACAAATCAAAATTATGTCAAAAATGAATGAAAATAAATACAATAATTTAAATGACATGACAAAACTTAGAAAAACAAATAATACTTTTTATATCTCATTATAAAATTGACTAAGTTATTACTATGAGTAAGAATCTGTTTGAACTTTCGTGCATTTCATAGTTTATCTTCAAACCTGTTCTATAATTATAAGTTTAATGGAATAATTTCATAGTTGTAAAATAAAATATCATCAAATATCAATTATTTCGGTAACCATTTAAAGCCTAAGGCTTCTACTAATATTTTTTACATGATTGACATAAAAAAGGCAAAAAGGCATTAAAACAGTATTCATATTCATCTACTTAGCTCTAAAGAAAAGATTTTTACTACAGATATTGATTTAAAAACAAAAGATCCTTAATGTGAGATATCTGTCTCAACCTTAAGTACGAGGTCACAGCTATTTAGTCAATAGATACCGTTTTGCTTAAAAAGATATATTAACTAAATCATGTCTCATTTAGTGTGACACAAAGTTGAATCACAACATAACTGTATTATTTTTCAAAAAGGTAAATTTTAAAAGGTGTTTTTGTTAAACAAGATAATGTCTCTATGCATATAAATTATTGGCACTACAACGTAAAACACTATAAGAAAATATTTAGGGATTTCTTTCTGTCCTTGGTATTTGTTTTGTGTCACATGAGACTAGTCAATCCAGTAATCTATTTTCAATTGCTTGCTGCTTTCTTGTCGAGCCCTGCCGGATCCATGATAGGTGGCTGTTTCTTGACAATACCTGACAGGAGGGTTTTGATTTGAGCGATGGCACGGCCAGGATTCAGGCCCTTGGGGCAGGTTCTCGTGCAGTTCATGATGGTGTGGCAACGGTAAACAGAGTATGTATCCTTGAGCTTTGAAAGACGTTGCTCCGTGGCATCGTCACGGGAGTCGATGATCCAGCGGTAGGCTTGCATGAGCACTGCAGGCCCGAGGTACTTGTCTCCGTTCCACCAGTACGATGGACAGCTGGTAGAGCAGCAGGCGCATAGCACACACTCGTACAAACCATCAAGCTTAGCACGGTCTTGGACATCTTGCAGTAGCTGGGTCTCTTTTCCCTTCTCGGCCTCGTTGTCACGCTGAAGCCACGGCTGAATGGAGCGGTACTGTTTGTAGAAGTTTGTAAGATCCGGTACGAGATCCTTCACTACGTACATGTGCGGGAGAGGATAGATCTTGGTTGGTTTGGACACATTCTGGTCGATGTGGCTGATGCAGGCCAGCGTGTTGGTTCCGTCGATGTTCATGGCGCAGGAGCCGCAGACCCCCTCGCGGCACGAGCGCCGGAAGGTCAGGGTAGGGTCAACCTCGTTCTTAATCTTTAGGAGAGCGTCGAGTACCATTGGTGCGCAGTCGTCGAGGTCTATATCGAAGTTTTGGAGATAGGGCTTCTTTTCCGGCTCATCGGGGTTCCAGCGGTACACGGCGAACGTCTTGACTCTCTTTCCGAGCGCCGCTGACGTTGCGAATGTGCGCAGCTGGCCGAAAGTTCCTGTCGTCAGCCTGAGGAGCGGCATTATGTAATGTTTTTATTTACCGAAACGGAGTAAATTATTTAACACACACGTATCACAAGCCCCGGGTTTGGCGTCAAATCGGGGTAAACTCGAAGTTATTTCGCTAAATTATAAATAATTTTCGACGCAAACGATTCGAAAATACCACGACACTGGAGGAAGATTTTCGAATGAACGAATTAACGAAAACACAGAAAACACGAATCTGAATGAATGGAAGGAATGACATACGCAAATCAAAACAAGACGTGACGTCACTGTCAAAGTGAGAGTGAGTCTGTGGACGGAGGAAATCACCCCATCTTGGGCCCTGTTATGTTGCGAGGTTCCGAGGAGTCAATAATGCTGCCCGACCTAAAAACTTGATATAGATTGATTGGCTTTTTACCGTAGATTGATTATTTATTTTATTGTTTGGCTTTTTATTAATAACTTGTTACTTGAACAAAAGAAGAAGAAGTAGGTAGAAGCACGGCAGTGTTGCTGTTTTGGCTACTTGGTCGCTAGACCTAGGCGATTATTTACCGCTTTGGCGATATTTCTTCAGATTTAGCGACAACATTTGAAAGGTAATTTTGTTAAATTTCAAGTGACATAAAGAATATTTAAATTTTAAATTATAAAAAGAATATTAAAAATTAATTGAATTTTCTACCTAAATTTAGAGAATAGGCTATTTGACTACTACTGGGAAATAATTCTCACGTATTGTCTGATAATAAATAAGGCAAAGTTTAATTAATATTTCTTCGAGGCCAGTCGTATTAGTTATGAAAACTAATTATAAAGTTTGAATAAAATAATGCCGCGCTAGAAAGATAATCTCTGTCATGGCTACCGTGTTCCAAGCTATGACGTCACCCCGCCACACCACACCTAACAAGAAGAACTCATTGACACTGAAATCTGAGGACGAGTGACGTCACTTGCGATCAAACCAAACACATAGCGTTTTCGGTCACGTCATCATGGATCAAAAATGTGTATTTTTAATCCCATTTTTTACATGAATAAAGGCATATTTGTAATAAAAATCACCTGATTACGCTTTGTTATGTTGTCACTGATTAGGATGAAATAATTTGGAATTTATTTTTAATGTAGACAAATAGCCTATTATTGCAATAGGTCGAAGTTACGCATAAATGATAGATAGATAGATAGATAATGCTTTATTTCATGAGCCAAAACATTCAGTACATTATTAAACTTATGCTATAAAAAGGGAATGGAATAGGCAAACTTGAATTCTTATTTAAAATGTTTATGTTAAGCCCGCATAATTATATTGTGTTCCTTTGGCCCTAATAACTGCTTGTAAACGGTTTTTTCACTGACCGAATGAGTTTCCTTGTGGAATCCTGTGGAATTTCTTGCCACTCTTCGACTAAAGCAGTTTTCAAAGTGTTTTAACAAACAGAAGCCGGGCTTGTCGATGGGCTGCAGACAATTTGGGTCCCATGGCTAGTCTTTTTGGGGTCAACATTGCTTCTTTGAGTCTTCGTCTGACTGTCCACTTGCTAGTAGACAGTCAGACGATCGATAACCCTCCCTCGAACTTCTCTGAGCTGCTGCTGATCGTCTACACCCCGTCGTCGTGTCGATTTCGTACAGAAGTAGTGACAGTAAATCGATCATCTCATGACGTAGGCATTGCCGTCGTCCAGATCTTGATCTCCGGACTAAGTTCCTAGTCTCCTTGAATCTCTTGTACAACTCGAAGACACAGGACTGGCTTAGGTGAAGCTGTCGAGCGATACTACGCTGAGACAACCCTTGCTGGATTAGGCTGAGGATTCGAGCGGCTTCTGTGGCTGTCGTTTCTATTTTTCTTTATTTCAACAATTCCCAGTAAAGTAAAATATTGGACTGATGACCAATTTACATAAACCTACTTTTTATAGGATTTAAGGACTTCGAACAATAAATGGTGTTTTGTTTGAAAAATTAATGTTTGTTGTTGACATAAGTTACATAGGTAGCTATTATAGTATGTAGTGTAAGTAATAATGAATTAGGTTTTTGCTATTATAGTGCGTAACTCGTACTGGGGCAATTAATTATGCAGAAATCATGTTTTTTGCAAGAACCACCGTCTACGTCTTTGTTGTTCTTACATGTCCAGTCTATCCCAAGGTTGCCTAGAAGAGGTCGCTCATAGTGATGTAATGCTACCTTTGTACTTTGTCTACTTGTAACTGTTAGGTACCTACTTGTTATCGTAACGTATTACCTATCTATCTATTCACCACTCTTCTAATAGGCGCTATAAATGTAATAACTACCTTTAAAGCTTCTGGCTATGGTCCGAGACTCCAACCCCGCTGTAGGTCACTTCGCCAAATTTGCAAAAAAAAGCAGCTTGCCAAGCTCGCAGAAGACATTTTCTGTTTTCTGGATTTGGTCTGGTGCTCAGCATTCATTTGAAATCATTATGGAAAATACTGTTAAAAAGCTAGTGAAATAACAAAATTTTTGATAACATCTTATCGTTATGATTATGGTCTGCTCGATCCCCACTTACGCTCACTTTGCCAACCACTGCGAAAAAATACCAAAAAAACTATCATTTTTCCATCATAAAAATAAACACTCATTTTTTGCGGCTCTCTCCGATTACGTTTAATTCTTCCTGCCCTAGAAGTATCTCCTTTCTTTCGAAGTCACTTAAAAATTAGCAACATCAAGCTTGTATGACATGTAACAGGTGACGACTTTTTGATGCCAGATTAGCGACTTTTATTTTACATACGCGGCAGCACTGAGCAAGTGCGCGGGAAAGCGGATATTTTATCCTCAGCTGTTTTGTAAACATTTTAAAAAAGTGAACTTGTTTTGTTTGTGTCATAATAATTTTGCTCAGAACATTTCGATTTTATTTGCATGAAACATGAAAAACGCTGCATCGCTCAAATCGAAGGCGGAAACTCCAAAAACGCCGGGAGGTATCAGCAAATCTTTGCTGACTCCTTGTAGAAGATTGGGTCTGTCTCGAAACTGGAGGAAAAGTGTCGCTTCCCCCATCAACTCTCCACTAGCTAGTTCCAAAGTAGAGGAGGCAAATGAAACTAGAAAACGGAAGAAAATTCTAGAAAATTCACCTGAAAAGTGTGAAAATGACAGACAAGAGGAAGAAAACGTTGGAACTCCTGTGAGAAAGGTGCAGTTACCTGGCCGTAAGAAATCCAAAACACTTCTGAATTCGATGACTAAGACTGAGGATGGCTGTTCTCAGCCTGAGCCGGAATCTGCAGTACCATCTGGTAAAGTTGAAGAAAGGGAATATAAAGATGAAATTGTTGAATGCTCTAAAATAATGGCTACTCCTGTTCGCCTTAAATCCAAGAGTAAGAGTAGAAATAACTTGAAAGTCTCTGCCAATGATGCCATTAAAGAAATAGAAACTAAAGCTAATGAGAAAGACACTGATTCTAAAGAAAGTCCTCTTGCATCTGTCAATACACCCATTCGTTTGAAGTCCAAAAGTAGAATTAAGACATTATCACCTAAGAGCAATTCCAATCCCAAGGATATCAACATCAACAGCATTTGTCCTACAGACTGTAAAGTCAAACTTGTTGAAAAGAAAAATGTTGAAAACAGCAATAATATGCCAACTGAAACCACAAGTTCTACAAAGATAAACACAGATCATAGTACTAAAACCACTGAAAATGACAACATACTAAAAAAAGATAACAAGAGCCCAAACAATCTCACTAAAGAATGCATTGTAGTAATACAGAAGAAAATATTCAAACAGCTATTGCAAGAAAATGAAAAAAAAGAAAAAACTGATGATAAAGTTAATGCTGTATCTCAGGCTCTTTTCAATGACTCCGATTCAGATGATGTTCCATTGAACAACCTCACTAAATCAGAAATAAAGTGTGATGATAATTTGAAAATAGATGATGATGATTTTGTAAGCCAGCCAAAACTGAAGAAAACTAAATCTAAAATATCTCCTAAAGAAAAAACTACTTTACAACCAAAAAGTACTTCTAAAGCTAAAGAATGTAAAAAACCACATAAACCCCAAGTAACTGCAACCTCACAAAGTTCAGTAGAAGATGATGATGACTTTTTTGAAAAGAAGAAAACTATAATTATAAGAAAAACCTATGACAAAGTCGTAAAACCATTGAAAGCAAAGTCCACTGGCTCCATAACACAGAAAGACATTGAAGATCTGAAAGTTAGAATAGAAACTAAAAAGAAAATGCTTCTAGCAAAATCCATGACGGATACAAAGGAACTGAGGGAACTTATAAAAAAATGGCAGAAAGGGTGTCAGGATGCTTTAATGGAGTTAATGGACCTAATGAAGAACAAATGTCCTGATCAGCATATGGAGTATGCACAAATCCTACAGTCTTTGAAGATACCTGCGAGCCTGGTCGGCTATGATTCAGATAATGACTGTTTTGTTACTCCAGAAGATGAGAACATTATCCTATCGCATATTAAAGAGTGATTTGAGTTTAATTTTATTAAAGTTTGTTGTTACTATGTTAGGCTTTGACTTTATGAATCATTGCATGATAAGGAGGTAATTGGTTGCTTATGAGAGGAGACTCAATATGCTTATGCCTAAAGGGCCCACCTGTGGCCTAGTTGCGGAAACCAGTCCAGGAACAAGTATGCTTATGCCTTATCTCTTACTTAGACCTTTACACATACTGAGGATCAGATTGGTGAAATTTTGAGGTAAGTTAGTGTTTAAAATGGATTAAAACTGCAAATGATAAACTGATTGGAAAGGAAACTGCAACAATAATCATTATTTGAAATATTTATTACAACAATTGACAAACTATTACATTAAACAAGTAAACTAAAATCTATGTGATCGAATAGGATTCTCTGGATCAAACAACCTAGGATCCTTCAAGAAAATCTTGTCTTTGTAGTAATATGGCATGTAAGCACAATTCTGTGCTTTTTTAATCTCAGCTTCCACTAGTTCTTGTTTACTTTTACATAATCCTGTGATATGGCGTCCGTAGATCCTCCCTGTGTAAGGGCTTTGGAACTGGGAGAGGAGTCTATAGTTTTTATAATCTGGAGTGATTTTATGTTTGCAAAGAATGCATTCCTTTTTTTCCTTTTGAAATGGGTTTTCGATTTCCACAGGTTCGTCGGTATTGTCGGATACTATAGTTGCACTCGCGAGGCGTCGAGGCGACGACACAGCAGTACGATATGCTGGGGACACTAAAGAAGAAATTTGGTCAGGAAACTGTAAGTGATTTATGATGTTACTGGCTGTGCGAGGTGAACTTACGTATGTGTCTTATAAATAGCGTTTTTAGCAGCGTCATGGTGATGTTTCTACACGCTGTAAGTATTACTCGAATAGTTTTTTCAGTTATTAGGCTAATAAAATTACAAACATCAATGATGGAGATGGATGGAATCAAAACATAACCTCACTCAAAATAAAATATATTGAACTGACAGTGACTTTGACATTCTTGTTCTTGACCATTGATTGACTTGTGGATATTTGACAAAAATAATCACTATCGAACCAATGAAAAAAGAGATCCCCTTTTAGATCAATGTATCGAACGCGCTCTCTGGTGCAATCTTCATAATTTGCTACCTCAAGGCGGTATGGTACCCCGAGCGATACTATCGCCGCCACCTATTTTATCTTATTATTTCGTTGAACAAAAAAACAAAGCTAACATTAGCGAGTCCAAAAAAAAAGGTAGGTACCTAATTTCAAAATTTTCAATGGTGATGGTGGTTGGTGATATCCATAGAGTTGTTATAGTCCTATCTTTTTTAATCTTTTTTTAATGCCTTTGTAGTATTTCTTTTTGTATAGTTTAGGAAGAGATACGAAGTTGCACTTTGTGGCCCCCAAACTCTATTTTCGCATCTCTGCCTAAACTATACGAGATAAAACTATTACAGAGCCATTAAAATAAAGCTTATAAGTTATCACATATTGCCCATTGCCTGCTATGGCGCTCATTAGTGGAGGTCTATGTCCAAAAGTGGACTACTATAGGCTATACTATACTGATGATGATGAAGATTGCCCATTGAAAATTTTGATATTTTAAGATAAAATAGGTGGCGGCGCTAGTTTGACTGGGGTATGCGCCTTAACCGTAAGATGTCTTCCTCTACGGCAGGGGACATCTTACTGTGAGCGGTCTGTGCAATTATTTTCCATTACTTGACACTGGCATGGCAGAATTGCTGGATCATAAAGAATCATCACTAAGTCGTAACATTATCTTATAATATAATCTACTCCATAGATGAATACTAATAAACGTGATCTACTCACTATTTAGAAGGTGGGCAGACACATGGTAAGGAGGTAGGTAATGACCGCGTTCGTTCGTTATTCCAAGTTTATAGACATCTATTTCTAATAGGTACCTAGCTATACCTACCAAATTATTTTGCTACAGTGGCTGATGGTATAAGATAAGCAAATTCATAAAATATTTTTTTGTATTTCACAGGATAGCAAATAAAGAGATCTAGCTTTGCTATTGTACGGGTATCATAAGCGCTTGTATTAATAGAGGTAATGTTTTAAATTAATGTAAAATAAATAAATACTTCATCGTCAGACAGATTTATAAATAACTAATTTCTGCCCGCGGTTTCGCACGCGTTGTTAAAGGTTACTTCTATCCCACGCACGGTAGCTGATTTATGGGATGAAAAATAGCTTATATACAGGAAGTTCTAGGCCTTTATTCCAGGCCTAGAACCACCTGTATGCAAATTTCAGCCCAATTCGTTCAGTAGTTTTGGCGTAAAGCATCCAAACAGCTTAACATCTAAACTTTCGCATTATAACAATTTTATTAGTGTAAGAGATATAAGAGCGTTTTCCCACGACGACGCACGACACCACACGACAAAATGCGGTGACGACTCCGGGCGTCATACCTACATGAAAACGCCGTAAGGTACCTTTTCATACAGGGTGTCTAAAAATAAATTGGTTGTTAATTATAGTTGCCGCTGAGGAGGTATCTTGTCCGATGACAGGCAGCGAGAGTGGGGAGTTTGCGCAGGTACAGTCACGGATATAATTCATATGCTAACTAAACATGTCCAACTGACGACGTCATGACCACAAAGCAATTATGGGGTCACTGCATCCAGCGTTTTCATCGATTTACGCGCAAGTTGAGTGTAAATTTTGAATAGGTACATTTTTAGGACACTTATCGATTGAATATAAGTTTTGTATTATTTTAGTGGTTCGTTATCTTATCATAGAAACTCAGATGACTCGATGGTATCCAACAAGACTTAAAGGCAATTGGAGTGACCGGCAAAAGCCAAGAATAGGATCGAATGGAAACATTTACTCGACCAGACCAAGGCCCACCCGCGGCTGTAGAGTCAGGATGATGATGATGATGTTAGCATAGCACTATGAGACCTAATTGAGACACTTCAAAAATGGGTGTGTTACCGTATTCATAAAGATCTACGCGTACTAATAATACTGGGTATGTAAAGTACTGGCAGTATTAATTAAATTTTAATTGCCTGAGACCTTCCCTGAGCATGACACGTGGGTAGCTTATTTGTAATTTAATTACTTAGATTAGTATTACTTGGCATTTTTTTGCAATTCTTTGGTCTGCGTTGTCTTCAAAATGGCCTTTTGTATGTCGGTAGGTACTACGTACGTACTCCAATTTTTTATATAGACAGTCAATTTTTTCGCATTATTTTATTGAGTAAATAAATATAATAAAACCGGCCAAGTGCGAGTTGGTCTCACACACGAAGGGTTCCGTACCATTATCTATAATAACGGCAAAAAAATCATGTCTGCTGTATGGGAGCCCCTTAAATATTAATTTTATTTTAATTTAATTATTTACTTTTAAAGTTACTATATTAACTAAACATTCTGTGAATATTTCAAGCGTCTACCTGTTGCCGTTATCAATATCGAGCAAACACGAGCAAAAACATCACGTTTGCTGTATGGGGCTCCCATACAGCCCTTAAATATTTATTTTATTCTAATATTTAGTATTTGTTGTTATAGCAGCAACAGATACATCTGTGAAAATTTCAACTGTCTAACTATCACCATAATATACAGCCTGGTGACAGACGGACAGCGGAGTCTTAGTAATAGGGCCCCGTTTTAACCTTTTGGTACGGAACCCTAAAAATTATGCACACAATAGGGTAAAAAAAACTTTATTTTAGTTTCGAATGCTATAAAATATCTATGTATGGCAGATGTTGGATGCGGCAAGCTGAAGACAGAGCGCTATGGCGCTCATCAGGGGAGGCCTATGTCCAGCTGTGAACTAATATAGGCTGATTATGATCATAAAATATCTATACTATATTGTTATAAATTCGAAAGTAACTTTGTCTGTGTGTTACCTTTTCGATCCCTTAGTGAAAGGCAGGGAGGTAAATGGTATCCGGGGGACGGACATCCCAGACAGCATTTTTCGGTCACAAAATCTTGAAAGCAGTCACAAGTTGTCGCAGTTTCGTTATGTTACCTACTACACATGGCGACCAAATGGGGTTTGGTCTGGGTGTGTAGTAACAGTTCACACACAATTTGACCAGAATGTGTATAGTAAATATCACTAATATTATATTATATACATTGTGTTTAAATTATAAAAAGCGTAAAATCAAGGAAGGCGTCGCGTTGCGTTTCGGTGTAAGCTGAACTTTTTACAAGTCTTAATATAATTACGTTAATGGTTAAAAAATTAATTAATAATAAATGATTTTTTGTTCTATAAATGTGCCATGTCATGATGAGTTTGCGATTATGACAGGTCCAGTGTTTCATGTTGCATTATGTTTGTTTACTCACAAGTTGTGTTGCGAGAGTGGGCGTTGCAGCACCTCAACGCTAATGTCGTGACGCAACTTCAACAAGACCACAACTTCACAAGAGGCACTACTGTGCAACCTACCTACTATCTGTTCAGTTTAAGAGGTGGACAAAATCTCATCAACTGACGTCTATAAAGGCCCCCGAGCCAAACTAGCGCCGCCGCGCCACCTATTTTATCTTATTATGTCGTTGAACAAAGGTAATTTCCCAAATTTTCAATGGGCAGTTTGTGATATGTACCTATTATAAGCTTTTTTTAATGCCTCTGAAATAGTTTTATTTTGTATAGTTTAGGCAGAGATGCGAAAATAGAGTTTGTGATTGTATATTTGATTACCGTGTTTTGGAATTTTAAACCATGTAGATTGCTTGAATATAGTGTTTTGTAAAACGTATTTTCTCAGTGTAGTAACAGGCAGCTAGTAGAAAAAAGTATTTACAGAGGTATAGAATAGATCAAAAGAAAACGATTGAGCGCTGTTAAGGCTTAATACGGTAGACCCACAACACTTATATATTTAATGCTAAAGATTGAATATTTTGATGTTAGTATGGATGTTTTTGACCTCTTCAAATCGCTATAAGCGCGCTAGACTGAACCGACCGGGCTGTTTTTTATTTTTTTGCATTGATGTAGCTCTAACCCTGAATTCAAACATAGGTTTACTTTTAATCCCATAAAACAGTTCCCATGAGTTAAAAATGACCACTGGTTTTACCGGATTGATCGCGTATATTTTATATTTTGTTTATAACCTGACGTTTCGGAGGCTTTTCAGCTTCCATGGTCACAGGCAGACTGAGGTGACATTTGTCTTTACAAGTAATTTGAATTTTGCATATCTACCGTCAATTAAAACAGTGTTTTATTATGAGTTCTCGCGAAAATAACCTTAGAATATACTTTAAAAATGACATTTAAACGTTTCCATAACAACAACGCACGCGAAGCCACGGGCAGAAACTATTATAGTTAATTATTTTGATAAGGGTGATCCAGACTTTTGGTATTTGTTTAAATTTACACAAGAACAATTAGCTATAATAGATTATCATCTATGTTTTAGTAAGCTCTCTCTCGAGTCCAGAAACAAGTTTTCCTGTTGTATATACCAAAGCCTCCCTAAACAAGACTGGCAGCATGCATCACTAAAATGCAGTTGGTTTACTTGGTTATAAACCCATCAATTTGGGGAGGTGCCATCGCAATGCGGAAATACAACGTCGACGCAGCTTTCATAACCTGGCGGGTAACACAAACGTGTTTCTTGGGATATGTAGTAAACAAGAAATCGCCGACCACTACCGGCTAAGCCACTGCCCGTACGCAACGTGGTGAATCGCATAAAATCCCATAAAAAAATAAAAATAAACCTTTTTTTACATATTTTTCGAACTGTGGTCTTGTGGCTGGACGTAGCGCCTCAATGTGCCAGTGACAGTAAAAATAAGTGTGTGTTTTGTGACGTCATCTTTTTCGGATATATATTTTTGGTGAGTTTCCTTTACTTTATTTACATCAAGATTACGTAATGATTCCGATGTAAAAATTTATATAAGACGCTCGGTACGTTATGAAATTAAATATAGGGAGTTAAATTATGCAAGCATTCGTACGGGAAAAAGTAAAAGTTTATTTGGAAGAAATGTCAGCGTCAGTGTTAACGCACGGCAAAGAAATCAAGGTTGTGTGGAGAAAGTGACCTAGCTCCCTCTTGCGATGACTCGAGGTTCTAACTTCTTGCGCTAGAGTTCCGGTATCGACTGGTATACGCTGTTCGAATTTTGAAATCGATCAGTGTTTCGTCGATCGTGTAGAGTTATTATAAGCACCAGTTGTAGAAGGGATGAACTGCTTCTGCGATTACGATACTTTAAAACAAAAAAATAAAAAATTCAAGTCTAATTATGAATTGGCACGGTCTACCTACCTATTTATCTTAGGTACCTCCTTATAATTTTATAATTTTTGTGGTATACTTCAAATATCACACCAATCAATTTCTGAAATCTAATGCTTACACAAAATTAGCTTCTAAAAGAACAGTTTTCAGGTCGCTTCCAATGAAAACAAAAATGACAATTAATGCTCAAAAATGCGTAAAAGCCTCATAAGCAATTGATATTTTAGATATTTAGTTAAACGTATTATTTTATTCGAAGGTACAGGAAGACAGCCATATTACATAGAATAATAATAATACTCAAATAATGCTGTGTGTATTTGCCAGCATTATTTATTTATATCTGTCATATATTTTTTGTAGGATTGACCTAGGTCAGTGATTAACGTCGTTGACTGTACTCACCAAAGTGCACGAGAAAGATTGATGCACATCAGTACGACGGAAGAGCCTTTTTGCCGTAAATACTTGACCGTCAGTTATTTTCCTCGCATGTTAGTAGTAAGTACGAACAATGAATTCAAAACAACACGAGATCGTCATCTCACCTACCTATATTTAAATGACGCATATCTTCGCGAAGGTACAGGAAGACAGCCATATTACATAAAATAATAATAAAATGATAAATTCTCCGGTATTTGTTAAGGTTAGGTATTTAATGTATTTATTTATTTTGGGAAACGCGGTGAGAGTAGTAGGTATGCAAATACAATGAAGCAGTTAAGTATAAGTACCTACCTAATTATAAATGTAGTTAAGTATAGAAATGCTTAACTTAAAGCATAAATCCAGATATATCAATAAAGTTAAAGGTTGCCTGGAAGATATCACTTCTAAGCGATAAGGGCGCCCATTGTACTTATCTTATGTGATGTCTCTTTCTTATGTTATTTTCTGGTGTACAATAAAGAATTGTTGTATTGTATTGTATTGTAAAGTTAATAAAATAACTAATTTAAGGTACCACAGAATATGTATACGAAACTGATGGGTAAACGATTGGGTAATTGCGAACCCCGCGGCGCAAAGGGAGTAACTTCACTTTAGAAAAAAAAATAGTTATTTTACTACTTACGTATAGGTATTGCATTTTTCCTTAAAATATTTGTAAGTACGTATTTCTTTAACTATTTAGGTACCCTACATAATTGTATTTCGAACCCTGCGTACAACCTAAGTAGACTTAACAAATTTACACCTTCAACATAAAATAATTACGCATGCGCATGCGCAGTACTAGGTAGGTAGATACAGGTACCTATAGGTAAGACTAGCGTGACAAGAACGGCGGGACGAGACACTCAAATGATCATATAACTTATTTCCACGGCATCATTGTAAACGTACGATAAAATAAGGTATAGCTTCACCATTACCATACAGCACCTTCTCGAGTACATAACCGCCATTTGCATATTACAAAAGATGACGGAAATTCATGTTTCAATACAAATATTGGCGCAGTTGTTTGATCATGACCAATAAATGTTATTTGAACCTACCTCAGTATACCTAGCAGTCTGCCCCGGCTTTGCACTGGTAGTTGAGTAATATATTTCTGCGAGTTTCTTATGTTCGTTTTGAAAGGAATGTTTTCGTCCAGCGCCCCCCGGCAAGATAGGCGGACGATATCACTAACATCGCGGGGTGAATCTGGACGAGATTGGCGCAAGACCGTGTCAATTTCTAATTCTAAATCGAATTCTAACTGGAATCTGCTCTGACATCTTGCATGGGAGTGTATTACTCAGGGCCGTGTGCAATGACACAAAGTTTTGGAGGCCCAGCTGTGGTTGACGTCGGGTTGGATGAGGATGATGAACATTGTTTTAATGTATTGGTTTACGCAGCGCTCGCCAGCTAAGCTGGGAGTCTGCATACGTAATGTGTGACGACCTCTGTGTCGCGGTGGGCTAAGGTCCGCCTGCTACGCAGAAGGTTGCGGGTTCGATTCCCGCCTCGCGACAAATGTGTGTATACGATTTGCAGGCATTTGTTCAGAGTGTTCTGGACGTTTTCTATGTATATAAAAATATCTATCTATGTATTGTTTTATGTATATCAGTTATCTAGTACCCATAACACAAGCTCCGCTTAGCTTGGGGCTAGATAATGCGGTGTGAAAAAAAGAAAAAGCTCGGAGTCTGCATACATTTTCCGACTCGTCAATCGTGCTCTTATTTCAGTCAATTTAGGTACACGAACTTTTCTTAAATTATACACCAAAACCTTCCTCAATAATCACCCCTTCCTTCCCTGGGGAAAATCTTATGAAAATCCGTTGCGTCCTTTTTGGTTAATCGCGTTCAGAATGACAGACAGACGCGGCGGGTGACTTTGTTTCATATCACGTGATAATTTTAAATGTTGTGGATAAATAAAAACACAAAAAACGTTGCCCGAGTCACGGACAAAAATAGTTGAACTGGGACTAGTTTTATTAACCTTTGACAGACTTTTTAATGAGATTTTGCATAAGTACTGTATGGAAGATTATGACTTTAAAGTCGCGGGTTTAACGCATTCGCTGCCCAGCCTCTGCCGCCGCCGCCGCGCCGCTACACGGGGCCGGAGAACGGCATATCTGCGTCTTGGGCCCTGAAAGGGTTACTTTAATGGCTATTGAGTTCGGGAGGATCAATGATGTTTGAAAAATGTTTTGTTACATTTGTTAGACGTTCACGTAATAATCGCACTAAAATCGTGGCAGCATGGCACACATAGGACATATTGCTGACAAGCACCCCGAAGTAAGCAGAGCTTGTGATATTAGTTCGATGATGATCAATATCGGTAGGTACTACTAAACCACATTTATATTATGCACAAAAAACACACAGACCCAATAAAAATAATTTCATATTATTCACAGGAAAAAGATCCGTAAACAATTATATTTCCAGAACATACAAATAATTTACCACGCGGCGGGAATTGAAACCGTACGTTTCTGTAGACCTTTACCCCCGGTGGTCGTGGTAGACTTGTTGGATACAATGTTATACCTATCCACTAAATCCCTTCCTCCAAGTAAAACCTGCATAACGATCATCAGCAATTGCCTTCATTACAAAAACTTGCAACATAAGTATTATAAGGAAATAGTTTATAACCTCGCGTGACCACGTCGGTTGCGATCTGAATGCTATCCAGGCTGGTTGATCTAGCAATAGTAATGTGGGTTGCGACCTCCACGGCCTGAAACCACTGGTATGTTGGCAAAGGGGGCATTATCCACCGGCGCGACGCGGCCGCGGGCAGGGTAGAGCTTTGTATGCTAGAGGCATACTACCCTGATAAATGCAGAGTTTGAAAAGCGCATACCTCTGTTATTTAAGCTTATGAGGGCCCAATGCGCGCCATTTTGTAAAAAGGATAGGCATAGGATTTCGCGTTCATAGGAGCGGGACAGAGAATGTGTTCTTGGAACGGCGCAAATGCAAAAATAAAGTTTTTGTTTATTTACAAGAAAACTACACAACTTCATTCGAGATTCTGTTTTAACCACGGGAATCCCGTGAGTACTGAGATATAGTCCTAGTTTGACAAGCAAACTCGCTAGGTTCGCCTCTACCTACAGTGCCACGCCGTCACAGCTACAACTTGCTACGTATCAATATACATATGTATAGTACCTAAATCAGATATCCAGAAGGTTCCCATAATTCAAGCTCTGCTTATTTGACGCTAGCTGATGTTATAGGTACGTAACGTATGCATTGTCCTATTAAAGGCGTCCACGATTGTGTCAAAAATGAACTGAAAAACAACCACGATAGTGAAAAAGGAAAAGAAAATTATGCCTTCCTTGCCCTCTTTCCTTCCTTGCCACCATCATTGTAAATTCACTGCTTAAGAGTTCTTAAATGTTATAAGTTCTCATACGATAGAGAAATTTAAAACATCAATATAAATGTTAATTACTATTGTTGATAATTGTTATGAACTTTTAATTTTAGGAATAATACTTAGGTACCTACCTACCTTACCTACCTAGTGGATTTTTGTTGAGGTAACACGTGACTAAAGATTCAAACACGTGAGATCGTCCACTGCCTTTTGTAGGTATGATATCTTGCTTAATTTGCATGTATTACATATTTGAAATAGGTATATAGGTAACCTCAAGATGTTGTCGAAGTTGTTGTTCCGAGGTAAACATTTGACACAGCTTATGATGACGTTCGAGGAGGTTAGAAGCTAGGGTATGGTAAGGGTAAGGTAGAATAAATACCGTACCGTAGCTAACTATCTGGCGCGGCGGGAAAAACAAAACAGTAAATTTGAATTTCATTTTTCGGCGCGGTTTTTGGACTTACGCGTAAACGGAGAATACCTACATTCCTTGTTTTTGTATTTTAGAGCAAGGTTTTTGCTATACTCTAGCTGCAGCGTCCTACTTATGGACAGGTTTGGTTACAAATACTTATGTAACGTCCATAACGACTATCTGTTGATGCGGAGTGGGCATGCGGACTCCTTTCACTTATCTCTGGTCCTTTTTAATCTGCGCTCGGTAATGTATTGCAACAAAAATACCATAGACAACCATCCTGTCTGTGGGTAGTTAAGTATTTTCCTGCAATAACTCTGCTCTCCCTGCGCGGGACATAGCTTCTCTAAGGTGGTCCGTGGCTCGCTTGAGTTATGCCTTTAAACCATTATAAGGGCCTTAATAAACCTACCCTAACATGAATGAAATTATTTAAAATAAAATTATATTAATAACTCTATTATCAGTTGTAAGTCTGATAATAGAGGGAGAGACACCAGGGTGTCACGTAAAAAGTGTTGTGTAGGTACCTATACCTACTATTGCCGAAAGGGAACAAAAGTTGGCCCCCTGTCAAAAAGAATGAAGATTGAGGTACTCACAGGAAAAAACATTTCAGTTATTATTATTTTTAAACAAAGAGAGAATTTTCTGCCTGTTCGTGTTCTTTATCACCGCGCACTCTGGCATTATTAAACTTTTCTAAAATGTTTAAGCAAAACAAGTGTTTTGTAATATTATAAAAAAAATGATGTAGACACTTTGAAATTATAAGATACAGCTGTATCGTCAAAGTTCGCGTAAAACATACGAATGTGAAGAAAAAAGTAAATAATTTTATCAGTCTTAAAAAAAAATTGATACCTACCTAGTTACCTAATCATAATTTTAAAAAATCGTAGAAAACAAAGCCTTCTAAGTCCTTCTAAAAGCCCAGATTGAAACCCCTTGTAACCCGTGGTACGGTGAACCCCTCGTAACCCGTGGTACGGTGGTATCTCTACATATTATGTTGGGATTACATAAAAGTTGATTGATTATTTTATTAGGTCAATAAATAAAATGTCGGGTAAACCTGATGTTCGTAAGTTCATCAGGTCGAAAAAGATCACGAGCCAACCTCCACACAATGCATACGACCTCGATAATGTACAACTAGTTAATTAATGACAATGCACATTAATTATTAAAATAATTAATGCCTGCAGATAAAATACAACATCATTATTGTTTCGTCCAACTTGAGCCTCTTTTTAACCGACTTCAAAAAAAGAAGGAGGTTCTGTGTTCGGCTGTATGTGTTTATTTTTGCCTTTTTTATGTAGTATGCAATGTAGTAGGGCAAAGTCCGACTCGCTCTGGGCCGCAGGTGCCGTTTTATAAATACCTACAGTAGTACCGTACATGAACAGGATTTCTAAAAGGTTTTTTATTGAGTCGGTTGAGCGTTGGTCCACTATCTTACAAAAGTAACTTGTGGATGGAGCACGCACACGCTTGTTCGCAGATGAAACTTGTTCACTCCGGGTTTGAAGAACAGGAAATTGTACTCTACCGGAAAAAAACAGAAGCACCAAGGTTTTCGACGACCTATGTGGAGTGTTTGAAGGTCTGCGACACAAGAAGTTGCGGGTTCGATCTTGCCTCAGGACAAATATTTGTACGATTTGCACATATATTAGTTGTTCTAGGTGTTTTCTATGTATGATAAAATTATCTATGTATTATTTTTCTATGTGTACTTAAAGAATAAATTAGTTACCTTTCTTGTCTCCATAACATAAATCAAACTCTTCTTAGCTTGGGAGCAGATGATGCAGTGTGAATTGTCTAGCATTATTTAAAAAAACAGATAAAATTGTGCGGAATCTTTTGGTTCGACGCTGTGGTATCGACTAGGTTCGTACACGTATCTACGGGTGGTATTCTTGTGCCTCTGCAGGTCCGAGATGGTGATAGGGAGAAGAAGGGATAGAATCGTGTAATTCCTGGACAGCCACCAAGTGGTACTTGTAGAAAACTGACAGTCTGGCAACGTAAGTAAACGACAGACTGTCTGTACTACTACCGTACTATTAGGTAAGCTTATGTACTTTTGACTCAATACAAACCCATACTTTATGATTTAATTGTTGTAATGTTGTTGGAAATAATGCTTATCTTTGTTAAGTACGCCTCTGCAGAATTATGTGTGTACAACAAGTGAGTTTTTTTCCCAAATTCCCGGAAAATGTTTGAAACTCCTGTGTCCGAAACTTCGTAGTATAGGTACCTACTACAGTATTCATTCTCTTCAGTATTTATATTAATTGCATTCATACAGTCATGTTCTTAGTGATTAGGTGAGTTTTCATATAATGTTCACAGTAGTACCCATTGAGGGTGTTGAAATAGAAGATCTCTCTTCTATATAGGGGGGCCTATTGAGATGAATAGAGATACATACTATAAAACCATGAAAATAAGTTTTATAACAAAGAGAATTACGCTCAAATAGTAGTAACAAATTAGAACTAGTATTCGCAATTGAAATAATTGAGCTAACTGCAGATTGTTGCAAACAATTGAGCTAACTGCAGACAGTTGCAAACAATCTACAGGTAGCTCAACTGATCCCAAGACGCTGGCTGCATTGCCCCGCTGTATGGCAATGCTGATGCGCTGTGCCAGATACTCACCAGCTCTCGGATCACCGCTTCGACCAGACATTCAGAGATTTTTTTAAAAACCCGGAGAGCCTCTGTACCCCGCGGACCTAGGGTCTCGACTCCAAGAGGACCATTAGATAGACTGCAGTGTTTTTCATTAAACGTAGCTCAGAACTTGCTGCTCTACTAAGCCTTATCACGTCGGCCAAAGACATCCAGTGCTGGTCACAGACCTCTCCTAAACATATATACATAAATGATGGTTCTATCCGATCATCAGCCCACCTTGCGAATTAAAATAAGGAGGCAAACGTAGTGTAGGACGCACTCTGACCAGGTGGATTGACGACCCGCGAAAGACTGCCGGCAGATGTGACAAGCTGAAGACAGGGCGCTATGGTGCTCTTTAGGGGAGGCACACGTCCAGCTGTGGGTGGACTGCTATAGGCTGATGATGAAAATTAGTGACCAATAGATGGGCAGTTATTTAGGCGATCTGTTTTTTCCGTAAAACCACCGATAGGTAAGCCAGCAATAAGTGATATAATTGTGTTCAGTAACCCGTGCGAATGGGCCGCGCTTGCGCAAGCGCAAGGCGGATGCTTGTTAGTTGATTTACAAGTCAATTTCGGATGTTCAGCAATACGATTGTGAATTACCGAGATTGGTGGAAGTGGTTCATTTTAATAAGCTGGCTGCTTAATGTTTGAACCTAGCCTGTTTATTATTGTGGTCAGGCCGCTGTGGCGTCCGTCCGGCTCAGGAGTGCGATTAATGCAAAAATCAAGCAAAATGGGTTTTTTTTAAACACTTAGTTTTATGGCAGCGAACGTAAATGTTCAGATTAAAAAAAAACGATAGCTGTAGGGAAAAAACCGGTAGAAGCCGAGTAATCGAATATAATTTATGAAAAAAAAACTGGTTTCTTTAATTAAAAATATACAAATTTCGCATAAAAAACTGTTTTAATTGAAATGTTCTAAATTATCAGCGGCAACACCACATTGTTTTTTACGAATTACATAGCCAGACTGTAAACAATAAAACAGTGGAGTAATCGTTCAGTTACTCTATTTCGTGCTTATATTTTCAATAATTATTAGATAACAAGCAAAAATTTGAATTTTGTACTCGCGCCGCTCTGCTCTGTCCCGCTCCTATGAACGCGAAACCCTATGCCTATCCTTTTCGCAAAATGGCGTCATAATTCACCCCTTAACAACCAATCCCTGCTAAAAGCGTGGATCTCGTAAATGGCAACAATGGGACTTCACCAGAGAACCGCTTGCCAAGCGTTGTTGTAATAATGGCAACCTCCGCCCCCTGGGAGGTCTATACTCGATGAAGTCGAGTACTAAATCCATCATAAATTTATTTATTTCATTAGCTAGCTACTAACTAAGCTCCACTTAAATATGAACGTATATACCGTTCATATTTAAGTGGAGCTTAGGAACCTACATCCTCCGTCATCCTGCGATCCTCAACGCGCATGCCCATCGCTGGGATTATTGGCAATAGGTACCTACTCCCCAGATGCTGAAAGCTCATGAGGCTCTTATATCAGGGGGAGGCCTGCGTCCAGCAGTGGGCATAGGTTGTAAACTCCAAGCAACAGTTTGAATATAAATAGAGCCCTTATTTGAGAATCTATAAAATAATATTTGCATAAAAAGACCTTGTAGAGAACAGATCGATTATTTGCTGGAGCTCTTCAACAACTCGGCTTGAATATTGATTCAAGATGGTGGTGCTCCTTTGTTCTGATAAACCAAGGCTTTTGATGTGAAGTGCGGGCAAGAGACATTTTAATTTGGCAATTTTTTCGATATAAACATTATTAATTTAATTTAATTAAGTTTGGCATAGTTTAATCTCATTTAATTTAATTCAATATTCTGATTTAATGTATTTTCTTGATTTTAATTTATTACATTTCAATTTAATTTAATCTACTTTAATTTTATTTGAGTACCTTAGTAATACTAATAACACTAATTTGTGGTCACCTTATCATACAAAATTACTAACAAATTATGAATTATTGCTAGTTCGAAATAAATAATTTTCTTATTTATTATTGTTATTAGGTACCTACGGCTTCGCACGCTTTGTTTCTATGAAAACGCGAGGTTATTTCTATCTCATGTGAACTGATTTATGGGATAAAACTGTAGCCTATGTACTATTCCTGGCCTAGAACTCCCTGTATGCAAAATTTCAGCTCGATCCGTTCATAACTTTTGGCGTGAAGAAGTAGGTACCTACTTAACAAACATCCATCCAACCATCCAAACTTTTGCCTTTTTTTTATAAGTGTGTTACGTAGTGCCTCCTAGGGTACCTACACACTAAATATAAACATATTAATTTAATTCTTCAAATGAAAACGCATTCGATTTTAGGAAAACGAACTGATTTTACCAGCCGGGTGTGGGTTATGTTTTCGAATCGGAAAAACGGCTAAAACGATTTGAGAAATGAAATTTTACTAGATAGGTACTTAACTTATTTTGTTACTAACAAAGAAAATTACAATCAAATACCTAGTAGAAACAAATAAGAACTAGTATTTACAATTGAACCAATCGAGCTAACTGCAGTCTGTTGTAAACAATCTATAGGACGTTGCCTGCATTGCCCCGCTGCTGTAGGTATGAGACTATTTTTGAAAACTCGGAAAGCCTCGGTACCCCACGGACCCTAGGGTCTCGACTCCAACGGGAGCAAATGCGGAGGCTGTGTCGAGACCTGCATATTTGCTCCTCTTGAGATCTTCGGCCAAATCTGCCGCCGCACCAGGCCTTCTTACTTAGATCTATGAAAAGAGGTATCAAAATACTCGTTTGGTCTCATAAATGTTCCTTACTTAGCTAAGTAGGTACATTTTGTAGTCATTTGACAGTGGACCTCTCATTCGGCAAAAAGAAGTAAATAAAACCGGCCAAGTGCGAGTCAAACTCGCGCACAAAGGGTTCCGTACCATTATCTATAAAAACGGCAAAAAAATCACGTTTGTTGTATGGGAGGCCCCTTAAAAATTAATTTTATTCTGTTTTTTAGTATTTGTTGTTAGAGCGGCAACAGAAATACATCAACTGTGAAAATTTCAACTGTCTAACTATCACGGTTCATGAGATACAGCCTGGTGACTGACGGATAGCGAAGTCTTAGTAATAGGGTTCCGTTTTTACCATTTGGGTACGGAACCTTAAAAGCAAAGACCGAGTCGTGTTTTCAACAGTTTCAGATTTCAATGTTTTTTATAGTTTACCTACTTGTTTCCATAGTAAACCGTACGTTTCTGATTGGATGTTTTTGTAATTGTTTTTGTAATCTTTGTTACAGAAATGTCTAATCCCCCGGACATACGGTCGGAAAGAGTCAGAAGGATGTTTAGCTGGACTAACACCACGGGGTAAGTCTTACCTTACACTAACTTTATGTATCTACTTATGTATACCTGTTTCAAAACAATAAGTTGGTTTTCATCCCTCCATCTAGGAAAGAGTACCTATTTTTGCTCTTCGATATCAGATTGCAAAAATACTCCTTCCTCGCTGAGATGAGATGAATGGTTGTGTGTTGCATTCGAGTGGAAAGATTTTTATCTTTATATATATTGTATTTATAAATTTAATATCCCATGGGAACTGATTTACGGGATAAAAAGTAGCCTATGTTTTATTCCAGGCCTAGAACTACCTGTATGCAATATTTCAGCCTAATCCGAACATCCATACTTTCGCATTTCTAATGTTAGTGTGATTGTGTTCAGTAATTTATGAAATAGTGGTTGGTGCCCGGTTAATGTACCTAGTACATTCCTAAAATTTGGCTATAATCCTGAACAGATTTTAATGAAATTTGTCAAGGAAAAAGATTGAACTTTGGGGAAGGACAGCTAATTTTAATCTAGGTACCTGGCCGGCCATTTACTATTGGACTCTGGAAAGTATATCAGCCTGTCTGGTTTACATTTTCACTAACAAGCACCTGAACAGATTTTGATGAAGTTTGGCCAAGAAATAGATTTAATCCTGTGTCAGGACTAAGGCTATTTTGTATGAATCTACTGGACTATCTAGCGCACAAAACCATCTGTAAAAGCAAGGAGGTTTATATGTTTTATGCAGGCTAGAGCCGCAAAGTTCTTTGAACTGCGTTTGTAGCAAGATAAACTCAATATTAAACAGCCTCTGGTCAACAGATAATGATGCAACCCGTTATGAGGACCAGTCTATCTGACGTAAGAGCTACTTTCGCATGTACCCGAGAGGTCGATGAGCAAGCCCAGTAACCTAAATGCCAGTGATCATTCACAGAAAACTCGACCTAATAGCTTAAAGTTAGTGAAACGCTTTCTTTGTAGTACTACCACGTACTACTCAACTAAATTAAAAGCACTTTCTCGACGACCGACCTCTTAAATAATTTTCAATGCCATCTGTTTCGAATTGTATGAACGACATTGCATAATAATTTATCTTTGCTGCCATCTAGTGATCACAGCTATAACTAGATAGTTACGCTGTGCGGTTGCTTTTAACTTGGTTAAGCCGTAATCCGGTAGATGGCGGCCGTAAGATCTTTAGCCTTTCGGCTGAATATTTTTTACAGAATAGTATTATTATATCTTTGACTGCGTTAAATATTGGAACCATAGAGTTAAT
The DNA here is from genome assembly GCA_947086465.1 of Eupithecia exiguata. NCBI lineage: Eukaryota > Metazoa > Arthropoda > Insecta > Lepidoptera > Geometridae > Eupithecia > Eupithecia exiguata. The sequence goes on along the minus strand of OX352248.1, from coordinate 693,342 downwards.
ATATGTAGTACCAATTATCTCTATGATTGGAACTATGTTACTAGCGCCTGCCCTCGGCATCGCACATGCTTATCCGGGAAAAATGTAGTTATCTGCCAAATTAAATAAAGATCCGTTCAGCGTGAAAAGGGCAATAAATAAAAAAATGTTTTAAAAATAAATAAGTAGACGACATTCGTGGTGTCATGATGATGACAGAAGCACAGGTTGCGGGTTCGATTTTGATTTTTATATTCTGTCACTATAATACTGGTGTAGTGTGACCACATTACAATTCTTGTAAGACAAGGTATAAATTGATAATAAATTCATTCTTGTAGTAATTTTCCTAAATTATCAGGAAACCCCGTATGTCAGCTCTGTGCAAAAGGTTTCAATGGTTATAAATTACCATAAACAATTACGTGTAAAGTAATTTTTTGTTTAAGTACGGAAGGTTTACTGGGGGATGTACTCAGGCTTATAAAAGGAGGGTGTAGAAGACATTTTCATTACAACTTCTAATAATTCAAAACGTTTAAAATCAGCTTCAGAAAAGTTCCCACTGTATGTATCTACTGGTAAAATGTGTTGAGGTTTATTGAAAAGATTTTGTCTGGGAAGGTCATACGTGAATTACTTACTTAATACATTTATTTTGTGGCAGCATTATTTAAGTGTACCAAAACATGTGTTGAACGAATTGCTCTTAGCATGAAATAACATACAGTCCTCGTTGCTACTATTCTAACTTTCACTTGACCATATACAGGGTGGAAAGAATCTATGGGCCCTGGAGATGAACTACCTTAAATCCTATAGCTAGCTCATTTAACTGAAAGGAAACATTCTTTTATTTTTAAAAAGAAACATAATTGCATTCAAAGATCTTCTACAAATTCCTTGTCTCACCTGGGAATCGAACCAACTAAAAATTTAAGAAATAAACCCTCGCTATTTTGTTATGCGAATCTGTAAGATTATTGTTCAGGATAAAATTTATCTAATAAACAGAAATTCATCATCTCTGAAAATTTCAACAGTCTAACTATCCCGGTTACGGATACAGCCTGGTGACAGACGGATAAACAAACAGACGGACGGACAGCGGAATTTTAGTTATAGGGTCCCGTTTTACCCTTTGGGTGCGGAAAATGGTGAAAGTTATCGTTCGAAATTCAAATTTGTTGCCGCAAGATAAAAAATACACTCCATTTTTAAACTTTTCGTCAGAACGCCTCTTGTAAGAAGGAATTGTGCATAGATTTATTATTACCATACCACCAAGACAATTATAACGAACCATTTACTTGTTACAAGTGAACAATACTAGGTATTGTTAATAAGAACATGTAATAAATACTCGATTTCATGGGTTTCTTATACAACAGATGAGTGAAATGTCCAATGTTTATTAAACAATTTTTATCCTGAACAATAATCCTACTGATTCGCATAATAAAATAGCGAGGGTTTATTTTTTAAATTTTTAGTTGGTTCGATTCCCAGGTGAGACAAGGAATTTTTAGAAAATCTTTGAATGCAATTATGTTTCTTTTTAAAAATAAAGGAATGTTTCCTTTCAGTTAAATGAGCTAGCTAAAGGATTTAAGGAAGTTCCCCTCCAGGGCCCATAGATTCTTTCCACCCTGTATAAACTTAAAGGACCTTCAGGCTGTATTTGACTTTGCCTTTGACTAATAATGATTCATGCTTAAATGTCTGTAAAACCTGAAATAAATAACCGCACAACTATTTGGTTTATGAAAGATTAACTTTTACCCGCGGTATCGCACGCGTTTTTTTCGAGATATAAAGTAGCCTACATGCCAGACACAAAACACAAAACTTCATACTTGCTAAATTTCAACCCGATGCACACAGTAGTGTTGGTGTTTACTTCGGCCAACCATAACACATCATCACAAACTTTCACTTAATTGTAATATTAGTTAGGATTATTAAAACAAATAAAACAGGGGCACCTGCCCCATCGCCTCCCTTAGTCCGTGCCCCATGTATAGTTGACCTATGTAGGAGGTTCGAATCCATGACGTCAAACGTTTTGCAAATTAGATGCTATTTGCTTGCAGGAAGCTGTTGATGTGTCAAAAACAAAGAAACCTTGTGAAGTAATTTTAGTTCTATTACCCAAAATAGTTGTTTCAGTAAGAATCGACGCTACATGCAGTAGGAACGGAACACCTCTCGGATCTCTCAGCCAACTCTAATTATTTCGATTAAAAACATGAACGCCTAAAAAGTAAGGCCTTTTGAAAGGCCGGCAACATTCTCATTTTGGTGCAGAATCATTGACCTTTCCTTTTAATTTCGTCGAGGTACAGTCAGCAGCAAAATTAAATATTGTCACACAAGATGGGGCTAAATTTTACGAACTTCAGCGCGGCTACATTTAAGATTAATTGATGTGATTTTAAATTTTAACAATAATATACCCAACACCATAAAAACTAAATACAAATACCTTAAAAATGGTGTCGACTCAGCATTTGCTGTGATAGCTTTTATAGGTTATAGCTACTACAACGCTGATCTTCCGTCGAAACGATTGCGTTGCTGTACAAAGGTTACCAAAAATAAAGAAAAGTCCCCTAGAAAATATCCTACGATAGATAACGTAACATATTAAGTACTATGTTCATTGTAACACTGAGCAATATCATTTTTATGTGTAGTAGTATTTAATAATGTAAAACAAAAAATATTTAACTATAAAGCAAAACAAGACAAGAAAACAAACAAACATTACAAATTGATCAAGCCTAATTTATAAATAGAATAGAATAGAAGAATAGAATTATTTATTGTCCAATGTAAAGAGCTACAGCAAAATTGTTCTTAAAACCTAGTGAGCGGCACAATACAATGGATTCGTCAGATGAGTTTACACATAGTACACAACTCTAAAAAATAAGGTATTATGTAGAAAAAAGTAATGCCTTTGTTGTAAAAAACCATTATTCAATTTTATTTATTGTCATAAAAATGTGATTAAAATATTCAAAGCTGTATAGAGGCTGTCAATAAAATAATGTATAAGAAATGTATTGTGTATAATTATGTAAAATTCTCAGTAGACTTGTCGGGTATTGTCAATTTAAAGTTTTTATAGTCATTAGATAAATATTCTTTTAGATTGTATATTGTTTCAGTTAATAGTAGGGATTTGACTTGGGAACAGAAAAGGGGGAAGCTCTCTATTGATTTTACATTATCAGGTAGTTTGTTGTATAGTTTTAGGCCTGATATTTTGGGAAGCTTCTTGGACATACACAGTCGGTGGGGTATGTTTAAAAGAATATTTTTGTGCCTGAGATTAACATTGGTATTATCAGCTCTTGATTTATATTCACTTAAATTCTTCTTGACATATTTTAAGGTTTCAAAGATGTATACAGAGACTGAAGTTAGGATTTGGAGATTTAAAAAATGGTTTCGACATGATTCCCTGAAATGAGCATTGACAAGTAGTCTAATTGCGCGCTTCTGCATTTTAAGGACTCGCTCGAAATCCGTGGAATTGCCCCAAAGAATAATGCCGTATGACATGATGGAGTGAATATACGCATAGTAAATTTCTTTGAGGTGAGATTCCGATGTCATTGGTTTTAGTTGTTTGAGAGCATAAATCCCGGAACCCATCTTTTTACAGGTCATATCCACGTGATCTTTCCAGGAGAAAACTGGGTCCAGACAGAAACCTAGTAGTTTGACAGAGTTGGTAGTTCTCACAATACTTTCATCGTGCAATTTGACATCTAAGGGTAATTGTTTTGGAGATACTGCATTGAAATACATTATGCTGGTTTATAATACCAATAATACCCAGGTTCTCAAAATATTAGCCAGCAGGAGACCCGAGCAAGAGTCGCGAGGAGAGAGGCCTGTGTAGGTACCTAGCTACAACACCAAACTCCAAAAATTTTCTGACCACTACACAAACAACAAAATAATAATTATAACGTTTATTGAAAATAAATGAAGACAGAATTAATCAGACTTTATTAACAAAGAAAATTACAATCAAATAATAGAATTAAATTAAAACTAGTATTTACAATTGAGCTAACTGCAAACTGTTGCAAACAATCTACAGGTAGCTCAACTGATCCATATCAATACCAGTCGGAAGCGTCCCCAAGACGCTGGCTGCATTGCCCCGCTGTATAGCAATGCTGATGCGCTGCGCCAGATACTCACCAGCTCTCGGATCACGCGTCGCTAGAATTAATACAATGTTTGATCCCCAAACTAGGATAAACCTGTATCTGGACCTCCTTCCTTGGGTTCTCACATAATACCTACTTATCAAGCTAACGTTAAATTAAATTTCAGTAAGAAAAATAGTGTGAGGTACATACATTATTTGATGGGTCCCCTGAGGACACCACTCTCAAAAGAGCCTGGGCAACAGGAGACACAACAATAGAAAAATTGAAATTCTATTTCTGAAATCCTGACGATTTCTGAGATTTTCTTTTGAATACCTATTTCCTTTTTAAATAATACCAATTATGGTATCATTCATGTTGAAGGCGACTGTGCGTAGAATAGAATAGAATAAAACTTTATTTAGTACACACACAAAAAGCTGAGGGAAAGTACAACACCAACACACATTATACACATACCTACACTTAAACACAATAAAACAAACTAACCATCTACACGTCTGTCTGTCTGCTGCATTAACTATAATACGGTAATTACGCAAATCAATGACTAGTAGATCGAACTGACCTTGTGACCAGTTATTACCCTCGATGATACCTAATCAAGTAGGTACATAGGTTAAAAAATATACGGAACCCATAAGCGTATTAGTTTAGTTGGGTTGGACGTATGTTTGTTGCTTCTTGATGCCAAAACTACTGAACGGATCGAGTTGAAATTTCGCACAGATATAGACAACTTTTTATCCCATAATTCAGTTGCCATGGGATAGAAGTGACCTTTCAACATTTCCAAAGAAACAAGTCGCAGGAAGAACCTATTATTCAATACATAAGTAAGTAGTTAAAGTTGCCTATAAGTAAAACTGATAAAAGAACAGAGCTTTAGCTCACGTAAAGTAATAAACTTAAACTAATTTTCTTTCTCTTAATCGCGTTGTAAGTACATACGAAATGTTACCTCACAATCTGCGCGTAAACCACTCGGAAGAAGAAAGCGGAAAACCCAAGATTAGTTGTAATTCGGCTGAGGAAAACGTGTACTCAGTTATTATATCTAAAAGATCTAATGATGAGATTATTAGACTCGAGATTGCGGTACGAGCAAAAACTTTAAATTCATATTTTTCGTTTAGGCGCGTACCTATATACCTACTATGATTAAACATAAACAACCTGGATAATTCTTATATATACAAAGGGGTTAGCCAAGGAATAAACATCTAACGCACATCTCCTCTCCAGTCTAGCCAGTACGCATCTCCGCACAGATTCGAAGGAGACACTCTAGCTGAAAACGTCTCTTTTCGTCTCCGCTACGGACATAAACGCACATCTCCGCTTTGGTGGAGTCTGGGCTTGATCTATAGTCTAGTGTATTTAAATGACGACCAAATACAAGACAAGTAGTTCACTTCTAGCTTCTAAAATACAAAGTTTGTTAATATCTAGATGGCCGTTTACCCTGAACTAAGGTCACCGTCCATTCGAGCAACTTTCGGAGAAGTCTGCCTAAGTTTTTAAAACATTCACTATTATTTTGTAGATCTTAAAAATATAACACAAGTGTGATAGTGTGAATACCTAGTTTTATGATTTTGAGTCATTGGTTTGACTATGTCAGTACCTACTGTATCTTAACAAAAAATCGAATACTAAATGTCAAATAGCAGGCCTAAGGAAAACTTTACAAGGTGATAAACTGCTAAATCTCAGTGGTTAGGTATTCCGGTACAAATAACTCGTCGGTTTCGGCGCGTCCTTGGCAACCTGTTTGAGTGGACTTTACACGTTAAAGCTTTGTTCATATTGATAAATAAATATAATTTTAATATATACAAAGCTAACTGTTAATATACCAATCTAGGCACAGGATTAACCAGCACGACTTGCACAAGTACCTCGGTGGACAAGAATAATAAATACTGGCTACAATAATGTGCATGATTCCAAGTGATAAATTGCCCAGTTCTGTCTCACCGTTTTAAAGATTTCTCTAAAACTAATCTAAACTAACCACAAAATATGGCCAATATCTGATCGACACCATAAAATATTTCATTTACAATATTTTGTGTAATTTTATTTTACATTGTTAGGAAAACTTATAGCTAAAGACGACAAAAAATTAAGTTAATAATTATTCATAATAAATGTCTGTAAAAAATACAAATAAATAGCGCAGAAACTGAAAACACCAAATGAATAAGAAAACATTAAAATACTACTTCAACCTTTTCTTTAAAAGATAAGGTTGAAGTAGTATTTTAATGTTTTTGCAGAGCCGAGCCCCATAACAAATGAAGTGCTGAAGTTATTAATTTCGATCAACAAAGAAGCTTTCTTAATTTATTGCACAAAATAAAACAAAAATATATCACATTATATTTTCACAATCGGTAACAAATGATTTCCATGGCAACAGACGTAAACAAGAGCTCTTTTCATTCTACATATCATCCATCATTCATCACATCAAACTAAATTAGACTCTAATCACAGTTGAAATAATGTTTCTAATTTTAACTAGATGTCGCCACTCGAAAAATTAAATCGCGCTATCCAAAGTGTTCCTTCCAAACCCATTTTCACTAATAAGGAAATTGAAGTTGCTTTTTTGTTTTTAAAACATGCCAAATTATTCTTTATTATTACCTAGGGTCAATGTCCAACAAAACCTTGAGAAGCACAGGTTGTAGAGTCGTAGAGTCAACATCCTTGATTAATGATTGGTCCAGGGGAGCTTTGAGCCAAGATATTGAAAACTCCTATGAGATTGCGGGTTTTTTACCATCTCACTATGTCTAGGTGGGAGTGTCCTCAAGACACTGGTCCTACACATCTTCTGTGTATACAGGGTTATAGGAAATCAGACCGGATCCATTTACGGGGTGACGGGGGAGGCTATTTGCAACTATTTTGACCACAATATTGAACTATACAAAAGTTAACCATTTTTGAGATATTCTTATATTCGTGTTTTTTGGGAAGACCCCGTTTTACGTCGTCAATAGTTAATAAAAAAAGTGATAATCCAATTAAAATTTAAGTGACAGGTTTAGATAGCCTAATGTCTTACTCTTAATAAACATATGAAACCAAAATCGTAAGAATTAGTATCTATATTGAAGTAAAAGGACATGTCTATAAAAATAAAGTACCCAGGTAATATTTTTTTGTAAATTCTTAACAAGAACCCCATTAAAAAATACTCCAGTGAATTAGTTCGGTATGTAATTTAAAAATCATCTACAAATCTTTAGCTATCCAACGAAGTATAAACACACTGGGGTATAAATCAATGCACTTAGATATGCAATTGCAGAAAAATACCGGAAACCATAAGCAGGCAGTAAATTCCAATAAAGCAAACTAAGAATTTTGTAAGCAAAAAGTAAATAAAATGAATCCGCATTTAGAACAAATCAGAAAAATGTCATCCTCCTAGTGGGATCTCCTTCTTATATTTGCACATGGTTAAATGGTTCGGATAGAGAGCTGCTCCATGTACCGTATGACCGTATGCCACTTTCCATTGGGTTGTACCGAGTCCTCGAGCAACAATGTTAGTGGAGATGGTCGGTTCCTCTACGATCCTCCTATGAATACTTTGGAGCCTAAAACGCGCGCTATACCGCGGGCAGAAGCTAGTCAAAAATGAACTTCGCCATTGTGATCATGCCGTTGTAATTTTTCGTGAATTTAAGCTCTTTTTGTTGTTTTCGGACTGGTTTTGAATGAAAACTGTTTGGTTAGGGCCGCCTTGGGGTTCTGTGCATATTTGCCTTTACTCTTGTAAAACCAGTGCTCCTGCTACTACCAGGTGAATGGTCCGCTACTGATCATGATCAATATATTTCGAATCGATTGAATTTCAATCGACAATACTTACGAATTTGAAAAAAATACCTGGGTAGGTTTTTCGAGGCGCTGTTTTTATTAGCGAAAAGTAACGCCTACTACTTCATGGTGTTTCAAAACAGATAAAAAAATTTAAACTTTGATGTGAATTTTACAATTTATTGTGTTATTTTATGAACTAAAACGAACATTTTCCGACTGCTTTATATGAAAAATATTATTAGATTTTTTCTCTAAAGAATAAAATACCCTATTTTTTGACCTTGAATGTTTTAGATGACTTGCCAAATTGGTTTCATTTTGATGACGAATAAAAAACCGAATAAATAACAAAAGAAAACGAATCAATAAACAGCGAGAATAGTATCCACACATACCATCCATAATTCGAAAGTAACTCTGTCTATCTGTCTGTTACCTTTTTCCGCCTAAGCGGCTGAACCGATCTCAATGAAATTTGGTATGAAGGTAGATGGTATCCCGGGAACCGACATAAGGTACTTTTTATCCCGGAACGGCAGAAGAAGCTAGTAGAGAATATATAGACCACGAGTTTTATATTGAAATCGATAATAAACGAACTTTTTCCATACCATCATTTTACTATCTAGTTTTAATATATATATTTTCACCCTCCTCATAAAATCTATGATAACGTGTTTTCTTAACCCGACAATTTCTGAGAAGTACCTATTGAATACAAAGGTAGTTTATAATTACGAATACACCTAACATGCCAACAAACATTAAATCTTTGCCTACCTTAGGTATTCGCGTCACAACTAACGTAAGTTAAGTTTTTTATTTATGACTACGTGATTTTAGACCTTTGATATTTTCAAGCCTGTTTTTGTTATCACTAATTTCGGTATTTTAAGTCGTTAAAAACATCATTCTAATCCCTCCCACTAATATTATAAATGTGAAAGTTTGGATGGATGGATGGATGTTTGTTACTCAATCACGCCAGAACGGCTGAACGGATCTTGAAAAAATTTGGCACTGAGATAGATTATAGTCAGGAATAGCACATAGGCTACTTTTTATCCCGGAATTCCCACGGGAACGGGAACTACGCGGGTGAAACCGCGAGGCGCTGCTAGTATTTGATAAATATGGAAATGTGTCATGTTTTCATGATTATGTCTTCCTAACGAATTTCGGCCACGGCGGCTATTCTCAACGGAGACTCGCTAGGTGCGCTTGACATAATTATAATATAGTGCACAAGTGTGTGCGCAAACACTGGTGCACTCTCTATTCCCTAACTCTCTTAGTCCGAAGGGACGGCAGATCGACACGCCCAGCTGTGGAATTACGCGAAAACCACCCATCCTATATTGACATTTTAATGTCCTTCGTAATTTGCAGTTGCATGGCGAAGGCCAATAAAAGGACTTTCAAAGCCATTGAAATGGCTTTAAAATGTAAATTTTAGGATTTTAGCGTAATTCCACAGCAGAGAGGACAGGCGCAGGACCAACGGTTTAAACGTGTTGTCGGAGTGCCATCCTTCGTGGATGTTGATGATGATGATATAATGATGATACTCTCTTGGAATGGAATCTTTTACTATGAATGCGAAGTATTATTATATTGAGCAACTATAATTAACCTAGGGGTTTCGCAAACCCGTTCAAAAACTAGACACTTGAACATAAACAAGGTTACAACAACCTTATTACATCTCTTTGTTCTATTATATAAGTTACTAGTCGTTCGTATAGGTACACGTATACCTAACCAGTTAAATCCATGTTTACTCTAAGAACTCAAGCAAAACTGTCAACATTTCCCAACTTAAGTCAGCCTAGGTCAAAAGTCTGCGCCTATAGCCCATTCACAGTTAAGAATAGTCGAGTCGAATACAGGTTCCAAAAGATAAAGCCCACTGGCGATTGAGGCAACAAAAAAACCCAGTTCGAATTGCCGAAACTACTTGCGTCATTCCGTCTTGACACATCGGACTGGCCACCAAGACTAGTCTACACTGGCCGGTTTAAAAAAAAGAACACGCAAGCCAATTTGAAAACGGAACGCACTCAGTCAGGCACTGATCGCGCGCCAAACCGCACGTCTTTGCCGCTCGATAATCAAACGCGAAATTTAGAAAGTTACGAACAACGTGTCCATGTGATTTTTTTTTATTTACCAAGTGTGTGTTAGTGTTTTGTGCAAAGGAATTGAGTGTATGTTACTAGGAAGCTAATCTAAGGCCGACGAGATGCTTATAACGTAAGTAATACCGTGATTAGAATGATTAATAAAACTAATGGCCACCTCATTATTGCATACCGAAAGAACTAAGGACGTCGAAGGTTCGCGAATATGCGCTCGTATAATTTTGGACTTCCTCCGCAGCTGCATTAACGCCGTCATATAAAAAAACTGCTTTATCCGTCAGAAAAACTTAACCATCAATTTTGCTATGGTCATCATCATCAGCCATCTTCTTTCTCTGTGACAAATTGAATAAGGTTGTAAGACGTTTTAATTTTAGAACCTGAGATAATTCCGTCCTCCCGTAGGAGCTTGTAGACTCCGCGTAGCTGTGCTACGAACCGTAGCGTTATATCTACGAAGTTTGCGAAAAAGCGTGTAAACTTCTTAGATTTATTTTTAAAACATGTTTGAATTTGGAATTCCAACAAAGGAGATCCTTTTAGGTAAACCATGAGTGTATATCAGAAAAATAAATACTGGTTTTAGGTAGGTACTAAGTAAAGACATATGCGCTTCTTTATAAAATAGAAAAGACACTAGTTGCATTCAATATATTATCTAGAAAACAAATATCAAACATCGATCGATCTATGGATTGAAGTTACAATGACGTTGCTTTGATAAAATAGTATCGCTGAATGTTTGTAAATCGAAGTGACCTTATTACAGTTTTGGCTTGTTTTATCGCCATTCGGAAAATCTTAGATTCCAAGTTACATCGCCTATTGTCTATTGTCATGAACGTAAAGGTAAGGGTAAAAGTATATAAGTTATTTTAATGGCAAGTAAATGAACGTAAATGATTAGACATAAAAAGTCAATATTTAAGTTTTACTAACTGTTATGAAAGCGATGAAAGAAATATATTATCAATAACTATCTATCCGTAGTTATTAGTGGCAACTTAATTGACTAACTTAGAAGTACTTTCCTAATTTTAAAAAGTTGATAAATTCACATTAACATACAGGCCTTTTGAAAAAATAAGAGCACAGGAGTGTTCAGCCCCTTGACTTATAAACTGTCATAAGCTGACGACGGCAGAAGCAAGTCAAGTGAAATCAAAAATTATTTATTTGTATTAGTACAACAAATACACCTGAGGGCACTTAGAAAGATCATTTTCCTTAAAGTTAATAAAACGTGAAAATAGTCTTTAAATGGTTTCTGAGGCTAAAAAGTTAAAGAATCTAATTAACATTCTTGAAATAAATGAAATAATTAATCGAGGTCAAATATCACCCCACATAGTTCGGTCCACTTTCAATAAATCACCTTGTAATAGCGAAGATAGATACCTACTTCTGTATGTTAATAGCTCTATGAAGTGTGCGTTGATTTTCCACTGTTAAAAGTGTTAGTAACATCTTCCACCGCATGACTGATTTCAATGAAAGTGTTGGCTGTTTCCATGGCGGTGGTTATTTCGATAAAAGGGTACAAAAGTTGTCGTAATACCACAACATTAATTAGTTTTAAGTAAACATAATCTTTATTAACAAAGAAAATTATAATCAATAATAGAATTAAATTAAAACTAGTATTTATTATCGAAACAAACGATGAATTTAACTATACTGTCTAGCTTTGAACTCCATAAGAGCGAATCCGCCGCTAAAAATAGAGCTTAAGTATCAGATTATAACATTTAATTTTGGCCACAAGGCCAACGAACACGTTAAAATTAATAATTTAATGTGCAAACATTTTATTTGTTCAGCGTGTTCTATAATTATTAACGTTTCGGATTTCACACGAAGTTTAAACAATATTAGTATAATTTTAGACGTTCTGGAAATTCTAACAGTCTTATCATATTAGCTCTATGATCTTTTGCCCGCGGAATCTCATAGGCATCTCTCAGATAAAAATAAGTCTATCCGGGATACCTACATGGGTACCTGTGATTGGGTATAAGAGCGGTATCATATTGTGCACTCCACGATGATACCCGCTATGGGGCTACACAACACATATCATCCTCGGGTGCCGTTAGATTAACTCTCAAAGGGCTACCCTCTGTGCTGTTGTCTTCGGCCCCACCACGCATGCCTCCCAAAAGACCAGGTCACTAAGTGGCCCCAGATCATGGAAACGAGAATCACATAATAATCGATGATTATCTACATGGTAAAATATTTAAATTTTTCTTTCGGACGTTTAGTCAAGAAAAAGTAAGAGACATTCGCATTATACTATGGATTCCCTGCATACGTAACGCTACTGTTACTTGAGCACCACGTGAGTGAGACAGGTTTTCATTGATAACTGTCAAATTATTGTCATTTGAGTCCTGATGGAATCCAATCCATGTGGCATTCTATGAGACAGCTGTGACTTAGAATTTTGGATTGGGTAGAACGGAGAATATGTTTTGGGTTGAACGGGGAAGGACTCAGAGGTTGTAATGAGACCGAAGCAAAACCAATAAAACTATCGAGTTTTAAAATTTTAAATAAATTAAAAACTTCTAACCATATTTTGTTTGACTTCCAATTCGTTTTTGTTGGACTCAAAGGTTTTAAATATTAATATAATATGTACATAATATTGTTTTCGTAAACATGTTGATTTAGGTAGTACTTGACCAGACAACCGTTTTTAAAACGAGTCTGTACCACCTGAAGAGCGAGATAGATTGTGTGTGAGCAAGATAGCTGTTTCGTGTTTCCTTGTTTTTCTCAGCTTGTGTAAGAATTATGGGCTCAGGTTCAAAGTTACCAGCAGGACACCACAACTTAGATATAATTATACTAGATAAATAATGCTTTATTTTATAGTCTTATAAAACATTTAGTGCATTATTAAACATATCCTAAAGAAAGTCAACGGAGTCGGCGGCCTTATTGCTTAAAGCGATATCTTCCAGACAACTAAGGTGTACGGAGAATATCATACGGCGGTGGTACTTATGCTTTACTAATACAAAGACAAATTAATTAATACTAATACACATATTGTAAGTTCCAAATTCATAAACAACATAAGTAATAAAATACTTAATACATCACTTAAAAACATGCTGTCGAAAAGTTAAATAATTAGCGTGGTATAAGTAATCGGCGCCTTATCGCTTATCTGTCATTTTTTATTAAAATCCACAGCAGCCTCTTTTGAAACGTTTACAGGCCACCTACTTACTATAATCTTGATCATTTGAAAGTAAGTATACCAATTATCCAGTTACACTACAAGACAAATAAAAGTAAAACCAAAATCTAGGATGATAGAGTGTTATTCAGCTTGCTTAGTCAACGACCTCGCGTGCACTTCAGTGCAATAAAATCGTAGCTATCTGTGCATCTTAAAACGTTGCTTTCAACATCCTTACTTATTGTAATGCAATTGCCGTCTCGGTGGGTAAATTTCAGTCTAACAAGAGTTCTAAAATATATTAGTTTTTTTATATCACCTTTGTTTCATTGAATAAGATAGGTAATCATATTCAAGATACACAAAAACATTCTGAAATTTAATTATTTATTTACTTGTTTATGTTATTTTCAAATTTAAAGTCTCGAATTCTTTAAGTGAAGGCTAAATCGAGCAAAATTATGTGTTAAAAACATTTTGTTGTTTATTTTTCAAAGTCTATCTTTTAGTCTCTCTCTGCTTTGGCAAAGTATAATGTGAAACACAAAAACTTGTTTTTTTTTAACATACTGCGATTCACAAATACTATCAGCTATTTACGCCTTATTTTAATTACAAATGTCATTTAGAGGTTATACGAGAGCAATCAAGACATATTTCCATGTTCTGAAGGTTTTTGTTAATAATTCAACATTTTTTTACTGTGATTGGTTAGGTCGCTAATGATCATCGGCTGTCAATGACGTATGCAAGCGCCGCGTCGTGCTGCCGGAAACGTTTTACGTGTAATTTTCACAGACTTCGGATTTTTTATGGACTTAATGGTTATCGTCATTAGTTTTGAATATAAACCCATTTTTAGACGTCATCTTAAAACGCTGAGTCATCCTCTTCTTCAGAAAAAGGGTGTTGTTGATCAAGCGTGTGTTGTATGACGTCGTCTGTCAAGGGAGCTGATCCCGATGACAAATGTCAAGTACGCAATATGAAGTGCAAAGAGCATAATATTAACCTTGTATTAAATTAAATATCGTAAATTAACGGCATGACAAGGACACGCCTACATTTACATTTTACTACCTTAACTCATGACCTAAAAATAATTATTTATCACCTTTTACTTACCATTTACTCTTTGAAGATGTAGTTACCTACTGCTTTCTTTTCTATCTAGTATCAACGCGGACTAGCACAGGACATACATTTTAGTGCACAAGTGTGTGCGCAAACACAGAGGATGGCAGACAGACACGACCAAGGAGAGGATATTTATTATTGTAGGAGAATACCCAGATTTCTATGTTAAACAACAAAAACTTAGAAATCTGCAACTAAGAGATAATAATGAAAAATAAACCCAATTTATCAAACTTCATGAAGCGAAAAAAAGCAACTTACATGACAGCAAAGCTCTATAGTAAAATCCCTGACAATATAAAAACGCTAACGCTACCCTAATTTAAATTTAAATTACATAACTGGTTTGTAGATCAATGCTTTTTCTTAAGTTTAGACGATTTCTTTAATATGGAAAACAAAAAATTACATTTTTGAAATATATTTTGTGACATGCCTACTCTACCTTATTCTATTTATATTAAGTAATTTATATTCAATATACATTTTACCTTTCCTATTACTATTTAAAATTTTAACCATTTCAATATTTGCATGCGAAACACAAATAAAAGTATGAGTACTTCATTAATTTTAAGAACATTTTTCTACCATACTTTCGTAAATAAATTATTTGACTGATTGATTGATTTATTGAAAACATACACGATCCATAATTGAAAATATTTAAAGAACACAACGTGCCACGGAATGTTCCTTTTTATTTACCATCAGAAGTCAGAAAGCAGTTTAATGTAAAATTGTTATAATTTTACATAAAACTTACAGTTTGATCCGACATCAATTGCCATAACTTTTGCGTCAGAACAGCTTACATTACAAATAAACGAGACCAAAGTGTAATGATTTGTCCGCGAGTGTACTCGCAACTGACACCATTCTTACATCTCACGAGTTATGTAAGGAGTGAAGGAGATAGCTTGCGTAATGGTCGTACGTTCTCTAATGACTGTACTTGCCGAGTGGAGTCAGGTGGTTGTATAGTATCATCAACTACAGTAGACTGTAGCGACACATCTAGAAGTGGTTTTTCTTCTTCGTGCCCTTGAGGAATGTAGTTTTTCCTCCTTCCGTTTCCGCAATAACATTTCTTACATCCTCTGCCATATTAATAAAATATGTATATATGTATTATTGAAAACCATAAAACACGTGTATATACATATATTATGATCAGTGATCGGAATTTCGGGCGCTTATTTACCTAAAGTTGGAGTAAGACACAACATGGAGCAGTTAAAACCATCTTTCGTTTTCAGTCGTTATTTCACCTTTCATTCATCGATTTTCGCGTCAGAATAAAAGTGTCTTATATTTCGTCTATAAATAAGATTCCGGTGAAAAATCATTATTTTAGAATATTCTGAAATCCCAGGAATTTACGGGAAAGTATTCCCGAGAACGATGGTTTTAACTGCTCCATGTTGTGTCTTACACCAACTTTAGGTAAATAAGCGCCCGAATTTCCGATCACTGATTATGATACTTGCGTCATGTGCCTAAAGTAAATTATGGTTATGTATTTCTGAAAATTAATTTTCAATAAACAGCACAACTAGCTAAACTAATATTTAAGATTTAAACAAACCAACGTTTTTATGTTTACATATAATATTACTAGTTTCAGCCCGCGGCTCCGGGCGCGTTGTTTCAATGGAAACGTTAAAAGGTTATTTCTATCGCATAGGAACTGATTTAGGGGATAAAAAGTAACCTATGCTTTATTCCATGCTTAGAACTACATCATTGTAAAATTACAGCCTGATCCGTTCAGTAGTTTTGCCTTGAAAAAGTAACAAACATCCATCCATCCATCCAAACATTTGCATTTATAATATTAGTGTTTACTTGTGGTGTACTATGTTGGAATACGTAAATATCTACTATAGTAGAGTTGTGTTGACTGTACCGCTGTCGGATCTCTCGCTCTATCAAAAGTGTTCGATTGTCAAGACAGAGACAGAGCCATTGGAAAATGCATGTAGGAAGGTATTATGGTAAGATTATGTAGGTAAATAAATAGTTGGTTATTTCCTAATGTCACATAAGTGCGACCTCCCACCTTGACACGACACGCGATCTCTCACGTGTTGTACCCGACTGCAGGTTACGAGTTAATTATTCATATATTCTGTTCTTTAGATAAGAAGACTTTGGTTAGTAACTGGTAACACTGGCAAACGATTTTTGGAATATTATTTAGGGTCAAAAAAATCATGATTTAAAGAATCGAGAAGAAAAAAGATTCATAGATTTTTTTCTCACATCAATAGTTAAAGTAGGAACAATTAAGTAAATGGGTTTTATTCACATAGGTACGTCATGAAAAAAAGAAAAACAAGAAAATTGCTTTTATTGTTACCTATCTATAATATATCTTTCCTTACCGACAATCGTAATTATAAAGATAATAAACCTTTTACAATGACGCCAATTACAAATAATAAAAGTGTCGTAAGAAAAACGAAAATGAAGTTAAAATAAATGGCAGCTTTTTTTAATTATTTTTAAGTTGAACGCGCATCTATTGGCGCTACCGGCAGGCATTACCGGCAGTCATCGCATTTCCTCATAGCATTTTACTGAAATGCCGCGCGCTCGGTGCCGATAGGCGCGCGATGCTGTATACTATCACATGTAAAGATTTAAAAAAAATGTATGACTGCAGGGAATGCCGCGTCTGCCGTGGACCCAGGTGCGCGGTCACCTTTAGCAGACGGTTTTCCAATAGCAGCTTGAGCATTATCAATTTGAATAGAAAAATATCGTCATAGCAAGTTGTGAAACGGTTAAAAAAATAGTTTGCAATAAAATGCAAAATGGACTAGAGCGAGCGCGTTTATATCTTTTCCACTAATAAATGTGTAACGCTGTGACGTAAAACAACAAATTGCGTTGGCCGTAACTACACATTTTTGCTGTAGGTACATTTTGTTTAGTTTTTCAACTTGGAAGTTCTTTGTATGTGATTAATTTTCAATTATGAGGTCGTTGATGTCGAGTTTTTATGATTTTGGTCGGTAGGTAGTTGGTAGGTCACTAACTTACAACCCTAACAGGTAAAAATGTACAATTTAATGTTGGTACATCTATAGCAAGGTACGACAGACGATTCATAAACATATAACCTGCGT
Organism: Eupithecia exiguata; assembly: GCA_947086465.1. NCBI lineage: Eukaryota > Metazoa > Arthropoda > Insecta > Lepidoptera > Geometridae > Eupithecia > Eupithecia exiguata. The sequence continues at coordinate 675,722 of OX352248.1, read as the reverse complement.
ACTCAAAGAGTGGAATTGAGAATAATCTTAGCTCTCATTCTGTCAGATTTTATTGGAACTGAGCGGGACAGCATGAGAGATGACGTCATTTTTAATAGCACTCTCCTTGAGTACGCAAGTTATACATAGTTTGAACATTACATTATAGATTTTCCGTAAAATTTCGAGGTTATGGAGTAACATGGATATCCATACTCATATTATAAATTCGAAAATAACTCTGTCTGACTGTCTGTTACCTTTTCACGCCTAAACGGCTGAACGGATCTTAATGAAATTTGGTATGAAGGTAGATGGTATCCCGGGGACGGGCATAGGCTACTTTTTATCCCGAAAAAGCGCAAGCGAAGCCGCGGGCTGAAGCTAGTAGTATCATAAAGTACGATAAATAAATTTTACGGGTAGTCAATGAAAGTTCATTGACTACCCGTAAAATAAAGGTATTTATTTACCGGGTCAGTCATCCCAACGCTGAATATTAAATACTATTCCTTAAGAATCCGGCGACGGCTGCTCGCAACTCAATTCATGAATTATTATGTTCCGTAATACCAAAAATGATGATTGAAAAGTTGTTGAATCTTTGACATTGTGTTGTTATTCTGTAACTAAATAATATAAGCTATTTTCCTAAACAAACAAAACGTACAATATTGTTGTTTTTAATACAAAACAAATAGGACGAGAAGATGTCATTTTAGACGCAAAAATATGTTAAATTCGATTTTGCATATTTTTGCTTACATTTCATTATAGGTGTGTGTGTATTATTAAGAAAAAAACAACCAGGGACCTAGATATATACTATTCGAATACAAAAAACAACATGATATAGTGGAAATATGCTCGAATTACAAATCATTTTGGTAGTACGTTTGTATGGGCAAATCATTATCCGCAGGCCTCTTAACAAATATTTTCTGTTAATAATACGTTACGAGATCACGGTTATACAAGAGCAAAGTTCTAGCATCACAGGAAATAAGCAAGGACATGCTGCTTGCTGTCCTTCAAACTACATACCTATATCATTATATTTTTACTAGCAGCCTGCCCCGGCTTCGCACGGGTATGTTCTATCGCCTATGTTCATCAGGGATAATGTAGAATTCTAATGTAGATTTCTAAAGTGAAAGAATTTTTCAAATCGTTAGTAGTTTCGGAGCCTATTCAATTCAGACAAACAAACAAATCTTTCTTCGATATAATATTAGTACAGATATACTGGTATCTTCTGCTCTACCGTCCATTAATGTCAATAATTCAATTGTTTTGAAAAAACTAAACATTTTATACAAATTCCTTAGTTCTTACACTGTATTGTTATGCCTCGTGAAAAAAATTTTCACGGGGTCATTCTCCACACACAAGAGAAATAATTTTTAAAATAGGTTCATATTTGACGAACATACATAAAAAAAGTTTAAAAAAGGTCGAAATACTATTTTTGACCTTTTAAAAACTTTTTTATGGAACCTCCTCCATTCGTGAAGTTAAAAAGACAAAATAATAAATATACTCGGACCTTACATGTTATTTTTTTATTTATGAAATACTCAGAACACTCGGAACAAACATATGCAGTTCGTAAAAACATTTGTCCCGAGGCGGGAATCGAACCGACAGCCTGCGGCGTCACACCGTCATCCGCTCCGCCACTGAAGTCGTTTTATTAATAGCTATTTAAATATTTGTTCAGCATTGGTATTTACTTAATTACTTAGATCTTATTGGGTTTACGTGCGCGTGAGTCGATCCGAAAGGTGATGACGTCATAGAGCAACGACCTTCGTGACCCGCGTCGAATCATACCAGATATTTCACACTAACTGCTGTCTTCGACTTTGCTTGTAATCAGCCCCTAGTACTCCATTGCTGCGCAGTAATTCCCTAAAATAGCAACATACATGAATTAAATACTAGAAATAAGAATAAACTCGCTATGCCCACAACTAGGTTACACAAGATTAATGTATCTTTTAAAGGCAATGTATACGCTTCTACAACAAAACTACAAGTGAGTTGCAAAAATTTACAATAAATAAATTCAAACAAATTGTCGAACATAACCTTTGTAAAAAAGCTTACTACGGGACCGGTTGTGGGATGAGTTTTGCTCCAACTAAAAAAAATTAACAACCTAACAAGGTAAAGGTTTCTTTTTCGCTTCATTACTTTACCTTTAAAAGATCGAAGTGAGCAAAAATCATAATGATCGCTGTTTAACTAAAGTACAAATTTTGGTGTGGTGTCAAAGAGTCCTGTAAGGTTTAAAAGAAAAAAGCACTTTGATGTTTGATATTTGAATGAGTAATGAAGATGGAGGTGCTACGTCTCGGTTTTCCTCCATAGTAGACGTATCTACGTCCACTGCTGAACTTCCCCCTCCCAACAAGGGGGTTTTGCCGTCATCGCCACGCTTGGCAGGTGATTACCTATCTGGCGAGAGTAGCTGTTAAAAAGCACAGAAGGAAGCTACTGTCCTGCCTCGTGTAGAATCCCTTAGTCGACTCTTACGACATCCTCGGGTTGGGTTAAAGGGGTCGATTCTTTCACCACGACCGCCTCATGTTTTTCTATGCACGGTCTACGCAGGGTCCTACTATTTCAATTAGATAAGTCAGAGCACGCTTTTCTCAGTTCGTTCGAACTATTTCGCTAGATTGTTTTTAAAGAAACGTCTTTATTCATGACTTCATCGTTTACAACCGAAACTACGGATTCCACGCTCACAACTCGCATTCATACGACGAACAAAACATCACATCCATGTTTATAAATAATGCTGCGAACAAAAACAGTCACACGGCTAGCAACAGCCGAGATAAAGGTTGTGGAAGGTAGAAGGGATCGCCCGAACATTCGGTTTAAGTTCGGTTTTCGGCAACCGAATACTATGCCGAAAACCGAACTCTACTCGCCACTCGTGCCGAAATAAAGGCAAGGCTACGGTTGATTTTTGATTTATTTTAAAGGAAGTTTTGTCAACATCACTATGTCACACATGGTTGATTTATATTATTTGGTATTTGGCATATTTGGCAAGTTTTCCGAACATTCATATTTTTTGGGTATACCGGCGCCTGTCATTATAGGGCGTAAAGTACCTTTCGCATCATGATACGTTACGCCGCCGTGTTCTTAAATCCGATTTGTGGCTCTTTCCTTGCACTGACTGCATAAACACGAACGCTCACTGTAACATTTCACATTACACGCCGTAACGCCCCTTTAGTACCCACCTTTACCACAGGCACTTTTACCGAACTTGAACACTTGCCAAGGGTATATTGCATACTACCTGCTTGGTTATCTTACACGATTTAGTAAAAGCTAAACGGATTTTCGTGGTAAGTAATCGATAGGCACCTACTTCCTACTATAAAAACGCACGTGTCTATCTGTAGGTAATTCATTTGATTAGTGCAATAGTTTTTGTATTGTATTGAACTAAATATAATACAATACAAATATTAACACTGTGTGATAGTACTGTTCTATATTTTGTTCCATATAAGAAGTGCAAGGTGTCTTATTAATATAATCCAAATTAGAGTTCATTCACACTGCGGAGTCGTTTTTCCGTATTTACGAAACCTTCCCTACTGGAAACAATCTTTTACTGGATTCGGAATACTGTCGGGTGTGTGAACTCGCTCCTACAACTACATACATCATCACTGAAAAAACGGATCCTGTTAAACGGACTTGTAAAACGATGCTGTGTGAATGAGCCCTTATTTGGTATTACCGAACATTCGGCCGATTAATCGTTTTCGCCGAAAACACGACTCATCCCATCACTAGCACATCTATTGTTAGGAGGACCTTTTGACCGTTTTCGCTAGCGTGTAACAAATAACTTTAACCGTTTTGTACCTCGGGTAAGATTGTTGTGTTCATTCGCACTGTCTATGCACAGCCAGACATTGTTCTGAGATTGTATCGTGTTTTGGACTTCGACATTGTACTGAGTGTTATTGTGTGATCCACCTAAATGCCTGTTCAGATCTACACGGTATCCGCTACCGATACGTCGTTAACGAAATACGTACAAAATACTCGGCGGGATGACGCGCGAAACCAAGCGAATTTGCTGCCACTCGGAGTAGCTACATCGTAGTCGCGTTGGTCTACATAGGCCTTTATGGTACGACGGCAAATATCTGTGCAATGGCTGGAATGGAGGTACATTCGACGGTCAGTTGTTATTGGTCGCTGTTATGTCAACCGTCACAAGTTGGTAACCATACTTTCGAAGTAACATTATTTCATCTGTGACCATATTCCGATTTAGAATCCAAGATATTTTTTATTTTTATTTTAGGTCAACAAGACGTTTATGAATGAAAACTTTACAAAAATTTATAATAATAACAGAAAACGACGAAGTAACAGCAATGTTATCACTAAAAAGTAAAACACAAACTTGAACAACGCGTAATCTCACATGTGGAGCGAAACATGTTTAAATTTCAATTCGAAAACGAACAAAAAATCAATAAAATAGGTAATTAATTAAAACTGTCAAATCCAATGTTAGATCTTCCGTGCTTTGCTTCGATGATACCAATGTCGCTTATTATTTTCCAAATAGTCCTTGAGTTTCGTAACCGTATATTACAAAATATATCCAAGTTTTTTAATCGGAGCGTAGTTGGTGTGCCCAGAATTATCGGAGCTATGTTTCTGAACGTATAAATGCCGTAGTGAAACTGTACAAGTTTTCAATTATGGACATTTTGGTGCTATACTTTTGTATTTAGGGAGGTCTATCCTTGATTCAAAAGATATATGTAAGTAGTCTATAGCTATTATCTCATCTGATTTAAATGCCGAAGTAACCGACGATGGTTTCCGAAGGTCAAGCAAAACAAAAACAGATGTAATTCTTATGTCTGATACAAATAAAAGCCAAGTTCTCAAAGCAAGGTATAGCACAGCTGTAGGCAGGTAACATGAATAATCCAGTCAACACCCATAATGCGCGGCCTTAGCGAGAGGTCACTTGAGTTTGCCCTCGCAAGGTCCATCGCAAATGTTTACTAATAACAGGGTAGTAAAAGGTGAACAAAGTCTAATATAGTAAAATCTAAAGCCCGAACACGTAAAAGTTTAAAAAAAGTCTACATTAGGCGTTCAACGATGTTCCTTGTCATTTTTAGTTAGTACTACCTTTATTTACAAAGAAAATGACGATCAAATTATAACTAGTATTTACAATTAAAAACTGCAGCTAACTGCAGACTGTTGCAACTAATCTACAGGTAGCTCAACCGATCGAGACGATCATGTCTGTATTGCCATGCTGTAAGGCAATACTGATGCGCTGCGCCGCCCGAGCCGCGTATTCATGAGATATCGGGGTCACGAGTCGCTTTGACCAAACGCCCAGATATTTAAAAAAAACCGGATAGCCTCGGTACTTTACTGACCTAGGGTTCCGACTCCAAGGGGAGCAAATGCGTAGGCTCTGTCGAGACCTGTATATTTGCGCCTCTTGAGATCTTTGGCAAAATCTGCCGCCGCACCAGTCCTCACGGATGACCTCAGAGATGGGAACGCGCGAGTGTGTCGACGCATGTAGCTTCCCCCACAATATGACTCCCTTACTCCCAGGGACTAGATATATACCGTCGAACCACTTACCAATAATACTAGATAGGATAATACTTAGAGGATACTTTCTAGGCGTCCCGACCTGAAGGCACCCTTTCAAACAAGGTTCACTCAACAAGTTCATATCTATCATTCTACAGCTTGGTCCGTCTCTGGTAATAAAACTTGCTTGCAGAGAATCGTACTATTTGCTAGCATTAAACAATGTTGGTTACGATTATTGTGCAGTTATGTGCTTGCCGAAGTCGTAGGTACATAACTCGTACATAATTGATTTTATAGACACTGCATTAGTATGGTACTAAACTAAGCTAACTCCGAAGTAATTGAATATAAATAAATTAAATGCTGGACTGTCTACAAAGCATCATTTAGCCTCAAGGTAAGCAAAGCTTGTGAAAAGAGTAGGTACTAGATGACTGATATACCTAATGCAGTATATTACATAAACATATATTTTTTTACTATATAGGTATAGTAAAAACCCAGAACACCCGGAACAAATATTTGCAGTTCGTACAAACATTTATCCCAAGGCGGGAATCGAATCCGCAACCTCCTGCGTCGCAACCGGACCTTCGCCCGCCGCCACATCGGTCGGTCGGTCGTCAAAATTGCTCAAAGTCCATCTCACTCGTCGTCATCATCTTCAGATTCAGCAGGAGTTTCTGCATTTTCATTCATTCATTTATCTGCAATGGAACACTTTGCCAAGCAAATGAGTTCCATAAAATAAACTACACAAAATAATGTGTAGCTAGATACGCGCACCAAAACCAAAACTTGTAAAAATAGTAGTGATATGTGTCATGATGTTATTTTGCATCGTCATCATCATCGTGTGTATTGATATGATTTGATGCCTAATGAAGTAGATCGCAGTGACCATGGTTCTAACATCCGAAAGCTTGCAAAACAGCCGCACTGCTGGGCAGTGACTAGCGAGGCATCATCGTTGCAACAGACCTGCGCCAGCGCATACTAACGGGCACCTATTGCGTCGCGCCAGACCGTTCAAGGTTGGAGAAAACTGACTCGACTGACCTTTAGCATAAGAAGCTAATGTTGTAAGGTACCTGCCACTTACCTTCACTTTTAATGGAATCCCTTTGATGATCTGAAATTAGTCTAGGTAAGTTTTGAATTTGATAAAATCAATTGTATCTATCTTAGTATTTTATTATCATCTCGACGACACGACCTCGGTGGCGGTGGGCGAAGGTCCGCCTGCGACGCAGGAGGTTGCGGTTTCGATTCCTGCCTTGCCTAGCTTAGAGCGCCAATTTAAATACTTAGATTTTTGACCTATAGATTTGAGCTGTATGCATAATCTGGTGTCTTGTAAACGACTTTGTCACAAAACTCCACAAGCTAAGCAGCTCGCCGAGTATTTCTTGCCAAATATTGGCGCGTTGGAAAGGTCATTACATAAGGCGACATAGTTACCTTCTTTCTGAGTTTGGCAGCGCCATTTTAACAACCCGGTCAAGTGCGAGTATGGGTGTGGCACGCCATACGTTATGACGTCATGGTTATTAAGTTTAACTTGATCAACGAGTCTTTGAATCCAGAATAAGCATTGAACTTTACCAAATATACTGGTAGTTATCTTCAATTCAACCTACCGTTTGTCTTTGTACATACTTACCGTTGTATAAGGATTTGTATAAGGATTTTTTAAGGATTGCAAAATACATACTTGAAATATGATATAATGACTGGCTTGTGCCCGCCGGTTAGCCCGCGTAGTACATATTCACAATTTCATGGGAGTTTTTTTACACCCTTAATCTTTATCCCTAATGTAAAGCTGCGGATATAAACCAGTCTAGAAATAGATAGATAGATAATAAATTATTCATCACCTTAAAAAACAGATCAACAACCTTTCTTTACTTCCAGACAGGTAACTTATATTACCTGTTTCATGTGTTTATTTTAAACCGACGAAAAACAAAAGTGGAGGTTCTGTGGTTCGACTGTACTCGTATGTATTTTTTATATGTATGTTCGTCGATTTCACCGTAAATTATGGTCCGATTAGAAAAATTATTTGCATTGTATGGAGAATGATCCCGGGGTGGTCCCATAAAAATGTTATTCCCGAGTTCCAGAGGGATAATTCTTTTTCCCGAAAAACTTTAAAAAAAACTGCGTACTGAGTTGAGTAAAGTAATTTTTTAGTTTTTTTCAAAATCATCAAATTATAATAATACTCGTACATATAATATCTACTTACATGACACTTACAGTAGGTACATGTGACACCGGCCAGCCCAGTTCGGTCTCGACTCGACACAGTACAATACAATATTAGCCTATTGTTTGCCATATTAATATTATAATCATTGCAAATTCCCTGATTAATTAATATCTATTCATTCAATGGTATACGACCGTAATCGTCATGTAGGTAACTTTTGTGGATAAATTTATTTAATGGAATTTTTATTTCTCAGCAACTTAGCATTTCATTATTACTTTTAATTTGCTGAGTGAAAAACGTGAATTAACAAAATAAATCGTGTATAATTATATCTACATATTATTATGTGATAATTATACATACCTACCTAATTGTTCTTTATAATTTTCTCGCCATAGTATTGGCTTGTGAAAAATATTAAATCAATGATTTGCACTTCCACTAGATTCGTCTGGCAAGCTATCATTCTAATAAAAAAAACTAATATAAATTTCTTAACATGAATACGAAAGTTTGTACTAACATTATTGGACTTGAAGCTTGTAGTCAAATGTAGAATTTTACTTCTACATTTGACTACAAAAATAAAATACATTTTACTCAGAGGATTTCTTACATAAAGGTTCATAGATTAGATACCTATTAAAACGACATCACTACCGAAGCGAACAATTAATTCAAAACTCTGAGCGAACCGGACTCCGTCCGACCTTTTCACTGTTTTGGGTATAGATTCTTAATTTAAAAAAATTAAGAATCTATACGAATCTATACTATAAGAACACTCCCGGAATTCAGACGAGTGTTTTGATACTCGAGTCATCAAAAACGGTTATGCCGTTTTGTTGCTTTGAGGTAATAAAGAGGCCCAGCCAACTACATAGGTCATGGAGGGCAAGTACCAGAAATATTGAAGATATTTCTGGTATAAGTTTTACTGAAAGGAAACATTTCAAAACTCTAGTTTCCCTTTTTTTAAATTAGTAAAACTGCTTCCATAGACTTTTCAAATATAACTTGCTTTTTCTAGTACAACCCACAAAAATCTGAATAATCACACCTGTATTTTAGTGGCACCGATTGGTAGAGTCCGTCATTGAATCAAATCTGTCTCGTAAACATCGCATACTAAATTAATAATATACACGCGCGAGAAACATATATTCCTGCCTATCGGCGCGGATAATATTAAATCTGGTTATAGAATATTCTGATTATAAAGAATACTTTCTCATTTTAGCGTTGAATGAATAGGTCACGTCCACGGAACGGAAGGGGTGATCTTGGCCCACTTGTTGCGTCAGCATCAGCGGTGATATAATGAATGCTGGCGCAACCGTGCCGCAACCATCTGACCATTATCATAGCCCAAGCAGCAACCAAGCGTAATGAACACCTAAAAAGCAGCCAATATAGCACTTAACGCTGTTTTACAGCTGTATAAGAACGTTGAAAAGATATTGTAGTGTTATAATGTCGGTTTAGGAGCAAGTATGCAGCTCTAACTGTATTAAGTCTGTATTAAGGAGTCAAAGTACGCTTAAAGTTCTAAATCAGTGTATGATAACTGTCTTGTACAGCTTTAAGTTTCCTGTAACGCTTTAATCTCATTTTAGTATTAAAGCTGTACAATAGCTGCATTTTGCATACCGTCACTTACTTAATACAGCTTAGAGCTGTATTATGGTGGTCCTCAAATCTTAATGCTGTATTATGAAGTAGGCAAACGCTCTTCTACAGCTTCTTTTTATGGTGTAATTGTACACCGTTTTACAGACTATAGCTGTATAATTTCTGTCTTTGAGAGTAATAAACAGCAATAAAAGTAAATGACGCCTATAGTGACAGAGTCGCCATTTTGAATTATTGTGCATTTTTGTATGCTGTTTTGGACTGCATCACTTTACAATACAATACAATACAAAATTCTTTATTGTACACCACAAAGTAAAGCGTTTTATTTTTAAGTTTTTTTTTTATTATTTTTTAATTTTTTTTATTTTTTTTATTATTATTATTATTTTTTATAAATTTTTTTTTTTTTATATATATATTTTTTATAATTTTTTTTTAGAAATTTTATTATTATTATTATTTTTATTATTTTTATATAATTTTTTTTTATTTCTATTATTATTATATTTTTTTTATTATTTAATCTTATTTCTAGTTAAATTTAATTCTATTTTGTTTGGTTTTATTGTGTAATAATTTTAAGTGACATTTTATAAATTTGTATTTTGTTATGGATTCGATTTGTGATCTAAAATAAATGAGTTAATATAATAATATAAAGCTAAAACAAAACAGATATAAACATTAAACATAATAGTACAATGGGCGGCCTTATTGCTTAGCAGCGATTTCTTCCAGGCAACCTTTGGATGGAAAAAAATTTGAAAATTTAAGAAAGGCAGGGGTGTATACAACATAATACATAGGTAATAATAATTATTAAATATTCATAAGCAAGTAGAAACATAAATTAATATAAAAATACTTCATAAAATAGATAATATACACGGAATAAATAAATACCAAGTACGAAGAAAAAACATAATTTAGTACAAATATTTACTTTATTTATTTCTTTACAAATTCTAGGACGCAAATCTACAATAATTGCTTTGAAATTTCTAGAAAATAACTTTATTACTTACTTTATTTTCGAAAACGTGATGTGATCTCGCAGTGCATTTTGGTTTTTCACTTTATATTACGTATCCCTAAAAAGAGTTACAGGTTATGCTCTAAACACTGCTATGCAGCATTAATAGTAAATTTATTCGTTTATACAGCCCTTCAACAGCTTAAAGCTGAATACTAGTATCCATTACCTACATAGTACAGCTATTAATGCTATAAGTATTAAGAGTTACAGGTTATGTTCTAAACACTGCTATGCAGCATTAATAGTAAATTTATTCGTTTATACAGCCCTTCAACAGCTTAAAGCTGAATACTAGTATCCATTACCTACATAGTACAGCTATTAATGCTATAAGACCATCAAAATAGAATATAAGCTGCTTAGCAAATTGTCGCCATTTTATCAACTACAAATCGAAGATTACGAACATGAATACATAAAAATTAGACTAATGTTTTTATGTTTATCAATATTTTCAGTTTGTCCAATAACCTACTATGCACCAATGAGGCTCTACGTCCATTAATTCAAACATTTTAAAATTCTAACCTATAAAAACCATATTTACTTACCTTATTTAATATCTCTTCCCTGGTTATTTTGCGGGCGCGTTTATTTTTTATCACAAAACATATATATGTCTACAATAAATTTATTTTTGCACGATAATGCACTGTATCCTGCGCCTATCGAATCTCCAAATCTTTAAACACAAAGCGTTTATAATAAAATGTCACTTTGATCAATACAGCTGTTATAATTGAACGCCATCATTAAAATATATCTTCTGTTTCGTTTTAATTCTTTTGTAACTCTGTTCAACAGACTTTTTACAGCGTAAAGCTGCACAAGTGTGTTACAATGTAGTAATTGGAGTGTATTGGTTTCCTCTTACACCATAGTACAGCTGCAAAACAGCTATTATGCAGCCTATTTTATGCTTATACAGCTACTGTACAGCTAATATAACACAAAACGCTGTATAATTTGTGCCCATTTCAGCTGTATAAGAGCTGTACAAGCGCTTATACAGCTTTTATGCAGCATAAATACAGCAGTAATACAGCATTAAGAGTATAAACGAACTTTAATACAGCTGTTATACAGCTTGTGATGCTGCTTGGGAGACCCCTTTAATTTGTCTGCTAACTAGAAATGCTTAATAGCTTTATGTAGACGAGAGAGTCTTTTCCCCAAAGCGTGCCAGCCTTAGTACCAGAAATACAAAGACATTTCGATTTATGTAATCGTAGAATGGTGGTTGACAGTCGCATTTTTTTGACTGCACCACGTACCTATGGGACGAGGTGCAGTCAAAAAAATGCGACAAATACGTGTACAATGTAAGAAAGCACTGAAGTTATATTTATGCTTGGTCAACTCATAGATAAATTTGTTTTTGCTTTCGAACTCAAGTTAATTGTTGAGTGAGCTTGTTTTACCTCTATGATTGATGTGTTTGGGTTAGACTTGGTACGTTCATAGATCGCAAGAGAAAAACATACGAGTCGGTGCAAGTACTGAGTGAAATGTTTTTCCGTGTGTTATTATTTTTTCTTATAGTAGATAGGTACTAATTGAAGGCATTTCTATGACCACCTATGTTGGTAGTGCTCTATCTACTTACTTTTATAACATCAATGCTGCAAACGTGACTGACGCTGTCATCTCAAAGTGCAAGAAATCACTAAAAATCATTCGAAAACGATCATCGAGTTTGTAAGAAACGATTGGATCGCTGTCATACTACGTAAAATAGTTCCTCTCGATCCGGTAGGGGCGCTACAAGACTCTAAATGTATAGGAAGGACTCGATTTGGCAGTATTCATAAGATAATGCGCACAGTTCATAATAAACACACTGTTGCATTACTTCGTAGCACAATTTTGCCCCTATTGCGAGGTGAGGTGGTTCGAAGATTATAGTTCACTTCGCGACGCGTTAAGGATACCTACGACTAGCGCAAGCCTCTAGTAAATAGCGCAACATTCAGGGAGCCCGATTCGTACTTCGAACAACAAGTAGGCGTTGTTGATCGCGGGATTCATCGTTGAATTCTCGGAGCATTTGGAGATATGTTAATTTTTACCACAAAATTCCTTATTTTCCCAATTGTTCTAAAAATATCAGTGAATCGAAGATGGTTTTATCATAAAAGGGTTTACGATTTGCGGCAAATTACTTTTCCGCTAGTGTTATTGCATATGGAAAGGAGAAGAAATTTAAAACAACAAAAACATTTATTTATTTATTATTATTTATCACAGAGACATTTCAAAACGATTGCTCGATCAACAAACAGGCGGACATAGCGATGACGCACCACGTGAATAAAAATACCATCCGCAAAACTCTACACTCCGACAATAATTATCCAAACAGTTTATAAACGAAGCCTAAATTGTTTAAACAATTCATAATAATATCTAGCATTTCACTCGCATTCCAATAACAAATGTTAATAAACAATCGAACATTGATGTTCATGTAACTCTTGCATAACTTACATAAGTCGATGTCTTGTGAACCAGCTGCATTGTGTGATCTATTGTTAGATGTGGATGTGACTTACCTTCCCACGAGCCCAAGGACTGGATTCCCAACGCTGCGCAAAAAGATTGCAATCCTAGCCTAGGACGTGATGGCCAGGTAATCATTTACGAATTTCAACTCTATTATCACGTACTCCCTCCGCTAATTCACACGCGTTTTTCTGAGATAACTAGTAATTAATAGAAACGTTTAAAAAACCTGACTCGGTCCTCGCTTTTATCGTTGTTCGCAAAATGTGGAGACAAGCATTACAAAATGCAGCTTAAAACCATGTAGGAATCCAAACGAGTATTCTGATACTGACTTCATTATTCAGAATTGCATCAGCCGTTTGGAAGTTATTACTTATTATGTATTTATATATTTTTCCTGTCTCGCCGGGTAAGAAGCAGGCTATGTCCTCATCATTTAACATTTATTTATTGCATCATATTATGGTACATAAAATTTGTCAGAACATAATGACTATAAATTAATCTCACTAATCTCACTAATATTATAAACGTGAAAGTTTAGATGGATGGATGGATAGATAGATAGATGGATGGATGTTTGTTCCTTTATCACGCCAGAACGGCAAAACGGATCCGGATGAAATTTGGCACAGAGATAGATTATAGTCTGGAATAGGACATAGGCTACTTTTTATCCCGAAATTTCTACGGGAACGGGAACTACGCGGGTGAAACCGCGAGGCGCTGCTAGTAGATAATAATTAATACACACATGATGTACCTAGATAATTGATAGAATACTAGTTTAATAATATGGTATTAAAGGTTTGTCTTATAATTTATACAAAATTTTAATTTCAAGTGATCAAAAGTATCACATAAAAATTAATATAGTTCGTAGTAGATTTTTTTCAAAAGCAAACAAAAACATTATTATTTTCTTGGCTTTTCATCTTGTCTGGTATATTACTATATATTTTGCCGCCTTTGAGTGTGGACTAGAGTTTGGTGAATTTTTATTTTTAATGCAGGTTATGATTACTTATGCCCCGGTTTTATTATGATTAATTCACCAGCCGCCTAAACGAGGCGTCAAAAGGTAACACATACAATTTACTTTAGAAGTTACAATATGTCCACTGCTGGACATAGGACTCCCGCATACGACGCCACAAAGAGCGGTCCTGAGCCGTCTCCAGCCATCTACTCCCTGCGACCGCTACGATGTCGTCGGTCCAGCGAGTTGATCCTATCCCAACACTCCGTTTCGCGTTGCATCGCGCTGTGAGCTACAAGTGAATCCAAGGGGATAAAACCCACGTATTTATCAACTCAAAAATGCGCTAGATTTATACATACGTGTTGAAGAGGCATATACGTTATTTACTCAAACTTGCGCGAAGTGTGACTTTTTAGAATGCGATTAGTAACTCCGGATGTTTACCTTTTAAAAATCTTATGAGCTTTACCTCTTTGGAGATAATGTTTATAATATTTGATAGATTAGTGTTAGTAGGTGTAATGATATGTATTCAGAGAGTTGTCTTACAGACCAGCTCAGACTTAAGAATTAGTCAAGTGGTTGAAAAAACTAAATACAGACTTTGTACTCAAACTCTTGGTACTAAATATCGGCTCCGTCCTTTATATTTACACAGTTTGTTCAGGTTTGCGAGACAAATAGCCATCATTTTCATCAGACTACATTAATCTATTGCTGGACATGGACCAAAAGTACAAATAGGAATCCCACGTTAATTATTTTTTTATGGGACCACCTATGGATTGTACTCTATACCTACGAATTAAAAGAATCATGAAAATTTGTCCACAATTAACGGATCTCTATCGGAAACCTCTGAAAATATATCATTTGTATTTTGATAGAGATTCGTTAATTGTGGAGTCATTTTCACGACACGACATAAAGGTTTTTTGCCATTATACTCGTAGTGCGTAAACTTCGCACTGGGGCAATTTTCTATGAAATTTAATAATGTCCGAATATATTTTCTTCTCCTTTCTAATACTTTTTTTCTAATTTTTGGCACATAATTAAATTTATTAAAAACAGCATTGAGAATAGAACCTCCTTTTTTCGTAGTCTATTTAAATAAAGACAGAGCGAGACTATCGCCAGCGCCTCTCTCGCCCTGTCGTAGCAGTTCCATATGGCATACAAGGGCGAAGTTGTAAGATTAACATTATGTTGGTGAAAAACCCCGCCGCCTTTCTTCGTCTACGAGTATACGTGCCTGACCATAATCAATGTATTTTTGCATACAATGCGGTTTAGTCAACCGAGAACACGTACTGCTGATCTTGCAATTATCTTGATTGTTTCAATTGTAATTTCAACTTAATTGTTAAAGACTTAAAGGTCAAGTAATTGTTGAAGTCAAGGAGTATTCTACGTTGTTCGATAAGCGATATGGACAGCATTTGTACCTACCTACGATGACTTGCAAACCTTGTAAACACTATACAGCTCAGTAATTTTATCAATCGGTAAACTTATTAAGCTAAGTGAATCTCATATTTATGAAAGGAAAGTATAAATTCACTAAAACTCCGAGGAAAAACTATGAAACAACTATATTTTGAATTATGATGATGAAGCCTGGAAGAAATCCCTTCCAACCGATTAGAACAAAAATGTGAAAATTATAAAAAAAAAGTGCTGTACTTATTCAAGAGAGTTATGTAGGTACCTATTGTAATGATAGTTCCAAAAGAGGAATCAGTGATACATACATAGTTCAGTAGTTTCAAATTTGAGTTTAAATAAGTCGCAAAAAGATCGTATTACAGGAAATAAAGTTTTAATAAAATCAATGATGAAGAATGCCTTGAATGCGCCAGCCGGAGGAAGATTTTATCGTACTAAATAAAATATATAATTATCAAATATGCTGCCATTAATGTCAGTAACTCGCATGGATATAGCGAATGTCCAAACCATTGATCGTATATTTACTTTTATTTTAACTACTCTATTAACAACGAAATTACAGTTCAGAAACAGAAACAAATTAAAACTTGTATTTACAATTGAAACAGTTGAGATAACACTGCCTCATCCTCAACCTGCTCAAAAGCCTACAATGGTCCACTGCGAGCCGCGAGCCGCGAGCCTCGTATCGCCTTATTAGGTTTTATCTCATTGGGGTTATGCCCATAATCTCCACGCTGGATATGCGGGTTGGGGATAGCAGTTCGGTGGTAGATGTCCTACAAGTGGCGCTGCTGCCCGCCCCCCGGTGTTGTCTCTTAGTCGCCTCTTACGAAACCCCCCGGAAGAGTTGGCGTGGTGTAAATTCTAAGTCGACACCACACGGCTAACTGCACACTGTTGTAATTAATCTAGAGAGGTAGCTCGACAGATCCATATCAATATCTATCGGAAGCGTCTCCAAGATACCTGCTGCACTGCCCTTCGGATACTTTTATTGGTTTTAGATAAAACCTTAAACTATACACTAGCCAAACTCGAAGTACATAGTTTTGTAAACCAACCGCCCATTCGTCTTTTTATACGCAATTGACGATTTGAGATCTTTCCTTCAACAAATATAGCCTACAATTACATCTGAAACTCGATGCCAATAGTGAGCTTGACTTATGTGTATCGTGGTTGGTTAACACACATTCTACATCGAGTTGTGTGTAGTGGCTAGTGTCGTGTAGTCACATTTTGAGGATTCACATCTAATGTGAATCCTTTTCTCAATTGTCTAAGAAACTCGTAACAAGTAGGTACGATATAATAAAAGAGATAATCTATCTAGGCCTGAGGAAAACCTGCAAGGCTGGGGCCACACGCCATGCTACAGTTAATTAGCTAACCAACCATTGTCGACCAATCACGTTTCACGCGCCATCATCTGCCAATTAACATTAACAATAACGGTACTGAACTATCAGCTGCTTCTGGAAACTTCTAAACTTTTTACTAAGCATATCGTATAGTCGCTAAGAACCGATAACCGCTGGGGTAAACATGTTCTTGAGTGTAGAACACGATTCGGTAAACGTAGTGTAGGACACTCTAGCCAGGTGGGATGACACCTGCGAAACCCTGCAGGCAGATGCTGGATGCGTCAAGCTGAATACAGAGCGCTATGGCCCTCATTAGGGGAGGCCTATGTCCAGCAATGGACTAACATAGGCTGATGATGATGATGATATCGTACTGTCTGTATTGAAGATCTGTGTGCTCTATATCTATCTAGCGGCTAGCGCTGCGTCTTGGGGACGCTTCCGACTAGTATTGTTATGGATTAGTTGAGATACCTCTAGATTGTTTGCAACAGTCTGCAGCTAGCTCAATTGTAATACTATTTCTAATTTGTTTCTATTCTTTGATTGGAATTTTATGAGGAAATTTATTCCTCAATATATCATAGGAAGATGATTCTTTTCATATTTTTGACTCCTATTCTCTCTAGTCTATTTAACCGGGCGTTTTAAATCTTCCTACCTAATATTTGGATAATGAGAGTGGGGAATAGAGAGTGCATCTGTGTTGGCGCACACACTCGTGCACTTCAACATGTCCTTCGGCTAGTCACCGTTGAGACGCACCGCCGCCGTGGCCGAAATTCGGCTGGGCGGACAATCATCATGTTTATCGATACCTAGTCGGTTACATGTATGTTTATGTATGTTAAATATTAACTTAGATCATTTTTGGTACACCCCTGCCTTTCTTAAATTCAATTCTTTCCATCCGAAGGTTGCCTGGAAGAGATCGCTCGCTTCTAAGCGATAAGGCCGCCCATGGTACTTGTCTTATGTAATGTTTCTTTGTATTGTTGTTTTTTTGTGTACAATAAAGATTTTTTGTATTGTATTGTATTGTACATGCACCACCGACGATGATAATTCCCCTCTTCTATGGAGGTAGTCTACAAGGCGACTGATAGGTTGCGACACATCCGACCAGCCGCGGCCGGTCGATAGGGAAACTGCGAGGCCGTCTGTCTGTCCGTAATGCTACACCACACTGCAATGCTTCATTGACTATGTGCTTACATACATTATTCATCTGATCATAATAGATAAAGACAACACGAGCAAAGGACACCATTTCAGATTCTCTGTTATGACTATTTTGAGCCATCTGTTTTTCCCATCTGGGTAAATGTCTCCTGCCTCCACGTCTGATCCGGTATTACAACGATGAACTAATAAATATGAACAAAGCCGCAAACAGCACCTTGTACCTAAATCGTCGCATGCGCAGCCTCCGGCCCAAGCACAGATCTTTGTTAAAGAGAAAGTGCCTGCACATGTTATGATATTATCGTTGCGTTATCTTCCGCAGTTCTATTATCATTACACGTTGTTACATCGCGGCCCGTTACCCTACTCTCGCAGATTAATACTTACGCTTACATACGAGTATATGCTTGTATTGCTGTAATTTTGTGCCAGTAAGTTGCTTTATGCCCAATTTTCACATAAAAATGTCTCTGCTGTGCCTACACACACTCATGTATTCTTTTATGTTTTGTGGCGAAATTTTAATCGTTTTCCTCAAAGATCCTACTTTTTTATTTTCGCCTTTGATTTGGCGAATCAAAAAAAAGTAAGTTTATTGACCAAACATGTAATGTGTTACCTGAGTAAAAAAAATCGCAACAATCGGTGGCTTTTGCACGAACATAGTTTTTTTTACTGTGTTTTTTTTTGCAAATATGGCTAAAACTTTTAACAAAACCATCGACAAGTAATCGACATGATTAACTTTGAGTCTTACGGACCTATGTTTTTAATGACGCATGCGCTGGCTTTTTTGCAGTTATTTTGACATTTTAAATGTTAAATGTTTTGCGTAACCTACGTCATAAAAACCATGAGTAACATTTTACTAAAATATCTCAGTGTGGATATGAGAGTCTGTTACATGGCCGCATGGTTATTGTTACAATAAGCCCGACAGCCAAAATAAAATCTCTTGTATGAGATCTTTATTAAGTAGCGTGAAGTTACCTCAGCCCCTGTGAAAAGGGCCTTATAGACATTATTCATTCGACATACACGTACTTTAAATATGTTTGTTCTTATCTACTTACTCTGCCAAAAGCTAAAAACAAAATCTTTGTAAATTAGTACACGATACATTTTACTTATGAGTACGTACCTGATTCTTTACGTTTTAGATAGAACCTTTTTAAGTACCTAGGTGCCTAAAGCACTTCTTTATTATATTCTAAATTCTCGTTTATATTTAAATATTTAGTACCCACGCAACAACACAAAGAAGTATGTGCAAAAACTACATGAATTATGTAAAGTGTTATCGCAAAAGCCAAAAAACCTGTCAAGTCTCCGTGTTCCAACAAAAAAACTTGCCGAAAATGGAAGAGCTATGCATTTCAGTGTCAAGACAACAAGTTTACCCAGAAATTTGTACATTTTTGTTGCTACGATATTAAGATACATATTTCAATATTTGTAGATGATGTTGTTCTTTTAAAATATGTACTGAGAAAACTCCTCCTTTTGTCAGTCGTCGTCGACGGTATTTTTAGGGTTCCGTACCAAAGGGTAAAAACGGGACCCTATTACTAAGACTTCGCTGTCCGTCTGTCCGGCTGTATCTCATGAACCGTGATAGTAAGACAGTTGAAATTTTCACAGATGATGTATTTATGTTTGGTTTTATTTTTTTATCGCGAGTAAACCTTCGCTTTGCATCTATCCACTTTTTTCTTAAAGACCCAGGTCGAAGATGGACGAAAAAACAAAAGTAGGCATCGAGTTCCAAACCTATGTTATGTACTTATTAGTAATAATTATAATATATAAAGCTTTAATTATATAATCATCATCAATGTTAGGTTACTTAAGTGTTACAAACATAGTAAAATGTGATCAATTGCTCTTCGTGACATAAAATGTAATGTTATGTCACATTAATCATTATTGACACTGTTTATGGCGTATCAAGTACCTAATAAAAAAAAATATACCTGACAACTAGATTTAAACTTTAAAAGTTAGTAATTTTCGTATTCGTATATTTTTGAATACCATAAGTATGCTACAAGTTAGTTAATTTTCGTAAACTTAAAATGTAAAAAATATTAAATACCAAATATTTAAAACAGCAACGTTTCGAAAGTCGTATTAAAAAACATAAATAAAATAAACATTCTGATATTGAAACTTATTGTACAACAGCGGACAAAATACTTTCACTGATGTAGTACTATATGTCTGTCTTTTACTAAAACTAATCTACTGCCGCTGATCCGGATACGAACCTGCTACCTTCGTACTTACTTACCTAATCAGGTTTTTAATGTAATCGCGGGAATTTTCGGATGGGTTGCTATTAAATTTTAATAATTTTTTGAGTCGTAAAAGAAATTCGTTGTTTAGTCAATTTTTAAGGTTCGTTTCGTATCTCAAAAGGAAAAAAGAACCCATAAAGGATCACATTGTTGTCCGTATGTCTGTCAATGTCTCAGAAAAGAGTGGTATTGAGTTGAAATGTATAGATAGAAATGTATGTAGGTACCTAATGATTTGTTTTTTAAATTTCATATTCTAATTTTATATTCCTAGTGTAAGCTTAGGTATAAGAATAGATGGAACCACCAGCATAAAATTGCAGTGCCCTAGCAGGGTGCATGCTTGATACCATAAGTTATTGTAAGATCTTTGTACAGCATGTTCCGCAATAGAATATCTTGAATCTTGAAATTAACATCAAACAGGTACTCAAGCCCGTCACTTCTTGGAGCCGTAATATAAATTAAACTCGTTTATGTCCCCATATTTTGAAGTTTCCAAGGAAATCAATGCACGAAAAAACTTATAGGGTACTTCCCGTTTAACTAGAATCATAAAATTTGGCGAGAAGCAATGTCTTATACTAAGTACTATAACAAAATTCTGAAAACCGAAATTTGATTCCAGTAAAAATTGTTTTTAATTCTCATAAGGGCCCGAAACCTATAATCCCCGTTGACCTTGAATCATGGTTTTAACACGAAGCAAAGCCCTATAAATTTACGGAACCCTCGGGCTTCGGTGCGCGAGTCCGACTCGCACTTATCGTTTTTTTTCCACTGTATACCTAACTAATTATTTATTAATACAGGCACATAAGTTTTTAGGTACAAACCTTATCTATATTTAGATATAATTTCGATTCTAAGTTTTTATAGTCAGTGGTCTAATTAACATAAACATAAAAAGTATAGTAGATACTTTTAATAAAAAGTATCTACTCTAGTCTATTTTTGCAGCAAAGGACTTCAAACCCGTTATTTATTGACTAGATACGTAATAAAAGCCAGATCACTTATATATCAGAAGTCACTTACCTATATGGTACGATGGTACCTCTCATTCACACTCGGTGCGCACTCACGAAGGTCGCGTTGCGTTAAAGCGAGACGGGTGTATTTCTAATTGCCCTGTCTCGTAATCGTAAGCGCTAATTTCGACACGCGACATTGATGTGATATGTCAAAATGCGCGTGCGTTGAATCTTGATTCTCAGGTGGAATGTCTTGATCTATTGATGCGTTTGGATCGTGCGACTGTCTAACTTTTGTTGCAATAAATTTAAATTAGTTTCAATAAATTTGAAATTTTGATAAAATTACGTTGCTGTCACAATTTACTGTCGCGTCGGTCGTCGCGGTTTGAGTTACCAATTTGCAACCATATACAATGGATATGGTATAAGTCAGAAAGTGACGTAGGTACAATTACCTTGTTTCAGTCTTACATGGTCAAAATTGACTATAGAAAAGTTACGGCCTAGTAATTTCGCTGTTCTGTGGTTACGACCTAACTTTACTTCATGAAAGTTATGTCTTTACAAAAATTCTTGATTAAGACAAAATTACGTAAGGTATATTTAAGCTTGGTTTCATCCAAATTAAGTTAAAAACCCTTGCTTTTTTAACCTTTTAACGTCCACCTGTGATATTCGCAACCCAAGTAAACTTTAAAAAGAACAGCGCCATATATAAATTCGACCATCAAAATGCCGTCGACCGTGGTGCAAGAGGCTCATTACCTCTTTAGGTCAAGGTACCATCTTCTGACTGTGGTAACAACGCCACACTACTTGGAAAAATTAATAGAAAATATAATAATGAAGTGGAATTTTCCTCTTTAATTATAATAGCTCATCATTATAATTATTATAAGAATGATTTATTTATTATTGCTAGAGACGGTTGCACTACGACCGGTTTTATTGTTAAATAATCTTTGTCTATGAGAATAAACTCATAATTATCATGAAAAACTCGTTTCTTTTTAGGGTTCCGTACCCAAAGGTTAAAACGGGACCCTATTACTAAGACTCCGCTGTACGTCTGTCCGTCTGTCACCAGGCTGTATTTCATGAACCGTAATAGTGTGAATTTTTTGCTCGTTTTTGCTCGAAATTGATAATGGCAACACGTAGACTCTTGAAATATTCACAGAATATTAAGCTAATATTGACTTTAAAAATAAATAATTAAATTAAAATAAAACAAATATTTAAGGGGGCCCATACAACAAACGTGTTTTTTTTTTGCCGTTTTCATAGATAATGGTACGGAACCCTTCGTGTGCGAGTCTGACTCGCACTTGGCCGGTTTTATTATTATACTATTTTATTGCCGTACCGTCCCAATGCTTGGTACGAGCCTCCCTATTCTCCTTCCACTCTTTGCGATAAAAAGCAGAAAATAATTCAAATGTCCTCACAACCACAAATATGATATGAAGGAAGTTGGCGGTGTTACTCCTCTTGCCTCGGAAGCACGTTCAGCCGTTGGTCCTAGCGCCCGACCTCACCGCGCTCGTGTCGGTGTCCGTCCCATCGAATTATGACGGCGAGGGAATAGAGAATGCACCTGTGTTTGCGTACACACTTGTGCACTATGTATAATGACTATGATAACGCACAACTCCTAAACCCCCTGGCCAAAATTAGGAGGTCATCATGATATAAAAAGTAGTAAATCCTAAAACGCCTAGAATCTTTGGTAAATCAAAGCCTCGAGTGGAAACAAGAAGCAAAACACCGGTCGTTCGTTAATCGATAGCGCCGGTCGATAATTATCAACGACTCGAACGAGTTTTAGATAATCGACGTAACTATACTACCTATTTGAAGTTCCTACAGCCACATCATCATCAGTGGCTTCTTTATTGAGATGATGTAACCAGAATCCGATTATTTATTGAATTAGTAAATGATCACTTTATTGTTCTAAAAATGTACAATTATAAAAATCTAGTCTAAATAAAAAAAATAGATACCTAGTATAAAAGGCGGTCTTATCTTTTCTCATTTTCGAGATTTCTCATATGAAATATTGATTTATTTTGTTCGTTTAACTTATTGTTTACTAGCTTCCGATCGCAGCTTCACGCGCGTTTTTCCAGGATTAAAGTAATTTATATTTTGTTCCAGTTTTCCAGGTCTAAAACTAGATCTATGGAAAATTTCAGCCCGCTCCTGTCAGTAGTTTCGAACTAGGAATAAATAATTATTGGTCGGTTAAAAAGCTATTTATAGTATAAAATTTTACTTGTCCAAGTGCTTAGTTTGTGAAAAGTAATTGAAATTTGAAACCTCTCCCTAGCCCAGCATGGGGCTAAACGCTGCTGCGTGGATTGTCCAGCATTATCTGTTTATTTATCAAAACGTCCAGCTGTGGACTAGTATAGGCTGATGGTGATGATGATGAGCAGTTTGGTTTGCACCTGCTTTTCTTGGATTTAACATAATATAAAGTCTTTCTCGGAATACATTATCTTTTTCTTTCGTTTTAACCGGTTAGTCGTGACTGAGAAGGTACACAGATAAACAAACAGACATATTTGCGCGTTTATAATATTAACATGGTTTTATTTATTTTTACAAGACTTCCTTAGAAAGATAGTCATGTTTTCAGGGTTCATTTACGTAGGTATGTGAGGTTTTAATTCCACTATACCTTTTAAATGCCTATGGTCTACCATGAGTTGTCATAGTTAGATCGCCTGACGTTACTACAGTAGTTACGTTAATGCGCTGATAGTATAGTTAGCTTCTTTATTAGTGCCATGAGCTGTGTTGTTGGTTTCTACCATATTTCTACTAACGTTATAGTTACAACTACACCTTGTGTAGGGGTGTAAGGAGGACTCCAACATCTCGTCTCCCAAGCCAACACCTAACCTGCAAGTGGTGCACCCTGCTAGATAACTAACTAGGCTCTGGTGAAATTATCAAACAATGTCCATAATTTATAACTCTGATCTAAACAATTATTTTCCATTATTTGACACTGGGAGAATTGTGTCTAACTAGACCATATTGCAATTAACAAAGAATCATCATCGTCATACCTTGTGTAGTTTTGCGTTGTTATGTTGACGTCATTAGAAAACAATGCTTGCTTCTCATTGTATATTTTCATCTCTTAAGAAGGCAATAACACGAAAATAAGATGTTTTTGAACCCGTTTTCTGACGAAAATATTGATCGATTTCTTGAAGGGTTTCTTGGAGGTCCCAAATCCTTGCCATTAATTATAGTGTAGTTGTTATAGTGTTAGTTATAGTGTGTCAAGTTGCTTTGAACCCACTTTATATCGGTGTCTCTAATTTGATTAGTACCAAATTCTGTATAGTGATTCACATAGTTCATACCTATTTCTTGGAGGTCCATTAGCTTCGAAAAGCAGTCAAAATAACGATATTAAACGTAATTACGTATTTGCGCTTACAAAATCTGTGATCCAAACCTGACCAGTTACACGTCATTTAACCGCAGAGGATCGTATTATTTGGTTAGGGCACTACATGGTATGCTGAATCGAAAACAAGCACTCTATGCTGCTTATAGGCGCAAGTGCCAAAATTTCATTTTTTGTGATAGTATTTCAATGTATTTGGTATTGTTGGAATCCTTACAGTATTTTGAGCGCTTTTTTTTGACCGTGAATCAGTCGTGTTAATTTGTTGATTTATTTTTACGATCGAGGTCGACCACCAAGGCGGGTCGACCTCAACGCGTTCTTAAATAATTTGTGGTAGATCTCGCACAAGATCGCATGGAGTGGAAAGGTGGGGAGGTCTGTACCCAGCTGTGGGAAGAAAAATACTGAGAAATATAATATTTTGATAACCTACATAACTAACCTATGTGTAGCTATCTTGTGGGTTCGCACGCGCTTTTCCAAAATAATAAGTAGTCCCCTTGATATCGTATAATTTTATTTATTTATTTTATTTTATTCGGAGAACAACAGTTGTACACACTATTTATGTAAACTTACATTTTAACTATTAACTATTAATAAGTCCTCGCATATAGTGAGTAAAAAAACTGCTTGCGGAGGAAAAATGGAGGCACAGCTCTCTCTTTATATATATAATAATATACAATAGTAATTACAATGATTAAGTACCTAAGCTAAGAGTAACCACTAACACTTCACAAAATTTAATTTATAATAATTATTTAATTTAATAACTTAAAATTACGTTCTAAAATTACTACATTACAATAATTTATAAGAAATATACAAGAAAAGAAATGATGAGAAAAAAAAAACATAATATACAAAAAAAGGAACTAATAATATTCACTGAAACAATAGACTTGTGTTAAGATGCTAACCCATCAAACCAGCCAGCGCCTTCTTGCCAAATTTCATTAAGATCTGTTCAGCCGCGTAGACGTGAAAAAGTAACAGACAAACACTTAGTCAGAATTCGTTTGTCTCAATCGACAAGTTATTTCATGGAATATAGAAAATTTTATAAAAATCATAACTCTATAGACGGTAAGTTATAATTTATAATAATCCGAGAAACGATTAGGTGTAATTATTGTCATAGGACGTGATACCATTTAATTGTACCGTCATTAGTCTTGGAGCACAGGGTAAGGACCAAAGGTCTAAGTAACGTGCTAATGCTTATGTGAGAATGTAACTAATATATATATTTGTGGGAGCAGTTATAAGGAAATGATTAGAACAAACCGTCAGATTTATTATTAATCTTGTTTTTATTGTATTTCCTGTGCTTATTTGCTATTATAACTAATATACATTAGATTAATATAAAATTCACTTTGATCAACCTAGATTTTAGACTATTAAATCTGTGCAATTGAAGAAATTAAGGATAATTAATTAGGTACCTACTACAATTATTATTACCTACTATAATTGTTATATTTAATTAAGTACTCAATACTCAATAACCTTTAGGCTTATAAAATAAGTAGGTACTGAGATAGTGTTAAGCTAAGTTACCTCTCAAGTTGCATTGCGCCCTAACAGGGTTCCTTATACGTAGCTTAGGAATTTTTTTGAGATCTCTCACATTGTATCAGGTTGTCAAAATGAAATACTTGAATACTTTTTTAAGAATTTTTTCGAACTATCAAAAAAATATTCATATTAAAATTGAATATGGAAATCATCTAGCTCCTGGGGCTGGGCAGTGAATGCGTTAATCATCATCATCGGCTTTGCTCCGTCTATAGAAACAACTTAGGTAATGCCTATGGTTTAGTTAAATTTACATTTCTTGGTGTGGATGTGCAGCCCTATGCGCGTACGCGCCGAGATACTAGAGCAAGACGGCGTTATCGACGAGCACCACTACGTACACCTGGAAATTTTTCCGAATGCGTTAATAAGAGACTATTTAAAAGTCTCTGTGACCGATTCCCCCACGGAAACCTCGTGCGTGAACAGTGTTGAGGTCTTCGTTAAAAATGCCACCTAATCCCTTAAGTTTTTTTCTTCGTTTTATTTATTTTGTTTGTTTGTTGTTACAGAGAGACATCGCCCCCGTCTCCCCTCGGCGACGAGAAGGGTTCCAAGATAGGCCAGTTACAATTCTCCACACCTTTCGACAGTAATGGCACAGTAAGTTATATTTTAATAAGTATGGGTAAAGTTACGTAATTTATTTATTTATCTATTGAGGTAAACCCATAAATTATTATTATTATTAATTAATCTGTATGATACAATGAAATGAAACATGAAAATGCCGTTAAATCACAAAGTTTGTCTTAGGTTTATCTTTTTTGCAGCTAAGTAAATCAAAAGTAAAAGTAAACATAGCTTATGATATCTTATAATATAACTGATAAGCTTAAATAAATGAATGAATAATGTGTGAATTGTCCAGCATTATTATTTATTTATTAAGCTAAGCAGAGCTTGTGGTATATAAATAGTCATGAATCCATGAAAAAGTTTATTGGTTCTGGTGGGAAGTAAAGTAAACGTGAAAATATTGATTCCAGGAAATATAAAAAATAATAAACACATAGCCTTAATACTAAAACACATGAAAATGGTAATTTTGTACAAAATTTCCAGAATTAATTTCAACAGTGATTTTCGCCGGCTTCCTCAATAGGCTGGGCCTGTTTGAGTGGACTGAGCATTTAGATTAGCTTCGAAATGTTGAGATTGTACACAAACAGTTAAATCAGGTCCGGTTTAAAGTCCAGGTTAGTCACCGGCAGGCTAGTTAATGACGTTCTCAATATTTCAACTAAGAACAAGTTCTCAATAGAATGACGTCAAAAATTAATTATATCAATATAAATATTCCACGCCCTTGTATTACTATTCATCCAAAAAACCCAGTAACTCCTAATTCATCATAAATCTAACAACATAGTTACAAAACCAATGAGTCACAGTTTCAAAGAAAGTTTCATCACAAACGATTAAGCGTATTTCAGAGCTCGATTATGAATCATGGTTTTGTAAAGTGTATCTAACCGCACTTGGACTAGTTATTAAACGCAGAACAGGAAATTGCTAGATATTAAAGTACTCGCTATACTCGGTTATGGAATCTAAGATATTTTTTGTAAACAAAGGGATCATAAAACTAAAGGATTCATCATCATTATCATCAGCCTATAGTAATCTACTGCTGGACATAGGCCACCAATTCAATCCTTCAGTGAAACTCCGAGCATAGCTCTTTCCATAGCTCGCTGAACTTTGAACTGAAGGATTATTGGTGGAAAATATTACAGGACACTGGATCAATGCATAATCGCATAAGCTCGAAACAAATGATTGTTTTTTTTTTTCATAATGAATTCATCTCATCTCACTCGATTTTTAACATTTTTCGTTGCGTGAGTTTTCGCAGCAAGATTATCAATTTATCATTAAAAACAAAAAAAATTGTTTCGTTGTAGTCGCATATAGAACCAAACCTTAGAAAAAAAAATCCAGTCACCCTTTTTTTAATGTTTTTTTTTCTATATTATGACGGAACTAATTATATTTTGAAGAAAAAAATTTCTAACTAAAAATCCTACATATTTCTAAACAAATTCGGAGAGTCCCTCGTTAAGGGATGAAACGTTGGTGTTCTTCCAACACGAATAAGGTTCGTAGTTAACCCGCTTACATCCGTAATAAATTCGGAGAGTTTGTCTTGATAAAAGATCTTATTCACTATGTTTAAATACCTACAAAATGCACGAGCGCGGCGGCTTGGCAGGTGCGCGCTGGCGCTTACGGTCGACGCTGCAAGAATACCTAGGTTTAAAACATCTTGGCATTTTGAACCGAGTATAGTCATCTTCCGCGGTATACATGAGAGCTCGGGCAGAGCGTTCTAAGCTTTGTCCCGCGGCGGAAATCGAACTCGCGTCGTATGCGGACCATTGCCCGCTGCGCCTCTCAGGTCGTCGCATAGATTGTTATTGTTACTAGGCTAGGAGTTGTTACTGAGCTATTGTAATATACTTGTAATTTCCATTTTCCACATGGAATCTTCCATGGCCAATCATTACCTTTACAGCTCGTGTAAGATCCCGCTAAATGAAAGGTCAAACACGTTTTTACACACATCAATGATTATAACATACGTCAGTGATCAGTGGTACTAGGTACAGTCAACAAGAAATATTGCTGAGCATTGCTCATTCTCTAAAACTAGATGTGTGTATGCTTCTGACCTAGTTACAGGTTGGATTTTTTTGATTTAGATTTTGATAGGCATTAGATATTTCTAACATTTTTGAGCCTATTATTTTTACGTTTTTTTAATCAGTCGGTGCTTAATTTTCCAGAATTATTTTCGATTGAGAGAACCAACACACTTGAAAAAAAAATACACTTGATTTTATTGCTGCCTTAATATAAAAAGAGAACCCCCGTAGGTAAGTCTTAGGTACCTAAATACCTACTGTTAGGGAAAATCGAAGCCTATTCTACCTACCTACCATGGGGTCGTTCTTCGAAACATCCTAAAACCAATAACCGGACAATAGGTGATTTAAAAACAATAAATAAATAATCGTTTATCCAACTATGGACTGTTGACATTCCGTTGATCCCATCGCTGACGTCATCTCTACACTAACTACTGCACGTGGCTTAGTGCGCGTTTAATACTGTAATATAAGAAGCCATAATGAGAGAAAAGTTGCATGCGATGACCATTAGGGTGGGCTGTGGGAAGCAAAACGAGGAGACATGAATTGCCCAGCAGTGGGCGAATATAGGTTACCTTAATTGCTGTAGGTTTTCGGGTGCAATCAATCTTTAATTGATGACAAAATATCTGATTATTATAAGTTCATTCCATAGCTTATACAGAAAGCTTTAGGTCCAATTTCATCGTTTGCCGTCAAAACTAAGATCAATAATTTAATTGTTTTGAAAAACAACTAAAAACCGACGTCAAATTTCTTATTGTTTACACAGTTTTTTTAAGTTTTCCGGGACATATCCAAGCCTCGGCCTCAATTCCTTTAGACCTCACAGGACTCTTGGGTACGACACAGAAGCTAGTACAATAATAATAGTTCTAAGTAAATCTTTTGCCTCTGCGACATAAGCATGTCTTTCAAAGTTGGGGTAGGCATGTTCAGCTGTGGACGTATGTATGCTGATGAGTAAAACCAACCACACGGGTCAGGGCGCATTCGCGCAGCAGGTACGTTTTTACAGGACCGTTTTTTACGGATCCTTCGCTACTGGAAACAATCGATTACTGGATCCGGAATACTGTCGGGCATGTGAACTCGCTGTTACAAAAAAAAATCCCAAAATGTTTCGTTTTCGGCGGGACTTGAACCCGCGCCCTACTTGTGGCCTTGGTAGGTCTGACGCGCGCTTTATGGATTTCAAGTTGACTGTACTTCAGCAGATTGCTAGGAGACGGGAATGATTCGCATAAAAATTTGTATGTAATAAAATTAGCTTTGTTACGTGACGCGATGAAACGGGAATCATTCCTCATTTCGTGTAGTGGGTTAGAGCACGCCCGTACTGTAGGTGGGGCGCAGGTTCTAGTCCCGCCGAAATCGACATTTTTCGGGAACTTATTTCAATTCTTAGAGATACCTAGAGTGCGCGTAAGCACTATAATAACAAAAAACCTTCTCTCCTACACCTACATACATCACGGAACAAAACTGATAGGGATAAAACAAAATGCTGTGTGAATACGCCATTAATCCGTCAATGCATACATGACGAACTCCATTCTAGAATAGGGCTCCTAATTGTATTGTATAGAATAATAGTTCTTAGTAAATGTTTTTCCTCCGTGACATAAGGATGTCTTCAAAGGATGTGCCAACACTGATGGATGGCTGCCTCCAAACAAAGGCATGCCTTATCCTTGGACTTATCTAGCACGGAAACCGAATCAGATACAAATAATGTGTGGACACGAGACAAAATTGCCTCAAGGCGTTTATGTTGGCGACACAAAAACTTTACATCACATTAAAGGTTTCAGACATTAAAAGCTAAGGATGGATCGTTGGATGGTTATGTACTTCTTCACGCCGAAACTACTTGATCTCGTATCTGATTCGCTTTCGATTCGTATCTGAACGCCTTTCGGGGAAGGCGAGAAAGAAAGGCAAGAGCCGCACAATTTCACTGATTTCTAAATATTAATTTGTGTTTTGCTGTAAAATACTACCCTTTTGAAATAAAATAAACCATAACCGTCTAAAATATTTATTAGGGAGCACGTAAACGAAATTTCATTGAAATATGTTAAATAACAAGCAAACGAAACTGTTGTTTTCGAAGAAGTATCTCAGTCAAAATTAAGGTCTATGGAGGATACTTTGCATTTTTTTTGTATTGAGTCAAGTTTAGTCAATTGTGTTTCAAATCCCATAACTTACTTACTTTAATCCTAGAGTTTTGATGCTCATCAAAAAATAATAAAACTTTCAAGGTATTTTCGCCGTAAAATTTATTTTCCGTACAGTCAAAACGTGAGTTTCGGTACTCACTCATAACGCAATATAATAACGCATTCGTTCATAGCCGCAATGAAACTAATGCCCGAGTCACATATTCGCAAACTACACCTAAACTAAACCCTTTACGTAACCATGTCCTCTCCGTTACAGATATGGCAGAAGCGGCAACAGGCGGTGTGCGTGCGACACGCGTTCAAACACTACGGCTCCAACAAGCGGCCCAACCACGTGCTCAGCAACCTCAACATGACAGTCGCTAAAGGCACCATGTGAGTATATTACTCTTCTAAGCGAAGGAAACCTGGCGAAAACTGCCAGTATTTTTGTGTCATCTCCCGTATAGTAGCAACCAGTCCCGATTCATTTGCACACTACACACTCAACCAAAAATCAAACCCCGCCGGATGCGGGGTGGTAAATTTTCATACTCTAAATCTCACTTTTACCGGAGAAGCGCCCTCTACGTTCGCCATAGTCTTTTAAAGTTGTGATCTCCTTTCAGATGAAGCTCAACAGCATTCATATTCCATTTTAAAATAAAATACCATAGTTATAATACTGCGACACCTTCAAGTTGCTAAATCAATCATCATTGCTACGCCATTATTAACTTTGCTACGTCGTTCGTAGCGTGTCAGTGTTGCTACAACCATCTTTACAGCGCTACTACGATCTTTGTAGCGTTGCTACGCCATTCGTAGCGCTGCTACGATTTTTTCGACACCCTACAACATTCGTAACATTAATACCTACGCGTTCCGTAGAATTTTTACCTCTCGAAGTGTTGCTATTGCCATCTTTGTAGCTCTGACTCGGTCGCTCTAGTCTTGCTACGGCATTCGTAGCATTTCTATGATCAGAGCTTGGGTCCATGTAATAACATAAAACCTTTAAATATAAGGAATATAGTTTATGCACCTCCATTGTTCGTAATTGTCTTCAACAGAACTCATAGCTCTAATCCTATAAAGAAAAACAATGCAATTTTATTGGCAACGTAACAGATAATCGCAGGCCAAGTAGTTAAGAATAATAAGTAAGTAATAGTAAGCAGATATAGAACCACATTCATGTGTGAGGAGTCAGAGGTATTCTTTTGTCTGGGAGACCTTGGGGGGTACTGACCCCTTCTGTCAAACAGTCACTTTAAAAACTTGAAGTTATTGCTCATAATTAAAAGGAGTATTTATAGATTTAAAAGTACCGAGTTTTAAAGAAGTTAATGAACTATAAAAGTTAAGAATATAAAAAAGATTGTTGTCATTTACTGATGATGTACGGATGCAGATTCTAGCCTAATAGCAAGTCTGTTACTTACTATTCTTCCCTATTAGCTCTTCTTTGTTGTAGCTCTGTTTAGCTCTAAAATATGAGTGATCTACAATCACTCATATTTTAGCCTTACAAAAGCTTGTAAAATCAGGAATCGATGGAGAAATACGTATTGCCTTTATATAAGATATTTATGTCAACGAACATTTGTGAATGAAAATGTAACAAAAACTAATAAAAACAACAGAAAAAATTGAGGTAACAGCGAGGTTTCATTAAAAACTAAAACTATGAATCTGAGCGACAACAACGTAACAACGACCCTGCATGCTGTTTTGTAAAGGCCACTAGACATTATCATCACACGTACTCCAAACGTCACACGTTCAGTACTAATGTCCTCAACTCAAAGAGACATTGTACCCCCTTTAAAGGCCACAAGCCACATCATTAAACGTACACCAAACGTCATCCGTTCTGCAGATACTAGTGTCCTCTGCTCAAAGGGCCATTGTACCCCCTTTTCGGAGTATCCAATGTGCACGTGCATCTCCAAACCCCCCTATTTCCTCATCATAAAGCATTCTTTTGTTCGTTTCAATACCTTAATATCCGGAAGGTATTGACGTCAAGATATCTCAATTAGAATAGTTGTCTTTATAAGGTAAGTGATTACGTTAGCATTGCAAGTAAGTGATTATTGGTTATTATGTAGAGCGGAAGGACTGCTTCCTTCTCCTTTAAGCGTGGATTGGATATATGTGAATTGACGTTAATTGGGTTACGTTAAAACCTTTTTTCTCCTTTATCTTTATTGAAAAAGCTTTGAAAGTAATACATAATAAACTATAGAATACAAGATGAAGAAAATGAAAAAAACTGTTTTAAATATCAGAAATAATTGTGTTATGTACCATCTGGTTTCTTAGTTAATACCGTTTTTCTCCTAAACTATCAATCACAAGATTTTTTTATTGTTATCACCATTTTTAATAATGGAGTACCAAGGGAACCTTTGTCTTATTTTTGCAAATAAATGTCCTAATTAATAGATAATCAGCAAAAAAAGATTTTTGCACTTACGCCGCGCCGCTCTGCTCTGTCCCGCTCCTTTGAACGCGAAATCATATGCCTATCCTTTTTACAAAATGGCGTCATACGCCCCTTTACCAGCTTCACTCCGATCACAAATCCGCCTGTGAGACGTGGTGAAGGTGGCCCTATCCCACTCCTTCAACACCGGACGTGTGGTTGATAGGTATGTCGGGCAGAGTTGGTTGTCTGACTGTTTTCCGAAATCTTAGAGCTGGAGACTCCGGAAGGCATCATTTGTGTATAAGTGTAATTAAAAACAAAAGAAATCTAAATAAATTAAAATATATTTGGTTAATCTTTAATAACGAAGATAATTAGGCGCATCTAATAAGAACTAGTAGGTAATCTTAACTCCTGTTTACAATTGAAGCAGTTGAGCTGAACTGCTCAACTGTTTCAATTCAAAGCTTATGACAGACTAGCGATCCGCCCCGACTTCGCACGGGTATATTTTATCGCCTATCAGGGATAATGTAGACTTCAAATGGTGAAAGAATTTTTCAAATCGGTCCAGTAGTTTCGGAGCCTATTCAATTCAAACAAACAAACAAATCTTTCCTCTTTATAATATTAGTATAGACAAGTATAGATATCAAAAGGGATTTTCAAAAACGTCATTGGTCATGACGTTTTTGAAAATCCCTTTTTTACCGTAAGACTAAAATAGGTGGCCGCGCTAGTGTGCGTCGGGGTACCATGGGGCCTTAAACCATTTTACGAATCTCTCCGTGCAAATAGCACCGCATATGGACTCTCTTTAATCTAAGGATTCTAGGATTCTAGGCGATTCTACGACGTTACCATTTTCATAGTGAAGCGACTGGTTAGCAGAATTGGGCCCCAGAATGCGATCGGACCATTTCGAACTGTCACGAGCAGGGTCGGACATTTACTTTTACAAGGTTTCATCCGTATATGACAAAGTGTAAACTGTAGCAGAAATGTAAATAACTATTTACTTCGACAGGGTTCCGTCCATTTCTGATCGCGTGCGAAATATATGCGAAGATTCTCGATAATCACACTTTACCTTCAACAGCAAACTATATCACCGTGATTGGTGAATGTAGTGCAGTTGCGAAACAGACCTTACCCCCCGACAATAAAGCGTACACCAGCTTGCGCAGAGAATGTGTAGAGTAGTGACGAAACAGAACGTCCGCGCTTCGCAAGAGTTTGCCGAAGCGTTGCGTTCTCGATTTTAGTGAACCAGATACGTTCATTACTCTACATGCGAATTAAAAAGTAAGTTTTGTGGGCTTGTATCTGTCGTGTTCGAATCGTTGTAACATGCAGCCCGATAGTTGAATGGCATCCAGCATTTAACTTCTTTGTTAATGGCGCCACTTGCATCATAGTCATAAACTTCAAAGATAATATGCGGCATTTTATGGTTAATTACCTAGGCTGAGTGATGAACGAATGCTGAAAGCAACGTTCACCAAGATGGCTGAATTTCGGTACGCCATTTTATTAGTTGTAACGAAATAGGGTTAGCGGACAAGCAAAATCTAAACTAATATCATAGACTAACAAAACATAGTCTATACTTATATTATAAGTTCGAACATAACTCTGTCTTTATGTCTGTTACCTTTTCACGACTAAACGGATTTTAATAAAATTAGGAAGTGAGGTAAATGGTATCCCAGTAACGAACGCTACTTGAAAAGCGTGTTCAAAGTCGGGGGGAGCAGCTAGTATAATAATTAATCAACTGTTCTGTTCATATAATACCCAACCTTGTATGCGATAAATTTTATAAAAACTTAACTAAAATACTGCCTAGCCATTCAACAAACGGGCTGTTCCAACAGTCAGGCGGCGACATACCCATTTCCTTATTTACCGCGTGGAATTAAATTAATAACTGGTTGTAACAAACATACAAACTTGTCGAACTACTGTATGTTTACTGATCTGGTTATCGAGAACAAGGAAGGGTCAAAGTAGGAAACAGGGTGTAGAAAATGGGTAAAGGAGTACCTATGTTAATATGAATTTGGGTCGTAATGTGAATCAGAATAATCATTATTTCCTTATGACTATAAAGGACACTTAAAAAGTTAAGTGCCTAGCTATTCGAAACATTATTGCTTGGTTGGCTCGTTTTATGTAGTGTTTAAATTTACGAATAGGAAGCTCAGTTGCTTCAGATGAAAGCTTGTTATAGAAGCGTACGCAATTTCCCATAAATGATTTGCCTACCTTTCGTAATCTATATGATGGAATGTGTAGCTTGTTCTTGTTTCTTGTATTTCTGTTGTGAACATCACATTTTTTCAAAAAGCTATTTCTATTTTTGTGCGTATACATGAGATTTTCATAGATGTATTGCGAGATTTTCATAGATGAGTCGAGTAACAATGCCGTTTGAAATAAAGTGTAAAACCAATTTATTACCTAATGTTTCCTTTTTTTTCATTGGTTAGCAGAATTCGGCCCCAGGACTTTTATATTCGGCGACTCATTTAACGCAACTGACAACTCAAAATTACGCTTGTTTGTCCTCAGTCTCACAAGATTCATGTCAGACATCTGACTAGATATAAAAAGGTCCTTAAAAATCTAAATTGACTGAATATTTGTCTAGAATACATGTAAATTTTCAGTTTCTTTCACTATTTCAGAAAAATCGAGATATTTATTAGTGTAATTTTTCCAACAGATACGGCCTGCTAGGAGCCTCAGGGTGCGGGAAGACCACCCTCCTCTCCTGCATAGTGGGGCGGCGGAAACTGAACAGCGGAGAGATATGGGTTCTCGGCGGGAAACCTGGCACCAAAGGTAAATTATTTATCCCCTTTTTTACTAAAACCATATAGAGCGGGATAATGGCCATGATTTGTGTTGTTTTGGATATTTTCACGGCACATGCATCTGTTCCGAAATACATATAACACAAATCACATGAAACAATAAAAACAAAAACATGGTAGAAATAAAACTTATTTTGTCTCCATTTATTTGGCGTTAATAGTGATTTAAGTGCTAACACTTTCATTGCCCACGACGCACGTGTCCATCAACTATTAATTCACTGCCTCCGGAGTGAATGCATTAATAGTTCCTGAAGTTTACCACTTTTGTTATATTGAACCAACTTCTTCCCGTGTCTTCGGTCATTTAGTTCGGTCGTGTGGGTATGTACTTGGATAAAATGGAACTAAGGAATTTATCACCGCAGGTTATTGATTTTTTTATCGGATCATTTGTTACGAATTCAACTCCTTACAGACGAACTTGATAAGTTTACCTGTTTTCCACTAACTTGGAGAAAATACAGACTATAGAACTCATAACTGAAATAATTGATAGAATGTGGTCGGACCAGAAGGATAGAAACATTGCCTTATTTGTGTCAGTAGTTCAGGACATTATGTACTCATGCATTACAAACAAACTTGCAAATTAATTCATTGTGTAAATTCAACAGTCCGTAGGCAAAAAAAAAATCCTTGTAAGTTAAATGCACCGGACATAATACCTTTCGTTCAAAGGGTATATTCACGCACTTGACCATTTAAAAAGTCTCACACGATCATATTAGAAAGAACCTTGTGAATGTTTTTTTTCGCTTTTGTCGCTATGTCATACAATTCGCGGGTTGTCAAAAACGGAACGGAAACTGTCCAAATAAACGTCCGTCCACTTTCGTTTCAGTTCAAAATGGTATTCCTCGCATTATATTGTATTATTTTTACCAATAACACATAGTACACAAAAAGATATTGATTTATCATCACAGAAAATAAATAATCACTTAAATCTAAATACAAAAAGTTAAAATAAATAAGATGTCAAAACAAAAATATATTGATTTATCATCACCATCATCACAGAACATATTTATTTTCTGTGATGATAAATCAATTTGTGTATTTAGATTTAAGTGATTATTTAATTCTATATTAATTTTTACTTGATAGTTCAAATACATTTGTATCATATTCAGATACAAATGTATTTGTTTGAGAATAAACTGAACTGAACGTCCATTCTGATCGCACGTGGTCTATACAACTTACTATACCAAACTATTGCGTTACTATACTCTATTGTTTAATTTCTCCTTTCCCCGTGCTATGCTAAGTGTTAACAAATCGTGAAAAATTAAACAAGGGCCTATTTCACACAAACTGTAAGCAATGCAGACCGAACTGAATAATAATAAATAACGGCGCTCATTTCACACAAATGTAGCGCAGCAGTAAGCACTTTGTTATGGGAACCCTACTACGACTGGTATGCCTATAAGTTTTTTGTAAATAAACCTGCTTTACACTATAACTGATACCCCCTTTCGGCTTAGTACACATGTTACGTGACACCGTGTATTACACGACGAATTGAATATGATAATTTACTCTGTACGAGAAAAAATCTTAAAATATAGTCGGAATTAGGTAATAAAATAAATTAATTATAACAATGGTATCGCCTCAATGACACATTTTGTTATGTTACTTTTGCATGTTATTTTTTTTACAGATTATTTTCTCTCAGAAAGGTAACTTAACCATGGTAGGTGCTTAGACCTATGTAGTGTAAAAGCATTCAATGGGAGACTAATAACAATTTTAGGTACTTAGAGATACGCTTGTCTACCTGTGTTGTGGGAGACTGGTGCCTGTTATAAGTTTATGAAAAACTGTAACATAGGTCACCAGTGTACCTACCTATTCATTCCGTGGGAGGCACACACTACTCGGTACTCATAATAAATAAGTAGCAGAATGAGTTACAAAGTAAGTTTAAAATAGTACTAGCCTAATGAATAGAATATACTTTATTGCACAAAAGTTGTACATAGGCGAGCATAATGCTAGATAGCATTCTCTACCTGTTAACCTTAGTGTGGACAACAATTAAGTAGGTTTATTTAGACAATTACGAAGATACAATGATGAAAGAAACTACAGATGGAGGGACGCATGTCAGAAGTGTCAAGGTGTAGCATTCTTTCAATCTCTCCGTGCAATAAGTAGTGCAGGCACTATCTGTGTGTCTGTGTGTCTGTCTCTGTGCTATGTTGCATGAATAAATGAGTATGAAGAGTATTATCTCGTCTAGAGTTTCTTTCATCTATGGACGATTCTGCGACGATAGCCAGCCATTATTTATTTGTTTTATTTGCGTACAGGTTCAGGCGTCCCCGGCAAACGCGTCGGCTACATGCCGCAGGAGATAGCTCTGTACGGGGAGTTCACGATCAAAGAGACCATGATGTACTTCGGCTGGATCTTCGGCATGGAGACCCGCGAGATCGCCGAGCGACTGCGCTTCTTACTGGACTTCTTGGACTTGCCCAGCGAGAATCGCATGGTTAAGAATCTCAGGTCAGTCCCCTAAACTAAAAAGATTTTTATTTTGTCAGAACAGAGACTAATAAGAAACATAAATAACCCCTAATTTAACAGAAGAACTGACAAAATCGGTTTCCACTCAGCATGTACCATGGTCAAGTAGATCGTACCATAGCGCTGGTCTTCCGTGGAGGCCGTGTGGTGAGTCAGGTCGCCACACAAACTTACAACACAAATAATCTATCTGTTAATGTAAATAACAAAAACTTAAACTAGGAAAACGATTTTGTTAATATCATTCATTATAATAACTTAACATTTAAAAGTTGTGAATTATTTAAGATGTAAATATGTAGAGATATTAATTATTTTTGTACCTACATTTCAAAGTAAAATAAACCTAACCAAACTACATTTAAATTATTTAATACATATTATCAACACTGAACTGTGGGACGCAAAAAATGGCTTATTTGAACTGAATGTAAAGTGTAGTGTAGTAAACTTTGTTTCCATAAAAGTAACCGAATATTCAAACACTTAGACCAGCATAATGCCGTATCAAACCCGTAGTGGGTCTAGGCCTCCGACACAAAAGATCACCACCAGTTGCTGTCCTGTGCCGACTCACTCAATGCAGCCGGTAGCCCTATCATTGTTCTTTGTATATTATGGTGTATCTTTCGTTGGTGGTCCGATAAATAAATAAATTATTTAGCTTGTTTTTTCCAAATCCCTGAGGACAGATTTACTTAAAGTTCATGCGCCAGGATAGTAAGTGAGTCTAAGGTACGTATCATGAAAACTTGCTCAATCATCGATCTAAGCCTGAGTGACGTTTATGACATAGAAAATCCTTACTCAAGTATAGATAGATGACTGAACAAGCTTTCATAATACGGGCCATAGTGTCTTTTGACTGCGGGAGAAAGGAGTTTCTATGCCCCTTCGATGTTCCATGGTCCAGTATTCATCTTCGCCATCATGTATCATCTCGATGGGTATTTATACCCCGTAGTTGATGAAGTCTGATGGAGAAGATGAACACTGGCTGGATCATGAAGAAGAGGCATAAGAACTCCTTTGTCCTCTGTCTCCAAACTCTAGTCACATCACGCCCTACGGTCTTGTGCTAGTCAAAAACCAAATGACAACGGAAAACTGAACATGGTCCGACACACTCACGGCATTGTAAAGATTAGATTTTAGATCGTGACAAGCTGTTTTAGATTGAATTTATCTATGGGTCAAAAACGTAAACTCATCCAAATTAGCACGTACTTACAACATACAATTATGTAAGTGAAACCGAAAGTTATCATCCACAAATGGATCCACTTAAAACATTTCACTCTTGATTTGGATATTGTTAGGAAGAGAGAAAGTGATTCATGTCTCCTGATGCAAAAATCAAGCAAAATGTGTATTTTTAAACACTTATGGTAACGAACGTAAATGTTCAGCTTAAAAAAATACTATAGAAAATACCTGAAGAAGTCAAATAATCGAATAGAATTTATGAAAATAAAGGTTTTCGCATAAAAAGAACTGTTTTAATTGGCATGCTCTAAATAATAGCGTCAACAGCACATTATTTTTTTACGAATTACTTAGCCAGACTAATGTTTTATTTGAGTAATCGTTTAGTTTTTCTATTTAATACGTATATTTTGAATAATTAATAGATAATAAGCAAAAGCTTGATTTTTGCAGTGACGTTGCTCTGCTCTGTCCCGCTCCTATGAATGCGAAATCCTATGCCTATCCTTTTCACAAAATGGCGTCATGGATCGCGCCATTAGGAAGCCTGCGGACGCCGCCGCTCGCAATTTCATTTCGAGACGCGTGCAAAAATCGGCCTGAATATCGCTATCTCTGTTAAGCTGATTCGGGCATATACCTACGTAGCTGTTCAAAATTTGGTATAAATTTGGTTGTGTTCCATAATACCAAAAATCCATCCAGGGACCTAGATAAATACTATTAAAATACAATAAATAACATTATATGGGGGCAATATGGGGCAATATGCTCGAATTAGGTACAAATAATTTTGGTATTAGGTACGTTTGTATGGACAATTCATCCTCCGCTAGCCCCGTAAGCTGTAGTAGACTACCGTAGCTACAGTCCGACCAGTGGCAAAAAAACTAACGACTAGTCATTATATTTCTGTGATGTTTTGAAGTGACCACTGTCCATACCTACCTACCTTTTTTAGCATTAACATTTTAAGCAAAACCCACTGGTTCTGCTAAAAACGCAAATGCTTGCTCTTGCCACTTCAATCTGACACTCTCTGTCAGAAATCCAATAACAAGATCTTTGTAAATCTCCCATCGTCCCGCCTTGTCAAGTCTTTAAATCCTAAAGTCTTTAAAGCTATAAATGATGTGAAATACTTAGTTATGACGAGACCTTGCTGTTTGTACTTAGTATAAGTATCGATAACCCATTTGATAATTCTCCTCTGTGTTTCTATTTTTTTATGTTTTGACTGTGTGCCAAATACATAAATATAAATCTACAACCATTACTCAAACTCTACTTCAAAAGTGCTAACGTGATGTTAATTTCAGCGGCGGTCAACAGCGTCGAGTATCCTTCGCAGTGGCCCTCATGCACGACCCAGAGCTTCTGATCCTGGATGAACCAACAGTGGGCGTGGACCCCTTGCTGCGCCAGTCCATCTGGACGCACCTGGTCCGCATCACGTCTTCCGGAGACAAGACCGTCATCATCACGACTCATTACATCGAGGAGGCGCGGCAGGCACATTGTGTAAGTACTGAGACAGCTAGCCGTGGCGGTCACGGCCTAAAGGCCTGAGCATATTTATCCAACACCGCTACCGCACAGCAAAAAAATGTGCATTCTGATATGGACTTAATTAGTCTGATCTGTTCTATTCTGTCTGTACGTCATCACTTTCGCTATATAAAATATCGAAGCTCTTCAATCTGATAGATTCACACAGGATAGATTGACATCTTAAAAACCAAACAGTCATGGAAATATTGCATTGCATCTTTCATTCAATCAAAGAAAATAAAAGCCTGGACGGAGCATACATATAGATATTGGGAAACACAATTGATACAAAATTAAATAAGTACCTAGTACCTACCATACGTCGCACTTAAATCTACCACAACCTAGCAATTTTACCAAAAAAACTAAAATGCGACACCGAGGGAATTCCCATACCTACACAAATAGATTTTTATAGTCATTGTCGAGATTAATTTAGCGATATTATTGTTTTTATAATCTGACGTAGGCGTTGAGACTCGCACTTATAAAATCATGCAAATACCTTTGTAATTAACTGGTCAATGCGCGAGACTCAAGGATTTTCCGTAGGCTGGCAAATATGTGCGATAACAGCTAAGACTACGTAGGTAAAATAAAAATAAAATAATTAAAACTAGTAGTTTTAACAGTTTAGCTGAGTGCAGACTGTTGCAAATAATCTACTTATAGCTAATAATATAATAGAATCTCTGTCGCACAGACTACAATTATTGTCGTATACCTAGTCGAATCTCGCGGTTGTCAGTCTCACTTTCGCGTTACCTACTTTTTATGGGTTAGGGTACAACTCATCCGAGAAAAACTCATCCGCGGATGAGTTGTCCACTTCACTTTTTGTTATGGGTACAACTCATCCGAATCAACATTCGCTCGGTTTTTGATTCGGATGAGTTGTACCCAAATCCATAAGTGAAGTAGACAACTCATCCGCGACATGTTTTTCAAGGGTTCCGCATTATCCACGGTTAGTACCTACCTTCTAATGGTACCACTTTGTTGTTTCTCGACCTCATACCGTCAGACTCTGATTTGAAGCAACCTTGTCCCATTTCCTGGGATCCATACGACTAATATGACCTGCTTTGCTTCGTCCCTTCTAAGTTTATCTACATGTGATACCGGTTCCAGAGCGTTACGTTTAAGAAACAAATCCTATGGTTTTCTTTACGCTTATAACTATTGCACTACACTAAATACGGGTACGCTTTCATAATACGGACCCGAAACTGCCACAAATTAAACTGTAAAGATTCTCTTTAGGTTAATTTCTGTGAAATTAAGCTAATAATATTCTATTTGTGTTGTTACAGATTGGTCTGATGCGTAGCGGGAGACTTTTGGCGGAGGAATCTCCTCAAGCACTTCTCACCATGTACAGTTGTATCTCGCTAGAAGATGTCTTCCTCAAGCTATCAAGAAGACAAGGTAACTATCTTACTAAATAGCTAGACATTTTCAGACAATGCATCTCCTGTAAACTTCTGCTCTCCTGGTACTTTCAACGCGAAAACGATTCAGAGAATCATCGAAAGGACTTTCAGGGAATATACCTATCTCCTTAGTCGATGGGTGGAGGCGGATCAAGACCGCTATTTGTAGCGTTGTATGGCGGCCCTATGTCCAACAGTGGATGAGTATTGGCTGATATTATGATTATATCCTTTGAACTTCTGATCTCCCTGGTACTTCCGCTAGAGATTTCTTCCTCAAACTCTCACGAAGACTAGATTCATTTTCATTCTATGTGTTACATTGATATCTCATGGGATTTAATGGTTAATTTACCCTGTTGGGCCGGTTAGCGTTTGCAGGCCCTGCCTACAAAGCCCAACTCCTTGCATTAGCGGAATACGACGGAGTAGACCTGCGGAGAAGTCTCATTCAACTTCTCCGTCTACTACCGATACTCTTCAGACCCATCTTTGTTTTATATTTTCTTTGGACGTA
This sequence comes from Eupithecia exiguata, assembly GCA_947086465.1. NCBI lineage: Eukaryota > Metazoa > Arthropoda > Insecta > Lepidoptera > Geometridae > Eupithecia > Eupithecia exiguata. The sequence continues at coordinate 632,061 of OX352248.1, read as the reverse complement.
TAGTTTGCCGTCCATCCTCCTTTCTTGCCAGAAGTAACCTCGAACGTAGGCCAATGCCCGTGGCTTCTTGCAGAATTTTGTTCTATAGTTAGGTATCTACTTAAAATTAAGGTACAAGGTAGCGACGTAGTAACTTTTTGCGTATCTAGCGGGCTTGAGCTAAGCTCACTACGTCACAGCGGTCATTAAGATGGTTATTTTAGGTTGTTTTCTGATAGCATCTAAACACGTCGATAATGGTTACATACAACCATAATCATTTCGTTCGATACAGCACCGAAATAGCCGCAAAACAACTTTTTGTGTTCATCTCAACTTCCTTATTTTTTTGTTTATTCATAATCTTTTATTCATTGTGTTTCATAATGAAACGTGAGTGTTTTTAGGGTTCCGTATTGTTAAAAACTCTGTTCTTGATGCTAATATTATAACAGGTCACTCCGGACAAACCTAACAGATATATAAAATAGATATTTATATAAATAAGCTTTATTTATTTTATTTATCTAAATGCGCCCAACACAATGTACCATACCGATTTACGTCCACGCGATCGATATACTATAAAAAAATCTGATTCAATTGCAACCTTTCCATCAGATAAAAGCCCACCACGGATCAAAAATCGCACCAAAAGAAATTCTTAGAATTTTAGCACGTGATATTACTTGGATTTTGTCAAAGACGTAACATTGACATGTGACATGACGTGACATAACAAACGTCCAACATGCTCCTGCAAGGGCACGCCAGTAGAAATGCTATAGGTAGGTATATACAGTTATTCATAGGCTTAATTTACGTACAGTGGCGGATCATCCCCAAGGCAAAGTAGGCATGTGCCTAGGGGCGCGAGGTTCCAGGGGGCGCGCGCGCGGAAAATTTTACACCAGTAAATAATTAAATATGTAAGGTAATACCTAAGTATAAAATTTATTATATGAGTAATATAATTAATTTTATACATAAAATTTATTATATGAGTAATATAATTAATTTTATACTTATCCGCCTCCTTACAAAATACAAATGATTATTTAATTATGTCGAAACTTTTTATTTTTGTTCTATGTGTAGAAAAATAATAAAAAAGAAGGGACTCAGCAAAAATCTGATAATTAGTATGATGATATTGGTTGACGAGCGCCAAAGGCGGCTTTAGCGGCGCACACGGGCGCAGGACCATAGGGGGCGCCATGCAATGCACGCCGGTGGCAGCCCCAGGCCTGCTAACCCACACCATGAACCCTTGTTATGCCCGAGGCGACGCCACCCCCGGCGGCACGGCGGCTATAGTGAGGTATCTGTTTTAATATGTTTCAAAAGACAGCAACAATCATGGGCATTAAGCTGTATTACCATCAAAGGTGGCTTTTGTGGGTGCGCGGCGCACATCCGCTATTAGGATCCAGCGCTCGGTTTTCGTTAAAAAATTTGGTTTGAAATGACGCTTTAATCATTATGCATTAGGCTGGTTTTAAAATCATATCGTCAAAGATTCGCGAAATTTTGAAAGGCACGTGTTTTAATGCCGCATCTTATGTTTTACTGTTTATCTGCGCCGATCCTAGGGTAAAGCGAGCGGTGCCCAAGCACCCATAACGCGAATTCCTTGTTCAAATAATTTATTTAGAGCGAAAAGTAATAGTTTGATGCGCCCATGTGGTGACTTCTGAGAGAGGAGTGAACTGCGCAGCTGAGCGTGGTAGGTACGTGCGTGCGTGCGTACAACACCGATCACTACAAACAAAAAAATTTACGGCTCGCTCCGCTCGCCGTTGTTCTCTATCTGTTGTGGTCTGGATGTTTATGACTTCGTAAAATTTTCTGTTAAACCACTGGATTGTCTCGAACTCGAGTTTTTTGCTAGTTCGCTCCGTTGTTGCCGTAATTTCTATTGTTTTTGCTTCCATATTTTCTAAAGAATTCGGTGATAATTTTATTACCGATAGCCACAAAAGTTTTGCGTTTCAACGTTCGCATACCTATCTTATTTCATCTTGAAAAATCACAAAAAAATGCGGCTCGCTCCGCTCGCCGTTATCTTTCTTTCTGACCCCGCCAAACCCAACGATCTTGGCTCTAACTTTGCCATTTGACAACCTCCTTAATCATGCTAAACAAAAGCATGAAAATAATTGCGATCTAGTTTTTTACCTGTTTTATATACTTTTTTCTCAACCACTGAGGAACTTTATCGTTGAGAATAATGCAATCTCAAAAGTAGGTAGTCCATTGGTTTAGTGTCAATAATCCGAAACAAAAACAAAATGTAGGTATTAGATTTATTTTACCTAATGTAAAACAAGTTAAGGCTGATATAAACGTAAAAGGAGAAACGTTAGAAATTGTAGAAAGTACCGTATTTTTAGGAATCACCTTAGATAATGAACTTCAATGGTTCTACAGCGTATGCAGTAAAAAAAGATCCGTCATCTTACAGACGTGGTTACATCTAGACTTGTTTAATTCAGCTACTTCCACAGTATTATGTCGTGGTATACTGCTGTGGTGATACGGTGTAATATCTGCAGCGTTCCTGCTGCAGATATTGTGTATTTGTGCTGCAGAAGAGGGCTGTTCGTGCAATCTATAATATGGGTCCCAGAGAATCCCTGCGTGATAAATTCAAAGAAAAAAACATAGGTAGTGACAGTACCATGTCAATATTTTTATGAAACCTTGTTATACACTCATAAGAATATCAATCGGTTCCCCAAAAATAGCGATATAAATACTAGAAATAAGGATAAACTCGCTGTGCCCACAACAAGGTTACACAAGATTAATGTACATACCTATCTTTTAAAGGGCATTGTATTGTATACACTTCTACAACAAAACTCCAAGTGAGTTGCAAAAATTGACAATATATAAATTCAAACAAGTTGTTACACAGATCCTTTGTAAAAAGGCCTACTATAAAATATCAGATTATCTAGTAGAGGATAAAAAGTTTGGGACGAGTTTTGCTCCAACTCGAAAACTAACATTCTAACAAGGTAAAGGTTTCTTGTACGCTTCTTTACTTTACCTTAAAAAGATTGAAGCGGACAAAAAATCAAAGTGATCACCTTATTTCCTAGTTTTACTTATGTAATCTGAGTTTTGTGACATGTCCAAGAGTTGTTATGTTACTAAAACCACCCGGTTTTAGTAACATAGGTAACAACTCTTGGCAAAACTCAGTATTGGGGGTCCAATACTGAGTTTTGCCGCGGCTCGTTCACAGAGGGGCGCATAAGAGAGGCTTGCCTAGGGCGCTGTCGACAGTTAATCCGCCTCTGTTTACGTATGAAATAAATTATGTTAAATTTGGAACTATTCACTTCTAAAAACTTAATCTTGAAGAAACAAGATTATACTTAGTAAGAACAAGGAACAACATTTTATAAAACATATTTTTTCAAAATCTTCTTCGTGGCTATAAAAAAAGACTAGCAGAAAACGCTTAAATTTGCTTTTAAATCGGTACAAATTATCATTTTCTTGAATGGTTTTAGAAAGATTGTTGTAGATTATCTATCACGCACATGGCATGTGGGCCTGAGTGAAACATGTGAGGTCTAGAGAAGGGAATTGATAGTTTATTAGGTATGTGGTCTTAGGTTTTTTTGGGCGAGAATGGGTGTCGAATAACTGGTTATTCTTTTTTTTTACAAATAAACATGTTTGTAATATGTATATAAATAAAGTTGAGATCTTTCCCTCTTTAAAATATGCTCTGCAACTAAAAATTGTAATATCATTCTTATACATCTATTTTGTAAAATAAAAACTTTATTATTGTCAGTGCCATATCCCTATAGAACTATGCCGTACTGCAGCCAGGCATGGGCGTAGGCGTAATCCGCGCATGTTCTTTGCGGCAGTAGAAAATTTTTTTAGTTTATGAAGGGCATAAGTAGATCTGGATAGTTTGGCGCTTACCTGTTTTATGTGTTCTTTCCAGTTTATACTAGAATCTATTTCAATGCCTAGAAGAGGGTATGAGTTCCCACACATGGTATAGAGGTGAGGTGAGGGTGTGAGTGACACATGATATAGAGGTATCGTTGAACAACTAGGATGTACATAAATGTGTATTTTGTTAATGGTGGAACTGCATTAGTTTAGTTTTTGTGAAGTTGAGTAAAAGGTTATGATTGAAGAGCCAGTAAGTTACTATTTCATTTAAAGTTGTATTACGGTAGTTGTTTTAGTTTATGTCCTTTTTACAAGAAAATATTACAGATACCAATATCGTCCGCAAGTAGTACATATTATCTATATTTTTTGGTAGATCGTTAATTTAACCTCCTGTCTTATTAGTCCGTCCGTCAGTCAGCGGACTGTATTTTATCAGTATTCAGGAAATTGAAGTCAGTTTATAGTTTTTTTAAAGATGCCAAATTATTTGTATTTAGTAGAAGTCTTAAAACAACTCTGAGTAATTCCTCAAATTCAGTTATTATGCATAATTTATATTGTTTGTTACCGTTTTATAGTGAGCGTAGGTTGTAAATTAAACCGTACGTAGGTACTTAAGTAAAGATGAAGAACGGTAGCGCCAACCTTGCAAGTTTCGCAAGTAAAGACGCCTTGGAATGGCTGGCATTATCATAGAATGGATCTGTTTCAGGATTCCGTAGGGCAATATTTTTTTTTAAGTTGTGACATCCTAAAATACTGATTGTACTTACAATCAAAGTATGAACGATTGCCTAATGAAATCAATGAAAATGTGTACGTATGAGGTGTGCAGAAGTTTTAAAATTGAACAAAGTACTTACATAATTATGTTTTGTAATTCTGTCATCGGGCCCTAATAAAATAAAATAAAGTATTAAAAGTATATCGTTACACTAACCAAACTCGATGTGGAATGTTTGCAAAACAAACTACGACATAATAAACTAAAACTCCGTACCAAAACGCGCGTTTTCAAAACCTTCCTACCGAGGTTTTGATCTGCAGGTCGTACTAATATTTGCCCCAACACACAATGTTCGTAACTTGTTCTTGTTTCGCGTGAGTCACACAGGTGACCTAATTAATTTATTCTTATAATTGCAATCCGATAAATGCACTCAAAACAATGCAATGGTTAGCTTACAACCGACCCATGCTATTTGAAAACTATAAACACTTGAGTTTTCAAATATTACCTTCTTAACTAGGTAATTAATGAACCAGACTCTGTCTCGGCTTTTACACTATTTTGTGGAAAATGAGGCAAAGCAAAGCAAGGGCCGATAAAATGTAAAAAAAATTACAATATACATCTACTTCGCTACAAAAAAAGGAATACTATATGAATGATAGTATTTATTTGCTTAAATATAGGTTAACAATGGTGGTTTTAAAATAGAGTATCACTATATTTGACTTGTTAGTCGTGCAAATGTAATTTATAGTATAATTTAAATACATTGTAGTTAGAGTAGATCTATCCTAGTTATAAAAGTTATAAATCATAGACCTAGCAAAATTTACAAAATCGGTCCCCACTAACATGTGCTATGGTAGAGCGGTAGATACATAGAAGATAGAAAATACTTTTATTGCACACTCTAAACTAAAAACAATTTACAAATGAAACAACCGAAAACCTTTTGTATTTTATGTACCTATAGTGTGTGGAATAATCAGTGTGATTTTATAAAATAAATTTTATTGTTGTCGGTCCAGGTCAAGCCAACCAAGTGGTGGAGCTAAACGTGTCGAGCGGCGGAGCCCTAGGGCTCAACAAGATGAGCAAGCGTGAGGAGGCGCCCTATGCCGCGGAGGACGCACAGGTCGTGGGGCTCAACTTCCACCAGAGCAAGGAAGTGCTCATTGTGGATAATAACGGGCTGGAGTCTAATGGAGATGTAAGTACTTACACTCTAGTAACGGGTATTCTAGAGTAAGGAGGGGTCATACCTACTTGTTAATACGGGGTGGAGTCGACAAATATGTGAGACACAGACACAACAAGTCATGGCAAAGTCACTTGAAGTAAAAAGAGGATGTATAATACGCGAAACGAGGTTCTGTCTGTCCGGCACCTAGGCAGATTTTACGGATTTCAGCTTTTCAGATTAAAGATTGTGAATTGTGATAATAGAGTTGCCTTCTACCTAACTTCAGACGTCGTGTTTTGTTATAAACCACTTCACACGTGGTAAACAGCTCTATTCGCGTAAAGACCGTTATTATAGGCAATCGAAGAGTCATCCTGGTTAACTAGTTTGACAGTGTTGAATTTGTATTGTTTCTTATAAATTTTGGCTAAGTTGACATCGTTTTTTTACTCTTTCTACTCAATACTTTCCAGATCCCCGGTAAGGTGGCGGGTACGGTGGCCGGCATGACGCAGGACTGCGGAGAGGAGTGCGGGGGAGGGTGTTTGAACGTAAGTTGCATATTATTACAATCTATTACTTCTTTGACTCTTCTCAGTCTTTCGCTTAGTACCTAATAGTTCTGCGGCATTGCGTCATACCAGACGCAGAACTATTCAAGAACTTGAATTGGAATACCTGATGCAAAAAATGGGTGTTGGACTTAGCTCTAATTGCTGGTGATTTTTTAATTAACTCATGAATACAACGATTCCAGTGGACAACCCGAGGCAAGATCCGTGCTCTGATCCAGAAGAACTTCCTCCGGATGTGGCGCAACATCGGCGTGATGCTGTTTATCTTCGTACTTCCGGTCATGCAGGTCATTCTGTTCTGTCTCGCCATCGGACGCGACCCCAGTGGACTCAAACTGGTGAGTAAACACAATTCGTGTAAACTTAACCTACCGACTAGGTACTTTATTATTTCATTATGGAATATACATCGCCATTTCTAAAGAGAAATGATTATACTCTTTATTAGCGAAGGCCCATATCTACTAATTATAGGGTCGTAGCTTATAATTGTATCCCTCCAAAGTATCGGAGAGATTCAATCATCATCTTGGGGCACATCGTCACTTACCATCAGGTGAGATTGTGGTCAAAAGAAGATCAATTGACAAAAAAAACTAGGAACGCAAACTAGGGCCAACGCAATTGCAGGCAGATATTTGTCCAATCGCTAAGCCAGCTGAAGATTAAAGTCTCATGCGTTTTCCCCAGGCTGTAGTAAACGACGACGTGAACGTAATGAACGGCGACTGCCCCTTCAATTCCTCGTGCAGCATGAAGAACCTGTCCTGCCGCTATCTCCACCAACTACAGAAACACACGGTCAAAGAGTTCTACGCGGATCTAGACGGGGCGTTGGATGCGGTGCGGCAAGGCAAGGCCTGGGGCGCCTTGTACTTCAACGAGAATTATACGGACTCACTCGTCGCCAGGCTCGCTCTAGGTAACTAATTATAATATTAATCATCATCATTTATTAAAGGTTTAGACACTGGATCTATATAGATTAGAGTGGGTGTGGCACAAGGAGAACGTATCTTCTTCGGTTCTCTTCAACCTATTCATGAAAAGACCCAGCAATACCAATACTAATAAACACCACTACCTGGGTATTGGAGGTTCATGTCACGACTGGTGATAGGTACCTACTTTGTGTCTCCTTTGTTATTGTGTATCCTCTGCTGGTAGTTATAAATAAATAACACCGAGTAACGTGATAAATGTGTTTGTTACAGCGGATACGGCTGACAACGAGACCATATCGTCCTCAGAAGTGCAAGCATGGCTCGACATGTCCAACCAACAGATAGGGCTTATGTTGAACCGGGATATACAGTTCGCGTACAGGGACTTTGCTAAGGTTAGTGGCCTTTATGACATAACAACGAATCGTAGACATAAGCATGGCTAAAGGTTGGCGCTCTCACATCCAACACCGCTGCCGCATAACACAAAAATTTGCATTCAAATAAGGACTTGAAATTGTAACATTTAGACGCATTTTACGTTGGCGGCATAAGCCTTAAAACTAAGCCACAATTAAATAAGCCATTTTTACACTGTAAAATGTATGTCTCTAAACGTTATGAATTTAAGCCTATATTTCCAGATCTGCGACAACCTATAAGTGGCAATTATCTTGTGGATACCCCCACCACAATAGCAAATTAAAAGTGGAGTATCCGCACAGACAGTAGGCTACTTGAGTCTTTGATAAAAATGCTAACGTATAGAATGAACTCTTCGAACGATAACAACTAAAATCTGTAATGTCCCCAACAGGAGTTGCTAGAGACATGCCACTACAATCCGAAGCTAGGCGACATCCCCATCGACTTTATGGATCCCATCTACGGAAACAAGAACCCCTCCTTCACTGATTTCGTCGCGCCTGGAGTTATCCTCACGTAAGTTTTCTATGCATTTAAAGTATAATCGAATATTGCTAGTCCGAAGAATAAAAAGCCTCGATCTCGATGGCGTGACGATTTCGACGTCTATGATGAAGCTTGGGTCCAACTGGCTCAGGACCAAGATGCGTGGACCAGGGGAGGCCTTTGTCCAGCAGTGGGACACACCAGGCTTATGGTAATTGTAATTTAATCTTGAGACGAAGTAACAGTTCAATTGCTCGAAATACGTTTACTGCGTAGCGTACAACGTTAGGTAGCTAATAATAATAATACCTACGAAACGTTCCATATTGTAACACGTTTAGTGCCACGTGCACCAACCCGTGGCACTAAACGTGTTACTTATTTGTAGCGCCCCAATTGGGTTCATGTTGTGATATCACTATAACCTAGGAACTTTCTATGTACACATTAACACGTTGACTGTCTCGTCTATGTTGGGAAAATTCTCAAATCAAAAAATATTTTATTGCTATGATAATGCATTACCTACCTACATGTAAGTCATGCACGGACGTCACAGCCAGTACAAGAATGCATTATATGTAATGCACGGACAGCCACCCCGTGTATAACTGAATAAATGACTACAATAATAACTACCAGCCTGCACTACTATATTTTGGTAAACAATTATATCAGCTCATACACGTTCACTGCTGGAAATAGGCCTTGAGCCTCCATCCATCGACTCCCTACGACCGCTACGATGTCGCCGCCTATCGAGGTGATGTTCTCCCAACACTCCGTTTCGCGTTGCATCGCGGCCGCCACTCGAGAACCTTTACTCCCAGCGGTTATCAGTTCGACGAGCTATATGACCTGCCCCCGGCCACTTCAGCTTACCAATTCTGAGAGCTATGTCTAATTGTCTACGTCGTTTGATATTTGAGCAAAATTTTATTGATTCTCCGGTCTTTGGTATTGTTCGTCAATAAATCCGTAAAAGGACCAACACGTCACGACAATACGAATGTTATGCTACAATAACTTTTGTGTTTTCAGAAAGTTCATCTCGGCTCCACCTAATTAAAATCCGTCATTTCAGGATCGTTTTCTTCCTCGCCGTAGCGCTGACCTCCTCAGCGCTGATCGTAGAACGGATGGAAGGCCTCCTCGACAGGTCCTGGGTGGCAGGCGTCTCTCCCGGGGAGATCCTGTTCTCCCACGTGGTCACTCAGTTCGTGGTGATGTGCGGTCAGACGGCGCTGGTGCTGGTCTTCATGATCTCTGTCTTCGGAGTCAAGAACAACGGGAATATCATCTTTGTAGTCATGTTGACGTTGCTGCAAGGTACGTATACAATACAATCGAGACGTCCTCCGGTCTGCAAAGAACTTACAATACAACTGGCTAGACCACAAGTGAACCTGTGACCACCGGTAATTTTACCTAAAATGGTTGTACCACAAGTCTGTGAGGACGACCAATCTTTTTTGTTTGGATTTTAATATTGACAAGAAAAATTACCTGTGGTCTGACTGGTTGTACCATTTAGCTGTAGCCTAACCTGTAACTCGTCGAATCGAAAGGTTTGACAAAAAATTACAAGGCTGCTAAAAAAGCTGTTGCTATCCAATGGGACATCCCGAGCTTTTGTACAGAAGACATAAGAGGTACCTACACATTTATTAAATAACGTTCCATTCCAGGTCTCTGCGGGATGTGCTTCGGCTTCGTAATATCAGCAGCCTGCGAGCTAGAACGGAACGCGATCCAACTGGCCCTCGGTTCATTCTACCCCACCTTGTTGCTCAGCGGAGTGATCTGGCCCATCGAAGGCATGCCTTGGATCCTGCGCTATGTCTCCCTCTGCCTTCCGCTGACTCTAGCGACGAACTCTCTAAGATCTATCCTCACTCGGGGATGGCCGATCACTGATCCCGAAGTGTACATGGGCTTCGTCTCCACATTGGGGTGGATCGCGCTGTTCTTGGTTGTGACGTTGACGATTTTAAGGTTCAAGAGGAATTGATTTGCCATTTTTAGATTATTTGGTGTGGTCCTTTTTGTTTGAAACTATTATGGCAACAGTAAGTTTAATGTACCTGCACTGTTAGAACTTTTTTTTCTGGCGATTTTTGGGTTTTGTGAAATGGTCAATTATTACAATCAAAGTACTTAAAGATAATTAAGGTATACTTTTAGCCCTTAAAGCGAGTTATTTTATCATTGAAATTTGTTGATTTTTGACGTTTTTTAAGTGGTTTACTTCCTTTAGTAGGTGCTAATAAGGAAACTTTTAAATTGTTTTCTTTTTCTTGACTGTGTTAACGCTCATAGACATAGATTTCTATAGTTTTAATAATTTTAATTAAATATTACTTATAGTAGAGAATCAATGCTTTGTAACTAGGTGCCTATTTTTCAAATATAATTGTATATAATTGTTAACGCCGATGGCTAAGTGGTGAAAGCACTGCGCAAGCAGAGACGCAGGTTCGATTCCCGCTCGGTGGTATAAAAATAAATACCTTCAAGGACCACACCCTTAGATTTAAAATTGAAAATCATTTGCAATTTAATTTTTTATTTATTTTCGTCACATTCCGATCAGGTGGTCTTTTGCTCAATCCGAAATTTTAGTTTACAGTTTAGTTAACGTAGCTGAAGGAGTTAAGTCGTTGTAAATATTATTGTATTTATAAGTACATGTGTACTGTAGGGGTAAGGGATGTTAGCAATAATGATTCGTCGAACGCTTTCTCATTTAAGATTCAATGGGGTCGATTCTGCTATTGCATTATACTAAACTAAACTAAAAATATTGCTGGACAATTACAGTATCATCTAGCCCTAAAGTAAGCAGGTTATTGGCAGTAGGCAGCTGATAATATTATAGAAAACACCGTGGCCCGGAACAAATATCGAATAGACGACATAAAAATGTATTGAATTGTAATTTGAGTATCTTAAAACTATCGGTCGCTGTCCTCTCGAAGAGGCGGCAATTTTAAGTTCAATTAATTTAGTAAAATGCCACAACAGAGTCGACACCACTGTGTGCATTTGGGTACTTATCTTACAACATATTCAAAAATGTACTATAAACAACGAAACTAGGGATTTTTAAATTGTTTAAAGGGTAAATATGTATTCTATCTATATGCACACATAATCACCGGTAAAGGACATACATAATAATACATTTAAATACCTATATAAATACCTGAATACTGCGAGTTACCATAGATTTAGATGGTGCCATACAATTATGGTTCAATTCCCATAACGAATTGAAAACTGAACAATTTTAATAATAATTTTCAAGAGGATTTTGTTCCTGTTTTACTAAAATGCATCTTGTATCTTAGTTTTCTTTCTCCTAGACACGCTCGGAATCTGCTATCATTTTTAATGCAATTTTGACTTGTTTTTTTTTAGAGTTTTTGCGTTTAGTATTTTTATTTACTTTTTGCACTTAACTTTTATCAGATGGTTCTTATATTGGTTATGAATTAAAACTGAATTGTCTATGGTCCATAGTAGTAATTGTACAGTAAGCTAGCATACGGATATAAACTGGTAGGTATTAATTAGTAATTAAGGATAACTGTGGAGTTATGTATATGGTAGTAAATTTTATACTTTTGACGCATATTGGTGTTTTTGTAAATGCTGACACGTAGAGAACTTAAATCTAGTTGTAGTGTAGTGTAAAGTGTCAGACTGTGATTAGTTTTGCTAACGTTGACATTTTTGTAATGACAATTATACAGTAATACTTGTACCAAATAAAACCTGACTTTTTTTGTATATTCCTCACACGTGCCTTAATCAAGACATATCTGTCTATACTAAGATTTAGAATCCTAGATATTTTATGTCAACAAAGACATTTATGAATGACAACTTAACAAAAACTGATAACAATAACAGAAAACAACAAGGTAACAGTGACGTTATCACTAATAAAAAGTACAACATAAACTTCGACAACGGATAATCTCACATGTGCAGCGAAATGTGTTAAATTCTGAATGCGAAAACGAACGAGAGATCAAATGAAAGCTTTCAAAACGAAAAATTGTTTCGAGCTTCTGCGCTTTGCTTCGATGATATCAATGTCGTTAAATATTTTCCACCAATATTTATTGGATTTTGTTACCACTTTGTATACAAAAAATATCCAGGTTTTTGAATCGGGGTATAGGTACTTGCTACTACATACATTTCATTTATTTTTGCTTGCATGAACATTAATTCTTAGGCCTCAGTCTTCGATCAAAAATAAGGAGTTCGCGGCCTCCCCCGTAGATACCTAGAGCCTTACAAAAATGTCACTCAAAATTGGGTTCGTTTTGTTTTGACGCAGACAGTTTGCGCAGAGCCTGACAAGTTTTTTCCATACGGAACAAGAGATTGGTGGAGTCGAATTCAGTTTATTTTATTTTGTAAGTAGGTAGGTACCTACCTGAGAATTATATACCTACCTACTCAGTTTATTTTCTATAAGGATTAATTAACAGAATTCAGGTAAAGATAAAGAATCTTATTGAAAGAAATTTATTGATGAAACTATAAATTGGTGTCTCAACAGTAGGTATTTATACAAAAGGGTCATTTCAGACATACAATAATTTAAACTTACAATACAATTTCAGGCAGGCACTCTAGATTAAAAAGAACTGGTTCCTGTCTGCGGCTTTGCACGAGTTTTTTTTACGGGAAAAAAATAAACGTTTTATAAATTCATACTTCTGGTAGGTAGGTAAGAACCTAGTCTTTCTTTTATTAGAGAGTCTACGCAAATGAAATTTTAGGGCGGGCCAACTAATTATTTTAAAAATCATCAACTAGTAATATTACCTAAACTTATTTTTATGAAAAATATATTAATACATACTATAAATGAAAAAAAAATTTTAGAAGAAATAGCCTCTCCATTTATCAATTTAGAACAAAATTAATATTTTAACATAGGCAAACCAAACAACAATATTTTATGCTGATTTCACAAGTATATGACTCACATCTCAATATACGGGTAAAAAATATATATAAACTTACTGAAAATAAGAAATTCCATCCTTTTTCAGCACTTTGGACGAGTGATTCTTGCATTTTTTGTACCCATGCTTTTTGTCTGAACGCTAAAATGACACTAGTTGAAAAGCTTTCCTAACATGTCAAAATGTCTCTCTTTTGCTACTGAAGGTTGTGGCGTGCGCATTGTGAATCTAAGGGGGCCGGCAAAGCCGGACATTTTTGATCGATGGCCTCAGTGGATGAAAATATTAATTACCAATTAGCGGGTGGAAATAACTCAGTGTCTCCTAAAACCATTATCCTGTAGCTACCCCGATTAAGGTACCTACCTCCCCTTACTGCCTCGTCCAAATAACCCATCTTATTAATTAATTACAGACAAGACACAGATAAGGTTCATACAATATTATCACGCCAAGACTCAATATCACTGACTTCATCCTCACAGCATCGCCACTCCGCATTAGTTCCATTGCCGTCTGATTTAATCCCATAGTTAGGTCTACAATTTGTCTGCGTGTCATGAATCTTCCTCCAGAGATCGAACTGTTCTCGCGAGCGCATCGTGTGCACGCCGATAACTAGTCGTTGTAGCGCGCAAGAGTGTCTAGAATATTTGTTGTTAAAGTTGTAAAACTCAGAGGCGTTTACCCGGGTAACATTGAGATTACTAGCTAGAATCCCCGTGAATAAAACATCATCCAATCGCATAAAGCGTGCGTCTAACGCAGCGGGTACCAGAACCTTCGCGGTATCTGAAGTTAGTAAATACGCGGCCCCTGATACAAAGTCCGGGAATGTAAATCCAGGGTATTCTTGATATGGTACGAAGTATTTATGCCCGGGGTTGCTGTCGACCTCCGCGTTTCGGACCAAGTTGCCCCAAATGGTGCGTCGCTCGAACTCCTGGTTTGATATGAAGTGTAGGACACGATCCATGTTTATGAACATATCGTCGTCGACTTTTAGAATTCGCGGCGCACGTGGACAGTACGTTACCGCCCATTGGAATAAGGATAATGTCTTCATTGTGAGATACGAGTAGGAATCTCTAAAGTTTCCGCGAATAAGATCCCCATACAACGCGTCTTCACGAGCTAATTCTTCGTTTAACTTCTCCGTTGCGATTCCCAGCACGAAGGCAAGTGCTATATCTTTGCGCAGAGCCACGTGCCCCCACGTTTGACGCACGGCATCGCGCGCAGTCCTATGCGTAGGCGCAGATGACACCAGTATCAGAAGTCGCGTGCGAGCACCTAGTGCAGGGCAAAGCCCTGCATGTGCTGTCGTATATCCTGGCACCAACATATCTTTGAGTTGTAAGGGGTCTACGAAGGACCATTCCGGTGATCGTATAAACGAGCGGGGTATCGCAAGGGGATGGTGAAGCATAACTAAGAGACAAGAGAGTCCTAGGAACGCGACAACGTTCCTGCTCCGTCTCATACCGGCGAGGAATAAGCGACGACACAACCACATCAAAACATTTCCTCTGTCGAGGATCGCGTTCACGTTAGTCTTCTGTCCAACCATACAACTTAACTGGGTTGTTAGGGCACACCACTACACAAGTGTACGACTCCAATCCAAACGCTTAAAGTCATTTTATTTCAGTATGCGCGCTTGCATCTAGATATTATCAACAATGCGACACGATGAATCGTGGGTATTTCGTTTCACTGCAGGCAACTCCCAAGATAACTTAGGTCCTAACTATTAGACAAGATACCTCCTCCTTATAGGGCTTGTTATACTTTTGAAAAATGCAATTCTACGTTTTAATTAAAATGCATTATGATTGTAACAGGTGAACGTAAAATCTCTGCAATTTGAAATTAAACGATAAAATATCGCGTAACTACACTTTTTATTAGCAATTTCCATTTATAGGTACATTTACTTGCTGTTACAAAACGCACATCGCACAACGCGTTTTTTGTCCAATAATTCAGTTTTTTCTTATTACTCAAACGCCACCGTATGTTGTTCTCTTATGTCTAGTCCATCCCAAGGTTGCCTGGAAGAGATCTCTCAAAGCGATAAGGCCGCCCTCTGTACTTCATTCTCAGCATTTCCTTCTGTATTGTATTTTGTGTTTGTGTGGTACGATAAAGAGTTATCTATCTTCCCATGGAATCAAATCAAATCGTTTATTTGCAAGAATACAAAATTATTTACAATGTTTCAGATCTTTTAACAATTTTGATAATTGTATTCAGCCTGCACGCAGGCGTGCAAATATTATATGCGAGTCATATTATTATAATTATATATTAAATTAAATATAAAGTTACAAATCAAATTTCGGAATAGAAATATCCTTTTGAATGTTTCCATAGAAAAAACACGTGAGACGACGCTGCTAGTGAGTCACATTTTATAAAAATACCACAAACAAAGGTTGTTGAACTTATTTTACATGTATCAGGATTTTATCAATAAAAAATCTTTTAAAATTATTAACGATTTAATCATTTACTTAAATAATTATAACTTTAAATCACTCACTGAATCACTTCATTCTCGTTTCTTCGTCAATATCTCGCTTAGAGCCTTCTTCTTCTTCTGCCCTTTGTCGAACTTTTGTTTCTGTAATACAGAATATCAAATTAGCATCGACCGAACTGGTTTTGGTTTTTCTGATGATTTTCGAGAATTATTCGAAAATCTTCGAGCAGCCTCGGTTATAATCCTTATGCAAGTGGCCCTTAAAACGTCGTGAAATGGTCACAAATATGACAAATACCTGCAGATCGTTCAAACATTTGTCTCGAGGCGGGAGTTGACCTCAGAAGCGCAGTAGACGAAGGTCCGCCCGCGACGCAGGGGATTGCAAGTTCAATTCCCGCCTCGACACAAATGTTTGAACGATCTGCAGATATTTGTTCCAGGAGTTCCGAGTGTTTTATTTGTATAATAAAAAATAATCTATGTACATATGTATTGTATTCAGTAAATTAGTGGTAAGTAAACTAGGTAACTGATTTAATAACCCATAACACAACAATTGGTTTGGGGCTTGATAAAGCTGTGTAGAATTATTTGTTATTATTAATGGGAGTTATCTATATTAAAAGCTGGCATGTCTGTATACCTTTTTCTTCTCAGCCGTGATGCCAACAAACTCCTTCCGTTGCTTCTTCTCCCGCGGCGGCTGGCTCGCATTCTGTCTCTTGTTGGGAGGGCCGTCGCCACTCTCCTGGAGTAACAATACAAGAACGCCTTTATTATCAAGGTTAAAGAGTCAAGGATTATTGATAAGAAGCATCCCTAATGTTGTCGTAGATCTGGACCGCGACACAGCCGTAGGTACACCACAAAAATGTACATTCAAATATTTAAATCGTAATATTTAGCTGCATTTTATATTAAAGGCATCCGATAACAGCTAGTTCGCGGAGACTACTGTCGCGCGCTTGCGGTTAGCCATTTTAGTACTGTAAAATGAATTTATAGATTACGAGTTTAAGTTCTTAGTCGAATGTTTTTTTTTCTGTAAATCACATTAATAATATACTCGTATGTAAATGCGAATGTTTGAACGTTTGTAAGTTACTGCTTCACGCCAAACTTCACGAAACGGACGGCTGAAAATTTGCATAGATGAAGGTATAACACGCAAGTTTCTTTGTGTCCCAGAAATCAGTTCCCATGGAATATGACTAACCAGCATTTCCATACAACAATACAGGCACAAACACATTATGAAAACGCGACACGACACAACGTGTCAACACCCCATTTACATTCGAGCATTTCGCCGCGTCGTGGTTCATCGGTTTTTTGAATGTGATTCTGGTCATAGAAAATTAATACGATTAGTTTCAACTGAACTGGCATCGCGTTTTGTCGGATCGCGTGGCGTTTCAGTAATGTGTTTCCACCTTTATTCGATCTTTGTTGACTTGGAATAACGTTAAGGTATTTTCCCGCGGGTAGAAACTAATGTACTAACAGAGTAAATAAAACATACGCATACCTGATGCGGTCTCTTGTTCATCAGCCTTCTGGTAGCGCCACTGGCTTCATTCCCCTGGTTTCCAAAACTCCTTCCCTGGTTTCCAAAACTTCTTCCTTGGTTCTCAAAATTTCTTCCTTGGTTATTTCCAAAATTCCTATTCTGCCCCTGACTATTGCCGAAACTCCTTTGCCCTTGGTTGCCGAAATTTCTCTGGTTGTTCCCAAAACTTCTACTCGGGCCTTGATTGTTTCTACCGCCCCTGTTTGGTCCTTTATTTCCAACGTTTCGGTTTTGCCCTTGGTTATTCCCAAAATTTCTTTTTTGTCCTTGATTATTCCCAAAGTTTCGATTTTGTCCTTGATTATTCCCGAATTTTCTGTTGTGATTTTCGTTTGTTTGTGGCTTGACGGATTGATTTCCCTTCTTAGACCCTTTACTGAGAGTCATGGTACATCGCTTGACTCGGATTATTCTGTTCTTAACTGTGAGATCTTCCTCACTTAACGCGAGAGCCAGTTCGACGGCGTCTTTCGTTGCAAAGTTTACGTAGCCGAAACCTGGGAAAGGAACTTGATGTTAGTCTACACTTATATTATAAAGAGGAAAGATTTGTTTGTTTGAATTGAATAGACTCCGAAATTACTGAACAGGAATTATCCTAGTATAAAGTTTACATGCCTTACATTTATATTAAAATAAGTAACCAAAATTAAGTAACTTGCAGAACGACATACTGTACTATAATTAGTTAGCTACCTTTGTAATGTGAGCCTAGGTATCTACTCTTATTTTTACCCGACTACCAACAGGGGAGGGTTATGAGGTTAGCACCCTATGTTTTTATGTATGTCTAAGCTGTCTTTGACCTAAATAAATAATTTGTATTTGATTTGAAAAATTCTTTCACCATTAGAATCTTACATTATCCCTGATGAACATAGGCGATAGAATATACCCGTGCGAAGCCGGGGCAGACCGCTCGTCTCAGATAAATTAGCCATGTGATATATTTAATTTTAGCCACCGCTGGGAAAGGCCTCCCTTTTCCCCTTCCACTCTTCGCGATCTAACGCTGTAAATCACTGAGTTTGGACGCTTTGAAGTTAGAAACTTCTTCACGAAATTAACGTGATTGAAGTGATAATTGAAACAGTAAAATAACAGAGCCCTTAGGTGAGGGTAATGCATGAGGCGCGCGCCGCTAGGGGGCGCGTCGCTTGGCTTGGCAGTTCATTTGTTGTTTTTATAGATAATGGTACGGAACGGAACCGTTCGTGTGCGAGTCCGACTCACACTTGGCTGGTTTTATTTCGTTGTTGCATAAAGGTTGAAATTGACGTGGTGCCATAGTTTGATCCTCGTTGATATGTGCGCCGCAAAACGTATATAAAACAGCATCTTAAAACAATAGTTACATCACTACTGGTAGGTAACATGGGATGGTTTCCATGGCAACGGGCGTAAACCAGAGGTTGTTTCATTCGTCGTTTCATCCACGAGTCATCCATCAATCATCTCATCAAACTAATTAGATTTGAGTTTAGAACTAGATGTCGACTTGATGCCACTTCATTTTTCAAGATCGCGCTATCGAATTGTTCCTTCCAAACCCAATTTTACTATTTAGGAATTTGAAGTCGGTTTATTGTCAAAACAAGCCAAATTATTAACTAACTTATGATGATACTTTATATAAGAGAGGCAAGTACCTTTCCCTGCATTAGTCTTCTTGTCCCGCACAATCCTGACGGAGTGCACCTCCCCGCACCCCTCGAACTTGTGATCATACTTTATATAAGAGAGGCAAGTACCTTTCCCTGCATTAGTCTTCTTGTCCCGCACAATCCTGACGGAGTGCACCTCCCCGCACCCCTCGAACTTGTGATCATACTTTATATAAGAGAGGCAAGTACCTTTCCCTGCATTAGTCTTCTTGTCCCGCACAATCCTGACGGAGTGCACCTCCCCGCACCCCTCGAACTTGTGATCATACTTTATATAAGAGAGGCAAGTACCTTTCCCTGCATTAGTCTTCTTGTCCCGCACAATCCTGACGGAGTGCACCTCCCCGCACCCCTCGAACTTGTGATCATACTTTATATAAGAGAGGCAAGTACCTTTCCCTGCATTAGTCTTCTTGTCCCGCACAATCCTGACGGAGTGCACCTCCCCGCACCCCTCGAACTTGTGATCATACTTTATATAAGAGAGGCAAGTACCTTTCCCTGCATTAGTCTTCTTGTCCCGCACAATCCTGACGGAGTGCACCTCCCCGCACCCCTCGAACTTGTGATCATACTTTATATAAGAGAGGCAAGTACCTTTCCCTGCATTAGTCTTCTTGTCCCGCACAATCCTGACGGAGTGCACCTCCCCGCACCCCTCGAACTTGTGATCATACTTTATATAAGAGAGGCAAGTACCTTTCCCTGCATTAGTCTTCTTGTCCCGCACAATCCTGACGGAGTGCACCTCCCCGCACCCCTCGAACTTGTGATCATACTTTATATAAGAGAGGCAAGTACCTTTCCCTGCATTAGTCTTCTTGTCCCGCACAATCCTGACGGAGTGCACCTCCCCGCACCCCTCGAACTTGTGATCATACTTTATATAAGAGAGGCAAGTACCTTTCCCTGCATTAGTCTTCTTGTCCCGCACAATCCTGACGGAGTGCACCTCCCCGCACCCCTCGAACTTGTGATCATACTTTATATAAGAGAGGCAAGTACCTTTCCCTGCATTAGTCTTCTTGTCCCGCACAATCCTGACGGAGTGCACCTCCCCGCACCCCTCGAACTTGTGATCATACTTTATATAAGAGAGGCAAGTACCTTTCCCTGCATTAGTCTTCTTGTCCCGCACAATCCTGACGGAGTGCACCTCCCCGCACCCCTCGAACTTGTGATCATACTTTATATAAGAGAGGCAAGTACCTTTCCCTGCATTAGTCTTCTTGTCCCGCACAATCCTGACGGAGTGCACCTCCCCGCACCCCTCGAACTTGTGATCATACTTTATATAAGAGAGGCAAGTACCTTTCCCTGCATTAGTCTTCTTGTCCCGCACAATCCTGACGGAGTGCACCTCCCCGCACCCCTCGAACTTGTGATCATACTTTATATAAGAGAGGCAAGTACCTTTCCCTGCATTAGTCTTCTTGTCCCGCACAATCCTGACGGAGTGCACCTCCCCGCACCCCTCGAACTTGTGATCATACTTTATATAAGAGAGGCAAGTACCTTTCCCTGCATTAGTCTTCTTGTCCCGCACAATCCTGACGGAGTGCACCTCCCCGCACCCCTCGAACTTGTGATCATACTTTATATAAGAGAGGCAAGTACCTTTCCCTGCATTAGTCTTCTTGTCCCGCACAATCCTGACGGAGTGCACCTCCCCGCACCCCTCGAACTTGCTGCGCAGCGTCTCATCCTCGATCCCGAACGGCAGGTTGCCTACGAACACAGCGCAAGCGGGGTTGTGCTCGACGCCCGTGGCGGCCGAGCGGCTCACTCGGAGGTGGTGCTCGTTTAGGACCGTGTTGTTTTCTGATAGAGCCTGGAAAATTCTAGGTACGTAAGAAAAAAATCAAACGAGTAGCGGGACTTGAAAATATGTCCTGCCCGGAAATATTTTCAAGTCTTGCGTGTAGTGCCAAATTTTTGGGATATAATTTAATTCGTAGAATTACCTAACTTGTTGGCGCATGGCGCGATAAACTAGACATCTCAAGTTCTTAAGGGGGTTGAATAGAGGGATCAGGTGAAGGCCTTTACACAAAAGTGAGACATAAATTCTGCCGCCAAAATCGCCTGCGGCAAACCGAACTGGCAGGAATGGAACCTGCAATTTTTTGCATTTTAGGGCTCAATGAATCACAGAGGTGGTCAACTACATTCGAGCAGAGGTCAGTAAGGCCTCATTTTGCGGGCTTTGCCGCAAATAACGCTTTACTTCAATTTTCAAACAAACGCGTGTAAAATCGCTTCTCCGTAAGCGCATTCTACAACGCCATATGTTTGAATTCAGTGCGGACCGCGCCGCAAAACGCAATGCTCGACGCCTGCTTCTCAGTAAATTTTTTTCAATTTCAAAAAATCTTTTTTAAAAGCATAATTTACATTGGTCTGTTACAATTTCGAGTGCTTCTCAGTAAACGAGGCCTGAGTGTGTAGTGTGTGTGACATACTCACAACTTCAAACACATAATTCAAGTAAATTAAATATAATCCCAAAACTTTTTTCTACTTTGATGGAACTGTAACCTGTAACCTTCCCCAAAGATTCAAGTCCCGTAGAAGTGGAAACAGTCATTGCAATATTATTGAATTTCTTAAGAATTAATTAGGGTGAGGGCTTAAAATCTTATACGTAAATCAAATAAGTAAGCGACAAACCCTTTCAACAGAGTCAGGATCCACAAATTTGATGTAGACATTGACGGTGGAACGGTCGGGGTGGATCTCGTTTCGGATCACTGCCAGTTTGGGTGTCACTCGGGCATCTTTGACAGGGACTGTTCGTATCCTGAAAACATAATTCTAGATATGAATATGTAGGGATTACAATACGATCCTTTATTTCCTGCATTCAGACTTCCAATTTGACTGTTTGAGATTTACAAGCAATAACATCAAAATACAAATAAATACTTAAATTAAAATAATGGGCAGAAGTTTTGAATCAAGGAATAAGTACATGCATTGTTGTGTCGAAGTGAGTTACTCAATTATATTCAGGAATTCTCAATTTGAGTTTGTACTAATGTTTTCACTTTAAATTTAAAGTTTTCATGGCTCAATGAATTTTTAACATATTAATAACTCCTGGATCAACTGAATTTTATTGCCAAGCTTTAACTTAGCTAATAATAGTTATCATTGAAAAATATTATTTTTAAGATATGTATACAACTTACCTAACAGTTTCAATCTCTCCATACTGTGCAAAAATCTTCTTGATTTCCTTCTTACATTTACTGCTGAAAGGCACATTCCCTACAAACAGAGTTCTTTTGATCTCATCCTCTGTATTAACTTCATTAATTCCTTTGTTCTTTTCTTCTGTGACAACTTTTTTGGCTTTTTTATTTTTACCTTTTTTTGGAACTTCTTCATCTTCATCATCAGAACTTTCATCGGCTTTCTCTGTTTCTAATGCTTCTGCATTTGAAGTCTCAATATCTGACTCAATTTCATTGTCGGAATCATGTTCAGATTCAGAATCTTTCTCTGTGATGGCATTAGGATTGGCTATGTTTGATACTTCTTCTGTTTCACTGTCATCATCATTATCATCAGATTCATTGTCCGACGACTCATAGCCATGAACCTCCTGGGTTATCATTTTTTCTGGAACTTTAACCACCTTGGTTTTTTCTTCATCATCATCAGATTCATTGTGAGACTCATTGCTATCAACTTCTTTAAACTGCCTGTTAGCCTCCTTGGTTATATCTTCATCATCCTCAGATTCCACTTCTTTTCCTTCTATGTCTTCTTGTTTGGGTGGTTTTATTCCCATATTGACTTTTTTCTTTTTATTTTTTCGGTTCCTTTTCTTCTTTTGGTTCTTCGTTTCAGTAGCTACTTCAGATGTGGCTTTCATGTCTGAAGTATTTTGTTTCATAGCATTTTCTGACTTGTTTCCTGATTCTTCTTGGTTTGTTTTCCTAGCTTTCTTCTTACGTTTTTTATTCTTCTTTTTGCTGCATTGTTCATCGCTATTGGTGACATTTAGACTGGCTTTAGATGCCTCTGTAAGATCATCTTGATTTTCTTTGTTATCAACTCCAATTGTTTCAAGTATTAATTTTTTCTTAGGACTTTTTACATGTGTAGTGTGATCTATGTCCATTACTTCAAGTTTTGAGTTATTTAGTTCTGATTTAGATTTCCTTTTATTTTTCTTGGGGGTTTGATTAGGTTTAGCTGCCTCCTCAACTTGTTTTTGTGTGATTTTGGGACTCTTACGGTCTTTTGTAGTATCGGAAGATATATTTATTTCTTTATTTTTTGAAGCGGATTGAGAGTTTCTTTTATTTTTCTTAGGTGTACTTTCATTATTAACTTTTGCATAATTAATTTTAGATTTTTTGTGAGGAGAGATTGTGTCAATAGACTTATCTTGCTTACTGCTAGATTTCTTATCTAAAATACTAGATTTACCCATTATGCCACTTTCGAGATCTTCTACCAAATGTTTCTTCACTTTGTCGGCCTTGGGACTTGTAATTTCACTCGCGTCCGTCACATCAAAGTCTGGGTTTTCAAATATCCTTTTCGGGGATTTCTTGACAATGTCTTTCTTCTTTTGTACCGACGGTGAGAGAAATATTGACCTGTCTTCAACTGCCTCGCTTTTCGGAGTAACATTCGGTGAAACTGGGTGTTTAGTTGGAGTTAATGCTCGTCTGATGAGTTTTGGTCTGTTCGGGGTAACATTTCCAGAAATTAATGCTGCTATGCTTCCGACGACGTAATCCATTTTACATAAACTATAGTTTCGATAAAGAAACTGGTTTTCGTTAGCGTTTATTTCAAAAATTCTGCGACATTGCGCACATGGTGATTTTGGTTATTTTTTAGTTTGTTTTGACATTTGCTTGCGAACTTCTGACAGTGACATGACAGCTGTTCTCAAAGTTACCCTCATAAAGTTATAAGAAAGTGCCAGACTTGACGATAATAAATAATATAATCATTCACCTCCCATCCCAAGCAATAAATTGACCGACTTTGAGTTTCTTTTTGTTTCCACGCACACACACTCTCTGCGCTGAAGCTTTCGGAAGTAAAAACTCACTTGATCTCCAGGACAAAGCACATGGAGTTAGCTGTGATACAAAGTTGTGAGTATGATTTGGAAAGTTGGCAATACTTTTTGTGTCAGTAGCACGTGCTGTGACACTGACAGATTTGTGACACTGAAAATCCAGGCGGCTCAATTATTACCAGGACTAAAATATAAACCAATCGAGGTAGTATTTCCGAATAAATAAAACCAGATAAGTGTAAGTCACCTCGCACGCGAAGGGTTCCGTAACATCAAAAAGTTTCACGTTGTTCTTCTTTTTGCTGCATTGTTCATCGCTATTGGCGCTCCCGCTTCGCGTCCCGCGTCCTGCGTGTTTGACGCTTAGGTTTGGCCGAAGCTAAGCTTCGGTGATCGTGGTATGGAGGATGGCACCCTAAATTATTAAACTTATTTTATTTTTATTATTTGGTGTCATAACGGTAAATAGTAGGTTCGGGTAGGTAAATGCCTGTAAAAAATCAACTATAAGGGTCCGAAGTATATATCTCGTTTTTGTATGGTAGCCCCATTTTCATTATTCGTTCTCAACTACACCAGCTAGAGACATACACATTCTGTTAAAAAATTAACTGTCGTGTTTGTTATAGTTTCAAAGTGTTTATACAAAGCAAAATGTGAACGTATGGTTTACTGTACAGTATGTATAAACAATTAATAGAAATAATTAAAACTTATCATATTTTTGATATTCCAAAGACTACTATAGTAATCATTTGATTTTCTAACTTATTATTTTATAATACTTACCTACTTGGAGAGTTGGGACCAGGTCTGTTTTACAACTAAAAATCTGATGTTTATTCCAATTCAGTATTTTATTTCAGCTTTGTAATCTCAAACCTTATAGATTATTTATATATATTTTTTCCATGCCAAATCTCGTGGTTCTTTATTCTAAGAGTTAAAATTGGCTTAAAATTTCGGATATTTAATTTTAATTAATTTAATTATTATACTTTGATAAATATTCCTTTTTTCCTTGCAAAATCTCCTTCTATTATATCAGATTTATAAGTATATGTATTATATGTTCGACCAAAACATGACATTCTTTTCATCGCCCACTCACTTTTCAGTCTCGCTAGCTTAAAGGCAGACTGTGCTTTCTAACCTCTATGCTCGTTATATGCAACCAACGACGAGGGGCTGTTGGATTGTACTTTAGAAGGTCTACAGTGTAGAATTGCTAGAGCAAAAATTTCGAGAATATTTTCTTCTTTTGACAAGCCGATACATGTTTTGTTTGTTTAATTTTATGCTCCAGTGCCAAACTGCCAACCCTGCCAGAATAGGTAACCATTTTGTCCGCTCCTTAGAAATAAAGAAGCTTTGTCTCTGTAACGTTAATCTACTCATGTGGTAATAAGGCCCCGTTGCGTATAAAATAAAATTTACACAAAATCTGACTCTCACTACATCCTGTCCTGGCAACATTTAATAATTGTTCCCACAACCAACCAAACCAAACCCAAAATCGATTTGTTCGGAATCGGAACTCGGAACGACGCTATTGCTCAAAGCTATTGCGGTTTTCATTAATTATCGCCTGTGTTGTTGTTAAGTGCAGTTAAGTATCTTACCTAGTGTTTGGAAGTTCTGTTTATCGAAACCGTGAGTATGTTTTGGACTTCTTACCCGGTTTTAAAGTTACTTATCGGCGCGCCATGGTGCCGCCGTCGCCGCCCGCCATCGCATTTTTTCAAAGTATCAAACTACTTAGAATGCGGACGCTGTGCCTACTTGATTTACCTCATAATGTAGTAACTCTTACAGTCGTTGGACTTGTAGACCCTTGTTGATCCATTATGCCCGATGAAGGTAGGTTAGGGTATGTTTTTATGTCATAGATACAACCGCGGCTACTATTCGCTTTCCTGCTGCCTGTGACCAATAAACCGCTTACTACGCTTGTCTATCGCGTATCCTCACGTAACATTCTCGTATTTCACCCCGTGTTTGGTATTCTGTCTGTAATTAGATTTTGCAGGTGTTTCAGTCCAGTTACCGATGGCAACTTAGAACCAGGAAGTAATTTTGCGCTGATTTTTTACGTGAATCTGACCTTAGCACAGAATCTGAATTCAATAGAACCAGTTTAGGAGCCTCCTTATTGTTCTTAATTAGCCACTGTTACACTGAATATGACTTTCAATGTAATGTAAGGACTCATCTGACTTCTGTAGCTAAGTCATTTATGTTATGCATTTTAGTTTCACCTTTAAAATATGGTTTCTGATGATAACCCTTGTCCACACCTACCTGCCTAACCTCATTATCAGCTACCTTGTGTGCATAAGGTATATTTGTTGTTTTACATGCTTTAGATAACATTTGCAAAATACTAAATTCAAATGTTCAAACATTATTCTGAAATTACCTACACCCATGATTATTTATGGTGATAAATCGCACTCTGCCATGTACCCATTTCCCAATCTTTAGTTATCACAAGATTTGTTATCCATAACTGTTGGCTTATCTCGAGTTAGTGTATTCAAATAGTGCCTTAAAGGCCCCCACAGAGTTTCTTAATCTGTTAACTCATCCAATTTACTGGGATTTGTACCTACCCTTTCAAACATAGTCAGGAAAAAGTACAAGTGCACTGTCAGAAACTTAGCCCATTTTATGAAAGCTTGTTCTATCAGCGCTCTATCCTTGAGTAATGCTACTCTACGGCAAAACATTGATCTTTGACTGAGCAATAGTATTCATAATACCTACAGGCATAAGGGACCTATTAGATAGAAAAAGGTTGTGCATTTAACCATTCCACAATCACAGTATGTGATACATACATACAGTTGAACACATGACTGATTTCGGTCTTATAAGATGCACACATGTAATATGAAAGAGGCTCAATTAAATCACTCTAATAAAGTTATAAAGAGGTAAGGCACAGGATATTCCCTACAATCACTGATGCATGGAAACCAGTGGTGTGTAGATACCATCTCTGGTTACCTACCTAGTAACTTGATATCATTGTGTGTGGACAATGAGGACAGGGGATTTTGAGCTTTGTTATGGAGGTGTAAAGTTTGTTGTAGAGTAGGCAGATGTTGGACATACTGGTCTGTAGCAGAGGTTGTACTGTACATAGGTAAAGTTTTTTAATGAACTTAAAGTACATGAAAACAGCTACTTGTGCTTTCAAATTGTCATAAATATCTATGAAATTGTAATAATGTGATATTAAGGCTTGCATTCGAATAATTCGAATATTATATTAGTGTGAATATTCGTAAATTTTACGAATATTCACACGCTAAAAATTACGTGTGAATATTCGTAAAATTTACGAATATTCACACGTAATTTTTTGTAAAGAAATAAGTATTTTGTATTTGTATTAATTAAATGATCACAGAGAGCACCAAGCACTTTCTTAGAACAGGATTTTGTATTTCTAATTTATTTAATCCATCTGTCATGGTTAGTTCTAAACATTTGACCTCAAAGATTTCTCCAAGTTATTAGGCGTGACCTTCTTAGGATGCCTTAGTATCTCGCAGCTATACAAAAGGTTACCTAGGTTTCTCAACAACACCTTGTTCAGATTTAAAATGCAAATGCACCTAAGCTTTTTGTTCTCTTAACACTTGCAGGACACAACATAATGTGTTGTGTGTCTCTTGAGTTGTTTGTTTGATTTCCTTGCTTTGCTAAGTAAGTCTGCATTGCACCCTAAATGAAAGCAACCATTAAAGCAAACTTTACCTATATTCCGTAATAACTGTGTGTTATAAATCCCAGTGATCGCAGCTACTCTTTGTTTATGTGGGACGAGTTTCCCCAACAGCTCTATAGATTCCTTTACATTTCAATCAAAGCTGTGTGCTTCAATTAATGAATTCACAAATTGACCAATTTAAAAATGAGGTTGAATTTTTTAAATAAGCCTACGAAATTCAACAGCGCCATTTTTATACGCGTTGAAAAAATCCCCCTGTATAGCAATGCTGATGTGCTGTGCCAGATACTCACCAGCTCTCAGGTCACATCGCAGCAACGCTTCGACCAGACGCTCAGAGAATTTTTTGAAAAACCGGAGACGGTCCAGGTGGTACCGAGGTACCCCATGGACCACAGGCCGCGACCATGCATTGTCATCCAAATATATATTCAAAACCGATGATAAAGTATTCTTTGTTATGTTTTCTAAGCCTACCAAGAGCTCACTGTGTTTCCACAGTTGACAACATCTCAAAGAATACGTAAATTTAGATACAAACAGGCAAAACCGAATAATTGTAAAAGCCATATGGTTATTAATTTTGAGAAGTCGGTCCGAAGTTCAGTTGAAATTTTGAATTTTCTCACCTACAAATGGCTGAAAAGACTCATCGAGTATTGGTGACCCAAGGAGTCGAAGTGAACATATAAATTAAGTATTATTTCATTTTATTGACAAAATTGTTATTTTAGTCCTTCAGTCTCAGAAGACACATTTTACAAGTCAAATAGTTTGTGTGGCAAATAATATCCCGACACTCCTGGTTTCTATTCAGTCAATAGCAATACTCTACTCTCCATTCAAGTAACGATACTACGAGTACCTATGTGCAATAGTAGAATGTACTCATTGTTATGCACAATGCAACCACTCTTCCAAAGCCTTTGTCCTGTCTTTACATTCCAATAAGCAAGCATAGACAGACCTTCAAAACTTAATTTTATTTTAAAGCCTTTTGAGGTTTTCATTTCCATAATACAAACAATCTTGTATTTTATGCAAAAATATCTTTATTGCAAAGAAATGTTAGGAAAGTCAGGTACTACCTACTTATTACCTACTGAGGATTACCTATAAATGTTTATTGTCAAATCTAAGAGTATAATATTCTAAAGCAGCAAAATTAAAATGAAATGACACCGTGCGCAGAAAATACTCCAATATCCAAATCATCAACATAAGATGACGCTCGTATTTCGTTTTATAATAACGATAATACTTACAGTTCGTATCTCGGATCATCGCGTCTCTCATTATCCCCTTCACTACAATCAACGTAATGATCTGAGACTGAGTGCAACGACCTCTGGCCTCCGTCCAAAAACGTTCCTCTCATAGTACTCTGTTGTCCTGGTACGCTACGGTCTAATAGCTCGAATATTGTTAATTATAAAACTGTTGTAATATTTGTGGGGTAAAAGCTTTGTTCGATTTCTGCCTTGCTAGATCACATAGCCTACAAGAATACTACTAGGCCTCTTACGTTTTCTTTTTCCCGGTAGTTACCTACGCTACGCTCTACTAGCTCTAATACCTACTTATTGTTCGAACTGTTTAAATGGGCCAAAGCTTTGTACTACTTATACACTTTTTAAGATATTAAAATTTCTGTTGTCCTGGTACTCTACGCTGTAACTAATGGTTCTAATTCTGTTTATTGTGTCCTAAGTCTTTGTGAGCAGTCTTGCGAGACAGTAAAGTGGTACTTGGCCGAGAGAGCTAGGTGGGCGAGTCCCATAGGACCGAGTACTCGTCAATTGAAACCAAGGACTATGTAAGACACTGTCTTGCTACTGTATCTCTTCACTAATCAGCTCACAATTTAGTCCATTGCTGAAAATGCCTCCTAAACAAAGGTGGTTATGCCATCGCCAAGCTTGGCGACAAGGCAGAGTCGAATTGATATTGGAATTTAAGAGAGTGATGGTCTAAGAGTTTTTTTGCAGTTTTAATCGTTTCGCGGGAGCTATCGATTTTGACCGAAAGCGGATTATAGTAAAGATCAATTAATGTTGTGTTGTAACGATCCGAAGCTAGAATCAGAAGCTGGATGTGGTAAGCCAAGGTAGTGGTAGAGGCCTATGTCCGCACCTGATAAAGTCCGCACCGTGACCTGATAAAGGCTTGTAATTGCGGATCTTGGGAGTAAATCCGCGGGACGATTAAATCATTGAATACCGTTGTAATAGAGCGCAGGTGGGCATCATATTTTTTGTTTAATTATGTAACTAAAACTTATTCAGGAATGTGGGTGTCGACAGCTCAATATTGAGATCGTTAACATTGCCTACACTATATTATAGGTGTTTTTGCACATTGGATCGTACGAGCGAACCTCAAGGCCGTTCGTGTCTATTCTAAGCTAAATTGCTGACCCTACTAGACAAAGCGTTTTGCTACCACGTGGGTATACGTGAGGTTCGCGGAAGTATTCTCGTGTGACTGTTTCACTGTTCTTTTACGTGTATTTGATAAGAAAGAGTGAATGTGGGTGTCACAGACGGTGACTTTTTCCCGTATTGAGTACCCACTGAGTACCCCCCATTTTGAGTACCCACTGGTACATGAGGATTCACCCAGCAGTGGCTGGGTCTATTCTCTACCCGAAAATCTAGTAAATGTTTGTGTTAGATTCTTGTAGGCTGTTTTGATATAGGTAGGTATCTTATCTATCAAACTAGCCCATATGAATCAAACACACAGACAATAAATTTATCGATTTCAAAAGGCAATTTTATTTTAAAACATTGATGCATATTAATAAATTTCCTTTTTACTTGACAGATTACTACTAAAAACACACTCCAATGTAGGTATGCCTACTCCAATATTTGAGGAGCTAACACACCTTATCTTACTACTATCTGCTCCCCGCGACTTTGCTCACGTTGTACCCGGAAGTACTCGACTGAAACTGAACTTAAAAACTAATTTATTTTCAAGAACATACAAATTAACCGTAAAACGTAGCCGGAATAATGGAGCTAATTTATATATAATAGTATAATTATGAATCAGACGAGTTTTTACGGCGATTGCCCTAAAACAAACTATACTTCTACAACTAGGTTTATTAGTATTACTTATAAAACTCCCACCAAATCTATTTCTGATTCACTCCCCAAAGTTCCCGAGTGTGTATTTATTTAAACTTGAACTATGATGGACGCAGTGCGGACATGTGCTCATAACGCTAATAAACGAGAGCCCTTGGTAATGCCACGCTTCGATGACGGCGCGTGGCTTAAAGTACAAGCTTCGTTGTAGCGAGAAGGCCGCCCAGTCAGTACTTTGTTTTAGTCTTTGTTGGCTCTAAAGGTACTTACTTTCGGCTTTCAAGAAAGTTTTTCGACTGGTCATTTATTCCAAAGTTCTATGTGGACTGTACTATTTAAACCAAAATAGTCTTGCTAGTGTCGTTGATTGGCAATGACAATACTGGTAGTGCGGCTGGTAGTGTCATTGCCAATAAATGAAAAAAAAAAAGCTATGAGCGTTTTAGGGCGCCATTATTTTATTCAAACTTTAAAATTAGTTTTCACAGCAAATACGACGGGCCTTGAAGAAATATTAGTAACATTTGCATTATTTCTTATAGGACAATACGTAAGAAATAATTCCCAATAGTAGTCAAATAGCCTATTGTGACACATTTCAATATTCAACACAATAGCTAGGCACATTTACTCTCAAATACTGATAGCAACATAACACAATATTCCTTGAGTTTTGTTACCACTTTACATACAAAAAATATACAGGTTTTTGAATCGGGGATATAGTGAAAGGTTAAGTATTATTAGGAACGGTTTATCACTCCTGCCTTGGGCCACACCCCCAAACCTTTTCCACATTCATCTGTGTGCGTAAGTGCATTGACCCCGCTACTGTCCTCTATCGCTCAGTTTCAAACAGGTACCAGACTAGGTAATGCAGGTTTGATGCCGGGACCTGTTTGGTAATTACGGTCGTCTGCAGATGATTGGATGATAGATATTGTATTGTTTTAGACTTTCGAATGGGAAAAATGGATTTATTTACCACCTTTTACGTGCCTTTTACCAATAATCAATGACAACTGAACAAGCATTTGAGTTTAAGAGTTAAGTCAGTATTACTGTTTCCCTTGGTTATTAATCACTTAATCAGACACATTCTACAGTGAACGTTGTATTTTAGTATTTCAACAAAACAAAAATGTAGTCGGATTAAATTATGAAACCAATTCTTTGTATTTGTTTCAGGTAAAGATGAGTAGTAAGGGCTCGCGGAAGTCGTATACGACTTCGACAGAAGAGAAAGAGAAAGTAAGTACAGCGTATTATAATTTGAACCAAGTCTGGGCAAAGCCCTCTCGTTTCTCGTTCCACACCTCGCGATTCACCAAACCTGTCGACAATGTTGTGTATTTAATGAAGTAGATAAGAAACAAGAGTAGGTTTGTTTGTTACTTTAAAAACAAACAGGAAACTTTGTTTTCTATTATTTGTGACTTAACTACTATAATAACGATAAATTTAAACCACTGAATACAGATGTTGGCTTTAAGCGCTGGGTGTATGGTAGGACAATTCTATAATATCGTTCGACACGGCCGGAATGCTGAACAAATGTCTGCAGACATTTGTTGTCTCGAGGTTGGAATTGAACCCGCAACCTCCTGCGTTGCAGGCAGGTCTTCGCCCACCGCACCACAGAGGTCGTCCGCTTATGCTTATTGGTGGGTGATTTTTACATTGGTGGGCGTATTTTGATAAATTAGGGGTTGTTTTGGAGCGAAAAACTTTTGAAAGACTTGTTCATAATTTTATATGAATAAGTTTCAAAATCGTACATTTCTCACGTTACGCATAGTTAAAGAACGTCATTATGCTAACACCTGTTCAATTGATAATCACTTACTTATAGGTAATTCATATTATGTGACAATTATAAGTATTAGTACCTAACCTTCCTAATTAAATAATACATTACATAATGACTTTGACAACGATAACGAGTCGGTGTGATGGTTTAAAAGCCATTCATTTAAATCATGGATATTGTACTTAAAACATCTCAGTTACAGAAACCAGCGGAAAGCCCAGTTAAAGACATGAAGAAGAGAGTCGCAGCCAACGCTGAGAAAGAAAAAAGCGCAGAGAAAACTGTTAAATCACCTGAACGACCAGAGAAAAATACAGAGAAACACGATAAGGTTGAAAAAACACCAAATGAGAAAGGAGACAGTAAAAAGGTAGACAAAAACGCATCAGTACCCGAAAAAAATGCACAGGCTGATAAAGCTGTCAAAAACGTAGAGAAAAACGACAAAACTGCCGAGAAAAGTGACAAAAGTGCCGAGAAAAGTGATAAAGGTCCTGAGAAAAATGATAAAAGTGCGGATAAAAGTGATAAGAATGCTGAGAATAAAAAGGTAAACGATAAAAAGGCAGAGAAACCAGCTGAGAAGAAAAACGAACCCGAGAAAGAAGCAGGGAAAGTGGATACCAATGGAAAGGTGAGTCATAATGACAAAATTTAAATGCTCCAGTTGATTTTCATTGAATGAAGTAAAAAGTAATATGCCGGCACGAAGGTTTGCTCGTTGCAGTAGGCAAGTGAAAATCACCTTATTCAAAGCCTACTGCCAATCGTTCTATACGGGCAGCCTTTGGGCCAGCTTCACTAAAATCGCTCAGCGCTCTGCGTGTACAGTATAACAACGCCTTCAGGGTGTTGTTGGGGCTGCCCCGCTTCTGCAGCGCATCTCTCATGTTTGCTGAGGCCCAGGTTGATGGCTTTCACGCCATCATCCGCTAGAAAACCGCCTTGCTGCTGCGCAGAACATGGGGCAGTACCAACACCATCCTACAGGTTGTAGGCAGCAAGTTCACTTCGCCCATCATGCAGTCTTTCAACAGGGTCCTAACTCTAGAATCTTCAAGTTGGGATTCTGTTGAATGACTGCATAACCCTAAATATGTAATAATAATTTGTTATTGTAATTTGTCTTTTTCTTGTTCTTGATTTTTATTTATTTTTGTGTAACTGATGGACAATAATGTCTGAATAAAGAAACTTTTTATTTATTTATTTATTGAATGAAATTGTAAATATTATTGACACTTAATCATCAATTGCACACTTAACCTCGCAAGTCATTGGCGTGATAGACATTTTGATAATTAAGTAAATGTTTTTTGCAAAATCTTAGAGTAAAATGAATTTCTTGTATTTGCTATTCAAAATACACTTGAATGTTTACGATTCTTTTCCTTGGTGACGATAATTTTTTAAAAAGTCTATTATAGCCCAATCCAACCTTAGAGATCCGGGTACCTTATGTAAAGGTCACAGGTCATCTTTCTAGAAGTGGTGGTGTTTCTTTGTAGTAAGGATCACCTTTTAGTATTCGTTGGGATACACACAGGGTTCCTAGTCTGACTGTAGTAGACTGACATAGCCTCCATAGTATGGACTCCATACTATACTCCTTCTAGTACCTACCTACATGAGAAAGTTTTCCATGAACATGCACACCTCCGCAGGATGTACCGGAGAAGCCAAAGACCGCAACCACAAACGGAAACGCCAACGGAACCGACACGGTGAGTGACGAGGCCTCGTCGGACGAAGAAGAGCTGATGATAATAGACTCGCAAGACGAGATATTCCCGGAGTTGACTTACGACGAGTCCGACGTCGAAGTTGACGATGCGCCGTCTCGGAGCTTCACTCGCAGATCGCAGGTACCTCCGCTCGGTACCTGCTCATTTGTGTCGTTACTAAGTGGGATGGGGAGGGGGAGGAGGGGTTAGATGTGTGTATTTGTTTTTTTACATTGGGAGGCTGGGGAAAGCTTAGTGTTTATGTTTCCTTACTTTGGGGGACTGGGAGTGTTACTTTACCTATAAGGGTTGGGAGAATGCTCATAGTTGACAATGCGCCTTCTCGGAGTTTCAGTTGCAGATCACAGGTACCTCCGCTCGGTACCTGCTCATTTGTGTCGTTCCTTAGGGGGGCGGCGGGGCGTAGATGTGTGTATTTGATGTGTTATTTTGGGGGGGCTGTTGAATGGCTGGAATTTATTTGTTTGGTTTCTTTGACTTCGCCTCAAAATGATGGTCAATGCAACAAGGCTCATTTCTGAATGTAAATTTGCCCAAGATTTTGATGGGGTAGGATTAGGGTTCGGTTAATGGCTTGACTTACAATACCTATTTCGCCGGGTTTGTTTTGTGGTCAAGAGTAGGATTTGTAGGTTCATTCTGTGTTGTCTTTCATTTTGCTGTTCAGTTTTCATCTATGCTGGGTGCTTGGTACATGGACCGACAGTCCTATTTTTCCCCAGTAGACCCTATGTTTTTATATATACGATTTTTAATGTGTTTTTTAATATCATACAAAATCGAGCTTTAAAATCCTGTCGATCCATGCACCAAACACCCTGTATATAATATTGGTTAGCATGCTTTTGAAGATTCGAGGTGAGAGGTGGTTATTTGAGCATGCTTATTTTGTCAAGTAAGCCCCGCTTGCACATGGATCTTTATCTAAAAGCTGGTCAAATATGATTAGTGAGTTGGCAACCGCACAAATACATAGATTACTACTTTAGTGCACCATCAATACATTCAAGAAATTACTCAAAATTTAATGTGATTACTAATTAAAGGGTTCTTCGAAAGATAATTGGACAATTAGCATATTCGTTTATGGTAAATCTGTCAGTTAAAATGTAATAGTCCGATGTAAGTCGTGCAGATTAAGAAAGATAGTGATGAAATGCCACGCTGCCCCGCTCAGATGATATTTGTGGCAGTATCTACAGCATGACGTTAGACAATAGTGTCGTGTAGATTGAAGATCTACACGACTTATCCCTGAATGTTCACAATCACGACTTGAGACGCGCTTAACCTTCGAATACTCAAACGCATCTCTGATTTAAGCTTGTCTCGAGTTGCGATTTTTAGACAGTTTCCAATGAAAATCTGTCAAAAATTCGTCACTTGAGACGTGCTGAGATGCGTTTGTGTATTCGGGGGTTATTAACCTGAGTTAGGTTTAAGCGCGTCTCGCGATTTTTTGACTGTTCTCAATGAAGATCTCTCAAAAATTCGTCACTTGAGAGGTGCTTAAATCAGAGTTGCGTTTGAGTATCCAGTTATGCAGTAGTTACAAAATCCTTATTCAAGCGGGGTTACAAATATTTAAGTGATTGGGCCATTTATATAATTTATTTAAAACATTTATGTTAATAATTAAATAACAGTAAGTAACAAATTGTGTTGTAAAGGTGAAGGCGACTAAAACCCCAGAGACCCCGCGGCCGGCTTCCTTCAAGGATGACGATGTGAGTCTACATCAACTAAATTATAACTAATTATAGATAACTCACACAGCTTCATCTAGCCTCAAAGCGTTAAACTAATCACACTTATATTAAATGCGAAAGTTTGGATGTATGTTTGTTACCCTTACACGCCAACACTACTGATGGAATCGGGGTGAAATTTCGCATAGATGTAGTTCTAGACCTGGATTAACACAATAGGGTATAGGCATACATTTTTTTATCGATTATTAATCTTGTAATATTACCGAAAAAGTATATTACAAACTTAGAATAATTAGGCATAGAAACTCAGTAGGCGCGCGCGAAGTGAAGCAATTTCAAGGAAGCCTTTAAAGGCTTCCTACGTCGCTCGACGCGTCAGTACTCAAGGTCAAGGCCTACTAGTAAGAGCTCTATAAATTTTCAATAAAAATGACTTACTGTGCTGTGAAAGGGTGTCACAACTCTTCACATAATCATCAGAAACAATCGAAGATTCCATTTCACAGGTAAGTACAACCTGGCATCTTATATTCCGGAGTAAAACATTAGTTTAGGCACAAAAATAAATCGTAAACAAAACAGACGCCATTACAAAAAAATGTTGCTAGGTATAGATCAAAAAACATTTTACCCCATAGATAGTTATTTGTTTTTTCTATTTCTACTGTACACCGGTAGGACTTTTATTTACCAGATATTTCAGGGTTACCTCCTATCTTACCTGGATTTTAAGTTAAATATGTACCATAGGTACAGGGACGAGAGAAATTCCACGGACGTAGTCCACTAAGAAAGAAATAAAGTGAAGCACTCAATAGTCCACCACCCTCTGTACGTACGCTTACGCACTCACACATTGACATCACAGTTCACCAAACCAGTGCTCCGTCACTCGCGCTCAGTTTTGAGTTATTTACCTACAGTTATCGCGGGTAGCGCATTCGAGGGCCGCCCGCCGCCACAGATTAGGTAGGTAAATGTACTTCGCCGCCGCGCCGCGCGCAAACTGCATTATTGTTTTTGTGTCCATAAATGTTTATTAATATCGTGTACCTACATTAGGTATTTCTTCTATCTTGTTTTATGATAATCCGAATTCAACGATGCCCGGGTAAACGTATTGCGCAGTGGATGGTTGCTTTAGCAATAAAAAAGATATAGATATTTATCTTTTTTAAACTGCTTAAAGACGAAGAAAGGTCACCTACCTTTCTTCGTCCACCTAGCAATATTTTACTTTAGGTAGGTAGGTACAGGTAACTTCCTGTAGCCTACCTACATATTAGTTAGTATCATGTAGGTAGGCTACATGATAACTATTAGGTATAATAAATGCGAAAGTTTAGATGCCACGCCAAGACTAGGTATAAATACCTAATACTAATATAACTACGGACGGATGAATGAAATTTCGTATAAATGTAGCTAGGCCTGGAATCAAACATAGGCTTTATCTATAATTTTCATCAAAATTCGTTTTTTTTCACTGACTTACTAAGTACCTAGGTAGGTAAGATACCTAGTAGATTGCGTGAGAGAGTTAGGTACCTACCTACGTATAATATCCGCATTTCGATAAAAACTACTTACCAATCCCATTGTTTATTAAGTTAATGAAAAATATAATCTAACAGAAGAGTGGTAAATGTGATAGTCATTAACTCCTTACTAAATGTTAAAATTTCCCTATCTTATGGGAAAAATGTTAGTTACTTGCAACATTATTTGTGCACTTGTGTGCGTGTCGGCTCATGTAATCACGTGCCGCTTACGCACACATTGGTTGTTTTTTTGCTTCAACTTTGAGCGGAATTTTGTGTAAAACTATCACTCTATGTTTAGTTACTCTAAGATTACAAATATTTGAATTATTAAGGAAAAAACTAAAAACTACACTCGGTTTCGGGTGATAAAAACGATGCGCTTTTTCTGTGACGTCACCGTTCAGATTGTCACTCAAAGCGTTTCTGTTCCTTCAGTCAAAATAAAACTAGATAACAGTTTAAGGATAAAATTAAAGCCGTCATGTTTTTTCTAATAAATAATTTTCCTTCTGTCAAAAAAGATATCCCTGAGTGTAATTGTTTGCTGTCGTGAATATGAAAAATAAAATAAAAAAATATCTCGTTAAAAGCTTCATGGTAAATGGTGACGTCACGTTTAAGAAATTTCGGTGTAAAGATCTTTATTTTATACTAAAGGAACAGACAAGTTCACTTAGAATGAGTATACATTGGTATCTTAATTTTGCGATTGTGTCTTAAAATATCTACTTTTCAATTATTAAATTTCACAATAAAAACATCAGAAAATACAAAAATAAATATGCAGATATATTTATGTAGGTATCAATAGAGATAACAAATAAAAATATGCTTTTCTATTGTCACATGCAAATACATATTATGTTAATTCTGATTTAGAACTATTCCAAAAAACCTTTACTATAATGCTTTTTAGTCCAGTAGACCGCGAGCGCAATCGCGGGCAAAAGCTGTTAACGAATAAATCTTCCAGGTTAACAACATGGCACACACATTCATACATCCAGCACCGCTACCGCGCACCATAAAAATAAGCATTCAAGTAATGGCCTTGAACTCTTCATATTATAATACATTTGACAGTGCCAAATGGTTTACCGCAAGCTTCTAGCGTGCGAGCTGTCTGTTATCTGATGCCGTCAATTGATGTAAAATGCATCTAAATATTACAAGTTAAAGCTCTGAATGCACATTTATGTGCTGTGCAGCAATGGGGCGGTCCAGATTGGCGGCAACCTTTAACGTTTTTAGGGTTCCGCACCCAAAGGGTAAAACAGGACCCTATTAGGTACTAAGACTTCGCTGTCCGTCTGTCATCAGGCTGTATCTCATAAACCGTGATAGCTAGACAGTTGACATTTTCACAGAAATATGGTGTATTTCTGCTGCCGCTATATAAGAACAAATACTAAAAAACAGAATAAAATTAATATTTAAGGGGGCTCCCATACAGCAAATGTAATTTTTTTGCCGTTTATATAGATAATGGTACGGAACCCTTCGTGCGCGAGTCCGACTCGCACTTGACCGGTTTATTTTTCTTTTTGCTTGGGTAGGGAAGGTAGATAACTAGCCATACGTCTGGTAATTACACAAATTCTTCTCTGAGGCTAGATATCAAAACCACCAGGACTCTTATCATATCTCCATCTTTACAGTCAAAAGAGAAAGTTCTCAAAATGACGGACCCGCTAGCAACCGACAGAAAGCTCCGCTCAGCTGACTCACCCAAACCAGAGACAAAAAAGACGGACAAGAAGGAATCCCCCAAGGATAAGACCATAGACCTAACAGAGGAGGACGAAGAAGGAAAAGAGAAAGAGTTACAAGGAAAAGGGAAAGAGGTACAAAGAAAAGAGGAAGGGAAAGAGAAGGAAGGACCGAAAGAAGCGAGTAAGAATAAGTTGGACTTGAATGTGGTGTTTGAAGTCGAGAATTCGGAAGGTTAGTAGTGTTTTATCTAACGCATCTCTCATTGATAATCATAAAAATAATGTCATCTGATTTTTTTCTTCTTTAAAAGGCCATAATTAATAAGTTCACGCGTTTTTTTAACGGGATGAAAAGAACCCTATGGTTACCATCCATCTCTTTTCTTCCCATATTGTATTCTGGCGCCTTGCAGGGTTGAGATGATTTATAATAATTACGATTTAATCAAATTACTTTTAATCAAATCAGTTTTTTTCTGCAATGAAAAAAACCATTCAAAATATACAGCGAGTGCTCAAATTAAGCCTCGGTGCACGTGCATTGTATGTAGGTACTCCCCTGATTCAGGATTCAGGGAAATTTCTGAAATTAATAATTTTCACGAATCTTTGTAGTCTCCTTCAAGATGTTAAACTTATGTGTTTGCGCGCCAAGTCTAGGTGTATTATAATTATGTACAGAATATACGAAAATAGTTATAGATTTAAAAAAAGAATTTAACCGAACATGTAAAACAAATGTAAATGTTTCAATGTTGGTGTCATCTGTTTCTGCTAGTTCTTCGTGTGATTAAACCAACGTTTCGTACCTGCTTGTACAAACCTTAAACTGAATGGATAGACCAAAGCGATTATCATAAAAATCTAAAAATAAGATTTTTACGATACAAGAAAATTGGAAATTTTATCGACCCTAGCGACGCCTAGGTGTGAAAAGATAACAGACAGACAGACAGATTACTTTCCAATTACATGATACTGTAAGGTTTGGATGTTCCCACAGAAACTTGAAGTTGTGCGCCACGGCAGCGTTTCTCCATTTATGGGTGTGGTTTTGTAAATAGAGTTCACAGTGCGTTTTTTACCGTAATATTACCCAAGATCCACCCTTTGGTATAGACCACTATTACACGTCTTTTACTCAATAAGGCATGTGCAAGCAGTTTTTCTAGTCATCTAGTAATTGTCAAAAATATACTCTACGATTGACAGGCGGCTTGGTGACAGCATTAGAATTGTCAAAAATTCAAATATTTGCTGCTTTCTCTATAGTAGATTCCCTTCGGCTCGACATCCACGGGCCGAGTTGGAAGGGGTCGATTCGTACGCCGCAGTAACCGGCACGGGCGACTATACTTTGAACATGTTAACTGCAATGATAAAGGCAAATGTAGTGTGATGTTTGTTTGCAGGCCAGTCCCGGCTGCGCACGCGCGTGCGCGTGTCGCCCTACTCGCGGCCCAAGCTAGACCAGACCACCACCTCGCTCACGGCTAACTACACAGGTAACCACACATATCATAAAAAAATTAAACTTGCGCGATCTGAACACATAATTCATCACGTTTCGACAGGTCACACGGGACACACTTTTGTGTCATCCCGTGACCACGACAGTGTGTAAACCTGGTGAAACGTCGGGAATAATAGGTAAATAAATGCGATTAATACCCGTTTATAGTATTAATAATTAAACATACCATCGCACCAGGTGGTAGAAATCAGTCAAAATGGAACCCAAGTGCCACCTCACTCGTAGTATACTGACAAATAACAATATACCATGGCTAGAGCAGGGCCTTGTCCGTCTTGCTCTTTCTTGGATTGTCCAGTTTTTTTAATTTACTACAAATAGACAACTTTTGTATCTGTTTAATACACTGTATTTTATATTCCAGGCAACAACACCACAATGGAGATGGACATAACGGAAACCTCTTCCATCTTAGAAGACGCCAGCTTCGACTCGAGTGGCTACCTCCGTGGTCTGCGCAGCATCAGAGGACGGTCCTCCTACAAGCAGCTGAAGGAACTCAATCTGTCGCATACTATCCGCACGCCCAGAAACACTACCCTCAACACGTCAGGTTAGTACTTACTTACTGTTGTGGCTCGTACATCGGAAAACGTCCACGGCTGGACTTTGGCCTCTTCAAAGATCAAATGTATTATGTAGGTACATAATTATTTTAACATAAAATTAATAAAGTAAATTAAGTGAAACAAAATATATTTAAGCACATGAAAATTCAAAGTAAGAGTAGAGATTTAGTGAATGTCAAAACAGAAGATAATTATGTAAATGATTGATGATGTATGAAGTTTTCGTTTTTCGACATTTTTGATGGTACTCATCTATTTGAATGAAACTTTCAGTATTATCGGAAGCCCGTCCGATCATTACAGGGTACGGTCGGAAACGCAAGCCTTCCGAGGAGTCTACACCCGCGTCCTCGCCGGCGCCGGAGCCCCAGCCCGAGCTGACGGAGTCCACTCTGCACGCGCACTCAAAGAGGATGCGGCTGCTGGACCACTTCTCGGTGCCTTTCCGGGGATTCAACACGCGCAGGGCTACTGAGGTCAGTACCATTAACACATCTACAGCCTGTACTAACCCACTGCTGGACATAATCTCACCTGATAGGGGCCGGTGGCTTTCGTCATTATGGCTAAAGCCTAAATCCTTGCGCTTGGCAGGCGGGCTGGTGTTTGCAATGGAGACGTTGAAGTACATACATCAGCATCACGTAGTTTGTATATCCTAGAAATAAGTAAATTTGTAAGGAACAACACTATTTTTTTCCAAAAAATAAATGATTATCGCCGATACCAAACCAGATACAAACAAAAGCAGTTATGTCCGCATCAAAATTAAAATATCAACTAACCCAAAAATGGCGTTAAAATTATAATAAATCACAAGAACACATTAAACGTAAAGAAATAAAACCGGCAAGTGCGTGTCAGACTCGCGCACGAAGGGTTCCGTACCATTATCTATAAAAACTGCAAAAAAATCATGAATGTTGTATGGGAGCCCCCTTAAATATTTATTTTATTGTTTTTTAGTATTTGTTGTTATAGCGGCGAAGGAAATACACCATCTGTGAAAATTTCAACTGTAACTATCACGGTTCATGAGATACAGCCTGGTGACAGACGGACAGCGAAGTCTTAGTAATAGGGTCCCGTTTTACCCTTTGGGTACGGAGCCCTAAAAATAACATGTTCGAATCTGAACTCAAAGCGATGCTCATAAAAAAAGTTTTAACGAACTTGACGATTTTTATAACGATACTTTTAGCGACTCGTAACGAGTTGCTGACGATACGGACAAATTTTATTAGGACACAGTGTCCCAATTGACACTTTTGATTTTAATTTTTTTTTACTGTCGATTCGGACACCATCAAATTAATGAAGCTGTTGAGTACAGTCAGGTAAAAAAAATTTAAGCACGTCACCACACGCTCGCGAAGCAATTTGTTTAGCTTTATCACATTATATAATATTTTTATATAATGTGATAAAGCTAAACAAATTGCTTCGCGAGCGTGTGGTGACTTTTAATAATGTTAAAAAAATAACAAGTCTCATAGCGTATATTTGGTATTAATCAAAATCATGTATACTTAGGTACCTATCTCTCAGTCAATAAAACACAAACAGAACAAAAACAGTTACAATCAGTACAAATATCAATTAATTAAGATGTTTTTAAGGTTCTGCATCTCAAAAGGAAAAAAGGAACCCTTATAGGATGAGATTGTTGTCCGTCTGTCTGTCTGTAAACCCTCTTTTCTCAAAAACGCGTGAAAGTATCGAGTTAAAATTCACATCACATACTCAAGTTCGTAACCTCTTGGAGTCTCAATATAAATCAAACTTCTAAGTCAACGAAAACAAAAGTTACAGCCGTTTATGTCAATTATTTTTGAATTTTCCAAGGGAATCACATGCACACAAAACCTGTAGGGTACTTCCCGTTGAGCTAGAATCATGATATTTGGCAAGAAGCAAGGTCTTATAGCACAAGTAAAGGGAAAAATCCGAAAACCGTAAATTTGTAGTTTATTCACAGAAAAAAATATTTTTGAGAATCTCGCCATGGACCAAATACCTAGAGGACCCCCGCCCCGTCGACCTAGAAACATGAAATTTGGCAA
This sequence comes from Eupithecia exiguata, assembly GCA_947086465.1. Taxonomy (NCBI): domain Eukaryota; kingdom Metazoa; phylum Arthropoda; class Insecta; order Lepidoptera; family Geometridae; genus Eupithecia; species Eupithecia exiguata. Next base: position 588,522 of record OX352248.1, on the reverse strand, counting down.
GAAGCTAGGTCTTATAGCACAAGTAAAGGGAAAAAAATTAAAACTTTAATATTGTAGTCTAATCATAAAAAAAAAACATTATTTTGATTCTCGACATGGACCAAAACCTATAGGGTACCTCCAGTTATAGGCTACTTCCAGTTGAGCTAGAATCATGATATTTGGCAAGAAACAAGGTCTTTTATTTATATAATTAATATAATGGAACCCTCATTGCGCGAGTCCGACTCGCACTTTTGTTTAGTTCTTCTAAGACTATGTACGTGTGTACGACGTATCGCGAAAAAAGGATAGACCTAGGACCTAGACCCATAAACGTGGGTTGTAGCACTTGTGGCAAGAAAGTTATGATCCTCAAAAATAAACACAAACTCTTCCAAACTGGCTTTTACATCAAGAAAGATTGCCCGCCAAAAATCCTGCTAAAATGAAAACAGATACAAGAGCAGCTGAAAAGCAAAATCGGTAAAGGAAATAAGTTTTTAAAGTACAACAAACTGATTGTTCAAGAACCACACTCTCCACTCAGAAAAGTGTCTAACAAAGAAATCAACTCTAACAAGAGGATTTCTGTTATTGAAAATGTGTCGAGTTAAAGTAACAAGGACTGTAGCAGAGCAACAAAAAAGAATAAAGTATACAGTAAAATTAGAAGCATAACTCAATAACTTACAAATACAACAGAAGAGGACAAATCATCGCAGTTAGCGCCACCCCCTCCAGGAATCGAAAACGAAATAAAACAAGAACAAACAAAACAAGCATCCCATACAGCTGGTCACCGCGGGAGAGCTAAACCAAAATCCTCCAGATCCCAAAAAATAGAGAAAGGGAACACATCATTAGATCTACTAAGCACTTAATTACAACACGCAGAACCGCCGTCTCCCGAAAAAAAAGATTGAATATAAAATTAAGTCCAATTTCAAAACATAAAATGCGACATTCCTGTTACGATTTTGCAACAACAAAATACTAGAACTGGAGGAGGCCTGTACCTGAAAGGGGTCCTAACAAAAATTTTTTGTTCACTAGCGGAAAAACTGAAAAATAATCCACTAAAAGTATTCATAACCATGTTTTAAAGTAGCCAATTCTAATTCTCCACAGATGTGCGGCATCAACAGTGACCTGCCTCTAACGGCCCCCGTAGCCGCGAGCCCCATCGACGCGCTCGCCACGGAGGCGGGCCCCGCGCCCCGGGGGCTCATCACCGTGCCGCTATCGCCGGTAGAACAGGACTCCAAGAGCTCGTGCATCGTTATGTAGAAATACAGTATGTCCACCTGGATCAATGTGTAATATATATACTTTTACGACATGTACGTCAACTACTCGCGGTTCTAGAATCCAAGATATTAATTGTGAACCAGACGAATGACTCGCTAACGCCTATATACAAAACAAATATACAAAAGGACGAAGGAAAAGGGGCCTGCGGATGATGATTTGCCCATACAAGCGTACTACCAAAATGATTTGTAATTAGAGTATATTTCCATCATATCTTGTTGTTTTTTGTATTCGAATAGTATATACCTAGGTCCCTGGTTGTTTTTTTCTTAATAATACACACACACCTTTAATGTAATGTAAGCAAAAATATGCAAAATCGAATTTTGAATATTTTTACGTCGAAAATGACCTGTTTTCGTTGTATTTGTTTTGTATTAAAAACAACAATACCTTACGTTTTGTTTGTTAAGGAACATAGCTTATATTGTCTAGTTACAGAATAACAACACAATGTCGAAAATACAAAAAGTTTTCAGTCATAATTTTTGGTATTACGGAACGTAATAATTCACGAATTGAAGTTGCGAGCAGCTGTCGCCGGATTCTTAACACGATATGGCGACCCCGTGACCGAATGTAAAAAGGGCCCCAGAGTTGAAGCTAGATTTAATTGATAATCAAGCTTTTACCTACCTCACAGCTTTTTATATCTTTCTAGATAGTACAGGAGCTAAAAATTAAAATGCCTTTATTGACTAGGAAGTGCAACGAGCGACAACGTATTACACTGTTTTTCTCTGCCCATATTGTTAAAGATCAGAATTGTTTGTTTATTAACAAATGTTGCGTAGCTATTTGTGTATTTTGAAAGAATGCGTTTATACATAGCCAATCTGTAAATAGTTTTGTGTCGTTCTGCTTACCAGTTGCGACCGTATCATACATCATTACTTGATTGTGATGCAAATTTGTTGAATAACTACTATATTATACTGTATTTATGTCCACTAGTGGAATTTAGCCTCCCCTAATAAGCGAACGCCTGTCTTCAGCTTGCAACGTATTTGTATGAAATGGTCGGCAACTGTAACGTTACCTACAATGGTATACATACATGAATTTTAACCTCTGCACTCTTTGTTATAGTTATAAGATTTTTAACCGGTGAAGACATGCTAATGATCAATAAAATATGTGCCAAAGTTTTACGGAAGCGCGATAACGGGACCTCCACGGGATTTTTCTCCATTAAAAATAGAAAGAATCATCAAAATCAAAAGCAATTTATCGTATTAAATTATACAGACGAACTGAGAACCTCTTTTCTTGAAGTCAGTTGAAAATAATTTTAAACTTAAATCATTTGATTGTTTTGAAAAAAAATTAAGATTAACTTCAAATTTCTTGGTTGCACAGTTTTTTTTAAGTTTTTCAGTGCAAATACACACGGGGATGAAAATGTATGGTACCACCTCAGGATCATTCTCATAAGAATTTTCCAAATCGGTTCATAATTGTCGGAGAAATCGACGAATATATATAGGTAAAATAGTCTAACATAGAAGGGTGAATCAACTATTTTACCCACACTTTGCTGTCCCCGACCATTTTTTAATAAAATACGCTAATTGGTTATATTTACACACATATTGAGTATAACTATGGTTTCTAAGATTATTAGGCACGACGGAAAACTTGCATACGTACTCGAAAATTTATAATTTCCATGAAAATTTATGGTAACTCAGTAAACATAAAATTTGCACCGTACAAAATATTCCTGTCCACAGACCACATTGACATGTGAACTTTCATTTTAAATGAACTTAAAACTTCTGACTTTCGGTTAATTCTTAATACACAGTAAGACAATAAGTGATAGTTTATCGTGTGCATATAATAATAGACGTGAACCAAACCATTTTTTCATTAAAAAAACTCTAAACTGTGTCCCTTACTAAAATGATTTTACCTTCGTATGCTGAGTTACTCTTGTAAATTCCACCCGAAAACACATATATGGCGCTATTTGCCGTAGGTACCTTCATTTGTTTGCTGTTGCTCTTATGGCGCGGCGGTGTCCTTTGATATTGCCGTCGAGCCACCAGTCCGCGGAGAACGATCGCAGGGAGTGCGTGTCTTTTTGTGTCGTCTGCTGAGTGACCGCGATTTCTCGATGAAAGTTTATTATTTATTGATTATAATCAGATGTTTTTGTAGTACCTATCATATGTTTTCGATTTAAGTTCAGTCTTTTTAGTTTTTTTTAGTTTAGTCTCAAATTATAATGTGCACTTTTCATAAAAATACGCCGATTGTCTGCTGAGTTACTTGTATACTGAGTTACATTAGCGGTAGCTCCATAGACATTCTTGGTAACTCCTAAGACATCGACGTACTTAGTGAAACTGTAATACATTATGTAAAATTGACTCTATTTCGACAAAGATTTAGAACCTACCTACCTTATAAACTTATAAGTATCTAGTACCTATCTACCAATAATATGTCAGCTAGATTGATGATTGAAATGTAGAAGTTTTTTGATGAATGATGATACATGATGATACCATTGATTATTGTTGTTTGGTCAACTCATCATGATAGGTATGTACATTTTTTTCAAAAAAATATTTCGGACTTGTCCATAGTGTGGTTAAAATAGTTGATTCACCCAGAAACTCCTCCGATCTTCCTTTTCATTTAGTCGGCAAAAAAATGAACAAACTGAATCGGGAAGCTCATTCGTTGCAGATTGAAACCCTCCACAAGAGGATGAGCACCCTCTTGAGGTGACATCCTTCCCGTACATGCCTGACGTACTTGTACGCGTACATTATTTTCTATGTAACACGTCCAAACCTTAGTATTTAAGTTATATTATAATTTCATTGTGTTTATAAAATTTAGAGCTACAAAATATAGTTTACATTCAAGCTCAAATAGCTGATAAAATGTTACGTAAAAATAAAATCCGAAATGTAGCAACTTATGTACGCTGATTGTCTAATGTAGCTCTAAAGGTTGGCGCTCACACGTCCAACACCACTGCAGCAGAGCAACATAATGCTCATTCGAATATGGTTTTAAACTCATACCTCCTTATTCATAATAGTCTGCTAACTTAAAGCAGCTTCTAAGCAGTTTTATTTCTCACTTCGACTTATTGTTAATATAAGAAGACAAAGAAATAAGTCTAATAAGGACTATTATGAATGAGGGGGTGACACATTGGCGTACCGCAAGCTTCAGGCAAGTGGCGCGCGAGCTGTCAGCTATATATAATGCATGTATAACGACTTAACGAGTACCTATAGCAGAGTAGCCCATATTTGAACGCACATGTTTTTGCTGTGCGGTAGTGCTGCGGCCCAGATCTGCGACAACCTTTAGGCCTTCCCCGCACCTGAGTTTTTGTTAGGTGTGCGAAAGGTCTATTTTAACTGAAAATTTGAACAAGTTATGTACTTGTTGGTACTCCAATATATTTGTTCAAAAACAAATCAAATCGATCGGTGTAACTAATGATTGAGTGAATCCAAAGATCGCTATAGCAATCATGGAAAGGAATTTTTATGCATTTTTTAAATAAAATAAATAAAAATATGATTTTATACACGAGTTTCAATTTAACTTAATAGTGGTTTTACACTTCAAGCGCGTTAACTATCTTTCTGGGTTTGAAGTCTCGCTCAGTTTGCATGGTGTAGAAAGAGGTACCCTCTATTTCAACGCAGCTGTTAGCCATTTAGCGTTCTGACGGAGAAATACAAGCTGAAATAAACTTTATTGCTTTGTTGTAGAATCTAAAATGTCATTTTCCCAGACCCAGAAAGATAGTCCAATAAAACGAATATCAACAGGCCATCAATTACGTTCTTTAAGTACGCAGTTGCTAATCCTCGTATTTACTTTATCATAATAATGTAAAACTTTACTTTGTAAAGTACCTATGCATGTAATTCGTATTTTGTGAATATTACAATACCTTCAGAAGAGTTAAAATTCTAAATTTGTTATGGATCACCTCCAAGTGCGAATGCCTCGCAGATTCTTAGAGCTCGCGACGCATAAAACGCGCCGTGTCACACGCTCATAGAGCCGTTATAGAATCGAGGCACGACGAGACTAGCCGGTGTACGCTTATGGAGGTGGTGCTTTAGGAATAATAAGGGCATGAATGCATAGACTTTCTACCCGCAAGAAACTTCCCAAGTTCAGACTATAAAATTATAAGTGTAAGGAAGTTTTTGTAAGACAGAAGCTGTATTTTCGTTGTAATAATAGAGTAGTATTTCGGTTTCGTCCAAAAAACTTCGTAGTATATTGATCGGTGTAAGATAGATTAGGAATTGTCGAATATAAATGTAATTGTAATATCAGGATGATATTTTTGTGATTAAATGTAGAATCTAACTTGACTTTTATTAATTGAAACATTTACAATAAGTACAATTAATTAATTATGAATGCAAACTATCGTAGTTTGACGAATTCATTATGAATGAAAGCGGGTTAACTACGAACCACGTTTGTGTTAGAAGAACACCAACGTTTCATCCCTTTACGAGGGATTTTTTCAGGGTCGACATACACAAGGTTCGTTGTTAACACCCTTAGGTTCACAATGAATTCGTCAAATTACGATAGTTTTTTATAATACAGTTAAGTGGTAAAATCATATAATTTTCAGTATTAAATATGTGATACAACTGATTTTTATACTAAATACTTTGGTTCCCTTGCTTCGCAGAACTCTGTCGTCGTCTATATCTAGTCTGCAAAGGAATGTTTTATGTAAGTACAGTTCTTCTAGTCTACTTTAAAATAATATACCTAGTAAAAAATAAAAATAAAATTGTACTAACGTTTTTTAGGTTTCATCATCATCATCATCATCAGCCTATATCAGTCCACTGCTGGACATAGGCCTCCCCTAATGAGCGCCATAGCGCCCTGTCTTCAGCTTTAGGTTTCAGGTCCACTCAAATGTGGTCTAGTGTAATTAATACATACTTCCATACTAATATTATAAAACCGAAACTAATTATGTCCGTTTCTGTTAACTTTTCACGGCTGAACAGATTTTGGCATATTTTTCCGAAAAAGAGCGTGCAATCTGCGTTCAGAAACTTATAATAAGTAGTCGTATTATTTTACTTTGTTATTTATTTTAGTCGGTTGGCACAAAATGGAACTTATTTGACAGCACTTCTATATCACTGGACTTCAAATTATGATCGTAAAGAAAACAGAAACACTTTAATGCTGCTGCTGTTAAATATAAAAAGAGATTAGACGAAGTACTTATCGGAATTGAAATGACTCCATTTTATTGTATAGGTACTTTTGCCTTTATTATATTACCTAGTAGGAAGTTGAAAATATGGGACACCGGCCCCGTAGAAAACAGCATACCTACTTAAGTATATCTATGTTTACTTCAAGGAAAACCAGGAACTGGTATTCCTTTATGTTATTATATAATATATGACAAACTTAACAAAAATGTATGATTACCAGAAAACTTATCGAAGAAGGCAGTAAGAAAAATAATAAAAATCTTATTAAAATAAATCAATTTATTCTCAGTGTAACAAGTGCTCAATTAAATAATTATAACATAAGGACGGAATTATTATTCTCATTATTTACAATGCTGATTTATAAAAAAAAATTGCACTAAAATATTAATCTGATTATCAAAAACAAGCTACCCTACACTGGCTAAGTTAAGTTTGCAGTCATTGACTGGCCGGTGTAGTTATTTCCCTAAAAATACACAAAAATAAGAACGACAGTCATGAAAGCTTACACTCGGAACAAACGGTGTAGTCCATAGCTGAATCATTTTGATAAAAAAAATTAGACAATGTTCCTTATGAATTTAAGTGGGTTAACAACGAAACTCATTTGTGTTGGAAGAATACTAACCCCCCTAACCATGCATGACGAAGGGACGCGGAGCGCGCGCGTCTAGAACCACCACCCTGAATATGTCCCTTGACAAGGTACGGAACGTTGGTGTTCCATCCAAGAGAAACATGGTTCGCAGTTAACCCGCTTACAGTTATAATGAATTAGTCAAACTACGATAGCTTTTATAATTAAAATGTTATGTAGGTACCTATCGTAATTTTTTGAGGAGCTTTCTGACTGTCTAATCAACATCAATAAAGCTACTTTGTTCTATAAATTACGAAGAAGATTAAGTAACAACAGGTCAACTACTAAATTTGCTACACGTAATTTTCTAAACTCGTTTACAACTAGTGTTTCAGAAATTGATTCTGCTAGGCGATTTTTGATTATTGGCTACACTGTATGCACCTAGATAAACTTCGATAAGTTGAGCTTTTCTTTTTTTATTCTATGGGATGAGATAAGAAATAAGTACTAAGGTATATATTTTCTAAACTGAAATACTAACTACAGGTTCGTCGATAGATTCCAAGTTTTCTATGTATATTGAGAACCTAAGTCCGTTCCACGGAGACGACGACGTAGACAGCGGACTAAAAAGTATAACACAAACAAATTGAAAGAAAGATCATAAAAAAATCTTCTTCGACAATTTACGTCACAATAGTTAAAATAACTTATTATAGTAAATTAATGCAGGTAAAAAGGAAAATAATAATTTCTATGTCACTGGTTTAAAATTACAGATAAAAATTAAGTAACTAACTACCTACATTGTCTCCAATACAACAAAACTGTGTTCTATGTGTGTCATGGTTTTTTTATTTTGGTCCCATTTATTATGCAGATAATAAACAATGGTCATAAACTTACCTGTTACGCACAACTACAGGCTTAGACATTGCTTTGTCTAGGGCAGAATAGGCGAAAAATACTTATATTTTGTTAAAATTCTTTCTTACTAGGTACTAGGTAGGTACTCCTTCAATAATAATTTGTAATGCTTTTCAAAATCTTCAATAATTTAATTTTATGTCATTTTCTCTTCTCAACACATGTGACAGGAGTCACATGAGCTCATGCTAAGACCGCATATTAAGTAGGTAAGGTATGTCTACTTGTAATGTTGTATCTACCTTATTCGTTTACTTATTTATTGTGAGTTCTGTGTTAATCCTGTTATACTGTTTATTGTTTTGTCTCTTATCTACCATACACAAGAACCGCTGTACTGCGCTACCGCTTGGCCTTCTGATTGTCTGTCTACTGTTGTTTTGTCTACTTCATAATGCTTTGTCTACTTAGTCTACGTTATTCCATCTACGTCTGGTGCAATCTCTACTATCGGTCTACGTCTTACGCGCGCGCTCGGAGCTGGTCCACCAGAGTCTGCCGGTTGCGTGCGACCCAGTCGATGTTGACGCGCGCCTTCTCCACGGCCTGCGAGACCGCGAGCGTGGCTTCCGTTAGATACTTCTTGTTCTTTTCGTGCCAAACGAGGAACTGGGAATTAAAATATGAATAAATTAAACCTACACTAGCAGTTATAGGAAAACTACAATATGCAGTTTGTTTTCTTAAAAATTGAGCCCATGTCTCCATTCTTGACTTTTTTTATTACTTCTCTAACTCTTATGTTTCGTTTGGCCATCCACTCACATCGCAAAAAGCCACCCTGTTAGTTAGTGCCTATAACATGAGCTCTGCATACTTTGGGACCAGATGCTGTATGGATTGTCCAGCATTATTTATTATCTTTTCTATTGTAAATTTATTCCTGTTAACAAATATACACCTAAGTTAAACGATTACCTCGTCTAGCTGTTCCTGCTTGGTGAACTGGTTCAGCAGAGTTTTGACTATTAATCCCAATCTTCTGCCTTGGTTGCTGAATCTGTAAATACGAAACGATGCGATGTAAGTAAAGTAAGGAATTCGCCAAACGTCTTGTCCTCTGGAGGACCACGTGACGAAGATGCGCAGGACGCAAGTCTTAGGCCAAATTGGTGGGCGGTTTGCGTCTGGACAGTCGCGTCGATTATTCACGATTTTTTTTTATAGAGTTTTACGAAGCTGTACCTGTCTCTTGCACCTCGCCGCCTGCGCTGGGTTGTCATATGAATTTTAAGCGTGGCTGTACCTGCGCGAGCTAGTACTTCTCGCTGCACGTCACCGCTCAAGATGTTGGCGGCATCTATACAGTTGGGCACTATTGCCTAGGATCTGGTACAAAGGGAGAAGATGATACGGTACAACGTACCTACAAGAAAGGATCGGTACCAGAAATTACAAAACTCCTCATGATGGGTTGTTAAATTTTTCTTGTAATATTAATGTGGTCCTATCCCTTATTAGTTCATATATCTATCTCTTTTATCTTATCTACGTGGGCGCGGTTATCTACGTAGGTGGATGGGTAGGTAGATGAAATAATAAATAAATGACTTTGAAATAAATTCTGTAGAGCGTGCTACGACGCTACGAGAGACGGCGCCGGCGTAGCATACAAAAGATTTCAACGCGCACGCATTGCACTGCGCCTTTCTTTACTGAACTAATCTTTCTTTAATCTCAGAAATTAAAAGTCGTAGAAAGTTTCGGTTTGCACCATTGAAAAGCTGAGTATTTTTTATATAAAAAAAATACCTACCTAGGTAGGGTTCTTCTTCAAACTTCATTTTCATCACCCAAATCGGGTTTTGGCTCGGTTTTTTGGATGGTAAAGGCCTAGCGATTGTGCCATCCACCCACTATGGTTCTGCGCTGACCGCATCTATACCTCGCGAATATTTATATATTATTATTATCAAAGCAGCTAGTCCATTGCTGGACAGTAGGCTCCCCTAATCAGCTAGCGTTCTGTCTTCAGTCGCATACCCAGAATCTGCCAGCAGTGTTTCGGAGATCGTCATCCCATCTGACTGCATTTTAAGGTTCTAAATACATTTAGCGAGCTGCGGTCTACATTGAATACGAAAAGTTACCAACGCGAACTACATATCGTTTTACAGACTAAGTCCTTGGCTACATCGTCGACATCGGACGACCACTCCATGAATCTTTGACCACTCAAAGATTATTCGATCATTATATTCCATGGGAGTACGGGAAAAGTAGCCTGCATGTTATTTAGGTCATACATCTATGCAAAAGTTCATCCCGATCCGTTCAGTAGCTTGAATCTATTTTGTGTAAGCTGTAACTACCTGTAATTGGGGGGTCACAATCACAACTAGTGATGCCTTTTGTGACTTTTATGTGTATAAGAGTGTATCCTCTGTTGGTAGTTCTAAATAAATAAAAATATCAATGTAATTAGGTATTTTAAAATCACTAAATTCATTTATTTCATCATCAAATTTTTACAAAACAACTAGACATTTCAAATATGTCATAAAAAGTGAAGTGGCCTGTGTATGTACGTGCAAGTCGTTAGCCATAGCAACCCCATAGCCAGCTACCTTTGTGGAGCATAGCAACTGGTCGTTAATCTGTGGTACCTCCATCGAGTACAGCAACTAGTTAATAAAGTGTGGCACGTAGTTCCAAAATCCTCCCACTAGATGTCGCTGCTAAAAGAGGACGAAGGCTAGATCGCGCTGACGAGAACGCACGGCTTTTGGTGACTCGATTGCAAGAACCATTGCTTCGTCACTTAACACTTACACTGAGAAAGCTTTCGCCTTCAGCTAAAGATTTCTATAGAGGTAAACACTCATTACATGAGTGAATTGTTTTTGACTGCTTTGACTAACTATCAAAGCTGCTTATAGGAATATAACAAATTACTCACGCAGCGTAAATATCATCTATCCTGTTATAAACGAAGTCTTTAGCCACGTAGTACCCCACAGTGGACCGCAGCACGCCCACGATGACCGAGGCAGCGTCCTGCCGGCGGACCTCCGACCCGTCCGTTATTGACCACTCCAGGAATCTGAACGGAAATAAATAAGATTTAAAATTGCATGGCATGAACCATTGAACATTAGATGTGCCACATATCTAGATAATTAATTGATTGAAGGTCGACTAAGACTTTGACTATAGGTACCTACACCTGCCTACATTTGGTTCCTAAAATTTATCATTTATTTCCGGTATGGTGGTATCAGGTTGTTTATTTATTTATTTACAAAAGGGCATCCTACTACAAAATCTTATAATCTATGTGTTCACACTTATGGGACTTGTTGCCACCACTTATGTTTTAGTTACCTATGTTAGTAAGAAGCTCACTCTAGTAAAGTAGGTACAGTACTCACTGGTTCAGTATCCACACCTCCCGGGTGCAAGTGAGCGCGCCGAGCAGGCTGTCGCGTGCGGCGGCCACGTTGGACGCGCGCCGGCGTGCTAGCAAGAAGCGCCACTCTAGGACGGAGCCGCGGGTAGCCGCCACGCAGTAGACTGTGCGCCGGAGGTCTAGGGGAATGCTGGAAAGATTAGAATACATTTATAGATTTTTATTGATCATCACTTGTCTGTGCAATGCATGATGCTACAGCGGCCTTCTCTAACAAACACTATAGCGCCCTTCTGCTTCAGCATGTGGTTCTACTTACATAACCTGCTACCGTCTTTCGCAATCTAAGGATACTTACTTATTCAGATCTGATTCAGATATATACAAACCTAGTTTCAGGGTCTAAGTTTGATGATGTTTGAGGTAACATTCCTGTTCCTCAGCACACCTACACTGCTGAACGTGCCTCCCTCAATCAATCATACCGTACGGTTTTTGTTATTAAGTGAGTAAGTAAGCCCTCGCACTCGTAATCTCTAAGAAATTAAATCTGTCCCAAAAATCTTCAACTCCAAGTTAGTCAAATCGATACCCATACATATCAGACTTTTAGGTTAGGGCAGGGGGTTAGTTAGGGGCCGGGCCGGTCAATATTAAATAGTCCCGCGCAATCTTACATTTCTCAAATTTTTTTTGGTATATTATTTAATTTCTTAATAATATTTAATTTGACCTAAAGCTCCTTGTTTTGGTTGATCATTAAATATGATTACTTATTTATTTAGTTTTATCAGTTGCATCACGCCACGGTAGGTGAAGGACTGCAATGTTTTATTCCATTTACATAAAATAACATTTATTTGTTTGCTATCTTGAGCCTGCACTTTGTTTACTCACGGGTTGTTCTCATCAGGGTTCTCTTCCTTCATCCACTGCTGGAACAGCTCCACAGCGTTCTCTTCGCAGCCCGGTACCTTCATGCGACACGCCCAACTGCTGGTTAGCACCTGGACGAATTGAATAGACCTGTTAATGCGTTTTGTAGTGAAGATTTCCTGAAACTATTTGTATTTGACCACTTGGCTCAGACTTTCGTCTTGAGACATTGCGGTAAGTGGGACCAAATAATATTATACTTTTCCGAACGCTGACCATCCGAACTGAATTCGGCGATTGACCTCGTAAATCGAAGGTGGACTTTTTAATTAGGTGTTTGTTGTCCTTGGTAGACGTAATGGCCACAGCAAATTTCGAGGGTATTGTCGATCGACAAAGGATTTGGTACCTACGTCTCATCGGCGAGTGTGTTTTAATCATAGATTACCCCCAATCTACCCCAAATTGGGGGTAATCTATGGTTTTAATGAAGCGTGAACGAATTTTTGGCAGTTTTCAATAGAATGTTTGCTTCACCTTTTTAAAAGCTGTCAAAACTCTGCTTCCGCTTTCCGCTAAAATATAAATTAGTCATATATGGCTCAACGACCCTAAGGCCTGTATATGAAAGCTTACTCAGCATTACGCAAGCGTGAGCTCCACTCAAGCAAAGATCAATGACCGAGCCAGCTTTCACAATACGGGCCCGTGTATCTTACTTAACCTCCAAAATGAGTAATCACCTTTAGCTCTATCACATAGTTCCGTCAGAAAGTGTAATCTTAGACTAAGATGTTTTCTCTCTCTGACCTGCATCTTAACACTGTTGATGTCGTCACCGTTGACGACTCGCTTCACGGCCAGCCCGCCCGCCTTCCGGTAAGCGTCGCCCACCAGCTTCCGCACGTACTTCATAAACGCTCCGTAGTCCGAGGAGCGCTTCACTACGTTCTCTATCTTGCCGAGCGCTGCGAGCCCGGTCTCAAGAGGCAGGTACTCGTCTTCGTGCTGCAGGTAGCTGGCTAGTCTGGAGGAAATACATAAGGAGGAACATAATTTTTATAGCACATGGGGTGCGAGCGTCCCTAATTAGGCACAGCAGAGCAGGATCGTTTAAATACTCCAAGGGCCTTCGTTAAAAATCGTTTGAAAACCGTTAAAATTCATATAGTTATTAGTATTTGATGAATAAATTAATAATAGCAATGACATTTACGGAATTGTCTTAAAACGAAATCTAACTCGTGTCCTGAATTTAGTTACCTAATTCTTGTATCGGATATCAAAAACACTTTGGGTTGGTGAGCTCTCTGGAGGTAAATAAGGTATTGTATGGAAACGGGATTATCTTGAACAAAAGTAGGTACTTACTGTAAAGCAATGGTGTAGTTTAGTCGGTTGGACCAGGCGAGCTCGAAGGCGTCCGACAGCAGCTGCACGCGGCCCAGCACCGGCACGTCGGCCAGCTTGCCCGACGACAGTGTGTCGGCGATCAGTCGCCAGTTGCGCTCGTCGTAGTTCACTCGGTACGGAGCTGGACGATAAAAATCAAATGACAATAATACTATCCAATCTATTCTTAAATAATTATACTTGTCAAAAGCATTTGAGTGTGTTTGTGTTCTTGAATTAATTAGGATACTACACTAATATGAATTATGGGACATTTGTTTTTATTTATGAAATTTACACTATTTTCACAGGAGTATGCAGGTCTTATTCAATCTGACATCTCTTTGGATCTTCTTGCTTCTTAAGTATTTGACAGGTTAATGATTCCCAATTGAAAAAGGTGTAGCGTAAGGATCGGTACTCTATTCCTATATTTAGTTTATATATAAATAAATGGCCAGTGTCGGAAGGCCAAAATAGTATACTATTTTGGCTATAGACGGTCTATAGACGGTGCGATATTTTTAGTAATCACCTCAGACAGTACATTTCAATGAGAGCCACACAGATAACATCCACCCACCGATCATATCCGGGTTGAAGATGACCCACTCGTCGTTCTGCGCGCTGTGCGAGAACTGCTGCCTCGTGTCTGTGCCTTCGTCGTCGGCCAACCACTGCAGCGGCGCGTGGTCGTACGGAGACTGCTCGTTCTGACAGAGCACGCGCAGAGGGACCCACCAGGAGGAGGATGTAGTAGCCCGGGCGCCCAGGGAGAGATAGCGTTTCTGAGGATATACAAACCAAACCCTTACCAATTAATTCAGGAGAAGTTTGGAGGGGAAATTTAGAGATAAAGAGGACAACAAAGCATCAAAGGGGGTTCTCAAGATCATTACATTCATCTTAGTATTTACGCGCTGAAGAGATATGTCACATAGACATATCTCTTCGGCGCGTATTTGGCATACCATATTATTGAACTGACCTGAGTAACAGTGAGTGACTTTGACCCGTACTCCCTCTGTACATCCAGTATAGGGTACCCAGACTGAGTGGTCCAGGTGTCCATGATCTGCTTGACGGTGACGTTCCTCGTCAGCGCGTCGTATTTGTCGCTGACAGCGGTCAGCTCGGCCCACAGGTCGTCTTGTGCTGCGTTGTGGTACGAGTATTTTACAAGGTAGCTGGAAGTAGAAAGCTAACTAAGCATTGTGATTGGTGCAAATAGTCTGAGGACATTTCTGAATAAAGGTTGGCGACGCGGAAACCGATGCGCAGGACTGACAAGTCAAGTCTGGAGAGTGACTGACTCGGAATCTAATAAAAAAGATACGCGCGAAATTCACATTTTTTTGCGGTTTTCTGCGTTCTGCATTAAAAAGGAATTAAACTACCAGAAAAGAAGTTTTCCATTAAAAGTTAAACATTATTTATAAACCTATGTTTTGACAAATTTCGATTTATAGCTACTTTTGGAGCAATTATTATTAAAAGAGATTTATTAGTAATAATCAGCATATTACCTATTGCTCCATTCTTTCATACTTTATTGTAACATGGGTTCATAGAAATAGGTCTACCATTTGTGGAAAACTTCTTTTCGGGTAGTTTAATTCCTTGCAGAACGCAGAAAATATTAAAAACCGCTAAAATATTTGAATTTCGCGCGTATCTTTTTTAGATTCCGAGTCACGGTTTCATTTCGTTCCATCGTGAATAGCTGCTGTAACCGAGTGTTGTTCAGCTATAAATTTTTTTAGCTCGACCAACTTAATAAAGAGTGGGCTCTCCTTGCAGAGGACCGAGTTGAATGCATTTGCCCTGCTGTGGAACATTTCTGGCTGATATAAAAAAATTGTTTTAACAATGCCATTTTTAGTCGAATGTCGAAACATTTTTATTCTATGTCAAAAATAACTACTGATGCTTTAAACCGGCTTTACCACGTAGGTCCTATTATGGGCACTATTCAAAAGGTAAACCTACTTGTGTATAGCCTCCTTGAAGACCTTCTCTCCGAGGAACATAGTCATCATGCGGATGAGCGTGGATCCCTTGCGGTACGAGATCTCGTCGAAGATCTCCGAGATGCGCTTCGGGTCTGTGATGGAAACCGATACCTGTCAACAGAAGGTGATTCGTCAACACAATTTCTACAGATAAAGATTTTTATGGAAGTGATCACCTGATCACAGAAGCAATGCTTTGGCGGTCACATTAATAAAAAAACTTATTTTATTTTAGGGTATTTTAGTTCGGAAAAAAAAATTGTTCTGTTTATTTTATCTCAGAGGCATACAGATTCTACCGTCATGCGTGAGTGTTCAGGCTGATTTCAGCGATAAACTTTCATAACTTTTTTGCGTGAAATTCTCAAAACGTGCATAAAACGTGCAAATAACTTTTTTGCGTACCTAGGTTAAAACCTAGGTACGCAAAAAAGTTATTTTATTGATTGACAGGACCGACTTAGTAGTAACATAATTGCATGATCTACATTTGAATACTAATAGTTACCGAATGACTGGATAGTGGAATGGATATACGAGTATAGTTACGACGTTACTGAACAGGATTACCGAATGGCAGTTCATAGTTACCGGATGACTAGACTCCAGCGCATCTAAACTCAGCACGCTCATGATGTTATCGACCGCATAGTTGTGGTCGGCCCCCCAGAGAGGCTCCACGGCGGCGACCCCCACGGAGGCTGCGAACGTCGCGAAACCTTCGTTCAGCCAAAGGTCTGACCACCATTTCATGGTGACCAGATTGCCGAACCACTGGTGAGCAAGCTCGTGGGCTATCACCTGGAAATTAAACATTTTATATTTAGCATAATTTTAATTTACCTACTCCTGAATTATTTGCGGCGTCTGCCAACAGGTTCAACAAATAATTCTCACCTGGTAAGTAATAAGTGCTTTTTTGTAAGCCAAAGAAATAAAGTTATTGACTTTTTGACTTTTGAAATAAGATCCCAGTTCTCCTGCTAATGTCTTGTTTGGTTCATACAGACATACTTTATCTTCTGCAATCCATACTAAAAATACCCGATAATCGGGTAGGTAGGGACCCGATGTTACAGAAAAGACGTAATCGATGACGTTACTTGCCCAGATCTTGACCACCGGCCTTCGTCTCCAAGAACTTGGAAACAACGAACACCACCGACTGGTCACAAAGACGGGATCTGATGAGGGATCAATTAAACTCACCTCAGCAACTCGCTCCTTGTTCAAAAATGACGATTGCTGCTTGTCATACAGTAACGCGGTCTCCCTGTAAGTGATGAGTCCCCAGTTCTCCATAGCACCAGCAGAGAAGTCCGGGATGGCGAACATGTCTTGTTTGGGCAGTGGAAAGCTCACGTTGAACCATTGCTCGAAGTGAGTTAGGACTTTGGGGCCGATGGAGGCAGCGTATGATGTCTGGAGCAAGATGAGTAAGATAGATTGGATGTAACCTTTTGTATTTGCAGTTTTCGGGATTGAGTTGTACAAGTTATATCAGATAACAATTCATGGCCTACGATACGACGCACATGTCAGGTAAGTGGCGTCAGGTAAGTAATAGGTACAGTACATCTTTTTTCATGGCGGTGGTTAAAATTTAAAATAAGGAAAAATGTGTCGAATTCTTTTTAATTTTGTTGGTAGCAAAAAAGTTTATACCATCGCCCAAGTAGCTGCGAGATCAGAGCCCGCGGTTCCCAAAAATTTAGAGTTCTCTGCGCTAAGGTACTGTTTAAAACTGTTTAATGTCTACTGTTGGGTACGTTTTTTAAAAGTAAAAGAAGGTATACGCACACCCTCGGTCTTATGCGTTTCGCATCAAACGAACTGACTTTGACGATGTCATCATTTTACTGAGAAATAAAGGCATTACCAGACATTTAACCAATTTGACTGACACTGACACACGCAACATCACGCCCTCGCGCGCCCCTTTTCAGGTCGCATCGCTGAAGCTTGGCGAAGTGTACGTACTAATCGAGTTTTTGTGAAAGTAAAAATTTAGAGGAACAACCAACCCTGTGCTGTGTTCAAAAGGTAGGAGTTTGAGGAACACACCTGATCAATAGCGTCATGCCTAGCCCAGATCTTGAACTTGGTCTGCGACAGTTCAGCGGGGCTATCGACGTACGAGAACTTGGAGATCACGAAGGCAACCAGGTACGTCGACATGGGGACTGAGATCTCGAACGAGTCGAATACGAAGAGCGACAGGTCTTTGCTGTGGACACAAAATGATGATAGTGATTTATCGCTCCTCGCTTTTCTGTAGCAGAATAAAATTGGACTCCAAATTCGTCTGGTGAACATTTGTACCTCTAAATTGAGTTTTACAATGCATGATCATTGGGAACTTACTTTAAGCTCTTCTTCACAAAGGCCCATTTCCAATAGTCTTCCAGCGCGCTGAAAAGTTAACAAAATCAATATTAAAGCTCATATGTTGTTTGGGCCGAGTGTAACAGGCATCCAGACGCGCGATAGAATGTCAACCGAGTTCGGATCTCTGTTATGGTATTCGTTCAAAAGGATTAATGCGGGACAATTCGCACAGCATCATCTTCATCTAGCCCCAAACTAAAGCAGAGACTGTATAATAAATTGATAAAGTAAGACTAACTTCTCGTCAGCTGATTTCTCCAGCGGCATGTTGGAAACTGCGGTGTAATTCCTGTGGTGTCCGATGGTAATCTTGAAGGTAGCCTTGTACATTGGCTCGTCGAAGCACGGGAACCCCTTGCGCGCTGATATCGCTTCGAACTGAGTCGCTACCAGGTATCTACGGAAAATGAACTCATTTTTAATTTGTAGGCGCCGAGCGAGATTTTAAAACCTTAATTAATCAGACCTTACTGATATTTTCGCATGTATCTATACTTATTCAAATATTAAGATCATTGTATAATGGTTTATCATCAATTGTGCCACATCGGTATAATTAATGTTTCATCATATCACATCGGCCCATACACGTCCACAGCTGGACATAGGCCTCCTCTTAATATAATTAGTATTTACTTCTTGTTAAATTATTTGATTAGTTTTTGGTGTTGCAAAAAAGCTATAATCTAAGTATCATAATAATATGTTGTTTCATGTCTACATCGATTATGACTGAGGCATTCATAAGCCGAATTTGATTAATTTTGTGTGCAATTATGTGGTGCAATCAATCATGCAACTGTGGCAATGGCTACTGTGTGACCAACATAGTCTACTTATATACTCACTCGTTATCATTCGTCTCCTTATTCAAATACGTGCTAATATAAACTCCATCGAGTCCTGGCTTCAGATTCCCATAGAACGGCATCGTGAGCACATACTCCCGTTCAGGTTCCAACGGTTTATTAACCTCCAGGGTTAGAAGGTTGAAGGTAGCGTTCAGGTTGACATCTTTGATGGTGGGACGGTCTTCCTTCGAAGAGTCGTCGCTAGTGAGAGAGACCTTGGCATCGTCGAGTGAGAAGTCTTGCATGTGGAGGATTATTTTCGATGTCTTGTAGCGGGCTTTGAGCTGTGAGAGAGAATTAATGTTTTATTTAGCTTGCATGGTAATAGTTTTCTACAATATGAGCTGGCAAAATAATTATGTCGACCAAAGTCAATAGGAGCGCATAGAAATAAGTAATTTCAACTATCTATACTGCGATTATGAATCTGCTAGGTGAGGTGATTATGGCAGATCTTCAACAGTGGACTTGAGGAACAGCGAACCTGTTGAGAGAAACGCTAGGTATTGGTATATTTTGTGACCTTTATAAGGCTTTTGATTGTGTAGATAGATCATGGTACACTAATTAAGAAATTGAAACACTATGGCATTAGTAACAAGGCACTGGCTGGACCTTATACCTACAATCATATTTATCAGATAGCGTCCAAAAACTAGATATTGGTAAATAAAGATTGAAGGGCTCAAAACTGATAAAACTGAATTAGGCATCCCACAAGGATCAATATTAGGCCCTTTTTATTTTAGTATATGTAAATGATGAGGCGCTATGACGCTCATTAGGGGAGGCCTATGTCCAGCAGTGGACTGATATAGGCTGATGATGATGAAATGATTACCGTTTTATAGCAAAAGATCTCTGTGATATTCTTATTTGCTGATGATACGGATGATCGAAAACGGCCCTTTCGTAAGTAAGTCGACGTGTAGCTACACGTCGACTTTTGTGACCGTAGGTACTTTGCAACTGCAGATGAAATGAACAATAGTAGACCTCCATTATAGACAGATTTGTGACTACAGCATGGCTATTTGTATAAATAAGCAGAAGACAACCGAACTTTTAAAAGTTTACCTGTATGGCTACTCAAGGTAGTAAGTACCTACCTACCTGCGTTGAATAATTAATTACGTAGTAAAGAACAACAATGGTTCGATAAAATAAAAACACGACTTGATAATTTATGGTTATATGTATAACGACCAAAGGTATAAAATACAATACCAAACAATAAGTAATAGAAATCGGTCGATATTTCATATACAAATCAATTGTTGACGGTCGTTTGGTGTCAATCTAGAGGTTGCAAAGTGAGCTAGCAAGGTTTTATGTAGGTAGGTACGTAGAAAGAAGGCTTTGGCTGCATTAACGGTTGACAGTCGAAATGTACTTTGCCAGCTTTGTAAGGAAAATAATATCGCGCGTAATAAAGGTCCCTTTCGCTTTTGCCTTCGTTCTCGATGCTCACTAAAATACCTTTTTAATCTTTAGCGCATTATTAATTCTTAATTTTGTGAGCAGTTGGTAGGTAGGTAAGGTACTTGATAAGTTAATAAGGAAAAGTAGCAAAAAAACAAAGTGTCTACTAACGCTTTGTTCTTTGTTGCAATAGGTACATAATTAACGCCATTTATTAAATTAGACATACAGATTAACTGATTATCTGTCTGTAGGTAGATAGATATTTTTTATTTGTCCACCTCGTATGAAGCCGGGTAAGTACCAACCTTATTGGTAAATATTTAACCGCAAGCTAATGACGTCACTTCAGAGGAAAACCTTCGCAAAAGTCTTGAAAGTATGTACCTATTGTCTTATTCATTGGAAGTCACATCAGCTCGTAGCTATGACAAAGGAAGTTTCCATGTCCTCTTTTTGGCACGATCTATGCATTTTGGTAATTTACATTAGACTAACGTCTTATATGTCTTAAATGAAATGAATAAATAATGCTGGATAATCCTACAGCGTCATCCCAAGTTAATGCTATCTCGAAAAAATATCATTTCCAGGATCTTTGAATCCTACTGCTGTTCATTATATGAATTATATATTATATGAATCTAGCATTCTTAAGTGACTACTGTAATTGGTTAGATTTAATCGTGTTAGTTACTCAATAAAAAAATAAAATAAATGAATTCCATTTCATTCTGTACAAAAGCGAAAGTTTTGTAATTAATTGCATTATGATTTATAAAAAAATATCTAAAACATCTCAATTTTTATATATATTTGGCTTCTTCTCTCACCCAATATGATTAATTGACTTAATTAATTTTTATATAGAAAAATATAACAAAGGCAGGTTAACTATCTGTCTTATCGATCCTTGATTCCAGTTAAAGGAAAGTTAGGTATCTACGCAGCAAATATAAAGTTTCCTCTTGTAAGCGGCTATAGGTACGGCGGCGCGCGTTTTCTTGCACTAAGTAGTTTTGGATTAAAATTAGACCTTAATTTCTTACTTCCATGTCTTTCGAGAGTAAGAGAAAGTTTTGCCATAAAAAAATTGCGAGAGAAGAGGTAGGTACTTTCATAATCATAACACACAAATCGACAAAGTTAGTTATGTTTTTTTGCTTATTTATATCTGTACCTACATGGAGATAGGTAAATTGTTTTCGAATGCCAATAAGCCAGTGGCACGCGTGGTTGACTATCCGTGCTACGCTGAGCTACGAAATGTCTGTGCTCGCTGACCCGAGCAGCACTGTTTTTTTATCCATTCGGACATAATAGATTTAATAGACTATTATGCTATTTTGTTACTGGCCATAACAGAAATAAAACGATTCTTTCCTATGTTTGTAAAGGTGTATAACAACAATACAACAACAACACAACAAGGTAGAATACAAAGCCCTACCAAGTCGAGTAGACGGCCGCTACCACCGGGAACCCTTTTCTCAAACCATCTCAAAGCGCTTTCAAATAATGTATATTTTTTGACAGAAAATTATTTCAGGTATATCACATAGCGTAGTTAACAGACTCATGAAATAACCAGTTTCATTTAGTTTAGGAAATATCAACCGTCAAAATATCGCTATTTCTCGCTATTTCGTCATCATTTCAAAGGTAAAAAAGAGAAAAATACAATACTGTAATAGAGGAAAAAGACTGGTAAGTATACATTTACACAAGGGTTTTAAATTTTGAACGTCGGCAGGCAGTACCTACGCGTCTAAGGGTTAAAAAAAGTTTTTTCCCACATGTGAGCGGCTAATCAAGTCCAGCCTCATTGCAGTTTGTCGTATTAAGTGGTACGAGTAAGCTAAAACTTACGAATACATATACAGAGAATCATACTAATATCGTCAAAACAAACTCACCGTTATATCCACTATCCCGTAGAAGCTATAATTGGTCGCTGGGTCGATGTCGTACAGCAGTCGGATGTTGTAGTGGCTAGGTCTGACGTCACCGGGCAGTAGGTACGCCGCCGAGAGAGCCAGGTGGGCAGCGCATACTGCGACCAGGAGCCCTGTCATTGTCACTGCGGAAAATATTAAGTCATTATAAAGATATAATTGTTATTAGGTGAATTGAGTTACGTTTAAACCTTTTTTCTCCGTTATCTTTATCAAAAATGATACATAATAATCTGTGGAATACAAGGCAGATCCTCTTTGTTTCAAAATTGAAAAAAAGAATACTATTTAAATATCAGACATAAGTGTGCAAAGTACCATCTGCTTTTTAGTTGATACCGTTTTTCTCTAACTATTTCTATTTGAGGAGAAAAACGAACACAAGATTTTTTATTCTCATCACCGTACTACATAATAGTACACCAAGGGAACTTTCGGCTTATTTTTGTTAAATAAATGTCCTATCAGCTAAAACTTGATTTTTGCGCATACGCCACTCTGCTTTGTCCCGCCCCTATAAACGCGAAATCGTATGCCTATCCTCCCTACGCCAAGCGATTGTCTACGAATACTACAATCGGCTACGCAATTTTGAGTGTGCTACGCAGTGCTACAATAGTCTACGATTGCTACGACGTAGACGTACGAGTGCTACGCCAAGGGATCATTGCCTACGAATGCTACAATCGGCTACGCAATGTTAAGTGTGCTACGCAGGGCTACAATAGTCTAAGAATGGTTAACGTGTTTTATAATTTACAAGCCCCCTTCGCACGTGTTATTTTGAGCTGCTTTTGTGTTAATCCAGGTTTAGAACTACACAATACAAAATTTCAGCACGGTCCGGTCCGTCCAGTAGTTTTAGTGTGAAGACGTCACAAACTTTTAAACGTCTTAAAATCTTTACTTTCGGTTTTCTATTGCGATTATTTAGTTTTGTAGGTACATGTAAATGTAAGCTATGAAACTAAATTCGACTGTCAGTAGTTGCTATTGGTCGGTCAATTTATTATATATTGGTATTATTATTATTATAATTGCCTGCCTCTGGTACAGACAGATATGACCAACAGGCCAAGCCATTTTTTACTATGGTAGAATAAAAAATTACCTATGATCGTCATCAGATGCGTAAAGTATTTGAAACGCATTCCTTCAACTTCAGTAATTTACGCAATGTATGAAGATTCGATGTCCTTTTATATCTATATTCCTCCTAGATTCTGCCCTCCCCAGACCATGATAGCTGTGATTGGCCTAGAGAGGGATACAACGTTCTACATTCATACATACCGATTGTGGTCCTTCGTCGATACCTACAATCTTTAAGAATATGCCCTTATACATAAATAACCCTATCGGTGCAAAACAGAGGTCTCGGTCTTAATATTCTTGACCGTGGCCGAGATGTGAGGTGAACATGAGGTAAATATGCATGTTTACATAAATAACTACCCACATATTATGTAAACATGTGAATGTATACACGTATAGTAGTTAAATTCACATATTTGCTAATTTGTATGCGTTTTTACATGAGGGCTATAATTTATTGCCACTCTCAATTCGTTACGTATTAAGGATTATTTTTACACGTGGTATGAATAATTCCGCTATAATACTACCTAGTTTTTGATAAGGTGGCATAAAGACAAGTAAAATTTGATAAGTTTACTTGTATATTAGAAAGTTGGTACCTAAGCCTTATAAAATAAACATTTATGATTCCCGATAACCTGCATTGGTATATAAACATTTAGGTAGGTACGTAAGGGCCGCCAGTTTTGAAGCACTTTTCTTCGGCCCTTTGCTGTCTATGGGTCTCGAGTCAATGAAAACCTCTCTAGGCCCTTTTTCTTTAAATAATTAGATAATTGAGTATGTATGTATACTTTGTACTTTAATTATTTATACATACTCTAATAATTATTGATATGACTACGGAACAAACACCAGGAGGCGGGCAACAGCGCCCGCTGGATCCTCCGAATCTCGCCCGAGATGCGATCCCCAACCCATATGCCTAGCATGGGAATTATGACCGATTATTATTAAATCTTAGGGGTACCGGCCGCCTCGCTATTCCTGGCCATCACCACAAAAGAAGATGCCACTTAAATAATATCGATATTGAAATGCCCTGGGTAAAATCAGGAATATTTTATGACAGGGAAATCATAGCTAGCATCCTGGCATCATTGATTCTATGGCTAGCATTGAGAAATTAGCGGCTGATGGATGGATTAGACCTCGGATGGTATTGAAGTTAGGTTAATGTGAACTCACTGTTAGGACTTATGCCACCCTTGATCTCTTCAATAAAATATATTCGCAGATATGTTTTGATCACTTCTTACATTTCATCTGTTTTTAATTTCCGTAGGTTCATCATCGTATCTTGTAAAACTATAGTTTGTAAATAAATAGTTATCTTGATGGTGGCTTTTGTAAATATTTCAAGTTTGACAATTCAAGACGTCACTCAGAAATGTCGATGTGATACGAATAGTAAGCAGTTTGAGGTGGTAACATGAAATAAATCGTCAAGTACTTACATGAAGATTTAGGTACATACCTTAAAGTTTTCACTATTTATTTATTCCCTAGTTGCTAAGGCGATTTTCGCTTATCTAACTGGCAAAAAGAATATAAGGAAGGTACTGCAGTCAGTGTGTCGATAGCCTAAGGATTGAGGTATTTACGCACAAGCACAACGCCTACGCAGTAGGCGGGCAGATTTTGCCAAATTGGATTGCAAGAATTGGATTGAACAGAACCTTACGACCGAACACTAACTTCGTTGTGTATGACACACTCGAATGGCAAGACGAGATTAAATGAGCGTTTATTTTGCCATTAATTGCCCCGTTCCGTGACGAGCAGATAAATAGATTTGATTTGTAATGCACTTTCACAGCTTTAGACCTTGGAGTATGAAAAGAGGAGCTCACAGAACTATTATCGAGAAGGAACCATCTCGATATCCATAGTTCTGTAGAGGGGCGAGTCTTTATATAGATATATCATGTACCTACTTGAGATCCTGAAATATGATCGATGCTGGCTATAAATATAATACAGAGCATCAACGTTTGTAAAACGCTGTGTAGGTAGGTACTTATTTATATGGATGAATAGGATATGTATCGATACAAGAAAGTTACCTACCAACCCTACACAAGTCAATAGTCGATACCTACTGGCGTAACCTCGAGAACAGTAGTCCTTCCTCGGAGTTCACGACCAGCGGGGCAGCCTTCACACACCATTACGAATTCTGCGCACACTTGACATTGGCAGGACACGAGGGAGACCTTGCTTAGTCAGTAGGTACTTACAGATAAGTTTACCTGATATTTACGTACCTTTAAAGTCATAAATTCAATTCATTGTGTTTTATTATATACTTGTACAAATTGGTAGGTACTTTATAATAAAAAAAAACATCAAAGAAGAGAAACAAACTTGAACTAGTATTTACAATTGAAACGATGAGCTAACAGCAGACTGCTGCAAACAATATATGTCAAGTGCTCCATACCAATACCAGTCGGAAGCGTCTCTAAGACGCTGGCTGCATTGCCCCGCTATGTATAACAATGCTCATGCGCTGCGCCAGATACTCACTAGCTCTCGGGTCATGTCGCTTCGACCAGACTCGACCAGACTTGATTACTATGTGAGCATTCAACATGAACCTGGGGGGGCTGCAAATAGGACATACATTCCTAATCGCAAAACATTTTAGCTCTTAATTAAACAGTTTGCTGACACATCTCTGTAATAAAAAATATTACTTATTATCTGGCAAAACTCGTTCTTCTAAGTTACCGATAGCGTTTTTAACTCAAGCGATCACAACATTTTAATACATTTTTACTATTCACGTTACGGGTTTGTTTTACCTTTTATTACCCTTTGACCACCTAATGGATCAACTAGGAACTAAGATATATCTAAAATGTCAAAGTTTCACCATAAATATTGTGTAGAAATATTTTACAAATTATAAGATCTGATTTAAAATAAAAAGGAAGCATTTTTTATATATATCCCACAGATAACAGAATATCCTGTAACCCGAGATGTATCCGTAACTGAGGTCCCTGATCCAGTTTGCACACGTTGCTCGCTGTGGGAAACTGTAAGTAGGTTTACTGATACTGAAATTGCTGAATTTCTCACAACTTCCGTAGGTAGCTACCAACTAGAAATGCCTTATATAAATAACTAGCTGCTGCCCGGGGCTTCGCCTGCGCTTTTTGTGTATCCCATTTTTGGGGATGGGCGAGTTTTTATTCAGGGCCACTGAGGGGAATCTTGAAACCGTGCGAGTTATCGAAAAGTCATGTTAGGAGTTCCGTGCTCGATTGTGAAAATAATAAGTTCTGCAATAAAAAATGATGAACTTTTTTAATTTTTCTGTAAAAATGAGTTTGTGATTTTTTTTTGCATTTGTGGATTCTTTATTCGATAATAAATAAATAAATGTAAAACGACTATGTGCCCAAAGTTGTTAAAACACCTTCAAAATTGAGTATTTGTAAATTAAATAGTATACATGCCTATGATACTCACAAATAAAATGGATTTCTATTAGTAAAAGAATTTTCAAAATCAGTTCAGTAGATCCAGAGATTACCCCCTACAACCTGACAAACTCACAAACTTTACTTCTTTTAACATTATTATCATAGTACTAGATTAGCCTGATATGTTTACATTGTTTGTAACAGTCCGCAGTTAGGTCAAATGTTTCTATTGTAAATTCTCTTTTTATGTCTCATTTTAATGTGTTTTCTTTCATAAAATTGTTAATTTCTTTGTTATATATGTTGACATCATACAAAACAATTAAATGAGGTAGGAATATGCGACACCATGACCTCTCCTGCGTAAACTGCGTTCTCGCAGTTTACGCAGGAAACAGATGCTAAATCTGAAACCATGAGAGTTGGATACCTCATATAACTCGTGAAGATCATGACATGACCGAGATTTATGACAAAACAAAATATTGATATTGATTTCCCAAAAAAATATAACATTTGCACGAACGGATTCGGTTGCTTCTGAGGATCAATCTTTGCAAAGAAATACATAACCTATTGAAAATTAAAGGAAATGGACATTATTTAACATCGTTAGTTTAATTACTAAGACATCATGATGTGAAAGTTTTATATATTTTCGAAACAAATGGTGTGCTTGCCTGTAGCCACTAGCCAGGATACTTATCCAGCATTTTAATTGGGTTTATCCTCGGTAAAACATCTATTCATAATGAATTTTGGAAAATTTCATGTAAAATTTCGAAAAAAATATAGAAATTAGCAGTGATGCCTGACTTGGTTCACTAATAAATACCTAGATTTTGAGTCTTTGTGAGCTAAGAATAGATGGCAAACACCTTATCCAGCATCGGTCATTGAACCCATCGGACACAACAAAGAGCCTTACGACTAGTCAGACAGACTAGTCTTACGACAAATGTAAATAAGTACACCAGTCATCGACCCTTGGACAAACCAGATTTTGGAAGCCAGAGGAATCATTTGCATATTGTTATTTGGACTCTGCTAATGTTTATTTCTTTTTTCGGCTCATCAGGTCACGATCAGGATAAAAATCACTACCACGATTTACAAGTTTAGCTCCTACTATCCATGATAGGGATTCTTCGTCCTTTCCTGGTTAAGTTATGTTATGTACCTACGATAAAGTCCAGAGTCGCCTTAGTGGAGAATACTGGAGAACCTACGAGTACGTCCTACGCCCCCTCAAAAAATTTACTTTCGAAAATTGCAGACAAGACGTATTGATTGGTAAAGAACTTATCAAATTTTAACTTATCTAAATTTTTTTATCAAACTTGATAGCCATTTTTAGGGTTACGTACCCAAAGGGTAAAACGGGACGCTATTACAAAGACTCCGCTGTCCTTCTGTCCGCCCGTCCGTCCGTCTGTCCGTTTATCACCAGGCTGTATCTGATGAACCGTGATAGTTAGATAGTTGAAATTTTCACATGTATTTCTGTTGCCGCTGACAACAAATACTAATAAACAAATAAAATAAATATTTAAGGGGGCTCCCATGCAACAAGCATGGTTTTTTTTCTCGTGTTTGCTCGATATTGATAACGGCAACAGACACTTGAAATATTCACAGAATATTTAGTTAACTATACCTACACGTTCAAAATTAATAATTAAATTAAAATATTTTTGGAACCCCCCTATTCAACAAACGTGTTTTTTATGCCGTTTTTATAGAAAATGGTACGGAACCCTTCGTGCGCGAGTCTGACTCGCATTTGGCCGGTTTTATTGAAGTTTTGTTACATGGCAACTCCTCCCTGGTTATAAAGCCGGACTTTACTCTATTTACCTATAGCTGACCATTTCGTCCCACGGCTGGGTCATTCAGTCCCCCCAATCCGCGCCATCATATTATCATCGGCACTATCACGCGTGATCTCCGTTATTTATTGTAAAATTGTACTATAATAATTAAAGGTTTTTATTTAGTAAATGAATCGCCTAGGTACCTACCCTATGTGGGTGATGGGGTGAGGTCATGGGTTGTAAGGGGCACTAATGTATTGGAGCTGAACATTTTCCCTAATGGCCTTTCACACCAGGGGGTGGTAGCT
This sequence comes from Eupithecia exiguata, assembly GCA_947086465.1. Taxonomy (NCBI): domain Eukaryota; kingdom Metazoa; phylum Arthropoda; class Insecta; order Lepidoptera; family Geometridae; genus Eupithecia; species Eupithecia exiguata. Next base: position 559,571 of record OX352248.1, on the reverse strand, counting down.
GGTACTGGGGGGTAAACAAAGTGAAATAATAGAGCTAGACATATTGAAGAAGGTCGAACCGGTCAATGCAATAGGTTCATTGAAAAGAAGTTTTTCTAAAGACTAGGTAAGTACCTAACGTCTTACTTTTATACTATACCTACCCCTACTTTTAAAACATCCGCCCGCCCCGGCTTCGCTCAGGTATATTTTATATAGCCTATGACACTCACAAATAACGTGGCTTTCTATTGGTGAAATAATTTTTAATATCGGTTCAGTAGATCCAGAGACTACCCCTACAACCTCACAAACTCACAACTCTAAAGAAAACTTAAAAAACTCTGAAATACTAATGAATTTGAAGTCGCTACTTAAGTTTTTTCAAAACAATGAAAATATCAATAACATCACATTGGCTTTTATATTACCTTCTAGCTGTTGTCGGCGGCTTCGCACGCACTTTTCAAGTAGGTATCCTATGTCCGTTCCAGGGATATCATTTACCTCCCTGCCAAATTTCATTAAGATCTGTTCAGCCGTTTTGTGGTGAAAATGTAACAGACAGACAGAGTTACTTTCGAATTTCGTACCTAAATGAAGCTTAAAACTCATTGACAAAAAATATACCAGCCAGACGATATCATGAGCTTTTAGTCTTTCACCAGGAATAACACAACACTGTCAGGGGCCACAATAGTGGTCCTGCCAAGTCGAGTAGACGGCTAACACCATATATAAAATTAAACGCCACCACCGAGAACCCTGTTCTCGAACCATCTCATGGCACTTTTCAGGTATCTTTGTTATTTTAAGTATTAGACAAACTTACTAGCGGTTTGTTTTTCGCTTTTTCCACATGTGGACAAAAAACTGAAGCGAACAAAATCAATAACATTTTATTTCTTATTTGATAATTACTATTTATACAGCTGTTTAAGTATAAAATTTGATGACTTGTCTAAGTGCTTTTTTGTAAGCTTATAGAAATAAAGTTATTGACTTTTGTTACAAACGAAACCTTTGTTTGTGTACCTCTTAGAGTAACTAAAGTGTACCTATTCTTGCGAACGTAGTCAGACTCATATAATTACTTGTTTCTAAATAATTTCGTTTAGGAAATATCTCAAAGTATTCTCAAAGTACCTATTGCTATTTCGCTATTTCGTCATCACTCAGTCATCTTCACGTTCCCTGGGATGCACGGGTGGTAGCGTACACATTCTTGAATTCACGTTTGTTGTTATGCCTAATAAATCTCTATTTATTAGGCATAACAACAAACGTGAAATATAACGTATAATTAGTGCAAAAATAAAATAAATAGTGCCTCTTTGGTTTAAAAAATAACGACCATTCTTGGTGTGTACCTACCTACGCTAGCGCTAGCATAACATAAAGCGCCTTTTTGAGCACCTATTTACTGTCAGGCTAGCGTAACATTGACAGTAAATAGCAACAAAATTCAAAATGATTGTTGTGTTAGGAAATAGGAACTGAATATTTGAGCTCACTCACTGACGGATCATAAAAATGTTTAGGTACTTCCAGCAGACCTACAAAAATAAAATTTGGATTTAAGTAGAATTCAGTAACATATTACTTGATTGAAATTAACTAACTATCTGTATCTGTTAAGTATGTACTATGTATGTCAGAAAACTTAGCTACTGAATGAAAAAAACGTACATAACCTGTGTTGTTAAATGTTTACACAAGGAAATGTTTTACGAACGACTAATCAAAACATAGGCCACATACCTATGTACCTACAGTCTACCTCTTATTTTAATCTAGCTATATTCCGCGGTTTCGCTCGTCACACATTACAACGAGAACAATAAATAACTAAGAGGTACGTACATTCACGTAATATGAACAACAATTGGATAGTACATAATTTGACCGTTACCTTACTTGGTTCTGGAACACAAAGTACTTATGTAGACAAAGTAACAAAAAAGTAATAAAATAACACAGTTATCTTTTCCTATTTGGGGTAGTTTTAAATAGAAACCTAGGGCACAGATATAATAATACTATCCCGAGGGTAAAAAACAAAAACAATAATGTTGGAATACGGTGATCTTGTTTATAGGTAAGTACTCAATCGCCGAAACCAAAGTGGTTTGATTTAAAAGTGGACACAAACTTTTAGTCTTATACCTACGTTACACGTAGTACCCAGGTAGTTACCTGTTCACAAAATATTTAATTCACATCCATGTAGGAAACAAAATAAAAGAAAACCCGTATTAATTATCATAATGGCAATATAGCTGGTTATCAAAGATCAGCTACGAACGTGGACTAAAGGTATTTTCTCTATGTCGTTTGTAGGCAACATAAAGAGAACTTAGGTACCTACACTCCGTTTGTAGTAACTCCTTGCCTTAGGAGAGGATATAAAATAAGATCGATAGCTGAACTGAAATAGATTGAACATTGTACTCACTTGTGGCGCCGAGCTCGGTGCTCCAACAACTGTGGCGTGGCCGGCGGCGGGGCGGGCGCGGAGCCGGCGGGCAGCGAGATGGCTTTTAGATATCACGACACGACACGATCATTGCTCATTTGAACAAAACAATGTCAACTGAGATCAAATCACTCACATCAAGTCAAAACTTGGTCTAAAACGAATATCACTGTTGACTAAGTCATTGGTTCAGAACAATCTGATATTCTAGTAAATAAAGTATCCTATTCTTGCAAACGCGGCAAGAATAATGTTACTAAGTATTTTTAAAATCGTCAGCAAACTTTAATCCAAATATATAAATAAAAATATGGCAGCCTATGTAGAACAGTATCCATGATGCGTCGGGTCAGAGGCGGGTACCGCCTAGGTAGCTATCTAAAACTTATAGCTGGAACCCTTAAATCTCAGATGATTTTCCTTAATAAATCTTTTATTTTTTTCAAATCGATATGTCACAATATTGTCATATCCAAAATCAAAATTCTTCTATGCCATAAAGACAATAATTATTAAGATCATAACATCATTATGAGTTAGGTACTATGACTCTTTAGCCCTCATGTCGTCTGCTGTAAAACCCTCAAAAGTTTCTCTGATACGTTAGGCGCCTTCCAAATAGGCGATGTACTTACTTACCGTCGATTATCCTAACTACAACTTATTCTGCGAGGTCCGTTAACAGCACGAGCTGAGCGACAAGCGATTATTAAGTCGCGCTGTAATGGCAAGTCGTATTTACTCGTATGAGAAACTGAAAGTAACTATGCGAAGCTTCACCTTCGTGCTAAATTGAAAGTTATGACACCCATTTTCCATCAAAACAAGAGATGAACAACAGAAAGCGCCCCGAAAACGTCATGAAGGAAAGGTGAAGACCCTATTTTGCAATTGTTGGCCCTAAGATTGTTTGAACCAAAACTTATAAAATAATTATCCAGATTATTCACGCTGATTCACGGCTAAACGAATCTTATAAAATTTTGCAAGGTTAAAGATGGTATCCCGGTGAAGGTTCTACTTTTTATCCTGAAAAAAGGCGTGCGAAGCCGTGGGCATTAGCTATTTAGTACCTAAAGTTTAGACATTTTCCCCTTTATTCATAAATGGTCTGTCAAATCTAACTTTAAATAGCTGCTAGGCAGAGTTATTTCTCACTCCTACTTATGTCAATAGAAGAAGATAGAGTGAGAATCTGCAATATGCTAAGAGAGAGACTATACTATGTAATGAAAGTGTTTCTTCAATTCTAAAGGCTTTACGCTCCGCTTATGAACGTGGAACTGAACATTGATCGTAAACTTTTGTAACGTAACGTCCCTGACTCGGACATTTGAAAGTGGAGACTTTTTACACAAACTTGCTATTATCTGGTTTAAGGCTTCGTGAAAAGGCCAACGAGATGAGGTAAACACTATACCTAGGTAGGTACTGTTTTTGCGATTGCAATATTACATAATATAAAATCAGAAACATTAAAAAAAACTAAATCTTAAGCCGTTTAGATGATTCGAAATTAAAATGAGTAAGTACCTAAATATATGCAGTTGATAGCCACATACGAACATTTGAAAAACATAACCCTCGCGGGTAAAAAGAGAGATCTATCCAGTCAGGGGCAGTCACGGCTCAAACTCAATTTAATAAGGTTTAAGATATTATATTAAGTACCTACCTACCTAAGCCTTCACCCTCATTTTTGGATATTTTCATTTCATTTATTTACTACCAATATGTACCTACCTTGGTTGGTAGCTTAAGATCTAATTAATCATAGCGATAGTTAGTATTTACATACACCCTGTAGCGCACTGCAATTTTGATTGGATATTAGCTTAATGTTATTTTAGGAACCCTGCAGATACCTGAGGTCTTATGGACATAAACGTTGATTAAGATTCCACCTAAGCATTCAAAACAAGTCAGCCTGTTTCTCCCACTCACTCAGTTAAGAATCTGTAATGATACGAGTCGATACAGACAGAACTAGTTTATGACCTAACTACATAACTGGACCGCCGCCGCCGCCCCGCGGGTGCGGCGAGGAGAAGTAGGTACCTACTTACATATTTATGTAACATAGGTACCTACATATTGATTGTGTGAATCATGCTAGAACAGCCATTTTTATTTTATTTTTAGACACTTACATTTCCTACCTAACCTGTAGGTATGACAATCTAAATGTACAGTCCATTACGAATTTACAATACAATACAAAAATGCTTTATTGTACACCATAAAATAACATTACAAAGAGACATCACATAAGATAAGTACAATGGGCGGCCTTATCGCTAAGAAGCGATCTCTTCCAGGCAACCTTTGGACGGAAAGAATTGTGAGTTTAAGAAAGGCAGGGGGTGTACCAAAGATAATCTAAAATACATATTTAACACTATATAAAGACATAATTCTTGAACCAAAAAACTAAAAGTATAGTAGTATCAGGGTATGATCGGACGCAGGGGAAGACCGTATGACACTAATTGTAGCCGAAATTTTCTAATGCTGCTACCATTTTCTACGACTCCATTTGATGGCGTCGGCATAAAATGTGGTCATCATTAGAAAATATGTGTTCGCACTATAGGTATGTGCACTCAATTTGTTCTGCGATCACTCTACCATAACAACGCGTGCGAACTTCGTTCGAGTTGTTTCTTTTGAAACGTCGGTCGGTAATGTTTTAAGGTTATTTCTATCGCATGGGAAATGATTTATGGGAAGTAGGTACTTTAATATGAGTTCCAAAAGGTACACCATTAGGATAACCAGCAGGTAGGTATGTAGGTACTAACGTAAAGAGCGTCACTTAGCAAACCATATAAGTAGGTCAGTATTGTTATTATAGTAAAGGCGCAGGCCTGTTGATTGATTGATTATTTATGAATTAGAAATAATTAGGTACATGAGAATCTCAGGCAGCCGCCGATCTGAGAATGTATTGTCATGTCAAGTCATGTCGTGATGGATGCAATCTAAAACGACTTCGAAAAAAGGAGGAGGTTCATAGGATAGGATAGTTAAACAGTTGTCAATTTTTCACAGATGATGTACCTACCTATTTTTATTGCCGCTTTAACAACAAATACTAAAAAATCATAATATAAAAAAGCTCCCATACAACAAACGTTGGTAAAAATGGTACGGAACCGAGTCTGACTCACAGTTGGCCGTTTTTTTTAATGCCTAGTGTTCATCGACTTCTCATAGTCATTATAAGGACCGATTTGGATGATTATTTTTCAGTTGTATCTGTACAACTACATACTACTCTCTATATCTGTACCTACTACTGTACATTATCTGTAATGATCCCGAGGTGGTCTGATTTACTATATTCCCGAGGGATAAGTATAAACCCGCAAAACTTACAACAGTTAGTTTTTTAAAAGAATCAAATAATAAATACATGGTAGGTATCCAGTTATTTAGACACATATGTATCTAGTCATCGAGTTTTCCCAATAATGTTGTCACTAAAAGTAGATTCAACGCATTCACTGCCCAGATGGCGGAGCTACCTGTAGGGGCGCGCCGCGCCGCCCCGCTACACGGAGCTCCGGATGAACGGGTGCATCGTGGCCCATGAAAGTTAGTTAGAGTAGTGTAGGAAGCAAGGGGATGTTTTGAAATAAACAGTTTATTACTTATAAATATTTTTATTTAGATACATTCATTTACAACAAAATCACTTATAAAAATAGTGCTTTACAGTAAAATCCGTCAATTCCCTTTAAAGATGGCACCGTTCGGTAACTTTTATTACTCGTGTAATATTTTAAATAACAATCAAATCAAGTTATAACCAAAAATATATATTTCTACAGAGTTTTCAACTCCAACAGCAAGCAACAACAGCACCGACAAATATTTCAATTTCGATATGATTTTTATTTGTTGTTTATTTATACAATTCTTAAAAATATTAATTTATCTAATACTCTTTACAGGATCAAGGTTATTGTTCAGATCGTTGTCTTACTAATATCCTAATTATTGTTATTTTTTACTTAAAATTATAGCATTTAATTATTGGTAAAATATATCTAAATTCTCGAGTTTTCCTCAGTATGTCTAAAATATACCATTGAGTAAAAAAATAGAATAGAGTCCTAAATAATCAATCTTATTTAATGGCAATATATTTTTTACCCTTCAACCATTCGTAATATAAAAACACAGTAGGTAAATATAATTAAAACATGCATTAATATCCTTCGAAGCACTTTTCTCAAAAACAGTATGAAAGGTTTTTCAGGAACTTAATAATTTAAATGCAATATCAAATGAGATGAGTATCATAATATCTAGAGTCACTTTTACATCATCATAAAATGAAAACATTCGATTTTGGTCCACAGAACCTAAAAATTAAAAAAAAGTTTTTTATGCCTAATAATGTAAATTATTGTCATCATTTCTTGAGATTTAACTTTCAATGTATTATAAATACATACGATTTGAAGTGAAAACGTATTTACGCGCATTTGTGTTGAATACTGAACTCAACAGAACCGTCTCGCTTTTCACTGAATCGGTTAGACTCGTATAACTGTAGTGACGGTTCAGTTAAAACATTTAAGTTTGCACTTAGAAGGAAAACCTTCTCAATGAATCTCGAGGCTTGAGGTTTCTTATCAATACCTAACTATGACCAAACCAAAGTAGGTACAGTTGCCCTCAAACATCTTGTCCGGTAACAGGCAGCGAGAGCGGGAAATTTGCGCAGGTATACTCACATAATTTCAGCGACAAACCACACAATATAGTTATAGCTTCGTATAGCTCTGTCTCGCTCGTACATTGTCAACAAAACTTTTAATTATAATCGATGCGACTGGCCAGAAGGTTCTGCGCTTTCTGCGCATCTTTATCACGTGGTTCAGAAGATAAGAAGATTGACGGTTATTATACCTTTAAGTCAACTTTGTTGTGGTCAAGCGCAACCTACCTTCTATAGATACAACTTTTTTCAGTATAATGTAACCTTCACAGGCTTTCATCGCGATTATAACAATATACCAAATAACAATTAAATGTACTATTCAATTGACCTACTCGTATTTTCCGACGATTCAGCTAGTCTGCTGGAGTCAGGAAAATAGGTCGGTAAAAACCGCACACTCAAAGAATGTGATGGAGAATGACGTCACCTCTCACGCTGTCCCGCTCAGATCGAATCCAAGCAGAGCGGGACAGCCTGAGAGACATTCTCAATCCCATCCTTTATCTGCACAACTTATACCTAAATCCGTGATAAATACCCGTGAATACATTTAATATTTTTCTGATTAAATTGGAATTGACATCGACATATGCGCGAGTTAAAGTCCTAAAAACCGTCCATTTTGACAGATTTTCCTTAAAAACCATTAGATTGCGTGTCAAAAGTCAGTGTAGTCGACCGCTGGGCGAGGCACCATAGGGCGTCGTTTCCGCAGGGTGCCTAGGATGGTCAGCATCTCCTTCACAGCCTCCGGTTGTTCTTCCTTCTTCTTCTCGATGAACGTGGAGTCTCGGGACTTGAGTTGGAACTTCCCGCCTTTGATTTGGTCGACGATTGCGTCTATGGCGCCGCCAGCTGAAGATTACAATGTATAATGATATATAGGTAGGTTATAAAAAATTATCAGTTTCGAACGCGTGCATTTGTCCCGCGGCGGGAATCGAACCCGTACCGTTCTGCGTCGCAGGTGGGCCATCGCACACTCGCTACACACAGAGCTCGCTTAAATTCTGACAGATTGTGAAAATCAAATTTGCCTACTTAGGCTAGTTGATGTACAAGTGTATATATTTTCTGATTTCTCTTTGATAATAAAATAATAAAAAATAGTATTGGATACAAAATACTGGCAGTATACCGAAAGCCCATGGCACATTCAAAATAGTTTAGTTTGACCCTTACCACCATTCTCAGCATTCTGCTTATTCCTTCGTAAGGTCCCTTGTTTACTCGCTAACATGGAGGCCATGTCCTCTACCCCTCCCAACGACGCCACGGGAGGCGGGGGCGGCGGCGGGGGCGGTGGGGGCGGCATGCAGGGGGGCGGAGGGGGGATAAACGGTGGGGGCTCCACTTGGGGGGGTGGCACGTCGACTTGAGGGGGTGGCACGTCGATTTGAGGGGTTGACGTATTGGGGGCTGGCACGTCGGCTTGGGGGGCTGGTGCGTCCTCTAGCGGTGTTGAGACTTCTGGGAGGATGGTTGTAGAGAAAGGTGGGTTAGACTCTGTAGGAGACCGAGCTGGTTGTGGAGCTGAAACGAAAAAAAAATTTATATTGAATGTATTAAAATATTACATGGCACATAGCAATTAGATAGACTAATAGCTGTAATGTCACACAACTAACACAACTAAGGTTTTGGTATTATAGTGCGTGAGCCCTCGCACTCTGGCTAATCACGAAGAAATTAAACAAGTCCCAAAAAATTTGATTTCGGCAGGATTCGTACCTGCGCCCCACCCTCAGTACGGGCGTGCGTGCGTGAATAGCCCCCCAGTATGTATACTCACAAATACATCTGAATCGACCTACAGATCTTGATAAAACAACATCGTCATCATCCACAACCCGTCTTCACCCACTGTCGGGTACAGGCCTCCAAACTCTTGTGACAGTCCCCACAGTTCTTGGCCAATCTCATCCAGGTTCGCCCCGCGCGGCGATGTTAGTGATATCGTCCCCCAACTCGCCGTTGGACATCCAATGTTTCTGAATCCAATTCTTGCACGCCATTCAGTTAGCGCCGTTAGCGGAGACAAGATGACAGGTGGAATAAGGTGCTAAGTGAATGATAAAACATAACTTACCAATACTTTCTCCAACTTCTTCTGTTTTTTCCTCTACAATCATCTTTTCGTCCTTGTTAACAGTGGCGCCAGTTTCGAAGTAACTGATCCTAGACATCAGTTTACTTCTCTTAGGTTTGACAATCTCTGACGGCTTGACAGACTCTGAGAGTTTGACAAGTTCTGTCAGTTTTCTTGTGGTGTTTGGTAATACGGACTCTGTAGCGGCCTGTAGTTTTGAGCCGACGTCGGTTAATTTTCGTTCTATAAATAAACAAAAAATAGCGTATAATACTTAGTTTGGATAAGCACAATATGCTACGTATAGCTATTTCGTGTTCCGTATGCAAATGACATGACTCTAAAATAAATAATGCATAGGCGAAATTTAGTATGTCCAGATGTTTGGATGTTAATTCTCCGAGTGCTTTTCGCCATAACAACTTGAACTGAAATTTAAATCAAATGTTATATTCAATGTCATACTTTTTATACTGGAAAAAGAGGTTCAAATCTGTAGGGAGAAGCTAGTTGCCTGATACTTAGACATGTGTGTGTCTACTTAAAATGTGATTTAGAATGACGTCATTCTCAAGTACGCAGCTTATATCACTCTTATCTCTTTCTATCTCACTCTGGCTCTGCGTCTGGTTTGACACAGTTTCTCAGAAGCTCACCCGAGTTTGTCAGTCTATTCGCCAAATCTGTCAGTTTCCGCTCTGCATCTGTCAGTTTCCTCTCTGCTAGCTCTGCGCGGTCCGTGGCTTTCCTCGCGTCCTCCTCTGCTAGTTTGATTTTCTCCTCCCATAGTAAGATGTCTGTATCTTCATGTTTCTCTGCCAGCTTCAGCTGAGATAGTTTAAAAAACGATAAGGCCTATTTACTGTTTTCTATACAAGTTTGAGATTTTTAACCGAACGAAAGTAACATTATTGTAACTTTGCAAAAACAAAACGCTCATTGGTGCCACTCTAGGTAATGTCATAATCATAAGTGGACATCGGCCAGCTATTCGTCAGTGGTGCGCATACACTATTTAAGCAGAGTCGGCTGTTAAGGTGCTTCCGGGTCCTCGAGGACCCCTAAGCAGTAATAGTGTACTCTTTTGAGATTTTTGTTAGCCTTCCTTGTTATCAGGTGTTTTGTGGAATATTTTTGACTGGTAAATTCGGTAACTTCTGGGTGATGGGTAAAACCTACCTCCAGCAGTTCCACCTGGTCCCTGTGCCTCTGGTCGCGGTCCTCCAGCGCAGCGCGCAGCTCCTCCACCTCGGCCAGCAGCGACAGCAGACGAGTGTCCAGGTCCAGGTCGCCCGCCAGCAGAGCGGACTGGTGGGCCAGCACCTTTACTCGCTTCTTGGCGGCGCGCGCTTCGGACTTGTAACTGAGAAGTTTGGAAGTCAAAATTAGCAATTGTTCGACTACCTACTTATTATAGGTAGGTATTGCCAATCTGTCGAAAACTATACTAACTATAACTAGATTCTGCCCGCGGTTTTTCACGCGTTTTCTCGGGAGATAGCATATATTTTATTCCGGGTCTAGATTTAGGTACATCCATGCATAATTTCCGCCGAATCTGTTCAGTAGTTTTGGCGTGAGTAGGTAACGGGTAAAACGCGAAATAAAACTAAAATTACAGTAACTTACTTTGATTCCAAACATAGGTCTATTTACTACGCAATAAGATACAAAGGCCGCGGGGAGATTTCGTATTTTGTATTATGTCAAAAAAAAATACTGTTTTGCGTAGTTAATAAAGTTTTCGAATCAAGGTGCGCGCAACGTCGCGTCGTGACACGGCTCGGTGCGAGCCTCGGATGTGACCCTCAGAGACCGGCTGATTAACTCTAAGTATAATTTAGTCGACTCACTTCTCACACAGCTCCCGTTCCTTGTCAGCGTTGTCCTTGATGGCTGACACCTCGTCCACCAACAGTCTCGCCACACGTTCGTGTCTCGCCGCCTGCTCCCGCAGCGAAGCTAGCTCTGTCTCTTGCGATTTACAGAGGGATTGGCAGGTTTCTAACTCCTGGAACAGAGAATAGATTATTATGACTCTGAACATACCACCTTTTATTTAATTTAACAGTGTTGGAGTGATCACGTCTCCCTGTCTCACCCCTCGCTGTAGTTGGATATAGGTTTTGAGTGCTGGTTAAGTAAAAGTGGCGTTTTCAATGTATCACACGCTTAACAAAAATTTGCATACTCAGATTTATCAGTGTATTAGTGTTTTCGTCCTACCTGCGCCAGCCCCACATTGGTTTCCTGGGCCTCGAACTCCTGCAGCCTGGCCTGGCTCAGTTGACTCTGCAGCGACGCGAGGTCCCGACTGAGCTCTGAGACTGTCTGTTTCAGGAACTCCACTTCTTCGTTACTGCTTGTGTCTGAGGCTGGAAACAGGCAAGTTTAGGATAGTAGTTTTAGATAGATTGATTTCTGCGTTATTTCTTCTCTGAGATAAAACAATATAAGGTTAATAAGTTAATGCAGCTGTTGAATTTTTCAAAGATGTTTAAAGAGTTCAAGGTGTTTCAAAGGTAAATACAAAACATATCTCAAACTACAATTTTATTAACATAAAGGGTAGTCAACGGTTACGATTTGGCCCTAAAAACTTATGAACAAAAAAGCCGCAAAACGCAATCAACTGCGTCATAAACGAGCTCGACCGGTGTAATGTATTTTTTCCTGAACCTTGCTTAGGCTTTTGAGACAGTTTCTAATCGAATACTATTACGTAAGCTTGAAATATTTGGTATCAGATTCACTCAATCAAAAACTCTTCAGGGTCTTTAAGAACTCATTAAATGCGAAAGAACAAACAATGTCTTCTGTGATAAATAGAATAACACAGAATGGGGGTTGCCCCAAGGCAATATTTTAGTACCCGTACTATGCGAAATATAAAAAATAAGACGGTAGGAACGACGACGTGAGCGAAGCCGCGGCCAGAGGCTAGTTATAACATGTGCTGAATAACATTTCATTCTTTTTTAGACCACTTAAACATCGGTTCGAACGTTCAATAATTTAGTTTCTCTACCTGTATCATTAGAGTCCGTGAAGTCGATGTCCACCCCTTTGGCAGGCAAGGCTTGCATCAGCACAGTGCTGCGCCGCTTCAGTTGCTTGTTCTGTTTATACCACTCTCCCGCTTGCGCCATCACCCTGTAGATAAACAAATCAACACTATTTAGATAGTAAATTAATATATTTCACTAAACGCTCAAAAGCCCTAAATCAAAAGCAGTATTTGTGTTAAGGAAGGAAGCAGCAGTGTAGTTTCCAAAACACAGATTGCTCTAAAAGTTTCTAAATTCCCAAGAGCCACAAAGTAAACACAGTTATACCCATTATCAGCCCGAATCGAACCTGCAGGTTGTACATCCTACGCGATCAATATTTCCCATGAAGTACCATATTTTTGTCAAACAAAACTTAAACGTGATAATTAAATGGCAACCTCAATATTTAAGTTTGGGGTCAGAATCGCCGAGCACTCATTAAAGTGTTAATGTTTGTTAACAAGGGCGTTGCGCAAGGCGTACTTAAGGAGGCGATGACCTTAACTCTTGACTTTAAGGTAAAATTATGTTGCGTTAAACTGTTGACTTTAAAAAATAGGTATTAAGCTTGTTTAACGTAACTATGATTCCTAACACTCCTTACCAATAGGATTGCTTCTTTATCGCGTCAGCTATCAAAATGCTACGCGAATATGGAGCGATCTTATACGTTGCTGTATATACTGGGATGGGCTACGTTGCTGTATATACAGCAACGTAGCCCATCTCGAAAGTAATCACGCACACGCTTGACTCACCTATGTTACGATATGGTTAATAAATGAAATACTGAATACTGAAAATACTGTTTGTATGATCGACAGATATTTGTTCTGGGTGATTTAGTCGTTTTCTATGTATAAAAAAAATATCTATCTGTGTATTGTATTATGTATATCAGTTATCTAGTACCCATAGCACAAGCTCTGTTAAGCTTGGGGCTAGATAATGCTGTGTGAATTGTCCAGCATTATTTATTTATTTAAACATTGCGTTACCAGTCCTCTGTCTAGCCAAACGTCATGTAGATTACAACGTACTTGTGCATGACCCCTTGGTCCACATCCTGCTGGTTTCTGAGCGCTTGGTACTCGTGGAACAGCCGCTCAGACGCAGTACGCAGCTCGGCCAAGGAGCGCTCCCGTTCAGCCAAGGTGCGCGACAGGAGGGAGTGCTCCTCCTGCAGGATGCTGTGGCGGCGGTGCAGGTCGTCATATTCGCGCTTGCCTAGAAAAGGAACAAATAAACCCCATCAGCACATATTTATCCTCCGCCTGAACAAAAAATATAAATTATTTGGTATCAAATAAAACATCCAAGTGCTTATTGATTTTCTCTTCATTACAATTTTTTGTAGGCAATTATTTTATGTTTCTGTATGAGATAATAAGGAGTTAACCTGATACAAACACACACATTGGAGACTAAGAGATATTAGTGTAACAGTATTCACGTATGAATGAAACAATTATTATAAACAGTGGAAAATATTATATAAATACAATTGACAGTGGCATAAATATCACCAACATGTACCTGTCTGAATAGTCCACAAGTAAAACAATAAATGTGCCACAAACAACACAAGACACAGAGTGCAGAAAGTCGTGAGAAAGTCAAAATCCTTGGCTGTTATGTTAACAGACAAAGGTTCACAAACATTGAGTGATGCCATCATTTTACTTGGCTAGTTTGAGAGGATGGCACCATAGCTACATCGTTTTATCAATACACTCCTACAAGACACTGATGAATGTATTATCTCACATGAAGACAAGATCTTATTACATATAATTAAACTGGTTTAAGAAGTTTTAATTTTGTTGATGTTTATTTGAACAGGTAAGTAAATAATACAAATGTTACTAATATCCTTTCTTAGAAAAGGTGACCAATAGTTATAAACCAGGTACAATTACTAATCTGATTTCTAACACTTAGGTATAGCTACTAAGAAGGTAGGTATTGGCAACTACTTGGAAACCTATTGTTTTTGCTGTGGTTTTCTTAGTTCACTATTTAGGTATATCTTTGATAACTACCTACCTGTGTAGGTAGGTACCTATCTACCAGGTGATTAACACAAAACAATGTGTTTCAGCGTTTCTGTTATAGTTTGGCATTTGTTTTATACATCGAATTTGGCTGGATTTTAGGTAGGTAGAACCAACCTTTACCAACCACCAGGTTCTACCAACCTTTAAATATGTCCAACCTTTAGCTCACCAACCATGTACTAATTAGGTATCTTAAATAAAGGTACAGTACAGTCATGGACAAATAAAATGGTAAGGTAAGAAAAGAACCTACAGTTTAGGCCACATTCACACAGCGGATCCGTTTTTTTCCGCGATGTAGTAGTTGTAGGAGCTTGTTCACACCACCAACACTATTCCGAATCCAGTACAGGATAGTTTCCAGTAGCAAGGGATCCGTAAGTAGGTACAGATAATGAGAGAATTTTTCGTAAAGCATACCTAGCTTATGTAAAAACGCGCTCCTTCTCCTGTAGTTTTATCCACGTCAGCGATGGAAGGTCAAGTAAGTAAAGGTTACGTTGAAGCATATGCCTAGAAGGATCGATGGAGGCAAATAAGCTGATTGTTTTGTTTACTTGGCTCCCTTGCATGTTGAACGTGGTTAGGACATTTAAAACAAACGTACCCTAATTTCCTAGTATTGTAGCTAGGAAATTAGGGCATTCAATAACGTATTCACGTTATTGAATACGTTCTACAAAAGTAACTGGAGAGGGCTGGACATGAAAAATTAAACCCAAAACATTAAATCGAATTCGTTTCGATTCAAATCAAAACTTTTTGCAAGAGTTTTGCTGCACTTTCTTTTGTTTACAAAACAAAAAGTGACAGTTTCGTTTAGTTTGACAAGTGAGTTTAGTCACTTTCTTTCTTTGAAAATAAAACCAAATTAGTGTTGCCCCCTAACACGTCGATGACGTCGATAGAATTAAATTAACTAACTTTTTTTCTAGGATAACGTAAGAGGTCTACGTTTCTTCCGTAAGTTTTCATTTGGTACCCTACATACACATTTTGAACGTTATTTTATTGGTTGTTACCTTGGTAGGTAGTTAGGTTCAAATTAAATTGAGTCACTTAATAGGTACCTACTACATTAATATAGATAATGGGTTGAGCAATGTAAACGATGACGTCAATAACAACTGGTAAATCGTTGTTTAGGCCTTTGTCAGTTCAAACTTTACAGGACAAAAACCACGTATGCTGGCATTGGTGGAATTGTCGAATAATAATGTGGTAAGCAACAGGTTATCTTTGATAATCCGCAAATAACGAGAAAGCCTTTTAAACTTTGGTGTTTTCATTTACATATGGCCCGGGAAATTACGGGCATGCGCACTTGCAATAACAAACGTTGGGAAATCTTCTACGCAGGTAACTTAAGCGAGGTATTTCAAAACAGTACTGACCTTTCTCCGATTTGAGGAGGGAGGCTTTATGCTTCCTCTCGGCTTCTTCATATCGGTTTTTCCATTTTTCAACGTAAGTAGAGAGCGCGATGTTAGCCTCCTTGGTGTTGTGGTGCGCATCGGGCGGCGTCATCCTGACAGCCGTCGTCGGCGCGGCCGCGGGGGACACAGTGGCGCGCGGGATCCTGGTGGCTCCGGCAGCGGGGCAGAGCGAGACGGCGGCCGGCCGCGCGCCTTGAAACTGATTGCTCGACGCGATCGCAAATACATTATCACCATTCCTTTTAATCATTTTTGCATTGAATCTTCTTTACAAAACGCGCGCGTCGAACGCTCACATCCTCCTGTGATCACGTATGCAACGCGGCTTGTGTTAGATCAACAGGCTGGTGCGTCTAATAAAATTTCACCGATAAAATTTTCTTTGTTCTCACCGTTGAGGAAAATACGATGCGGGCGAATTTGATACGCGATAATTATGTCACCCGCGCTCACTCAATAACGTAGCCTGGGATCCCGGGAGGCTGAAACGGAGAAAAGTCAATTGAAAATACAGAAGTACGCAACGCAAGATGTTGTATTTTCTGTTTGGCTGTCGAATCACGACTAAGGTCGGCCAGTAGCCTGACTGAGATATGATAATGAGAAGTTTGTGAGTCACTCGGCTGGGTGTTTACGCTTTGTTTACAATTTGTAGTCATAGTTGGAAGTATTTCGTTATTCCGTAGAAATTCGTTAGATTATATTTGTAATCATTGTGTTATGCATGATGTTCAGATAAGCTATCGATGTGCTTGCTCGTAAACCGCAGTCTTTGTTGTTATTTGATATCGGGGTCTTCGCAGAATGCTATACTTGTCATTCACTTACTAGCCACGTTTAATACAAAATTGTTCTGTTTTCTTAGAACGATTCTTATGATGATTAATTCTTAGAAAATCTCGCTATAATTAGCTTAATATATGCTAATTAGGCTATGCTTTTTATCAAATATGTGCAAACAACCACTGAAAATTTTATGAAAATTGTAGTTCACATTTTCATTCAACTTAAAGCAAATCTTACGTTATATTATACTTAATATTAAGTGTATATAAAATAAGAAATAAGAATTTAATTCAATATCAATGTCTATCACTACATTACAGTAGGTAGCGATAATGATCAAAAACAACATTATTTATTGCGTAGGTACAACAACTTGCGTAACGAAAAAATTCCGTAGTCGTTTCAACAGGAGCATTTAAATTAAGAGCTGTCAAAAAAGCAATCTGTGAGCCAGACACAGTCTTAGAACTCGTCAATCATGATAACATCTCCCTTATCAAGCAAGATCACATTAAACATTACCAAAAAGGATTCCCTCGGCTGATCGAATTGGAAACAAAAAACTCACTTAACAACTTCAAATAAAATTACACAGAAACTTCGCAAAATAAATGAAAAAACACAATTCCCAGCCAGCACATGTCAAAGACCAATGAGAAAACGCACTGAACTCATTTTGTCCAAGTAGAGTCGGACGGAAATTCTAAATTTATCTTGTTTCCAGCGAAACGGGCGTACACTGAACAGCGTCTTGTCTTGTCCATAATGCACGATCGGTGTGGGCTGCGGCGACTGCGGAGCGACAGGCTTGAACTGTGCGACTTGTAAAGTGATTTAATTGTCAAGAACGCCGGAGTTGCATTAATCTTTGTGCTGACACATTAAAGTATCCATCTAGTTCCTACGCACGCCTGTCTGTGCAGGAGCACTGGACATTATGAAAGTCGTTTTAACACCCAATTAAACTCCTACTGGCATGCCTTTGTTTAACGCCAACATAGGTAAGAAACTAATAAGGCTACAGAAATTAATTAAACTTAGTTATTTATGACTTTGCTGATTTCAATTTTAAAATAAGACTACTGTCTGTTCATAACCATACTTAGATTTACGAAAAAATATATGAACGGAACAAATAAAGAGTAAGCTCCAAAAGTAACTATTAAATCTGGCAAAGTATACGTTGCCTGAAGACCGGATGACCTTAAAAATGATTTCCATATTTAGCGAACTGGGTCACATTGTGGACCTTATTATGTCCGAACAAGGGTCGCTGATTAAGATAGCCAAGTCATTCAATGTACCCATTAGTGCCTAAGTAGGTACTCATACTCACTTGGGTTGGGACGATGAACCTACATAAATAAAATGTTGGTCATTCATAGTTCCACTCTGAAAGTTGATGAGAGATGCGTAAGGAAGTTGTTAATTGGCACTTCACATAAATGGAACACTTTCACTTTGGGCACAGCTTTAGTTCTGGTTAAGCGAATAAGGAACAGAATAATTTTAAATCCAACAGCTTTGTAACAACTTCAGATTTAACCATGTAAGCTTCAGACGTAAGAATCGTCGTAGTTTAAAGGTGATGCTCATAAAAGGCCTATGTAGTTAGTTATAATAAAAACATTTGTAAGCAACTATTTCACGGATCTGACTCACGAATTAAAAACGTCAAATAATATTTTACGAGCGAATATACCGAACCGAGCGTTCACCTCTACTGCCTATTTTTGTGTCACTTTGTTATCCTCTCTGGCATCGTAAAACCCCTCTAGCAACTTTACGGCCTCAGGATTATGTGATGGACCACGTAAATTCCCTTCCTATCTGTCCAGATTACATGATATTATTACAGTTTTTATGTTGCTTTTTCTCCTTCTTGGCTAAGCCGATGTGATGCATGGCATTTTTTCTCAAAGTTTTTGATATAAATTCTTGTGAAGCGTGAAATTGTAGCTCGAACGGCTGCAATGTCAACAAACTCGATTTTATTGCTTGTGTAGTTTGTTTTTCAACATTGCCCTTTGATGTGAACCGTTGCGCGGGATATGCATTGAATAGCGGTTTGTTTTGAAAGCATGTTGGTACTCGCTTTGGTGTCTTCCGCAACGTTTTGCCAAAACCAAATAACTACATTTGTAGGCACTTTATTGACCTCAACTAAAGTGAAATTCAGCAACAGGGGCTCCTGTTTAAAACTAGGCTTCCTTCTCTAAGATCTTTTGTAGATATTTAGGTACCTATAACAAAATGGCATCACACATTGTTCGAACATAAAGCTTCACTTTGACTTTAAAATTTGGTTATAAAATGTTCTCCTTGACCTTTTCCAACCGCCAAAACAATTTCACCAAAACACAAAGTCAATTAAAGTCAACCAACAATTAAACAGCTAAATTCGCCAATTAGTCGTAATTTGAGAGTAATCTAGTGGCTCCCACATAACAATGTGGTTTGGACCAAATACCAATGTCGTGGGCGAAAAGTTCGACTTAGTTTTGTTGTCACAAGGTTCCTAGGTACCTATTATTCTAGATCTTATACTCCGTCGATAAATTTCTGTAGGTACCTATTTTTACTCTTCAATAACTTATAATTGGCAACGATATGTAGAGACAAAAAAATATTGACTTTCGCACTAATACGAACCGCTTTCATAACGGTTTCCTATACGATATTTGTTACCGTTAAACAAATTATAATAAATCAGTGTTTGTGATATGATAGTTTATTTATAGGTGGAGAAGGAACACTTTAATTATAATAAACCTAGGGGAGTTCTATGTCCAGCAGTGGACGTCGATCGGGTGAAATGATGATGATGATGAAATCTAGGTACTAGCATACAGTTTAGATATTTACCTATATTTAGTATGTAGGTATAAGTTTGTAAATGTATAATTACGTTAATTATTAACTGCTACACAGATAGGATTGATTTTAAAAATTCTTTAAACCTAGATTATATAAAAAAGTGTTATCTCTCTACAATGAAAATGATTCAGCATAGGAAGGTACATGTATCTATAAATATGGTGCAGGCAGATATCAGCTGTTTCCATTACGACATCAACGTGATTAGGTATCAAACATATCTTCCCTCAAAGGTCTGCTTTCATAACAGCAGATACTAGTTTCTCAACATAAAGTACAAATGAAATATAATATGTGTTGCAAAACACGCTTACCTACCTAGTTGAAGTAAAGTGTATAACAACTTATTAAACTGTTTTTAAACCATATTATCCTAGTCACTTGGGTACTACCTATTCCAAGTCTTTTTTATTTTTTTAACCATTCGAGATAAGTAAAATTTTCTCTATGGCCAAGTCACTTAATGAGCGAGGGACTCTTTTAATCTAAGTAGGTACTTTACACATTCTTATCTAATGAAACGTGTTAAGATGCGAATGGGAGGCACTAGAAAAGACGCTTAAATTGATTACGAGACGGTAAACGACCCGTATTTTTGCTCGTATCAACCAATATACCTACATAACACCAACGTGCTACTTAAATGAATTTCACAGTTAGGTACCAAGTCTGTTCTATTTATAATTTTAATTAAATTATAGGTACTTAAATTATCAAAAAAAAACTCATATTTAGGTACCTAAGTATCTACTTCATACGCAAGTAAAAAAAAAACAATGTTGTTAGAGTTCAAAATGCTCTAAATATAGTAATGAACGAACATTTCCTTTGAGAACGGGCTCGATGAGTGATCCAATACCCAATAATGGGCGAGCTGTTTGCGCCTGCTGATGGATCGGTTAGGAACGCAAAGTGCATGTAATCAGACTAAAAATAGATCATTAGCCATAACTAAACTGTAGGTAAGGCTGAAGATAAGCGGAGAATTAGCAGCTTTATCAGTTACCTATAACTGTGACGAAATTTTCTGTCAAAAATATGAATTCAAATTATATAATGAAATAATGACTAATTATACCTTATCGATTATAATTTTGATTGAAGAACACATGCCTTAGTTGAAGTTTTTTCAAGCTCCGGTATCCACACGGCCGACGACTGTAGGTATTTTGTCACGCTAAAGTTCACTCTTATTACCTACTTAAACACTTATTTACCTATTACCATCCTATTAAGGTTTAATCAAGGAAGAGGAAAATATTTTAAAAATTTCCTTCTTTAAATGTGGCAAAAAAAAATTGTATTTTCAAGGGTAAGTACTTAACTTATTTTATTTAAATACTTACCGTGGTTTATAATGACAACTTACCAACTAAATAATATTTATACACTTCTTCCTCAAACAAGGTACCTACTACAACAGCAGCGTTCCAAACAAAGCGTAGGTACCTACCTACACGTCATATGGGCATGGCATGAATCAGACTTGCCTTGTCAGAGTTGTCAGCCCGGCCGATCGACATGCATAACCTCGCATTGTATAGCGTTAACATAGGGTGTTCTATTCATAGTTCATGACAATCATAACATAAAAACACAAAAAATTATTACACTTCAAAATATAGGTACCTACCTACTTAAAAACTATGGCAAACATTTTTATATCATAATTTTAATACACCGGGTAATAATTAGTTAACAACTGATTAAACGCACAGATGTAAAAACAAATTGAAAACATATTTGTCTTTGAACACAAACTACTTTCCCGCGGAACATAAGCTTTTGTCCATGTCAATCATCACCAAAATATAAACAAAACGTCTGCAAAACGTTATCTAATTATTATGATAGTAATAATAACATTATAACGTAACGTTTTGTTCTTATTTAGAACGGTTTAATTTGTCGATAAATGCAAAATTTTACAATCACATCACTAATGATGAGTAATGACGGTAAATTCTCAATCTACGGTAATGAATGACACATTTTTTTTAAATACACTGACGTTTTGCTTTCCAAGTAGTACTAATAAGGTTCTTTTCGAAAAGCGCCATCTAGCTTAATGATTAGAAACGAATTGAATCAAATCAAGCGGAACAAAAGTAGCGTTTTATTATTGTCGAGTCGAGTGATTACGTTTCTCATTTATTTTGGTATTTCATCGCAAGGTGGCGCTACATGTTTCAAAACACTGAGTTACTGTTCTGTTTCACAACTTTCATATTTTGACAGAACGTGTTGAGTGATGTCGAGATAGGTACTGGATTGGTAGGTAGGTATACGTTTGTTATGTTGTATTTGTTTAACGGAATACTAAGACAAAGTAGGTGGCGGCGCTAGTTTGGCTGGGGTCAGCGAGCACATACCCAGTATGTGGATAACCTTTCATGACACGAGAAAAGGAATGCGGGTTAAAATCCTGATTATTCATTTAGATTTTTCTCAAATAACTCCACTTTCATTGTTATTGACTTCGAACTACATAGGTTTGACTTTGATGTAAAAAAATATTATTGCTAATCGTACAAAAACATCGCGATAAAAAAACTCCTTCCCTAAGCCACCCTCTAGCAAAGTAGGTAGGTATTCGAAATTTAAAAGCGTCTCAATCGGAGTCCCCGCGGGTCGACGACCTCAAGTGTGGGGCTCTCAATAATCGAAGTTTTCTCAACACTACACGCACATGAGGATACCATTGATTGGTGCGGTATTTTTCACAGAAACTAAAAGAATGGATTATATTCAGAGAATTCGGCCTATTTATAATAATAATAATAAAATCTTTTATTTCAGACTAAACACAATTATTGAATACATGAAATAGTCACGGCAAATTGTGAAAAATTTACATTTAAGCGTTCACTTATTCCACGTGGCTATTTATTTTATTAATAAATAATTAGACAGAATTTAGTTATTATAACACGAGACATAACTTGGTACCTTCCTATGGACCTAAATTTAATTATGCTTGTTCAATTTTATCTTCATCCGATTTTTTTTTTATTTATTTAATTACAACTGGCGTCGCACCTTAGTAATACGGAGCTGACGTAGCAATGCTACGATCGTAGTAGTGCTACGTAAGCTCCGCACTCCGCAGTCGTGTGCAAGGGTCTGCGCGCTCCGCGGGGCCACTGGGACCATAATCCCGAGATTCCTTGCATTACCTACTTATGTTATTTGTGGAAATCAATTCTGTCCCCCGGGGGCCATTGAAATGTCTCGGCTCTTGTCTCGAGTGCTCATAGCTTGGAGGAAGACTCCCAGTTTAGAGTAGCACGTGCCCTAGTGGTATGTAGGTATTTACGTTAGAATCACATTTAGACGAAACCGAGTTCAATAGGTAGGTCACTCAATATTTTATTTATGAAATTTTGTAATAGGTCGGTCTTGGAAGTGATGAACCAAGATGGACTCAGCAAGGGCACAGTAATACATTGTACTATATATATACTTAATCTATATCTAGAATTTTACGTCCGCTAAGCTACGCTTTATTGACACACTTTTTGAGCAAGAGAAGTGAAAATTAGGTTTACCCGTTTTATTCTATTATCCTTAATCTCAATTCAATCTCCTAACGAAATACCCAAATTATAACGGTTCTAAACTCGCCAGACCCGTTAAAAGCTATGCATTACAAATCACGATAATTTCTCGTGAAGAAACCCGCGAAAACTAAGGGGTGGCACCCCATGGAAACCCCCCGGGGGACGTAATTGTCATGGGGACGCAAGGGCGCTTTGACGATTATTATAACGGGTATTAGATTGACGGGGGAATACCGATTATGGTGGCTAGGATTTTATCATGTTACCGTTTGTTTATACAATTACTTGAAAATAAAATGATTGATGAAATTGTTAATACGCATGTCTGGATGTGGTGGCCACGGCGTTAGAATAGACCCTCCACCTCAGCCCGTGGGTGTTTGTTTGTTGAGCAGGTTTCAGATCTTCTGAAACCTGCCAGAGGAAGGGCAGCCACGCTTCTTCCTGTGTATCTTTAACACCCCCACTGCGATCAGCGATTTTGTTTCTACTTGCATAAGAGTATTTATTTATTATTTTATGTATTATACTTACATATTGTACTAGCGGCCCGCCCGGCTACTCACGGGTAGGTATAAGTATTTAACAAAAAATATATAAAGGACACACTCTTGGCAGACTTTCTACGCTAAGAAATGACGGCGGCGGCGGGACTCCGCCCCGCCGGCTCGCCGAAATCGAAAATTTTTGAGAACTGATTTCATTTCTTAGAGACACCCAAAGTGCGGGTAAGCACTATAACAAAACACCTTTCTATGCTAAGAACACTCGATCAAGTCCGCTTTTGACAAAACAAACAATCAAAATCATCCGTTTGGGAGCTATGATGCCGCAACAACCCGCTGATAGACACACAGCCTGTGTGTACGCACAGGCTGTGTATCTATCAGACAGGTAGTTGCGCACATCACATATATCCACCATCAAACTTATAACAACCCTATTTTTGTGTCGAATTTTCAATGAAAAGAAACTTTAGACATTATTTGTACTTCATTTTTTATTTATATTTATATTTTTTTAGGATTCTAATGGTGAAATAATTTTTCAAATCAGTCTAGTAGTGTCGAAACCTATTCAATTCAAACAAACAAACAAATCTTTCCTCTTTATTATATAGTATAGATATACACCCCTGCCTTTTTTTATATTTTCAATTTCTACACTCCAAAGGTTGCCTAGAATATATCGCTTCTAAGCGATAAGGCCACCCATTGTACTTTTAAGTATGGTACCTATGTTAATGTCTATGTTTCTTTTGCTTTATTTTGTGGTCTCCACAAAATAAAGAGTTTTGTATTGTATTGTAAAACCATGAATTGAAGGTTTTTATTAGCCCAAAATATTATTATGTCCAGCAGTGGACTGATATAGGCTGATGATGATGATGATGATTAGCCCAATTCAAAACTTCACCTAAGCGATGCCAATGGGTACCTAATGCTTGTTCTTATATTCCGGATATCAAAGCATTATTGCTCTAGGAATTATCGAAAGCCTGTGTTAAATTTAAAGCGAGTCGATTTTATTTAAAGTAAGTGATTTTATATAAATTAAGACTATACATTCTGAGATAAACCTACGCTATTCCACATTATTCAGGATTGAGATCTCTCGTCATTTGGTTAAAGGCACCGCTTTTATTAAAGTCATAGGTACCATTTTTTTAGTGAATTTGGGATTTTTGGGATTCTGTACCCGAAGGATGAAAACGGGGACTCTATTACCAAGTCTTCGCCGTCGTCTGCCCGTGTAGTCTGTCCGTCCGTCCGTAAGCGGGCTGTACCTCATGAACATTAATAGGTAGAGAGCTGACATTTTTACAGGGTGTGGATTACTATTACCGCTATTAACAACAGACATTGAAATGAAATAAACTTATTATAGAAGGCAAATGTCAATAACAAGTTGAGTACCGATCACCGAAGTTAAGCATCGTCTGCCGCGGTCAGTAGGTTATTAGGTACTTTGATGGGTGACCGCGAAATTACGCGGTTTTTAAAAAAAAATCAATTTCGGGGTTTTTTTGCGACATGGTTATGTTCGATGGTACGGAACCCTCCGTGTTCGAGTCAGCTCGCACCTGGCCGGTTTTATTTCAGTTCGTTTTGCAGTGATTTCAAAAGTGTGCTGTCAGTTCAAATACAAGCACATTATTGCCTTACGGTTACGGCGCATCTTCTAAACAGAATCCCCTATCTCCGTGCTATAGTCAAAGAACAACTGTACGACTACGCTATAGTCTCGGTGTAGGTACAGAAGGCACGCTATAGGCGCGTAGCGTAGCTCGTAGCGCGGCGGGCGGGGCTGGCGCTACGCAGGGCGGGCGGCGTAGCGGCGTACCAGTGTTGCTAGCGTTGGCTTTGATTTTACCGGAAATTGTTCCTTAAAATCTTTAATTCTCTTTTTTTTTTTTTTGCTGTAAATAAATATGCATGTTTTTATGTTTATGTTATGTTTATTCTTAGCTAGGGGATATACAGATGATGCTGTGTGAATTTTCCAGCATTAGTAAGAGAGAGTACTCGAGCTGGAAAATTCAACGCCGTATATTTTAGAATCGAAAGTGGTTTTTGTAGCCGCATATTCTATCGGACTACCGATATCTCTGCTTGTTTTGGGGCCAGATGATGCTGTGCGTATTTTTTATCATTATTTATTAATTATTTTTCACAACACATCAACGGCCCTTACCAGACCATTGGTCTGGACCCCATAAGAGCCTCATCGGCTTTTTTCATTATGGGGTAATGCTCTTATCCCCACGCTGGGCATGTTGGTCGCAGTTCGGTGTTTATTTTTGAAAACCTAAGCAGCAGACCCTAACTTAGCAGATTACTATTTCTCACTCTGTCTTCCTTTATTGACATAAGTTAGAGTGAATAACACAGCTTAGCAGATGTTTTAATAAATTAGCATACTATTATGTATCTTCCATCCCATAATAAACTATAATAATATTTTAAATCTGAAAGTTTGGATGAATGGATGGATGTTTGTTACTCAACCACGCCAGAACGACTGAACGGATCTGGATGAAATTTGGCACAGAGATAGATTATAGTCTGGAATAGCACATAGGCTACATTTTATTCCGGAATCCCACGGGAACGGGAACTACGTGGGTGAAACCGCGAGGCGCTTCTAAGTTATGTAATAAGGAAGTCATTCTTTATTGCAGCTATACTTGCCTAATTATTTCCCAATTTTGATTTTCTTATAAGCCTGATAGCCCTCGCGAATCTTAAAAAATCGATAAAATAAATATATAATAATAATGACTATTTTTAATGACCTATTTTTTTTACTTTGTTTTTTCCACAAATATATATTTTGTAGGAGTTAAATTTAGATATGTATTTCAAATATAGTATGTACCTTTCATTAAAACTTTTGATCGTTTCGAGATCGATTTGGAAACCCTGATTTGAAACTGATTCAAAGAAAAGAATAAATACATGTAAAATTAAAATTTTCAGTACAAATGGGAATTCCATAGGGGGAACTTCCTACCCGAGTGGGGTATCAAATGAAAGGCATCAGTTTGTACATTACAAAACAGTTATTGAAATTCCTGTTGGTTTCATACATTTTGTGATATTTTGAATAAAGACGAAAAATTTAAAGTTTGAATTAAATAGCTAAGTCTCTAACCGGTAGGTACCTACGGTACATTATATTTTGTATAATTGGCAAATGTTCGAAACCCTCGGCGCGCGAGTGACACTCTCACTTGACGGATCTTGTTTTAATTTCATTAACTACTGCTGGAGTGTAAGCCTCCTTTCGCATCAGCCCGCCTCCTCAGTTATCACGTATTCCTTATATTCTTTATAATTAATGATCTATTCAGATCTACGTGTGAGTCCGGACCTCTCATAGGTACTTTTTACGCCGCTCATTCTAGGTGCATTTTAAAAATCGATAAGAAAATTATTATTCGTCGGAGAAATGGAGGATACATCGTATACACGCCTGCATATATTTGTTGTGTTTGTGTTATGGTCGTTTTATATGTATAGTAAAAAATATGTATGTATTGTACTATGTATATCAGTTCACTAACACACTAGTAACACAGGCACTGCTTGGGGCCAAATTTATTTATGAATTACCAACTTAAAATAAAACTACAAAGAAAATCTTGTATTAATAACACTGGTTAAACCTCACAGGCAAATAGTGCTGCGTGAATTGTCCAGCAATATTCACAAAACATACAGCCGAACATGAAACATCCTCCATTTTTTAGATTTTTGAAGTCGGTTAAATAATCAGATGATCTTTGTGCATTTCGATGACAAATAAGCGATTTATTTGGTTTACAATTAGCATGAGTGATCAACTCGCGGACACGTCTGAAGTGATGAGCTTTTGTGCTACTCTGTACTAATTATTCCCATTGAAAATATAAAAAATAACTGCGAATTTTCCTCAAAAACGGGG
The DNA here is from genome assembly GCA_947086465.1 of Eupithecia exiguata. Taxonomy (NCBI): domain Eukaryota; kingdom Metazoa; phylum Arthropoda; class Insecta; order Lepidoptera; family Geometridae; genus Eupithecia; species Eupithecia exiguata. The sequence continues at coordinate 532,083 of OX352248.1, read as the reverse complement.
AAATTCCCGCCGCCTCCTTTCACAACCGCTTAGTTCACCCCTCGCCGCCGCGCCGGCAGCGCGTCCCGCGCTCTAACATAATCTACCACCTAAAATGTAATATTCCAATCATTTCACCCTAATTTTAACTAAATAATGATTCTAGAATAACCTAACATCAGTCTGGTGCATATCAAAATATTGTAGAGTACCCGCAGTGCTGGGAAAATGAGTTTCTATTCGATGGATTGATGATGAGGAAAAATTGATTTTTCCTTTTTGTGGTATTGTGGCTTTTGGGATCAGTGTGACTTTGGGCCGTTCTGGGCAAAGTTGGGGTTTTTGAACAGTGCCTTTGTGCTGATGGTTCTAATAGCAATAAGCTTAGGTTGAAATAATGTTGATGTTTTTTGGGGTGGTAGTTATAAATTGGGGTTACCCATAGCGTCGAGCCATTTGTACACTATTGACATTTGTTGTCGCATAACTGGGCTAAGTTATTGGCATATTTACTCGGTGCTTTTTTTTCAATCCGATATTATAAATTAATTCGCACCATAAAAAGATATCTACCTAGTAGTAACACGTAATTACAAAAAGCATTACGTAGGTTAACGTAAACATTCTGCATGAAAAATAAAACAATTTGTAAATTTCTGGATAACCTCTAGTAATGATGGCGATTGTATTATTTCCAAAGATTTTCGTATCCTCCGTTCTATTTATTCCTAACAAGGTGACAGACTAACAATCTAAAAATACATACCTGAGATCAGCACTGGTCACACAATACTTACTTACCTAATACCTATCTCATTTCAATAGTTATTTGTTACACAAGTTGTTTGTTATATTATTGTCCAAAGTTGATTTTTAACCGCGTGCTGAATTTTGATGACCTAGCAAGCGAAGGATTCTAAAAGTGAATCACGAGCGTAGCGAGTGTTTCAAAAATTAGAATCCTGAGCGTTAGCGAGGGATAAATTTGAGGCTAATGCTTGTCAGTCAGGGAGCGCTATTGTAACGTAATGCTGAAACGAATCTCGGAACGTAATGTTACGTTACAGCTCGCGGTGTGATATAAGCTGAATCTCATTTGGTACCAAGTGAGCTCGTTGACCAACAACGTCTGTCAAACTAAGTTCGTTCACATCGCCTTGAGGATGTTTCCATCAGCGGTGAAGGGAGACAAGGTCTGTCAGAGGTTGCCAAATAAGCATCTAGCATAGCCATTGTTTAGAATTAATTGGCTCTTCTGTTTTGTGGAATTTAGAATAGGTAATTATCAAAAGTTGAGTAGGTTCCTCAATGCCTTTACCAAGAATTGTTGTCGCAATATTAAGCTTAGGAAGGTTTCCTTCGGGTTCTTAGTAGTTAATCAACATTATGGAGAAAAAATGGAAGGTTTCTTTCACGATGGCGAATAATCAAATGTAATGTAATGAGACAGGAGGACATACAAACTAACTACAACGTGGGAGCCAACTCATCAAAACAAATCTGTGCGTTTGTTGTAGGAGGAAGCTAGGGGTTGAGTATAAATGTCGGGGCACCCACGCTCATGTCCTTTGATGGATGTTCATAGAATTAATTAGAAAGGGAAATAGGGTGCGTTGACAGTCGGAGCGGGAGCGAATTTATTTCAATGAAACGTTTGCTCGCCGCACGGGATAGATAATTCCTACAAAATTTTATCAAATTGATCAAACAAACACACACAATTACCTACCTACTCGCGACAAAGGGTAGGGTAGAGGCTGTCTGGTGTCCTCAGAGCAGACAGCCTGAGGCGATGATGGACAAAGAAAACTGGGGAGCTCTCACTTTGAGGCCCTTGAGGTCTAATTAATGTATCGCCTCTTCGGGGGTTCCGAAGCCCATTAGGTTTAGTTTGGGGTCTCAGGTACAACTGGCCCCAAAGTGAACTAAACCTCTCAAGAAAGATCCCCATTTTTCTTTGTCCAACGTCGCCTCTGGCCGATGTCAGCTTCGATGACGCCTAACCCAGCTCTACCCTTTGTTGCGAATAGTGAGTAGGTGGGTAGGTAATGTTGTTTGTTTCCTGTCACTTCAGACTTAATTAATTATATTGATATATTGATTCTTAGAACTGTTCATTCATCAAAATCATCATGATCACACACTTAACTCAAGGAAGGTAGCTATAGTTTAGTCTGTAGTTTTCAAGGATTTTTTGTAAAAGGTGCTTCCTTCGCTTTAGTTCAATAGAATTTGAATTTTATAGTTTTATCCTTTTTAGCTTACCTACTTACCGTATTATTCGAAACTTAAAACTAATTATTAACTTGAATTAAGATTTGTACTGAAATACCATGATCCGAGTTGATTAAATATCCAAATAATTGAAATATTTACAAATAAAACTGAACAAATCGATAGGCGTTAAATAAAATAATAATGCAGACGAGTTTCTAGCGGTTAAAGTGGGTATAATTATATAATGATTGAACACAGTGATATAAACAAACATACAAACATAGGGTGCTAACCTCATAACCCTCCCCTGTCGGTAGTCGGGTAAAAAGCTACGCGAATACCTACTTCACTACGACATTAACATATAACAGGACTTACCTATACCTACCAACATAGAATTATCACATCTAAAACTGGTCCTTTTTGTGTGTTTTTGACCTCCCCTCTTATGAGGTTAGAAAAAGACCAGTTTGAGCGTTTCATTAAGTTCCATACTTTGATCTTTTTAAATCTTTATTTATAGAGCTTTAATCATTTGCGATTAGGTCGCTCTACTTTGATCTTCCATTGCCTAAAATAATCTACAACCAAAGATATAAGATTTATTTAAATCTTTGCCTACAACTGGCCCACTGCTGGACGCAGGCCAACGTGCGATAACGCTAAAATGTCCCACTCAATGGATGGCCATCCGGGGAGACTGGATGTAAACAATCGGTTTCCATCACATCGTACAAACACAAATACATACAATTTTCTGATTGGATGGCAATTGAATTTGACTTAGGGTCGTACTTAAAATTTCCTTATCGATCGGCTTCATCCCGCTTGAAAGTTGTAGGTTTTTGCAGTACCATGTTGGAAACCAAATCGTTGTGATCGGTTTCCCCGGATGGCCCATTCAATGGGTATGGGAGACTTTAGCGTAATCGCACAGCAGATTCAACTGACCGCCTTCATAATATGAAGAACGTTTTTTGCTAAGCTCTAGGTAGATAATGAGATACATGCATGCATCTGTTACATTGTGTTTTTTTAATAAATGGAAGTATTTAGTAGGAAGTGCACGATTGCGGAAGCCAACTTAGGTGAATGTTAGATGATATTGTAGAGTTAGTAATTAATTAGTTTTGAATGTTTTGAACAGCCAGCTCTGTGACCTACTAATAAAACATTGTTCTATTTTTATACTTTATATGTATTGACGCACCAGACTGTTATTGAAAAATCTTTTTTCATACAATACAACTTTACAAAAAAGAAATCGAAGAGAGAAAAACAAACATTTTGTAAATGTTTTTTTTCACAATGTTTTTTCAATTTTCAGAAACCTAGATGTGAAGCACAATAAAATATATTTTAATGTAAAAAAATATTAAGACTGGTCAGTAATGGCGACAATAAATAATAATAAGTTAGATAACATATTTATAAACTTTATTTACTGAATTATCGGAGTTTTGTGAAAGTGTACAAAGACAAATGTGACGCAACACACTAGTGAAAGTTTAGTGTGTGGTGCGCGTTAGCAGAACGCGAACGCGCGAATGCCGGGCAGCTTGAATTGATAAAATAACAAAAAAATTGACAGTGCCGCAGAAATTTGATAATTTTCGGAAAGTGCCGTGAAAACCGAGAAAGTAACGTGTGGTGTGAGGTTTTCGGAAAGCTGCGGGTGAAACCGCCCCCGGGGCTTGTCCAATGACGGAGGGAACTCCGCCCCCCCGCCCGCTGCGGCTCGCCTGTCTCCTGCTACTCGTCGGTAAGTCCTGTTCCTTGCACGGAGCCCAACGGAGCCCGAGTTTTGTTAAACTGTCACGTAGACTGCGAAAATTCGGGACAATAATGGTGCCAATTTGAATAACAAGGTTTTTCGAGGGTTGCTTGTGAATACTTTGTTCCTGTCCTCTCCCAAAATCTTTTTAGGGCTTGCCAACGCACATAGAAGAAGATACATCAATTAGTCACCAAATACATATATATTATGTAAGGTTTTTCTAAAGCTTACCTTTGTTTCTACGGAAACGTTTAGAGGTAATTTCCTTCCCGTGAGAACTGTTTTATGAGATAAAAGTAGTGTATGGTTTATTCCAGGCCTAGAACTATATCTATACTACATTTCAGTTCATTCCGTTCAATGGTTTTAGCGTGAAGAAGTAACAAACCATCCATCCACCCAAATTAGGTATGAGTGTGATACAGTCAGCTCCATAACATTATATCAGTGAGCTTAGTATAATGTATTTGAAATTATTAAAGTAAATAAAAAACTATTCCGATAAGTTTAATTTGAAACTGAATGGTATCCTTGTAAAAGGAAAATAAATCACATAAACTTCAATGGTTCATGCGAGAATTAAGTCTCTCTGAAAGGATTTCTTGGAATTAAAATGGGAATGAAAACTTGTACAGGATAGCGCGGTTAGACTGGTGCAGGGGTTCCGCGAACTCACTGCGGCAGTTTCCGATAAACATCCCTAAAATATTTATATGTTTTCAGACTCGCCTTTGAGTCATTTCTTTATAGGTAGGTTTGGAATTTATAACTTTGCCCCGTAATTGAAACGAATGTTAAGTTAAAGATGTAGTAATGCATGTAGAATATAGGTCTGTTATTCCGGTCCAGCTCTTTATGTCTGCGAAATTTCTGCACGATCCATTCAGTAGTTCTGGCGTTGTCTTCGGCTAAGCATCTTTACTACGGCACAAACTTACACCCTTTTAATATAAATAAATAAATAAATATTGCTGGACAATTCACACAGCATTATCTAGACCCAAGTTAAGCAGAGCTTGTGTTATGGGTACTAGATAACTGATATACATAATACAATAAAATACATACAATACATATATTTTAGTATACCTAGAAAACGACCAGAACACCAGTAACTAACATTTATCCCGAGGCAAGAATCGAACCCGCAATCTCCTGCGTCGCAGGCGGACTTTCGCCCACCGAGCCATAGAGGTCGTCGCACACACACACACACACACAATACTATTAGGTAGGATTGACACAGTTCTACGTCGAGCACGTAGGTATAATATCTACGCTGTGGAACCTTTGATTTACCTAGAGATAGGCACCTTGTAGAAACGCACCCTAGTCCTTTTGATCTAGTTGACAAGGCTGTGTGTAAACTAGGTCATACATCGTGTAGGTCACGTTATAACAGGATTCTTATAACAAAGTTGCTAAAGGCCACGGTATTATCACACGCAGAATCGCTGATAAATTATTCAACTCGTAACTATTAGTAAGTTAGAGAATCGTAATATTAATTAAGCTTTAGGTAGAGCACTAAGATAAAGAAAATTTTATCAAAGAACCGTAAAGATTTGATGATACATAACAGCAACACTGATTTTCATCAGACATAGCTAAAGCCAAGTACATGACTGGATAGTGCAGGTGTGAAGTCTGTGCCGAAGACGCAGATATAGGAGCAATAATAGTTAAGGCGTGGTTAATAGATAATCAGCAAAACGATTGATTTTTGTGCATAACGCCGCCGCCGCTCTGCTCTATCCCGCTCCTATAAACGCGAAATCCTATGCCTATCCTTTTTACAAAATGGTGTCTTATAGAGCCCCCTTAAGTTAAATCTCAAGGATGATTCTTGGGCTTTGATCCTATGATAATGATACCACACAAAAAATATTTTCGATGAGATGACGTCACCTTTCAAACCAAAATAAATTCATCCGAAAAAAGAAAGAAAGTCACAAAAACGTTAAATTTACATAAAAGACTTCATATTGCCATTCATCTTTACGCGGCTGGGGTCAAAAATAAATAAATAAATAATGCTGGACAAACACAGCATCATCTAGCCTGTAATATTTCTATACCAGAGATGTAAAATTGTTCTATGTATCGTATTAAAAATATCAGTTATAGTACCCTTAACACAAGCTCTGCATAGCTTGGGGCTAGATGATGCTGTGTGCATTATCCAGCATTATTTATTTCACGAGATGCGCAATAGAGCGTCAGCCACGACTTCCAACTCTCAAAGAAGTTGGCGACACAATAGCAGAGTGTGTTTTCCACGGGCACGCTTTTGGTCCCTTCTGTGTCTCAGACATTATCAAACCTACAGATTTGCATTTATTTTCTAGTGCAAGTGTTTCGCAACCTTCCTTCAATCAGCAATTTCCTTGGCGAGTATACATTTAAGAAACCTTAAAAATTAAATCTTTCTTCATCGTTATTTGATGACATCGGTAGAGTTCATGGCCATTTGAGACCATCATGTTATTAACTACGCCCAACTGGTTTTATTCTACATTGGCTCCTGGTTTTGAGTTTTTGCATCAGGTAGTTCTAAAACTGGAATAAGACTACTTTTTAGCCCATAAATCAGTTCCCGTGTGATATTTATAAATAACCTTAAACAAGGCGAGCGAAGGCACAGGCAGAAAGTAGTAAGAAATAAATTAATAAATAAAGAAATTGTAAATAGATTTTCTCTTCGATTAATTTTTTTGTGGTAGAAGTGAAAAAGCAACCACTAGCACGTCTCAACATGACAACAGGAGACATCCATGTGCGCAGGACTATTACATCAACATACTGTATAAGTGTGCGCGCAAACAATGTGCACTCACTATTTATCCCTCGCCTAAGAAAAAATCATAGTAGCAAAGCAACCAGCAGTTAGGAGCTTAGCGGTGTTAGACCCCCGTGCCTCGGAAAGCAGGTAATCGACATTGGTCCAGCTCCTGACCTCTCCCTGGTCGAGTTCGTCTGCCATGTCACCCGATCGGATTATGAGAATTAGTATGGAGGAATAGATTCATTTCATCTCGCTTCATATCACTTCATCTCACTCCATCTCATTTCATTTCATCTCATCTCATTTTTCCTCTCATTTCATATCACTTCATCTCACTCCATCTCATTTCATTTCATCTCATTTTTCATCTCATTTCATCTCACTCCATCTCATTTCATTTCATATCACTTCATCTCACTCCATCTCACTTCATCTCATTTCATTTCATCTAATTTTTCATCTCATTTCATATCACTTCATCTCACTCCATCTCATTTCATTTCATCTCATTTCATTTCATCTCATTTCATATCACTTCATCTCACTCCATCTCACTTCATCTCATCTCATTTCATTTCGTACCAAGTGAATAGTAGTAACATGAGATCACGGGTGAGTCTGTCATTGTCATTATAGTAAACCGGATCAAGGTTTTTACAGCCAGTTCTTCGTATTAACTTTTATTGTTTAAATAAAAACAAGTTTGACCTTGTCAGTAACATCATCTTGACTTCGCCAGCTTTTGTGAGTTTTTGTCAATCAAACTTATAAAACTTAAAATAAAACCACAATTTGCAACAGTCTGCAGTTAGCTCAATTGTTTCAATTGTAAATAAATACTAGTTCCAATTTGTTTCTATTATTTGATTGTTAATAATCGCGAAGGTCCGCCTGCGACGCTGGAGTTGCGGGTTCGATTTCCACCTTGGCCTTGTACTATCTGCAGATATTTGTTCCGGTTGTTCGTAGGGTTTTCTGTGTATTATAAAATAAAATAAAAATATCTATCTTTGTACTTATTGTAGGTGTTACAAAATATAGTATCAGCTGTTTAGTGCACATAACAAGCTCTGCCTAGGGCGAGGAGAGGACACATAAATGGTTATGAGTTAAACGTTTATTTATAAAGTGTGTAAAACTGTTTGTTCTCCGAATAAAATAAATTAAGCTTGGTTCCAGCGAGACTGATGCTGTGTGATTTGTACACCATATCACACTTTTTCACACTAATATTATAAATGCGAAAGATTTGCTGTCTGGATATTTGTTACGTCTTCACGCCAAAGCTACTGAACGGATTGGGTTGAAATTTTGCATAGGTACTTCCTGTACGCAAAATATCTAGGCCTGGAATAAAAGATAGGCTACTTTTATCCCAGTAATCATTCGAAACTGCGGGCAGAAACTAGTTTATCATATAGGGACAGTTGAAGTTCCCTCTCCTCTCTTGTGCCGTTCAATAGCAGAGACCGATATCGGCGCTGACACCTACACAAACACTCCTAGCAATTCCCGTGTTAATCTGCTAATCTCACTAACGCACCTCGTTTGAATTTATGTAGGAGTAATTTTATTGTAGGTGCAAGATTACTGATTTTATGAGCAATCAGGTAATTTTCCAAGAGAATTTCACTTGTAGGGAAGTAATTCAGACTTAGGCACGCCATTTCTAGTGGATGCGGTGGAATTAGTTGTAATATTCCATCATTAGACAATGTTATATTACTTTTTATCATATATATAAATTATAACATGCTGTAAACTAATGTAAAAATGATGTAAAAATTAATGCAAATCTTTCTATATAACATTTTTGTTTCAAATCGCTTTAATTTGAAAATAAATAATTATTTCTCCTTCCATAGGAACTCCTTAGATTTGTTTTTGTAGTCGTTTCCAAGAAATCTCTTCTTCGACCATTTTTTTTTCTTATTGTATATTGCCTAAAAAACAAAACCAAAACGAGCTTATTACTAAAATTGCTGACAGACGCGATTATAACGACATATTCTTGCCAAAACCGGCGTGTGCGCACGTGCGGCCTCTTGTGACATTATTCCATCAATAATGAGCTATGAATTAAAAATAATGAGACTTATTAAAGAATACTCGAGTCTCATAAATCCTGTAATACCTATTTATATTATACCATTAAAAAGGTTCAGTTTTCAGTGTTTAGGTGCTAAAGCAAATTGTATACCAGTGTCACAAACTCAACTTTTTTTATCAGTGTAATGCTTCGATCAAAAATTTCCGGCTTCGCCCGCGAACTACTTATTTTTGATCGAAGGTGTAATGGCAAAGTACAACTCCTTGGCTAAATCCGCAAACCTTTTTAAAATTTATGAAATCAGTTACGCATTTATGGCACATCCCAGTGCATTTAGTAATAGAAAACCTTATCCCACTCCATCAAATGAACACCCACAGCGCCCTAGGGTGCCCCGGGGCGTGGGGCTCCCTAAATATGCACCCCAGTCATCGATCTTGTTCCAACGAGAACGTCTTTAGGGATGGGACGTTGTGGAATGTTCGTACTCCGAATGTGAACTTATTGGACTTGGCTTAGTACATACGTGCTAAGCTAAGTCTTATAAGTTCACTTTACACTTTCGATGACATGTATTTCCAGCACCGCTTACGCACGGCACAACAATAAGGTTTGTTTTTTTATTTAAAACAGCAAAAGGCTTGGTCGCTGAGTGACCACATTGCTTAATTGGTACATATTTACAATATTTAATAGGTAAAAATGAAAACTAAAAACGAATCTATATAAAAATAACTTAAAGCAAGATTGTAAACTTTTCGAGCTTCTCCAGAAAGTGGATTGGATAACATAGTGCTGCTTTTACCAACATCATATTTGCTAGCCACTCCAAAACTACGAAGTCGTTCGTTTGCGTTTCGAACACATTCCATTAGGACATGATGAACATCCTCAACAATACTACCACAAATTTCACAATTTGGTGATGGTATACTTTTTTGGGGAAACTCTACTGATATTGAAAAAGTTTTCAAATATCAAAAGCGATGCATAAGGGCCATGTTTAGTTTAAAAGTAACGGACTCGTGTAAACCTTTTTTCTCTAAGCATAATATTTTGACGATTCCTGCGCTATATATATTTGAAACGGTGATGTTCGTAAAAAGTAACCCAAATCTGTTTGAACAACTTTCCGATGCCGTGGTTCGCAATAGGCGGGACAAACATAGAGTTGTTATGCACAACTCAAAAACGACCTTAATGCATAAAAGTATATTCTGCTCAGCACCTCTCGCCTATAATAAACTGCCAGAGTCTATAAGAAAACTACCTTGTGCGTTGTTTCGGAGGAAGGTGACTGAACTCTTGACAGTAAAATGCTATTACTCCTTTAATGAATTTATGACCGATAAATTGTAGTATGTAACATTGTAATTTTTTATTTTTTATAATTGAATTTTCATTTACAATTTTTAATTTCATCTACTTTATTATTGACATTTGTTTTCTATTGATTGTTTATTATTATTTTGTTTATCTGTCTGTGAATTTTATGTTTTGTTTATTTTAGAATTGTACCGAATATTTCTGTAAATTTTAAGACGTTGCACGCCCACTAGGGCAGAATACATTGAAACATTGAATTTTTTAATAACCACTTTTAATAACATGTATTTCTTGCAATAAATATTTGATTGATTGATTGATTGACACTTTCCTTAATAAGAATCCAAATTTGTCAATAAGGATTTAATATAATGATAGATGATTTTTATGGGCTTAACTTTTACGGTGACAAAATGACTTACCGCAAACTTCATATGACAAACAAGACAGGTCGCGGTCTTGGCTCGCGAGCTGGTCTGTTAGCTGATGCCGTCAATATTGATTGCATTTTATATAAAGCATAATGCATCCAAACATTAGATACGAGTTAGAAAACCCATATTTGATTGCACATGTTATGTTAGTGCTATTGCGGGAGTGAATTTGATTTGGTGGACACTTGGAGACCTTAATCTTAATCGATCTCGGTAAACTATCAAAAATGATCGTCAAAGTTTCCGAGTCGGCTTATTGGAAACTTTCAGCCCAACTACCCTATTTTTTTATTTAATACATGTATACTAAGAATATATTGTATTTTTGCTGTAGCAGAATATTGTTCACTTATTATTTATTGGCCTTAACAGTGTACCATTTTTTATTTGCTTTCGGCAAATAAAGCACTGTAGGTAGGTACCATCCAAGTCCATCGGTTTTCACAGGAACGATAGTGTAGTAGGTACCCACAAAAACATTAAAATAACTTATCGTACTTGTACCGTTTAATGTTTGAGCCACTCTACTTCGAAAGTACACTTTCGAACTCCGATTGAAATCATCGTCACATCTCTAGCCACGCCATTATCATAATCCATTCGATTGCGAAAATGTGGCATTATTCTATACGAGAAAGTAGAAGTGGGTGCTTTATCGAACGCGGAGCGCTGGAGATAGAGAATAGAGTCGAATGTGAGTGTGAGAATAAATGGTAGGGGAAAAGAACTTTAATAGGTGATTTTGTTAATGGGCTTCGGTGAAAACATTTTCTTCATTTGATAAATTGAATTGATGAAGCATACTGTAGATTACCTCGAAAGTCCAGGTGAAAATGAACATAGAAAATCTGTCAGTTCTTTAAGTAGGTTGAGTATGAGTTCCGCTCCTTGGCTGCGTTTTGATCACGAATAAAAAAATGAAAATGAACCAATGCGCGGAATAGTTATGAGTAGTGCCTACTTTACTACTGGGTAGGCCCACCTGCCATCATTTCATAAGTATGGGTTATGGATAGGTACCCAGAACATTTTCCTAACAGCCTACATTTTCCCGGGAAACTGAATCAAAAACCCTTAAATGCATGCAGCTTTCCACTTAAAAGTTTAGTAGAGTTGACGACAAAACCATACTAGGCAGGTGGTTTTGGATCTGGCCATCCACTCCCATCTCGAAAAAAAAACCTGGTTATTGTGAGACAAAACTGAACATAAGCAATTTTGAAATACTCGCCTCTCAAAGATTGATCATGTATTTTTGTCGGTAGGAATCCAATTAGGCCGCAAGGTAATAAAATAACCCGTATACAGATAGGTATGGAGAAAAGAAATCAAGAACAGAGCAATAACCGTAAAGCGGTACACATCCCACCGGCACCACAGCTACACATGTCCACAACATGCAATAAACTAGTATCGAAATGCTGAGACAAAACTGTATTAGAGCGGCGGGCGCAGCCCCCGGGGTGATTAGGGCTGACGATACTAGTTTTATAAACTTACGACTTCCTTGGGAGTAGTTCGGTGGTATTTTACGAATCTCTAATAAATCAAAATATAAATTAATCGTAATACCTAATTGTTAGGTTGACGCATATATTCTACCTACATTATAAAGACACTAGCAGCGCCTCGCGGTTTCATCCGCGTAGTTCCCGTTCCCGTGGGAATTCCGGAACAACACATAGCCTATGTCACTCCCTAAAACGTAAGCTTTCCAATGGTGAAAGAAGTTTTGCAATCGGTCCATTAGTTTTTAAGTTTATTCATTACATAGAAAAATACTAATCTTTCCTCTTTATAATATAAGTGTAGATAAATAAAATAACATGTGTTGTGTGTCACAGGTTTGAAAAATGTTTTTTTTTCATTACTAAAGAGCATTTGAAATAACTGGTCTAATTCTGAAAATTAACAGGAAGCCACTGCCACAATCTAGTTTCTGTTCTAAATAAAATATTGCAGTCCCTACGAAATCAGATGATTTTTTGAAAAACAAAAAAGCTCTTGAAGGTCACAGGCACAAGGCAACCCTAGCCACCCCTCGATCGACGTCAATCAAAACATCCCTAATGGCAACCTGGCAACGTTCGCTAGATATTAGATAAATACACGGGATGAACACAAGCTGATGAGGTCTATGTCTCGTGTCCCGAGGGAGTACAAAACGTCTTAGTTTTGGGTTTGTACTATTTTTCGTCCTGCTGGTTGTTGTTGCGGTGGATAGCGAATGGAGTAACAATTGTTTTTTGATGGGCCAACTTTCCATCATAGAAATCATTCGGAAATCCGTATTTTCAGCCTTATTCTGAATTGACTAAGGAGTCGACTTCGTAAGCACAACTAACAGAAAATACCTAATAATATTAAATGGTGTTGAGATCCGATTCCGACGCAGTGACTTCAGATATTCCGTTCAGTCATGGCGTATGCAATTGTGCCGAAATATTGGAAAACTTAATACCCCGAGTTAGTTCCACTTCGAACAGTGGAATTCAAAATAAAGTAAACAACTTTAGAGTGAAAATAAGTGATTAATTTTTTTTTTTAAACATAACTCTCCTCCTGCAGGCCTATCAGAATCCCGGCGGCAGGAGCCCTACTACGGGCGTCAGATCGGGCGCTTCACCCACTACGGCCACCTCATCCGCGGCACGGTATACGCCGTGGACGAGAACACGGTGTTCGTGCGAGGCTTCACCTACGATGGCTCGGGACCCGGCGCTTACTTCTGGGTAGGGGATACCCCCCAGCCCACACCTGAAGGCACGCTCGTGCCCTATCCAGAGGACTATGTTTCAAGGTGAGATGTTACCTTTAGCTGTTTCATCATCATCGGCCACATACAAGTCCACAGCTGGACATAGTCCACCATACGATGCCACACATTGCGGTCCTTATACCACCATGGATCAACGCCTGCGATCTCTACCACGTCATCGTTCCATCGAGCAGGTAGATGGTCTCCGAATACTGTTATTTATTTATTCTATGTTAGAACATCCTCTCAATTTCACAAAGCATCATCCATGGTAATATTACCGTGATCATGGCCTATAAGTAAGTAGTGTGATGACGAGCCGCTTCGCTCGCTCGGGCAATGGAGTAAGTAGCTACTACTATAACTATGGTTAAGGTTCGATTTCACTTTCTGTTTCGGCCGAAACTGACACCAAGGCCGAAGGTTCGGTTTCGGTTTTATCTGAAAAATCAGGATTGGTCGGGCACTACTCAGGTGTATTACCTAGGTACTTACCTAAATATTAAGACAACCCATGAACCCATATTACCGAGGGTCTGCTAGGCATCGGATTACAAAAATTAGAATAGGTGAAACCTAAACGGTCATATATCAAAATCTACTAATGTCCTATACACTCAAAAACGACAATAGGATCAAAAATTGTTCAAGCATTTGATAATAATTGTAGAGTATCAAGATTGACTTAGCTAAGTGCTTGTTTTATAAAGCTTTTCTGAGCTCGTTTTTTTTTTCTTTGCGCATCTTATCAATCCATAATTGTTCTGTGAGTCACATCGCCGTCTCCCCCCTTTTTACCCGACTACCGACAGGGGAGGGTTATGAGGTTAGCACCCTATGTTTGTATGTTTGTATGTTTCTATATTTGTATGTTTGTATGTATGTGGCCGATTTCTTTGTTCCTACGTAGCGCTGAAACTACTGGTTCGATTTCAACAAATTATTACTATTAAGTTACGTAGAAAGTGTTACTTAAATGGAAAACATTAGGAACTTATCTAGAAGGTAGAGTCGATTGTATAATGCAAAGTGAAATGCCCAGAAAGTTTTATTACTTGGATCATGCATGACAGCACTTTTAAAATAACTAACTCCCTAACCGATTCCAATGAACAGTTATTAGGTATTATGTCACTAAATAACTAAGCTATGGTACGAAATGATTGGTTGTCATGCGATTATTGATTTTGGCGGACATTGCTTTGAAACCGTCGCGTATTTGGAAACCTAATTGTAAACGTAGAGAAATTACCTACATATATGTAAGAGACAACGTTAGTTGGAAGATATCGCTTCCAGGTAATCAATAACGCCGCCCATTCCTATTTTATGTTTTATATGAATGTCTATGTAGTCCAGTCATTTGGTTCGAAAATTGGAAGTCACCTGGAAAGATTTACCCATTTTCAAAACTCCCAGACAACTTTCCAGGTAAAAAACTACCAAATGACTGGGCGAATGCTGTTTTTTATATTTTATGGTGTACAAGTACAATAAAGAGCTATGTCCCACACTCCCGAGATGAAGAGCGAAAGTGGAAATTTAGAAATTAATTCTTCTAAGGTTTTTATTTATTATACTCTGGAAATTAATTCTTCTTCAGGCGTAGTGAACTAAACTGAATCGTCACGCTCAGGTCAGTTAAGCTGATCCGGGTTTAGCCGGCAGCTCTAAAATGTTTAAATTTCTGTACTATGGCCATAAAATAAGCACATACCCGAGTAGGTCAGTACGTTACTAAAGAGTAACGTACTTTTACCTACTCGGGTATGTGAGAAAAAAAGAGTATTTTCAATGCCGCATAAGTTATTTTACAATAGCATTAAAAAAACCCTCAATTATTTCCATTAAAATCTATTTACGGCACATTTTGGACTTCCCCTAAACGGGGCCTTGAAACACATCAGTCACCCTCCCCGCCGTTTGTTTGAAAGGATCTCGCGATGCATACTAATCCGGGGAGAGGAACTGGGCTTGTTGCCTCTGGAAAGGCGAGGAGGGAAAAGACGGACTTCTACTCGAATCTACTCATTCTTTCCACTTCTTATTCTGATTACTGGTTTTTATTTCATCATATTTTAAGATATTAATAAATCATCACATCTTGCCTGAAACACTTCAGTCACCTTTTCAATATTAAAAATTCAATAAGGAACTGTATATCTTTATTCAAAATTCAATAACTTTGGCCGCCCATTGTACGTTACGTATGTTTAATGTTTATATCTGTTTCTTTTAGTTTTATTTTGTGGTGTTCAATAAAGAATTTTGTATTGTATTGTATTGTAACTTTATTTATTTAGGCTTTCAAAATAAGCATTTAGACAAGTCAAATTGTATAGGTACATAAACAGCTTTATAAATAGTAGGTAATTAATATCAAATAAGAAACAAAATGTTCTATATTGGTTTCGACATCTGGCCAAGCATTAACATCATTGATAAAATCATTTATGGAGTAAAACGTTTTCTTGATAAGATTTCGTTTTATGTACAGTTTAAATTTACGAATAGGGAGCTCAGTTGCTTCAGATGGAAGCTTGTTATAGTAGCGTACGCAATTGCCCATAAATGATTTCCCTACCTTTCGTAACCTTACGCCGAAAGGCGGATTTCTGATCGCAGTGGGGGTGTTAAAATACTCAGAAGGTATCTGCTGCCCTTCCTCTGGTAGGTTTCGTTAGTCGGCTCTTACGACATCCACGGGCTGTAGAGGGGTCGATTCTTACGTCGCGATCTTCCCTCCTTACTAGGTATGTACTTCCAAAACTTTAATGGAACTCATTAATTCACATCTTTACACGTAATTTTTCAAAACCTCCCCTCAAATCTGAAGCGTCTCCCCTCAACGCCATTACAGTCCCTTCTTGATTATGTTTATTTAATTATCATTTATTTCTGCTAACAGCCTCCGAAATATTATGGGGTGTCTATTATGTTGGGCTCGTAATGTTCCAATTATATTTTTGTTGCCTTAGCATTGTTCTTGGTAATAAAGGAACAAGTAATTTATGTAAAGTTTAGATTTTGAGGTAGTACATTTTAGTTACATAATTACCTATCCATTAAATTTTAAGTACTTACTTACAAGTATACTTATGTATAATATTGATGTTGACACTAGATCAAACGACTACTGAAACTAACATAGGTAAGAGTTTTAAGAAATAAATGTTTGCCGCAATTCATTGTATTTTTTTGGATTCCTTCAGATCAGAAGTTAGAAAGAAACCAAAAAAATACACGAAACTGTTTCGCAGAACCAATAGGTAGGCGTGGTACACTTTTATAGCTCTTTTCAAAGATCTACCTACTGCAGCAACCCTCATAAAAATGTTAGGTAATGCTAACGTTTCTGCAAGAGCCAAAACTACCCACACTATTTATATTTGGGTCCTGCCTAAAAACACAAAACTGAGCCATGAGCTAATATAATAAGTGAAGACGTCGAGGGGTAATAAAGTGATATGTATTCCAGAGACCCACCGATCCTGCAGCAGCACACCAACTCGGACATCTTGCTGCGTCTGCCGGCGGGCAAGCGGCTGAAGGACATCAAGTACCTCAGCGTTTGGTGCAGGAGATTCACTGTAAGACATTATTGTACCTACCTGTAGTAGTAGTCATCATCATCATCTACAGACTCTGCTGGATTAGTCCACAGCTGGACATAGGCCTCCCCCAATGAGCGCCATAGCGTTGTCTTTAGCTTGCCGGATCCAGCATCTGCCTGCAGTATTTCGCTGATCGTCATCCCACCTGGTCAGAGGGTAACTGTCTGTCTGTCTGTAACATTTTCGCGCATAAAGCGCTATGTACTAATCCTAATGAAATTTTGGTAGGTACCTAGAGGTACCCCAGAGGTTCACACGTTTATCGTGGATAGGTATCTGAAGTAAAAACTTGTAGATCTATTTAGAACTTGTTGGCAAATTAACAGAGAAGGTCAAAAGGTATAGCCCACGCGCTCTCGTTCATTAGGAATACCTAAAAGTTAACTTTATTATGCAAAAGGTCAATAAATATCAAAGGGCATTCTATCTAGCTGCAGTTACTGAAAACTGCTGGAAATACCTACTACCTACAATGTTTGATAGGTACATAAGGTAAAAATTAAAGTCTACAAACCTGGTAGCCCAAAAAGCTTCGTGTAATCTATAAAATTGAACTGTGAATTTTAAAAATAAGGCAAAAAGCCATTAAGTAAAGATACTGTATAAAACCAAATTACTTATATATACTACCTTTGGGGGAAGAAGGTGGAATTTCCCCCAAATAGTGCAGTGGGAGATCTCCCTGCTCCGGGCTAACCCATCTGGTTCACTTGCCCGGTGGTCTTTCGACCAACAGTTGATGTTGGATTGTCGCATATAGGCAGGTTGCAACTGATTCAAGCGTTTGCGCGATCTAGGAATCGTTCTCTTTTTGCACTCGGAGATTGTTGGAATTTTATCCTAACGACATCTAGCGGTTATTCGTTGAAGCGCTTAGGTAGGTGGTAGATAGCTTCTGTTCTCTAGATGTGAAGTCATTGCGCACCTCTATTGACGTTAGCTTTGTGGTTCAGCCATTGTCTCTCTAGAGGTCGCTATACTACCTATCGAAATTTTTCAGCCCCAGAAATCACAAAATAATAACTTTCATTTCTTTAGGCTTACAGAATTATATACTGCATGCAAGTAAAACTGCGTAAGATTTTTATTGCTAGACACGCATAACCTTGGTCTAGTGGTAGTGGCAGTCAACCAAAAGCATCACCATATTGCCAAATTGTTACAAAATTGCACACTTGTAACATTTGTAACTACAAATAAAAATAAATAGAACATGTCGTAAAAACATGTACCTAGGCAAGGTACTAATTAATCTGTGCATAAAATTTCTATATTTTCCCGTGTTCTGTGATCAAAGCTGAACCCCCCTGGTCCTTAATTTTTGTTACACCCTGTTTAACCAAACTAACCCAGCCCATTAGCAAAGCCTCGGTAACGTGGTAATGACATGGGTAGTAACAAGGATATTTGATACAGTGACAACCTAGCTAAGTACCCGAAACGATATCGATTACCGCCGCGCGCATGCCCGCGCTTTCGCGCCAAAACCTGACGTTTGCCAACAAGCTGCCGCCGCCGCCGCCGTCCATTCATCGAACCGGCGACGACGTGTGGCAGCAAATGCGTCGCCACGCCACATACACATGCAAAAACGCAGCCTAATATTTTCTGTAGGTACTTTTGGATTCAGGAAGTAATACCTAAACATCCATCCATCCATCTGAACTTTCGTATTTTTAGTACTGGAGAGATCGAGCACCGTATAAACGATTCAATTAGTAGGTACCTAGATATTTAATGAAGGTAAATTAATAAATGTGCAGAGACAGAAACATTTGTCTGTTGAGTTTGTTTCTGAAGATGACAAGGAGATATTGAGGTCATTTCTCGACGCCTTTAGTGGAGCAGCGGGCGAACGTCCGCCTGCGTCAAAGGAGGTAGCGTGTTCAATTGACGCCTCGGGACAAATTATTATTAGGTATTTATTTATTTATCACAATAATAAGATAATAACATTACAGAAAGACAGGGCGCTATGGCGCTCATTAGGGGGAGGCCTATGTCCAGCCTATGGCCTATTATAGGCTGATGATGAACATTACAGATTATTGTATAATCCAATGCGTCATTTATGACATTTTGGCACACAATTCGCACAATAGAAATCTAATAAATTCTGGTAGAATCACAGAAATAATAATGTTTTGGCAAAAATCTAAATAAAATTATACTTACATCAGAAAAAAAAACAAATATAATAAAACTTAAAAGAAAAGTCAAACCATAACAGAAAAACATTGTTTATTGTTTATTTTGCTCACATGTACATGTATACAGCTTAGATATTAATGTTAGCCTAGGTCAATAGTACATGCACCCTGTAGGGCACTGCAAAAGAATTTATATAAAATGGCAAACTGTAAGTTAATATAATTAAAGGTACATATTTTAATGTCAGGTTCATGCATGTCAATTATAAGTAGGTAAAATTAAATAATCCTATAGTTAAAATTCAATACCTACAATGTCAAAACCGCAGATTTGATTACATATGTTGTCTAGGGTAGGCAAAATCACATTGGTAAGATAAGGAGTTGAGGTCATTGATCTGAGTTTATGTCACGCAGAGATAAATCGGATAGGAATTCGTTTACAGAGTAATAGCATTTAATGGCAAGCAGGTTTTTGAGCTTTTTAAAGAAAGTTATGTCATTTTCCTCGTCTTTGATTATGTTGGGGATTTTGTTATAGATTGTTACTAACCTATTATTTGGGCTTTTACTGGCTAAGCACAAATTGGTTCTAGGCATTATAAGTTTATCTTTATTCCGTCTATTATATTCTAAATTATCTTCGATTTTGGATTTATATAGATGTCTATTTTTCCTAACAAATACAGCCATTTGGTATTATGCACATTGGTAGTATGATAGTGCTCTGATCTATGATCGTATCACTATGTATTCACTGTACTTATTTATATAATATGTCACCGTAGGATAGTAAAACCCGTAATATTATAAAAATCCTAGGCACTCTATCATTTTCCGGAAAATAATCAATTGGGCCGTGTCACTTACATTGTAACGGATTTAAACACGTCAAATTATGATTTAACGAAATCTGCCTGTAAAATAATAAACTAGTATGTGACGGAACGCAAGACGCCCGCTGATTGGCTGATCGGCGCTAGCCCGCCGCCATCTTTAGCTGTCATTCATTGAACGCCCAAAGTAAAAACAAAGTTTTCATTGTCTGTTTTTCAATTTATTTAAGTGTTTTAAATAGTTTGTTCATTAGTAAAATTGGAGTTACTTAGTTGTAGAATTAGTGGAACAGTGGTTATTAGTTTTCAAATTGTTCGTAAACCAACACAGACATGAGCATCGGCCACATCGACCAATCAGAAGGCAGTTTATTATTTTACGAGTGAAGTGATCGCCATAGAATTCGTAAAATAGTAAAACAAGGCTGTGATTGGTTCACAGGTTTGTTTGTTTATTATCTTACCGATAAACTAAAGAAAATTATAAATTTACGTATTTCAATGCGTTAAATTGTAAGTACCTCAGTCCTGTTGATTATTTTCCGGAAAATTATAAAATGACTAGGATTTTTATAATTTTATGGGGCTTACTATTTGAGGGTGACGTATATATTGTTTGTAGTTCCGAGTATTTTCTATGAATAATAAAAATCCAGTGCTCATCTGCCCTAAACACAAGCTCTGCACACTTTGGGGCTAGACGATGCTGTGATGCAGCAATCATCATTTATTTCTTACATTATTTCTTTTGCAGGTGAACTTTGGCGACGTGGTCATCCCCGCAAACCTCGAACCCCCGCGTCCGCGCGTCCTGCCCGAGTTCAAGCGGCTCGCTCACGGCCTCAGGTCCGGCAACATCAGCGTGCTCGACGCAAAGACATTCTACATCCCTAACCTGCACTACGATGGAGCTGGCCCGGACGCTTACTTCTGGGTGGGGAACGGATCTGAGCCTAATAAACTGGGGACTAAGGTAAGGAGTCTCCTGAAGAACTGTACCTAGCGAGCTACACTTAACTATCTACCTTACTCCTATGGCTCAGAGCATCGATGTGTGAACCGATAAAAGAAATCTCTTTTTATTATCTATACTAAAGAAATGTAAATCCTATCCTTCAGAGAAACTTCATCAAGCGTACATATCTTATGCACGGAGTTTCTGTGAAGGATAGGATCCGTAACGAAACTATCCGGCAGAGAAAGCGAAGCTCACAGGATAAGCAAGCTAAATTGAAGCGGCATTAGGGCGGCTAGAGTTCTTGAGTAGAGAGACTAGGAAAATGTAGCTAAAGCAGGAAGTATCGTGGTGGCCAGGGGAATGTCGACCTGCGAATGGCCGCTTGCAGATTCTGGATGAAGCTGAAGAACTAACTGAATGAAAACAGCGCTACTGCACTCATTAAGGAAGCGGAGGCTGTACTTCAGCCAGTGAACTAGCAATTTATAGGCTTACGATGATAATGCCTTAACGCTTTACGTTACGCTTTCAGAAGATCTATCCATCCGTACTTTTACCGCTTCCAGGTTCCAAATGAGCAAGGATCCCTGCACCCTCTCCGCGGTTACCAGGGCGAAGACATCGAGATCCAGCTGCCGGGCAAGATGACCGTGTACGACATCGACTGGCTAGCCGTGTGGTGTGTGGAGTACCGACACAACTTCGGCCATGTCTTCATTCCCAAGGACCTGGACGTGCCACCGGCTCTCGGCCAGACTAAGATCACCGTAAGAAACACCATCGTGTTGAGTATTGATATTACATATGATATTCTAAATAAGACTAAGTATGTTATGTTATACTAGGTCTAATCTAACCAGTTGTTCTATACGTGCGGTAACCATTGTATTTTAGTAAGTCATTGTACTTTCTAAACTAAGTATATCATAGATCTCATTCTCATAGTTGCAAATAAATTAACATGAATAGAAAATTGTTTGTCTTGATTGAGACACAAGAACTTATAATGGTAAGTATGGAATCAATAAGACTACGTATGCAGTGACTACTTCTGAATAATTATTTGCTAAAACCTTTTTCGTTTACCTTACCATTAACAGCTGCCAGGACCATTATTCTCATCCTCTTCATCATTTTCAGGGTCTACCAAGGACTAACATATTGATTTATCCCCTTTGCAGGGCAAAAGGAAAAAGCCACAGCATGCTAAACCACAGCTGTTAACAACTCCTCCAACTTTCCAAAGTTCTTGGTTTTCGACGTGGTTTTGAATTTGCGAAATAAGACATTAGTTTAGCTCATTGACTGCTTTCAGCAACACATTCTTCTTTAGTCTTATGAATGTCTTAATTCGTAAAATAACGTATCCCTACTAAAAGAAAGAATTTAATTTTTATGTTTTTGTTATTAAATTGACTAACCGTTCCCAAATGTTTTGTTTGCTTCCCTTTGGATTTGGATAACTTTTTCAGCCTGCTTGGTGGTATAACCCTGTGAGTATTGCTTTAATTAACATAATTATAATTTTTCATTGACCATTATAACGTCCGTTATGTTAGATTATGTTAGATGAGAGAGTCAAAACAGTAGATACTGTTTTGACTCTCTCATCTAACATAACATCCTGTCTTTGATAACTATAACATCGATTCCGACATATTTGTAATATGAAATTATTTGTTTCTTTTTCAATAGATAATGCAATTAAATTTTAGATGGTCAAACGTTATTGTTGTTCCAAATTATCTCTTTTCGGGTTCCGTACCCAAAGGGTGAAAACGGGACCCTATTACTAAGCCTCCGCTGTCTGTCTGTCCGTCTGCAGGCTGTATCTCACGAACAGTAAAAAGCAGGCAGTTGAAATTTCCACAGAATATGTATATCTCTTGCCGCTATAACAACAAACAATAAAAAAAAATTAAAGGGATACATATACAAAAACGTAACTTTTTTGGCTATTTTTGCTCGTTGTCGAGGCTGTATATCTCTTGAACAGTAATAGGTAGGCAGTTGAAATTTTGACGAGTAGATCATATTGCCACTTTCACAGATAATAAAAATTAATGAATTTAATAATGAAGAGCTGATGGTTTTGTACTATTTTTGTTAACGGTTCTTTTTGCAAAATAGAAATGTACGATGGTACGGAACCCTCCGTATGCGCGTCGACTCGCACTTGGCCGGTTTTATATTTCTTCTTATTATTTCACGTCTACATCCCCTCTTTCTTATGTAGGTATTCATATTGTGATATTGTTAGTAACATTTAGTACTGTTTCAGACAAGTTCTACCACCTCCCAGACCCCCTATAGCGCCTCCAATAACTGCAAGGAGATCCTGGACAAAAGGTTGCAAATACGGTGGGAGTTGCAGGTGATTATTGATATATTTTGACTAAATATTACCTAAGTATCTACTTCAGTATCAGTAGGTATCTACCTAATTCAATAGAAATCGAAGCAGTTCATTAAAGAAACCCAGAAGAGCCTCTTTAAGAGTTCTATCTTCCGTGTGGCAATTATTTGTATGCGCTTTGATTCCAAAGAAAAATATTTTATCTGTAAAAATAATAAAGCTATAATTTTTATTTTCCATTCAAGCGAATAGAGAGAATTTCCTAAAGGTAAAAATATCGTTCTCAAACATTCCATAACCCTAGCAGGACAATGTTTTGTAAGTTAGGGTAAGTATCCGTGTAACGTGAATCCCGAAGGTTCCTAAAACTGATTCCCAAATGGTTCCTAAACCGAGAAGTTTCATAGCAGTCCCCAGTCAATCATTTCTTTTAAAATTAACCCATAATGTCTGATTCCTATTGCTATTGTTACTAGGTACATTTCTTTTGGACCAAGTCTTCTTAGCATCTGGTCAAATTTGCATCTGGATAGATTCACAACTAGACAGATTAGTAAAAGTAGCTACCTGCAGATCGTGTAAAGTTCACGACACACCTTGTAATTCATATTATCCCTTGAGAGTATTTGTTTCACGATAATAGGCCCAAATCCTCTCTGATCTGCTGGATTAATCCATTGATGGATTAGATTCTACTTTCTTGTAGTCCAAGTCAATCAATGAGCTATTTAATTTTTCAGGGAGACCATATCCAGATCACACTGGCTGCCAGGCTTCGTAGCGAGCAATACATGGCTTTTGGAATCTCCGGCGCCGAAGGTAAACCGGCCATGTTGGACGGCGATGTTGCGGTCGCTTATTGGGATAATAGGTAAGGACGAGGAATTTCGTTCTTGAATACGAGAGAAGATACCTTAACCGGCATTAGTTGATGCTCCTTGACTTGTTTTAATTGTGTTTAACCAATCTCTAATTAAAAAGGTTTTAAGGTATGTTTAATTAATTTAAACCGATTAAGTTTAGATCTAAGCTTTTCCAACCATCATCGATGTGTTTTAAGTACCTACCTTAAGACTCAACTAGTCTAAAAATTTAAAGTCGTTTCACCATTTGAATTTTTAAGCTCATAAGCTTACACAGCTGGTTCATTCGGATACATTAGTGAGTGATTCATTCATTCCTTTTCAATTGTTTTTTATTCGTATTGGGAATGCAGACGAAAATACAAAGCGTGAACCGTGATACACTCCAGATAGCAAAGTATAGTGACCAGTATAAAAATATCTCGAAACACCAATTATGTTCCATGTGTTCAGGGTCGGCCAGCCCCGAGTCCAGGACTACTCCATCAGCCACCTGGCGCAGTGCGACGGCGAGAAGGGCGTCTGCCCCGACCAGCGCGTGGGGGGCATCAATGACGTCGTCTTAGGTAACCTTGTGATTGTGATAGTCCTTGTTAATTGTATTGTGAGAGGCAGTTGACATGAGAAAGTAAATTGTTTAGGACGCGTAACCGCAATTAAGCTGCAGCGGCTTGATTCAATTTCTTTCGATTATTAAAAAGTTTTCGAACTTTGAATCAGTCATTCATGACTCACGTGTCACGGGCCACTCAGTGTCCCGGGAAAAAACTGAGGGCAATTTTAATGAATGGAAATAAGGAACTATGTACAGTGGCAATATCACGGGAGAGAAAATTTTCCTATCACACGACTGGTTATGTCACGGTGGTAAACGAAAAATTTCGCTTCCGCTCAATTATTAAAAATATCTTCCACAGTGTCCGGAAGCCAAAAAGACGGAGTAACCACGATCACATACCGGCGCCCGCTCGCCGCCACCGAGCCCTCGCGAGACAGAGAGGTGCTCACCTCGCGCTCCCAGTCCGTCATCGCAGCCTTCGGGCCTCTAAACTCGCGGTACGAAGCCAACGCGCATTCCTTCATGGATAAGACGACTAACGATGTGCAGTTGGACTTTGGAGCTACAGTGAGTTTGTTTTGACTTTAGGTTTTTGTTGGTTTGTTTATTGAGTACTCTGTAAGATAAGAAGGTTTTGATGCAGATCGCACTGTCTTACAATCAGAATTAGCTCTGATGTCTTTATTTGTGGCATTTAATAGCGATCATTTATTTCTTTTGCCCTCACACATTTTTTTCCTTTCCTATCACTACGTTTCTTCCTAAACCGTTTTTAGTAGGTATTCTACTAACATGTCTTCTCTGGGTTCTCATCTCATGTGTCTTAATAACAATTTATCCATTTTGTCTGCTTTGTTTGCTTCTCTTTTAACTCTTTCTTCCTTTTTCTCATTTAGTTTACTTATTATCTACATATTCTGAATTGTATTGCATTGTATTGTGACTGTATTGAAACAATCCGTTATTGCCATCCCTCTCACAACTAACAAAACTTATTTATGTTAATTCCTGCCATCCCTTTTAGTGTCTATTTATTCACATGTTCTTTTTCTCCAGAACGAGAACACCTGCATTGGTCTAGCCACCCTGGACATCAACGCACCGCAGCCCTGGCCGCCGAGGGTCATCTACAGCGTCTCCAACTTCACCGTGAGGATCGGACCTGCGGCTGGCGTTAGGGGATACACTCCTATTACTGGTGAGATTATAAACATCACTCGGTAAGGTTTCTAAGAGTTCTATGGCTATAAATACATATAATCTATTTTCAGGCTCACAACTTCCCTAAATCATTTACCTATTCATTGTAAATACTTTACATAACATAGTTAGCAGTGTTTTAAAGCCTATGTTAGGTTTGATTAAGCACAAGCACTTAGAATGAGTTCAAGATAGTAACATTGTTTTTGTTATACAATACTAAATTAAATTACTAAAATAAAAACATAAATTATATGTCCTGTACCTACATGTAATTATATGTTTTTATTTTAGTAATTGCTTGTGGTCCCCGCACTGATTTCAGAACTAGTATCGCGCGAGGCCGGTTTAAAATGGACATTTTATAATTTAAAGAACTACTTCTACTTTACTTGACAGAGCGGCGATACACAAATCCACTCGATACACAAAAACACATACACGTTAGTTCCATTGTCACTGACACGTTTCTGGGAGTTCTTCGGCTCTCTGTAATATGTTCTTCGCCTGGCTACTTCCTCCCTGGAGAATTCGTTAGAAGGATGCAGAACTGTTAACTTCTGTTTCTTCTAAGTATTACTAACTTATCGATAATTGGAGTTTTTTAAATTTCATGCAGGCAACGAAATTAGCGATGGATTCTCCCGAGTCGGTAAGAGATGTTTCATGTTGTAGATTATAAAATTAATCTATACATTATTATATAATTATAAATTAATCCTTGCTGGGCATAATTGTATGGTGAACATTAACCGAAGCCTGCAAAACAGGTTCATCACTATTTTTCTACACCCCTGTTGACCCTTCAATACTTTTTTCTTCAGGCATCTTAGTAAACTCTACGTTTTAATGTCTTCTAGGTACTATAGCAACAGACAGAAAAATTCCAAACAGCATGTTGTTTTACAGGTCACCCATCATGGGGTATAGCCTGGTACATCAACGATCAGTTGATTCCGGAGTTGTACGTGGAGCGCGGCAAGACTTACACCTTCGTCGTGGAAGGAGGGAACGACGATACCAATCCAGCCAAGTAACAATATAAATAACTAGATCTATATTAACTTATAAATTAGGTTATGTAGACAATATGCTTGTACATGTAGCTGACGTAGCAGGCTTCATTAGATGCGGCTAGAGCAAGCCCGTGGAGGTATAAACTGGCTCAAATTTTGGGAGACCTATAACCAAGCAGAGTGGTAAGATAAGGTTTGGATGATGATGATCATAATTAAATTCAGAACTGGAAAGCCTGAAAAGGGGAAGTCTTGGACCCTCAGCCTAGGTTACTTTGTGTCGCCACAAACTTAAATACAAGACAGAGTTTTGTAAATTAGACAATCGAGATGTAACGAAACATCTTCGTGGAAAATTTGTGTTTGTCATGATAATGGCAGGATGCAACGCCGAAGAAAGGCCGGACTCTCATTAGTACCTACGGCATAATGTCCGTCCAGTGGTACCTACTAACAATCATAACACCTGATTATCGTGTCGATGAATTTGTTACTAAGTTAACTTCCAAAATCTTGCAGATATCACCCGTTCTATATCAGCGACTCTTCGGAAGGAGGGTTCAGCCAGAAGAAGGAGGAGGATCGGAGGAAGCAGCGCGTGTTCGCCGGAGTGGCCTATGACAACGAGGGGTACCCGTACCCTACTGCAGGTACCACTACCAGCCATTGTGAGGTTGTCGCAGATCAGAGGCACCACTCAGCACAAACATGTGCGTTAAAATATACATTTTGAGCCCATTTGAGTGGATGAGTGGTCCATGAGCTGTTTACCATCCGATGCCGTCAACACAGTTACAAGTTAAAGTCCATATTTGTACACATTTTTGTGGTGTGCTGCAGCGGTGATTTTCAGGTGTGCGACAAGCTGTATTCTTTTCCGCTTAGGTAGGTTCTAGATACTTAGCTACATACAAGGTTTTAGTGGTTTTAGTGGACGCAGACTCATTGGATATTTGCGACTACCACATGTAAGTATTTATCCTCTTCTGGGATTTAAACATAATAAACTAATTAGTAATCTACACACCCTATCTACTTAATTGAAACTGTGTAGATTACGAATGAAAAATAATACTAATAGATTATTTTATTATTAGATTATAAGTCTCAAGAGTACTCAAGAGTTATTCGAAAACCTATAATCTCAAAAGGGCTCGCTTAGCTCGCCGCGTTGGCTTGACAGGTACCCAACTTGGATTGGTGAAATAGCTACGCGGTGAACCGCTGCACGCTGGCGGCGGCGTAGCGTCGTACTCGTAGCCTAGTTTCGTAGCACCTGCTACGAAGCTCTACGAAATACTACTTATATTATTATTAATCCTAGAGAAGGCAAGAAGAAGGAGGGATAGGGAAAAGTTAGTTCATTAAACAAAAGAACAAGATCTATCCTATGAGAGAGTGAAAACCGTATTTCGTTAGGTCAACTAGTTTGAAAGAATATGAGGAAATTAGTTTGCTGCAGAAAAGTGGGTGTGCGTTGATGTCTTTTGTATGCTACGCCTCCGCACGCCGCCGCCCGCCCCGGTCCGGGGTAGAGTTCGCGCAAATCTTTAGTCTGTGAGTGAACATAGCCTCGAATGCAAAAATGTACAGTGCTGGGCTCACCGCGCCCTTTTGGAACCTTATCCTTACTTATACGGTACTGCGCAGACACTGCGCGTACTTCCGAGAAATCATAAAGATTTGGGCTTACTATAGCATCGTAGGCACACGCTACGAAGATCTACGAGAAATCTAGTAGAATGATCATAACCTAAAAACAATTTTTGCCTGAAATCTGTGTGGCATCGGACTTTGGACAATAACTTTCTTTGAACGTTCCACTTGCCATATTTATTGCTTGCGGTTATCATTTAGTACCTAATTCAAAAGTGAGAAATGTAAACTTCTACTGGCATCAAGGATAAAGTGAAAAAGTGAATTTGTTTACCTACCAACGAACACCTTACGCTCTTCTCTCAGTGTGAACATTATTGTCAGTGCCCAAATTACAAATCAACAGTTTAAATACCGTCTCTTTACAAAACAAATGTGAAAAACATCATATTTCCAAATGAAAAACGATTGTAACTGAAAGTTATGTGCCTGATCAAAATGGCATACTCTTGCGCTAAATGTAATAAGGAAATCCCAAATAGACAACATCTTACCTGTTTTGTATGTAAAAAGAACTATGATCTCGACTGTGCTAGAGTTTCCACCATGCGCTTCTATAACACCATGGATAAGTCTTCCTGGGAGTGCGTAGATTGTATTGAAACACGGATACATAAACAAGACAACAAAACCACACCTTTTCGGCCAGCAGCGCTGACCCGCCCACATCGACAGATTATACCCAATCGGAAATACACTCCTCCTCCTCCCACACTCATGAGGTCCAGGAGACCAAGAAAACAAAGCTCTCACGATTTGTATTCGTCATCTGATGAGGACATTAATGTACTTGGCAATACAATACATCTGGATGATGATACGAAAAGTACTCAAATGAAAACCACTTCAAACCAAGCAGTCACTATAGGGCAAATCGAAGAACTCCTAGATAAAAAAATGGAAGCCATTAAATCATCTCTTCTAAGTGAATTGAAATCAATAATAATAGCAGTTACCTCGGACCAAATTGTCAAAATAAAACAAGAGTTGACAGAAAAAACAGATGCTTTAAGTATGGAGCAGAAAGCCATAAACCAATCTTTAGAAGAAACAAACAAAACAATTGCTCAGCTACAAAAAGAAAATTTGATACTAAAAAATGAAGTTCAGGAGATACAGAAGAAATTATCTACTGTAAATGAACGCACACAAACAGAGACAACGGAGAAAACAACCATCGAAAATAAATTTGTCCTCTATGGCTTAACCGAAAATCCATGTGATGGTGATTTCGAGCTATATAATAGAGTGGTCTATCTCTTCCAAGATATCCTTAACATCAACCTGAGCGGATATCTCGAAGACCTCAGGCGAATAGGCAAATGGGGAAACCGAAGACCCATTGTAATAGAATTGCTTAGCAAAAAGATGACCAAAATCATTCTACAAAACCGACACCAGTTCAAAAATACCGGCCTAGCTATTTCCGAACTCCTAGATCAGGAATCACAACAAAACCGTAAAAATATGATTGCAAAACTAGTAGAAGCACGCAATAATGGACACCGAGCAAATATAATCAACAACAAACTCATAATAAATGGCAAAGAAGCTAAAGCAGACACAAAAAACCTTTCACAAACCGAAAATCCAAATAAATACAACAGTTTTAGAAAACAGACAGCTGACCCAAACCAAACAGAACAACAACCTAAGAAGCCAAAGTCTAAGAGGCCATTCCAATCACAAGAGGCCCAAATGTCACCTGGCAAGTTTTTTCAGGGCTAACATATTATTCCAGAATATGCAGAGTCTGTGTAATAAAAGACATTTATTGGAAGAACTTACAGACCGTGACAAAAATATCGACTTCCTATGCCTATCAGAAACTTGGGTGACTACAACAAAGCAAGACCTTCTACGCATTGATGGTTATAAACTAGCATCTTCCTTTTGTCGATCAAACTATGAAGGTGGAGGAGTCTCTATATTCCTTAAAGAAGAGATAGACTATTTAGAATTAGTTGAAATTATTAGCTTTAGTATAGAATATATTATTGAGATTTGTGCCATAGAAGTGCCAAAAATGGATTTAATAATAATTTTACTCTATTGGCCGGATAGGAGAAGAATGCCTGATCTATGTTATCTCACACTAGAAAAACTCTTGCGATTCTTAGTACAAAAATATAGAAAAAAAGAAATTATTATTGGAGGAGACTTTAATGTGGACATATTAGATAGCAGAATATCTTCTAAACTATTGAACCTTATGCATTCTTTTAACTTTCATCAACATGTAAAGGAACCAACTAGAGTATACATTTCAAAAAAAACTAATAAAACTAAATCTTCTAGTATAGACCTCATTTTTACAAATTTTTTTAATAAGGAATTTAATGTAAATATAAAAGAATATGGCTTAAGTGACCACAAGGGTATTCTTATTAGCAAAAAAATTAATAAAACTAATATAAAGAAAAATTGGATTATGGAAAAACGAATATACAGTGAGCAAAACATACAAAAATTCATATTAGCATTAAAGAAAATCGACTTCACCTCCATCATTTCTAGTGAAAATAACACAAATGAAAATTATAATTTACTAAGTGAATCCATACAAAATATTTTAAACAAATGTATACCAAAAGTTAAAATTAAATTAAAACAAAGAAATAAAAAAGTGTGGCTCACAAAAGGCATAAAACAGTCATGCAAGAATAAAAGACTACTTAAAAAGTTAAAATCTCAAATAAATGATCCTATTTTAAATGAAAACTATAGATTATACGAAAAAATACTAAAAAAGACAGTGAAAGTTTCTAAAAAGATTTTAAATATTAAGAAAATAAAGAACTCTGATAACATAATTAAGGCCATGTGGCACATTGTAAAAGAACAAACCAACAAACTCCCTTTGAAAAATAAAAAAAACATAACTTTGACATTAAATAAAAATGATATAGATAACCCTCAAACGATAGCGAATTCTTTTAACAAATTCTTTATATCTGTTGGGGACAGTGGGAAAACATCTATGCCAGTTGGTAGGCCAGTAATAGATCGATCCGAAAACTCTATGTTCTTACAACCTGTTTCCCCACTTGAAGTATCTAAAATTATTCGTAACCTAAAAAATAAGAAAAGCTTTGGCCATGATGAACTACCACCCCTACTTATAAAAAGATGTGTAGACGAACTAGCCGCACCCATTTCCTTTATCATAAACCAATCTTTTTCCGAGGGTATCGTTCCCGATTCGATGAAAATATCAGTCATCAAACCACTGCATAAAAAAGGAGACCGAAAAGATCTTAATAATTATCGACCCATAGCTTTACTTCCAACGTTTTCAAAAATTATTGAAGTTGCGATGTCTAACCGCCTTTACTCTTATTGTGAAAAGTATAACATTTTTAACGACTGTCAGAATGGATTTCGAAAAAATAGATCTACATCCTTCGCGGTGTACAAATATATCAACGAAATACTCAAAATAATAAACGGCAAAGAATACGCCATCGGATTATTGCTAGATATGAGCAAAG
The DNA here is from genome assembly GCA_947086465.1 of Eupithecia exiguata. NCBI lineage: Eukaryota > Metazoa > Arthropoda > Insecta > Lepidoptera > Geometridae > Eupithecia > Eupithecia exiguata. Next base: position 500,058 of record OX352248.1, on the reverse strand, counting down.
CCTATGACAGAGTCCTATATAATGTTTTACTTAACAAGCTGCAAGGTATCGGTGTCAGGGGTCCGGCTTTAGACTGGTTTGTCTCATACCTTTATAAAAGGAAACAATATGTCGAAATAGAACACTATGATCATAACTCTGGCAACATTACTAAAATCCTTTCCGAAACAATGGAAGTTGCCAAATCCATCCCTCAAGGAAGCGTGCTTGGTTGTGTTTTATTTCTTATCTATATCAATGATCTACCTAAAATAATAGAAAGCCCCTGCTCTCTATTTGCAGACGATGTTTCTGTAGTTATCCCTTGTAAATCAAGTGCACCACTAAATGACCTCATTAATAATAACTTAACAGCAATAGAAAACTGGCTAAACGATCATAATCTTAAACTAAACTATAAAAAAACCAAATTAATTCAGTTCAGACCATACCAAAAGCGCCCTTTAAATATAAATTTTTCGTTCCAAAACCATCTACTTGAAAATGTAAACTCATACCCCCTCCTTGGTTTAAACATTGACTGTAATTTAAACTGGAAAGACCATATTAAAAAAATAACAGCTAAACTATCCCAATTCACATATGCTTTGAACGAACTTAAGAAAACCACAGATATAAACACAGCAACCACTGCCTATTACGCCTATGCCCACTCCTGGCTACAATATGGAATAACTCTTTGGGGCAACAGTACAGACGTCAATAAATTATTTATTTTACAGAAGAGATGTATACGAATAATCTATAACCTCGATGAAGTTGTTAGCTGCAGACCATTCTTTACTAATTACAATATATTAACCCTCTCTGGAATTTATATCTTAGAAACCAGTTTGTTTGTAAAAAAAAACTTATCCCTTTTCAAAATATATACTAGACCTGAAAATTTAAGGCCACGCAATAGGCTTGACATACCTTTTTCAAAACTACAAATGTTCCACTCCGGCCCCCACGCTATGTCAATAAAAATATTTAACAAATTACCTAATTTTATTCAAAACGAAACCAATATTAATAAATTCAAATCTCAATTAAAACAATATCTAATACAACATAGTTTTTATTCCCTGCAAGAGTTTTTTGAATTAGAGTCCTAGTTTTTATTCTTAACTTAGATTAAATGTTATAAATTTACAAATGTAAAACATAATTATGTTATCTATGTACCTAGGTACCAAATGATTTGTTTTTTAATTTTTATGTTCTAATTTTATATTCCTAGTTATGCTTAGGTAAGGTATAAGAATAGATGGAACCACCTAGCATAATATTGCAGTGCCCTAGCAGGGTGCATGCTTGATACTATAAGTTATTATAAGATCTTTGTACAGCATGTTCCGCAATAAAATATCTTGAATCTTGAATCTTGAATCTGTTCAAGGGGTTTTTATTAATGTTTTTTAATGAAAATGCATTTGGCATTGTATCATCACTAGCAACGCCTCGCGGTTTCACCCGTGTAGTTCCCGTTCCCGTAGGAATTCCGGGATAAAATACTTTTTATATATTTATTTTTATAGGCTACTGCCTATGTTCTATTCCAGACTATAAAATCTATCTCTGTGCCAAATTTCATCCAGATCCGTTCAGCCGTTCTGGCGTGATTGAGTAACAAACATCCATCCATCTATCTATCCATCCATCCATCTAAACTTTGACATTTATAATATTAGTGGGATAAGATCACCATCTCATAAGAAAGTGAAGATGTGGCCTAGGATGGGGCAGCGCGCTTACCTAAATAGAACTTATTCACCCGGGACGGGAGACCCTCTGGGAAAGCGTGGTGCCCCATCCTTGAAGACCTCGGAGTCCTTAAATTGTACTCGTAGGTAAGTACTCCAACGGGAAAACAGACCTAAACATTATGTCCTGTTATAGACATTTTACCACTGTACGCGATATTTGTGCTCACGACGCACATGCCGAGGTTGGGCAGTGAATGCCTAAATCGCTAAGCTATCAGAAATATGTACCTCCGCTGCCGCTCCCACTGTTCACAAATATAGCAATGTGCGTATTCAACCAATGTGGAATGTTTTCAATTTGTCATTTTTTCATTCACGACCTCTGTGGCGCGGTAGGTGTTCGATTCCCGCCTTGGGACAAATATTTGTATGATCTGCAAATATTTGCTCTGGTCGTTTTCTATGTATAGTAAAAAATATCGATCTATGTTATAAAAATAGTATTTATTGCAGCAAGTAATAAGAACAGAATACAATAGTAATTACAACTAATATTTACACTTCTGCTTCAAATCTGTTTTATCTTACAAATCTGTTTTCTATAAATCTAAGCCGTCACCGGAAGGCAAAGTGCCCAGAATGCTGGCAGCATTGCCACGCTGAATGGCAATGCTAATTCGTTGACCGAAATAAAAGTCGGCATTCCGATCAATTATAATAAGCCTCTTCGTCTGTCATCAATCATAATTCTTTATCTATGTAATGTATTGTATTAGGTATGTATATCAGTCTATCTAGTACCCATAACACAAGCTCTGCTTAGCTTGGGGCTAGATAATGCTGTGTGAATAGTCCAGCATTATTTATTTATTTATTTCAAGAAGTGATATCTAGTCATACCCATTGCGTGTCTGACTCAGTTTAATCCTCACCCAGCTGGTCGTTACTGCGAATGGACGCACAAGACCATCGACCTGGCGTCCGTCACGGACTCCTTCGAGGAGTACACTAAGACGCTGAACCTGAACTGCACTGAGGGTGAACCAGCCATTCTGAACTGGACTGTGGCGCATGAGACGCCTGACTTGGTCTACTACCAGGTATGTCTAGATATTATAAGTGAGCGAACGTTTTTTGCATATTTAATTATCAAAAGAGGCCATGTAGCCAGTTAGGTATTAGAATGTAAACAAAGCGTCTGTAGCGTTAGGGACATACATTCTTACCGCTAAGCTCTACTTTCAACTCTACGAAGGTTGCGAGTTCGGTTCTCGCCACGAGACAAATAAATGTTTGTTTCGCTTATTCAACATCATCCTGCATTGATCTGGCACCCGTAACACCCTTAAACTTAACACCAACGTGTTTGGTATCAAATTCGGCTCGCCAGATTTGTCCCGCGGCGAGAATCGAACCCGCAACCAGTAGAACTTCTCCCGCGCCGCAAAGGCTGTCGTAATTCGGTTCTGACGAGCCACAACGCAACAGCGCACCACATTACAATAATCATTGTGGTTATAGCAATAAGCCTCTTCGTCTGTCATCAAACCCAAACGTCCCTATACCTACATAATAGTTATTAGCTGTGCCCAAAGAAGACGAAGTAGCATTACCGAATCTGTGCCCAAAGCAAAGCTCTGCATCTGGTTACTCTAACACGATTACTATCCACAGTGCTACACCCACAACAACCTCGGCTGGAAGATCCACGTGGTGGACCCTGGCACACCCGTACCCTTCCCGTCCGATCAGCAAGGGATGAACTCCGCGAGCCTTTCCGTTTACTCCGCGCCATTGGTGTTGCTCACAGCACTGCGCAACTTGTTCGGGAGATAGGCTAACGGTGCGGTGTGGCAAAGTAAGCTCTGTTCGGAAAGCTTTCCATTCGAAGGGTATAAAATATCTTTAGGAATCACTAAAATTATATTACAATCAGAACAAAATAAATTGTAACTATTCACAATTTCAATTGCACTCGTAATTATAATCAAAACAAGTGCAACGAGGAACTTTTTGGCGCGTTCAACTTCAAAAAGTTCAAATTCACGCGGTCGTAATGTCAATCAATGTCATAAACTAGTAGGCTGCAAGCAAGAGAATAATTTCTACCATTGTGGTAATTTTTTGACGTGAGTTAATTAATTGGTTGGTTGCCATGACTTTCGAATGGAAATTGTGATATTGGGAGGTATATAATGGGATTCTAGATCGCAAATCAGAGCTCACTTTATAATGTACATACAAATTCTAATAAATATGGGTAAAAATGTCAATCTACATTACTTATATCAATTTCATATCAGTCGTGTAAAGTTTTTTCACGTAGGATTTTTGACAATGGTCTTGTAGCATTAAACTTGAATAAGGTTTTGTATGTACATTGTGTTAGTAACCAATAAAAATTACGTGGAACAGATTTGAAAAAGACATTTTGCTGAATAATTTTTAACCCAGAAATAACACAGAAATTTATTGCTTGAGTACTAATATAGTACCTTCTTACCGTATCTACATAGGTAAGTACCTACTGCACAAAATAAAGGCATAAGATTTCGATATGTACGGTCCTTGCTTAGAATAATATATGTTAGAGAGAGGCCTACGTACGTCATAGTATTTACATAGAGAGGGGCAGAGGTGTATGAAATATAAAAGGTCACATCTATTGATTGGAATTTATTAATATTATAGATTATCGATTTATTGTGTTTTTCATAATTTTGACAATAATAATGTTTGAATTTTTATACTAAACTTTTTTGGGCTGTTTACCTAAACAACTGATACTATTTTTTATTAAAGTATGTACCTAATAATTAGCCAATGTGTGAATGACAATAATTGTGTCTATTCAGTACGGTAAGATTTAAATAATATTTAAGATATAGGTCAATCTGGCACCTATCTAAACTTTAGAACGACTTTAACGTCCTAGCTAGGCAATTTTTTTAACCTATTTCTTCCCGCTGCTGGGCAAATATTGTAAAAAAATTATTTACTGTTTAACTCTACATTATACTTAAATAAGATGTTTTCGAGTTAGATGGTTGCTTTTAATGGGATAATATAATACGGATTGAATTGTTGATAAGTTTTTCAAGAGTGTTACGGATCAGATCCATAAAATGAAAAAGTTTACTTCAACGTTATTAATAGCGTTGTCTTTCGGACTAAATTTGTATTATATTTCTAGGTTCTGTTACATTCGAATTGAATGACGTAAGCATTTTTTACTAAACATTTTGCATGAACGTTATTTTTAATTGAATAAAACTGAAAAAGGTTTAAATAATACTTATCTGTAGAATAATTTTAGGTAAATTGGTTAGATGGTAATCACGTGGGAGACAATAAAACGGTTATTTGGATAGCGCCGTTAATGTATCAAATGAATTTAATGTATATCAATAAATAATATTTTAAGGCCTCTAGCCGAATTTGTCTAAATTAGATAATAATCAATGATTTCTATCATGATATATATTATCAATGTTTAGCTGCCATTGAAAAAACATGGTCAGAAATCTTTTTATCGCTATACTTACCACTAGATTTTAAAAATGTGCCGCAGACAATAAATTTGCAAACATTTTAAGAGTTGTGCAAGAATAATCAAATAATGTGTTTCAACATTTTACACACATTATTTGCTTATTTAGGAATGAAAAATATTTCACGTTTCTATTAATATCTTATTTAAATCTTTATTAGATTATTGAATTATAGATTCATCTAAATAATTCAACACTTGGTAGTCGTAGCTGTTGGTGCACAAATTGTTAATTTTAAGAGATTTATAGTAGTTACATCAAACATATTTCAGTGCAATTAATAAGAATAAGCCTACTGCTGCTGTTTTTCAGTAAGTTACCTACTATTTTAAGCTAGATAAAACATTGTTGATAATGTTTCAGTTGGTTTGGAGTCTATTGATATAATATAACCTAACTTAAATGTAAGATATTATAGTGTGAACTTGTTTTTTATGCAATTCAATTTCATAATAAATTAATTCTTCAGTAGGTTAAGTGTCCTATTTGTATTATGTAGGCTTTTTACTTACAATTTGTTTAGCAGTAAGTTGAAAATATCAATATTTAATTATTTAAAATATTAGTATTACTTGCCGGAAATCGATGTACCTAGCAAGTTTTAAAAAATTATTGGCATAGTGTTTTAAAACATGCCAAATTATTATTATGTAGATAAGTATATTATTTTATTGAGTAAGTACCTAATAAGTCAGATAAGAACATCAAGTAAATTGTTTAACAGTATAGGGCATGTAAAATGACAGTATAAGGCATACATAAATGATAAGCTCAATACTGTCTGTCATACACAAGGTTAAACAATTAACTTAATTTAATACTCATTTTCGTTTTATTACCTAACACCATGGTTAATGTTGAACAAATTGTAATAATATAATCGTTTTATACTTTTCGCATCGATGTCATTGAATAGATAGTAAATAAGAGTTTTGCTTCGTCGGCACAATATTAACGGGATTTCAAAATTTCATAGTTGACGTAGGTACAGTAATTTCTTTTATTTATTGTTGGCCGCAATTATAACGCCATTTTTTTAATGAAAATTCTCACGGTGCATACTAGCACTTACTGTAACTTCTCATAGAATTTTTAATAAATGCACAAATTAAGACGTAAATATCTAGCATTGCTTGAATCTTTTACTGTGAATGTTGAAGTTATTTAAATAAATTATTAAAGAACACGAAAGAGTTTACAATTGATTATATTACATCTTAATAATCCAATAGGTATGTAAAGGGTGTCCGGTGGCAAAATACGGATTTGAAATTTGAATATTTCTAAAACTGTTGGCCAGATTAGCTGAAAAGAGATATCATTGACGCGGCCAGAATGCGTATTTTATGACCGTAGTTTTTCAATGCTCCAGTGAGCATGGTGCTTTCACAGTAAAAGCGTTTGTTCTACCAACAATTTGTGCGATCTTGTAGGTTCACTTTTCGAAGAGACAAATTTTCATAAAAATGGGATTGTTTAAAGACAATGCTGTCAGTGTTGAAGACTCAAGAGACCAAATCCGCTATTAAAGCCCTGTACAAACCCCAAGGTCGGGACGAAAATGATAAGAATAACATAATTTGAAAAAAATTCGCGTTATAAACTAATGTTTTATGTCGGGGTTTTGAGAGGATTTATAGGACACATCGCACACGTGGTTCCAGCACGATAGCGCCACACTTTATTCGGCGAGAGCCACCTCCGTGAACACAAAACTAATAAGTGCATTTTGGGTCGTCATACGAACAGATCGCAGGATCTCACCTCATCGGTATTTTCCTAGTATTTGTAGAAAACAAAGGGTGAGTGAGCAAAATTATATAATAACAACTTGACAACAATGTTTGCTGTGCTTCACGCAGATAATATTCTTGAAAGTTCCTTGTTCCTTTGAATGTGTATACGCCGTGATGGAAAATATTTAGACGGAATAACATTGAAATAATAAAATCAGCGTATTTTTCTTTGATTTTGTATAAAATACTAACTAATTTTCTTAATGTACCTACTTAACATATATTTATCTACAAATAATATATATATATATATTAACATATACAAATACAATACAATACAAATATACTTGAATACACACCAATTAATTTAAAAATTATATACTATCACAGAACACAAAACATATATAATTTTATTTCCATATCCGAATTTGGCCACCGGACCCTGCATCCTCAGACTAAGTAAGAAATAAAGACGGAGCGCTGTCGTCAACGAAATGAAGCCGGTTTCGTAAACATGTGTGCACGTAGTGAGTGTTGCCGTGTAGTAAAAACTTATTACCCTAATATGTTATCGTCTAAGTACTAGCAGGATGAATGGATAAGTAAAAAGATAAGTTAGCATTTATTTTATTGGGGGTACCTAGTATATAAGTATGTTTACTCCGACTAGATAGGGGAAAAATCAAACAATGTGACGGTGGTCATTGCGGTTCGCATCCACGCCTACAGAATGCGAACACGAAGCGCGGCTCGCCTTGCTGGGTCACGGTGGTTGTATTGCTGTGACCTTGCCGTCATCAAATTCGAAATCGTCGACACCAAGTTAATAGGAAACGATACCCATATCAGATATTTTGGTTGGGGGCGGGGGGTTCAAGAGGGCTGGGAGCGTGGGGGGTACCAGCACGGCTCGCTTCCTCCTTACTTTTTGAAAATATTCTATAGTCTATGTTCATCAGGGATAATGTAGGATTCTAATGGTGAAAGAATTTTTCAAATCGGTCCAGTAGTTTCGGAGCCCATTCATTTTGTCAAACAAGCAAACAAATCTTTCCTCTTTATTATATTAGTATAGATATTATTATTATTATAATATATAGTATAGATTTAGAAAATTCGATGACTGCAAGGAATGCCGCGTCTGTCGTGCTCCCTAGTTCGCGGTCACCTTCACTTGGACCCCGCTACCTCATTAGACCCCTAATTTCATCTGACGTCATATAGCCTGTAACAACCGAAGTGTCGAGACGAATCATTAGACACCTCATTTGTTGAAATCGGACTTGTAGTTTCAGCGCTACGTGGGAACATAAAATCGGCTAAATACAAACATACATAGGGTGTCAACCTCATAACCCTCCTCCGTTGGTAGTCGGGTAATAATAGAAATAGGTAAACAAATGAACTGTTACATTACCTACTAACATTCTACGTCACATGAATAACTTGCTTAATGAACGGGAACTATTGTGACGCTTACTCGTGGCAACACTGGTGGAAGTTGTGGAGGTTTTGTGTTCCAAGCTTTCCTTATAATTATTAAAATTGATTTTTATGTTTACTTACGTGTGAAATGTGATTCCATCCTGCTTTTTATTCTTTGATGATTGGTTTCTACACCCTTTCACAACACAATTTGGCATTTTGCTACAAAAATCGCGAATAACAATAACGTGACCTTGCGTGACACTCCGCGCGCCGGTACAGCGCGACTGACAAGGTAAGGCGTAGTTTCGTTATATGTGTGTGCGTGTAACTGTGTATATACACGGCAAGGCGTAGTTTTACCGGCTTCAGTGTGGTTTTTCGGCGGGGCTCCGTCTTGATTTCTTACTTAGTCTGAGCCTGCATCATCAAAAACACGAAATAACTTTGTAAACTTTCATCCCTCAAATGCTTTTTTAACATTTCTAAGTTTCAAATAAAACTGGTAAAAGAAGCACTTTTTTTAATCATATTAATGTAGATAAATTATTAGTAGATAAATGACAGTGTTTTGGTATTCTACATGAAGTATCACCTGATTATTATTTTATTTCTGACCTCGGGCAGGAGGAGGTTGAATGTCCGGCTGTATGTATTTTTTTATCTACGTTCGTCGATTTCTTCGTCCGTCAGTTCATAATGATTTTAAAAATTCTTTCGCTATCGTCATAAAGAATGACCCCAAATGGTCAAGCTTAAAAAATAACATAATACTTTAGAAAAATAACTACTAACTGCAACAATAAATTTTTGGTGATCTACCAATCAAACATTGGTAGAAAATGGTAGAATTTTTAGTCGCGCGCATCTTGTTGTCAACGTTTGTGGACAAGGTGAAGAAGTGAAGTGACTCACCGATGCTGCCAGCTTTACATTTTTATGCTAGATTTGGCATGTATTATTTAATGTCAAAGCCATATAAATATAATCAAAATTTTGGGATACAAAATTATCGTACAGCTAGACCGGAAAGAGTTAAATAATTAAAATGGATCTAAACTACATGCTGCGCCTGCGTACTTTGTTTTTATTATAATGGGTTCAATTAGCTTGATATTGAATATTATGAATCTGATCTAGGTAAGTTTTAAAGGTTCTGTGTGTACCTACTTGATAACCTGAGTAAGATTTACGTAGATTTTTGCAGATTGCGTTCATGGTATTTTGAATGTCTATTTCCGTTTGTGTCGGCAAAAGTATAGTCCATTCTCTTATTTTGATACCTTTTAACAAAATTGTAAAATAAATTTAATATGTTTTAAAGCTGTTCAACATAAAAAATTAATTTAGTCTACGAGTAACATTCATAGAGTCGCCAGGTACCTACGTACGTAAATTTTAGTTCCTTGATTTATTAATTTCTATTTTTTCTAGTCGGACTTGTAACCTAGGTACCTATCTATACAAGGTGTAACAAAAATTATGGACCATTATTTCAAGCTCAGCCAGTAGTAATTTTTTAATTTTTCCCGCGATCGCACTTAAGTCCTTCATTTTTATTACACCCTGAATTCACGTCTGCAACAAAATTTAATTGGTTAATTTAATACAAGGATCAAGACCATTTACGTCGTAGTATTCATGTTGCCAACTAAACGACGACAGTAGCACCCCACTTATTTTCTAATCTACTCTTTTCGGGCGCACTATTTAGCCGTGAAAGGATGAAACATTTTTTATATCGGAAAGGATTATTTTTTCCACGCACGATGACTATGAGCAATTATTTCTTTGTACGAATCATAATTTACCAGCCACATTGCTGTATTCGAATTCGAGATAGCCATAGAGTTAGTATATATGGCTAGTACTATAATAACAATAACTCTATGGCTCTGTTGGCAGCACTCACTTTTGGTTGTTTATTTTGTTTGTCTTTGGTTGGTTGGCTATGTTGGATTCTCTCGTCCGTCTATCTCTGTTCATGTCTGAAATTAAATTTTACCAATTTACTTTGTTATTTCAGGTTTGAGCATTATCTAATTTCGCTCTATTTTATATAACGCCGATGTGAAATTACATCACACGAAGTTCACTTTTAAAGTAATTGTCACGGAAACAAGAAACAAAGCATTGAAGAGCTATTTGTTTTTTACGGGTAAGCAAAGAGAATTCAATAGCTACGGAAGACGGGTAAGTTTGCAAATAATATTTCTAATTCCCGTAGATACTCACCGTTTCAAACGCAAAGGATGTAATATCTTCCCGTAACTGTATAAAAAGCTCCAAGAAAAAAGGTTATAAAAACTTCTCACACCTGCCTCTGTCACCAGTCAAAAGGCTTCATTTGGCAACTGATTCTGATAAAATTCGTAGTGTTTTGGAATATATCCTTAAATATCTATAAAATTGCACGTGAATTTATCGTCGTGAACTTATGACGAAATTATCAGTCTAAAACACCCAATTTATATCTGGGTTGCTAAAGAAAACACAAAATCTAATCTGTAATGGTCTGTCTCACCATTGTATTATCAACTGCTGTGTGAAATTGCTGCAAACAAAGTTTCTTCGATCTTTGTTACAGAAAACTGAAGAAAACAGAATGCCTGATCAACATAAAACAGATGTCGACTTTAAAAAAGAAGGTATTATCAACTCTGCAATGGAAAAATCACCAGAGATGGCAAAAAAGGTGGAGAAACCAGAAAAAATGCCAGAAAAACCTGTTGTGGTCCCGACCAAGAAACTTCCCGAAATAACTAATGATAAACATGAACCATCTCAGCAGAAACCTGTACCAATTCAGTGTAAATGTAAACCAACTCAAGACAAACCTGTACTAATCAAGTGCGAATGTATACCTACTCAGGGTAAACCTGTATCAGCGCAGGAAAAAACTATACCACCCCAGAATAAAACTCCACCAATTCAGTGCAAATGCGTACCAACTCAATGCAAATGTCCATCTCAGGAGAAAATGTCACCAACCCAGGACAAATCTCAACCAACGCTGGATAAGGCAGTACAACAGAAACCATCAACATTTGGATCACCTCAGTTCCCTATGCTGAGCTTAAAGAAGTCTCCAAACACTCTGTACCGAAAGTTGCTGCCCGCTGTCTTGTTTGTCCTGACCTTCGTGACTGTTATGACCATTCTGCTGATTTACATGGACACTGTTGGTGAGTATAATAATTCCCCTCCAGCACATAGACATCCACTGCTGGACTTGCCTCCCCCACACAAGCAGGATTTATCCATAATCACCAAGCTAGGCAGTTGGATTGGTGATTGCAGTGAAGGTGTCAAAATCTGTAAATAATTATTATAAAAACCTTTTTTCAATACTGCTTAAAGTAGAAATATTTATGGTAGTATGAGTTCAAGTATAACATGAATAAAAGCCCAGCAGGTGGACATTTGCCACTTAAATCCTTAGCTTCTTCAAACTGTGCTATGCAGTTAAATCTTTGTTATTTTATATCCATAGTTTAAAAGGCAGTTAGGTACTATGGTTGGATTCATAAGCAATATGGGGCCAATTTTCGTTACAGCTGATTTCGTGTCAGAAAAAACGAAGAAACTTGAACTAAATGCGACACTTGGAGTATTTTTCCACAAATTAAAAAAGTTCATTAAAGAGAAAGCACAAAAGTTAGACAAATACACGGCTGAAATTCAAGAATTTGCCAGAGATTTTGATAACAAAGCTGTTGAGAAAGTGAAGATGACTGGACTTGTTCATAGCATTGAACAGCATGCCATCGACTTACTAAACATCAGCCAGGGTTACGTAGATGCAATGCACGCTGCAGATGAGGATCTAACATCTGCCAGGGTTACGTAGTCGCAATGCACGCTGCAGATGAGGATCTATTCAAAATGATCAACTTTCTGTACCCTAATTCATGTTTGTTCATTTTAGTGGCACTCGATTGTTGTATGGGTATGGCCTGTCAAATGTATTTTTGAGATTTATTTATCCTTCAGAGGAAGCTTCATGCTATATTCAACTGCTGGGCTTTATAACATATTTATTTAATTTGTATTATTTAGTACAATTTATTAAAACGTACTGAAAAAAAAAAAACAAATTGTATCCTATTTTGTCCTTGTTTTTTTCTGTTTTATCTGCTGCCAAACTTTGCACATGCTTTTCTGGGATACAAAGAAGCCTAGTTCATTCCGGGAATAATATCTCCTAGGATTTCATTAAAATCTGTTCAGTAATAAATCATAAAATGGTGACAGACAGTCACTTTCACATTTATAAAAATGAAGAAAGGAATGATCCGTCCTGGATGTGACTTTCAACGTATTTTGTGCAACTGACAAAATAACTGGTAAATATAAATATCCTGCTTTAACTTTTACTAAACATTTATTATTGTTTGAAGTCAGTTTGCGAAAAGCTTACTGAATGCAGCCAGCCGCGCAAACTCTTGAGTGCAGTCACAATTATCTGATCCTAATCATTTATTCAGTTGCAAACTGGTACACGTAGCATCACTATAGTCATCTCAGGACAGTTTCAATAGTTGTAATGAATAATTTCAGCTTTAGGAGCAGCTCAGTTCCGAGTGAACATGTCCCGTGACTACGAGCTAGCGCGCATTCCGCAGGGCTCCGCCCCGCTGGTCGCGTACGTGCGCCAGCTGCACTTGGCGCCTCCGCCGCCGCGCGCGGCCGCGCCGCCGCCGCGCGAGCCCACGCCGCAAGTGCACGTGCTGGACCAGTTATACGGCGAGATAGTGAGTACATAGATTCCTCAAGGATCGTCCTTCCCTACGTCCGACTGTTACACTGACGATGTCTGAAACCTGATCAAGCTTAGAGAATATTTTTAAGCTTGCGCGATCTGAACACATAATTATTAATACTATTTAACGGGTATTTATCGCGTTTATTTACCTATTTTTCCCAACGGTTCGACAGGTTTACACACTGCCGTGGTCACGGGATGACTGGAGTACTGGAGCTACCGCCTCTCCGTGACCACGGCAGTGTGTAAACCTGTCGAAACGTTGGGAAAAATAGGTAAATAAACGCGATAAATACCCGTTAAATAGTATTAATAATTAAGCTTAGAGAAGGCTTTGACCCAACAGAATATAACGTGTTGGCCTAACTCGCGGTTGGACTGAGATCACGGACTCCGTAGAACCGAGAAAAGCAAGACGGAACTAAAAGTCTACACCTGGTCCAGCATTTTAGTTCTAAAGTTGAACAAAAAAAGCCGTCATTGTGAAAGCGTGTCTACTTTGTTAGTTTAAGTTCTCTTTTCTCTATTACAGTACAACGGCACTTTCATCGAGTTCCTACCTCGAGGGTCGCGTTCGCTCTCCACCCTGTATCTGGAGCGCGCGCGCGGCTGGCGCGGCGTGGTGGCGCGCGCGGCCCCGCGGGACTACCTGGCGCTCCGGACAAACGCGCGCGCCGCGCATGCCTGTTTAAGTCCCACGCAGCATCCTAGAGAGGTACAATACCTTTTTGCAATCTATAACATGATCAGCCTCTGCTAAAATAATACATTTGAATAGCATTGCTGGACTATCCACACAGCATCGTCTAACCCATACGCAGAATAGATACTGATATTTAATATTAATTTACAGTAATGGTTGGAGCTCATGGGTAACTGAAGCCTAGCAGTTTCTGCTTCATCATCATCAACAACCTGTTAGTCCACAGCTGGACATCGGCCTCCCCTAATGAGCGCCATAGCGCCCCCTTCAGCTTGACGCATCCAGCATATCTGCCTGCAGACTTTCGTAGGTCGTCATCCCACCTGGCTGGAGGGTGTCCTACACTACGTTTACCGAGTCGTGATCCACTCAAGAACACGTTTACCCTAGCGGTTTTCGGTTCTTGGCGAGATATGGCCGGCTCACTGCCACTTCAGCTTGCTAACGCTTAGAGCTATGTCGATAACTTCGGTTCTCTGTCGGATTTATTCGTTACGAATCATATCCTTCAGAGTAACTCCGAGCATAGCTCTCTCCGTATTGGCCTTGAATTGGTGGACAAGACCTACGGTGAGTGTCCACGTCTCAGCTCCGTAGGTCATGACGGGTAGGACGCACTGATTGAAAACTTTCGTTGTCGAGCATTGCGGTATGGATGACGAGAACACTCGGCGTAGTTTCCCAAATGCTGCCCAACCTATAGCTGGATCCTCCTCTTGGCCTACTTCACGATTTTTTTTTTCCCTAAATGCTTAGTTTCTGTCTACGTGTATACAATACTTACATAATGTGTCCGCTGGTGTCTAAATAAATATATTTCATGTATTGTTAATTGGCAGGTGTCATACTCTGAAGGTGGCGAGAGCTCGCTGTTCCGTTCGCGCGTGCTCTGTCTCCCTCTGTACACGCTGCTGCTGGCGGCCGAGGCGACTTCCGCGGAGTACGTCATACTGGGCGGAGACGCGGCCCTGCCCGCGCTGACGCATGTGCCCTATGAGAGCGTGCATATACAGGTAACGACCACTCATTGCTCTACTCATGTCCGTCCCCGGGATATACCTCGCTGCCAAATTTCATTGAGGTCCGTTGAGCTGTTTAGGCGTGAAAAAGTAACAGACAGACAGTGTTACTTTCCAATTTATAATATTAGTAAGAATTTGCAGTCAGTCTAATTTTTTTAAGAAATCAATATACATTTATAACTCCCATAATCAATCTTCTACTCGGCAATGGCCCTCTATCCTTCAATAAATTCACCTACTGGAATCTACGACAAAATCCTCACGAAACGATATCTTTGACAGGTAATAGAGATCCAATCATCCGACCCGCTCTACAGGAACAAGACAACAAGCTTCCTCTCCACCAAGAACTACACCGTGGCGGCCAGCTTCGACGAAACTGTCATGTATGCACTTCAAGATAACTAGAACATACACGGGGCGGCACAATCCTTAAGCAGGATCAACCAATCGGTTCACTACGACAACGATTACGCCGCAGAGTTGCTACCTACAATACCAAAGCGTTCAGGATTCTGCACCGCGCCGATACCTTTGTCATACTGAAGCGATTGGGTTAGCAGAATAGGCTCCCTGGTCATCAAATAAATCTACCCTTTGTTGCGAGTTTTAACACAGCAGGTTACAATAAATGCTTAATGAGGAACAACTGATAGAAATCCCAGTTTTGCACTGAAAGTGGGTAGATATTTTTGATGATTTGTGGTTGAAACAGTGAATAGCGGCTGAAATCCATTAACATCTGTTTTTGTCATACGGCCTCGCATTCGCAGTTTTATCTATAATTTGTATACATTCAACAGCAAAAAATGATGCACAAGCTCTACTTTTCAAGCAAAGACACCTTTACATGGCGTTTTCTAGTTTGAAAATTGATAATTTTTAGTATTTATTGTTGTTGAATGTTCACGTGGTGAACGGCGAAAGGACCAGTTATTTTATTAATGAGACTTACGGCCTTGGTTGGTGTCATTTTTGTTTATTAACTTAAAGTCCTTAAGTAACTCTTATAGTTAGACAGTCAGACCACCCAGATTACAATTATATCGCAAGAAAAATTCCAAAAGCATTTAAAAAAAATTAACTAAAAAAATACGTATTATTTGTTTAGTTTTGTTTCATCTAATTGTTATATGTTAAATGTCCAATAAAATATATGTGATGTGTTCATCGTCATATACGTAAAAGAAAAAAACATAAGTAGAAACCACACAAGACTATCATTTTAGAACTTAACTACCATTACAAATGCTCTCTTCCGTTAAAATCTCTTACAATAACTTTGTCTTTTTCTAAGTATAGACTCGCCGATCTTTATGTTTAATTTACAAGAAACAAAAACAACATGGTTTGTTTAATATAATACGTATTTGTTTCTTTCTACATTTAGAAGAATCAAAATGTTATTGATTGATAGGTAAATTAAATTGTTTGCACTTGTGTTCAATCAAAAATACACTTCAGTAAATAAATAAACGTGGCTCAATTTGGAGCCAATAACGCACATACCTAGATTTATTCTATAGGTAAGTATAATTTATAAAATAAGATAAATATATACTCAAAATTAAACATCACAAACATATGTGGCACTATATAAACTTGGCATCTAGTACATAGGTCGAAACATCGAACATTGACTATTCAATAAATAAATCTATTATAATTCTTTAAGGGCACAAATAATTTAGATTTAATAATTATTTCCACGTTAAGTTAATTATGTTTAGTTTTAATTGTGATTTAATTTTAAGTGATTTTAATTAGTATTTTTCCGTAAGATTATTTTACAATTATGATTCTGTATTTTGATTTTAACTTTTTAATGATTGTAATTTTTAATTTACATTAATTATTGATTTTATTATTTGATTTCTTAATTATAAATCAACCAGTGCCTTACTGATGTAACATTTTACTGTTTTACAGCCTATATATAATAAGTATATACGAATAAGTACTTTTACGAGTTGATAAGGTCTGATTTCATCAATCTCATTCAAACGCAAACACTTTTAAACTCAGTTAAAGTGTTCTTGCTTGCTAGATTTTTAATTTTTGTACTTCGTCAATCAGATCGGTCAGGGCGCATCCACACACCGTCCGTTTTACAGGATCCGTTTTTCCATGATGGTCTATGTAGTTGTAACAGCGAGTTTACACACCCGACAGTATTCCAGATACAGTCAACGATTGCTTCCAGTAGCGGTGGATCCCTAAAAAACGGATCCGCTGCGTGAATGCCGCCCTAAAAATGGTTATAACACTTGATATGTCAATTGAGATGTCGGATGGCTTCGACACGTAATATAGGCGAACACTAGTTTAGAACGACAGCTAAGATGAAGTTGAATATTTGGAAATGTTTTAAAACCAGCCATGTGCCATACAAACAAAATAACCTATAGCCATCAATCAGAAAAATGTTAAGCCACTTGTGATCCAGAAGCACTCCTTTCGGCTTGTATACAGCTATTTTCAAAACATTTACAATTCAACAAGAGACTGAAAAAAATAAGGAAAAGTTATTGAGTGATGTAATTAAAGCTTTACTGTATCTGCTAAACACTACACTATGTTATAGACGCTTCTTTTGAGCTTTACAAATGTTCTCTATTTTTATTTCTGTTCTTTTCTAGTTTTTGTAAACCGCATCTGGTTTAAGTCTCTATTAATAATTTAATTTAAATAATTAGCACAAGCTTGTCTTGTTGATAATGGTCTTTAAGTTAAGATATTTGGTTGGAACAAAGGCATTCGCATTCCTTGTTAATTTAATAATTTAATTTTAAGAAGACTGAAACTGAAGTGAACAATCTTTAATATTTAATTGTGTTCAGTATTAAACAATAAAATGAAATTGTAATCGATAAGTGACAATTATTTTGATTTATTATGATTAATAGTTAGTTTATACGCGCTCAATTTTCACGAATAAATTATTAATTGCTTAACAACATTATCTTTTTCTTAAATATTCCTTTCGACCTACCTTGATATTAGATTATAAATGTGCAAGTTGTGAGATACTTTATGATGCGTACGCGCACCGTCGTCGTCGAAAATTCAGCTACAACTTTTCCTTGTACCTTGTCCTATTCTAAAATTATGGGCACACGAACATAAATAAAGTTCAATTTTAGGCACTAGAAACTGCCTAAGTAGGTCCACTCCACTGAACCACTTTTATAGTGATCTCGAACAGCAAAACCAGCAACGTAGGTATCGTAAAAATGTTTTAAATGGGTTAAAGATAGGCTAATGGTTTATTTTTTTAAAGTATGGTTCCTGTATTAATTGTCGAAATGTCACTTTGGAATATTAGTCGGGAGGGACAGAGATGAGTAAAACATGTTTTCATATAATTACGTTTATTGAATACATCTTGCAGTACATTATAACGATGATCATACATTAAAAACGATCCTAAACATAACAAAACTAATATAATCATTAAATAGAACAATTATATTTACTTAAATAATTATAAATTGTGCGACTTAAAAACGCAGAAAACTATTTAGTACACGGGATTACAGCTAAATTAATAAAATACATTTATTGCTTTTAGATGTACCCTATAATATAAGATGGAAGAACATAAATCGAAGCTTAACTAAAGGACAAAACTATTTTAAAGTTTTAATGTGATTAATTTATCTTGTAATTTGCAGGGACCATTTATTTATATTTCTAATAAAATATAGTCATTTCAAATAAACTCAATAAATAGAAGAACTATGCACCATACTTACAGAAGCACTTACTTAAAATAAAAATAAAATACCCAAGCAACATAATAGGTCGAATCATCACTAGGCAAAGTATTGGTTCTTTTTTAAGTCTTCAACAAATAAATTAAGGAATGATTTATAATAGGTCCCTTCCGTCCAAATATTAATAATCCGACGACGCCGTAAGCAGAGAGGAAATCATTATATAAAACCTATTTCTTGGGTTTTGCCTAGTGATGAAACTGCCTAAGTTCACGATAATTTTTGAGCTTTGGTCCCAATTTTTTTCGGCAAACGATATTTAAAACTTCACCTACAAAAAATAACTCTTATTGATGCACGATACATTACTGTTTAAGTTTTTCTCATATTGGATAAGTACATTTATAAAAAAAAACAACTCATTTAATTTTATTTAAATTAAGAAAAAAAAATAGAATTTATACAAAATTATTAGTTACGATAAGTGCTATCTTTACATAAATGTATGATATTTTCTAGTTTATACAATAACAAAACTAAATCTGGTTTTTAGAAGCTGCCTTTTACAACGAAAAGTAGGAATGATCTAAATGCAAAAGTAACAAATTATAATTTCTATTTAAGTACAATGATACTAAATACCTAGGCGACTCGACTCTTGCCCATTATTGTCATTTCCCAATATATATTCTTGACCATTCATTCCTAATTCTTTAGTGATTTTCGACATAACTTCTTCTTACACTACACAGCACTTTACCGTACATTACACACAATCAACAGAGGTTTCAATCATTAGTCCCAGAGGTAATTTTATACCATTTGTGAAACCTATGAGAAAAAAATCACTAGTTGAGTCAATGAAACTGACAGTAGAACTAATGGGAATATAGACAAAAACGCTCATACGTAGTGTATGTTGATTTCGGGCAAACAGACGTTTGAACGACATTTGGATTTTGGTGACCATAGGGAAAACTTTTGTCTAGGTCGTCTTTTTAGACAGATCCAAGGTCCAGAAATTAAATAAATACCTACAGAACACCACTTACTTTTGACCAATCAATACGTACTATCCACAACACTTATACAATTAATAACATTTAAATACTAGGGATTTTGACACTACTAGGTAATTTATTGATACAAAATGAGCGACTTGCTATGATATTTTTGGTTGCGTGTAGGAAAAATGTCAACATGTAAAGATATCTTACAAGTAAAGAATAAGAGTTTTATTTATTCCTTATGATTTTCCCATATCTGAACACCTCTTAGTTTTATTTATTCCTTATGATTTTCCCATATCTGAACACCTCTTTATCTATTAATTTTCTTAATAAGTACTTCAATGTGGTACCTAAGAGCGCCCCTTATGGAATGATATAGCTTGGAGCACACCTGGAAAGCACCGCAAAAATATGGACTTTACCTCGTAACATTTAGATGTATTTTATATTGACGGGATCAGATGACAGACAGCTCATGGACCGTCGGTTGAAGCTTGTGGGAGCCATTTTGTCACTGGGTCATTCCAGCGAAGATGACACCCCAGGTCAAAATAATAAATTACTTAATTTGTACTTGAATATGTCATTACAGCAAAGCCAATGAATTGATTCAAGAGGAATAGACCAATTTTTTAAATGTTTTTGCGATTTTCGTAGTTTTGATTGATCTTGAACACAGCTGTAGCGCGATTGCCTGTGGTAAGGTATTTTTTCTTCATGTTTGTAATACTTTTCTTTGCCTTCTAATGTATTACTGTAAAAGGCGATTCGACTTAAGACAAATACAATTCAAGGCGTTTAAAACAGCGGCAAGTTATTATATGAGAGTAATTTTGTTGAGAAGTTATTAAGCATCAACAAAATGCTTATTGGGTGTCCCACCCGTCACAGCAAAACATAGTCTTTTTTATCCTGAGCTAAAAATATAGCATCTTTTGTCTTCCGGTTTGGCAAAAGTAACAATTATGGTATGTGTAATGGTTTTGGCTACATGGAACATTGCGCAAGTAAATACTTAACGAAATATTGAGATTACAAACGGTGTCCCACCCGTCACAACGGCATGTGGGACCCAAAAAAGCCTTGATAAATTCGTGATTTACTGCGTTAAAGTGGTTTGATTATGACACATATATATAGTTTTAGTAATAATATTATGATTTACGGGAATTTATCACGTTTATATCCATTTTTTTCGACCATTCAGAAGATTTATGCTCAGACGTGGTCATGGACTGACTAAACCAGCTGAAACGTCGGGAAAATAGCTAAATTCACGTGAGAAATACTTGTTTACAGTTATATTTCGATGTGGACTGACCTCAGAAGATTTTTTTCCAATTAGTTTCGAAAAAATTTAAAACCACTTTTTTTCGTTTTTATAACTTTTGTCAGAGTGTTTCTATCCAGGTGCATAGTTAATATGCTTGTCTAAGCAGGTGTGTGTGTTTTATTTGCGAGATTTATGTCGTAGACTTGAAATAATCGCATGTAATTGTTACTTGTCCCACCCGTCACAAACTGTATGTGGCATTATTTCGATAATTTTCAAATAAAATAATGGTAATTTAATTTAAAATGGGACCTTATCTTTCTAGCTACAACATATGAGAAAGCTGGTTAACAAAATGTTGATGGTTTGTCTTAATTTGGGAAGCAAAGCCATCCACTTAGATAGGTGGGTGTCATGGGTGTCCCACCCGTCACACTTAGTAAATGTCAATTTACTGAGTCAACTGTGTAATTCAGGACTACATTTATATGTTTTCATATAAAGCTATTATCTGGTTATGTTATGACATTATTTTGAAACTGATAGCATTGGTAGTTTTTGAGAAATTACTTGAAGTTTGAGCAAAAAGGAGTTAGAATGTCCCACCCGTCACAATGGAATGACCCCACTGTAAATACATATTTTAATGCACGTTTGTGTTTTGTGCTGGGTGATAGCGGTAATGGATTAATATGGGCAGACCTTAACTACACATCAAAGTCGGCGAGCTGCCGACAACTTGATAAAACACTATAGACTGCCTTCAATCGAGACACGCTATAAAGCGTCAGCCAAGTTCGGAAATAAACCAGCGACACAATAGCAGTGTGTAACACCATTGGGCACGCTTAAGAAGGATAGAAGACTTGCCAAGACACAAATTAAATGACGTAAAAAATTAGGATTAACAACTGCTTTAACACTTGGCACGTAATATGATCTCAGTTTTTATCGGCGATACCATTAACTGGTCGAACTCTGCCATAAGAATAGATAAAAACTTTTAACTATTCTTTAAACTCCCAGTTTTCACGTTTAAGTTATTGGTGGTATATACATACGGGGTTCGGTGTGTAGACTCCTTTACAGATGGAGAACCGACAAGGAAAAGAGCATGAAACAGTGTTAAAAACAGGAGAACAATTTTGGTATGGTTTACTTGTCGATCCTATGCATTGGGAAATTGGGTAGGTACCGTAGTTACCTATTTCAACTCAAACACTGCCGACACTTTTCCTTGCAACCCAATGTATAAGTAGATATTGTTAACGCTCATAAATAACACTACAATATTTAATACCTACCTAATTATTCATTAAGTAGTCAGAAGCGGGTATAAAAATATCTATGTAAGTTACTCGCTACAACCATAGTTCACTAAAATAACTAACTGAAGAAAAACAGTTTTGGTGTAATTTTGAATATACAGAACACCGTTTTATTAACTTTGTTATCTTCATTTATTTTTATGGCAGTTATGTATTTCTATCGGTTTGCAAAGTTATTTGGGAGTTCAACATAAACCAACAGGTTAAAATTCCTGTTAGAACTACTATTTTTGAAATTTAACATTACAAGATAATGCTGGAAATTACATCATCTAAACAGCCCCAATGTAAGCAGAGCTCGTGTTATTGAATTCCCAATGGAACAACTTAAGGCTAGAGACATGTGAATCAGCGTCGTCGAACGAAAGTCTATTTCGTTAGATTTTGTAAATTCATTTTTATTCACCATAAGTTAATTACTAACATTGACATGTTTTGTGCAGTTTGTGTGATCTACATGACATGTGTGATCTACATGACATGTGTGATCTACATCTAAGTGGCGTATACAGTTTAATGCAGTTGGTTTTAGATTCAAAAGCAACTGTATAAAACTCTAAACTTTAGAAAGACAGAGTGATGTTTTATACCGGTTTTTACGTTTGAACACCTACATGTGGTATTAAGGTTATACCAGGAGATGCAGTCTCGACATAACGATCGTAAAGTACCGATCGCTATATTCACGGGGCGCGTGGGGAACGGGCGGCAGGACCTTGTCGAAAACATTTCAAGAGTAGTAGTGTGATTACGTGTTGTAACTTCCATGTTATTTTTTTTAAATCAAAATATCCTTTTTATGATGCATAACTCTTTATGCATAATAAAAAGAAAAGAAAATAGTGACTACCGACCGATCGCTACAAACTTATCGAACTGTCATTTTTGTTTGCTATCACATTCGCCATCTTTACGATTTTTCGTAAAGTTGGCGGTTGTAAACGATACAATATCGATAATTCTAATAGTAGATTGATTTTAATTCTGACCTTTTCTAAGTGAACTTAAATTGTATTTACGTAAATGAATAGTTTTAGATTCTTTTGAATCTTGATTCGTGTGGAAATAATAAAAAATCGTCAAAATATGAGCGGTAATACTTTGCGACCGATGTCGGTCGCCATGCGATCGTTATCTTTGTAGAGACTGCTCGCCCTGGGGGTTACCTATTTTATTACAACCTGCGTAGTTAAGGTATGTGCTTCAGAATGACGTCATCTCTCATGCTGCCGTGCTCAGTTCGAGTCCAATCGATTGTTTAAGATAGAAGGATTAAGTGTAATACGTTCACATCGAGACTAAGAACCTTCACGCTTCTGTAAGAATCGTCAGCTTGCACCTCACGACACAGGCTCGGCCTAGTTCAAATAGTCTCTAAGCCCTCTGCAATAACTTTTAATCAGTTTTAGGCCACGATATGGTCATTATTATATTGTTAGCTCTACTTATCTATTAAGTGCCTAGTTTGCTGTGACATTAATGTTTTTGCTGTAAAGAAATATATTTTATTTATGAAGTCTGAGCGGTACAGCATGAGAGTAGACGTCATTCTAAATCCCTTTATTTAAGTACGCAGGTTATTCTCAACCGTATTTCCAGACAGTTTTCCGAAAGATTGAACTTTGTTAGTAATTATTTGTCCTACCTGAATTTTTTTTGTAAGTTCGTAGAGCGCCCTGTTTATTTACTCATCTAGAAATATATGTTAGTCCAAAGGTTTGAGATAGTTTCTCATAGAATTAAATTAGATAAAGTCCAAATCAAAAAGAAGGAATGTATAAGTGAGCCCATGATTTTAATTTAACCATTTCAAAGCTACAATTATATTTAATGATAATATATTATACCAATAGAAGTATATGTACTTGATAGTAACGATATATCCGATACAAATCAATAATAAAATGATTGATTTCAAGATGGCGGCTCAGTTATAGACCATGAGCGTGCAAAGTACAGCATTTGCCGAATCAAATAAATAAATTAATATCATTGTGATATAAATGAATGATATGCATTGCTGTACAATAGGTACCTACTGTGGGTTTCAAACGAAAATATACTTCAATAATGTTACATTTTAATATCAAAATCGTATAAAACTATCACCGCTTATAGAAACCCACTTTATTTACTATTTTTACATGTTTTATGGTAGGTTTTATGTTGTTGTTTTAGGGTGATGAGGACACAATCAAGATTATGAAGAACATATCTTTGTTTCCTACAGACGGCAGGACATGCATACAAATGGAAGCAATATGTTTTTACAACTGAAAAACAAACATTTTGATTTAAAATTCGTTGAAACTTGTTGGTGTCATTGCAATGTTAATTTTCGTTGAATTCGCGAGTTTTTAATTACCTGTTATAGTTGAATAACTGTGTTTTGATCGAGAAAGTTTAAAAACTTTTTACTTTAAGTTTAATTATTGTAGCTTTAGGTTTGTTTTCATCATCACCCCAAAACAAGACCTATTCATAACCAACTATCATTGAAGAAAAGAGTTCTGATTCGCGAACGGTAGGTTATTGTTCATACCTGGATGCATGCCCATTATGTTCATACCCAATGGAGCATTGAGGTTCATCCCCGGACTGGGCACATTCGGGTTGGTCACATTCATGTTGGGAGCTGCGAAGTTGTTATTCATGAAATTGTAGCCCATCATTGGGTTGGGTTGGGCCATGTGGGCGGGGCTGTTTGGGCTAGACTTCAGTTGATTTATTGTAGGTGCTGGGCCGGATTTTGGAGATCTAGGCGCGAGTAGGTTGTCTACATTGATGTTTATTGCTCCGGTTGTATCTGCCCAGGTTGCTCCGAGTTTGGTAGCAGGCGCTTTAGCCGGTTGACTTGGTTGCGTGTTGGATGACATCGGTTGCAGCAACCCTACTGGACCTGTTGGCAATTTTTTATAGAAATTGTTACGGGTTTGGAATGATAAAGACATGTTAAAGTAGAAATATTTATTTCGTCTACAGAGATACAGATATCAAAATACATGTGACCGAGTTGAATTCTACTGAATACATCATACAAAGTTTTTGAGAACAACGATACTTTAAGAATACTGACAGATTTAAAAAAACATGCAAATATTTCATATTTAATATTACACAACTGACTTATGAGCATTCTCGACGAATTAAGAACCTCGTTTTTAAGAAGTGGAAAAACGTACTACATTGTTAGAATAATCACTTTTGAATGGTGCCTAAGATTTTATACTTAGACGATACTTTTTGCTTACAAATAGAACATTTATTGTTACTGCGTCTTTATTATTGTTTTATACAATACAAGCTTTTAGTAGAATTGATGAGTGAATGAAAACCATTTCATTGAATACAAAGACAAATCTAAATGCTTTTCTTACTAATTACAGTCCCAATGGTTATTTATTCATTCATAATTAAATCGGTTTGGGTAAATTTATAACATGTGAAGTATAAGAAACCTGCGGTGGGTCGGCTATCACTCGATTACATGTAGCAAGTAAAGTGGCAAGACAGTACGAGCCAAATTTTATAAAAAATCTGAGATATTTTTGCTTTGGAATCATCAAAGCATGAGAACTGATGCATTTATTTAATCTAAAATAGGGCACAACAACTTCGGTAAGTCACTTTTCAAAGAAAAACAAACTAGATCAAAAAAGAAAGGTCGTGACAATGTCGATGAACGGACATTGTCACGACTTTTCTTTAACTCTCATGTTTTCTGATTTGGCCATCCACTCCATCACATTCAAACGTGCACACGTGACACTTTGTCACAGTCATGCCACTGTACTTGATTCACGTAATCAAAGCAGTACATTTGAATATTTTACAAGTATTTAATACTCCCGAGATTCACTTTTGAGCGCATCATCAATCAATCTGACCACCTGCCCTGCGAACACTCCCATCTCCGCCCTGGGCCCTTCCAAACTCATCGTCAAATCCACGTTCTGGAGGCAATCTATCAACCACTCCCTTATATCCGTAATTGTGTGGTAGAATTCCGAATGCAGGATTCCAGGCGGTAAAGCTATGACCACAGAGGCGACTATCGCTATTGCACACATTTGGAGCTTCGGATCGGGGCTGTATTTCAGATACTGGACCATTTGGAGTATTTCCCAGCAGTATTGCGGGCACTTTAGACAATTCTTCGTCGCTAGAATCACGTTTCCGATGACACTTAAATATTTATAGAGGAGTATATTATCTACGTCCTGCTTTGAGTTATGGCGGCTCAAAGTGAGCTGTTTGTACCCAAATCCACCGATCAGAGGGTAGAAGAAATAATCGGATATCGCTGAAAACTCATTTTTTTTCGTCTTCGCGAACGGGTGCCCTCGGATCGAGTGGAAATATCTAGTTTTGTTAATCAACCTGCGTCTTATCACCTCTTCTGCGGGTATTTCTTCCAGAGTATCATCTGCGCTTTTAATTTCTGAAACTTCAGTCTCCGTTTTAGGATTAACATCGGCTATTCTGTTAACCGCCTCCGATATAACGTCCAGCATAAATATTTTCGTCGCTATGGAATATCGGCCTACATCTGTGTGTAATTCCTTACATAAATGCTCAGCTGAGACGATCGGTTGCATACAAACTATTGCGACTACAGTATTGAATCTGATATTATCGAAGTTGTCTACGTGATACTTTTCTTCTAAATGCACGAATAGGTCCAACAGTTCTACTATGAGTTTAGCGCCTTCTGATTTAAGTTGTTTGAGGACTAGTTCTTCCGCTACACTCACGCAAGCTTCGAAGGTCTCTGCGTCCTTCGCGTCCACGATTTCCGTGATCATGTCTCGAAGATATTTAGGCTTTACCTTCGCTGCGACAGGTACATCGTTACTCATATCGTATGGTTCCAAATCGTCATCCGAGTCCAATTGTTCGCCGTCAGGTTTTTGCAGTAGATCGATCTTATTCGATATAATAGTTTTGAGGATCTCTGCTTTAGACTGCGGGTTCCGCACAGCGCAGGCGAGTAGCGTGTTGTGGACAGTTTTGTTTTCATAGTCCTCCTCTATTTTGTCGGCGATCGAGTCCAAGGCTTCCTTTATCTTGAATGTTTTGACGACGTAGTTTTTAGGAGCTCTCTTCTTCTTGTCGATGAGACAGCGCTGCGTCAGAGACTTTAGGACTCTGTTTATTTCGATGCTTATCTCTCCCATGTCAGCGTACTCGAAGTTCAACCCTTTAGTTGCCTCTCTGTCATTTGTATCGACGTCTGCGAGGATTTTGAGAGATATTTCGACGGTAGCCATGCCGATACACCTAAACTCTTGGAAGAAAAAATCCATGTGCCTACTCATGCCTCTGAAAAACATGTTCCTGAGATCTCCGAGCGGCCACTCGATTTTGTTCTTTATAGCCATGATGGCACGGTACTTTATTCCTAGAATCAGCAGCTCGGATAAGTAGATATGCTGGACTACATTAGATGTGTTAGTGATCTTCACGTCGCACCAAACTGTAGCTAATCTTGTGATCAAATCCGTCAGATTCTCTTTATTCTTCGACGTAGAGATGTAGTAAATCAGGTTCTCTGGTATCGTCGTGTCTTTGTAACACTTGGGTTTGAAGTAGAATGGTATTTTGAAGCTTAGAATGTCCGACCAATCTTTGCTATCATCGAAATTACTACCGAGCACATTCAAAATAGCTTGAGTGTCCTTTTTGTAGTCTATCGGACATCTGCTGAGTAGCATAAGAGACACACACTCGATCGCCTGGCGACTTAGTTGCTTCAGAGTAGATTGTATGATTCGTCTCCTGACAAACTTGGACTGTCCTGCATCGTCACTCCAGTATATCATTACATCCACCATCGTCAAGACGGCTCTTGAATTCCCATTCATGTTATAATTCGTGATGACTTTCGACATGAAATGCGATAGGTAGGACAGATCGAATTTAGCTCGTTCTAAATACGGACAGGTGGCCATAAAGTCTATCGGCCGTACGATGTTAAACACAAGATAGTAGGCGTAGGTTTCGTGCGCGAAATCCTTCGGTGTGTCCATCTGTAACTTATTTGCAACTCTCTCCGGCAGTGTTACCAACGTTTGAACATACTTCTCCCACTCAGTCTGAGATTGGTACTTCGCTATGTTATCCACAGCATCCTCGAAGTAGAAGCTGCTGCAGTCGATCACCGCGGTCAAGACAACGTCGCTTTTGATGTATTTGAGTAGTATATAGGCTAATGCGTTCAGGTTGTCCAGATTACCTTCATGGCGCAGGTACGCGCACAGCAGCCACAGTATCTCGCAGCTTAGACTGAAGCTTTCTTCGATCAGAAACAGGTTGGTGATCTCCGTCTTAAATATTGACCAGTACGGTAGCAAATACCTCATAACATTGCTCAATAGCTGAGTGTAAGCATCGATCAACTCTGGGTCCATTACAATAGGGTCGATTTTCATCAGTTTCTGTATAGTCATCGGTCCCGGGAGGTTGTTCAATACGCCCCTGATGCAGTTCCGTATGAGCGTGACGTCGCTCTCTGACGTGACGCGCTGCAGCGCTGCCAGCGCGTCCGCAAAGTGTTTGAACGCGTGAGCGGTGGCGAGCGAGCGTCGTCTCTCTGCAAACGAAAGAAACCTGAATGTGCCCAAAACATTTCCATTTTCTAACCGTAATCTAGTCATGCAGTCACATGTATTTTGTTTTTTAAAATTATAATAAACAGATATAAAAAAACTAATAACGTACACAGAAATAAATATAAACATTTCGGTTTATCATGCCAGAGGTTAAATAAATTACACTGAAGAAAAGCGTCTGGTATAATTACTATGTGAGGAACACAAACAGCGAAGACATTTCTTACACTCAAACAGAAGTAGGATTAGCAAAATAAAAATAAACCTATTGTGCAAAAGTTGAAATATAAATAAATAAATATATAAAAATATATCGCATATATATGTGCAAGATTTTCAATAACTTACAAAACCTGAGGCTACTCATCAGATTATAAATCTCACTGTTAAGTAGCCTAAGAGATAAGTTAAATCTGAACTTGGTCCTTGACGAACTAAAACGACCATAGAGGATAACTCTACGCACTCTATCTCTCTATGGTCGTTAGATATGATTCGAACACAATATAATATGTTTAATAGAGAAATAAAACAAAAGCAATTCATATGGAATCAGTAAGCCGAACTATTGACTATAGAGTAACTTCAAATGAACGAGCTTCGAGCAAAATGCAACAGTCCTGCTGGTACATTCAAGGTGTATTGGCTTAACATTCTATTGTCGTCGCTCATTGGCTGCATTTTGATTATGACATGAGAACATTGCGCCTACTATTTGATGGTGTTTCAAAACAGATTAAAAACGTAAAACTTTTTTTATGTGTACTAACCGTTTGAAACTCACGGTCATTCCATCTATTGCTCCTATAATATTTCTCCCAGGAGCAATACATGTCCATGTATTTCTGCTACATTATTCAAACACTCTTTGTAGTTTTCAACAGTCCTGTCGACAATGCCAAACCGTCTATACCAAGGAGATAATATACGAGTACTATGACAGGTTTGTACATATGGTGCGATTATACATAAACACACCCATTCAGTCATAGAGTCCCCCCCGGGCGGGCTCATTAGGAGTAGGTTAATGCTGACCTCCCCACTTCGTGGAGGTGTGACGCCTACAGAGGAATAAGTGGTTCAAAAGTTCTGTGTTGACTGTGTATTTAACACTTCTGTTCCTGATAATCCCAAAGAAATAATGACGACATTATAGAGCATGTTGGATTGTACCAGTAATACGTGGACATGTATTACTACAGGGAGAAATACTTTAGGAGCAATACATGGACTAACCTGTTTCAAAATTTTATAATTGGATTGTTTGGCTCCACTTAAACCAATATAGAATGCCTTATTTTTACACTGTTTTTAAGTTAAGGAACAAATACTAAGAAGTAAATAAAACATTTTTTTTATACTGTAGACTTTTACACTGTTTTTAAGTTAAGGAACAAATATTAAGAAGTAAATCAAAAATCTAACAAAACTCCTAATAGAGTCCACAGGTGATCGGAATGCTGGCTTTTATTTCGGTCAACGAATTAGCATTGCTTTATACAATAGCGAACCATTTTCAAAATCTGTCCATAATGGAGGGAGAACGACTCGACGAGCATGCAAACAACCGAACATAGAACCTCCTCCTTTTATCGAAATCTGTTAAAACTGAACCAATGACCGGCGAAAACATTACGAGTGATACTAATACACCTGAACGGACCAGTAATCTACTAACTGTGCGTGTGGCGGCAGATATTTCGTCCACTGCTGGGAAAGCCTTCTCAATTTTGAAAACGGATACAGCTAAACGGATGCTGTGTGAACGCGCCTTTAAGCAGCCAATTTAATTTCTGTCTCATGTACATCGTGGCGTTTGGATATAACGAATTTAACTGAATTTTTACGATACATTTCGCAATAATTTGATTCGTATGGAATAGATCCGTCCTTGCATGGTAGTTAAATAACATAACGTACCTTGTTGTACAGTCGGCTGCAGCGTGGTGGCCGCCAGTTGTGACGTCAATGAATCCAGCGGAGAGAAACCAAGGTTGTTCATCTGTGGTTGCAAGTTGTTATGCGGTTGTAGGTTGTTCATCTGTGGTTGGAGGTTGTTCATCTGTGGTAGGTTGTTGAGCGGTTGCGAAGGGAAATTGTTGAGTGGTGCGGAGGAGAGATCGCTGAGGAGATCTAGGTTCGATGCCGGTGATAGATCTAGAATCAGAACATGTTTTTGTTATATTTATGTACATGTGTCTCATGTAATGTATTTTTTTGTTGGTGTACAATACAGTATTTTGTATTGTATTGTATAGAGGGTGTCTTCCGGTATCTAGTAACCTGGACATTCCAAAACTAGAGCTTGCATTATGAGAGTGATGTTGTCACGGGTGATTAAACCTACAAAATCTGGATTTGAGTTTGTTTGAGTGATCTCCGGAAAGAAGCTAGATTTTAAATACTGAATACACTATAATAGCTATCAGTATTTCCACTGCATGTTCTAAGCTGCGATTGATAAACATACATTTAATGACAAAATCGCAGCACAAGGTGCTCACGAGGCTTTAAGGGTGTTAGAAAACAGACAATGTGTAGCAATGGGGTCAATTCTCAAGTTTCTAAAATTATAAGTTATTAAGCAGCGCTAATAATATTGCCGTCCCTTTCGTTTCGATTGAAATAAAATTGACTGACTGTTTGATTTTTAGTGGTGTCATTTATAGTTGTTTTGGCAGAGAGTAATATTTGGTTTCGAGGTTTGTTTTTGACTGTACCACGTGATAGGAACCGCGACCAGAACACTCGAATAACTTACCTACTTATTTAATTTTTCAAACGTTTCGAATTGAACAATACAATTAGTATTAAAACTATTTTTATGAAAACATGAGCATGTAAATTTATTTTATCAATAAATTGTATTTCTATTTATATAGCATACGTACCGTTATTGACAGGTGGTGGGTCCCCGAAAGCGCTAAAGTCTGCGAAGTCGGCGCTGACGGCGGCGGCGGGCGGCGCGGCGAACGCGTTCGTGAAGTCGCCGAATTCCTCCTTTAGTGTCGACGGTGCGGGGTCGTCCGCTCTGGAATAAACAAACAAATTGTTGCCACGCGCTAGAGTCGTAAGAGGTCCCAGCGATTTGCGACTCGGTGAGTATCGATTGTTGCTTTGTTGGTAAGAGCACACCCGTAAGGTCTAAAGGAAATAAAGCACTGAGTTTTGAGTTCTGTACTGAGGGTGGGGCGCGGGTTCGAGTCCCGCCGAAATCGAAAATGTTTGGGAACTTATTTAATTTCTTAGAGATCACCCAGAGTGCGAGGGCTTACGCACTATAATAACAAAACCTTAGAATTGATCAGCTTACTTTCTAGTCATTTGAATGTTCTGACGTGTCCAAGAGTTTTCAAAAAATTCAGTGGTTTATTTCCTTTATACCTAATAAAGGAAATAAACCACTGAATTTTTTGAATAAATAAACATAAAAGTTACCTTGGATCAAAATCATCCTCCAAACTGTTGTTAGGTCTGAGTTCGTTGGGAGGCACCGGACACGTCTTGAACAGATCGTCGAGCAGTTCCCGCGAGTTGTTGGTAGCGGCAGCGGCAGCGGCGGTGTTAGGCGGCGTCGGGGTGGACAACGCTTTACCGTACATCGCTGCGGCACCTACAACATATACCTTCATAATAATAATATACACACAGCATCATCGGAGCCCAGTCTGAGTATTTAGAGGATAAAAAAGCTTTGAACGGGTTTTGCTCCAACTCGAAAAATAACAACTAACAGGCTAAAGGTTTCTTCGTCGTTTCTTTACTTTAGTCTACATACTGAAGCGGCAGAAATAAAAAATATCGTAATATATTTCGTGTCAGTGGGGCGCGGGCGGCGTAATATATACCTAAATCAATCTTCTTAGAGGGAGTGCTAGGTTTGGGCCTCGCTGGACTCTTGAGTGTGATGTTCAGTGGCTTGGAGGACGCAACTCGGTCGGAGGCCACAGTTCGGTCGGAGGCCCCCACGCTACTGACGGGAGCGACGCTGTGGGAGGCGCCGGCGGTGGATAAGTTGCCGTAGCGAGGGGGACTGCTGCTGATTGCTTCACTGTCTCGGTATACGTTTTCTCTAAAAAATAGGGAAAATCAAATAATGAGTTAGTAGTGAAACAAGCCTATTGTTGCCGCTTTTTTTGCTCAGGAGTGTTATGGCCGCGCTGAACATTTCAGATTATATTAATTGACCATCTTTATAGTTACATGTATTATATAAAGGTTTTCAACAGAAAAGACCGCGGGTGGAACAATCACACTCATGTAAAATGGATGGATGCTTCTTCACGTCAAAACTACCGGATCAGGCTGAAATTTTCATTCATTCATTTGCATTCATGTAAGTTCTATGGGTGTAAACATAGGCTACTTTGTATCCCATAAAACAGTTCCCATGGGATATAAGTAACCTTAAACGTTTTTATAGACATAACGGGCAGAAACCAGTTCTCAGGTCCTACTAAAAGACTTTTCTCGCTTTCATGATCAGTATGTTGCGATGTGTCTCAAATATAATACGTTTAAAAAGGTTCAAGCATCTGTCTGCAGTCTTTCGTAGGCCACCTGACCGGAGGACGTCCTAAACTACCTTCGTCGAGGCGCGGTCTTCACTTAAATACGTTAACCCCAGCAGCTGTCAACTGATTGCTGCTAATGTGAAGGATAGGATTTGTTACGAATATATCCGACTGAGAACCAAAGTTATCGACATAACTTCAAAAATTAGCACTGCAGTGGGCCGGCCATATCTCGCCAAAGAACTGACAGCTGCTGGGGTTAACGTACCCCAGCAGTAGTTAGTTTATGTAACTAACTATTTTCTCCTTCTTGTCGACTTACTTGCTCGGTTTCCTATACCCGTAGTCCCCGTCGGAGTCTCCGTCCTTGTCGTACTCGTCCTCGTCGTTTCTCTCCCGCTCCTTGGGCTCCTCTGAAATGGGGTCTGGTTACAGTGCATTGGCAGTACTTATTGTTATTAGTAAGGAAGCGTTGACACATCACCAGTGGAGGCCGACTTGATATCGATGGCTTTTGGGAAATAAAATACTGCTGGACGTTTCACAGCATCATCTATACACTAGCCAAACACGATGTAGAATGTTTGTAAACCAACTATGATACAAATAACTAAAACTCATTTGCTTGGCGTAAAGTTTCCGAAAAAAAAATGTATTTAAGGATCTGACATCGACATGTACATTTCGTTCCGACCAAAAACCGACTCCGCCGGCTGCGGGGTCGAACAATTCCCCGATTCCGCCCTTAGGTGCATTCGTGCACCTAGGCGAAACACTCACTTTCCTCTTGTAGCATCTGGCAACAGCCCAAGCCGAGGCTCGCACCTAAGTGGTGGCCCTTGTGCGTGTTGCCCCAACCTAACTATGCCGGTGTGGCGCCGCGCCGCCGCGCCCGCCAAAAGTCCGGTAACGCTGTCATGGCCATCTGCGGTCAACAGCATATTATTCCATTCGAAAAAAATAAATATTTCGTGTAGAGATTAAAAAGACGCGTCATGATATTTAGGTTAAGGTATAGGCAGTTTGTTTACAAACATTCTACATTGAGTTTGGCTAGTGTAAAGCCCCAAAATTATCTAAACTTTTGATTGAGTCAGGCTGCCTGCCATTTGAAGCGCAGTATCGTTATTCATCTCATCTACAGCATATGCTAGTCCACAGCTGGGCATAGGTCTACAGTGATAAGCGTCTTAACACTTTCATGGCCCCGGGCGGCGCGTCCGTGCGTGCACCACCGCTGGGAGGCCTGGCAGTGAATGCGTTAATGGCCGTCATCAAGGGATAATGCCATACCAACCAGCCAACGTTTAGGATCGCAGTTCGGAGGTGGATCTGTAATGTCATTCAAATATGGGCTTAAAGTTGTTATTTTAAGATATATGTTACAGTGACAAAATGGCTTACCGCAATCTTCAAGCGAGTGCGTGGTGTCTTTTATCTGATGCCTTCGATATAAATGTATCTAACTAAATATGACAACTTAAAGTCCATACTTGAACACATTTCTACGGTGTGCGATAATGGTGCTGTCCAGATCTGCGCCAACCTTTAGTCGCCTCTGATGATAGGCACGGAGAGTTGAGATGGTGCGAGTTATAAGCCGGCACGACATGGCCTATATCATAGTTATCGAAATTTTTTGGGAACCATACTGAGGGTGGGGCGCGGATTCGAGTCCCGCCGAAATCCAAAATTTTTGGGAACTTATTTAATTTCTTAGAGATACCCAGAGTGCGGGAAGCACAAATAACCTATATTATAGTTATTATAAAATAGTTACAAAAGAGACATACCCCAGTTAGCGGCGCGGTCGCTGTACTCCCCCCAGCCCCCCGCGCCTGCCCCGCGGGTCCCCAGCACGGCTGCTTCTGAAGACATGCCTGCGGACATACCTACTCGCATGTAGGACAAACAAACAAACTGTCAACACACAAGAACGAGTTGTACAACTATACAAGCGGAGAATAAAAACGGTCAGGAACAAGCTGCTTAGTGGTTTCTTTTTCACTTCTTCCACTTGTTGACAAAAATTTAAGTGATGATAAAGTCAGTAACACTAAAAAATATTTTTTTTTATTGAAAATTGGAAATCTATTACTCATTTCATCATTATCATCCAATATACATATAAGTACTAATAATAGTCCACCGCTGGACATAGGCTTCCCTAATGAGCGCCGTAGCTCCCCTCAGCGCGCCGCATTTAGCATCTGCATGCAGAACTAATTTACATGATTTTATGATTGAACTATCAAAACTGTCAACAATTTAAATTGACCGATGTGCACTTCTAACTCCACGGCTGAACAACCGTAGTAGCAAATATTCTACTTTCTTTCCGAGAGAAAAGGAAAAGAAACCACTAATGATGTTCAGCTATTCATATACTGACCGATATATTTATCCTTGTTCTTCTTAGCCTTTTTTCTCTCGTCTCTAAGTTTCTCATCGTCCTGAATGAAGTCGATTAGCTCACGCACCTTGTGGCGAACGTTTATACCCTGAAAATTAAATAATTTACATAGTTTTCACATGAAGTCATTGAGGCCAGGAAAAATGTCTCTGCCAAAATAATGCTGTGTCATAAATGAATAGATTGTATATTACCTGATCCTTCCCCAAATCGTCGACAAACGTGTAGTTCTCCAGCGAGCGCAGGTCGTAGATGTGCTCCCGCGCCGACGTCACCACGCGCTCTGACCCGTTGCGGACCAAGTAGCTCAAAAGGAGGAGGCACTGGAACAATCACATTATTACATTCTATAAATCGCTTACGAGATGACGTCATTACAGTGCGTCCTTGACGAACGAAGTGGCGCGGCGGGCGAAGGTCCGCTTGCGACGCCGGTTGCGGGTTTGATTCTCGCCTTGGGAGAAATGTTTTTACGATCTGCAAATATTTGTTCTGGGTGTTCTGGGTGTTCTGGGTATTTTCTATGTATGATAATAATATCTAAGTAATGCATTCTATTAAATATATAAATCAACCAGAGCCATTATCTGCTTAGCTTGCTTGGACTAGATGATTCTGTGTGGATTGTTCAGCATTATTTATTCATTCTACAGTGGAATTACGCTAAAACCACCTACTTATCCTTTAATTGACATTTGAAAGCCATTTCAATGACCTTGAAAGCCTTTTAAATCGCCTTCACCATAAGCAAATTACGAAGGCCATTCAAATGAAAAGGCTTTTAATTTCATTATAGGATGTGTGATTTTTGCGTAACTCCACTACCCAACAGGGATATATTCTTGGAGAGGCTACCTTGTACGTCCTGCGTGGATGCGCGCGATTGTCGTGCAGCATGCGCCGCCACAGCATCGACATGACCTCCGGGAAGTGTTCGTAGGTGAAGGTGGCCAGAGCCAGCTCCTGCATCTGCTGGCCCGTCGGGCCCCAGGCCTCGTCGGACGTCGCCTCGCGGACCTTGCCTTCAACCTCTGTGTAGTTCATTACCACGTTTGTGCTGGAATTAGACACGTTTTATTACTATCTTTGTTTATAAACCGTGGGTGGTAAAGATGTTTATAGTCCTGCCGCTCGGTCAGCGGATAACTCGCTTGTTGTTTCCGCCGCTAATTGGTAATTTATCTGCGATTATTTCATTAGTAATATTGGCTGACAATATTTTGTCAATTTTCGCTAGTCTAATCTGATGTAATACCAACAGAAGCTTTCCTCTCGTCTCATAAATATGAACATTATAATTTTTGGAATATCGTTTTACAAGTTTCCTCAAATAAAATAGGTTACGATAAATGA
Organism: Eupithecia exiguata; assembly: GCA_947086465.1. Lineage (NCBI taxonomy): Eukaryota > Metazoa > Arthropoda > Insecta > Lepidoptera > Geometridae > Eupithecia > Eupithecia exiguata. The sequence goes on along the minus strand of OX352248.1, from coordinate 462,950 downwards.
ATAACAATGGCATATTAGGCATAATATTGATTTGATTAAATACGTTCCGCAGGCGTCTCTATATAGGCCAAATTTGATGAATATCTCCGACTGCTCTTTTTTGTAGAATGAAGATTATTTTTGCATCCGCAGCATCCTCCCATGCAAGCGGGTTCACTCCGAACCTAGTTAATGTTAGAAGAACACAACTTTACCTCGCTTGGATAGGAACTTCATCAGGGTGAGTGCGGTTTGAGTCGAGCGCTTACATTAATAATGAATTCGTCAAGGTACTTATGTTGAAAGTAAAATACTTAAAAAGTTCGAATGTCTCCAGATGTGCGTGGGCGCACTAAGGACAGCCACGTTATCACTGGAAATGTGCACTCAACCAAGCGGGTTGCAAACCAAAAGCTAAGCTATATAACTAAGTTGGTGGTATGAAAAAAAATGTCTAACTCCAGTAGTGGACGTCTATGGACTCGTATGATGATGATGATGATATCGGTACCGTTTTACACACGTCCACAGCGTTCTATGTAATGAACTGTTGGAAAGGCACCTGCGGACGTATGTGGGAACTGCAGTGTGTTGACATTGACAATCAATAAAGCTAGGTAGGTACTTGAATGGATATGTGGTTGAAAACTAAACAATTTCATAGTTTTATATGATTACTAGGTTCTCGCGGGGCGCGGGTTCGCGCGCGTTCTTCTGGGATTAAAGTAGCCATTCCAGGTTTAGAACTACATTAGGTGCACAATTTCAGCCCGCTCCGTTCAGTAGTTTTGGCGTGAAGATGTCCAAACTTGGCATTTATAATAATAGTGTATTTTTATTACTTTGTGTACAAGTGTTTCTATTCATTCAATCAATCAATCCAATTAATTTTAACAGGTTCACAAGGCAGACGGCTATTTTAAAACTCACTTTTGGCAAATATTATGCAATACATTTAATGAGAGGTTAAACCAAGGTCTTGATGCAAAAATCTACTGTATTAAAAATTATTTACAAAAGGCAAATCTTATTCTTATAGGGTTAGGATTGAGTATTGTGCGCATTCGTTAGCGCGAGCAAGTACCTATTGGATAAATACATATCATAGATTGTTTTAAAAACTATAAACCGGTTTCAAATTTCTTAACAATGAAAATGGGTTTGGAAGTAGTTTTAAACACGGAACACTGTCCGGAACGCGATCTACTTTTCAAGTGGCGACATCTAGTTCAAATTCTCGTCTAACTTCGTTTTTTTACGCCCGTTGCCACATGGATACCATTTGTTGCCAATGATCGTGAAAATTATCATGTGTTTTGGACGTTTTATGGCGCACAAATAAATTCCTCATTGATCAAACTTATATGAGCCCTGCTCTAAATCATCCTATATATGTCAAATAGTAAGCAAAATTCGGAAAATTATAAATTTACGTATTTCAATTTTCCGGAAAATAATCAACAGGACTGGAGCACTTACAATTTAACGCATTGAAATACGTAAATTTATAATTTTCCGAAGCTTATCCGTAAGATAATAAACAAACAAACCTGTGAACCAATCACAGCCTTGTTTTACTATTTTACGAAATCTATGGCGATCACTTCACTCGTAAAATAATAAACTGCCCTGTGATTGGTCGATGTGGCCGATGCTCATGTTTGTGTTCGTTTACGAACAGTTTGAAAACTATTAACCACTGTTCCACAAAGTCTACAACTAAGCAACTCTAATTTTACTCATGAACAAACTATTTAAAAACACTGAAATGTTGAAAAACACACCATGAAAACTTTGTTGTTACTATTCGGGCGTCTAATGAATGACAGCAAAAGATGGCGGTGCAGGCAAGCGCCCATCAGCCAATCAGCGGGCGTCCTGCGTTCCCGTTTATTATCTTACGGTTAGATTTCGGAAAATCATAATTTGACGTGTTTAAATGCGTTACATTGTAAGTGACGCGGCCCAATTGATTATTTTCCGGAAAATTATAAAGTGCCTAGGATTTTTATAATTTTACGGGTTTTACTATCTTACGGTGACATATATAAAGGAAAGAAACATCAACATCTATTAAGAATTGGCGAAAAGTGTTGAAGCTATAGTTGTGATTTATGAAAAGTATTATGTATGTTGTTTTTAAGCTTGACGGAATAAATAGCAGTCCCTCGGGAATACATTTTGTATGAGATAATTTCGGAATTATTCTATAGGTACAATAGCGAAATAATTTTTAGAATCTGTTCATAATTGAAGGAGAAATCGACGAACATACATAAAATAAGAGAAAAACACATACAGCCAAGCAGAACTTCTCCCTTCTTCCTCCTTTCATCTATTTAATGGACAAGATTAATAAAATATAAAGGTAAACAATAAATTAATGCCTTCTAACCCTAAACCTACTTACATAAATATGTAGTCACAGAGATAAACATAACAGGTGATTAAATACTATTGCAGGCATGCTTATCAGTACCATTGCCCGCATAAGTATGAATGTAATCTAGTTATCTATTTATTGACGATTCTACTTCAACCAAACATCTGTAGCACTCAGTAGGTACACAGGTTTTTGCAAGTCAGCATCGGCTTATTTAAGTGCACTGAAGATCAAGGTCATACAAAAATGTTTAAATGTTCTTGTAAACACAAAGCAACTCTAAAAATATTTGCTTTTAGTGATGAGTGAGGCTGACGATTGTCATACTAGATTTTACAACTCTGCTCCGACACAAAAAGATGGTTATTATAAGTTAGACGGGTGGATCTATGTGTCTGTGTGTGTATTTATCTGCAGGTTGTTGTAGCATCATCTAGCTCCCAAATAAATGATTTTGATTGTTTATTTTGTCAAAAGCAAACTTCATAGAGTGTTCTAAGAACGGAAAGTTTGTGTTAAAACTTTTTTTTTTGTTAAATACCTATATCTACCCATGCGAGGCTAGGGTAGGCCGCTAGTATTTTAAATGGTGAAAAATGGCTGCTTTCTCCTGCAGCTGTTCCTGCAAATAACTGACAGCAGATCTATGGAGTAAAATAGTCTCATGGCATACCTAACATGTTTTATCTAACCTCTGCTTTGTTCCTTTATTATTGAAGGCCATCTCCTAATACCAGAGGATGTTGTATTCTTATTGGGGTAGATACTTTTATGACACAAGTTACATTGCAGCACTGGTTATGTTTTACAACGATCAGTAAGTATTTGGGGACCTGAGTGTCGGATTTAAAGATGCTATTTAGTGATTTGTAGATCTGCTAGTGCTTGTTCTGTCTTAGTATGTTATAAATTGTAGTATTGACTGTATAATTCTCGATTTATTTGGATTCATAACGTGTAAACAGTTAGAACTGTGCATCGCTGTTAGTTTAGACAACTGATCAAGTTATGAACTTATTGAAATCATTCTTTTCTTATCTTGTTTAGTGGTAATATAACACGCATGATTCGTATGTTATAAGTATAACATAGCGTAATTAATCGAGAAATAATGATTGAACTGATCCATTTAGCTTTAACAACAGGTACATGAGGATATTACAAATTGAGTTTAGCTGACGAATTCGTAAAGGAAAACACAGATATGCGTACAATACACCGTATTAGTAACAAGAAGATTATTTCGTAAGTAAAAAGGACAGTAAATCACTGGCTAAACGGCCACAGATGGTACCAATTTACATAAAATTACGAAAAGATTGATCACACTTACACTTTGTCCGCCAACTCTCGAACCTTCCACATGCTTATAAAACGATCCATGTTGTTGGGTTAGCTTTCTAAATTATAAATACAACACAAAATCACTGCAATTCACCGTGAAATAACATAAAAACTAATTTACAATCTCGTTCTTGATGATTTGGCTGACATTCTTGCAAAATGGCGAGCTAACGAGTGTTGCCATCATGATGAACGTCACATTATTTCTACCGTGACAATCAGTGCTGCCTGAGTTACCATTAACCTTTTCTACTGCACAACTTATTGTCCTTTTAGTAAAACGACTTCCAACAATAATAAAAAAAAAGCCGTTTGTGAAATATAAAATTTACTTGGTTACTTAGGAACTTCAAAACTTCTGAACAGATCAAGAAGAAATTTGGCGTGCATTTTGAACAAAGCATAACTTAGATATCAGCCTGCTTTATTAACGAAAATACGCGTGCGAAGCCGCGGGCAGAAGCTAGTCTACATAATTATACTAATATCTTGAAGAATATTTGATTTTTTGTTTGTTTGAATTGAATATGCTCCGAAACTACTAGACCGATTTGAAAAATTCTTTTAACATTAAAATCCTACAATATTTATAATGTGTTTCCGGGGCGGACCCCATTTCCCGGTTCCGTGTTCGCTCGCAGCGTACCTACTAGCCCACAACCACAAACTACACAGCAATCTAAAGAAATGGTAGTCCACTTCTTTCTTTTATGGTGTTTTATAATGAAGTATCATTACTTACTAAAGCGTGTTTTAGATCAAATAATTAATTAAGGGTTAAATCCTCTCTTCAAAATGTCTATCTGATTGAATGAAATATTTAGTTTGAGGGTGAACTCAGGTGAAATAAGATAACAAAAACTTATTTTTCTCAACTAATTCACTACGTAGCAATCTTTATTTACTTACATACAAGTTAACTCCCGCCAATCAACAAAATAGTGTTTATATGCATAGAGTAGCAGCAAGAAGAAAATGGTAAAAAAATAAAATAACTCGAATTTCATAGCACTGAGTCCTCATAAAATTTAGAAAAGCTGCACTATAGCACTTATATTTCTATGTCACTAGTTTTGGTATCAATCAGTTCCATGTCCTGTCACATTTCATTTTCCTTCTAATGAGCTCAACCCATTAGAAGGTCATACATCATTTCTTGATTTGGTCGCTCTGGGGCTGGGCGCCGTAGTACTGCCATAAATCAATAGCTTTGTTCGCGATTAGTTCTTCACATTGCTCCGAAACCTGAAAAATCGTTAGATAACTATAAAAACCATAACAATTTCGTTAAAATGTTATAGGCCTAACCTTCTTCTAAATGGACTAGAGAATAGGTTATTTTACTCTATAAGAGAAAAATATATGTGATAGCTTAGGCACAAAGGTTGTTGGAGAACGCGTTTTAGTTCATTTTAGTTACAAAATAAGTTTTAGAATTCAAAGCAGTTTTCAGTTCTTTTTATGTTTTTAAACCACATATAACAGTGGGCGCAATTTAGTTATGTCACACGACTGTCTAGTCAAAATAAAGTCTAAACTGTCATCAGCAACATCAGCGTATTTGTTCAAGTTTCCCATCCAACCAACGTTATGACCACAGAACAATATAGCGTCTACTGCGTCCACCTTTTTGGTGGCTTTGGTGTTAAAGGACTCGTGAAAACACGATATAATATTATAATTTTTGCTGTAGCGAGGGCTATTAATAGTCAACTCCATCAAGCTAATTCCTATTTGGGTAGCTTTCGTATTGCACTGGCAGCACTGTTGTTTTTTTTTTAAATTGCATGGGACTTGTGTGGGCGCGTGCGGAAGGGGGTGCGGCCTTAATGCGTGCGTGCGGTCAAGTGATATTTCGTTCGTCCAAACGTTGCATTTGGATACGAAATCACAAACACGGGATTTTCATCATGTTGTTGATATTCATGAGCTTTAAAACATGCATTAGAGCACCTACCTCAGAAACGCATTTCAGCACCTCTTCCGAATTTCTAGCTCTCAATACGTTCCGGCGCAGAGTTACTACTAGCATAACAGCTGCAAAAGCAAGGATTTTAGGCGCGCCACTGCAAACTTTGTCCCAGATTCTGGAAAGTTAAAAAAAACCACTTCTAAAAATAAAGCTACAAATGTTTTAATTTCTTTATTATATCATATCAAGAGATTGTAGTAGCATTAAACCCCAAAATGTATGTCACATTTAACTTTGTTACGCAAATAAAGTATTTTCTATTCTATTCACAAAAATTCGTTCACTGTAAGAATTTGTTTCCCTTAAAACAGCCACAAAGACATCGGTTAATTCCTTAATTTCGCATCCTGTTTTTCCCACATTTAGGTGTAGCGACTTCAACATTTTTTTTCAGCAGGACAGTTTTATGGCCTTCCAGTATTATGTAAATAATATTAAGAAAAAGTAAACTTACTTGGCGAGCGAGTTCTCGTCGAGGACCCCAGCAAAGCAGCTGTTGAACCATTTCGTCAGGGGAAGCACTTCTAATGAGTTGGTTTCCAGAAGATGACTGAAAATAAAGGCCATATATTATTTAAGGCGCATACCCGACCCAAACTAGCGCCGCCGCCGCCGCGCCGCCACTTACTTTAACTTATTATTCCGTTTATAAAAGGAAATTAAAAAAAATCCATTACGCAGTTAGTGATACCTAATATAAGCTTTTTTTAATACCTCTCTAATACTTTTATTCTATTTATGGCATTGAATCGAAGTTACCCTTGGTGGCGACTAAAATCTATTTTTGATTCACTACGTAAAATAACTCACTCAAAAACTGTACCGTGTCACAGATTTTCATCTGTGATAATGATAAGGTATCGGATTATCAGAAAATTTAAAGTTTGGTGTATTTACTTACGCGGAAAATGTCTCGTATCATTCAAACTCATACTTGACCTGCAATTGCCTATTTCGCTGCCTTTGCAATAATGTACTATTATCCTCAGATTTAAAACAAATTTGCAATAGGCAAACAAACCAACATTTTAGACTTTTTTGTAGTCAATCAATTGCTGTTATTGTTTATACTTACTGGTCCATGCTTATACTGATCAAAAACATGTATAGGACAAACTGGGGTTGGAATAGTTAAAAAGTCAGAAATCACAAAAAACTTTTCCCATCATCCTGTGGCTACACCGCTGCACCGGTTAAGGCACCTCCCCTTACTGCTATGTCCAAAAAATCCACTCCACCCTGTATATGAATAATAAGTCTCACTTATAAAGCTCTCCATCCTCCTTCTCCAGCATAGTGAGAAACACCTCCTTAAGCTTCACAATCTCTTTCTGCATGTGCTTGACTAGATCCGTGAGACTCTTGGCGAACCAGTACACATCCACCTCATCCGAGTACAGCTCTAGGAGGACGCTGGTGATGGGCAGGAATGTGTCTGCTGACTGAAGTTATAATCATTATTATCAGTTCTGTAGACTAAGCTACAAGGCACACGGAACTGTGACAAATTTTAGCTATTGGAACTATTCAAAGGCTATTCAGCACTATTCAGGGGCTTTACCTCCCTTCAGAAGTTCTGAAGTAATACCGTCTTCCCCAGGGGCTGATGACGTGATTAGTTAATGCAGTTACGAATTGGGACAAATTCTGGCCGATTGGACAGAGGAGTGTGATGTCTGGAGGGAATGGCCTTTGCCATGCGCAGCAAGATAACCAAGGATAATAATAATAAGCAGTTACTAAAATATTATAATACACATAGAAATATGTAAAGTTTAGTAAATAAGTTTATTATGTTATAGTATTAAGTTAGAGTTAGTAGCTTGTTGGTGTATTTTGTTAATGATTTGTAGTAAATGTTTAGTAAGTGTAAAAATAATATTAGCTTTTTTATATTTCTTTGTCGATTTGGTGCTTGCATTGTAATGGCAATGTAAATATGTAACAAAACAAATAAATTAATTTTTTTTAATGTAAAACAAACTCTTACGCAGAAGTTAGTCTCAGGAAAGTTAGGAGGCTGCGTCTCTTCATTTTCCAATAGCCACATCTGTAGCAAGATCTGACTCCGTGGTGCGTTCATATCCACCATCTCCAGCATTTCCACAGCGTACAGCAGGTCCCGGTATTGTTCTGAACGCTGTTCACTGACAAACTGGTGAGAGTCAGGGTAGACTGGGAGAACATCTGGAAGGGATTATGGTGTAGATAGAGATTTAGAATGCTATGTGCAAATGTGCCACGGCAGTGTTAAGGTCAACTGTATCGTAAGATTGGACTGAAGAAACATATCAGAGAAAGGGCAGCAGTTTCCTACTGTGTCAACATGTTCCTGGTGATGACCAATGCCCCTACTAAGCGGAGCAGCTGTTAGGGGAACAGTTTCAACAGAGGATGTATGTTTGCCGATGCGGGATGTAGAATGATAATTTTATGACAAATCAATAAATGTGGAGCATAAACTTATTGCTGACTGTACTAAAATTTTACTAGTCTATCAAGAGCTAATATTTTGTAAGCTGAAGGCAATAAACTTGGGTCACAAATTTACATAAACGTGTGTAGTGTCGATGTATTAGAAGGTTCTTTCGCTTACTGCTTCACATAAAATTGGTCAGTTATGCGAAAAACTAATCAAAAATGCATTTTTACCTAGCAGCACTTTCCACACCAGATTCCTGTAGGCAGCTGGCACTGTGAACCGCAAACAGAACTGCTTGAGCTTCACCTTGTCCCAGGGTTTCTCCTTCATCAGTATCTCCAGAGATTTCTTCTCCTCAACACCGCGGCAGCCGACTTTTTCATAGTACGACGAACGAAAGTTCCTCTCATCCGTCATTTTGATAGTTTTCTCAGGCATTTGTGCTTTTTATCTTTCATTCGTGTAAGATGGAAACAATTTTTGCAAGTAACTATAAAAATGTGACGCGTAAGGACTTGACTTGACTTCTTTGTTATTGGCAATATGCGACTGTTTTGTCACTTTTCTGCCAGTGTCTAGTTCATAGAAATTTCACAGTCATGAAATGGAGGCGGGGTTAAAATAATAATATGACCGGTAACTACAGAAAAACACCAATGAGAATTAATAATTTAGAAGAGACTAAAACGTGAAAGATAATCCGATTAGGTATTTAGCACATTTAGAAAATATTGTATTCTCTACTTTAGTACTATACTTATAAATCTGTGGTATTCTCGAAATAAAAAATCATAACAACACAACAGCTGACGTCTTCACTGACAGTGACATAAGGTGCGTAGAAATGGTCGCACACGAGACCGCCGCCGGATGCAAGAACTTCGTGGCGACCCCTTCCCCGGGAGCTCCTTGAACCCCCCGAAGCTATCTCCCAAGATGACCAGAACAGCCAACAGGCTAACGAACAGCTCTTGAGAAGCCTGCATGGCTCTCTGAGCAACAACACATGACTCGAGTAAAGCTTTTCTCGACGTAGAAACCGGAAAAAAGAACTCTAGTTCGTTTTCTGCCTGCATTTTTGACGACGTAGAGCCATGTAGAGTCGATCGAATGTTGAAGACAACTGACTGATGATGGGAGAAATGGGTAAGCCTAGATTCTCATGTCTTGTGTAGTGATCATCGGTTAACTATGACGGTTAATGTGTGGAAATTTGTCTCAAAAACGTCAAACAACTGATTTAAATTTAACCATCTGTTGGTGAACTCGGGTCTAACTGAGGGTCTAACCCCCGATCAAACGCATCTCAGATTTATGCACGTCTCAAGTGACGAATTTTTGATAGATTTTCATTGAAAACTGTCTAAAGGTCGCGACTTGAGACGTGCATAAATCAGAATTCATCATCATCATCAGCCTATATCAGTCCACAGCTGGACATAGGCCTCCCCTAATGAGCGCCATAGCGCCCTGTCTTCAGCTTGCCGCATCCAGCATCTGCCAACAGTCTTTCGCAAATCGTCATGCCACCTGGTCGGAGGGCGTCCTACACTACGTTTGCCGAGTCGCGGTCTCCACTCAAGAACACCCCAGCGGTGGTCGGTTCTTCTCGCGATATGGCCAGCCCACTGCAACTTCAGCTTGCTAATCCTTTGAGCTAGGTATGTCGACAACCTTAGTTCTCTGTCGGATGTATTCGTTGCGAATCCTATCCTTCAGAGAAACTCCGAGCATAACTCTCTCCTTAACTCGCTGGACGACTTTAAACTGGTGGACAAGCACCGTGAGTGTCCACGTCTCAGCTCCATAGGTCATGACGGGTAGGACTGATTGAAAACTTTCGTTTTCAAGCTAATGCTTGAATGGTAATGGTAATGGAGTGGTATGGATGACGAGAAGACGCGACGTAGTTTCCCAAACGCTGCCCAACCTAGCTGGATCCTCCTCTTGGCTTTCTTCTCGAAAAATAATAAATCAGAATTGCGTTTGAGTATTCGGGCAAATAACAAAGCAGAAGACATGGCGCTATGGCGCTCATTGGGGAGGCCTATGTCCAGCGGTGGACTGATGTAGGCTGATGATGATGATGATGGTAGGTACTTTATTTTGCAATCTTAGTACTACAATGTGAGAGGTAAAGGTGCAAACGCACTACGCGACAGCGGAACTGCGCGGCCGCGGCACTTTATGTCAAATTAGTACAAATCACCAAATAAACCGCGTGGCTTATTTCGTCTAATTTGACGGGCAGTGCCGCGGCCGCGCAGTTCTGCTGATGCGTAGTGCGCTTCCATCTTAAGTTCACGCGCACTGAGCGGAACTGCACTACAACGTAACTGCGTGACAAGGCGCGGCCAGTTACTCTTTGTATGAAATCCAATGATACTGATCGCACTACGCGTTAGCGGAACTGCGTGGCTTTTTTGGTGATTTGTTACAATTTGACAGCACAGTGTCGCGGCGGCGCCGGCGGCGCGGCGGCGGCGCAGTTCCACTGACGCGTAGTGCGAGGGCACCTTTAGAGTATTCAGTTAATCAGTTGTTTCATGTGTGCATTGCAAGTTCATAACTTCTTATTTCAACTGTAAAGGCCTTAGGACATACATAAAAGGCCTAGAAATATGTTTCAAAATAATTATTTTTTGTAATGTTTAAATTCCTGAAAAATCCATAGAGTTAATAGGTATAGTAGGTAGGTACTATGTAGTCGTTGAAGTCTATCTCTCTAAAATCATAAATTCAAGATAAGTTTAAGGTAACCTTTCTACCGAAAACCTTCATAACTTTATTCATTCATATTTCAAACAACGATCAATAACTAATCGTGACAAGGTTGCTATGGAAATAAACAAACCAATTCAAGACATTTGTCATTGTACGGGTTTTCTGTTTGGTTTTCTCTAAAAATAAGTAAATGGAAGGCCCTGAAGATAAAATGAGCGACGAATATTTAGAAAAGAAACGAGAGGAGATGCGAATATTTTTTGCTGATGCAAAGTTATCTAAAGAAGTAATTGATAAAGTCATTGAAAATGAGCTCAGGCCTTTGAAAGATGAGAGGGCTTATATTACAGCAGAGGCCCCGGGGGCAACGAAAACAGAATACGAGGTCATGACTGGACAGCCGTTCACAAAAGTAGCGGATCAAGATCACCCGTTATCTCCCGAAGAGGTAACAGAACTATTGAAGAATAGCCCTGCCATAGCTGAAAAGGCGCGACAGATTCACATTGTCACTAACGCTGATAAGCATAAGGAAGTGGCTATACCAATGGAGGACATACAATTGGCAGGTTATGATTCTATGGTCAAGGAAATAGAATCCGCTGGGAGGGACAGAAAGCAGGTTAACGACATAAATTACAAGCATATGCAATCATTGGCAACATCACTCAGTGATTTTAAAATCAAAAGCACCAAACCACCAGAGCCAGCATCAATTGAAGAAGAATCTGACGAATCTGACGAAGAGAATAAAGAATACGACGCCATAGAGAACGAAGTAAGGAAATATACCCATAAATCGTACGAGACCAGATATCAGGAGACCAAAGATATGCTTTCAAAACTGGCTGACAGGTTTGAAGGACCTCAATCATCAAGAGAAGCAAAAGAATTCTGCGATAGTATGATAGTTAAAGATCCTGTGTTGCAAGAAGCCTCAGTACATGTTCATAAAGGACAAAGCCGTAAAACCATATTTGAAGAAGTTAGAGAATCATATTCTATCAATAAAGCAATGAATATTCCTTTAAAAGACAACCCCGTTGTAATGGATTTAAGTGGTCAAAGTAAAAATAAAGTCCAAGACCCAAATGATGAGCAATCTGTAAAAGTAGATGTGGAAGAAGTATTATTTCCTAGAACTTTTGAAGCAAAATTAAAAGATACCGAGAACGTTCTCAGAGAAATAAATAACGTATTAAATAATGCTCCGTCAACGGATGAATCTAAAGAACAGCCACCTAATGAGATAAAAACTGATAGAATGGAATTAGAAGATAAGATCACCGTTAGTTCCGAAGAACTAGAAAGCCCCAGTCAACGATTTGATGAGAGAATGGAGCAAACTCTTCAAAATGCGCTTGAAAATATTTTCGAACACGGTAGCGAAGATTGTAATCGAGAGAATTTTGGAACGGAATATATGGAAATGAAAGGCCTTGCAAAGAATATTGTGGAAGGCGCTGAAAATTTAAGTACGCTAATTCAAGAAGATATCACTAATAAACTTAACAGCATGAATGAACTTCTTAACGACGTTAATGCCGCGTTAGAAAACTCTAGACAGTCAAATATAGTTTACCAAAAGATTCAGGAAGAAGGTGACATGCTGCGTGAAAGAGTCATGGGTAATGCCCCGACGATTATTGAAGTAACAGGAACTGAAGAGGTTTCAAACGAAACAAGTCACTGTTCGGTGTCCGATGCCCAGATCGATGATATCCGTTCTGCAATCGGGAAAATAAACACAGAGATATTGTGCCACGAGACACGTATAAATGAAAGCCAAACTAGATATGAAAAAACAAATGCAGAATGCAAAACCTTTATGATAGAAGTTGACGAAATACTGCAAAAGTCGAATTCAATTCTACACCCAGTGCAAAATGAGTCAAATAAAAAATTTGGAGAAGGCTTGGATGAACCAGCTGATGAAATAAAGGTTGAAAATGAAATTATAAAAGGGGAACACCCCCGTAAGGAATTATGGGATATCGATCTGGATGTAGTTCAAACTAGAAAAAATAAGATTTCCGAATACCAAGAGCAGCAAGATGCTCGGAACAAGCGAATTGATGAACTTCTCTGCGGGATAAAGGACAACATGAAGGATAACAAAGAAGTTTTACGTCTTGCCAATAACCTCTTACGACGAGACGAGACGAAAAAGAAATCACTTGTCAAAACAGCAGGAGAGATCGAAGAAATTGATGATAAAGCTCAGGGCGATCATGCTGGAGCCAGCTCTGGATCTCAGCTTGAACAAATTGATATAACAGGTAAGTAGAGGTAAATACGTACTTTCTTATCGAGATCTACGTTTCGTTGTAAGAAAATAGAAGGTTTTGTATAAATAGAAAAACCTTTCATGTTTTGTCAATTTTTATCCAATGTGGTAGAGAGGTAGACTAAGCAGTTACATTGAAATTGCAAATGTAGGTATGTGATTGTGCCTGTCAAGGTAAAGAAAAATCGCAAATTACCTACCTACCTTAGTAGTTATGCAGGAACCTAGTTTTCATTCGGATTGCTGGAAAGCCGGCATGCAGGCTTACACGCGATTTTCTATAGGTAAAAATACAAAAAATAAAAATACTTAGTAATTAACAAACAAGGTAAATATTGTCGAATAGTAAAAAGCTATTTATAAATTATCCTTTACAGTTAAAAGCGCAGAAGAAAAGCTAAAAATAGAAATAGCAAATAAGAAAGCCGCTGAAGCTGCAAAGGAGAGAGACAAACAGCAAGAATTCCAAATAAAAATGGAGAAAGATATGGCAGAGATGAACAAAGTCCCCCGAATGACAAAGGAATTCATTAAGAATCATTGTAGGCAGCATAAACTATACTGCACGCCGTATTTGAACGATATTCTTTACTTGCATTTCAAGGTAGGTAAATTTAAAAGTTGTTCGGTAAGTTTCGCTTTGATTTCGCGCGGTCCGCTACGGCTTTTCGACAACTCTCACCGGATCAGATTTTTCCTCAGTGACCATGAAAAAAAAACATTATTTGTGTTGCTCATTGGACAGGTATTGGTACAGCTTCGGTATTATTAATGTTCGCTTAGGTCAATAGTACATTGTACCTACTACTAACTTTGTATAATGAAGTAGGATTTTTCTTAAATTTTATTGAAACGGAATCCCCTAATGAGCGTCATAGCGCCCTGTCTTCAGCTTGACGCATCCAGGAGCTACCTGCAGTGTTTCGCAGGTCGTCATCCCATCAGGCCGGAGGGCGTCCTAAAGTACATTTGCCGAGTAGCGGTCAAGATTCAAGATTGTTTATTGTGTTCATGTTGTACATAGTAGGTCTTAAAATAAATGTGTACAGTTTCAACATGAGCCCGGTTGGGGCACAACTTCTTACTTAACTTAGTGGGTCTTCACTTAAGAACATGTTTACCCCAGCGGTTGTCGGTTCTCTGTGTATCATGCGTGTGGCACTCACATAAGCGGCGATTACATTACAACAACTAACACCTGCGATTCGCTGATGCCATAGTCTTAAGTAGTAGGTTAAGTAGGTACCAACTAGATAACTGTCATACATAATACAAATATACAATATATTACATAGATAGATATTTTTTATTAAAAATATAAAACGACCAGAACAACCAACAGACCAATTGATTACAGTAGTCAGTAGTACAGTACCTACAATGTGAAACATTACAAAAGTAATTATTAAATAAATATACTAGATAACTGTCATACTTACATAATATAAATATATTACGTATAGATATTTTTTATTGATTACAGTATGTAGTCAGTAGTACAGTACAATGAAACATTACAAAAGAAATTATTAAATAAATATAGAGTGCAAAATGTATGTTAGCAGAGCGTGGTTTCGATCCACGGACCTCTGGGTTATGGGCCCAGCACGCTTCCACTGCGCCACTCTGCTCGGTGACTACCATGTCGAAATTAACAAACGTACTTGCCGGGTGTGTGTTACCGGCCGCAGTGCGTGTTGTGCTATAGCGTGCGCACCTAACTCCACTCTTACGTACCTAAAAGTAGTGAATTATCAGTTTTCACGCATATGGAAATGACTCGAATAATAATAATATGAGTTTGGATGGATGGATGTTTCTGACTTTCTGTCATCTGTGGTTACTTCTTCATGCCAAAACTACTGTGAACGGATGGGATTTTTTTCTAGGTTTGCCATTTTCAATACCGACAAGACATTCAGTTTCATCTTAACAAAATGTGTAGATGTGTCAAACATTTGTGTCGGAATATTTAGGTAGGTAAGTAGGTACAATTAAAAATTAATATTATAGAATCAAATAATCACTAAAATCAAAATACTTAGGTACCTACCTACTCAATAAAAATTAGCCATTTTCAGAAATTACCTAGGTCTCCAGTCATCCCGTGACCACGGCAGTGTGTAAACCTGTCGAAACGTCGGGAAAAATAGGTAAATAAACGCGATAAATACCCGTTAAATAGTATTAATAATTATGTGTCCAGATCGCGTAAGCTTAAAAATATTTACTAGGTACCAAGATAGTCTTAATAACATAGGTAATCTGTGACAGAGACAAAAAAAATGTACATAATATCTAGAGTCGGAGATTAATTGATAAATTTTGCCAGGGTTTCTCGAAGATAGAAAACTTGGAGGAGTACACCGGGCTGAAGTGCATATTCCTGGAGAACAATGGGATCCAGAAGATCGAGGGGCTGGATTGCCTGGCCGAGCTGAAGTGTCTGTACCTGCATTATAATGTCGTCAAGAAGATCGAGAACCTTGGGGGTAAGCGTTTCTCCCTTTTGTACCAAATCTTGGCGGTTAGGTAACCTCGGTAACTAAACAAATTGTTGAGCCGGATAGAATATTTTCAAAAAAAGTTAGGGATCCGTATGAAAACTTCGATAATGTAACCCAAGGTGTGAAAAAAATACCATGAAAACTCCATAAATCGCGTATACGCTGCGGAAACTATTGACAATAGAGTAATGTGATTTACCTACCTACTACAGTTTTATAGAAGACATTCATATCTACAAAAAAATCCGCAACACTATGCATATGTCTAACTAATATATGTCACAATAACTACTTTTCCATGTTAAAATATAGGTAGAATAAAGTAACGCCGAAAAATCCTTATAAGCGCGTAAGCTGAGGAAATTATTGACAATAGAGCAAAGTGATGTACCTAGGTACTACAGATTCATAGAGGACATCAATATCTACAAAAAAATCTTCAATTCTAATGCCTAACTATTACAGTTATGGCACAATAACTACTTATAATGAGAAAATTTGTTTGTTTTTTTGAATTGAATAGGTAGGCTCCGAAACAACTGGACCGATTTGAAAAATTCTTTCGCCATTAGAATCTTGTACTTTGCTCACAATCATCCACTATAAATACCTAACCGTCTGTTGCAGTGTCATAATTTAACTGTAAAGAATGTCGTACGGTAGGTTAGGGGTAGGTACGGCCTTACCTACCCGCCATAATCGATACAGTTAGTTATGTAGGTAAGTTAAAGCGTATTTTTGTTGGCAGGTTGCTCAAAGCTGGACACGTTGAATCTGGACTACAACTTTGTGAACAAGATCGAGAACCTGGACGCGGTGCCCGACCTGCACACTCTCAGCATCGCACACAACATGCTCACCACTTGCGGTGAGATTCACTTTCACTGAAACCGCGCTCACTCACCCCGACCCACCGTTCGTTGTTATTTCGTTGCACAAAGGGAATTTCAAGTTTTATTGGTTACTTTGTTATACTTACTTTACTTACCTATTAAAAGCTTTGTTATATGTTTATTTTGTATAGTTTAAGCAGAGATGCGCAAGTCTACCTGCTTAGTTAAGGCGCCTTCGAGGTCACGGCGGCGTTAGAGTCGACCCCTCGTTCCGAGGATCTCTTACGAGCTGACTTGCGGCTCTTTTCCTGTCATGCGGATTTCAGCCTGCGTCCGTATCGGTCCGCGTGCGGGCTTACTATAATTTCATATAATACTAGCTTCTGCCCGCGGCTTCTCTCGCGTTTTTCCGGGATAAAAAGTAACCTATGTCTGTCCCCGGGATACCACCTACCTCCCTGCCCATTGAGATCAGCCGTTTAAGCATGAAAAGGTAACTGACAGACATAGTTACTTTGTAACTAATAGTATTTATTAGTAGGGATGTTTCCTACACGCACGCGGGACGTGGATTGGCTGAAACAGTTACCTATAGGTTTCGGGTGGCTCGCGGACAGATCCACACACGGGAATTCGCATGCCAGGAAAAGAGCCCTACAGGAACCAGAAGGAGGTTAGCAGCTTCCTTCTGTGCATTATTAGCAGTTCCACTGCGATCACCAATCCACCTGGCAAGCAGGTGACTAAAGCAAAACTGACCAAGACCGTATTGTGCGATAGCTCATGGCAGTTGCCGCCTGGCACTTAACAATAAAACACTATTTTTTTTCGATATCTCCGCATTTTTATTCATTTAATTTTCAATCAGAGGACCTGGCTCACCTGGCGACCTGCAGAAACCTGTCAGTCCTGGACCTCTCGTACAACCGGATCGAGGACCCTCTGATCGTTGATGTGCTGGCTGATATGAATCTTCTGAAAGGTAAGTACTTACCTTATTACTTCATCAGCATCATCTGCAACCGGACTTCACCCAACTTTGGGTCCTATCATATCTTGTGCCACTCCAGGTACTCCACACTCCTCAATCTATCCTTAAATGTCAAGTGTTTAATGACACTGTGATCATGTCACTTTGACTAATTTACACAATATAAGGATGAAAATATTTAGTAACAATTCCGCGAAAAACCTTCTCCGATAAGTTCTAACAAAATGTATCTAGTTCGCGTTGTAGAAGAAAAACGACACCAACTACAAAATGACCACATTTTGTTAGAACTTATCGGAGAAGGTTTTTCGCGGAATTGTTACTAAATATTTTCATCCTTATATTTTGCAATGGATTTCCGCAAAGTAACGCCTGAATCTATTAATAAAAAAAATAAATATGGCTGGACAATTCACACAACATTATCTAGCCCCAAGCTAAACAGAGCTTGTGTTATGGGTAGGTACTAGATAATTGATATACCTACATATAATTATTAATTATTGTAACAATACATTACATATATAGATATTTTTTATTATACATAGAAAACGACCAGAACACCCGGAACAAATACCTGCAGATCATACAAATATTTGTCCCAAGGCGGGAATCGAACCCGCAACCTCCTGCATCGCAGGCGGACCTTTGCCCACCGCGCCACAGAGGTCGTCAATTATTTATTTAATTTACACAAAATAAAAAACAATGGACAATAGAATAACAAACATGAAGTAACATGTAACTCTTTGTCCTCAGACACACGTACAAAGCCGCAAGCAGTAGCTTATAGACTGTATACAAGCACTGACCAACAATCTTCCCCCAGCGCTAGTTTTAACGGGCAGTCCCGTGGTCCCCACCATCCCAACCCTGCGACACCAAGAGCTGCTAAACCTGGATAAGCGTGCAGACAAAAGACGTGATTGAAAAGTCTCAGTGAGGCACTGACCAGTTCACCAGATTCACACGTACATAAAAGCTGAAACGAAACTGTCAATCACCAAAAATCCTGCTCCGGTACTTCGGCGAGTGGGGCTGGATAGGGCCTGGTTAGGCAGGGCATGCGAGATTTCAGCGCAGATGCCAGTTCTCACACTTAGAATTAGCATTAAACCGTATAGGTACTCTTCTGCTAGTATTATGTAGTATACTTACATTGTGTGTTTCTCCCGCAGTGTTAGTTCTAACGGGTAACCCCGTGGTCCGCTCCATCCCCGCCTACCGCAAGACGTTAACGCTCCGATTGCTGGAACTGTTGAACTTAGACAACCGGCCGGTGTTCGAGCGGGACCGTGCCTGCGCAGAGGCCTGGCAGCGAGGAGGAGTGCAGGAGGAGATCGCGGAGAGGAAACGGTAGGACCCTTTAGAAGGAGATTAGTTATCGCCAGGCGTTGAATCGTCTTCAGTTTAATGTCTCACACAAATGACGTCTCACTGGATCTAGGCCTCCCTTAAAGGTTTTTTATGTTAGGGGGTTTCCCATTATCTCCTCGATACGTAAGCTGCTAGCTTGGCAAGACAAAGCTGTGGAGAGCGGACGTAACTCGCTTCACAGCCATATTCCTATGAGGCAGCTCTGTAGGTATCAAATATATAGAGGCTTTTTGGTAGGTAACTAGCTCACCGTTAACGAGCAAGAAACTCTCTAGATTGTCTCAGCGATAAGAGATTATAGAAAAGAAAATGCTTAGCATCGAAATAAACGCTCCTAACGTGGGCACAAATCTTCGAACATACAGGGAAGGTAATGCTTCCGGTAATAACTCGCTTCCCCTCGCCAAAATACACACAAACATTCTGTGAACTGTTAGTCATCTTATACATTGTTATTTTATAGCATGGGTTTGTAGGAACACATTTTTTTCGCGAATGTGAGCGAACCCGGTCTGACCGTTGCTTGTTAGTTAGAAACTCGGAGGGGGGTGCTTGGGACAATTTTTGTACTGCGGGTACAAAAATTGCCTCCTTTATGTCCAAATTGTCCAAAGGCCCGAGTGCACAATATGGCCAAAAAGGTGGCTTATCTCTGTGCCGCTGTTCACCTGTTTTATAATTGAAATTCGCGTACCTACCTACTTGCTCAAAATCATCTTTATCGCAAAAGATGTCTGATTTAGTTCCACAGTGTGCCCCCATGTAGAAATTAAAACGAATCTGAAGCAAGTTTTTGGCCATCTCGAATCCATGCGAGTAAGTATTGTTTTTACCTTTAGTTGCGACGGGATAGGAGACGGTAGGTAAAGTAGGTACATGCTTGTTCTGTCTCATCTTGTTCTGTCAGCTACAAATACGTCTTCCAGGTGGATAGAAAGAGATCAAGAGAAGACTATGCAGAGCGTCCGATACCTGATCCGCATGAGAGATGAAAAGCTTGCGATCCGAGAACGGAAGGAGAGGGAGGAGAGAGAGAAACAGGGACTGCTTCCGAAGGTACTTGTCTACTTATTTAAATAAAAGATGGATCGTTTCGAAAAAAACTTAAAACCGGCTCCGAATCCCTAAGATTAAAACTGTTTTTAGGGTTCCGTACCCAAATGGTAAAACGGGACCTTATTACTAAAACTCCGCTATCCGTCTGTCACAGTCTGTCCGTCAGGCTGTATCTCATGAACCGTGATAGTTAGACACTTGAAATATTCACAGAATAGTTATACAGGGTTATTGGTAAATTAGTGACAATACGTGAACTGCAGGTTCAGCCCATTATCAGGCTGAACTAAAATATCTGCTGAACTTAAATCGCATTCAAATATTAGCGAAAAATTATAATTTATATACCATAGAAAGTTTTTAAAAAAGATATAGGTGGCGTTTACTTAAAATAAATACCTAAGACCACAACTTTTCAACAGGAAGACGAAAAGCCAGACGAGAAACCAGCACAGAAGCTGCCTGAACCCGAGGAACCTTCGAGCTTCGACCTGAAGTATGGCAAGACGGTGGTCACCAAGGACGGCGTGGCGGAGGACATGCTCTCAGGGTCTGAAGAGGACAGCACCAGCGGGAGTGACAGTGATGGCGACGAGGAGAAGGAAGGTGAATACCTATCTAAATACTCAGATCAATTTCATTACTTATAATAATACTCTCCTAGTCGAATTTTCGGCCACGGCCAGTCTCAACGGAGACACAAATCATGTGCACGGGACATGTTATGGTGCACAGGTGCACAAGTGTGTGCGCAAATATAGGTCTTTTATTTATAAAAGTTTTTGGAGAGCAAAAACACAACAGACACAATCAGAAACTACGCTAGTAACCGAATAAATAAACGAAATAACTTTAAGCATAGGTACAACATAAAGATGAAGAACCCTTTAAAGGTTATTTTTATCCAATGGGATCTTATTTATGAGATGAAAAGCAGCCAACTGTCCCGGTTTTAAAGTCCGTTTCGTCACGTACCGGGTAAAAGTTCCGTTGCGTCACGACCCGGTTTAAGAGAAACACGTTTTACTTTTGACAACGTTTATTAATAAAGTTAACAATATGGAGCCTGAAGGGCTATGTTACTTTAACGTTTAGTGAAATAAAAATACTACTAACTCTGCCAGAGGGGCTTGAGAGTGGGTTCGATTAAAACCTACACATGGCTGATTTTACTTGGTTATCACTGTCTTCTCCTTATTTTTCCTCTTCCTCAGTACTTCCTTTTAGTGCGCCGCGGGTGTAGCAGCGACCCGACGGCGAAAGGTCCAAGCGCGCTGGCTGGATGCACAGGTACAAAAGGGGAGGCAGCTCGTGGGAAGTCCGGCCGGAAACGAAGTCTGCCCCTAAGGTGTACTTAGGACCCTGGAATGCGCATAAAGCAGGCATTACAGCCAGGCCTACGTGGGTGATGGGCTCCCACGACAGCACGAAAAGCGAAAGCACTAAGAGTTCATGATGCCGTGGAAGTCACAATCAGAACGGGAGATGAATTTAAATACAAGATGAAAAGAGAAGCTTATTTAAATGAGTCTACATGAAACAGAATGAAATGGAATGGAATGTAAAAATGAAAAGTCCATTCCGGTGCGTAGTGATGAAAGATGGATGACATGACAAGGCGAAAACCCATCTTTGCGAAATAAAATGTTTACAGCCTACACTAAAAGCACAGTGCAAAAACTTACCCAACAGGGGTTTCAGATCACACTCAGTATAAATTGTCTACACAATATGATATTAAGTTGATTAAAATCAAAAGATAATGGCGGCGATACAAGGCAATCGTCCGCGAGCAAGTGAAAGAATATCGCGTCTGTCCGTCTCCTGCGCAGTGCGGAACACGTCACACTTCTCTGACCATAGACACTGCATCCGTGAGCGTCGCGAATACAGCAGCGTGTTGCCGAGTTTACCTATGGCTTGCTAGGGATGCGCTATCGACTAAAAGAAATAATCGATTTAAATTGAAATAAAGTGGGTTAAGAAAATTGGTACAAAGTATGTAACGCATTACGTTACACAACGTCTTACTCTAGGTTAAGACCTACATCACCTAAGCGCATTCCCATCCCTGCAGTAGAGTCCAGAAGTAACCAAACAAACCTACGTAGGCGCGAAGAAGTAAAAAAATATAGGTAGGTACATCTATTAGTTCATTCAAATTTCAACCGAACACTTGCATTTATAAATTAGGGTTATGTGACGCACACGTACTAAAGTAATATTAGGTAGGATGCAGTGCTGATCGACCGGCCCTTCTTGCAGAAGAACCGACAACAACCAAGATCGAATGGTCAGACGCGGAGCGCGGCAAGCGACTGGTGCAAGAGGTGACGACGGCTCCGTCCTCGCCGCCGCCTGAGGACCTCTGGTACGGGTACCGAGGGGATCTTAACGCCAAGGAGGATAGGCCAGGGTGAGTAATACCTACAGTAGAATACAAGTGGCGGGATAAACTGGACCTGATTGATAATGAACATTAAGATATAATAATATATATTTTTGGGTCAGCTAGATTCATAAATTCCTATTCCGCATTTTCGTCACGAAATCTGACACGGATTCGCGCGTAATATTAATATAAATTTTTCAGCGTTCTACAAGAAATAGCGGCGGCTCCAGGTGGGGTCGGCACAACATGTCATTTTCTTATCAGCCGTTATCTCCGTACACATTTCTGGCCAGTCTTAGTTGAGACGTGGCCGCCGAGTCCGTTATTTCGGCTAGAAGGGCATCATCATGCACCTTTCTTTACCATGTCGTCTTTGATAAAATTTGAGCAGCTGGCTGTACCTACTTTAAATAAATCACCTACCTACTCATACACCTGTATTCTGACCTTACCGAAAACTTGGGTAAGCAGAGGCGTGCGCTACACTACACCCACTCAGCCCAACAGCTGAGTACTCTGAGTAGGTTAGGTACGGTAGGTACTATTTATGCTTTATATGATGATAATGAAGGTCAGTTACGTATTACGTCCTCAGGAACGTGTTGAATGACGTCAATTCTCTCACCGACCTGCTGAGCTCGGCTCCCCTGAGGCAGCAGAGGAAAGGCGTCACCAAGATCTTAGGAGGTGAGTTCCACTTTATACCACTATAGATCATTTTCTCAAATTTAGGCTTTTTTCATTAATAAATTTTTTACCTGATTCTGCGTTCCTACTCTATCTATTTGTTGTCTCCATTACATGTCATGAATAGACGTCGCAGGTATTATTATTATGTTAGAAATAATCGATGAGTTTTTTGGTAAACAATTGATTTCCAGAGGAGAGCCTTAATGTGTGCCAAAGCTCTCCTCAATGATTTGATGGATACCTAGGTAGTCCCTAGTGTTTTTATTTTATCAACTTGAAAACATATTGCATTTCATTAAACTTCACGACAGTTAATTCTAAAGGTACATAATTATTACAGAATCCAGATCAAAAAGAGGACAGTGCAAAATTACTGAAGTAGAAGAAGAGAAAGCAAAAACCTCAACCACTGCCGAGAAGAAACCTTTCATAGAAATCATAGATTCCTTCGAAAAGAAAATAAAAAAATCTCAAAAAGAAACGAAAGAACATAAATCTTTAGTCGAAGAGCTCACAGGAATTTCAGAAGAGGGTCATCTTATAATTGACCATGATAGGAAACTGGCTAGAGAAAAACCCAAGAAGAAGAGTAAACCCATGAAACGCGTGACGATCAAAGAGTTTCCAGTCACAGAAGCTGGTGATGGGAAAGCAAAAGAAAACGAAACTAAAGAGAAAGAGCGTAAGGTTGAAGATGGTAAAAAGGATGAAAGTAAACCTAGTGGATCTGGTGATAAGAAACCTGAAGAACCTAATAAACAGATTGGTAAGAGAGAAAATTTCAACTGAACAGAGAGCTAATTTAGTTAAGATTGGATTACGCGCATAAATATAACGGACTTGTCTTCGTTTTATAAATCTCTATAAACATAAATGAGTTTCCAAAATGGCTTATGTCAACAGAAGAAAACAAACGACTCATAAGCCGTTGTTGCCTAAAATTGGGAGGTATATAAAGGTGTTTATATCGCAATATTTTCACAGATAATGCTCAAGGCGACGGCGTAGCACTAATAAACTTTATGCGGAACGCCAATGAAGACGGTGACGATGAGGCGTTCAAGCCGAGCGCTGATGACCTGGAAATATTCGCTGAACTGGATAGGGATGAGGCAGAAAAGGAGGCCAGGGTTGCTAGGGGAGAGCCGGCTATAGATCCTATGGTAAAAAATAAATAAATTGAAATACTAATGCAGAACAAAACTCAGCAAATTTAAGACCTGACTGGCTTCTGCCTGCGGCCACTCGCGGCTCCTGGATAAAAAGTAGAAAATTATTTGTCGGACTATGTTCTACAAATATAGGAACGCCTAACTGGTAACCTCTTCACTTAGAAACTATCTCCCACAAAGTAAAATTTTGTTTCCAGAAACTGTATCACAAGAAAACAATGGATGAGTTCTACAAAAAGGAGACGCACGCAGCGGCTCATGAGATAAAGGAATCGAAGAGGATTTACCACACGACCTACAAGAACGACAACGCGTATGACAGGGTTGCTCTCAGCCAGTTGACGGGAGGAGAGAGACCTGGTACAGTAACTCAAATAACGGTCTTACCATAGAGTTAATAAAAACCCGCTGCTTCTTCACAGGGTCTTTTTTATATTTACGTAAATAAGATTCATGACATAGATAATTACACAAAGATAAACATGCATATAAGATAAGGCAGAAAAGTTTGTGTTCACAATTCACAAACTGTTTTGTGAATTGTGTATTCACACACAATTCACAAAACAGTACAGGCAGTACAAAATAACAAACTGACAAGATAAATAAGTACGATTAACAAATTGAAGAATGTTTGAGACACAATAAAAATATTGAGTATTGAGAAGAGAAAACCCCTAACGATTTTAATTCCGAGGCTCAGGTACCAAGCTGCACCGATATTCCACAAACATAGCAAAAGATTTTTTTTTCATCAACATGCCAACATTATCACGGTCGGGCAAAGATAGATAGACACGATGATCAAAATCAAAAATTCTATATTTCCATATGTACAAAAATGTACACTTAAAAAAGGTCAAATTCTTAAAATAAAACACTGACACGGAAATAAAGTGGTACATTTGATTTCTGTCGCTTCGGTATGTGGACTAAAGTAAAGAAGCGACTAAGAAACCTTTAGCCTGTTAGTTGTTATTTTTCGAGTTGGACCAAAACCCGTCCCAAGCTTTTTTATCTTCTAAATAATCTGATATTTTGTAGTAAGCCTTTTTGCACAGAAAGGTTTTGACAATTTGTTTGAATTTATTTATTGATAGATTTCCAACTCATTAGGAGTTTTGTTTTAGAAGCGTATACATTGCCCTTTAAAAGATACATTAATCTTGTGAAGCCTGGTTGTGGGCACAGCGAGTTTACGTTTATTTCTAGTATTTATAGTATGGATATCGCTATTTTAGGGAAGCTTTTGATATTTTTATGAGCCTACAATAAGTTTTCATAAATATATTGACAGGGGACTGTCATTATGTTTATTTGACGTGACTGACACCCACGTTAAACTTGCGTCCCATTGCCTGCGTTGGAGGTTAAACATAACAATAGCTTGTAAAACTGAATAGAATGTAGGTTTGATGTCTGTCTGTTGCAGATAAAAGCAAAGCTAGGCTATCGTACGTGCCCGGAGCCGTGGTGTTCCAGTATGTGGATCCAAAGCTGGCGAACACCGAAGTGGAATACGAGATCGGGGAGGAGAAACTGGATTCGCCACGTAAATAAACACATTCATACAACTGAACAAGTACATTATCAACAAAGAAAATTACAATCAGTTCGTAAGATATTTAGCTCGGAACGCAACACTTTTTTTTAGATAAACTAAAAAAAAGTGTATATATGTATTAGGTCCAGGAACTGATTTGGTTATCCGTTGGTTTTTCGATAGGCAGGGTTTCTCGAAGGAGTTGTTTTAAAACCATTTCCATATGGAAATGGTTTTAAAACAAGTCCTTCGTGCTTCGTTCTTGCGTGCGTGTGGCGTGTGTTACCCATATGGGTAACACACGCTTTCAATGAATAACTGGCTGTTAGGGGTAATCCCTTAAAAACCCTTTCGAATGGGTTATGGGTTTTAGATACCATTGAAAGGGTTTTGGGTTTTAGATAGATTTGATAACCCTTTCGTTTGGGGTTATCCTTTCCGTCATTGTAACACGGTTACCCTTTGTATTTTAAAGTAGTGCACGAGAATCTCTATGCATGCATAATAAATGTTTTGTGCAATGACCACGTGGACCGACCGACAATGACCGCGGCGCCGGAGCTCAAGGCGGGTGGCGGCATCTTCGATCTAATAGCGGCTTATATTATTTGATGTGCCGAAAAGGTAGCAATTATTTTATTTAGATTTGATTGGTACAGTATATTTGAAAGTAAATTAGGCACTAACCAGCGCCTCGTGTCCCGTTGACGATAAAATCGAGACCTTCCTACCTATGCGAGTAAGTAGGTATAGTAGCAGTTACCATTAAGTTATCATTATCAAGCATTAAGTCGTTCGACAAAGGCGTTTTGACAGGGCAATCGTGCGGGGGTAAGGGACGAGGGGGGACCGAACTGCATACAACGCTGTATGTAATTCGCTGTCATAATTTTCAATTCAATTCAGTTTTCATAGTATCATTTTCGACTAAGTCGAGGGCGTAGCGTAGATTACAAATAGGTATGTTGTGGTTTTACAAATCCAAAATGGCGGATAACTTTTTATTCATAGGTATCGTTTTCGACTAACTCGAGGACGTAGATTACGAATAAGCGATGGTTTTTCAAATTCAAGATAGCTGTTTTTTTTAAATTTTTACTCTTGGTTATCCTTTTTGACTAAATCCAGGGCGTAGATTACGAATATGCTGTGTTTTTACAAATCCAAGATGGCGGATATGCCGCTCAGATATCTGTCAAGAACCAAAATCCCTCTTCGTCTTATAAAGATACCACAGGACATATTATTCCGAGGATAGGTTTTATCGACGTGCCCCGTGAACGAAGCCGCGAGCAGGTAGTAATGCGTAAACAATTGTTTCAGCATCGTCTGGTGATACGGATTCTATTATTATAATATCAAGCGGCAGCGATTCCAGCCTAGAAGATGATTCGACAGCTACAACAAACAAACCAAAAACAGTTCCTGTTACCAACACCAAAGAACCTAAAATAGAAGAATCATTGGTCCAGACTACTGTGAGAAGCCGACCTAAGACAGCTTCCAAAAATAAGACCAATGAAAAGGAACAAGCTAAGGATCAAAATGTAAAAACCAATACAAGAAAGCCTGGTGCGGCCAAAAATGACAAAGGAAAGAAACAAGATCCTAAAGAAACGTCTAAGGAAAAACCAGGATCGAGTAAAGAAAAGTACGGAACGATGCGAGATGAAGCTAAGAAGTCGATTATTGAGTCGTTCAGCTCAGTTGAAGATAATCGGTTCCCTTCTCAAGGTTTGTGTTATTACTTTATTTTAAATACATTGGCTTGAATCTTGAAGATTCTTTGAATTACCTGTGCTGCTGTCCAAACACAATTATAAAAAATACACTTATATTCAGTCAAACTATTTTAACATTTCAATGTAACAGTAGTAAAGGATCGTACCTACTGCAAAGAATCAGAACCAATATCTTTTATTTCCATAAGACCAATTGATAGTCAAACATTTAAAGCATGAATAAAGTGCAATTTCTTTTTTTCTAGTTTTTTAAACTGCAGTTAAGAAGTGACAAAGAATAGGGCTATATATACAATACAGACTGAAAAGTGAGAATTTGAACATTTCAGGTGTAAACGCGAACCCGACACAGAACGCCGCGATCGACCAATCAGTAGCGAGCGAGATCTTAGACCGCACACTTCAGTACGAAGAGAGAGAACTGTACCGACAGTACGACATTATCAACACGCATGTCGGCAGTATCGATAATAGGACCAATACCATCATTGAGCATATTTCGGAACATATGGAAGATGCTACTGTAAGTAACGAAAATCCGTAGAACAAATATCAAAAAATGATAAAACTCCTTCTAGTACCGACTACCCACAGCCACAACTTTGTAGTTAGACGCGTTTTCGCACACATAATAAGTCTCAGAGGTCGGCCCATGCGTATGCATGAGACTTGGGAGATGTTTGCACCCACCATGTGACTTATCTGCTATCATGGTGTTGATTTTATTTCACCAGAAAAATAAGCTTACTAATGCTCGATTCCTTTACTGAGAAGGAACTTCAATTGATCGTCATCATGCTCGTCATAGTTAGGCAGAGCGCAGACTTGAGTCACGATAGTTTTAAGACAGGCAGACTTGAGACTTGATTTTGCTATACAAAAATTATAGAAGATGCGCAAACTTCAAGTGAGGAAAGTCTGTCTTAAAACTATCGCGACCTAAGTCTGTGCTCGGCCTTAGTCGCACACGTTCGTTTTGTTGGACTGACATAGGCTGATGATGATGATGTTGGTTTTGTATCAATTTGTTCATTTCACAGCTCCCCGAAGTATCCCGTATACTAGAAGTTCACATGGACGCCGCAGAACAAAGATGGCGCGCCGGTGAAGTAGCACCTAACAGAGACTCCTACGGCGATAACGAAACTACCCTCATTCCCGAACAAAACGATTTATCCGTGACTTTGACAGATCAGAACGTCACTCCAGATCAAAATATGTCACTGTCAGAGACTTTGACAGATCAAAACGTCGGAGGTGTCAATGTTACCTTTACTGTGTCAGCGGATGATTCTGGATTTGATGGTAACGATTCGAAGGAGGATTCAAAGCTTTATCAGTCTATCGAAGATGATGTAAAAGCTGAGGAATTGTTGAAAGATGGTGAAAAGGAGGTTGATAATGAGGTCAATGTGGTAGAAGATACTATTGAAAAGGTAAACGAAACAGGCGACGGAGACGAGGTTTTCGAAGATTGCGTTGAGGATGATCTTTGCCTGAAGCCTGACTTTGATCGCGTCAGCGAGAAGTATTCTTTGGAGATGAAGTTAGCGTTAGGTATTGAAGAAAAGGAGTAGTTTACTTACTTATCCTCTTACTTAAGAATCTTTAGAAACTTTGAAGATTTGCTAAGAAGTGATTGTGTCTCTGTGTGGCTTATGCTTATGACCTCATGATGACTTGCCCTAGCAAGAGAGGTTTATAGGTATGAGGGAGTATGTTTATCTTGCATTTTATAATTAGTCGTTTAATTTTTATTCCTCAAAGTACAAAGTGTTAAAACACGTTTTTTTTTATTTTAAGTTATTTTTTGTTCATGGGTGATTTTATTTTTTGTTAAAGTTTGCATTACATTTTGAGTTTAATAAAGTATGATTTGTAGATTATGTTATGGCATTATCTATAAAATAAACTACGACAATTTCTAACAAATTAATATATTTTGTTCCAATATAATTAAGTATATATGTACATTTTCCATAATTTATATACCAAATATAAAAATAATCTTCTCGTCACTAGTATATACATTTCAACACATTTTTTAACGTTAAACCTAACTCAATAAAATATTATTCAAATGATTAACAACCTGTCAATAACATTTATGACTAATTTAATGCAGATCGTTACCGGTCACGCGGTTTATTTTGTTATCTGTTGGTTCTGCTTTCAACAACTAATATATCTTGCGAGTGGATAGTTTTGCAGTTTGCTACAATTTTATGGCATTTGCCCTGGAGACATGCTGAAAAAAACTTTGAATAAATTGTCGTTATGACGTCTATTTGTTACCAAGGAATTTTGTTATTAAAATCAACATAATTTCATTAGACTCCAGATCTACGATTGAACGGGAGTTAGATTAGCAGAGTTACTTTTCATACTCTGCTAAAACAAGCTCAACCTAACTTCGGTTCAATCGTCGCTGGAGGAAATAGTTTATAATGGTCGCAAAGCAAACCTACTCGCTAGATACATTACCCACTCATACACATATTTTTTTTAATTCGCGCGCGACCGTTGACGACCCGCTTTATAATAATTATTTTAACAGAACCATTTTTTTGTTTCATGCACTTGCTTGATGTTTCGTAATAATTTGCCACTTCATGTAGATAGTTAGAATATAATATAAGTCTGAACAAAATTGTTTAAATCACTATTTTAGATATAATACAACTTGAGAGGTTCATAAACTTTGTCAAAATAGTGTCCAAAATACAAATAATATAAAAAAGTATAATTTAATCACTAAGTTTAACCTTTTAAAAATATCTAATATGGACTAGGAATGTACCCATTGAGTTATTTCAATACAATCTGAGGCCACAAACTTCAATACATAATAACGCATTTTTTTTAAAAGAAAACTATAGTATTGTTAACAATGTTTATTTTAACGTGGAGGGTTCAGAATCACCCAGACCAATATATTGTTTCTTTTTTATTATAAGTTTGCGTCATTGTCATATTACAACAGCTACGGCTATCATTTAGTAAAGGAGTATGCGATAATTGGGGAGCAACTTTCTTAACCTATTGTAAATATAAAATAGAACAATTGACTTACGCGAAGTCAGCGCAATCGTTTCACTTGAGATCTTAAAAATCAAGCCGCGTGATGCTTCAGGTCGAATATCTCCATCAAGAGGGGTTCGATGGGGTTCACGTCGAGATACACCCCCGTTACTTCCTCGGCGAGCTTCCTTAGTTCTAGAATCTTCTGAATGAGTTTGAGGAAGGTTGACTTCGCTTCACAGCCTGGGAACACGCTCTCCAGGTAGCGGCGGAGGAGGTAGTAGTACGAATTCTGTTATATAAAATAACATAAAGGTTAACAAAATAATATTAACTAAAGCCTCCCCCAGACGAGGTGGGTATGCCATGTTGGCGGGTTTGTTCTGTAGACTACATAGGATGCACCTATCCAGATGTTATCTATTGAAATGAGATGCAATTAGGGGTTCAACTCGCCTTCTCTAGTGTGATGACGTTAGAAACCGCGACCCTAGGCCATGTGGTGTGTGTTTAGTAATCAAAATTGAAAATGGGGTTCAAGTTACCTGCTCTAGCTTGATGACGTCATTGTGCACGACCCTCGGCCGTATCGGCGTGAACAGCAGGATCGCGGACATGATCAGTATGATGTTCTCGTCGTTCCGCCAGGCCGCCGCGAACCCGCGCACGAACGAGAGGTGGGACCGGTAGATGTTGCCTTTCGCCAGCTTTAGCACGTCCGTTCGGATGTTGGCCACGTTCTTTGTTTGCGGGATCTGGAAATTTCAGTGTTTCATTTAATTCCACCGTTGCCGTAGGTATTAAATATACAATAACTACGGTTAGCCTACGGAGGAATTCAATGAAATAACGGCACTGATTGATTGATTTGATGCCGTTATTTTCTATTCCATACTAATATTACAAATTCTAAAGTAACTCTGTCTATATGTCTGTCTCACTGTTACCTTTTAATGCCTAAACGACTGAACGGAACTTAATGAAATGTGGCAGGGATGTATCCCCGGGTCGGACAGTCTACTTGATAAAGCGTGCGAAGCCGTGGACAGCAGCTAGTTTTAAATAACACTTACACTTTTTACACATGTTGTTATCTATTACTTATGAAAAAAATGGGATTGTATGCAAAAAAATCAACAAAAGAATTTATTTTTGTAAAACTTACAGCTAGGTCACACGAGTATCATAAAGTACATGTCAGATCGGACCAATGCATTGTGTGCTCGAAGCTTATCATAAGTTCCCACGGATAAGATCGACCTTTGGGTCGCGTCTCACGGCGGAACTTTTCATAAAAACCGGTATGTCCTGAATTGAAGTATAGACAAAATACCACATGCTTCGATTTTCGGCGACTACCTTGATTATGCTTGCATGTTGTAAAACGAAGCTCAATATCTTCAAATTTTATCTGCTCTACAGAGGCGATCCGATCAGGCTAGAAGTGGGTTAAATTGCTTTTGCCTGAGGTTCGTCTACCTTCCATTGATCCTGTGTCCCGTCATAGTTCATGGTACTCCGGAGCACCATCATCTCGATGCAGCCTCCCTTGAGCAGCGCGATCTGGTCCTCCTCGCACATGTTCTTGAAGGCGTTGATCTTCTTGGCCATCTTGATGAACCGCTGGATGGCGATGGCGGTCAGGTTCACAATGCGGACCAGGCGGAGGTCGTGCGACCCTTCGCACTCCTGCAAATTAATGAACAAACAATAATGGACAGTAAAATATAAATCTGTTGTCATACATTTACGACCTCTATGGCTCAGCGGGTCAATGGGTTTGATTCCCGCCTCGGGATAAATGTTTGTACGATCTGCAGATGTTTTTCAGGGGGTATTCCGAGTGCTTTGTATGTGTTGTAACATAGGTATTTGGATTGTAAGCACAATGGAAAGCTTAGCTTGTGGCTAGATGTGGCAGTGTGGATAGTCTAGCATTATTTATTCAGTAACTCGTACCCTGATTCCTGCCGCGGAGCTGGCCGTGTCTCCGACCAGCAGAGAAAGGTCATCGTCCACTGGCGCGTTCAGGGATTTGTTGGCCACTATCAGTTCGTTCAGTTTCGCGCGTTCCACCTGAAATTAATCGTTAATTTATTAAAAAAATGTCATGAGTGTCATTATCTGGGCCATTATGGAGATGTAAAGAGGAAGGTCGGCCTTTCTCCTGCAGTGTGGCTGTTATTATTTATTTATCTATATTATTATTATAAAGAGGTAAAGTTTGTGAGGTTGTAGGGGGTCTCTGGATCTACTGAACTGATTTTGAAAATTCTATTACCAATAGAAATCCACGTTATTAGTGAGTATTATAATGGAAAAATTCGAAAACCGTTTTGTAGTTCATGCACAAAAAAAACTCCAAAAACCTATAGGCTGTGCTATAGGTAACTTTTCGTGCACCTAGAATCATGACATCATGCCAAATAGGCAAGAAACAAGGTCTTATATTTATATAATTATACGGAACCGTCGTAGCGCGAGTCCGACTCGCACTTGACGATTTATTTTATTGATATGGGGTCTCCCTCTCATCCATTTACCTTTATTATCCTAACCTTATTCTTCGAGGTTGATCAAAAACTCAGTGCTTTATTTCCTTTAGACCTAACAGGACTCTTGGACACGTCACAAACTGATGGAGGGGCCGTGTCTATTAATCATCTCCTATCCCATTCTATGTAAATCGTTTCGCGGTAGATTTCCCTCTGCTCCGTCACTTCTTCTACAAAAACAAGGATATAATTATAATAAGTTAAGTTTCGATTTCTCACCTCATTGAGTTCTCTAGAAGAGCCGCTGCAGGAGTTGACGGAGGAGTAGGCCTCGAACTCCAGTTTAATGGCCTCGCACAGGATCGACTCCATCGAGTTCGGCTCTATCCTGAATCATGGAACAGTACTCAATCAATGCTACGGCTGACTCACGTAGTATTATATCCTCTTTGCGGCTGAGGACAAACGAGCGTCATTTTTTATGTAGTGTGTTGCGCAGAATGCCTACTCAATGCCTAAATTAGGCATCAATGAATCAATCAAAGCTAGATGATGTTATATGGATTGTCGAGCAATATGTTTTTATTTAGAATATAAGAATAGAATAGAATATAATTTATTTTGTTAAAAGACTTACACAAACTTACACTTAAATACACAATAAACTTAGAATAACATACAAAAATGTAAGCCTAGTAACAAAATGGCTCTGCCTCAGCATGAGTTGGTTGACTAGCAAGCTAGCAACCAACGCTGGTCTTCCGTCAGAGCCACTTGTTGGCTTTACGGACTAACTACTCAAACATACAAGAAAAATAGACAAATATAAAAACTATCAATATAAAAATAAAAAAACAAATGAAAAAACAAACAAATGTGGACATGCTCGTATTAAAATAAAGTGCCGTAAGTATTTAATGACTATTTTAACTAAATTAAGGAGATGAAAGTGATATAATTAGTATTAACGTTTAAACAGATGCAATTTATGAATTTTTCTAGAGAACACTTGTGTCGTGTCTGAGACTTTCCTGTTCCTGCTGATGGTTAAGCAAAGAATTCTTTAATTTACATCTAAAACTATGTAAACTTCGCAGGTTCCTTATCGGTGGCGGGATATTGTTCCAGCACTTCGAAGCTGCATAGCGGAAGTTGCCTCTGAAGCAGGCTGAGCTATGCCGCTGTGTCTCAAGCTGCTTCGAGCACTGGCGAGAGTTACAAGCTCTGGAACTGGACAACCATGACAACTTCTCGTAGAGATAAGACGGCGATTTGTATTTTATAACGCCAAACATAAGACATGCAAGGTGCAATTTGCGACGATGCTTCATTTTCAATATTAAATGTTTATTTAAAAACGGTGTCACATGAGCTCTAAACGGAACATCAAAACAGAAACGGGCACAGGCATTTTGGACTCGCTGTACTAGCCTTTGCGTCCTGGAGAGTAATCGGGGTCCTATTACCATGTCTGCATAGTTCAGCTTAGACAAAACAATAGACTCTACCAGCCGGATACGTAAATCAGGACTCAGGTACGATCTCATTCGGTAGAGCACCTTCAGTCTGTAGAAACAGTTCCTGACAGAGTCAGCAACATGCTTCTCATAGCGAAGGTGACTATCTACCAGTAGGCCAAGGTTCCGTGCCTCGTAAACTCGCTCCACTGACTCACCCATTAAAACCACATTCTGAGTAGGGTTTAGACGCTGTAGCAGATGTGCAGTGCCAAAGACCAAATATTTGGTTTTATTAGGGTTAAGCAGAAGACTATTTCGTTTGGACCATTCAGCAATATTAGACAGGTCTTTATTGAGCTTTTCTATTGAACTATTAATATCAGATGGCTTGCAAGAAATAAATACCTGAATATCATCTGCATAGATATGAAATTTGCAGTGTTTTATGACAGTTTGTATGTCGGCCGAAAATATGATAAACAGGAGAGGTCCGAGGATGGACCCCTGTGGTACCCCTCGTCTAACAGGCATAATTTCCGAAATTAAATCATTCCCATCACTACGAGAAACCTTTGTGCACTGGTAACGGTCACTAAGATAGCTATTGAACCAACGTAGGGCTCCGTGATCAAGGCCGTATATATTTATACAGAGGCCTACAATACCTAACTTATAGCAGTGGGCAGGTAAAAACCAAAATATATCATCTTCAAAATCAATGACTGTCAATGGATTATTGACGATAGATTTTCGCATGTTCTAGTCATAAATTTAAGAATGAAGTGAAGGTATAGGTCTGTAGACGCTCTACGTTGGATTGGGATTCTAATGAATGATCGCTATTGTGCTTCTTATTTTTTTTAGCGTCTGGTCTATGCGACGTTTGCCCCGAGAGCTGGTGTGTACCTGGGCGTCAGCATTGCCATGCAGCAAGGCAATGATGCATCGCTAAAAAAACGATGGCTGCATTGCCATACAGCAATGCAGCCAGCGTATTGCGTCTTGGGGACTCTTCCGACTGGTGTTGACATGTTTAGCTACCTGTAGATTGTTTGCAACAGTCCTTTAGCTTAATTGTTTCAATTGTGAATACTAGTTCTGATTTGTTTGTATTTTTTGATTGTAATTTTGTTTGTTAACAAAGAGTCGTTTTGGTATTTACTCAATAGTCAATAACGTTAACGTAGTAAATAAGCACTTAGACAAATCAAATTTTACAATTTTATTTATATTATATATATATTTATAAAACTGTATATAAATATTATTATATTTATATACAGTTTTTTGTATATAAATATTATTATATTTATATACAGTTTTTTAAATGGTAATTCAAATAAGAAACAAGGTGTTCTTGAATTTGTCTACATCAATTTTTTGTTAGTGTGAGAAGTAGCTAGTGAAAGAAGTGGAAAAGAAACCACTAGTAAGTAAATTGTCTACATAAAACTGACTAAGCTTAACATTATTTTCGTTTTCTTTTCTCGCGGTGGAAGTGTTAGAGCGAATAAACGGTGTAGAGATATTTATTTAGATTAATTGTATTTACTGTTCCATCTCCTTGTTTTGAATTGCCATTAATTGAGTGTTGGTGTTTGGAATCTGTGTATGGTGTTGGTTTGTTTGTAAGTGTCGTATTTCCATCTGTGAACGGTCTTATCCCTGCGGCATCTAACCTCTCAAGTTAGATTCCGCATGGATGCGGAAATGGTCCTGGCGGCTATTCCGCCTGACCCTGATCCTCCTGACCCTGATCCTCCGGACTCCATGGACGTAAGTACCTCAGTCGTTTCCACTAAACGCCGTCTAGAAACGGAGACACCGGTTACCCCGGCAAAAAAATCCATAACCTCAACCGAGCCAACAGTAGCATCTATTCAAACGGTGTATACCCACCCATCAATTATCGTTGGAGCAATCCAGGCATACTCCGACAACGACAAGGGCCCCTATGTGGTCCACGTATCCCGTACTGACCCTGACCATTCAGCTGGAACCTCAATCCGTTCGATCAAGTTTGGTCAATTTTTAATGACAAATAAATTTGTAAATGTGTGCCCTGATGGTGTTAAACGTGTAGGACGGAACAAAATATCAGTTGAGTTCTTAACCTCGTCTTCTGCAAACAAATTTTTATCTTCTCCCATACTAGGTATGTGTAAGTACGAAGCTGTCATCCCAACTTATAACGTCACCAGGATGGGACTTGTGAGACAAGTGCCTACTGATTTATCAATGGAAGAATTCGCGAAAGATGTAATCTTACCTGCTGGATGTGGTATTGTTATTAAGGCAAGGCGATTGAACCGAAAAGTGGTTGAAGACAACAAGGTCACTTGGGTGCCTACACAGACTGTTGTGGTGACCTTCCAAGGTCAATCTCTCCCTTCTAGAATTTTCCTGTACTACAACTCCTTACCTGTAGAGATCTATCAATACCCCACTATCCAATGCCATATGTGCTGCCGCTATGGTCATACCAAAAACCAATGTCGCTCAAAACCAAGGTGCTTCCGCTGTTCTCTAGACCACTCTGGAGATAAGTGCGAGGTCCTAGAGTCTAATGCAGTATGCCTACATTGCAAAGGACATCACTTTGCCACGAGCAAAAGTTGCCCTGAGCAAGAAAGGCAAAGAAACATTAAGTCAGTAATGGCCCAGAACAGCATTTCATATGAAGAAGCAAGCTCCCAATTCCCAGCAGTTAGCCGCTCATATACTGAGGTTGCTCGAGAACTCTTCTCCCCAACAACCATATCCCAATCTTCTCAAAAACAAATTCCCCCTGGTATGTCCCAACCCCGATCATATGTGAAAACCGTCTATGCTACTCCCCGTCCCAAACTTACTATAGGTAAAACATATAATAAAGCAACCCATAGGCACATTACTGCTGACCCCTCATCATCCTTACCTAATGGTTGTGCCCTTGGTAACAGCCAATCTTCACCCATTAATGAAAGCTTGTTAGACACTCTTCTCTCCCTTCTAATAAGCATATTATCTAACCCTCACTCCCTACCGTCCAACGTTGCCCCAAAACTCACCCAGTTAGTTTCTTTATCTGCTCAGTATGGATCCAGTGAGCGTGCTCCAGTGGAACACACAGAGCATACGAGCAAAAAAACATGAATTATCCTATTTAATTAATAAATTCCGCCCGTCTGTCATTGCCGCTTCGGAGACATGGTTGAAGCCAGAATCCAACTTTAGGATTCCTGGTTTCACCTGCCTGCGGAGCGACAGGGCTGACGGGCATGCCGGGAGCGCCTTGTTAGTAAGGCGCTCCCTTACATTTTCCCAAATCCCTCTCCCGTCCCTCCCCCTTGGTATCAACGCTGTTGCTGTTGATATCAAGTCCCTCAACATTACCTTTGTTTCTATATATATCCCTCATCCAAACTCCTCCATGATTCCAGATATCCTTCTTATTTTCTCATCTCTCCCTTCCCCCAAGATCATATTGGGAGATTTTAATGGCCACAACACAGTTTGGGGTCATAGTCACTCAGATTTGTTCGGCCTTTCCCTATTAGAAATCATTGATGAAGCAAATCTTTGTCTTCTCAATGATGGTTCTCCTACCCGCAGATCTCTTCCATCTCAAAATCCGAAAAGTGCTGTTGATCTCTCTTTGTGTTCTCCCTCTCTCGCCCCTGATATCTTATGGAAAACACTACCCTATACATATGGTAGTGATCATTTCCCCATAATATTGACCATTCACATCAACTCTCTCCATAGCGTCATCCCTCATTGTAATAAATCTCCGTCTTTGAAATATAGAGTGTCTGGAGCCAATTGGTCTGCATATTCAGACGCTCTCGACCTCAAATTAGACTTCTTAAATCCTTCTGATGATTCGGTGTCAACATACAAAGCATTCGTTGACAGTATAATTTCATGTGCTGATCTTCATATTCCTCTTAAAAAGCCTCCTAGAGACTTCAGAGTTTCAACCCCCTGGTGGGATTCGGAGTGCACTGCTGGGGCAGCTGAACGGAAAGCCGCTGAAAAATCTTATTCCGAATGCATGACAACCGAAAACTTTATTAACTTTAAGAAATCAGCAGCAAAATTTAGAAAATTAACATCTAAAAAGAAAAAACAAGGTTGGATACAATTTTGTGAAAATCTTTCTCCCAGAACCCCCTCATCTTTAGTGTGGAAACAAATTAGACGCTTTAGAGGCTCATCACAATTAGAAAACATTTCAGCAAATGATCCTATATCTTGGCTAGAGGCCTTTTCGGATAAACTTGCTCCCCCATCTGTTCCATTTTTATCTTCCCTCCCTTCAATCCCATCGTTTCTTCCTTCAACTTCTAGCCTGGATTCTTCCTTTTCATATAATGAATTGATTCTCGCTCTGGACGGACTTACAGACTCTTCTCCTGGTATAGACGGCATCCCCTACTCTTTTCTTATTAACTCTTCTGAAAAAGCTAAAAATATTTATTTATCCCTAATTAACTCTTTTTTTGATAATGGTGCTATCCCATCTCAATGGAAAACCCAGATTGTTATTCCCATTTTGAAACCTGGTAGGGATCCAACTGATCCTTCCAATCATCGACCAATAGCGCTGTCATCTGTTATGGCGAAAGTCGCGGAACAGATGGTTAAACGCCGTCTTGAATGGATGTGTGAAAATGGATCCCTGCTTGCGAAAACTCAGTTTGGTTTTAGAAAAGGTTTCAGTACCATGGACAGCCTTAGCCTTTTAACAGCTGATATCTACATTACCTTTAAAGAAAAAAAGTACCTTACTGGAGTTTTTCTTGACATAGCTTCCGCTTACGATAACGTCCTTCTTCCGGTTCTCAGGAGAAAACTCATTCAGCTGAGAGTCCCTGAGAAGTTGGTTCGTTTCATTTGTAATATGCTGATGGAAAGATCAGTTGTTATTAAATCCCCTCATGGCTTCCTTCCTCCCAAAACAGTCTGGAGAGGTTTACCCCAGGGATCAGTTTTAAGCCCCTTGTTGTACAGTATTTATACTTACGATCTTGAACAAACTGTTACCTCGTTTTGTGATATCCTCCAGTATGCAGATGACCTTGCTCTTTTCATCTCGAGTTCATCCATTGACGATGCAGTAACCCAACTTAACTCAGCCCTATCATATCTTGTTGTTTGGCTTAATAATCATGGCCTATCCCTCTCTGTTCCCAAAAGCTCGGTTGTAATTTTTACAAAAAAAAGGGTTATCCCTCCGGTAGAAGTATTTATTGAACAAGAGGTTATTCCACAACACAACAATGTTAAATTCCTAGGTATCACTTTGGACTCCAGAATGACTGGCATACCACACTTTTCACTTACTGCCCAGAAGTGTGAAAGAAATCTGAATACCCTACGTTCTCTTTCAGGGGTATGGTGGGGCTCCCACCCATATACTCAGAAACTTCTATATAATGCTCTGGTTAGAAGTCACTTTGATTATGGGCAGTATCTTTTAAATTTGTGTAATAAAGCAGCTTTAGATAAAATGGATAAAATCCAATCAAAATGTCTTCGCATTATACTTGGGGCCATGAAATCCTCACCCATCAATGCGATGCAAGTTGAATGTGGTGAACCCCCTTTACACTTGCGTCGACAATATCTGGCAGATAGGTTTGTCTTTAAATTATTACAAAACTCAAATCATCCCCTGCTTCCAAAATTAAATCGTCTCCGTGAATTATTTAGATATTTTGACAAAGTCCCTTGCATTCTCCGCAGTTTCCTCTCTTTCTCTCAGCTCACCCATCCTGTTGTTCAGTACCCTTTAAATCCTCTCTACCAGATATCATATGATGCCCTGATTCATAAACCAAATGTTCTCCTTTATTTTGGCATAGACAAGGAGTCTCCTAATGCCTGTGAAACATTTAATGCTGAAGTTGGTCTAAAATTCAAAGACTGGCATTGTATCTTCACCGATGCCTCCAAATTTACTTTGGATGGAGAGGTAGGTGCTGCAGTGTGGATTCCATTTACTAATATAAGTCTTAGCTTTAAATGCCCGTCAACCTCATCAGTCTTTACTGGAGAG
Organism: Eupithecia exiguata; assembly: GCA_947086465.1. NCBI lineage: Eukaryota > Metazoa > Arthropoda > Insecta > Lepidoptera > Geometridae > Eupithecia > Eupithecia exiguata. Next base: position 422,517 of record OX352248.1, on the reverse strand, counting down.
GCTGTAGCACTTCTTGAGGCCATATTATTTATAAAGTCCCATAATTTACAAAATTCCATAGTCTTCTCTGATTCCAAAAGTTGCCTTCAATCCATCATATCTAATCCCTTCAAACATATAGCCCGCTTTCCCATAATTCTACAAATTAAAAAAGCCTTGTTCGATTGCTATAATCTTGGGATTGATGTTGTTCTTGCCTGGATACCAGGTCATTCTGGGATTCCGGGTAATGAAACAGCTGACATCCAAGCAAAATCAGCTATCCAAATTGGTTCAAGTGATCATTACAAAACATTTTCCCACGACCTTTGCCTTCTCTCTAACAAATTTCTTGAAAAATCTTGGTTAGACACTTGGAATTCTTCCAAACAAATAAAAGGTAAACTTTATGCTGATATTCAACCTGATATTCCCTCTAGGCCATGGTTTTTTAAATATCGCAATGCTGACAAACCTACCATTTCTACTTTATGTAGACTTAGATTAGGACATTGTTGCACACCTATTTTTTTGGCCAAATTAAGGATCAGGGATCACTCTATGTGTGAATGTGGTTTGGAAGACGGGACTGTGGACCACATATTTTTTAATTGCCCTAAACTTAGATCCTCTTTGTATGAAGTCCTCCCTCCAGATATCCCTCGTCCTACTTCTGTCAAATGCCTGTTAGCTCTCTCCTTCTCCCCTCCTATTATACATTTATTATGTAAATTTGTAAAATTCAATAACATTAAGTTGTAAATAGTTATAATCTTTACTAACTTTGTGCTGTCCCATTATGTGTTGTGTTGTCTGTGTTGTTTCAGATTTAACAAAACTGGATATTCAAAATCAACTACTAATTTTATTAAGATTCTCCCTCATTCTACCGACCAATAGTTTTTTCTTTTTTTTTGAATCTCTACTAAAGTTTATGACACTCATTACATGGACACTGGCAGAATTGTTGCTAACTACAAGCACAGCAAGCCATATAACAAAAGAAGTTGAAGTTGAACATTATTTTCCTTCTATAGTATTGTCGGTGCGGAACTAATATACAGGGTTATTGGTAAATTAGTGACAATACGTGAGCTGCAGGTCCTGCCCATCATCACAAACACGTTCGTGAAGGCGAAGAGGTAATTTCAATAAATATTTCTCTTATACTGTGTAAGTACTTAATTCAGGGATTTAGTGTGAATAAATTAAACTTTTTATTTATTTATATGTAACTTGATTTTTTGTGGTTAAAACCAATATTGGAAAGGTGTCAGAATTCGAGTATTACCTTTCCACATCCTGCAGTATATCCCTGGCCTTATTGACGTCAGGATCTGTGCTGCTAGTGGAAGGCATCTCTTCGCACACATGCTGCCCTTTACTCTCCGAGGGCGCTGATTTGTCTCCGTTTGTGAGGATTTGTCTGGAGATTTACATTATGATGAACAATTAGCCCTAAGCCAATGAATTGGGTACGGGCCCATCAGTTGTCATACATGTGTCTATACAGAAAATGGTAACTATGCAGGTTAATAGGTATCACTAGAGAATCCAATCCCGCATCAAAATCTCAATCCCACAAGTCTGAGGAACCGACGTCATCAATCCCGCAAGGACGGTAAAAATCGTACTTTTAACTTACTTTTTTGTGCATGTGAGTGGATAGGAAACATCTAGATCAAGAAAACAAGCTCCGTCTACTTTGAGATAATAGGAGAGAATATCCAGCATTATTTAGTATGAATAAAAGTGTTTATTTGCAAAAAACATAATTATAAACTACGATTTGACTATATTGAGCATGATAGCTATGATTATGAGCATCTGCAGAAATCTACGGGCAGACTGTGGCCTTTGGTAATAAAAGTAGCCTATTTTGTTAATCCAGGTCTAGATCTGCTACTTAGGCTACTTCTGGCACATTCATTTCCAACATCTAAAAATTCAGTATATAGAATATCTAGTGTTAGTATCTTTAAACTAAGTTAGATCCATATTAAGTGACTGTTTATCAAATTGTATGATCACAAAAAATACTTAATTGAAATTCTGTTGAATTTTAATTAAGTATTTTTTGTGAAATGTTTGCATTTCATTGCCATTGATGAAATAAATATAAAAAAAATTTGTTTTGGCAGGCCAAATAAGAATTACCTCATGTTGAAATGATATACCTACTACTGGTGATTTATTTACCTTATACTATTCTGTTTAGGCGGTTCCATGTAAGAGTTACTATCAACATTATCATATTCATACTGGTCCATCATCTTCTGCTCATATGTAACTCGATTAATGACTGATTTCTCATCAATCGGATAAACCTTCATGTACGGCTGAGCAGACTGAGCCGTCGGCATCGGTGGGTATGTGTATGGAAGCGAGGAGTCCAGCTCGTTACTCCCGGGGGACTGGACCGAGGTACTAGAGGGGCTACAGCTTGTACTAGTCAAGTTGTCGTACTGACTCGGTTCAGGCCTATTGTAGGTTGGTTCTTCATCATGCTTAGTATGCTTTGAACTCGATACTGTGTCTTCCATGTCAGTGTGTTGACGTTTCCGCGCTCGGTTTTCTTCGATTTTCTTTCGTTTTTCTGCTTTGTCTTCCTCAGACATGATGAATTCTTTCACCATGCCGACTGATAAGCACTTCTCTAACCGACATTTCTGGCAAAACCGACGTGTTACCACAGTTATAGCGCAGTTGTTCGAGAATGGACACTTGAGCTCTTTACCGCTGAGTGCGTTTCTCCTGAAAAACGCCTTGCAACTTTCACACGAGATAGCATTGAAGTTGTAACCTAAGGCTTTGTCACCACAAACCAGGCATATTTTCTGGAAGTTCGACGCTGATTCCTTCTTCTGACTGCTCGATTCATTCTGTTTATCACTGCTCTCTTCCATTGTTGACATTTAATTGACCACCACTACTTAACACATTTTTTTTCAGAGAATTAGTCATACGAATCGTACATTTTTACACATTTGCTACAGTTGTTGGTTTTAGATCACAGCTCTTACTGCACGAGTGAGATTACGCTGATTACGGCTGTAGATAACGCGTGCGAAATATTAGCAATTTGCAAAGATAAAGCGATTAAACAGTATTTCGAAGATAAAAATACAGAACACCACACACACACACGACCAACCATCGCACGACCAACCACGGAAACTTCACAAATAACATTTATTTGACGTTGACATGACACGTTTGCTGACATGACAGTGACATAAACTTATTAGTACAATAATCTCGCCACGTACACCACGACGCGACGGGATCGCTCTACACCTTAGAGTATACCTATACTCTAAGCTCTACACACGAGATCGCCGCGCCCCGCGCCGCGCCGGATGCAAAAACTCTGTGGCGACCCCTTCCCCGGGTGCTCCTGGAGCCCCCCGAAGCTATCTCCCAAGAAGGTCAGAATAGCCAACAGGATAACGAACAGCTCTTGAGAAGCCTGCAAGGCTCTCTGAGCAACAACACATGACTCGACCAAAGAGCAGCGAGCTTTTCTCGACGTATTAACCGGAAAAAAAAACTCTAGTCGTTTCCTGCCTGTATTTGACGACGTAGAGCAACGTAGAGTCGAATGTTGAAGACCACTGATTGAAAGAACTAATCTCTTTAATAGCAAAGAAAATTACAATCAAATATCATAGAACTAAATTAAAACTAGTATTTACCTGCAGAGTGCAGACTGCTCAACTGATCCTTAACATTACTAGTCAGAAGCGTACCTACCATAAGGTGGAAACGCACTACGCTACAACGGAAGACGGAACAGAAATATCCACAAGATAGAATCGTAGGTACCTATTGCGCCGTCCGTCTGCTAGTCCTGGAGTGGAAGGGAGATGGTGGGGTGGGATCAGATCATGAAGCTCATGAAAGAACTTTAAAAGATACTTGGGTGCCTAAAAGCTAGAGAGATAAGTCGGTCTGGATGGTAGATTGATGGAGTTGATACCTACATAGCTACCTTAACAAGTTGGTAGCTACCAACCAATGTACTTACCTACTTTACTACCTACATTATATTTCTGTTTCATGCCTTTTGGTCTCACATTGTTTTTTTTCTTTATTTCTCTTTTTTTAACATTGTAGGTATTTTGTTGTGTCTAGCGAACCAATAAATAAATATTATTCTTATATCCTCTAAGCACTAATCAAACTTGTAGAATGCTTGATAAACAAACCACGGCACAAATACCTAACTAAAACCTGACAGGATGAAGGATCTCAAATCGACAATGGCGTAGGTATAAAAGGGCACAAACATTCTACATCGAGTTGGCTAGTGTACAGGTAGGTACTACGTAGGTTGTACTAGGCATCTAAATAATTAACTAAGTATAGGTCCTAAGGTCTTACAGCAGCTTTAGTTTACTCGACAAAATTATGCAAAGTTGTCAATTCCGAAACGTGCGGATTCCACAATTTGTTTCTATTTACATAATCAAGATTCCCTCACATCGCCTTCTTCGACGAGCCGAGTCAGCGGCTGCGTGTTGCAGTCAGACTTGAAGGTTATAGGTTTTTCAAAATGCCCGTGAAATGTCAGTTTTAATTTTTTTTATGGCACAGTAGATTATCGTATTTTTTGTATAGTCGAGTTAATTATTTCATTAACGCGTGCACTGCTAGGCTTCCGCTATGCGACTGCAAGCACAATAATAATAATACCACAATAATAATATCTACACAATACGAATTAGTATGCAGAGGTGGCAGTGAGCCGGTTATACAGTCGCGAAGATCCGACAACCGCTGGGGTTAATGTGATTTTGAGTGGAGATTGCGACTCGGTAAACGTAGCGTAGGACTCCCTCCGGCCAGATGAGGCGCTATAGCACTCATAATATAAGGGGAGGCCTATGTGCTATGAGTATACTTTGTAGGTACAGGGTAGGTAGGTATATGATAATCCGCAGCCGGTTTTAACCACTGTTGGTCGGTATAGACTCCCGAAGTTAGTGCCATCCACCACGGTCCTGTGCTTACCGCCTTTATCTGAGTTTATCATCATCATCATCATCATCCACAGCCGGTTTTACCCACTGCTGGTCGGTATAGCCTCCCGAAGTTAGTGCCATCCACCACGGTCCTGTGCTTACCGCCTCCATCTGAGTTCATCATCATCGTCATCATCATCCACAGCCGGTTTTACCCACTGCTGGTCGGTATAGCCTCCCGAAGTTAATGCTATCTACCACGGTCTGGTGCTAACCGCCTCCATCTCTGAGTTATTCATATACAAAATTCAAAACGAAAGTCTTTATTACTTACATCCGTGACGGAGACGGCCAGTTCCGTCCATCCGTGCTAGCAGATCGATGAAAATTTTTCCAAGCGAAATATTGTGTTTTTTGACCTTTTGATCTTTTCATCGATCTACTAGCACGGATGGGACGAGTTCAACCGTGGGAGCGCACAGTAAGGTACAGTAGGGCACAGTAGGGTACCTACCCAAAAATTTAAATGAATTTTCAGGTATTTCATCATATACCTACTTTTACGCCACTCCCAGTCTAACTGCAACACACCTAATTTCCTGGCAAAATCTTATCAAAAGGCCGATCACGACTTCACTGATCTCTAATCGCTGTAATTATCTAAAATGCATCACACGCTGTTTCTCTATCTAGTACTAGTGAAAATATACCAAGTTGTTTGTAATTCGTACACAGTGAATATAGGTACGGATAAACATGTGAATTTAATCGATAAACGATTTCTCAGTTTTACCATAGATCCGAAATATCTGTTTTCTAATAACGGAAAATATAGAAGGTATGTTCCCTTATAATTATATATTTCTGACTAGCGGTCCGCCCCGGCTTCGCACGGGTATATTCTATAGCCTATGTTTATCAGGGATAATGCAGGATTCTAATGGTGAATTTTTCAAATCGGTCCAGTAGTTTCGGAGCCTATACAAACAAACAAAGAAATCTTTCTTTATTAGATTCTTATTATAGTATAGACAATACATTGCAGATATCAAAAACTTTATTTCTTTAGGCTTACAAAATAAGCACTTAGATAGTCCTTTTTCACTTAGACTTTTGTTATTCTACATAAGTACCTACTGCTTATCGACGGAACAGTAAAGCTTCTCGCACACCTGAAAAACACCGAGCTATGTGCATTCGAATATGAGCTTTAACTCGTAATAATTAGATTTATTTTATATTGAAATCAGATTAAAAGAGATGCCTTTGAAAAAATGCTACTTACTACGAACTAAATGAATTTTTAAGTGATATTTTTGGTGAATTGTAATTAATAAAATTTTGCAATATGTGACATACCATGAAAGGTAACCATATGATTAAACTAGTAATATATAAATGATCTGGCCGTCTCCCATTGCAACATCCGAAAAAGGTAGGTACATGTTGTGCGTATTCTCTATAAATTATTGTCAACTAGCGACCCGTCCCGGCTTCGCACGGGTGCAATGCTGATGTTTTATAAACCTTAACATATAAACCTTCTTCTTGAATCACTCTATCTATTACAAAAAAACTCATCAAAATCCGTTGCGTATTTTTAAAGATCTAAACATACATAGGGATAGGATAGACAGCGGGAAGCGACTTTGTTTTACACAATTTTTTTTTATTCTTTATTAAGAGCTTTGCCGCACATGCGATTATGACGCCCTGGTGTAATTTCTTTTTGTAGCGATAAGTTCTAACAAACTGAAATACATTACGATGACAGACAGCTCGCGGACCACGTTGGAAGTTTGTGGAATTTTTTTTCAATGTAAAATGTATCTTATGATGAACGTGTTTAATGTCATATTTGTTTGCAAATTTTTGTGCAGGGTCTGCACCTCTGATCTGGTAGCTTTTTGCCGGTTGTTCTGTGCCCTTATAGTTTGTTTAACAAAATAATAAAACTTACTTCACAATTTGAAATACTACCAAATATGTAGACCCTCTTCGTAGCAAATTGTTGGGTCTCTACGCCGTAGGGAATCGTAGAGCCTCTACGCTGTAGCAAGCCGTAGCGAACGTTTACGTTTGTTTTCTCTTCTTTTCTTTCGTATCTTATTTAGATAACATATTATATTATTTAGATACATACATTTTAGATAACATTGGTTCACAAGACACAATAAAATACAATGATACAAGAGCAATAAAGACAAAATACAATGTGAGATGGATCTCACATTGTTTTTGGCAACCTTTGGAAAGGCTGCCACTCTGACATGAGACATAAATTGAAATAGAAAAGTAATTGAAACAAACACAGGAAACAACAGATAGACGCATAGAATAAACAAAATATTCAGATTGTTTTAACAACTGTTAGGGCCGATTTTTAATCCTCAGATAAACAACCAGATAGCCTTTATTTGGTGAATAGCCTAATTCTTGGTTTTTCAATGGTCATATAGTAGTTAACTGTCGAATAAAGCCCCTTAACAGAGGAATAAAGTGACCTGCTACTTTAATGGCCCGATAGGGTTTTATCTCCCCGATAACTATGAAGTTTTAGGTTATGTCTGACTGGGGATGAAATTTATGCATATATAGTTTAGAGAAATGCATTTTCAACATATACATGTCTACAAGAGTGATCATTGTTCACAATGAAGCATGACTTGGCGCAGGTTTATCTACCGTACTAATTCAAGTTCAAATAAATAAATTACAATAGGTAACAACGAATTTTCAAATTGTCCTCATTGCAACCTTATCAAAATAATAATCTAATAGCACCCTTCCTCCGCAGCAAAGAATGCATCTGCATGGCGTCCTCCCTAACACCTGCCTACATCCGCATCGCCGGGCCATCCACCGCTCTCATGTCCTACCACAACACCTCCATCGCCATCGAGGAGCCGCTGCCGGGTCGCCGCAGCCAGTTCCAGTCCATTTTCAGCGATAATCTGGCGCGGATCGACCAGGCGTTGAGGAGAGATGATGGAAGGAGAGATAGGAGAGAAGAAGGTTTGTTATATTACAAAGTAAACATCGTTTAGAAAGGGACGTATGAATTCTTCTTACGCCCTAGGGTAAAGTATGATGATAAATACTTTACCCTAGGGCGTAAGCTCTAGTTTTACGCCAGCTAAGTTACGCTATGACACATTTTTTGAGCAAGTGAAAAAAAATCATTTTGTACCTATGTCTTCACAGGTCGTTTCAAACGCAACCCCGCCCGCCTAGAAGTATCCCACGGCGAGTGGCGCCGCTTCGTGCGCTGGGCTAAGACCACAGGCTTCGACCTTGTGTTCGCGGTGAACAACCACGACAAGATGGCCGCCGGAATCTGGGACCCCAACATGGCACTCAACATACTCACCGTAGCGGAGAAAGCAGAGGTTGGCGAGATTTACTGGCAGCTGGGATACGGTGAGCTTATTCATTATTTACCTACGAGAAGTTACGTAGGTGAACTTCTTTTGACTTTTGACAAAAGGTACTAGGTACCATACCAGATTCCCTCTTTTCTTTGGTCTGAGTTGTAGGGATTCCATTCCATAACTAAATTTCAATCGGATCCTTTCACTTTCGCCTGATTCATGATCCAATTTTTTTTTTTTATTTTTTTTTTAATATGTTATTAAAAAAAATAACATATTAAAAATATGTTATTTTTTAACATATTAAAAATATGTTATTTTTTTATTAATTTAGCTATGTTATTACCACTGATGAATACCTACTTTCACTCTCCAGAATTTTCAGGATCCAGCAGCTCATATTGGTTCGTTGTCAGGCCATAAAATAGTTCTAACGTAAATAAAACCTATTCCCAGAATGCACAAACCAATCAATCGAAGAGTATCTCAACGACTTGGAAACCCTGCGCGTAATCATAGAGACCTTCCCCGCGGGGCAGCGGGGGGAATGGCGGCTAGCGGGTGGTGACGTCACAGGCTGTCTACAGGCGGGCTCCAGCGACTTCAAGGACTATGTCACACTGTCCAGCGATCTTATGGACGCTATACTCTTAAATGGGTGAGTGGACCTCAGAGATGCCTCAGCGGATGGTGGCTGTGTGGAACAAAGTCAGGAATTTGCGCAGGCACGTGGAGAACTATCTCGTCTTCACCTTAAAATCTTGCAAGATGGAAGCGTTGTGTAAAGTTTCCAAATAATTTTGTGTAACCCCCTTTATCCATGTCCTCACAATACCTGTCTCTTTCCAGAAACTCCTCCAATACTGAGCTCGCCCGGCTATCAGAGCGAGACCGCTTGAAACTCCTCCGTCTGCTCAGCGAAAGTACTACACCACTCTGGCTGACCGAACAGCCCTGGACGGACGTGGCGGAGACTTCCCGGGCCGCTGATTGGCTGACGAGTCTGGGGCATGCGGCGAGGAATGGCTTCTCTGTGCACTATAGAGAGTTGGATGAGGAGGAGATGTATCAGCCTACTTTGGTAAGTTTTTTTTGTACGAAATTTTATTATGTCACAAAAATGTTTCGACTTCGACGGGCCATGAACCCGCAACTAATAAAAATGAGATTGGAACTTACGAACAACTGTTTCCCTGCAGAGTTTCTACATGGCGCTGCTGTACAAGAACCTGGTAGGAGAGAAGGTTCTAAACGTAGATATGCAGCCCGACCAGGCTATTATGTTCGCGCACTGCACGACGCTCAGGCACAAGGTACGGCAATTCATATTTTTTATGTCAGAGCTTTCTATTAAGTTACAACTGCATCAAATTGACTATGAAATCAGTGACTGCATTGACTGACTACAATAACCAGAAAAATAGATTTTGACATATTCTACACATGATCTACCTATCTATGTGTAATAGAAAGGAATATGTCAAAAGATGTCTTTTGTGTTGTTTGAATCAATAAAAGAAGGATAAAATTGCGTGGATCCAATGGAGGTCTACAGCGGGCACCACACGAGACAAAGTGGGCACCACACGAGACAAAGCGGGCACCACACGAGACAAAGTGGGCACCACACGAGACAAAGTGGGCACCACACGAGACAAAGTGGGCACCACACGAGACAAAGTGGGCACCACACGAGACAAAGTGGGCACCACACGAGACAAAGTGGGCACCACACGAGACAAAGTGGGCACCACACGAGACAAAGTGGGCACCACACGAGACAAAGTGGGCACCACACGAGACAAAGTGGGCACCACACGAGACAAAGTGGGCACCACACGAGACAAAGTGGGCACCACACGAGACAAAGTGGGCACCACACGAGACAAAGTGGGCACCACACGAGACAAAGTGGGCACCACACGAGACAAAGTGGGCACCAGTGCCCTATTTATTACAAGCTGTTCTTTGCTAGCCCCGCAAGAAATATAGATTCGTTGCTAAAAATGTCCACCAATGTCCTTTCGTGATTAAGTTTATACTTAATATAAATCATAATCAGCGTTTTCGCCTAGCATTGGGATCATAAGGACTGTTTATAATATGTTTGTCCGTTTTATCCCCAGGAGGTACCAGGCGCAGTGACGTTGTATGGAGTAAACCTGGACGCGGAGCCAGCTCGTTTCTCCATCAAGCTGGGCCAGCGGGCGGAGGGGGGGGACGTCATGCAGTTTATCCTGGGACGGGACAGGAGCGGGTGAGTGATGGCTGATGATGGATTTATGGGGTCAGCTTCGAAGTTGGCGGCACAGCCCGGCGCGACATTTCAGGCTAGAGTCCTACCGCACCGGGATGCCACGGCGACGTAGCTGGCAAGGATATCGAAACTTTTCATTCTGTATTGTATGGCAGCTAACTGACTTGGCGACGGTTTGGCAACGTCGTCGTCTGCCATACAATAGTTTGAAAACGTTGCCAGCGATGGAGGCCACGCGCGCCGTGGCGTCCCGGAGAGATAGCTCAGTTCGGACCGCAAGATTTTAGATCGCGCGTGAATATTGTAGGCAGCCGACAGTGTTTTGACAACTTGTTGTCAACAGTTTGGTGTGTAGACTCCATAAGATATTAGATTGTTCGTTATTCAGTACGGAATGCGCTAACCAATTGCACCACAAGTTGAGTTGGCGGTATTTTTAACCGACTCGAAAAAAGTTCTATGTTCGGTACAACCGAACATAGAACTTTACATATTTATGTATGTTTTAGAATGTATGTCTGTCGATTTCTCCGTCATTTATGGACCTATTAGGATGATGCTGGTAATCTTGTCTAGCAGTGGAGTGGCTGGTGATTAGGATATAAGTAGGGGATAAGAACTAAAGCGATAAAATTAATGGTGCCTTGCCTTGCCTTGTACCTAACATTTTATTCTTTTATTGCTTACAGAAACATTATCGTCAACGGCAAGCCGATGTACCACGAAGGTGATTTGAAACCTGTCGTCAAGCGAGTGCGCCCCTACAAGACTCTCCTCATCAACCTACCAGCTCAGTCATTCGGTTTCTGGGTCCTCGCTAACACCAAGGTCGACGCCTGCTTCGATGAAAACTTAAATGAAACTGAGAACGTCGACGATGCAGTCCCTTTGTCGCAGGAGCAAGGTCATTTGAAAACTAAACGTTCAATTACTATCAACGATTTCGAAGAATATACTGAGGATGATAGTTCAGTTGATTTTTGCGATGGAAATAATGTGTCAGAGGAAGATACGACTGAGGATTTGAAGGACGGCATCGAAAATATTCACAAAGATTTAAAAGGAGTTGTTTGGTTTGGAGATAAATTCACAGACGATTTTAGAGTAAAACGGCAAGCTGGAGATGAAAAACCAATAAACAAAATTAGACAGTTCATCAGAAATAATGTCAAGCATAGAAATGTAAAAACTGAAGAAGAAAAAACTCCAAAAGGATTACTAGGTATGTTAAAAAAAACAAGAAATAATATTACAAAACTATTGAAATCTCGTAAAATAAACATCGAAAAACCAGTTTTTAATAAAAACAAATTAATAAAACGTCAATCAGACGTTAGAACTAAAAAATCTCACCACAAACGCAGGAGCGAGAATAATGAAAACTTAGAAATTAAAAACATTCGGTATCAAAGCAAACCACTGAAGAAAAGTTATAATAATGATAATGAGTTAAATAGTTTAGTAACGAAAACTGATAAAGTAAATGTTCAAAAAACTACCAACCGAAGAATAGAGGATGTAGAAAAACTCATTCATACTGATAAAACTTTAACTGACATTCAAAAAGAAAGAGTTGAAAAGAAAGAGCGAGCTCGTCGCAGTATCAAAGATCAAGTTGAATTTTCAGCAGAAAATGAAATTGAAAATGAAAACGGAAGCGATGTGATAGACGATGTTAAACTTTGGAAGCTGCTGCAACGTATTCACAAACAAATCAAAGATATTTCTGATGAAAACGATGAATATGTTGATAATATGGACACTGAAGCTGTTTCTAAGGGATCTTCACAATCTCGTACCAATGAACTTGATACAAGAGGCAGAGAAGACTTTAACATAGACAATACTGAATATAAAAGTAACGACACAACTTTTTTGAAATCAACACTCTTCAGTCTCTTGCGAGTGATTTCAGATTTAAATAACAATTTGAATAAATTTTGGAATGGAATAAGACTAGTAGATTAGGCTCACACAGTGAATATTGTTGTAAATATTATTTTAGTGAATAAATGAATATGAGAAATTGTTATTTTTTCATTCATTTTTAACTCTCATAAAGGTGCCTATTTAGATTTAAATAAAACAACTCATAGTGGTACAATGTAGTTTATTATTTAACAACATGTTAGATTAACCATTTCCACATACTGTGAAAATGGCGATCTCTAAACCTCTCCATAACTAATAGGGACTTGTAAACCATTGTAACAATGCTTTGCAAAGACCAAAAGAAGTGTAGCGAAGAAGCTTCCTAGACAACTACGGTGTACAAGAAGTTTCAAAGAAAACTAACCTTATTTATTGTAACAAGAAGGACTGGAATAGCGAAACAAAACTTACTCATCCCCAACAACTTGTGTTACGAAAGCTCAATCCTTTTATCATCTAAAACATTTCAACAATAAACTTTTTCGATATCATCCATATTCTAAGTTAATGTAATTGTGAATAAACTACTAACTTTATTATAACAATACGATAACTTCTAACCGCGATAGTGTGGTTTCTTTTTTACATTCTGACAAATTGTAACACTAAAATGTCACTAATATTAAAAGCTAACGCTCTAAAGATTTGGCCAAAGCTAACCTTACCCCAACAATGTAAGAGAATAAGGTCACGCTTTGACAATCTGATAACATCGACAAACATAAATCTTGCCAGTATTAAGAACTAAAACAACGTATAGTATAGATTTGTTTGGCAAAACAAATGTGACACATGAAATAGCCACTCGTTCAGTTCTTTGTGTAATCTATACTACGCGTGGGAATATGTTAACATTGAATGTTACACATGTAAGGTATAGAAGCTCTTGTGTGGTGAAAGTGTCGTTGTCTCTGTCTAACCCCATGACGTCAATCTCTGTTCAATAAATAACATACTTAGACTTCAGAATATGCATCGATCGAATAATACAATTATTTGCATGAAATTTTTGATGATATTATTCCATTTTGAATGTTTTTATTATTTGATTGATGCTTCAAGTCTGTAACAAATAGTATCTGTGATATATGTTCAATATACATATTTTAGCTAATTTGTGTTATAACAATGCTGTGATGGTTATAATAGTGTTTCGGAGTGGTTTGTGTTTGCTGTACTGAGATAAAATGTATAATAACTATAACTATACATTCATATATTTTGAATATATATCACTGAACTACATAACGTTATACTATCTAAATTATACTAGACTAGTGCAACTATCAGTAGGCTAGATTTATCAATAAAATTTCAACAAGGTGTCAAAGTGTATAAGGCTACAGGTAACTCCTCTAAGTAGTAAAACACTGAAGTCAACATCTAAAGAAACTAGGTGAAAATATCAAAAGTTTCAAACCAATAAAAAATATATTAATATAAAAACAGTCATACATTCATTTTAAATAATCTAAATGAATCATAAATCGCTTTATACCTATAGGATTAATAATAGATATTTACCCTGAGTATGAGAGTCATAAGATCAATGGAATTCAAATATAAGTAAATACAATTTGTGAGAAATCTAAAAAATTGGTCAAAGGTTTCAAATTCTTACATTTATTCTACGGGTAGAAAGCATAATTTGTATTTTTTGGTTACGATTTACCATTCAGTTTGTATAACTACACTACACTCTACCTTGTATAAACCTCCTTACAAATTTACTTTTATTTTTAATATTACAAAGAAAAGGTATAAAATTGGATCGTCAAAATATATAAAACGGTAAAAAATTGTGTTATGTCTTAATTATTAAAAATTAACAATGCTATTTTGAGAAGCATACCCAAGTAAACTAAACAAAGAGTCGCAATGTGAACTTTAACAACCATAATTTGGTTATCACCCAAATTCCTCCATTGCATTTAAGCATTATACAATCTAGTTCAATATTTATTAAACTATACACTGAACACCGAAAGCTTTCACAAGAAGATAGCTCTAAGCATCTAAATACATTTGAATAGAAACACAAAATAAAAGAGACGAATCAAGAGAAAACGACACCAAAACACGACCAAGAGCCAATAACATCCTTTCATGCAAACTCACCAAAAATAAAAATATATTAATACTGTCATAATATATTTTTATTTAAGAAACAATGTAATTAGGTAGGTACGTAACATTATTTACCGTTGATTTCAAAATTAGTGACAGTTAGGTTCGTATATTAATATTAAAATCACGCTAGATACCAACGTAACATTATCTAACTCTCTACTTCTATGAAAGTCAACAACGAAGGGCGCAGCTAGTACCTCTACTACAAAGATTGAAGAGTTACGAAGAGAGCATAGGATAGAGTAGGATATATAGAGTCAGCTAACTCGCAGTGAGGGTCTGTTCTGTACTTGGTCATTCAACGTTATTGTAAACCTTCCCAAATCTTACATATTATTATTGTTTATTTCGACTACGAACAACCGTTGCTAGATGCCATGCACATACAATCTATTCAAGGACCTAGGGTAACACACGACTAACTTATCTTAAGTATAGTATAGTAAGTGTATGTGAAGTTGTAGAGACGGACGGGCCAACGAGCCTATGTGCCTCTCATGTAGAGCCCGTCTTCTTTATATGTATATGTTTGATATTGAAATATATAGTATACGATGCTATGCGTGCTGAAAAATAAACATGTACCTATCGAAACAAGCTATGAAAATATACAATATGTGCCAGTACAGTGCGAGAAAATATTGAATTTTATATGTCAGAAAAATAGTTTATAGCTTTTAATAAACAATCAGAAATTACTGTATTTCCTATTTACAACATGTTCTCTTGTATATAGAATAGTTGTGTCGAAATCCTGATCATTTACATTTATATTGAAAACTACAGAATATCGAGACTTGCGACAAGAGGAATGGCAAATTCATGAAATGTAAATGATCAGGAAGTGAAAAAGTGTATGTGGAGATAGACATTAGGTTTCTTAAAATATAGAACATAAATAAGCGAAGCTTATATAAATATTGAAATACATGATGTGCTGAGTGTTGAGTTAGGATATCTAAGAAGATAGTCAAAGAGTGAAAGATTGTCAAAGAAGCGAGAAGAAAAAACGCGCGCGGGACCCCGCGACCGACGTTCACAATATACTCATATATCACAGCTTTTGACGATTAACAAATCTTTGCATTTGCAGCTTTATTTGTGGACACAATTGTTCGAACAATTAGCTGTTTCTATGACTTCCCTTTGCCAGTTCCTTCTGTAATCCTCTCGTTACCTTCAGCGACACCTACCGTGCACCTCGAACACTAACGCTACGTGACGCGCCGTGGTGCTTGTGTTCTCGGGGTTGCTTGAGGTACGTCCTCCGTGTCATCGACTACGTTACTTCGTACGCATGTCTGATCATCCGATCACTCCACAATAGACGTTAATCGCTCGAAAAATTTGCTCACAACGTGTATGTATCTTTACATTATACCTAAGCGTAAACTTGAAACGTTTCTACCTCTAATTTCAACTGTAAAACAATGATTATTATGTTTATCTACATTACAATTACACTAACAGAGATCTTACTTTAGACATGCATAAACGGACACGAGCGGTTCGGTACCCCATAACAACAATACTATAAACTTCGATGTAGGAATTAAGGCTAGGTTTACGTTACTCCTAAACACCGACACACAGAAGCCATGCAGTCCCACACACTCGCAGGGAGACCCCCCCCCCCCCCCCCCACATGAAGCCCATTGGAATTTGGATGAGAACAAATATGAAATACATTGTTATTTCAATGTAAGAAAGAAGACGCGGCGAAGAAGCTGAACGCGTGCTAGATTCCCTTATAAATATCCCTTTACATTACAGTTCTTCTATTTATATTATTTGTTCTTTACACTTAAATAACAATATATCACAAGCGTCAACATATAAAACAGGATCGTTCCGTGCCGCTCGCGGCGCACGCGCACCCCCAATCCATTTTATGAATGTATAAAAATATTATTGCTCATTAACAAGCACCAACGCGCCACTAGCCAAACTACCTTCGAACAATTACAATTCGAATCTCTCTACATTATTGAGCGCGAATGATACGATTTTCGAATGAATTTCCTTTAAAAAATCAGGGTCGAGGTATGGTTATACGCGGGTAGTGACGTAACAACTGGCACAGCTACATCATGTATTCGGATATATATAACGTGGCGGCGGGAGCTGGAGCCGGCAGCAGCTCACTGCATCACGCACTTGCTCTCAATCTGCGACTTTAGTTCATTCACTTGCGTTTCAATGGTGTTTTTCAATTCTGGAACAGAACAGATTAAAATTAATATTTCTAAGTACCTACTACAGGGAGTGAAACGAACTCAGCTATCACTATACTAACCTACACTATACTAAACTATAGTAGATTGTGCCACAAGGGAACAAAATAATGTATTTAGGGTGAAAGCGATTTTTTGAATCCAGAGCGAGGGATTCAAAGTACGTCGCGGAAACAGTGATAAACAATTTACTTCCAAACTAATAGAGAAAAAGTATTTAGATCAAATTTTTTATCATGGAAAATGAAAAAGAAGCAAATAAATTTGTAATTTGGTTAGGTACCAGAATATAAAATATTCGTCACTACTAATAGCATCTCTTATTTATTTTTCACGAATGATGAATTTTTCTCATAGTTAAGGATGAAAAGCAGAATGTGCCACTCGGTACCAACCCCATTAATAATAATACCCATAAAATCAATAGCCGATAGTGAATGACATTGAATGAAGTTTTAATTCTATCGTCTGCGTTCACTATGCAATTGAAAAAGTTTATCTACCCATAAAAACAAAGGTTTTATTCCTCCTCCATTTTATACAGGATGGAAAGTTTAAAACATATGAAAGCAATGGGACCACGAGCAATAACTATTTCTCGTGGTCCCATCAATGGGACAAAATAATGGGACCACGAGAAAACACCCGAAATTAATGAACCTCGAGCGAGGTCCTTTGAATCCCTCGCTACTCTAGAATCCTTCACTTCGCTCTGGATTCAAAACATCGCTCTCGCCGTAAATACATCATTTTGTTCCCTTGTAGCACAATCTAGCACACGGTGATATGAACAAAACATTGGCGACAAACAAAATACTGAAGTAAAATGTTGAAAGAGCGCCGCAATGGCACTCGTGTCAGTGCAGCCAAGTGGAGCTTTGTAATGTTAGATATACCGACTAGCTGTTAGCATAGTTATATGGCACGTACAATTTTCTTTCTTAAGTACCTACCTACATATTTCTTTATATTTTTTAAGCCCAAGTTCAAAAACCTAGATAATTCAATGTTTTTTGAAAGCATGGGATCTTTTCAATGTTTTCAAGTTCCATTTTTATCGATAAGAGGAGTATAAGTTTTAGTATGATGCAAAAAATGTATTGGAGCGGCGTCTGTTCGAAGTGACGCGTGGCCCGAGACCTGGCACCGTCTCGACAAAATACACGTCACCGATTCGTTTTCGTGCAAAGCAGTCGGCAGGCTTATCTCATCTACGTAAGATTGCATTTGCAAAAAAACGAACCCGAAACTTCGATTTTCGTTTTTACGAATACCAGAAGTAGTGCGAGCATTAGCGCAGCGCATCAACAATGCCATGCCATACAGCGGGGCAATGCATCCAGCGTCTTGGGCACGCTTCCAACTGGTATTGATATGGATCAGTTGAGTTACCTCTAGATTGTTTGCAACAATTTTCAGGTAACTGTTGAGTTACCTGAAAATTGTAAACAAATTAGATAGTCTTTAAAATTGAGACAGTTGTGTCTCAATTTTAAAGACTATTTCTAATTTGTTTCTATTGTCTAACTGCACTTCTCTTTGATTATAAAGTAATTTCACTGAAGTATGCGACTGACTGGTGAACTCATCCTGGTCTTCGAGCTCGGCCTCCGCAGCCAGCTCCTCGGGCGTCTTCTTCTTCCTCATCAGCGGGTTGTCCGGCTCCATCGGCTGCGCCTCCACCACCTCTTCCTTCTTCTGGATTTTGTACTGAAACGTAGAAATAGTACGTCAGATTGGTTGAAGTGCCTGGGTACAATGTTACGATTTAAAAATATTTAGCAACAATATGCATGAGGACTGATTTTGAGAAACTACTCATAGATGTTTTTAGACATCCAATAAACACAATAAAAATGTCGCGTAAATAAGGATTTAGGAGGAAATATTGAGCTTTTAAAATTGCATAGTTATATTAGTTATTCCTGTGGTTATTCTGACAATTTTACATACTGTGACGGCATGACGTCACAGCTCAGTATTCTCTAATTAGTGTCCAACGTGTCATGGCGCATTGCTGTATTTTGTGGTCTTATGTCATCAAAATACTTATAAATCTCGAACAAAATAAAAAAAAAATTAACACGTGTTTTGTATTCAATGGCTCAAGTATAATTATGTAAATACATAATTTTGGGGATTTTAGTTACTTTCATCGCGAATAGGTTCCAGCCCAACGATTGTTATGCCATGCAATCAGAGAAGTTAAAAAACAGACGTACGCAAAATAAAATTCACAAGAAGGTTATTCGCGGTATTGTCATTAAATATTTTTCATCCCAATATTTTGCAATGGATTTCAGCAAAGAAACGCCTGAGTCAATTATTTACTGTGATAAGTGATCTGTTATAAAATGGAAGTACAAAGATGAGGCCTCTGACCGGTAGGCCTTTGTCCATCCTATGACTTGCGGTAGAAAGGGGCTAGTATTTGAAAATTGCCGTGCCCTAACTGTTACCCTGATTGTTAGTTAGTTCGTTAGCGTTTTGCGTTCATGACATTTTTTTTTGATGGCGATTTGCTTGATGGACCTTTTAAATTGCGGATGATTTGATTCCTGGCCTATCTTCCTAGTGGTCGATTTCGTTTGACGGACGTTATAATTTGAGGACTATGTACCTTCAAGAGCTTTATGCATTGAGGATCAATCGCTTCGTATGAATTTTGATGAATATTATAAATAAATATTGGTGGATAATGACTATATGCGGAGAGAGGTAAGGACGCGTAGCATGCCGCAATTCATCGTAGCCATAAACGAACGAAAATTATATTTTTCACATTCGATTCGAATTTAGAAAACTTTGAAAAACTGAGACTTTTGTAGCTGACTGTATTAAAGTAACTATTACATAATAAGGACGCGTTGCATGACGTAGGTATTCGTAGACCCTCTACAGGGTGCTACGGCGTAGATAGAGGTTCTCTACGGCGTAGACCCTCTACGCCTACGCTGGTGTACGCCGTGGACGTGACGTATACTATTTACTACTCGCTGCGCCCCGCAGCCTTACCCGCGGTGAATTGTATTGAGGGGTTTAACCGTTTTCAGGGAAAATTTCCAAATATTTTTTTTCATAAGAAAATTCTTCGGAAACCGAAGTATTATTAAAATCGATTGCTAAATTGGTACAATCGTCTCGAGTTTTGCGCTTAGTTAAGCGCTTAAAACATCAGCCATATTTATATAAAAGCTCTACTCCTTTCTTATTCCCGATTTACTCTCAGAGTAGTCAATATCCGACTTAGACTGTAATTACTTAGTTTAAAAACATTAGTAATAAATGTGGAGTAAGTCCGGCGTAGCTATACCTAAAGTACTCCTCCGATTGCTGGCAAACAGCATGATTAGTCATACTCATACTCATTTATTGGTAAAAAACATACATAAATACCAAAACAAAAATACAAAATGTGACATAATTTTCTGTGGAAATAATTGCACAAAAATTGACAATAATAGACAAAAGTGAGAATGCTCCACCTCTGCTGTCTTGAACCAAATTGTTTTAATTATATCCATGATACACTTGGCAGTTGCTTTAGAATATCTATTTTTGTACAAATTCATGATCTGTGAGATTTTCAACCGGTTTTGACGAGGTCTGTGTTGTTTCACACGTCTTAGGGTTTGTGGATTCTCAAGTTACACTATCTCCTGTACTAATCTTAGATCTTGAGTGAAGTAGTCATCCATCACTCATCACTCAGGTATTTACTAGTCTCTCACAACGGACACGATGGACATTATTTGCAAGGTTTTAATGTCTCTAATCCTTATCTAAACCTGCCTGATCGTAGGAATGAAATTTACTCCGACACTAACCTCGTAATAGCCTACTCTTTTCTTATACCGTGTTATTAATACAACTTTTAACTAAAATGAGGATTAGCGATGTAGTAAAGTTAAAAAGTATAAAATTTCATTCTGAACATTATTACAATTTCATTATTAACATCAAACGATATAAAGTTTATCTTGGTCCGTTCCTTTTACAGTGATAATAAAATTGCAGCCACTTAGGTTTATGTTCCTTTCAAACAGAAACTTCTCATTTTAATTACTCTCTGTAACAATACTCTGTTCTCATTTATAAATGGATAGTTTCCAAACTACATTTTACTACAATTTAGTGTACAGAGAGCTGCATCGATTAGATAGCCTACTCCTTCCTTATACCGTCTTATTAATACAACTTTTAACTAAAATGAGGTTAAGCGATGTAAAAAATTACGCGCTCATTGTTCTGAGTTTAGTGATTCATTTTTATTTTAGCTAGGTAAGTTCAACGTGGCACTTACACACTGGCACTTAGCGGTACAGCTAAAGAAATCATTTTAAATTCGCAAACATTTCTAAAATTGTAAAAGCCTTATATAAAATTCTCCAGCACATTTGAAGGCAACTCTTCAAAGTAGGGTTCTCAGATTCTTCGTCAAAGCTTTGTACAGCGATGTTGCCAGTAATTTCCCCACGGTACCGCCTGATTTCCGATTGCTCAGTGTTGCTACAATCAAATGAATTGGATACTTTTACGGTAAATATCCGAGGTATTTGTGGTTTATTTGAATAGTTGGTGGCGTTGCTTGTTTGCCTCTTGGGATTTTCGGTGTTTTAATGGCATGGTTTGATCTTGTTGTGATTGGAAAAAGGTAAGGTATAAATAATTATGTAATCCTGCGTAGAAGAAATACAAATCAGTACATGATTTTGATGTAGGTAATATAAGCACGAAAAAAAGATTAAAAATATAATACTTTTGGAAATAAATAAATAATGGATAATTCATACATCATGTTAATTGAGTAAGTGTAGGTACCCACTATTAGCGGTATTATAGTTTTTTATCTAATCGAAACCTAATTCATTTGTGATAATATTTTGTCCTTATGAAGCACACAAGCTCTGCTTAGCGTGGGGCTTGATGATGTTTGGATTGTCCCGCATTATATATTGATTTAATAATATAAAAACAATACAAGGTTTTTGTCAATTTTCACACTTCGTTAACGATATCATATGAATAAAACATATAGAAAAACACAATTAAACTAATCTTATTTAAACTGTAGCATGTAATCTATTCTTAACGCAAATCATAAAACATTTTATACAGATGGAATAAAAAATGCCTGTTCACTATAAAACTGATGGTACCAACTAAGGAGCTTTACGAGCGCAGCATTATAGCAATCCTCTTTCGTTTTAATCTGAAATTGATTAGATGTTCCTTGCGGAGAATTTATTTTAATTTAAAAATCATCTCCCAACGTCGGAGTTGGCAACCCTCTTGAGATCTCATTAGTCGGGAAGTGGCAGGATTTGTGGGAGATATTTTTATTGTAGATGGCTATTATACTGCGTAATCATGAGCGAGGAATATAATTATCTTGCTAGGTACAGACAACGTTATTATGTTCTAGGTTTCTTCTCGATTTCTTGTGGAATGTTCTGGCTGGTCTAGCCTCAGGGAAGTCAACCTGACTCGATTAGGGAGTCGCGCTGGGACGGACTCCCTACTAGAGTCAATTTAACATCCAGGAGGGGCTCTTCATTCTTCTGGATTCTTCTTTCTTCATGATCTTATATTAGGTATCACAATCATCATCAGCCTATATTAGTCCACAGCTGGACATCTCACCAAGTGTAGGTACTTTTGAAGATTTTTGAGCCTTAGCAGTATAAAATCAAAACATCAGAAATCAGAGATTTTTTCACTGCCTTTGCAATGAACTAGAGTTTATGCTATATAACTTTACGTACATTTATTATTTATTTATTTTTTATAGGTAGAAGTATCATCTACACTAAGTTAAACCTACTTGCATTTTTCTAACCAAAATGGCCCTATTTTCGCATCACGGTTCGAATTTAAGAATGAGAATTAATTCGGATTAAAAACAACATAACATTATTTGGTTAGGAAGTGCCTTAAAGCCAATGTTAGCTAAAAAGTAACTAGACACAGAGTTCTCACCTGGTTCCAAGTGAGTTCTTATATATTACGTTCGTATAATTTAGAGTTAGGCTTACAGACTAACTCTAAATTATAGTCGTCTCGTATAGTGTTTGCTACAAACTCTGAAGTTATGTTTGTATTGTAGGTAGTACCAATACCAAAACTTTGATGAAGGCAATAGTTTAGTGATAATTTAATAGGTACCTATTTAGTTAGTTGGTGTTATTTTGGTGAAATTTCAGTGTAAACAAACGGAACATTCTTACTAACTATCGCCATAGTCTAAACTGAATTAAAACTCCTTGCATTTACCAAGCTAACCAAAATGGCGTCATTTTCGCGCTATCAATATAATTTGGAGCTTCCCATCTGGCCATCCGGTCGGCGCGGCGGGATGAGTTGGTAATGTAGTTAGTGGACAGATTGCAAGTGCTTGCTCGTTGCCACCGATATTGGAGGACAACGTAACCTTAATTATAACTACATAATAACATTTTAGTAAAGAAGAAAATGTCAATTAATAGGTACGTGTATTTACTTAATATACTCGTACCTATATGTAAAGTGTTATTGAAAGAGATAAGGTAAATACAAAAAGTTAAAAATAATTATAAAACAGGTGCCTACTAAAGCTTTTTAAACATTCACGGTCGAAACACATGTTTAACTGATTTCGTAAAAAGAATGAGGTTCTATGTTAGACTGAGTGTATGTTTATTTATGTACGAGTATGTTAACTAAAACCACTTCGAATCCGATAATTCTAAACAGTTCTTAAGTTTTGCGGGACTAATACGAATCCCTCAGGGATACATTTTGTATGGTTTGTGGGCCATTTTCTATTCAAAAGAGAAAAACAAAATCGATCCACGATCGAAGGATAAATCGCTTATTGTTCCAAATACAGGTATGCTTAGCGATTTATTTCTCCAATGAAAACCCTTTCCTATAGATACAGCTTAACATAGAACTTCCTCCTTTTTTCAAAGTCGGTGAAAACTGTGTCACTTTCTATGAATAAGGTTTAAGTTATTCAAGCCGATCGCGCCGCGCGCGGGGGGGGGGGGGGGGGCGCCACGCCGCGCGCGCGGGGGGGGGGGGGGCGCCACGATCGAATCGGAATGAAACAAATGAGTTGAGACTGTACGTGGGACCTGGCGCGGGCAAGTAGGTACCTAAGCCTCATTCGATCCATACCAAGAATCCTGCAGTCATTCTTTTGGCACGAAACTATACAACTTTTTAGTAAAACTATTTTATATTAAATTAATTTTTGTCTATTTATGTATGCTTATACTTATTTAACCCTATTTAATACAGTTTAAGACTAGTTATAGTCTTCAAATATTACGCGCGACGCGACGCCGCCGCCCGCGCCGCGCCGTCACCTCAGATTCTTAGAAGTGGATTATGAATACGAAGGTATAAGTGTATGTATAGAGGGTGACGCAATATATGTATACAGGGTGTCGGCATGTCTGCAATCAGCCGGCGGAATAATGCTCGTCTCCGCGGAAAATTGCCGGCAGCTTTCCACATAATGTGTCAAATGTGGTACCGTGCGCAAAAACAGCACAGAGATTTTCAATTTTTGTTTTTGCTACGCGATGATAGAACCACCCAGCTGAAAAATTTGCAATCGAATGTGGGCTCTACCGCTATGTTACGTTATATTTGCAATCGAATGTGGGCTCTACCGCTATGTTACGTTATATTTGCAATCGAATGTGGGCTCTACCGCTATGTTACGTTATATTTGCAATCGAATGTGGGCTCTACCGCTATGTTACGTTATATTTGCAATCGAATGTGGGCTCTACCGCTATGTTACGTTATATTTGCAATCGAATGTGGGCTCTACCGCTATGTTACGTTATATTTGCAATCGAATGTGGGCTCTACCGCTATGTTACGTTATATTTGCAATCGAATGTGGGCTCTACCGCTATGTTACGTTATATTTGCAATCGAATGTGGGCTCTACCGCTATGTTACGTTATATTTGCAATCGAATGTGGGCTCTACCGCTATGTTACGTTATATTTGCAATCGAATGTGGGCTCTACCGCTATGTTACGTTATATTTGCAATCGAATGTGGGCTCTACCGCTATGTTACGTTATATTTGCAATCGAATGTGGGCTCTACCGCTATGTTACGTTATATTTGCAATCGAATGTGGGCTCTACCGCTATGTTACGTTATATTTGCAATCGAATGTGGGCTCTACCGCTATGTTACGTTATATTTGCAATCGAATGTGGGCTCTACCGCTATGTTACGTTATATTTGCAATCGAATGTGGGCTCTACCGCTATGTTACGTTATATTTGCAATCGAATGTGGGCTCTACCGCTATGTTACGTTATATTTGCAATCGAATGTGGGCTCTACCGCTATGTTACGTTATATTTGCAATCGAATGTGGGCTCTACCGCTATGTTACGTTATATTTGCAATCGAATGTGGGCTCTACCGCTATGTTACGTTATATTTGCAATCGAATGTGGGCTCTACCGCTATGTTACGTTATATTTGCAATCGAATGTGGGCTCTACCGCTATGTTACGTTATATTTGCAATCGAATGTGGGCTCTACCGCTATGTTACGTTATATTTGCAATCGAATGTGGGCTCTACCGCTATGTTACGTTATATTTGCAATCGAATGTGGGCTCTACCGCTATGTTACGTTATATTTGCAATCGAATGTGGGCTCTACCGCTATGTTACGTTATATTTGCAATCGAATGTGGGCTCTACCGCTATGTTACGTTATATTTGCAATCGAATGTGGGCTCTACCGCTATGTTACGTTATATTTGCAATCGAATGTGGGCTCTACCGCTATGTTACGTTATATTTGCAATCGAATGTGGGCTCTACCGCTATGTTACGTTATATTTGCAATCGAATGTGGGCTCTACCGCTATGTTACGTTATATTTAGATACATTTTACAGTGACAAAATGGCTTCCCACAAGCTTCAAACGAGTGATCTGCGAGCTGACTATCACATGACGCCGTCAATATGAAATTCATTTCGCATCACTTTAATAATGTGCATTTAAAGACACATATTTATGCACATTATTATGCTGGGTGCCTCTGCGACAACCTTAATAAGTGCTGACTGATAGTGAAACTACCGCCAAGAATAACGTTTGTTAAAAAAAGTATTTTCACGCCGATGTAAATTATTTTGTAAGCAGTGTTTGTTGTGCGCACGCTCCGTGTGTAATGTATCGGAAGCGCTCGTTTGTTTTGCGCACCGTACCGCACTGAACGGTTATTGATTTTACCCTTATTTATGGGGCGAGTTAGTTCAATGTACTTACCTACGTAGTTTATTTAACATCAAGAGTGTTTTCGTACCTATGCTTAGGTATACGCATTCCTTGAATAAATAATGGTGGACTTCACACAGCATCATCTAGCCCCAAGCTAAGCAGAGCTTGTGTTATGGGTACTAGATAACTGATAATACATAATACAATACATTGATTGTTTTTTATAATCTAGAAATCGACTAGAACACCCGTTACAAATATCTGCAGATCGTCCCGAGGCGGAATCGTACCTGCATTACCGTGCGTCACAGGCAGACCTTTGCACACCGCGCCACAGAGGTCGTCAAATTTAAAAAAAAAACTGTAATTACCAAAGAACCAGATATATGTAGCATGTAAGTGAAATGGTTTTATTATTTATTTTCCTACATATTCAAAATTATATGATAATATATTTTTTTAATCCGAAAGGATTCCTAACAATGCATATGTCGCCGCCAGATCGTAGAATCAGCCCGTTTGTAGAAAGGCTAGGCCAACTGAAGGCCAGTTAAACAACGTGATTCAATAAATTGCCTATGCCGATTGTTGAACGATCAATGTTCAACAATAATGCTAAATATCACTTAGCCATCTCGTCGAATTAAATTAATTTGGTATTCCCAAAATATCAGTGTTAGCCTGGCCTTTCAACAAACGGGCTGATTCCTCAATCCGGCGGCGACATATGTATTCCTAACAATGTAAATTCACCGCATTATGAGGACCGGAAACTGTTATTGTAAGAGTTACATAACACCTCGAACTCAAACTCGGTCAAATGTAAATTAACTGCCTGTTTTATTACTAAAGAAAATACAATAATAATTACAACTAATATTTACACTTAAATCTATTTTCTAAAAATCTAAGCCGTCACCAGAAGGCAAAGTGCCCAGAATGCTGGCAGCATTGCCACGTTGAATGGCAATGCTAATTCGTTGACCGAAATAAAAGCCAGCATTCCGATCACCTGTGGACTCTATTAGGAGTTTTGCTAGATCTTTGTATATTCCATGTGCCCCAGGACCCCAAGGACCTAGGGTTTCCACCCCAAACGGCTCGAATAGGTAACCTCGGTCGAGATTAGCGTATTTCCGCCGTTTGAGGGACTCCGCTGATGTTGCTGCGGAGCCGGCCCTTACTGATGTCCCTGCAAGATGAGAAGGTGCTAGGGTATCTACACAAGTGGCATCCCAAACTAAAGGCCGACCCATTTTCCAAGGAATCAGAGTCATACCGTCAGGCCTTTTACCATCATCTCGCATTAGGCCACGTGGTTCGAGAGTAGCTGCCATACTGACGCTGGTAAAAGCCCGACGGATGATGTCATTAATTGAACTATGACGGGACACACGTCCTGCACTAGAGACACATGCCAGTGCATGGTGACCGAACTTATCAACGGTTTCACCGCACTGGCAACGGTGTGCAACTAGACAGGGAGAACCTAAACGCAAAGAGGTGGCCACCCGAAATGTGTTATTGTCTAAAAGGGTACCTAGATTTTTAGAAGGCAAAACATATAACACTTTGCCTTCTGGTGACGGCTTAGATTTTTAGAAAATAGATTTAAGTGTAAATATTAGTTGTAATTATTATTGTATTTTCTTTAGTAATAAAACAGGCAGTTAATTTACAATGTAAATATAAATATTTTATTCCCAAATAGGAAATTCAATGTCGTTTTATTTTCATCTTCTGTTTCGTCCGATGTCGCGTCATTTAGACAGTTTAAAACGAACGTGGCCAACACTGATTTTAGTTAGAATACTAATTGTTACGTGAAGTAGTTGCAAGAGGTCTAGTTAGTTCTAGGTAAGCGCATCGACCGGGTTCAGCCCAAGTTAAACGAAAGCGCATCGACCGGGTTCAGCCCAAGTTAAACGTGCATAGTTAAGAAGGCCTCGTTTGTTCTATTCTTGTTCAGTTCAGTATCAACTAATCGATGGCCTGATTCTCCTCGCGTGTCGCTTGTGAGGGGACGTTTCATCATCATGCTATGTTAGTCCACTGCTGGCGCCACAGCGCCCTGTCTTCAGCTTGTAGTAGACGTATACTGCGTTCATATTTTACTCAACGATCTTATTTTTAACCAACGAAAAACAAAAGAGGTGGATGTTCAATGTTCGGCTGTACGAATTTTTTTATGTATGTTATGTCTCCGTCAATTACGGACCGATTTGCAAAATTCTTTCGCTATATTGTATGGAGAACCATCCCGGTGTGGTTCCATCAAAACGATTCCGGGGAATAAGTATTTGTCTCGAAAAACCTAAAAACAGTGTAAATACTAAGGAATTTGAAGACAGTTTTAAGATTTTTCAATGAGTTCAACTTTTAAAGTTTGTATCTATGTAAGTATGTACCCGCGACGGTCACGGCCGTACTGCGAAAATAATGTTGTCCCTGTTGCTAGGTACCTAACTCTTCAGGCTAAAACGGCTGAACGGATTTTGATGAAATCAGTGGAGCCGCGACCAGAAGCCAGTTACATAGTTATGTAATGGTGGATGCTGACACGTGTTACGGGGCGTATTGTAAAATTCGCGGGGAGCATGATACGTAACGCCGCGCGCCGTGTGCTAGAACGCGTTTCGTTGCTCGTTGCGAGCGCCTCTTTTCCCCGTACCTACTGACTGCACGAACGTGACCTGTAATATGTTATATTTAGTCCTGTAACGCCAGTCAGTAGTACCTTTAACAGGTAAATGTCAGAAAGGTTTATTTGAAACCCTCATGTATCTCACGTCCACATCTCAATAAAAACCGTAATTGCAGTGTTTTCATCTGAACCCTTGCGAGTATTTATTTACGTAGGTACTATTTATCACGGCCGAAGGGCCGGAACAACATTTAACCTAAATGTTACACAAACACTCCAAAAAATACGGCCAGACGGACGGTCAAACTGTTTAGAAGACGTCAGATTATTTGAGGGCAAAATGTACCGATATTCGTTTCTAAGAAATACTTTCGTGAAAATCATGCAGGTAGAGGATGGAAGATTTGTATGTACTGTACACATCTTTATATTAATTTTACAAGATCTTTGGCCTAGTTTATATTTCTTTTTATTGACAGGTTCACAAAACTGATTGTTACACAGGTTAGAAAACGAAAGTAACATAAGCATAAATAAACTAGAATGAGTGTGGAACCTACTCATTGTGAACACAGCTTGCTTAGGACGGGGATATACATATTTTATTTAATTACCTAATATCCTTCAAGTAATTGCTCAGAGTTTTGTGCGTAGTTTGCAGAGCTCTTTGTGTAATTTGCAGTTAAACCCTTCTCATTGTAAACCCTTCAATTGCACTCTTAGATTTGTACTTAACAGTTGTGTTGACGACAAATCTGTCGTATGTTCCTCGAGTGTTTGTCGCTCTAATAGTGTTTGTTTGTGCCGACGGGGCCGCGGGGCGCGGGGGCGCCTGCGTCGCGAAGCTAAATAAAGCTGTTAAGAACCTCCTTGGAACGGTTTAAACGAAATGGTTTGTCGGGATTCAGTGAAAAAACAGCCAAGTGAAGTAACAAAAATGGTCGGAAGAGCTTAGCTTAATTCATTCATTTATTTAATACCCGAGGATCACACGGAACACTTGCTCATGTCCAAGTTACATTATTTTAAGTACAAGAAGTAATCAATAATAACAGAAGAATCATCTCTAAGATAAAAATTGACATTTTAAACATACTAGCATGAACTTACCGAAAAGTGAAATGAATTCAGTGAAAGATCAAATTAAACGATAGGTAAATTTCATACTGTCAATAAATTTAAATACTTACTTACTACTAATTTTTTTTTAAAACAAGCTTTGACATCATCAAGGACCAGAAAAAGTGCTTAGGAAGATAAGTCCAACTAACTCAAACTCCCGTCGAGCTAGAGTTTGTTGGACTTACGTGGTTTCGTGCAAAATTTTTATGTCTACCATCTGTCTCCATCATCAGACCAGCTCGACGATACCATAATTTTCCTACTAACTGTTTTTCCTACTAACCTTGTATATGTGCAAGCACAGGCTTTGCCCTTTTACATGAGTTTGTTGTTCTCTACACACAATATAATTCTTAACCTCTAATATTCTTTTTTGTCAACGCAAACCTGTATTAAACATAAAGCTATAATTATAATTGGGTATTATTTATTTATTTTCTAACTAGCAGTCGGCCCCGGCTTTGCACTATACCCGTACAAAGCTCTCTCGCCTATGTACATCAGGGATAGTGTAGGCTTCTAATGGTGAAGGAATTTTTCAAATCGGTCCAGTAGTTTCGGAGCCTATTCAATTCAAACAAACAAACAAATAAATATTTCCTCCTTATAATATTATTAGTGAAGACAAGTCCTGAAAGAAAAATGCTTCTTCACCCACGTGGGGTGTCCACGTGGGTGAAGAAGCATTTTGCTTCATGTCAAGTAAAAAAGTTTTCCCAAAATGATAAAACAGACGATGAAAACTGCATAGCACACTAGCATGGCCCCTAGCCACCCTGAAGT
Organism: Eupithecia exiguata; assembly: GCA_947086465.1. Taxonomy (NCBI): domain Eukaryota; kingdom Metazoa; phylum Arthropoda; class Insecta; order Lepidoptera; family Geometridae; genus Eupithecia; species Eupithecia exiguata. The sequence goes on along the minus strand of OX352248.1, from coordinate 391,850 downwards.
CTAACTTGGCGCTATATATTTGCTAGTAGACTATTCAAAGTGGCCCCATTAGGAGCCATTAGCGGAGCGCCAGAGTGGATCTAATAAAATTTGCGCCAAATTGACGTGTCAAAGAGAAGCTGCGAAGGGGTACAGTTATGCGTCCAAGTTGCGACGGCCCCCCTTTTTGGCACTTTAAGTTTGTCTGACAGATCGAGAACACTTTTGTTGATAGGTTATATAGATAGATCTACAGTGTAGGGTGTACAGGGTCCCGAACGCAATGTGAGAAAGCAGAAACCAGAAGTGGCTCAACTGTATCGATTATAATAGTTTTTTTTAATTAGATTTGTTTTAAATTTATATTAAAAGAATAAATATTAATAATTATTCTAATTTTTGAATTTAATTATTATTATTCTTTTGATATAAATTTAAAAATCGTTTGAAAACTACAAAAAACCAAGTCACTCCTCGCTTTTTCATTTTTTTACCAAGTAAGAGGGCGAAGGCCTACAAAAGGTAGCCAAGAACAGTTTAAGAGGCCGCGCCAGTATTTTGATACTTCATTTAACAAAATTCCTGTAACCGTTTTGATGCTTCGAGGAAATAAAGCACGTACTTCCGCTAACCACATAGAAATACTCAAACGAAAAACATATGCATATATCATTTATTGCAATAATAATTATAGGCAGGTAATTAATATATTACTATTCTAATACTCTTTCCACATAGCCCACGCCTCGCGGGTTATAAATAAGAGCACATCTCAGATTTAGCCCCGTTTCAAGTCGAGATTATTTAACTGTGTTCAATGAACAAATTCGTCAACTCTTTGATTTGTCTAGATTTTCCCCCCGTTAGTTGATCCAAACAAAAGAAATGTGCTTTGCTTTATAACTCAAAATAACTGATTAATGGAATAATGTTGATGTCGAAGTATATTGGATTTTATCTCAATATGGCCGGTGTAGTTATCTAGCGAGGCCCAACATTCAGTGACCTAAATGTCTACGAAGGGCTATTAGCCCCAACTTTAAAGAGGTATAGAGTACCTACGCGTCGGTACGTCGATAAAATTCTAATACTTAGAGACGCAAATACAATTCTTTTTAATGATATCTGTCCATAAATACCGTTCAACTTAATGACGTAGTTAATGACGTCACAAAAGTCACGGAAGGAACACAACATAAGTTTTAATTGTGATAAAGTTAGTGTCGTAGTTATAACGTCGTTCTTTTATTGAGGAGCTCAGTCAGTAGGGCGGTTCTTAGGGTGCGCTTACAGTGGGCTTAGGTAGAGTTTATGTAGCAGTGGGAGTTATTTTATTTCGAATGGATCATTTGGCCACAGGTACAATTCGTTTAACTATATAAACTATCGTAGTTAAATATGGTATCAAACGTTGGAGTTGTTCCAAGACTAACTAAGATCGCATGTTACCTACAAACTATAAACAAAGAAATCTGTTATGAAAACCAATTGTTAGTCTCGCTAAAACATGAAAATAGCTTGACTGATTTGACTGCTCTAACAGGGGTAGTATAAAAGAGAAAAATAACTAGGAAATTGTGGTCCCTGTAAATAAGTTGAGTAGCGACTACACTTAGACTACACTACACTAAAGTAAAAGTCAGCTATAATGACCTTTGTTCTTCAGTAATGGTAGGTAGTAAAGGATTGATTAATTTTTTATAACCGGACAGAACAAAGATTAATTTTGATTGCAAACATAACTCAAGTTAAACACCGCCCAACATTTTTCACGTTGATATAATTGTGTCCATCTGTTGGTCTTTGGGATTAAATCCGCCCGTTAGATCCCCGATTAGGCGGGCGGAGCAAACATCCTGTGTACACCCTGTATGTGTGTGTATACAACTGGCAATAAACACATCCTGTAGATTTATTTCGGAGAATTAATTCTGTTGTGGAGTAATGAGAAAAGTGGCTTTATATTATTTTTATAAATTTAGGAGCTTTGTAGAATTTCGTATTGCAAAGGGGTTCTTCTAAATAGCATTACAATGCTTGCTGTAGGTCTGTCTGTCAGTCACAGGTTTACTGTCTGTAAGTGAAGTTGCGGTTAGAAGCTAGTTCCCGAAACAATAAGTGCTTAAGCATCGAATGACCCGATACTGGCAGAGCGAGGGAAATAAGTAAGTATATACCGTCGCACGCGCCATAAATTAAAAGTGTACTCATATGTTCAGTTTTCCCAACTTTTTTCTAAGTCACTTCAGAGTTCAGTTTTTTTTAATATAAGCAATAAGAATAAAATATAATAGTAGCAACTCACGGCAGAGTGTAAACCTGCTGAAATATCGGGAAAATAGATCTTAAACACAAGTAAAATACACTCGTGAAAAATTTATAACAATGGTGCTTTCCTACTTTCAATCTCCCAAATCAATATCTCGACCACTTCCATCACATAAAACCATAAAATTAGACGATTCGAAGTGAGAAGTGAGTGAAATTGGTGGCAATTTGCCGCGGGCTGCACTTGGGCCGAACGGGGCCAAATGGGTCCGAGAGTGGCCCTCTCCTTTACGAGCCTGCCATTAGGTCGGCCCTCGACTTGCCTCGAGATTTACTTCTTGCACGTTTTCTGTGACTTGTTGAGGACACTATTACAGGGACCCGACTTTGAGGCAGCTTTGAAGCAAGCTGTTCAAATTCTTTGTTACATTTTAGTAAAAAGCTTTGCGAAGATTAACTTTGCTTTTGTAAACATATTACGCGTTTTACATAATCAACGCCCAGACTTATCAGAATGAGTAGATAACTGTTAAAGGTTAGATAAGAAGGTGGTATGTAAACAATGTTCAGTTTTCTAATAAAGGTTGAAGCTATCTCAACACTTACACTTGTAAGTATACACTTGTAAGTATACACTTGTAAGTATACACTTGTAAGTATACACTTGTAAGTATACACTTGTAAGTATACACTTGTAAGTATACACTTGTAAGTATACACTTGTAAGTATACACTTGTAAGTATACACTTGTAAGTATACACTTGTAAGTATACACTTGTAAGTATACACTTGTATTAACTGCGATTAGAGGTATTAAGTGACTTTCTTCAGTTTAAATATAAAACATTGATGTTTAAAAACAAAACACCGATTTCAAGTTATCCCTCAATACTACTTTTATGGAACTGCCTCGTGATCGATTACGAGTATATTCATTTACAAAAAATAATAAAATCGAAAGGTAAAGATATTGAGTAACATTACAATAAAAGAAAATTGATAACGTCCGTCTTTTCTAAAATTGTGTATTAATTAATAGAATCTCGTTTCTTGCAATTTTAAAAGATAACTTTCATAGAAGACTAGTAAACTGCCATTAACGTTCAAACAGAAGGCCATCAACCAACCAACCACAACTCACTCCCATTCGCTTACACCAATGCAAACATACTGGCGAGGTAAAGTAGCGGCACACCTGGCTATCTGCATAATTGCATTGGAATATCCTATTGTACTATCAGTGTCTAAGGAATATCGGGAAATGGAATATTTCTGAGTTCAATGTTTTAATATTTGAATTTTTTATACCCTAGACACTAAAAAGAAGAGTTTCTAACCTTTTGTTTAAAATTTACTTTATTAATATCTGTCCAGCACGAATTTAAACTAGAAACTTTGTTTTTCACGAAACGATTTTTCTCTCTTATTCCTTACAAAAAGTGTATCTCATTTTTTCCTCCTGAATATTATCATCAAACAATTCCTGTCAACCCCAATGTGGTGCATTATTTCATACTTCGTATAAGGTCCTTGTTCGATGAGATGTGAATTTAAATCTAATAACATAAAAAATGGCGTCGTACAAAAAAGGAAACGAAGTTTTCAAATAGCTAAAGAAAACTTCAGAAAATTGTTGCATTCGTGGTTTTTTTCTCTCCGCGTCACATTTTATGGAACCTCGATATAATTTTGTTACGATTGAATATTTCTCCAGAGGTATTTTAATAAATCAAATCAAGAGCGTCTATTTTATGACTAAGAAATTATTTTATTTTGTCAAAAATATGTTTAGTAGCATCATCAAGTCACAAGCACTAATCTCTCACTCCGTGTGAGTGATACCAAAACCACTAAATCACCTTGCTGCAAAAACTCCGCCTAAAAATCGTACATTCACCTCACCTAATGGTTTATTTATACCTACGCATCCATTACAGTACTTACACGAACCGTAAATTACATTTACAAGCAAATACGTGTGAATTCCATCATGAAAACTGTCATACATAAAACCTCTCGTACTTGATGCGAATTACACGTCGCGCGTAGAGTGGCCCTTAGCGAGGCTTGACCCGTTTCCGGGCGGTTGGCTGATTGTCAAATTGTCAAGCGGCTTGTCAAGCGAGTTGTCAACGCATGCAGGGCTTTGTTCAGGATTGAAGGTTATTACGGCTGTGACAGAGGGCCCAGGGTTGGGAAAGGTTGGATAAGATTAGAAAGGATCCAAGAAGGAAGAACAAAACCCCTGTGGAATTAATATGTGATACGAATACCGTAACAATAATGTGGCGGAAAACTTTTGCTGGACAATTTCTTGAAAAGCGTCACGTATTTCTAATAAAACGTTATGATTATGACCACGGAACTCGACTTCTGAGAGTGTCAATAAAATGCTGTTTTTACTTCAAATGTATATTTAGACATTTCTGCGCGCTGCTCTTTGCTTTCAGCGTCTTTATATGTACTTTTTGTCACCTTGTCTGATCTAATCTTATGCCTTATCATTTGTTTTCCTTCCGTCATCTAGCAGTGTTTCTGCTTAAGCTAACTCTACTAGGTATTGCTAAAATGTGGTCTATCTATCCTTGTCTCTAATCTCTTGCCTCACCGTCTCCCGCTCCTCCCCCATTTTGCTGTCCTTCTCCTAGCGCATATTCTCGACCTCCTGGATAGTCACCCAATGTCATTTGTCTATCTCTATCTTACCTTGTCTCTAATCTCCTGCCTCATCTTTTCTAGCTCTTCTTTCATCTTGCGGTGCGTCTCCTTGCATCTGTCCTCGGCCTCTTTGAGTACCGCCTCGTACCGTTGGTCTATCTCTATCTTACCTTGTCTCTTATCTCCTGTCTCATCTTCTCCCGCTCCTCCTCCATCTTGCGGTGCTTCTCCTTGCGCCTGTCCTCGGCCTCCTTGATGGCCTCCTGCCGCTCGCGTTCTGCCTCTTCTTCCTTTTCCTTGTCGTCGCTGTCATCGCCGTCACCTCCGACCGCACCTACGACAAGAGACACATGTTTTTAATTACTGATTTTAGAGTCAAATTCTAGTTTAATGTATTAATAGTTGATGGTAGTTTTGATATTAGTTGAATTATAAGTTCAATCTCTCATATTATCATTTAATGTAAGTACACACTTTGGAGGTAGATTAGGTATGGGGTAGATATCTTTTTTATTAAATGTTTCTAATGATTAGCTTGATTTAGTTCATGCTCTTAATACCAAACGGTCAAATAATCCAGATTCGATTTTATTTTTAATTATTCCAATATGCCACGCATTCGTAACACATCCCGTCCGGATAAAAACACGCTACAATACAATTACCGAGCACATTTGTTCGTGTAACCGGTTTAGACCGCCTTAAACCGGATCCACCCGACCAGTGGCCAATCCAACATGGCCGCTATTCAAAAATCCATTTCACGTCAATCTGAGCATTTGTCACGTCGACAGCCCTATTTTCCGTTTCGGAGCTTCAGAAAAGCTAAAACTGGGGGTTCGAAGCTAGCATAAAAGATTTTTTCGAGTTACACTATACTTTCTAATACTTAGATTTGTTAGTCTATCGCATCAGTAAACTTTCCCAGCTTTCCAAAAAATCATTTACAAAAATAATCATTCATTCTTTAGTCATTTAGCAGCCTAAGAAACAAACAAAACTGAAGTATAATACCCATAATTATTCGATAAATAGGTTCTCAATACTTTCCAGCTAAAACACCTCAACCCAAAAACTCCAAACAACCGAACACCAAAAATCATTGTTATGAAACGTCATTGAAATTCAAATACCGGATGCTATATTTAATTTAGTCGAACGGAGGGAGAATAATCAATTAACAATGGTATTGGGTATTCGAGTAGTATTCAGCACGTATTGTGGAGTGCCTTTTTCTTAATGGCCTCGGTTATTGAAGTCGGCAGCGGTAAATTGAATCGCTGGGGCGTTATACCTATTATGCCTGTTTCACTCCGATACTACCGTCACCCACGGGACTTGTTTTCAAACAGAAATGCGCTATAGAGCTTAGACATTTCGATTTTAAATTATAATTTTCTATAATTAGCAATCAAAGAATCTCGCTGTTGTGAATTAAATGTAAAATTTCTCATTCAAAAGAAAATAAGAATTTCTTACGATTTTAGGAGGATACAAAAATTGATCTACCAAAACATACGTAGCAGCAAATAGTTTGTTTAAAATTTAGCTCTCAGGGGAACAAAAGTTTGAATAGGAATCTCTTGTGTAGTTAAGCTATAGGTAAGTGAAAGTTCCTCTACTGGTATTGCCAGGTCTGTGGTCTAGTGGAATTCGGTTTAATATGGCGTGGATGTGGATGCCAGGGGGATGCCGCGCATTGTTTCGTGGTCGCTTAGTAATCGGGGAATGGGCAGACATTTTGAATTTTGGCTAAGTTGTAAATATTTATGGTTATTGCTTGTGTAATGTGCGCTGATACGGACCGCGGCCCAACAATTGGATATTTTTTATATATTTGGTAGTGGTAACTATCAAAATCAGAAAAATGTTTGTTTTGTTTGTAAGTTTTGATTTAATAAAATAATAATTTCGAAGGGGTTCCGATTTTTTTTAGCATGAGTGATATTGTTGTAAAGCACAACTCGTTTGGTAAAATTACCAAAAGTGATTTTAAAGTTCCACGTAGATCCATTTTGGGTCCCTGGGCTGCAGGAGTATACGTACTTACCTAAGTAACATTTAAAGTTCATAAAACTTCACAACAACCAAATAAGAGCCAGTTACACAATCAAGAAAAGTTGAAAGTTATTTAGCAGCCCAATAGACAGACACCAAACTATTTTCATAACACAGAATACCTCAAAAACTTAGCACAATCGAACTTGAAAAGCAATTTACGCCCGTTTTAAATTCCTTTCTCCATTGTGGAGGCAACGCCTTGTGGCATTGTAGGGAGACGCGATGCCTTGACGCACGCCGCATGCCTCACGCCTCCTTTTGTCCTCATAGCTTTGGTTTCATAAAGTTTTCCACAGTTTTTGCGGCAGACTGCTCTATTGTTGAACTAGCTTCTTCAATTATTGTGGTTAGGATGTTTTTTCATAAGATAGTCGAAGCGCATGCTTGAAAACTCAGTTATTTGTTTTGCAAGGCTGTTTTTTAGGTTCAAAAAAGTTGAGTTGGGTTGATTTGAGTTCTTTAGGAAGAATATATTTATTGTAGGCGCTTACTAGTGCTAGAAATAGACTCATCTTGCATATAAAATGTTGGTGGTCGCTGGATTTTTAACGGTTTTATGATTATTTTGCAAGACTTGGTCCGTGAAAATGAGATCGGATAAGCACACCCAGACCCCACGCGTGAACTAGAAGATAAACATTTTATTGCTTTTCATCATTTTCTGGTTAGTTGGGGCTAGGTGATGCTGTGTGAGTAGTCCAGTAATGTCGAGCATTATTCATTCAGTAGTTTTCAGTAAAACTATTTGTGTTTCATAGTAAATTTTTTTATCACCTGATTAAGCTTTGTTACGTTGTCATTGACTAGGATGAAAAAAATTGCAGCATATTTTCAATGAAGTCAAACAGCCTAATTAGCTAACACTGTAAATGACGATTGTAAATCAGTGAGCTGCTATCAATTGAATTACAGAAGCCTGGTAACTGCGCATCGCACGATTACACGCACTGTAACATGATGCTTCCAACAGAAACAGGCTAGCTTTGACATCTTGCTTATAGATTTTTTCATTTTGTAGTTGTGTTTTTTTTATCACAACTACAAAATATATAATCATATCTTATCGGAAAAGGTTTTGTGCGGAGTTGGTACTAGTTTGCAATGGATTTCCGCAAAGTAATTCATCTATTAATTAAGTAGACTAGCTTTGTTAACTTTAAGCACGAATACATAGAATTTTTTCGTCGATTATTAATCACATTACCGAAAAAAACACTCACGTTTTTTTTTTTTAAGAAAAAAACTAATAATTTTGTGTTCGTTTTTTTTCTTAACCATTTTTACCAGAGATTTGGCCGATAAAAGCTGCCCTTTTTCAGTGATGTCACCATTCAGTTTGTCAACTCAAAATGCTTCTGTTCCTTTAATTAGAAAAAAATAAAATATAATAAAAACCATGACGCTTGTTGTGTGCTGTCTAATAAATAATTTTATTCATTCGTTCTCTCAAAAAGATATCCCGCTAAAGCTTCATGACAATATGGAAGAAAGGTTGAATGATGGATGATGGAAAGTGACAATGTATGCAGTATGAAAGTCATTAAGGAAACAAATGGGATAGCATTTGTCTGCTGGCTTGCTGCACGACACGTATGTACAATATGTACATCATTACATGTTCATACTAAAAAGCTTCCATGTTTTTCTTATCATATTTCTATAGCAGACTTTCCCAAAAATTACCCTCAATCTTAGCCAAATCCTGTAGCACAAGTCTCCGTCCGTCTGTCTGTATCGATCGGCCCAAGAATAGCCTCCTAATTGTATTACTACAAGCCATCGCTTCGATCACTTGTATCAATAACTATAAAATAAATAAATAAATAATGCTGGACAATTCACACAGCATTATCTAGCCCCAAGGTAAGCAGAGCTTGTGTTATGGGTACTAGATAACTGATATACTTAATATAATACAATACATAGATAGATATTTTTTATTATACATAGAAAACGACCAGAACATCCTGAACAAATGTCTGCAGATCGTACACACATTTGTCCCGAGGCGGGAATCGAACCCGCAACCTCCTGCGTCGCAGGCAGACTTTCGCCCACCGCGCCACATCGGTCGTCAACTATTTGAGTTATGTAACAATTTGTCGGTAAATTGTCTGAGATCACGCGATCCTTCGAAAAATTCGTTATTTTGGTTATTTACTTTTTAGTAGGAGGCATCGCTTTGGGTATAAGTTATTACCGACATTTTCGTTTGTAATATTTTTTGAATAAAGAGTAGATACATTTGTGTTTTTAAAGTGTTGTTGAAAGATTCGCATTTGTTCAATTTAAACCAACAAAAAATATTTCCTCTTAAATATACATATAATATTATATATACTTTAGTATAGATATAATGCGAATGAGTGGGAAATCTAGCGGCGATCGATTTGTCGGGATAATATAATTGAGTATTTCATTCTATTCAATTTTCAACTATATGAACGTTTCCTAACACAGAGATACCAAAAAAAAGTATACAGTGTAAGTGTATTATTAAAATATAGGAAAACTTGCAATATCCATACAGGTCAAGCACGTGTCACAATAACGGGCCGATATCTGATAACAGCGCGTAAACAAAGTCGTAAACATGGCGCCAACAAGGACGTTACATTAATTGATTTCGCACCCCTCGGTTATGATTACATTCTTAGGATCTAAAGAACTGTTTATATATTGTTTTTCAAAATGATAGACTGTCGAATAATGTTATATCAGTGTAAACCATTGATTTATAATCTATGGATGGGTCCTTACAATAAAAATGTTCATGTCTATTTTAAAATAAATTAACTTTACAACATGGCGGCTTTACTAGTGATGGGTCATAATGTTTATAACATCTTCGAATAATTGATTGTGATAGTAAATCAAGATTGAGAAGATTGCTAGAATGAAGAAGTGAAACCTCTAGTTACTTATTATTTTATGAGATTGGGACGGGTCAAGCTTTTGTAGGTAAGTGAAGTAATAGTTTACACAGTTAAGTGAAGTAGTACATACATCCAAACCTTACAATACCAACTACTTAATCGATTCGGTATCAGACGTACGGCACATCACATATAATGAAAAACTCGAAACAAAACAGCATGAAACCATACAGCACGGAAAACTTTTGACTTCAAAACAAGGCCAACTGACCTGGCCATGGAATATGAAGTTTTTTGAAGAAATCCCCTTCAGTACAGGAAGGCCTGTAGGAGATTTCTCAGATTTCTTTTATCATTGATGTAAACTAAAATAAAGGCTAATGCTTAGAGTGCTTGCTTAGATGAGAGATTTCATTTCATATCATGTAATATTTGTAATGTAAGGGCTGAGTCTGTCAGTTACATAATGTTGAATCAAAATGTATGAAATCAAATCTGATGTAGTGTGAACCACGCGCGATCTTTATGGGAGGAAACCTTGTCTAAGTTAATTACATATTTTACATCACATTTCTCGTATGTAGATAGTCTGCTCGATGTCATTCTCAAAGGCAGTCTGTTCGTTGTCAAAATGAAATGGATACTTGTCAAATTAAAAAGCTGAAAATTTCCTAGAGATGGTTCAAAACAACGGTTCCGAGTGATGGCCGTCTACACGACTTGGCAGGCTACTACCGTGGCCCCTGATATTTGACCGTTTTTGTTTCAGTCCGAAAAGGCTCCATCCCATTCTGAACGCGCTCGGATTTCATCTCAAATCTAAACCAAATCTAAGAGTAGTTCCAACTTCTCACCGAGTAGTAGATGAACTAAGTGATTCAATTTGATGCGATGTTCGTTGATATACAGGTATGTAGATCGAGTTAGTGAACTGAAGCTTTGCACTTCTGAGCTGTCAATTTTATTCAAATAAAAGTTAGTAATTTTATATCTATGTAAATAAAATATCAAAGCTCATGTTATAAATAGGTATAGTTTGTTTGAAAAGGGCAATCTCTGATTTAAATGGTATGTTTTATATATAAAAATAACTTTTTTGAACGGTTCGCTGTAATATTCTGGAATATATAAAACGGTTGTTAGAAAGCACAGTCACTGGTATACGCCGGTCTTAATATATTGAATAGTTATGTAACTGAAGTGTTGTTTTGAAATAAAAATAAAAGGAGCAACTTCTATGTTCGGCTGAATGTATGTTTTTTATATACATTGTATGTACCTACTCGTATGTGTATTCTTCAATTACTGCGTCAATTATGGACCGATATCAAAAATTCCTTCGCTATTGTACAGAAAATGATACCGAGGTTGGGACCATAAAATATCCAGAGGGATTCGTACTCGTCCCGCTAAACTTAAAACAGTGTGAAACAACCCTTTGTTTCACACTGTTCACGGTTTGGCTATAACTGTGCTATACTTTTGTTTCTTAATAAAGGCTCACAAGACTTGAAAAAATAAAATTGAAAGTATTTTAAAAAAGTAACTGGATTAAAAGAATAAAGTAGCCCGGTTAGACTACTTTAAAGACAACTCTAAAGAATAAGTAATTAATACAGTTAACACATTCAACTGAATGCCCCAAAATTCCCCGGAACCTGTACTGTACGAAACTCCCAAAACTGCAGAAACAAAGGCATCAAATAACTTACAAAGCTACCTCGTTATGTTAATTATTACCGAAATCACGAGAGAAGTCACAAGTTACTAAGTCATAAGTTAAGTAATGATGGTTAAGTCAAAGTTGCCGGAAGTTGCAGAAATTTACCGAGAGTTGCCGAGTTTCCCCATCAATGCGGAGTGTGGAAGTTTGATTCCTCGATTTGTGATTTTTGCTGATTAATAATGGAAAAGATTTTCGTAGTCTGTGACATAAGTGATTTGGGCACAAACTTGGCTGACCATGTATAGTGTCGTATAATATGTAGTCCGCGTTATGCGACTGGACCAAAGTTGCAAAAATACTCAAACATACTCTTATTACTCATAGTATTTCATGATGACCGTGCATTACTGCACTAACAAACATTTATAGAATTTATGTATCATAAAAAAATACGACTAAAGCAGACTATTTTGTTACATTTTGGGATATTCATTCTGTATGAGTAAACACTACTGTTAAAACAAAATAAAAACTTTTTAAAGTTTAAGCTACAAATTGTGATTTACGTAGATCTGCGTAGCTGAGACATACGCACATGTTAACCAAAATACCAAAATATTTATAAAAAAGACCTTAGTGTAGGAACGCAGTAGCGGCTGGCCGCCTACGCGGTTCACCAAAATTGGAGCAATTTAGCAAACAAAATATATCAACCGCCCCCGCGGTCAACCGTTAGTGCGTTCCTACACTTAGTCTCTTTTAAAAATCTGTGGTAAATGGCTCTACAAACATCGCTAACGTGAACATGTAAATGACGTCACACAATAGTCTCGTTGCTACGGCGTAGCGCTACGTTACGTAGCAACTGCTACGAAAACAAAGAAATTTGCATAACGAAGTAAGTTTCATTGTGAACCTAATTTTAATGAAAAGAAAAACAGATAGTAACCATTTAACGGATATTATGGACGTGAGTTGTTGGATTATATTAAGTTTGTTAATTTTCCACGACAAAACTATTTTATTTATCGAGCTGACATTTTGTGAGCATTGTAGGTTTTGACCTGTCATAACGAAAATATTACTTTTTATCTTATGAGTTTAAATTGTGAAATGCTATAAAAAAGACGAATACCTACATCGAACTAAGGTTTCCAATTTTAAATCGAATACCGTTTTTTTTAAACTGTTTGTCAGTCGGTCATCAATAATACAAAAAGATACCGTTCAAACTGAACCTACTATCAAACTACTGTTACTCACGCCAGTGTTGCCAGATAGTGCCATGCCAGAACCGACACATTCATTATTTTAACGGCAACACCGCGATGCGCATTTATTTCGGTTATCTTTTAACGGGTTACGTTCCGTTATTATGGTTTACGAGGTTAAATAAAGTAGTTTATGTAGTTAATATAGTCTAAGAAGGAATTGTACGTGTTGTGAGAAATTAAATGAGATAAAGCTTGTTTTAACTTGAAATGTAACCAGACTGCTTGCCGTGGCGGTTCGTGAGAAAAATTCTAAGGATAATATTTCTGCAAGAACAATTCTGAAATAAACTGAATGACGTGAAGCACACATGGCATTTAACATTACAAGGGATACATTGTGATGAACTAGATACTCTTCAAGTTTAGAAAAAGAAAGTTTTATTTGTAAAAGAACTCGTTGATACTGAAAAATCTTGAAAAGGGCCTTTTTAATTTAAGTAGATCATGAAGAAACTTTGGTAAATATTCTCATAAAAAAGGTTTTTATTCTTAAACTTTATTTTGGAGTATCGGTCCCTTTCTCCCGAATGATGCTTCATTTTATTTTTAAGGTTCTTAATTTAATTACAAAAGACAACATACAAACGATTATTATTCTCTTGGAGGTCATTTCTACAAGGTTTAGTCTTTTGTCTGGTGTTCCAAGGTTTGTTGTTTTTAATTAAATATGTTTGTGTCTAGAAATTCCAAGGGCTTGGACCGAAACTAGAACCAATATTTTTATTTTGTTACTTTACTTGCTAGTTGATACTTATTTGTGACACTTGAATAAATGAAAGCTTACAAAACATTGTTAGGATAGAAAAATAGTAAGATACATAAATAGATGAACAAAGCAAACTCCCAAAAGCGTTATCAAAATCGGAACATTCTGCAGTGTTAGACATGTTCTCACCAGCACGCATAATTCCACTGCTGAACTTGCTTCGCCCAAACAAGGTAGGTTTGGAATCGCAATGAAGGTGTTAATACGCACAAGGAATTGATTTTTTCGTTAGTTGGCTTGACGACGTCCTCGGGCTGAGCTGGGGGTCGCCGGTCGCGCCGTACAGATCAACCACCACGGCTAATAACGGTACTTATTTTCGGCGGGTTTCAAACAAAAAGTTGACAATGTAAAGTGAATTTGAGTTCAATTCCAAAGATTTATGTGTGACCGGTGAAGGTAAGTTTTCAGTAGCCGTGAGATAGCTGCGGGACTCGCCGTAATCTCGGGATAGAGTGCGCCATTAATCCTAGCCGGACAGGGTGGCTCGGAACATGTGTGTTTTCTCGGAGAATGAACGGCATTACTTTCGATTTAGATTCATCAAACCTAACATAATTTAAAATTTGCACTTAGTAAAAGTAATGGTAAGAACTGAGAAAACAACTGGTCGGAAACACTGCCTATAATACTGAAATGACTAAACGAGTCTTGACTATTATGATATCTTTTAAAAAACGTCATCATACGACATAGTTAAAATGATATGCACAACCTTAAGACGACAGTTTCTTTTTCAAGACGTTAAAAAAAAAGTTTTTCAGCATCGACATAATTTTTTTCGGCGCTAATCAGCGTTGTGTCAATAAATGTTTCTATAACTCTCTAGGTAACTCTAAAATGACTCACGTTTTGGTTCTTAAAGCAAATTTGTTGCTTCTTTATCACACACTAATATACAGTCACCTACATAGGTACACGTAAAATAGGGAACCTTTTTAATTTCCCCGACGTAGATAGAGTGGAGTCGGGCCAGATGGGGCTCTTTTATTTGGGGTTTACAACTAAATTACGGATTACAGAATGCAGAGATACGTGAGGAAATGGGGAGATGTGCTGGTTATTTGATTTTAAGAAATTTATTTGGAAATTTTACTAAAAAAAAATCATTCTTTAGCTCTTATTTACCTCAGCACAGTAATTAATACAAATGATGTATATTATTAAAATTATAACAGAATTAATAATTTACTTATTCTCTCATCCATTGTAAATATTTTCATGTAAAACCGTGGACGCAATTTCGTTTCGGACGCAAACCGTTTTTTTCTAACCATTTTTCATGTAAAAGTTGACAGGTTAAAGCTCTACGACCAACTATTCACAGCCGAGTTCCGGTAAAAATTTCGAGTCCGTTACATTCAATTAAAACAAGTTTTGAAAAAAATGTCAAAAAAAATATCTGTAACTGGATTGGATATGAATAAAATATTTCTGTAGTTGATTACGAAAGTTTCGTTTTCAACTACACACAACTATCAACAATATCAAAATGTTGTTTATATAGCTTGTAATAAAAATTGCAACGAAGCTTAAACTCTACGTAGCTTTCGAGTAGCTAATCAGACATCTGGTTCCCAAAAGAGACGTTTTGGTTACTTTGGGGCTAGATGATGGTATGTTTTTCTTAATTAATTAAAAACGTATAGTATTATTATATACGAAACATTATAAACTATAGAAGGTTTGTCTTGGAGGTAACAGCGTTTTGCCAGGCGTTTGGCAAGAAGTTATAGATAAACTCGAGGTAACTAACATTGTTAGCGGTAGAAACAAGCCAGCTACTAAAAGCCAAGGCACCAATACACAGTTTCCCCGTCACACAACATGTGGAATGATCTTCATTAATTAATTGTCATTAAATAATAAGTGTTTCAACATGTACGCAACATTATCTAGCACCAAAAAAAGCAGAGCTTGTGTCAGGGGTGGGTAAGCAAACATAAAATTCATTTTTTTAAAATTAAATATCGACCTCGTTATGGTCGAATGAAATCTACATTTTTATGCACGAGGATCCATCTTTTACAGCAAAATAACTAGTAGAGTGTTTTCAAATCCAAAAACAGAAGTAAAACAATAACGTTTATGTAACGTAAACAGAAGGCATCAAGGCAGCCTGAAAAATGACGGGACGAAACGTGCGCCGAATTTAATGGTTTACGTGATTTCTAACGTTCAATGAAACTAGAAATTTATTGCTGACTAAAACAATGCCTTGGACAGAAAATTAGTCACAGAACTGAACAATACAAATACTACCAATATTATAAAGGCTAGGTATATTAAAAGTTCAAAAAGTGAAGATTTGAACATTAATTTGTTGCTTAAGATGATCAAAACAATCAAAATAAAGAAAATAAAATTTAAAGCTGGCACATAATAAGATTTAAAAAAAAATAACAAAAAAACAATGTGTGTATTTTCACTGTTTTTTTAAGGAAAACATACATATCATTTGGGAATAAATTTATGGGACCACCTCGAGAAATTAGTGACTTACTTTGCAATGGTAGCTGTGTTAGGTTTTGTGTGCTTAATACTTCTTTTTCTTGTTCTGTTCATATATTTACGTACAGATTTCTGTATAAAATATTTAAGCCAAATTATCATACTCATTGTCTTAAATCTAGTCTACTGTATCTTGTTTCCACATTGTATCTAGTAACGAGTTGGCACAACCACTGTAGCTATACAATACACTGTGTGGAAAACGTCAAAAAGGAAAATTATTTGCTTGTTTGCCGCGAGGATGTCCTTGGGAATACTGATGTTATCCGAAATATTGTACCAACCCATAGCAATCTACATAAGCCTTGACGTACACAAATACCATCCTAGTACTAATAATGTAAAGACGAAAATTTGTGAAGATATCTGGTTGAAGGCAATGCCAAAATTGCTCGTTGGATCTGCCAGAAATTTTTCATGGACCTAGACCCTAGGACAGGTGTTAATGAACATGGGTAACAAAGATCATGTCAAATGCCCATGTCGCACCCATACCAGTCTAAGTTGGAAACGATGTTATCGAAGTTGTGGATCACTATTTCTACCTAAGCCAAATGGTCCAGTAAGGTTTGATAAAGAGGGCAGCCGTCGAATTCAACTCGGATGGGCAGCGTTCGGGCGTTCGTGCAACGCAAAACGGAGTCTTGGGAGACCATCAACTCGATGGACCAACAACATTGTAGCGGACGCAGGGAGTCGATGGATGAAGGCGGCTCAAGACCGCTCTTTGTGGCCTGAGTCCAGCAGTGGACGGTATGGGCTGAGATGATGATGATAAAAACTTGGTGGCGGTATCTGGTTCTTCTATTTGTAGATAATATATGAAAGCAAATAAAAGAGAATGGAGAAGAAAATTAGAACTATTTTGCATCATGACATCAGGTACCTTCTGGATCCAGCTGGATGGTTGGTCATTAGCGCGTCACATACAACACTCAAAGGCAGAAGTTCACAATTTGTTGAAACAACATCTATCTTTACAACATAACACGGTAAATACGTAGATAAAGAGCGGCTCCACTCAGCCGCGTGCAAAGCGGTTGTGTTAAAGCTATTCGTAGTGTTTCCGATGGCTCGGCAGTATAAAACTACCCTCAAATAATCCCCAGAATCGAACAAAAGCAAATTATAGGCTTCTTTTTCCTGCGAATACGTGGGCAGAAGCTAGTTTTCCATAAAATCCGAATAACGCAACGAGTAAAACGCAGTATAGTGTAAAACAAAACTGCACTTGCACGGATTCTCAGCCATGGCGTTAACCCCGCGCGTTATAACAAGTAACGATCTTACTACATCGCTTAAACTAGGTTATACTGTCATAAACTGAATCTAGATACGATCTCTTAAGCACTGCGTTTAATTGAATCTAGGATTTACATGTCAGAGGATTAGCATTTTAAGTACCATGTAGTTATGATGCAATGTAGTTATACTACGAACTAAATGCACATGTAAATGTTTGTAATAGCTAATACGCTAGAGTGCGCATGTTTTGTAAAGGCTTGTTCCAGTTTAGAAGCGTTTTTTAAAAGTTGTGTGTGTTTTGCATAAAAATCGCACAATAACGATTTAAATTTTCTTGTTGTTGCTTAGTTTTGGATCTGTATCCGTATCATGAACCAAACATTCGATATACTTTAAAAGTGAACTGTCTGGCTGTAAAGTTTAATCTGTTGATAAATCATTTGTGGTTCTTGAGAGGAATTGATTCTTGTTAAAAACCATAGGTATCTGGATGGGTCCGATAAAGCTTCTGTCACAAATAAAAAAGGCTGCTAACAAAAGAAGATCATAATCAGGAAATATGAACCTAGATTGTCTAATCTAGCTAGGACACGTGACCAGAATGGGAAGGAACCATTTCGAACTAAATCGAAAACGGACTGGGTTCTATCCACTGCACTGTGTTCCATTATAAAGTGGTGCCATCCCACTTTGACAACACGGTTTATATGAGAAATATAAAAGACGTAAAAAAATTATTTGGAGAAGGTTCAATTCCATTCTGTTCGCGCGCGGTGTATACTATAGGCCGGTGTTGTGAATAGTTTATTTGGCCGAGTCGGCCGACAGCCAGCCGCTTACCGAAGTTCAAAGGCCGAGGTTTTTACAGCAAAATCAATATTTGGGTCACGAACAGCTGAAACAGTTCTATTCTAGCTGCGGCGAGGGTTGAGTTAGTCGGGGGGTTACGCCACAAGGAAATTAGCTCAAAGTTTTGATTTTAATGAAATACATAAGAAACCTGCAAACCGTGGTGGTTATGACAAGACTTCCTTGCTCGGAGGAGACACGTTCAGCAGTGGTTGTACAATGTCTCAAGGTGAACTATAGCAAAGAATATTTGGTGCCATGTAAAGACATGAACGGAATCAAAAATAAACGCAATAATCAAATAAATACGTTTGCCTGCAAGCTTTCCTGCTTTCCAAGCGCACCTGTCATCATGGTCTGCCGTACTGCCATCGGATTATGAGAGCGAAGAAACAGAGTGCACATGTGTATGCGCATACTCTGTGCACTATTCTATTATGTCCAGCGCACATAGCATCATCAGTTAGGGCCGTTTACGTTTTAAGAGTTGTCAAACCATAATAATACGTCAAACTTATTTGTATTAGCTAGTATATAAATTCACAAATCCTAATGCAAGCGTGTAGGACGCCCTCCGGCCAGGTGCAAGCGTGTAGGACGCCCTCCGGCCAGGTGGGGTGACGATCTGCGAAAGACTGCAGGCAGATGCTGAATGCGGCCAGCTGAAGCCAGGGAGACATGGCGCTCATTAGGGGAGGCCTATGTCATAGAACGAATGCCTGCCTACAGTCATGATTGGATTAGAATAATATATTCCTTTTCTCTTTATTTACTCAATTTGACCGACGAAAATAAAGACTTTGAAAGCAAGAAAGAACAAGTTTTAAGCACCCTCTCCTAAAGTGCACCCAGATGCCTGGTAGATATTATTTCTGGTCGAAACACATACAACCAAACCTCAAAATAAAGTTTATATAAATAAAAACAGGTACACATTTTACCAATCTCTGTTTCAGATAGTTTAAGGCTAGGAAATTCGCAAGGGTTTCCGAATCCAAGAACTCGTTACGTCTAATCTCAATGAAGCCTTTAAGCCAGTAATGCTATTTTCCACTATATTTTCCTCAAGTACCTATACCTACATACATACAAGTAAGTAAATAAGTAGGTACAAGTATAATCTGACCCCCCGTGGTCAACTGAAAGCATATCCATGTTTTATTCCCCTCTCGCGTCTCTTTCTATACTACTACCTACTGAGTGCGAGTGGGATAAAAAATACAAGCTCTCTTGGTCGTTAAAAGTTTTTCAAGAGTTTTCGTGAGGGCTCTTTTAGTGGCGAAAGTGGTTGGACGTTTTTTGGGCTAAGTTCTTATCCTACTGATATTAGAGTTTTTTATCCTTAATGTACGTACCATTGGTTCTTTTCAAAGTTATTGGATCCTGTTAAATAAGGGTTCATTTTATTCAAGAAATCCGGCTTAGCTCAGTGGCCAACTTAAGGGCATGTTAACTAAACGATGAATAAAGGCTTTCTTTTAATAAAATTCTCCCCTGTCCAGTTAACCAGCAGTTACTGTAAATTTCTTAATTACTCCCACGAGAGTGGATCCGCAAGGCGAAACTAGTCTTTTATCGAAACTTTCTCATATTTTAAACTAACAGGAAACTCACATAAACTAGGATAAAATCAGCTGAATTCCTTTTCCCTTATCATTAACATTCGAAATTTATTACCTACCCTGTCCGGATAAGAAACCCAGATAAAATTAACCGATCCAGGTTATAAATAATTAATTGGAATGATTAAAAAAAACGCGACTTTGATTTCGTGTTTTCACTTTATTGTGCTTAAAAAGATATGAACACAAAAAAACTGCGAAGATTATTTGATACCGAATCTATCAAAATCGTTTTGATGCTCTAGCGAGGTAATAATGATTCCAGATAGCGCTTGTTAAAATAGCCTGCCTTGCGTGTAAGTGTATAATATTTTTTTCAAACCACATGCTCGACAATGCCGAATTATAGGTCATGTAAACCCTACCGAAAGCAAGACATTAAATCCCTTGGTATTAGCCGGGTTATAATGTTGTACTGAATTTCATTATAACCCGCTGGTTAATAATATGATTTCACTTTTCATAATTCTTATTACTATATGCATAAAGTTTAATTTTGCTAAACACAATTTGTCCTAGGCCATGGCCTACTTGATTTGACAAAATAAATGAAGTTTGCCTCCGTGTGAACCCCGGTCCGGAGGAGCGCGGTGTTCGAAATTCGAATTTCGAATCTAGGACCACGGCTTGTGCTTTCGAATTTGGAACGTCGCGCGCCTTCATTTGTTCACGCGTGACGAACAAATCGAGTTCTTGTAGGTGCCTATAGAAGATTTAATTTCAAAAATAATATTGAAAATGTCGAGTGATGAAAGTGTTTTGACTCCTGAGTTTATCAAATTAGATGCCATAGGCATTGTCAACAATCTGCTGCCAGAGAAGTCAAAGGAAAACATTATTTATCTACTGAGCCTGTTTTTTTGTCTCGCATAAGGTGTGAAAAGTAGAGTATACACCTCGGGGATAAGACTGTTTTAGTCTTGGGCGGTTGAACCCCTCACTGCACTCAGGACTCAGTCTTAATTCCCTCGCTTCGCTCAGGAATTAACTTATAACTCCCTCGCTACGCTCAGGAGTTAAATTATGAGTCCTTCGTTACGTTCGGGATTCAATTCGCTCCCGTGACATAAAACAGTGCTTTATCCCCTTAGTGTATAATCTACTATTTATTAAAATAAAAAAACTGTTTTAAAAACAAGCATTTATATCATCTACTTAGGACCAAAGTATTTGGAAAGATAACTCCAATTAACTCGACGGGGTTAAGTCCTTTCGTTTCGGAGTTCCAGAATGGCCACCATCTCTCTCCATCATCAGACGAAATCAATGGTACCATAACATTGCATTGATATTGAACATTACAACATGACATAAGTATGTCACGTTTCACCTCAATCGGTGGATAACTGCTCTAAAATTCAGTAGTAAGATTAGTCCCACACTGCACAGTGCACACTCATTGATATGAGGGCAAGTTAAAAAAAGCCTACAAAAAGCTTGTAAAGACAAGTTTGTTTGGGTTTAATCAAGTAGAACTTTAACCACGTAGATGTAGATTTTCTGCTCATCGTTGGAACTCCGCCAGCATGCTCTATTAAATAAGTTTCTAACTAGTTATGAATTTGAGTTATATTTCTGACAGTTTTAAAAGAACTTTAAAGGAGTTCAGCTTAGAATGGTAAAATTAAAAACGTCTAAAAACGAATTTTGCGTTGCAATCGTATATTTTTTGCGTTCAAACGTCAAATAAATAATGAAGCGCTTGCGGCGTTGCTCACGTTTTAATAGTTTTTGCGAATAAGTAAAGTACTGTACTGTAATAACAAAATGTTTTACAGCCCAGGCCGTAAAGCAGAAACGACTCATAAAGTAGAACGCATACCTACTTGCCGAAGTGAAAGAGCCGAAGAAATCGAACTTTACAATTATTTTAAGTCATCGTAAGATATTTTTTTTTAAATCGTGAATAGTCGTTTGACTACAATCCTACATGATGGTAAGAGACGATGTGGCAGGCTATGTATCATGAAGGTCTTGAATGTCTTCATGTCAGCAAAAAATCTAAAACGAGCATTATCAAAGCGCGTTCTGAACGCCTAAATGTTTTCTTAATCAAAGGTTTCTTAGAATTCGGCAAAGCGTGTTCAAAGCTCCTTCATATTTCTTGTAATATGAGTCATCTCGCTTCGGGAGGTACTTGTGTCTTCTTTAAGTACTCTAAATAAAGTTTATTATCTCTCGAGTTTTCGCACTTAATTCATATTAATTTAATTCATATTTTTGCGTTGTTTTAGTAGGATTTATTTTGACTTTTATTTGCAATTAAGTTGTTAAGTAAATTTATATTCACTGATGATGATTTATCGTAAATTGAGAAATGATTTACTGGAGTTAATCTTCACGAATATCGTAATATTTTCTAGAATGTTTGTAGAATTTTAACTAGGTACTACAAATACAACTGATCCTCAAATTTGCGTATCTTCTCTAAAAGTCAACTTCATTTTATAAAAGGTACCGGTCATCAACTGATCGATCGTAGGATACGAATATATTCGAAGTAGGACTCCGTCGAAACGAATGTGGATCCGTTATCCAGATTCGTTTCGTATTCGTTTTCTAAGTAGGCCGACTGATCCTACACCAATTAGTTATCGTTAAAGTGCTCCGTAACATCAGTATCAATAATATAATGAAATTCTAGCCTTCAGCAGATTCCAACAGATCCTATCTCTTTGTGCCGAAATTCTATAAGCTCTTTGTTAGCTCCCGGAGTAACCTACATCCGGGTTACCCAGTTGGCCCTATGCCAACTCGGCTGCCCTTCAAACAACTCGGTCAAATGCGACAGGCCCTGGCTCCAGGGGGACTAACGGGAATTTATGACCTTACTAGTTATTTATGACCGTAAGGTGCGGAAATGAGATTGAGGTTTGCTTCATGGCCTTGAAGGAGTACACTTCACGACCTTGTGTTGTAATGAATGCTGAAAATTATGATATAAGTAATCTACAAATAGTAGGACGAAATTATAAAAATGGTGAAAATAAAAAATTAAAGTAAGCTTTTCATTTAAAAAAATATGGAAAAGTAAAAAAGAGGTGTTGAAAATAAAAGGTGAATTGAAATGAAATTTTGAAAAGAACTCACCAATGAAATTCATTTTGCCGCCGGTGTTGCACTTCCTATATCTATAAATATATCTCTATCCTACCCTAAGCCTTAACAAATCTCCATAACAACGTCCAAATATAAAAATAATGTATTTATTGAGCACCAAATTTACAATAGACAATACATGATACGTATCGATAGAAAGAGTTAGAGAAGAAGAAGAGAGAAGGCGTATCGTAATAAGCTATGACATGGTCGCTGCGCGGGACGTGCTTCCGACGCGAGCGGCGGAAACCGAATGGCGGAAAACCGCGGTGCCCGAGCTATTTATGCATTGCCGTACCCCGCCCTCTCCCCTGTACCTCCCCCGCAGTTAAGAGCCTACACACACCCGGGAATCGCTTCCCCATTGTCACTCTAATGGAAAAATCTTCCTCAAAAATCATTGTACGCCTAATAATCGTAATTATCCCCATTGAGGCTTTCCCTCCTCTAGAGAGTTAGCCAATTTCTTAATATCCAATACCCTCAGGGTATTGGGTACTTTTTTAAATTTTTTCGCGATAAAATCACTCCAATTTCCAATACTAGTCGATAAATAAAGTGTAACAAAGAATGATTGCCGCGATATCTCATCGCCTTAACGCACACAGGCGTACTGCAGTAGTTTTGCGCATGTGTGCGATGTAGAACAAAGGGTTTGCGACGAGGGGGCGTGGTTATTTGTATGTGTGAGTGCGTTAAATCTTTTATAGGTCGATGCATTAAGAAATTTAGTATCTTGGGTGCATTTGAGCGGAGCCTACGGGACCCTTCCTCGATGGATAGGGTTACTTTAGATTGTTTAATACGACTAGTTTTATTTGATTGTCTTTTGTTTTATTTGCGACGACCTAAGACCTATCTGCTGATCTATTTGTGACTTTCAGTAAGTGAGGCACACGACAACCAATCAATGAGAGCCTGTCTGCAGACCAGCCAGCGCTGGTTGTAACGTGCTTACAACTGACTCATGCTGGGACAGAGACGGTTTTGCGACTGAATGCATAAATTGGTCTGTTTTTTTTATTGAATTACACACAAATAAAATATTCTCCTTCTCAAATATTCTCATTCACTCTGCCGTCGAATATCGTAGAGATCAGCGGCTTCTTTTAGAAGTCATTGTGTCAGTGTGTTGAAGGTTTTAGATAAAATATTTTATTTGTTACCACGTACACACATACCCTTTAATAAACCAGAATAATTAATGTAATTAATATGAATCTAACAACAGCTCAGTAAAATGCTGGTGATTGACACACCCACCAGAATGATTTGGCTATTAGATTGAAGATATTTGGCCCAAGTTGTAGCCCATAAAAACCGGATGTATCGTATGTAAGAGATAATAAAGAGCAATATCCAATGATTTCATTCCGGGCACGTCCACCTCGTTATCAGTCTGTCGCCGTATACAGGGTATCTGCGTGTACAGGGTGTCTGTGCGTATACAGGCTGTTTCATTGTGGCGCTCAATTTTAAACCCATAGCTATGATATATTCATTTTAAGACATGCCTGAATGTCAATTACAAAGAATCAATTTTATTCGACCGAGAACCTTTTCCTAAAAGTTCCCAAAAAACATCTGTACCCGCAATGAAATGGTTTTGTGGTTATAAAATTTATTTTATGAGACAAATAAATTTGTATCAAGAATTTCCCTCAATATACTGGCAGGCAAGCGCAGCGTGACCAGTTACAGCAAGTATCTGCTCTTCTACATCCGTACACACCCAACCACGTCCTCGAATACGTACCTACAAGTGCGTATGAAGGGAACGAGATAGTTTTTAAAATGCGCGTTATCAAAGCACGTGTAAGCAAATGTTTATATGTTCATTAGGAGTTTTGAAGCGAGTAGGAAAAGAGTAAAACGGATGTTCAGTATGATAAGAGTACCTCTTATCATACTGAACATCCGTTTTGAAGCAAACATGTTAGCAGTGGTTATAGTCTTTATTAAATAGTTATTTTATTGTACTATCAAAAGACCTGAAGCTCGTTTCTAATTGTCGATAAAATTGTCATATTGAAGCGATGGGCTAGGCAGAATATTCGGAAATTAATATGATGCTGTGAATACAGGGGCTCCTGTATTCACAGCATCATATTAATATCCGAGACACCCTGTATACGCACGTCGTGTCAAAGTACAGTTTAATATAATATTCAAATGAAGTGCATGCGACAGAGCATGGACGGAACCAGAATGTGCAGATTACTGTGTTGTGTGCTACATGCTTCTACTAACCATTATACAGGGCCGGCGAACTATAATTGTATGGCTATATATACAAAACTATGTACTCATTTTAGAAAACTTAAGTTAATTTTTTGTCTTAAAATAGGAGATACAAATGTAAAAAGTAATATTGGTGGGAAACCTTTTACAACTCTGGCATCATCGTAACTAATCACAGAAGTTAAAAAAAATGGTTTTGAAAAATTTCATTCATCATTCGTCTCTCGACGAATCGAGAGA
Organism: Eupithecia exiguata; assembly: GCA_947086465.1. NCBI lineage: Eukaryota > Metazoa > Arthropoda > Insecta > Lepidoptera > Geometridae > Eupithecia > Eupithecia exiguata. The sequence continues at coordinate 366,494 of OX352248.1, read as the reverse complement.
CGAATTGTAAAAGAGAGAGTTGTAAAATGTTTTGCTACGCGCGTGCAATTACGTGTTGTTTTAAATTAAATCATATAAATCTACTATTATTAAACTAAACCTGAGAAACCATAACTCCTCGTCAAAAAATTAAAAAACTCTAACCATTCTTCTCCTGGAAGAAAGCAGCCGGTCATATTTCAGTAGAGTACTAAAGGGACAATCCTCATACAGTTCCGCTAAAAGGTTCCAACTTTATTTTTACGGTAATGCGCAGATTCAATAGCGTGACTTACGGGGGAGGCTGTAAAGGCATAATTCCTATGAATATGGGACAGAGAGTGGGGACTCAGAGCTTTTGTGGTTGTAAGGAAATAGATTTTTATGTTCTACTTTAATTTACGACAGAGAGTTCAACGTGACTATATGAATATAACTATCATTAGGAATTACTTCTCGATATTTCTGTAAAGAATAAGAAAAACTTTATTTGTAGCTGAGATACACTACAAACACACACACACACACACACACACACACAACACCATTACCATAAAAAATGGATAGGTATTGAAATTGTAGGACTTTTTGGAAGAGCCCCTACAAATAGCAACTTCCTTCAAACAATGAAGTGAAAAACAACAAAGAGCAAGAACGAATGGTTTACTACTGAACTGAAACATCAAAAGCATTCCTAGAAGTACCTATATAATTAAAGTTACAAACAAAAATAGTTATTTAATTTTGGATCCAAGAATTAACCATTTAAAAGCACTAACATTTATCTTTTAATCACAAAGGATAATTTTAAATTGAAAAACCATAATTTTTCTGGAAATAAACTTACAGATTCTTCAGGAATTTTAATATTAGGTACTTGAAACAGATGAAATTAAAAGTTAGCATTATGTTAAAAATATTCATACTTTAATACGTTACAAGAATCACAATTTCATCCATTTAATTTATCTAATCAGAAAAAGTATTATACAATAAATACAAGATTTCACCGCGACGGGAATTGAACCCGCAACCTATTAGTGAAAAGTAAGAAAAATACGATAAAATCTCCAAATATCTTTTGTAAGCAGTTACAAAGCAGTTTCGTAGCACGTCTACGAAATCTACGCCGTAGCACATCTACGAAATCTACGCCGTAGCACATCTACGAAATCTTCACCGTAGCACGTCTACGAAATCTACGCCGTAGCACATCTACGAAATCTACGCCGTAGCACATCTACAAAATCTACGCCGTAGCACATCTACGAAATCTACGCCGTAGCACATCTACGAAATCTACGCCGTAGCACTTATACTCGCACGATATTATACCTTACTCTACGTCTACCCAGAGATCCAATATCAACCAAACGATTAAAACTAAAATGAATACCATATACCTAAAACTATGTCAAATCACCCAGATCCACCTGAGTCCCACTTAAAGGAATATATCCACTAAACCTAAAGGCGGGCGGCCACTATAGCGGCACGATAAACCGCCACTCGCCGTTGATTTCATTTACAATTCATTTCATGTACTTAGGAGGGCGTTTGATGGCCACACCAGGGTTGCCACATCACCTTAAAGCTTTCTTGGAGGAATGATGTCTGTCAAAAATGAAATTGAAATTGAAAAAAGAATGGCGTCATTGGATCAATACAAGGCTTCACATAATTGATTTATTGAAATAATGGCCAGGTTCGATGATATCTAAATAATTTAACCAGATTGATCGATTTATTAGTCCTGGGTTAACATATTAATTGACAGAAGAGAGTAAGTGACTAATAATATTGTAACATATAAAAATTCAATTAATATCAATACAATAATACCACTGCTTATACAAAGCCGTGGGCCGGGTGCAAGTGATGACGATGATTATTATTATTACGAATATTGTATACCGATATGATATTTGTGAAAAAATATGTCTCTTTTCTACGTTGGTAATTTTTTTTTATCATACTCGCAATACCCCATTGTGACAGCCCTACCACCGTTTAGGTGGTAAAGTTACGCCGGAAAGCAAGTGGTCCGGGCAAATACGGTTTCTTATTCTATCATCCCCCCCCCCCTCCCCAACCCCCAGTGGGCAGGGGGGAGCAGTGGACGCTGGTGTTAATGTGTTTGCGTTTGTAATTAGACTAATGTGGAGTATTTGATACGTTTGGACGGTTTTAAACGATATTTCTTTTTAGTTTTGTGTTTTTTTTATTTAACTTGTCAGAAAATTTTGCAGTGGTCGTTTTTGTAGGAATTTTACTTAGTTTCTTCGTTTTTAAAATTACAATGAGATTTTGAACAATAGTGAAAATTGTTTGACGGTTTTCTATATATATTTGTGACGTTAAATATTATTAGTATTATTTACAATGGCCTATAATTTTAGTATCCGAGCAATATTTGTGGCAAAAGTTTACGTGTGTCAGTAAAAGGCTGGGTAGCATAACGAGGATGATTGTGCCAAAACATTATCAAAGAAGTCAATAGATAATCTTTATTAATAAAAAAATTACAACCAAAGAATGGAAACAAATTACACAATTTACGAATTCGTTAGTTTATCGAATTAATTCGTAAAATTAAGCTCCAAGCATTTTGAATTTTGAGGTTTAGTTAAAACACAAATAACTTACGTAATATGTCTAGCTCCTCTATGCTAAGTGGTATTCCTCGTAAGTGGAGGCTACAGTAAGAGTGCATTATCTTGCAGCAGCTCGGGTGTCAATCCTCATCTCGGAAAGCGGTGGTGCGAGTGAAAGCGGCTAGTTTGTAATCCTAACTAATATTATAAATGCGAAAGTGTGTTTGTTTGTTTGTCCTTCCTTCACGCCCTAACTAAGCAACCAATTGTATTGATTTTTGGCATAAAGTTGGTTGAAAGGATTGAGAGTAACATAAGCTTTACTTTTTGGTAAAATATCAAACTTCCATGGGAGATTTACGAGAATATTCGTAAAAAGACTTTTTATCCCCCTAGAAATGTGAAATTTGAATGTAACGCGGGTGAAACCGCCGGAACAGGATTTTCTTTTTTCTGTTAATTTCTAGGAGTATGTGTGAAGTGAGTGGCTAATGGAGGTTTATTGACCCTCAGTTACCACTTGCCACTGCCGACCAGAGAGCAGATGCGAAGAAGTTTCAATCAGTTTCAAGTATAACTACAACTGTGGCGTTGTGCGATTCTTTAACGACATTATTGACTTAGTTTAGAGGACAAGACAGCATCGATTATGATTGACGATCTAAATTACTGTCGAATGGTCGTAGTTTCATTAATGTGGTTTTCAGCTTGTTTTATATTCATATGCAAGATTTGAAATATTGCAATTTTATACCAAGGAATACAATAAAATACAATACATTTAACCTAATAGAAATATCTTTTTGACAAAACCATACTTTGCCAATAATTTGAAACCAACAACGTCTCGGAAGTGATCTCTCACTGACAGTCTGACCCCACCCGCAAGCTCAGCCACTTTGTTAGCAATATATTGACAGACGGACGCCATTCTCTATCTCCTCGCTATCTGCCGACGGCTAAACAATTATCTCGGTTTAACCCAAACTGACCCACACATGGGCACTTGGATCCATCCCACACATCACTGCTACGATCTAAACGAGACTGCATGAAAGAATTGTGACAATAGGTCCACAGAGGTGTAGTGACCACTGCGATCAGTAATGCACTCGCTAAGCCTGGTGCTATTGAATTATCGTCAGCCACTGCCGGACATAGGCCTCCCCTAATGAGCGCCATACCTCCCTGTCTTCAGCTTGCCGCATCCAGCATCTGCCAGCAGTCTTTCGCAAATCGTCATCTCAATCATGTTTTTCGAGATTATGTAATATTTATATTAAGATTTTTGGATAATACCTACTTATAAATAGCCAAAGCGATGTAAAGAAGAGATTTAAAGGCCGCATCTACCGAATTATCAAAATCTCAACAAATTTGTTGAACTAATTACTTATCTAGTTCTCATTTCTGTAGCTTACCGATTAATGTAGGAGCAAGTTGGATCGGCGGCGTGCGTATACATGCCCACTCTTTGCCTGTAAATCTATTATTATAAGATTCTATTGGTAATTAAAAACACTTTCCTCGCTACGCATCTCTGGCGGAAACGAAAATCTAGTACTATGTACAAAAGCGAAACGCGAATCGACGAAGAATCAGCAAAGTTCAATGAAGACATCGAGTAACAAACGCAGAACATAAAAAACTTGTAAAGTCGGTTAAAAATGTCAGAGTAAAGCAACACCTTGCTATAAGTAGACCTCTAGGATCCTAGACGTTGTAGTGAATAGATCGTCCAGCATTATTGTGGTAGTGTCCAGGCGCGTGTCAGAATCCCATATCATTCATCAACGCCACGATTCATCTCTCGTCAGAATCATTAAGATGTATGGCGAGATCAATCTTGCGGGTTCCGTATACGTATACCCCTTGTTTAACCCTAATAATAACGGTAATTGATGGTTCCGAGTGCTTGCTTAACTAGCCGAGAAGGAAAATCTATGCTATTGTTTTTTCATTATATTTGAAAGCAGAATATGGCAAAATCATCATTAGGGAGCATTCACACAACGGATACGATTTTAGCGACCCTTCGCCACTGGAAACTATCGGTTACTGTATCCGGAATACTGCCGTGTGTGTGAACTCGCTCCTACAACTACATACATCACGGGAAAAAAACGGATGCTGTAAAACGGATGATGTGTGAATGCGCCCTAAAGCTAGACAACCAGATAATCAATTACTACTCGATTCTAGACTTCAAAAATATTCAAGAATTAACAATCAAAACTGAAAACAATAACAGAAAATACAAGGGAACCGAAAATACAAATACATCGAAAAAATAAAACGAAGTGCACACGCGCAATTTCTAAGTGAGTAGTTTTACTAACGGAAATAAAGATTTATTATTATTTCTTTTCTAGGAACTAGAGACGATATTAAGTGATGACTGAAAACTTTCAAAACCCAAGACTATTTCGAACTTCTGCGATTCGCTAAGATAATAGTCAGTCTCGTTTAATATTTTCCACCAATATTCACCAAAACTTCGCTTCTAAAACGGAGTACCTTCTTATAGAAAGATTTATTCATCATCACAATGACCGGTCCCGCAGACCTAGTATCTCGCAATCTTCATCAGGTCATCGAGTTATTAAAATATAGAATACTTTGACATAAAGACTCAGATTAATAGAAAACAGAATAAAAATCTCTGAAATCTTTGTTACAAAAAGCAACGCAACAAAATAAAGCAAACATTTTGCCTCCACCAAATAAATTGGATTGCGTATATTTTATTTCCCCGATATGGAAATACACCTGTTTTTTACACAGCAGAAATCACGGTTATCCGGGCGGGTATAAATCATCCGGGCGGTACCCGGGTATCCGGATCAATCAGCACGACAGGGGATGCATCGCTCAGGGTAGAGGAATCGACGCCGTATGGAAAACAACGGACTGATTGAATTGATCTTTATCTGGGAGTTTTTGGAAATGGGGACTCATCCATTTGTTGGAAGTTTTAAGGCTTTTTCTTTGGATATTTTCGTCAGTATCTAGATTAAGTGTTTCGGTGAGAATATGAACATTTGAAACATAACCAACGCCACATTTTTAGAACTAAAGAATACATGGGAGAAAATGTTAATATTCTGTACTTCCATCATAGGAGTAGAAGTGAACAGAATCATAAATAGTTATGATATTTCGGTCTCATCAAAATAAATAATTAGGCGTGTATTAAAAAACGAATAACTGACTTTAATAACAATACAATAGAGATAAACTGAATACCTGAATAGTGATAAAATACCGCCCACTGATAGATAGACGGACAGACAGACAGGCAGACAGACAGGAGGCTTAGTAATAGGATATGTTGGGACCCTTTAAATACAAGAATCTTACACAATCATCAGTCATGGATCGGTAGTCTTTCGTTTTAGGCGATAAACCACCTGTCAACTTTGTCAGATCTCTTGTTTACGCCCGTTGCCACGGAAACCATTAGATTAGTGGTTGTGAAAATGATCATGTGAATCATCACATGATCATTTTCACACTACCGTGGCCCCGATCTAAAACATCAGTTTTAGATCGGGGCCACGGTAGTGGACCTGCAAAGTCTAGTAGACGGCCGCCACTAGGAACCCTTTTCTCGAACCATCTCACGGTACTTTTCAGCTATGGTTTATGTTATAAATAAAAACAAGGGCCTTAAAATTCTTTAAGGTATTCTTCCTGAAGTAGTTAATTACTAATATTAGTTTGTAATCATTTTAATTTAGGAAACATCGACCCTCACAATATCGCTATTTCGTCATCCCTCACTGACTACTTTACTTCATCATAAAAAAGTTAAGGTACTTCTAGCAGGCCTTCAAACGTCAACTTGGAATATACATTTATAGAATTTGAGGTTCGTTTTCATCTTTCGTCACCGTTTGAGGAACCCACCTCCTCGGCACCGGGAGTTGTTATGGCTAGAGTTTTGTGTTCGGTTGAAAATTCCCTTTTCCCGCCGCCGGGGAATAGGGGAATAGTAATGACTCATCTAATCACATTAAATGATCGGCGAGTCATACACACATGTAATACATATAGGTATGTATAATAGTACAATGTGATAATGAATGAGAATGCAGGATGACTGTCTGTTTGTCGGCAACGAGCCGTGTAATGAGGGGCTGACTGGCGATGCTAGGTTACGGCGCGGAGAGGTTCTAACTAATTGAAATAATGTGAACGGAAGTATTTTTCATGTAAAACTAACAAGCTAGACTTTTCCAAGCGACATGAATAGGAATGTTGTCGTCGATCCGAAAAATTAATTCGATTCTTTTCAAACCTCTCCCTTTCAAATCTTCAAATCTTCTTGCAAAGATGTCAACAAAATCAAATATATGTGGCTCATTATTTGTCAGTATTTTTTAGTTTCAAATAAGGTTTTTGGCTGTTTAATATCTTGTATCGATAAGCTTGGGGAAATAAATAATTGTTAAGTTCAAATTTCGAACTCACTTTTTTATTCAACCAAACGACGGCGACAAGTAAACCAAAAGAACAATAAAACTGATCTTCCAAAAGAAGCAACAAAACTTGGAGTTCAAAATTCAAAACTCAAAAACTTAATTCCAAAGTGCCCGGGGCGCTGTAATAATGGCCACCGGAAATTGTGCCGCCATCTTGAATCGGACCGGAATTTGGCACCGGACACCTTTCTAGGAATTAGGGGCATAGGGCGGTTGTAGATTTATAGGGCGGGTAATATTGCATTACAGATATTATGTAATTTACTCGCAATTTTACGTACAGGTCAAAATTTGATGCGATTTTATATACTTATAGATAAGTTCGCCACCGAATAGGTTAATACCGCCAATACCGGTGGTGGCTGGCTACTCGACTTGTCATGGCGACTACCGTAGACATACAATCGTTGTTGATTACTTTTATAATGGACATTATACATCGACCAAAAATCGTAGCTAATTTTGTGAAAAACCTACAACTGGCTTCAAGCAAGCGGTCGACGCGGCTACGACGGGGCGAAACTCACCTGCATGTATCTTTATTATTATTTTTGTGCTGTGTGGTAGCGGTACGGTCTATGTATGCTGCAACTTATTATTTATATATTTATTACGATTATGTATACTCAGAGGAAGTGAGTATCACATTTTGGATTTCGTTCATGTTGTACGGACAAGTCCACTGGCGCTTTTACACATTTTTTAAAAAGTATTTTCTAGATAGTTTTGTAAATTTATATACAGACTTCGAATACCTTTGCTTTAAACCGTTTTGCGGGATAAATAGTCATGCCTTCGGAATAAAATGTTCATGGAACCATCTCGAGATCATATACAACTGCAAAAGAATCATCCAAATCGGTCCGTAGATAACGAATCGACGAATATACATAAAAATTACTCAAACAGACGCACATAGAACCTCGTCCTTTTTTGAATTTTTGAAGACGGTTTTTAGAATAAATAAATAAATAAACAATAATTTCCTTTTATTTATCCTTACAGCATTATCCAATTACATAGGTACAAACATAGCGCCCTGTCTTCAGCTTGTCACCCAACATCTATCTGCAGTCTTTCGCAGGTCGTCATCCCACCTTGTCAGAGGGCGCCCTACACTATGTTTGCTGAGTCGCGGTCTCCACTCAAGCACATGTTTATCCCAGCGGTTGGTCTTCGTGAGACATAATCAACTATCTAAATACTACCGCCATGAAATTAACAACCTACGCCCATCTGTATTAATTCGAGCGCTCATCCATATGGATGGACAACGGATAAAGGATTTGTATGTATGTATGGATGGGTTCTTCTCGAACGGCTTCACTTTTACAACGTTACGGTTGTTATTCGAGTGAGTGCAGTGGAGTGAACACGATGTTGCGCTGTGCTCTGCTTTTTGGTTAGAAGTGTTCAGTACGTCCAGTGACTTTTCAAAATACTAATTTTGGTCGTTGACCTAAAAGGTACAATTAGACCCACAAATAGCTTTGCTGTTTTGTTTGTACGACTATGTCCTATATTAAATACGAGTATAGCGTATCAGATCTTGTTCTATAGTCTTGCCAAACGCGGTTTTGTCTTAACTTCATCTCGACCTAACCGTGACTAAGACAAATCGAGATCTTAACTGAAATGCAACGGATCTAGACATAGAGCTTGTTTGGGTAAACAGAAGAACTAACTAATTAATAATAAACTAATACATTGTCCCCGAATTACATGAATTGAAGTAATATTTTCGTTTAATGAGACCGACGACAGCTGGTATCTGGCAGCGCATCAGCATTGCCATACAGCGAACTAATGCAACCAGCGTCGGTCATGAGGACGCTTCAGACCGATATTGTACAGTATCAGTTGCGCTAACTGTACACTGTTGCAAACAATCTAAGAGGTAGCTCAACTGATCCACCGGGTCTCTATTGTAAATACTTTTCCAATTTGTTTCTATTATATCTGTAACATTCTTTCAGTTTGAAAATACGTTTTGAAACGCTACGCCCAGGCGGTGCCTGGATGTAGCGTGATTGAAGCAACGAGCGGAAAGGCAACCTTCAACTCCACAAAGTAAAAATCGTATTTTCCAGCTGCAAAAGACAATACTGTACGATCTGAGACTAATGGGGGATAACGCGGGACTCCCATTACCGAGACTCGCGTTATTAGGACAATTCTGACTTATTGCCGAGCTCCATGCACAGAAATGTAGTTGGTGGCGGAGTCAGGAGTAAGAGGTAGCGGGCGAACGCAGGCGCTCATACATTCAACTGGAACAGAGTTTAACAGTTTACGAATATTTGACGATTTAACATTGTTTTCAAGGAAATAAGGAATACTTTTTAATTCTTAGCATTTATTATTGTACTGTTTTCTGTCTTTGAGTTCAATAAAGTATTACATGTCTATTTATCATTTAATTTTTCAAACAAACGTGATCAAAGGTTTACGTTTTGTTTAGATTATTCAAACAATTTCACACGTCCTAAGGCGTTGAATAGATTCAATCATGTTAGCCGAACTTTAATAATTTAGGTTTGTAGGTACTAGTACTTGACATACTTGTAGGATGTCTAACGATGGTTGTGAAGAATTGAACAGACAAGTTTGTAACAGTTTGTAATATTTTCAGTAGCTAGGTTTCCCGCTCCCTCTCACTCCCTCCACCCAAGGCCTTGGTGTGAAAGGGTAGGCGCGGCGCGGCGCGTGCTTCGCCGCAAATCCGTGCCATCCTCGACTGTCACATTATTGAAAAAATTGCAGTCGCGAGTGCGAGATGATGGCAGGACTCCTTTCAGGACGATTTATAGTGGAGAGTGGTGCAGCTCAATTGTTTTACAGATATGTACGTATTGTTTTTTTTCAAAAGAGAAAAATGTGACTTTGAAGTGAGTTAAATAAATAATGGTCGAAAATTCACACAGCATCATCTAGCCCCAAGCTAAACAGAGCTTGTGTTATGGGTACTCGATAGTACGAACCCGCAAGTCATCCGCAAATGGAAATGGGACAGGGTTGGACCGGTGTAACTTGTAAGGAACTGCGTGCGCGTTATCGTCTACGGACTTTACCCCGTGGAAGGCTTCGCGGAAGAGTTAAGACGTAGACGCTTATGAAAGAGTGGCCACGACGGGCTACAAACAGAGAGCATAGAAATAAGCAGTCCTCCACTTACTTTCATTATGACAGTAAGGACAGAGGCATTTGCCCTGAGACGCTAAATATTTTTATTGTATCCAGAATATAAATAAAACAAATGATTTTTTCCTCTTCGTTCGACTTCGCGAGAACAGATAAGGTTTCGAAAGATTTCATATACTTGCCTACTTAACAAACAAATCTATATCCGGTTCGTTACCCTTGAAACCCTCATGAGTAAGGAACCCAAGTGTAGATGTGTGTTCAGTAGGGAACACCTAAACCATCTCCTTGTCGCGTGTATTTAGGGCTCCGCTAGCCTACAGAGCCACATATCGCGAGATAATGCGAACCCTCGTCAGCGTGATGAATCGGCCCCGTGATTAATTACTGCAGGACCGTACATCCACAAGTGGGGCTATTCCTGCTTACTGACCAAATCTGAGTTTAGTTGGAATAGTTCGTATAAACATTGTGGATTTAGATTCAATATTCGAGATTCTTGTATTGCGAAACATGGTGTACCTAAAGGTTGTTTGTTTCGCATTTTATAAGGGATTATTTTTTCTGTTCAGTTTTTCGTTCTGCAAGGAATGAAAGTAACAGAAATTCATTTGCCGTAGATCGTACATCATATTTTATGAACCAATGATAAAACCAAGTTAGATTCAATTGCATATTTGGAGCATTAGGGAAATGTTGATTTCTATTCTAGCCAAATGTATTATTTTCCAAAACTGCATTAGTTTAAATACGGCAGAAACTGAATAGTGCAAAAGTTATCTATTCAAGTACGAACTCAAAATTTTGAATAAAATAATTTATAAGAAATGCTGCGAGCACAAAAACTTATCCTATCCAATTGAGTGTCTGCTTCGGCCTACAAAAGCGAGGGCGGCGGCGCGGGGGCGGGCGGCGCGATCGCGGGAAATCTTATTAGACGGTCTTTGATTACGCAAATCATGTTCTTAGGCAAGCGGAGTCGGGCGTAATCACATTATAGCCGGCGCGTTCTAGCAGAAGGCATAGTGGGCGAGTAATGCCAAGCGAATGGACAAGATAGTGGTTGAAGCGCGTGAAATCGTTAATTTCATGTGATTGTGGAAGTTAAATAAAGATAAATAAAGAATATTGTCATTTTTTATCTCTCGTTTCGAATATTAGGAATGAAACGATTTCATCAGAAAACTATTATTAAATTGCGTTTAATTCGATTCAATATTCCAATAGGTGATACTGTAGGTACGAATATAATTTAGCATGTAATAAATATCAATGTTAAACTAGTCTTTCTAGTCACTCGCCCCGTGTAAACGCTCCGCAGCACTACTCTCAGCGGATTTATTGAGGTTAATGAAAACGATAGCGACTCGCTCCATTCAGATCTCTGATTCACTTACTACAATAAACACTTTACTTCCAACTTTCCGTATTTCACTTGCGCAGTGAAGAAGTCCCTTTAATTTCACTGGAAGACTGTGGCGGGGCCTTAATTTGTAGACGAAGGCTTTAATTATGCGAATTCGACATTTTGTTTCTTGAGATGAATAATTTGCTTTGAGATGGAATCAGGAATACTCAGTTATGATTTTGTGAGACGGTTTTATTGATGGCGAATCGAGACTGGGCTCTTGTTCATTGGTTATGTTGAACCTCAAACTGTCTTTTCGTGTGATCTCCAGGCGTGGGCCTGCGCTGCTCGATTCTGACTACACCTACTGAAACTACACCTTATTATATTTCTAGCTTCAGCCCGTGGTTTCTCTCACGCTTTTCCGCGATAAAAGGTACCCTATGTCCGTCCCCGGAATACCATCTACCTCCATACGAAATTTTATTGAGATCCATTCAGCCGTTTAGGCATGAAAAGGTAACAGACGGACAGACAGACAGAGTTACTTTCCAATTTATAATATTAGTGTATGTGTGTTATGTATTTACGACGCTCATTGGCTGCTTTTTCATAACGAATAACAACCAAAGAAAATCTTTATTAACAAAGAAAACTACAATCAAATAATATAACTAAATTAAAACTAGTATTTACAATTGAGCTAACGAAAAAAAAAACACCAAAGAAAATTAGCCGGTGAGCGGCAATACTATGACTTTCAAACATAGATAAAGAAAATTTTCAAAAAATTCGTTAAAGGACATTTACCAACGCTAAGGTTAACCCCTTCACTGTCCAACATCTGCGGTGCGGACGACCCGAAGGGGTGCGTGGGGGCGGGGGGACACCGCAATGCACGTGCGAGTGTTGAGGGACCTATGGCAGGTTAACCCTGTTCAGCTATTTTCGACGCCATCATGAATAATCTTAAGTGAAAATCCGTTGGGTAGACGAAAACGGCGCGTATCCCAGTCTCGAATAGTTTGCCAACAATGCTAACATTCTTTGCCTTACGTCTTCCTACAACTATTAGTTAAGTTAAACGAGCTGAGACGCTTCATAAGCTTAACTTTGGCTTGACTGAGTTTAAAATGAAGGCGTTGATGCTCTTAAATGTTGACGTAACTTGTAAAATGTTTAATGAAAGAAAGCTTATAGCTAAGCGCGTGCTAAGTGGTAGGGGTGCCAGATAAAAATGCGGAGTTATTACGGTTCACATGAGACTCAACTATTCCAACCATCTCACGCACAACTGTATCTAATCAGCGTCTCATGTGAGACTCGCCTGTTCCCAACGACTCACGCAGCATCTCACGAGAGACGCACTTATTGCCAACGTCTCACGAAAAGTATTCCCAACGTCTCATGAGAGTCGGAACATCGTGATTTATAATCTACACATTTATTATTATTATTTATCTTATTCTAGTGCGGTCTGCCGGCGCAACTGACAGAATCATAAAATTGAGCAAAACAACTGCACCGACACTAAAATACTGTAATAAACTTTAAAAAAATCATATATAACAAATAAACTATTTGTTATATCTGAATTTTGTGAATGCCAGACAAAACCACACACAGTGCACGATTTTGGGTGTGGCTTAGAACTGAAGTCTCCGATAAATGTTTAATTATTAAATAAAAATAAATAATGCTGGACAATACACACAGCATCATCAACTCGCGCCAAGCTAAGCAGATCACAAGGTTATGGGTATTAGATCACGATATACAATTATGACACATGAAACGTGGCTTAAAGGCGTCCGCCAGGGGTGTAGTTAGGATTTTAAAGGGTGACTCGACTGATAAGGCTCTAGTTTGGGCAATTAAAATAAATAATACTGAACTATTCACACAGCATTATCTAGCCCCTAGTATGTTTGTACCTATACAATAGAAATATCTTTTTTTAGTATGCATAGTAAATACCCAGAACACCTATCACAAATATTTGCAGTTCGTACAAACATTTGTCCCAAGGCGGGAATCGAACCCGCGACCTCCTGCGTCGCAGGCGGACCTTCGCCGGCCGCGCCACATCGGTCGTCGTTATTATTATGATTATCCATCGTCGCGCCCTTTGCACTGTAACCGGTTGCCGGTTACCGGCTGCCGGTAACCGGTTACCGCGGCTTCCCAAGCAGCCAGCCACAACAATACCAACTTATTACCCCTCGAATCGAACAATATCGGAGCAATTCCCACAAAAATGGAATATTAAGGTCCATTTATCCAAAGAGGGGCAATTATGAACGCAAAGAGGTTCTGAGGTCCCTCGCCGTGTCAAACGCAGGGTGGAGAGGAAATTGCCTTCTTGCCGCCCGCGCCGGAAGAGCCAAATTATCTGAGTGGAGATAACGCACCGAGTTTGGAAAGCGGTGGTCTGGCTTTGCCTTACAGTATAGTGCGGTGGCGAGACGTAATGTAGGCTGGCTACCATTACGAACTTACCATCGCTTCCAAAAACGTGGACTAACCGTTTTTGTGTAGACACGCGTGGGCCGAGTGGGCGTGAACGAGACTCCCCGGGGCGGGGTATTCGGATTGAATTGTGATGATTGCAAGCTCGACACCACAAATAAAGTGATCCCGTAAACAATTTGACTTAAATTATGCTTTTACATATGGTACCTACACACTATTCGAAAGATTATGTCGAAAAAACTTTAAAGTTTTGTGTAGTTCCGTGACCACGCTTGATATATATATCAAGCGATATATCAATAATATATCAAGCGATGTATCGCGATATATCGCGATACAAATGTTGGGGAAAATGAAACAAAAGGTACGCGGTAAACAAAAGGTATGTACGCGATAAACACCCGACAAATAATCTTTAGTTATGTTGATAGAATTATTTCGATCTTGTCGAAGAAGCATGTGGTTTTCAAAGACGGCAGAAACTAAGTACCTACATACCTAGGTACTTCTATATTTGCCCCAAGACACAAGACGATTGTTTAAGTTTTCGAGTAGTAAATCCATAATCAAAACTAACCATTTAAAATTTTCTTAACGTCAAACGTTCCACTTTCAAATTAAAAACACTGGGCGATATTGTCATTAAAAAGTAATAGCTATTTGTTGATATGAATGTGTAATTCAACTGCGAAATAAGTCTAACATTACGATTTCACAAAACCAGCAATCTATCGTAAATTCTTACTGTCGTGTGAATGTGGGGCGAAAAAGTGGGGCGAAAGTGGAACAAATCAAATAAATTAGGTAATTATTGTTGAAACAAAAGACGCGAGACGACGCGATAGTATTGTTTTTCTATCAAATCCATAGGTAATAATGCTGTCGTCATGTATTTCATTTTCCTTACACGTCAAGAGGTCCATAATGAAAATAAAGTGTGTAGTAATTGTTGTTGCTACATAAATAAGGTGGGGGCACAATGCGCGCGGCGAGGCGAGCTATCAGCGTGCGACAGCTGAGCGCGGTCCAGCGGGCGACGCGACGCGCGACGCTAGGGCTGCTACGTATAGAGTTTAGGGATTATGTCGATATAATTATCGATAGTTTGTAGAATAAAAGCTACGAGCCTAAAAATATCTTATTTAAATCATATCATGAGGCACAAGCAGAAACATATTTTTGAAATTGTTTGTAATACTTTATAGTATTAAATGCCAGGCGTGGGGATCATGCTCTAGGAATTGTTATTGTTGACATTATTGTTCCAATTTATATAATGCTTGTTCATTTACAAATAAAAAAGCTTGCGCAAAATGTGCAGCAGTATATATAAAAAAATAACAAAGGCAATACTTTATTCAAACAGTGCGGAAGCAAAGCCGCGTTGTTTCTAGAAAATAAAACAAAGATCAGAAAACTCGCAACATCCTAATACATAAACATAACGGTCGATATATCTGTTTTAGATCCCGCCGATATAAAAATTTATACGTCGACAATCCGAGCGCCATAAACAGGGCTTGCGCGGATCCCCGTAATTCTGAGGAAACGGCACGTAAACAGGGATGTCAACTGAAGTATTTTAAAGGCTATAGGTACACATATAATTAAAATACGAAGTATTTTAAAGACACACTTAAAAAAAAACAATAAATGATTTGAGTTTGTTTTTTTCAATTAATAAAATATTGGTCAGCCAAAATCATCAAGTTCTATGTTTGGCTGTATGTTTTTTTATGTACGATCGTCGATTCGAGAATTTTCAAAGTCGTTCCATAGTTAATGAAGAATTCATTAATTATGGAACGACTTTGAAAATTCTTTATCTTGTATAAAAAATGATCCCGATATGGTCTTATAAGAATTTTATTCCCGAGAAATTAGCATTTGTCCCGTAAACACTTAAAAACAGTGTAAAATTCTAGGATTCGAAGTCTCAGTTGGTTCTTAGTTTTTTTAAAACAATACAATTATTGCGTTTTCTTTTAGAGGTTTGTATACTCTTAATGAATCAAATGTCTCTGCGGTGCAGGTTTAGTTTAGTTCAGAGACCGCTGGCTGGTATTTAACGTAAATTATTTCTTGATTAAATTATACCTTGCATCTTTAGGCCTTAACTATTAATAACTTCATTTGTTTGTAGGTACTTTTTTGTTATATTTACAAGGACCCAGATTTGAAAAAATACACTGAACATGAAAACAGGTTTGACGCAGTCGAATCGAATCACGGCCATATTAGGTTTTCACTAGATCTTAACTAATACTTTCCAGATCAACTCAACTAGTGGACTGCGTATGTGCCAGCCCTAGCTAAGCAGCTAGTGCCGGGGCACAATACGGATTTGTATCGATAGCGCGATTATTCGTGACTAAATTGTTATGTGATCGCACAGAAAAGTTCTATGCCCGTTTATTGGAAAATATACTTTATTGATAAGACACGAAAATGTTATTTATATTATTTTATGAAAGGTTGAAATAGTTCCTTTGAGGTGCGATTAAATAACTCAGGTAAATGCACTGTCCTGCACAGTAATAAACATTGCATAAATAAGTACATTATCATTAACTATGATTGACTAATTATCACTGTGTTGTTTTAATGTGATAACTAGATGTTCAAATATTTTTTTTCGTCAAAGCCTGTATGCCTTAACAGAACCTACACAATTAATAACCTACAATCTGTATAAAGGCTCGATTAAATAAGAGCAGTACTAAATATCACGACTATTCTGCAAGAACGAGTCCACCACGTTGCCATGGCGACGACACGTCTGGCAGGCCACGCCCCCTCGTTACAGATAGTGATGCGCTGACTTCGCTGGTTTCTATCGATAGGTATTTGTGAATGTTTAACTCGAAGGTGATATTGCGTGCGTTAGCAATAAAGCTAGCTCCAAGTTTATTCGTACAAAAAGAAACAATTACGGATCAAACTAATTTCTGCCCGCAGCTTCACACGCGTTGTTCAAGGTTATTACATTAAATCAGTTGATTTATGGGATAAAAAGTAGCCTATATTTTATTCCAGGCCAAGAACTACCTGTATCCAAAATTTCATCAGCCCGATCCGTTCAGTAGTTTTGCCGTATAGAGGTAACAAACATCCATCCAAACATCTAAACTTTCAAACTTTCAATATTAGTATGATGTAGGTACCCACGCCGAGTAGTGTGTCAATTATGTGCATAAAGTATTAACTATGACTTGATAAATGATTTCGGTTCTTTTATTGAACATAACTGAAATCGTTTATCACTTACTTAATTTGAATTGAATATCTTGATACTCCTAAGTTAAATAAATAAAGAATCAAACAGGCGGGTGCTCCGTCGCAGTAACCTTATAGTTCCAAAAGTTTTAATCAGAGATAGGATTCAATATCTTACCCATTTGAGATCAAATAATGAATAGGTAGGGTGTCCCTACCTACCATAACTTTAGGGCGTTAAGTGATATTTATTTGAAAGATAATGTCAAAACAAGAGAACGTTAACTATCCTTACTATACATTTAGTTAACACACAAGTTAAGTGTGTCAAGTTTTGCGAATAGTTTCAGAGAATTAAGCTACTGTAGGATTCCTGAATAGTTGGCAACTCGGGAACTCTCGGATTATACCAGTTTCAAGTTATATGTACAAGGTTCCCTGAAAAGTTTTGGAAGTTTATTATGAAGTATTTTACTCTCGACTTCGACCTTGGCCATTATTACAAAGAGTATCCTCAAGTTGTTTTGTTTTTATACTTGTTTCTGTTTATTTAGCGGCGAATAAATATTTAGGCACGTTTTAGAATTTTATTAACTACGAAACATTGAACACGGCTTTTTAAAGTGTTATTTTTACTTTCTCTGATCATTTTCTCGCTCGTAATTCTACATAAATGGACGTTAAACTATTTTTTGGATATTTTATGTAGCTAAGTTGGTACATCTGTGCCAATAGACTCGTGTAAATTTTAATAAACATACTCAAATATCAAGCTTCCAAATAATTTTATTTACATCAAGAATTAACAAAAAAAATATGATGACAAGTACCTATAGACAATTAAAAAGTCAGTCGGTATAGGCCATACATTACATAAAATAAGGCATATTCGAACCTTTACGGCCCCGATATAAGTGGTTACGAGTTTTCATTCCCACTCCTGGGGTAAAACTGAAAAACACATCATCAATTCATCATCTAGAAAGCAAACAAATATCTCGAAACATATTTTTATTCTTAAATGTAATGTGTCTCTATATAGAGATAGGGGGTAAAGTATTTAACAAAAGATCACCTACTTCCATTTCGATTGAAAAGGGGTTTACCGCAAAATATTTGATCCTTCATAAAGTCCCCCTTCGGGGAGGGGGAGCGGCGTGAAAGAATGCGACTAAGTTCAGCATGATGGAGCGGATTCCGGTGACCTCAATATCTTATGAAATTATTGGCACTGAAATTTTATATTCCGCCTGGGATAGTGCTGGTACGGAGTGTAAGGATTTGGATTGTTATCGATAGCTTTTTGGAAATATAGTACAAAGAAGTAAACTAAAACTTTAAAATACCATTACACTAAAGGTAAAGACTGCTTATAGTGGTAATAGCAAACCAAGGAAGAAAATTTGTAGTTATGCAATCATAAAAAAGGAAATACCTAGTTAATGGCAATTTAATCCATTAAATGAGATTCTAATCCAAACGATACAATTCCAGTGAGCCTACAAATGCAGCAGCGATAGCAAATCTCATCTTTGACGGTGAATTTAACCATATTGAAAATTCCACCGCCCGGGTCGTCGCATCGACGACATCTCAATTACCGGTGGCACATCACTACGGATCCTTAAAAGCTGACATTCCGTGCGTTCCGCTCCATGCTCCAATATTTGTCGTCTACCGCCGCATATTAACACCGCTCGCATAGTCGCATTCCGAAACGGAACGAATTTAGAACAATGCCGTAGTGATGGACTGAATTTTATATCGATTTTATCGTTTGACTATTGGTTTGAACGGTTTATTGAAATGGAAAAGTGGATGCGAATGATTATGTCTTAGAGAGGTCGGTGAACACTTTTATGAACGGATAACGTGTTAGTACACCTTTTTGCTTTTAGTTTGGAGTTATAAACCTAGTCTGGGTTTTGGCTGGACCATGACTGGATTATAAAACTTTTTACGCGTTTTAAATTGGTGAACCACTTTTTGCGGCTATACTATAATTATGTAACCACCAGAGACCACACGGTGGCTTAAATGTATATGAGCTATGTGAGATGAGTGGAACCGTGAGCAAAATTATACCTTAATCAGGATTAAAACATTGATTTTGGATAACAAGAAATTTTTACCTACTAGGCAACTTCATGCTTACCAAAATAATTGTAGGTAATTTGTAAATATGGATATAGTAATAACAAGAGAGAACAGTGTTGATTAGTTTTTCGGATATTTTAGCAAATGCAGCTATTTTTGATTTCATTACAAACCAAACCTTAATTACTTTGTTACATAGAGGAATTGATTAGGTCCATATTTTTGGCTTATTAAATATGTCTAGCTAATGAATGAGGTACATTCCTAAATATAATCTATCAAATTGCCACCTGAACAAGCAAGTCAAACAATACATGTCAACAATACATACGTTTAAGACAGTGTTTATAATTATCTGGTACAAACCTACTTAAATTATATAAATTACATAAAAACAAGTTATTGTTTTAACTCACCAGCCTCCGTCTAAAATATCAGAAGGTTATAAAGATTATAGATACGATAATCCTTAACATCCACTACACTAGTTATGAGGTAGGTACTACACAAGTTCAACTCCACTAGCTTCGAAATCTAAAACTTCACTTTATACAGTTTATACCCCTTTAAACACGATCTCACTTCACTACCATCAAAATATCCGAACAGCAAAATAAAATATCTACGTCAATTCAGTCGTTTTGAGGGTAGGCACATTTGAGTTCTCTTACAAATAAGCTGACGTTCCCAAACAGGCGACGCTAAGCAATCCTATTGTTGACGTGTCCTAATGATGAATAGATTGCAGTGAACGTTTTTAACACATTAATAAAATTGAATAGGTATTGTAATTAAAAGTTATACAAACGTGAAAAATTTATCAGTTTTTGGACGTGAAACATTTTGACGATGACGACGTAAGTAGAAACTTTGAAATCTTTTCATTTACTGGCGAATATCGAATTAAGTAAAATTTCACCTCTTAAATTTTACTTAATTCGATATTCGCCAGTATTCCGCTTGCCCATCGCGCATCGTGGGGATTCTGGCATTATCCCAAAATGATAATAACTAATATGGTACTTATCACTCGGAGAAGGCCTACGTTCGCAATGGACTGGGAAGAGCTGATGAAGATGGTGACCACGGGGCCCTTTTACTAAGCCTCTGCTGTCCATCCGTCCGTCCGTCCGTCCGTTGTCGGTCTGTCAGCGAGCGGGCTGTACAACTCCAAAACTACTGAACAGAATAAGATGATATTTGGCATACATATAGATAGTCTAACATAGATAATAGGCTACTTAGTCTACCTAAAATACGCAAGCGAAGCCGCGGGTAAACGCTCAATGATTAATACTACTCGATAACACGAAGCTTGGTTCAAAAATACAGAAGTCTTTACTTTCTAAGAGTGAATTTAAAATAATTCATGAACCGTATCGTACCTAATACGAGATAGGTAGACCGTTTATATTTTCAAAGTGTGGAAAGTTTGGTTAAGGGCATAACTTTGACGTAGCTTTTTATGGTTTGTGCTCAGACTAAGTAAGAAAGGTTTGTGGTAAAATAGGTGTTTTTTCTGCGTATATCTCACTAAGATAAGAACAGTGAGCATTTGTGTTTCTCTAAACACAATGTGCGTGCGTACGCAATAAAATAAGTTCTTTCCTAGGTAGGAAAGAACAAAATTTTATTAGAAGCCTTTATACTTAAAAACAGTAATTGTGTTTTGGACTATAATTATATTTTGTGCTCCCAATCGGCTGCATACATGAATGCTAATTACCAGAAGGATTAAGGGTTCTTGGAACAAATACTTTATGCAGGGCCTTGCTGTTTATATTTTTTAGTTTCGTAGAATAGAGATATTTTAGTTTTATTAATTGATTTTTTAGTTTCGTAGAAAAAGTTAAGCTGTTTCATGGTTTACCGCCAAAAATGGTGGAAGTGTAAAAATATACTTGATCACTTTTGTGTTTTGACAAACAATTAAGGGGAACTTGCCAACTTACTAACGAATTGTGCAGCCCGCGCACGCGCACGCGCACGGGCAGCCGTTCTGACTAGATAATATTAAAACTTTTTAAACTTTCGCGATTTGTTAACATAGTAAAGATTAGGTATTTATCGGGTATTTATCACGTACCTTTTGTTTTCTTTTCCAAAACAAAACAAAAAGTACGCGATTAAATACCCAACAAATAATCTTCATTAGATATTATTATTACCTTTATAAGATTTTTACCAGACTTTCGATTAATCTGGTAAAATTCATACAAAGGCAACGCAAAACAATATAATGAATCTTATTATTGGATAAATGAATCACAACAATACAATTTGTTTTACGATGTTATTAAATAATAGTTATTATACTTACTCTTTATTAGCAAAAATAATTAAAACGAATACATAGGTACCTTACCTACTAGTATAGTTAGAACTAGTAATTACAACCAGTTTACTACAGACTATTCCAAACAACCAAGAAGTGAACCTGTGCCTAGCTCAACTGATCCAAATCAATACCAATCGGAAGCGTCCCCCAAGAAGCTGGCTGCATCGCCCCGCTGCGCGCTGTCTGACAATATTGGCAATGCTGATGCGATACTCTCCGGCTCTCGGGTCACGCGTCGCTTTGAGTCCAAGCCACGACGCGAGCCTTCGACCAGACGCTCAGTAAACTTTTATATCAAATAAATGAATTCAGTTCGCTTGTTTTTTCCTCAGCATGGCAGCCCCAGAGCTGGACGGCCCCCACTCTCTCCTCGAGCCCCCGTCCCCGGCCTACACCAACGCGACGGTGCGCCGTGCCTTCATAGTCTGGATGCACTGCGGACAGCGGAACTCTTTCAAGGACGTCTGCAACTACTACCACCACCTCGAGACGATGGTGAGCAAGCCTATGCTATTCTATTGCTGGATGGCGGCTGTTGGGGTACACGTATTCTTGAGCGAACACGGCTACTCGGAAAACATAGTGTAGGAAGCACTCCGGCTAGGATGATCCCACCAGACTACACGACGTGCTACGCGCGCACGTGCAACTCGCCTCAGAGCGGTGCTGCTTAATCTACACATAAGTAAAAGCACTAAGCCAGCTCAATAATAATAATAATGCTGGCCAATTCACACGGCATTATCTAGCCCCAAGCTAAGAAGAGCTTGTGTTATGGGTACTAGATAACTGATGATATACCTATATAATGTAATACAATACATAGATAGATAATTTTATTATACATAGTAAACAACCAGAACACCCTGAACAAATGTCTGCAGATCGTTCACACATTTGTCCCGAGGCGGAAATCGAACCCGCAACCTACGTCGCAGGCAGACCTTCGCCCACCGCGCCACATCCGTCGTCTGCCGCTGTAAGCTGTTGAGACTGTTGTACTCTATTTGGAATCTCACCCTTACAATTTTATAAAGAAAGGTTTATTTATAATGACATGGTCTGTTCCAGGAGGAGCAGCTGCCGGCGAGCCGGCGCGCCGCCAGCCGACACTACGAGTTCAACATGTTCTGCAACCCGCCCCCCACCTCGCACTACCTTCACCAGGTACCTATAATTATGCTTTAGCATTATTAATAACTAATTATTAGCTCCATAAGTACCCACTTCTTCGTATTAGGCAACCGACCGATAATAACCGAGTGGTATTCTTTATGATTGTGTTTCTATAAGTGGCATCGTAGCGCCCAAATGAATGCGACGGTTTCGATTTTTTATTTGAAACGTTCGTGCTCGAAATATTATTTTTATATTTATTTTCAGCCTGCACTGTCCCACTGCAGGACACAAGTCTTCCTCACTAACTTCCAGCTTTTTCTGTCCCTAGTGCTAAAAATAATGTTTGGTAAAAATTGCAATGCTTAGACAAAGTAATCATTTGGCGTGTTTTAAAAAAGTATAAACCGACTAAGGTTTTTGTATTATAGTGCGTAAGTCCTCGCGCTCTGGGTAATCTCTAAGAAATTAAATAAGTTCCCAAAAATGTTTCGATTTCGGGACGCGAACCCGCACCCTTACCAACTAAGCCACGAAATCCTTAGTAGCTTCGTCAAAAATCTGTGGGATCTCTTACGTACGCTCTAGCGGCGTTAAATAAACCGACTTATAATTCCCGATTAATGAAAATGGGTTTGGTGGTGATAACTTGTTGAAATTCGAGTCTATAAAGTCTCTGCTTATCATCTGTCTCTGGAAACCATGTGTTACCACTGATTGTGAAAATTATCCTGTGATGTGGTTTTTTGATACGTTCTAAAATAATAATTCAAGTTATAGAAGTATGTCATAAAATATATAAAGTGTAGGCTATCATTGAACAGGTCTACATGTTGAAACTCGGAGCAGAAACTTACACACTCAGAAATAAATGATCTCTTACATTATTTGAATTTACCAGGTCTTCCCCAAGCTTTACACCCAAAGCCACGCCATCCAGCACTACATCAACAAGGTCGACGGCATCCGCAACAACGCCTTCCACGTCGAAACACAACAGAAACTTGAAGACATCAAGTTTGAGACCTTCGACATGCAGAACCAGAAGGGAGTGACAACCAACGAGATCTTGGAAACCAGCCAGATGATAAAGAAGTACTGCAAGACGTATATGAAGCCAGTGAGGAAGTTCCTAGCAGAGTTCAAGGAGTATGCAAGGAAATGTGAACTTAACTACACGGTAAACAACGTTGCTTTTTATATAAAGAGGAAGATGGTAGAAGAAGAGCTGCAGATGGTATCGAATTACTCGAGAACGTTGAGTTTTTTAAACTTGAGTAACAAAGAGGAGAAGAAGGATTTTTTAGAGTTGAAGAGTGAGGTCGAACGGAAGGCTTTTTTAGAGTTGAAGAGTGAGGTCGAACGGAAGGCTTTTTTAGAGTTGAAGAGTGAGGTCGAACGGAAGGCTTTTTTAGAGTTGAAGAGTGAGGTCGAACGGAAGGCTTTTTTAGAGTTGAAGAGTGAGGTCGAACGGAAGGCTTTTTTAGACTTGAATGATAGGAAAGAAGAGAAGCTGAGAGAGAGTCAGACGAAACTGTTGTCTTCTTTAGATCCAAAGAAACCTGTGACTATTCTGCAAAGGGACAAAAAGAGAGCCTTCCTCGATCAGTATTGGGATGATTTGACGAACAACTACGGAAGGATTAACTTGAGGAATCATGTTACTAGGACTTGATGTAGCTTCATTGAAATTGACGAAATTTTTCAACTTTTATGATTATGAATGAGTTGGTAAAATAAAATTTGTACAAACTGTTTACAAAAGTGACGAAAACTAAATTATGAAATACTTAAGATATTACAAGTAACGGTTAACAATTTAACATTTTATAATTGTGAATCTTGTCTAAAATAATGTATTCAGTAGGTACCTACCTAATTATTTTATGTCCCTTAACTATTTTTATCAAATTAGTTGATAGTCTCCCAGTTACCACCTTAGAATGAAATATTGTATTATGTCATTTTATTGTAAATAATGTACTGTTTTAGTTTTATTTCCATATTGGAAGCGTTGAAAACTGTTGTTGTTAATTTACTTGTTTATGATAAAATCACAAAAATAAAAAATATTCCAGAAAATTAGTCTTCTTCAGTTTTCAATGTGAAAAGAGTTAAAGTTTATATTTATTATCAGTGGAAATTATGAAAATTAAAATTTCATCAGCCACTTTTATAATAAAATGACGCTTTACAAGAATACCTTAGCTACCATTGTTTTTAATAATCAAATGTATAATAACTTAATAACACAATTATGTAGGTAAGTAAGAATAGAATTAGCACCTACAGTATTTTATTACTAATAATAATAATAAATATTTTCAAACGTGATGATTTTATATGATATATGTATGTAATATGCCTATTGCCTACCTACCAGGCCGGCATATTGATCTTTATAAATAATAAAAATACCTACAACCAGATAAAATTGTTTGCCTTGATCAATTATTTGGAAGAGGTGGTTTATACAAACCTTTTTGTATGTGAGTTCTCGTTCTAACATTTGCTTACCTGAAACAATAACACATTTCATTAATATCATAGTGAATAGGTATTCTACCTTAAAATAAATTATCAGCAAAAAGCATCCTAAAAATAACTCGACAACTATCGTTCATATCGTCCCCGCGTGTCGCTCGGTAGCGTCATAAGTAGCTACATTCACAGCTTAAACAGCATTTGGGATATCTTATCAAGTTTTAAGCTTTTGAGCCAAGTGAAGTGAGCGAGTAATGTGATGTGAGTGAGTGAACTTGAATGAAGTGAAGTGAGCCAGCCAGTCTTCCCCCGGTGCCCGAGAGGAGTGCGCGTGCGCCCGCTGCCGTTTTGAATTTAACGGCTGAATCTAAAAATGGCCGACGAAATGTCAACTCCGATAAACAAAGTGTCGAGAGATAATCTCACGGTGCTAATTATGAACAACATGCTCAACAGTTCGGTGGAATTTGCGTCTGATTCGGATACGGTAAGAATGTGTTGCAGTTTTTTATTAGCTACATAGGTAACAAGTTGACCCTTATCATATTATGGGCCAACTAACTAACTGTTATTAATTCGGTACCACATATGCAATCAAATTATTGAACAAAACACCTTTGAACCAAACAAATCACTACACCATTTAACATTTTGTATAAATGAATGGTCTTCCTACCTGTTAAAGAAGGTGTTTTAGTATTATTTTTTGTGTGTCCAAAGGATCGGCGACACGGACAACTTCTTTTACCTGTTTTGCCCGAAGCTTCTCTCACCACTAGCATTGTAACGTAATGTTTACCTCTTCGATTAATTATACCTATGTCATACAATTCATTGAAGGTATTATTATAACTATGTCTCAGAGCTATAAAATACTAACCTAAAATAATGTTTCTTGTCGGTTCTTTACTTCAAAACATCCATGAAAAAGCTTGTTTTCTCACCTGTGCAGTTTAGTTGCTAAAATAGACATCGTTATCGCAATCTAGCTTTTGTAAAAAGTAGGTATCAAGTGATTTTCTGTTCTTATTTGAGGAATGTTGAATCAAGTTCGTTGGACTGGTTCCAAGTAGCGAGTCCTCAGTGGGTTTTAGTAGGTTGAGATTGAAAGCAATCAAACATAAACTATAAAGTTGGATTCTGTGTTGCAATTAACATAGATATTTCCTGTCAAGGAAGTAGGCACATACAAGGGTTTTTTCTCAGAAGGCAATACAATAAAACAAGTCAACAGTCTGCAGTTAGCTCAATTGTTTTAATTGTAAATACTCGTTTTAATTTAATTCTATTATTTGATATATTTATTTATTAATTTAAAACATCAAATACTGCACTATAAAAATTAGTCATTCATTAAATAACCCACCCCTGACCATTCCCGGTGCAAAGGTGCCCATAACACTACACATTCATTATTTGATTGTAATTATCTTTGTTAATAAAGTTGTACACAAGTAACAACACAATAAATTATGTACCTCGGCTAAATTTACTACAACTGGCTGTGGACTTTAAAATCAGGGAAATGATTGTTTTTGTTATTACGTAAGCCCTCGCACTCGGTCGGGGTAATCTCTTAAAAAATAAATGCTATCACAAAAATTTTAGATTTCTGCGGGACGTGAAAGTTAATGTTTTTTTTTTTTTAATTTTATTATAATAGTCGAGGTTAACTATAAAATAAGATCCCCATGTTTCGCATAAGACCTAATTGGCAGGTCGCAGATGATAGAAGATGACATATTAATCGAAACAGTTATTATTTCTAATTTCCAGATGGAGACTGACTCGCCACTGCGAAAACCATCACACTCGTCACTGCCCATCAGCAAAAAGCTGTTCCACTCCCCCTCAGAGAGTCCTACCGAGCAAGTGTACCGGCGGCCTGCCGATCGCGCTAGGAAGGCTAAGAAACGCAAGCAAAACCTGGTGCCTAACTCTAGCGAGAAGATCAAGAAGGCTTATGTGAAGGAGTGCGAGGGAGACGGGTACAGTCCGGATGTGAGAGATGGGATGAGGAAGAGGGTTTTGATCAGCTTATTTCACAATAAGGAGTACAGTATGGATATCAGTTAATCGAGCCTCGAGTTTAACTAAAGCAGAGAGAGCGGTGCGCGTGAGCATTCCTGCAGGCTTGCTACGGACAGTCTAGACAAGGCATTGTTTATGGTAGAATAAACAAAAATAACAACAAATTGTAACCAAATACGTAGGATTTGAAATAATTTTCTATTTATGACTTGTTCGCTTTTCTAGCCGAGAATTATGTTTGCCTAAGCTGTCTGTGCTAGGCGGACTGGAAAAACATCACCAGTCATTTATGAACTTTTAAAAATATGTAAGTATAAATAAAACGTAAAAAATAGCACGTTAGTAATTAGTAAAAAAGTAGTCAATAATAGTAAATAATGATGAAAAGTAAAAGCATAGAACATTGAAGAGAGGAATAAACAAATCCTTATATTAAGGTTTTAGATGAGGGCTAGGTACCTAGATAACACATTTAGTTACCGTCAAGTATTTATTTACTTTTTGAAATAAGTTTTTGAGAACAATATAGCAGGAGTTTTTATTTAGACAGTGAATAAAATAGTACATAAGTAATTGATATTAATTATTTTTCCCACAGTGTATTTGTAATCAATTTTTAAATTTATGAAATAAGAGTTAGTTAATTAAGCGTTAATTGGTGCCATAACCACGTGTAATTCGTTAATTAATTAATACGTGAATTATAATTAAGGTTTGAGAACAAAAGGAGCTTTAATTTGTATATGATGAAAGTTTATTAGAATTATGAATAGGAAATAAATGAAATTAAAGAATGAACTAAATTATTTCAGACTTTAATTTTTTGACAATCAATTATAATTTCTTCGCACGAAGAGGTACCTACTCTGAATTAATTTGGGAATCAAATTATAGTATGATGATTGTTTATTTCTTTACCTATGCAAAAGCCACAAATAACACTAATATAATATCACTACTTATACACCAGTAATGTTTATTAACAAACCGCAGCGAATAAACTTAAATTCCCTTTCTTGGTTAACGGCGGTTTGTTTACAAATCAATTCACATCTATTTCGGTGGAGTATCGGTATGTCATTTGACATGTCCTCTGTAAAATCGAGTTTACACCTGTACCTTCATAATATGTAAAATACCATTTTCGTAACCTCATGAAATTTAGTAAAGGTACTAGCATGTACTAGGTAGGTACCTACTAAGAACTAAGCACATAAGTCCTCGCTTCCAACAGATAACAACCATAACAAGTAACACACGCACAACAAAGCTAAATGTCAGTTATTTCAGTACCTAAGTAAAACCTTGCAGTCAGGTGAGCTTTATGTTAATTTCTCTCGAGACTCTTTTTTAATATCCGCCTGCTTTCTGGTTAATGGGATACAGTTATAGAAAATTTAAACATTTAAGAAATAAAAACATACGTGTTGTATTGTATGTAATAAGTTCATCAGATATCTAATACCTACACATAACACAAGCTCTGCTTACTTCGGGGCTAGATGATGCTGTGTGGATGTCTGCAATTATTTATCTTTAACATTATTTTACTTACATATATATCACAACAAATAAACGTAAACTAATTAAAATTTTAGTTTTAATAGCAACCAGCAGTTTTTATGTATTCTAACAAAAAGTACTTTGTAGAATCAAGGCTGAAAAAGTTTTAATTTAACATTGTCTGAAGTTCCAAAGGTGTAAAGCTTTACCTGGGTTGCAGACTGAAAACTTACCTGACCCAGTTTCGGCTTAGCTTGCAGCTGACGTAGTTGTTCATACAGCCATGTGTGCAGACTGCAAAGTGCAAACTGCGTTGGTGCAGTTTCTCGTACTACATAGCTTACTCTAAAGTACAAAAAACTGTACCTGCTATACGAGCTATAGCTAAAATATGTTAGCTTGGCGTTCGCGCTGCAACCCGCTAAATTTTACCTTAGATTTCAAAGTTAACACTAAGTTCTTTCGATAAAGGTACGCGCTGTTCAACACAGCACATCATATTTATAGGGATTAAAGTACACTATCATTTATTGAAAGGGTCGCACTGAGTCACGAACTCCGACGTTATAAGGAGTTTTCATAAAACCGTATGAAATACAAAAGTTAGAAAAACGCAACATCGTGGAATCGACAGCGCACCTTCAGACAGAATAGATCACAATATTGCAAGGCGCTGATTGGCCAAATAACCGCGCAGCACGTAGCGACACCTAGCGAAACGAGGAGAGACTTCCCTAGTTTCAAACTGAACTTTATGAAGTAGGTAGGTATGGAAATCAAAGTTGAAAATTGCTCCGGGGAAATTATTTTTGTAGTTAAATTTAAGTTGAAAATGTTTTCTGCCTTTTTGTTAAGTACGTAGTTTTTAGGGTTCCGTATCACTTTATTGTCCGTCTGTTCGTCTGTCAACCCTCTTTTCCCAGAAACGCGTGGAGGTATCGAGTTGTAATTCACACCATATACTCAGGTTCGTAACCTCGTGGAGCCTCGATATAAATCAAACTTCGAAGTCAACGCAATCAAAAGTTACAGCCGTTTATACCAAATTTTTTTTATCTTCAAAGGGTGTAGCTATCATGCACACAAAACCTATGGGGTACTTCCCGATGACCTAGAATCATGAAATTAAGCAACAAGCAAGGTCTTAAGGCACAAGTAAACAACAAAATCCGAAAATCATAAATTTGTAGATTATTCACAGAAAAAATAATTTATGAATCTCGCTATGGACCTATAGGGTACTTTCCGTTGACTTAGAATCATGAGATAAATATAATGTTTAGTTACGTAACCCTCGTTGCGCGAGTCCGACTCGCACTTGACTTTTTTTAAATAATGTGATGAAATGAGTGTTATGAGTTTCGGCTTACCTTTAACGGCGCTCAGCTTGTTGCCCACCATCTGTTTCGCTACGAAGGCCGCCATCGTGGTGTGCTACTGCCTCAGCTGAAACAAACAGACAGACGCTTATATTCATCAACCTAGTAAAAAATTTAACCCATGCTCACTAGTTTGGGTAAGAATAATTCAATGGTTCTTTATTAATAACAAATATGAAACATGTCTGGTCACATAGGTACCTATGCTAAACAATTTTATACATTGTAGCTTTATTATTACACAGTTACAAGAAGAAAAAATATATATCTGCTAGATAAGTAAAAAAGTCACATTAATAATAAAAATAATTAAATACAATTGATAAACTTAAAAATGTCATTTAAGTTAGAGCAGATGCAGATTTTGGTGGGAACAATGGCAAATATAATTTTAAGAGTTATAAAACAAATTAGTACGGGAGCCCATACAACAGACATGATTTTTTGCCGTTTTTTTTATAGATAATGGTACAGAACCCTTCGTGTGCGAGTCCGAATCGCTCTTCGCCGGTTTTATATGACTTTTGTTTTTCAGTGTAGTTAGTTGGGATTGCAATCAAAGTTACAGCTTGACAGAAATGTTTCAAAAAGAAATGTTTTGTATTTTTTTATGGGCTAGACTAATACACCCTTTAAAATTTTTTCCTGAACATTTTTACTTGCTCTTGAACTATTATGATTCTTACTGTGTCTTCCCCCGGCAGCGGCCGGTTAGCGGATCAATCAAGAATAATGCCTTACCTACCTGCAGTAGGTACCTACTACCTACTTTTAATGATGACTAGGGGAGCTTAGCTTCATGTTTTGTTGAGTACTACTACTGCTCTAAAACAAGTACCTAGGTACGACACCCAAACCGACCACTAAAACTGCTTCCGTCTAGTTCTAACCGGATATAATCCAGTTTGAACTGCCTCAATCCGGTTAATTTTTAGGTACTGTAGTACTGAGAAACAACTAATCCCACTAATATTAATATTATAAATGTAAAAGTTTGGATGGATAGATGGATGGATGTTTGTTCCTCAATCACGCCAGAACAGCTCAACGGATCTGGATGAAATTTGGTACAGAGTTAGGTTATAGTCTGGAATAGCACCTAAGTTTTTATCCCGGCATTTCCACGGGAACGGGAACGACGCGAGTGAAACCGCGGGGCGCTGCTAGTTCTGTATAATTGGAACAAGATTGACGTATTGACGTCATCTAGACTACAAGTTACAACCCAACTACCCTTAATGTCTACTAGTTCCTACCATGGACTATAGTTTAATTTATCTATGTTCTTACATAATCTTTTGGATATGGATTCTGTTAGCTCACTTGTTTAATGCACTTTTAATCGGCCCGTACTCACATCCAATATGTATTTTGGTACGAGCTCCAAAATACATATTATAAACCTTAGGTTATTAGTAGGTAGGTACTTTTTACCGGGTATTTAAAGCGTTTATTTACCATTTTTTGTTTGTTTACGTACCTATAGAACGCCAGTCATCCCGTGACCACGACAGTGTGCAAACCTGTCGAAACATCGGGAAAAATAGGTAAATGAACCCGATAAATACCCGTTATGTAGTACGACTATTTATGTGTTCAGATCGTGTAAGTTTAAAAATATCAACTTAGGTTTGAACAAGAATATTGGTGAGCAGTAACTTATACACTTATATTGAAGTATCACTAACGCCATCTGTTCTCTTCCCAAGAGACTATCTTCCGTCTTGAAGATGAATTTAGTTAACGACTTTTCCGCATTGGCGCGACTGATGCTGTCGAGCTCATGTGAGACGCCGCCGTTGCCATGGCAACGAAGGAATACAAAGAAAATAGGGGTGGCATCTATTATTCGTTTTATAAACTAAATTTATGATTCAGAAAGTTCGCTTGAAGGTTTTAATCGTAGATAGATAACCATATAGTATTATATAATCTGTGCCATAATGACTGAGCATTAAAGGTAATAACAAAACCATACGTGTCGTATTTACGTGTCATGTTTTGGGTTTTGTATAATAAACTGAGATTATCTAGTTAGAATCTATCGTATACTTTTTATAATAAACTTTTTGTAGTTTGAATAATAATTTTATGTACTTTTTTTATTTTTATCGATGTTTGTGCCTACTAATTATTTTAAACTTGAAGGCACTTTGTCCAGCGCCCAACGAGTTCTTTTTTTCAGTTGTTTTTGGTGTTTTTTATGCTAACAAGGTTATTGCCAGTATCCACTATATGCTTTTCAATGGTGAAGAAATCACTATGAATGAACTTCAATTTCCAAAAAAAAAACTTGGATTTCCTATCCGACACCCTCTGCCCTTCTACCCTATTTCTTGCAATACTCGACAGATTATGTCGATTACCTTGGTTCTCTGTCGGATGCATTCGTTACGAATTTTATCCTTTAGAGATGCTCCGAGCATCATCCACTTCGACGTATGGGTAGGTAAAATATTGACAAAAGTATTTCATTTACCCAAGCAAAACTGGTGTTTTGTGTAGGTAAGCTTCGAGCCCGGAAAGAGTTGGCAGGAACGACCAATGCCGTGCTGCAATGAAGGTAGAGCAATTTTTCAAAATCGTGTAAGTACCTACGTTCCTCGTTTATCTTTCTAAGGTTGAAAAGTCAAATCACAACCAAAGCCAGCCAGGACTTGAGTAAAAGCTCTACGAAAATTTAAAACTCTTTTGTTGCTTGGCCGCGGTCTGTGAATTGAATACCTACTTACAAATACCTACCGGAATATAATAATACAAACTCATTTTGGCTAAAACACAAATTCAGGCTATACTTAATTACCTATGTGAAATAACATGAAGCTACAACACAAAAGGAACTCGAACGCACTGCCGCTGTGGTCCACAATAGCCGTTCATTTTGTTGGTCTTGTTGGCAACTTTT
The DNA here is from genome assembly GCA_947086465.1 of Eupithecia exiguata. Taxonomy (NCBI): domain Eukaryota; kingdom Metazoa; phylum Arthropoda; class Insecta; order Lepidoptera; family Geometridae; genus Eupithecia; species Eupithecia exiguata. The sequence continues at coordinate 333,407 of OX352248.1, read as the reverse complement.
GAATAAAACATCCCAAAAACAAAGTCATTTCTAAATTCCCCAGCAAACTAACTCACCCCGAAGCAAAACGAACTTTAAACATACCTTCCTATCTACTCATCATTTCGGAATAACTCATCTTGTGAATTAAAACAAAATGTTTCGCTGCCCAACCCGTTATCTCTAAAATGTTTTATTTGCCCAGAATATTTGAAATGCTAAAGTAAATTTCAGCGGGCAGCTGCCGGCTTAAATAGGTCAGTGAGCCTTTTTGTGGCTAATTGGGGAACAGATTTTTGGCACTCGATATAAATATTTGAGTAGGGTTGCTGATAAATTGAGATTTTTATATTTTCGGCTCGAATAGACTACGCAACAACCCGCAAAATCTTGCTTTACAAGGAAAATGCTCAAAACACTAATAAAATTAGGATTTCGAACACCTCTAGAGAGTACAAGTTTATACATACATGACCAATAAAAGTAACGCGCCGCATCAAATTTAGGTACCCCGAAACACCCAGAAATGGCAAGGGGTGTCTTTTACAACCCCATTTGGCACCAAACGTCGTACAGGACCATAACGAAAGGGTCACGGTATTAGCATTTAAATCGAAACGAGAGAGCTTCGGAAAAACTTGCAGAAGAAATTGCATTAGTGAAAGAATTTAGAACAGAGACATCTATACAGGATGCAAGGCAGCAGCAGTAACGGCTGGTTTTGAAAGTAAGGAGTGAAAGAAAATAGATGGCGCTAGTAGTCGGCATTCGCACCTTAAAGATTGTTTGAAATTCAGTACGGAATGGCGCAAGGGGCCTTTGCTATTTTAATTGAAAATTAAAAGTTGCATGTGCCTTACCTTCTTATTTATTAGGTTTCATAACGATGATCTGAACATGACACAATAAGATTAGTTAAAAAACGAATAATAAACTTCCATGTCAAATCAGTTTATTTATTTATAAGGCAAAGCCAACATTACACATCATGAAAAATGACTACAATTATAAAGTTTCTTAGTTGACCGAGCGAGCGAAACGTCTCTGCATCAACTCCTAGCAAAAGTATAGATTCTGTCAGAATGTACGTACTCCTATACACAGGTCGTATTTGACGACTGATCTGGACGAAACATGGTGTACAGATTCTACGACTTTATAGATTTTTTTAGTCGTTGGGGTTTTTTGATTAAAGGCTTAGTTCTCCCAAAAAAGGGCAAAAGAGGGCTATCCAATATCTCTGCTTTTAGACATCTGATTGCGATGATAAGTTTTTTATTTGAAAGGTTGTTATTTTGGTTCGTTCTTATAAAAAAATTATAAACATGTGATGAGGGATTTCGCCATGACGAGGAAAATAGCTCTGCAAAATGCAATAATAAGTATGAGATGAGAACATGTTTGTAACACTTCGAGAGTAGGTAGGTAGCTAAGGGTAAGCCAAACTCTACTAAGTTAAAAACTTAATTATAATATACTTAATATATTAATAAATATAACTTTCATCAAAATAGATAGTATTTAACTAAATATTAATAGAGATAATAACCATGGATTTACGTACCTACCTACAAACAGGAATTACAAAAACATGGCACCTACCTAACTACATTATTATCCAGTTTTATATAATTTTAGTAATAAGTAAGAAATTCAATAATTAATTGTCGGAAAAAAGTAAAGTACTCGCGAGGTGTACTGTTCGTAAAACCACAAGTATATTGTGTACTTTGAACCGCATGCAGTACATATTGTGTACTTTGAACCGCGCAGTACATATTGTGTACTTTGAACCGCGCAGTACATTTTCTTTAACAGTTTCATACAGGTTTCTCATACATCTTAAATAAGGCTACACAGCTGCTGGAAAACCTACTTTACTCTGAGATCTAAAGGTCGAAGTTGATTTGTCATAAATTATGCAAGGGTCTACGACTCGGGTCTCAACTACGCCCATTGGCATCGTCTTAAAAAGCCCAGAAAAGGTATTTATGTAAATAACTATTGACCTTGTACAGCTAAAACCGAAGCTCGAGTATACATTGCTTATACGAACTTGTACGAACGAACCTTCGTTTTATATCATTTGGTAGGAAGTTAAATCTGCAGACAACCCCACGGAAATAACAATACAGGGATGGGTATCGATACCTAGTTCTAACTAGGTGAATACCTAATAAAAATACTGCTTGAAAATAGATTTGAAATTGCATTTGTCAAATCTATATTCAAGCAGTATTTTTGATTTGATATAATTTAAATGTAGGTTCTAGTGTAGAGTCTGTCCCGTACGACCTACATACCTAACGTCTTCTGAAGTCTCTGAATCTTCTATTTAAGCGCTCGGAGTTCTCGTTTGGTCGCCTCCCTTTGCACAGGCAGATGTATAGAAATGAAAAGCCAAGTTATCAAAAGGTTTAAAAAAGAATGCCCTTTCAGATCTGTTAATCCAACATTGTTTGAAGTTTGTAATTAAAGGTAAAGCATTTGAAGCTAACTCAGTCTTTGAAGGCCAGCGTTTCGTTTTATTGACATTTTAAGTTAACGGAAAGGTTTGGAGTTCTTTCATTGAAATTCTAGTATACCTAAGGGTTCCACTTCAATTTGTAAGGAATCTTTGTAATGCAGATTACTTTAACCCCTGGACATCCCTTGGTATTATTATACGATTATAAACTTCAACCGAATTTAAAGCATGTAAGTATACTTACATTATGAATGTAAGCAGGTTAACAACGAAACTAGTGTGCGTTGGAATTTACGTTGTAAAAAGATGAAATGTGGGTGTTCTTCCAACACAAACTAGGCTCGTAGTTAACCCGCTTACTTTTATAATGAATTCGACAAACTACGTGCATTTGATTCACCTAGGTATCACCTGAGTGAATAAAGTCTACTAAATAGTGTACTTAATGCACCCGGAAACGATCAGGGTGAATCAAGTCTACTAAAAGTGAACTTAGTGCACCTGGGTGAATTACCCCAGGTGAATTAAGTATACCGCCCCGAAAATGTTGATAGTAAAATCCCTTTGTATGTTATTATTTATCATGTTAAAGTGGACAAACCTGATAACATGGAAGTCACGCTGTTGCGTGACTCCCATGTTATCAGGTTTGTCATTTCTGTTGAAATGAATCCATCGAAACACAATAAAAAAGATAAATATCCTGAATTTCCTCCATACACCAACAGTAAAGAAAACTTCCATTACTCCTCGATCTCATGATGTTTCTCTTTCACACATAGATAGGTTCTTAAATCTTCCCCTCCCGTTTATCGAACGAAAGGAACAAAAATCTGAGATTGATTACCCACCTGCGTGAGGCGATCTCCCTGATTCTTGGGAAATTATTACAAAACACGTTATATTTCCGTAACATTGAAACACATTCCAACACCGAACTTTCTTCGCAAATCCTCAAACAAAAATAAACTTTCCGCTTATACTTTACAGTACAAGTTTCCTTGTCAGTGTTGTTGAAATTTTCGCTGTTTATCATGTCGGGATTATCCGGTTCCCGATGTGAAATAAATCAAGAAAGCGATTTGGGCTAGTATCCGCACCGCGCGCCGCGCGCCGCGCGCCGCGGGAACCCCTCGTACTTACCTCTCTTTGGGGGGTTGTGCAAACGGTTCCCGCCAAATAACAAATAATGTCGTAAAAAAGCTTTTCGGTATTGTGGCGCAGAAATCACTTTGGAGATAAAGGTACGTGAAATAAAAAGACAAGTTGGGGAACTGTAGAATGCTAAAATGCCAAAAGAGAAAAAGCTCATGTTGAACAGATTAAACAGGCTTTGTAACATTAACCATGCAGTTGGATTTGTTAGGGTATTTTACTCTTTAACTTCCCGTGTGTTCACTTGTGTGTGGAGAAACCAAGAAGTACGTAAAATAAATAAACAAAACTGTATCAGGATGAGTGCTATTTGTGCTACATTAGTGCTTTGTGTAGGAGTGTAGTCCATCTGCGTAAAGCTCGATTTTTCGATTTAGTATTTTTTACGAAGCAAGTCTTGGATATAACACAAAATCGAGCTTTACGCTGAACACATTAGCTAGAGGATATGAGAAAATATCTAAAAATTTAAAAAGCAGTCGGAAAATATTCGTTTTAGTTCATAAAATAACACAATAAATTTTAAAATTCAATAAAAAAAAAACAGTTTGTTTAATCTGTTTTTAAACACCATGAAATAGTAGGCGCAATGTTGTTATGTCATACGGCTGTGTAGACAAACTAAAAAGCTTATCAACTGCAACATCATCGCATTTGTTCGGTCTCCCTGGGAGACTCTCCCATCCAATCCAACTGAGGTCATCACCTATAATAGTCAATATGTCGTCCACTGCTGCGTCCAGCGTTTTCGTCAAGTTGAAAATGTAAATTTTAAATGCTGTTTATGGCACTTATCAATTGAATAAAAATTATGATTTTTTTAAGTGGCAAAATAAACACAAAGAACCCAATTGAGACACTTTTAAATAAAGAAAAATGTGTTTATAACCCTAATTGTAGACATTGCTTGATACAGAATGCACCTTGTCATTCAACTATCACTTCGTAAGTAGAAGTGAGTGAGGTTCTGGTCTGTAGTTTTAGTATTTTTTTGTTGACGTGACACTCGGTCAAATTAATCAGGTTATCCCACTAATGTCTGACAATGAATTTGGGTCACTAAGGGCTTCTTATCAACCCTTAAGGCTGGCAAATAAAGGATGGCTGCGGCGCTTTGTTTTAAAAGTGCTTCACAAAGTACTGGAAAGGAAGGTTTGTTTAGACAGATACTGTTTATCTTGAAAAATAAATAAAAGTTTGTATAACGTTCAGGTAGGTAAAGCTAAGTAATATAATAAGGAAAGTTTCTGTATTTTGTTATGGAAGTGGTAAGAATATACTAAATAGTATATTTTTTTAAAAGGGACCAAACCACTTCATTATAGACGAGGTTGTTTAAACTTTTATACGATGACAAGACCGAGTTATAATAGGTGGTTTTGGCTCCCGTAAAAAACAATACTTTTCACTTCGGGTGTGAGAAAATCGAAAAATCAAAACTTACCTTCAGTAAATATTCCACACCGATTTCACTTCCCTACTTCACGAATTTGTCGTTAGTCTTAAAATACCATATTTCATGTGATGCGCAACAGATAAATAGAATCATATTGAATATTTCTTTGCCATTCTGTCCCATTTACATATTCTTAAATTAATTTTAGCTTGATCATCATTTTCAACTAAACAAGCCAAGTTCATCTTCAGTAAAATTTGTAGTAAACAAAAATGCCATAGATTTTGCGCTTATTGATACCGACTTTTTGGTGTCTTCGTTTCGCGCAACGCTTCCTCTACTTCCTCTACCTACGCATTCTACTATGGAGGAAGAATCACCATACAAAACATCCAACAATGACCAAAAAGGCGCTTTCACTTCCACCAGACTTTAACCCCAGACCTTAAAAACGTATTTTACGCCCGCTAAGCTATGCTGTATTGACACACTTTTTGAGCAAGAGAAGTGAAAAAGATTTTTGCATTACAAAAACCGAACTCCAAGCTCAAAGATTAATCTTGACATTTCGTTATATTTTGCGACGTACACATTGAATCTTTCAGAACCTGCCAGTCGGTACGAACCGAACACTTACAAAGGACTTGAAATTATTTCTTTTCGTTTTGTGTTCGCCTTCACACAATCGCGAGGCGCTGCTGGAAACATTAATTTCTTTCGCTTTTGATGAATTACGTTCATGTTTGAGGAGTGTCTCTAGGTTGCTGAACGTTCAAATGCTCTTGTTATTATTATCTCAAGCCAAAATCTGTTATTATAACAATTTTTCTTTATCGGAAAATCACAATAAATATATAGTACAACGTAAAACTAGCGGTAACTTCCTACAGCGTGCAGTGAGCAGCATCGAAAAAGTGTATAACTTACTAGCGGTAAAAGATGTTGACCACCGTTCGCTATAGAGTAGTTGATCTTTTTCCTTATTTTGTAGGAAGGACCTACCAAGTTTGGTCAGCGGTTTCGCTTGTACGGTTACTCATAATAAAATTATTTTGTATAATTTTTAAAAGGTACCTAACTACAGTGAGCCCTGTGGTTAGGTTGATGATAGTTGGACTGTAGGTAGTATGTGGTAGTATTGAGAAGACATAGGCTGATGACGATGATGATGACATACATTTAATGAATCGTCATTAAACTACTCCACCGGCCCGTTCCATTAATAACCAAATCCCGCCTGTCTATTATATTCCGATAAATGATTAATGCTGGTATTAATGTTCAAATTACTGTCACTTAAACATAATACTAAATGCTTCCGACTCCTAAATTAGACGTCGAACACGTCACGCGATGGGAATCACACGGTCTCTCTTCATCATTATTTAAAACATTTCCAACTCAATACTCACTAACCGACTTCGAAAAAAAGGTGGAGGTTCTGTTGTATGTCTTATACATATATGTAGGTACCTACGTTCATCTATTTCTTCGACATTAATGAACCGATTTCGATGATTCTTTTGCAGATGTTCAGAAGATGATCTCGAGCACCAGCTCGAGACCATCTTGTGTGAAAATGTATAATTATACTAGTATTGATTTTTCTAATAGTTGACTGTAATTTTCTTTGTTAGTAATTAGTATTTAAATATAGTTACAATCACCGGTTTTATATTATATTATATTTCTGTTTCTATCTGCATTCATTTATTTGGTGAGACGAACGGGTATACATTTAGGTTTTCTTTGGTTCCAATAAATATTGTACCTACTAACCAGTTATTTGGTATCGTAACGTTTAAATAACATTATTGCGTCAAAAACCTCAAAGTTTCCAACAATTCCGTATGATTGTCGAACAGTGTTGTTTCAAAGCGAATTAATTCGCTCCCTGCGGTTTCCGTACGTGAGCCGCGCGCTGCGGACGCGGATCGGATCGTTCAATAAAGTAGGTTATATTAAATTTAAGTGACTAGCTTCTGCCTGCGGCTTCGCACTTGTGGTTCCATAATCAAAAGTAGCCTACAATGTAATTCTAGGCCAGGCAACGAACAGAGAAAATGTTTGGAACACAATTTTTGACTTCGTAATGGTAAAATAAATATTTTTTGGGTCAAAAAAGCAAAAAATGAGAAGAAAAAATGTTTTTTTCCAAAGTTTCAGAGTTGCAAGAGCAGATATCTCGAAAACTATACAAGATATACAAAAACTAAAACTTGTAGAAATTGGACCAGCTTTTACTTTATCTGTGTAATCATGTCACTAGGACACAGTTTCCGACATATTAGCGTAAATCCCCGGCTCAAAGGCTACGGGCGGCGGGGACTTTTGATATGTTCAGTTCACCTCCTAACTAGTCCCAACAAAGTTATGAAATAAAAAATTGTGTTCCGAGCATTTCCTCTAAACCGTTTTTTGAGCATTAATTGCCTGGTCTATTCCAGGAACCACCGAAATACCTAATGATTATTTGATATCATTCGATTTGAATATATTTGGGGGCGAAGCTAGTGGGCGAACGAGACATCACCGTATTTTGTATGTTTAATAAAAAAATCTATGCAATGTATTGTAATAAACTTATTACAATACATTGCATAGATTGCTTTACAGTCATCGTCCATAACACAAGCTCTGCATAGCTGCTCTGCTGCTGGCTTGATAATGCTCTGCGAATAGTCTAGCATTGTTTATTTAGTTTGCTCAGACCTATAAGATATACTTTCAAAAGCTGGTGCGATTCCCTTTTGGTTTTCGTATACCTACTGCAGGCATGGATTTGTGACGTCGTCAGCGTGGGATACAAGTATGAAAAAATAAAGGGACAACCAGCGCCAGATTCTGAAGTACCTACTCCGTTTTAACCTAGGTACAACGTGAAACCCCGGGCACATGCTAGTCACGTAACAATGCACAAATAAATATGACGCACTCGCATAGTTTCAGTGCTGAAAAGGTGTAGGCGTAAGGTACCTAGCGGAATTGTTTGAAAAATTCAACATTAGGTATTTCACTCATAATGGTAAGCATTTTGGATTCCATCCTCGATAGAGTTTCCAAATCGTTTCACGTTTCATTTTACGCAGCATACTTGCTCGCGAACGACATCATAAACCGTGTAACGGAACGTATGGAGCTCTCGCGATAAAACAGTGGAGCCGCATTCACGTCTAGGGAAGGAGGTTTAATGGGTTTTAGGGTTCCTTAGTCTTAGGTAACAAGGAGTCCGTAACGTTTCTGTATGGCTACATTGTAGGTAGGTGCGGCATGCGGCAGAATTACCGACATGTCGACATAGCTTTTCCAAATACCAGCTATTTTCAAAAGACTAAAGAGAAAACAATAAGTACAGTGCTTTTGCCCCGTTGTAACTCGACCGGTACCACTTGGTACTTACATTATAATGAAACGAAAAAGTTTATTTCGCACGACACAAAACATACATATATAGGAAAGAACTAAGCTAAGAACTTACGATTATAATTTAGAAAAAAATGAAAAATAATAATAATACTAGCAAGTATAGGTATCTACAAAATTAATTCTAAGACCTAATGTCCAAAGGTCGCGGCTAAGGTATAGATGTTAAAAATACCTAGCTATAGTAGTTCCGCAAGCTGCTTGGTAAACCACCATGTGTCCAACCAAAAAGGTATACTCAGTATAAACATTTCGCGAATGGCTGTCGCAGATCAGAGACGCACTGTACTGAACCTACCACGCAGCACAAAAATGAGCAGTCGAATAGGTACGGTTCTTAACTCGTGATAGATTTAGATGCATTTTATATTGGTGGCTACGGCTGACAGATAGCTCGCGGACCACTCGTTTGAAGCTTGTGGGCCTCTCCACTTCACTCCTCCACTCCTTGCCAGTCGCAGTCGATAACTCCCCAAGTTTACTGAAAATTAATCCTGAAAACTCGGGAGATGCATGCAGACTGCAAATAAGTCAACATTTGCTGAGCGGCGCAATGTAATCCGCTTGAAATGTACGCTGCGAGTCTGTTTGCTTTTAACAGTGAAATATCATGTATTTGGTATAGATTTAATATCTTTATAAGATGCAGCTTTGTGTGGTTCCGTACAACTTGTAGGTTTAGATGTGGCTCGAGCTAAAGGAGTGTAGACTCCGGGCGCCGGCGCCGGTCCCGCCGGTCCCGCCGACACAGCCGCACATTTCAAGTCAGTAACTTTATTTTTATTATCGACTTCATCGATTTCTCTGTCGATTATGAAAAGCTGGTTTGCTATGGTATATATGCTATGATCGTGAATATCGTGATCCCGAAATGGTCCCCTAAAAATATCTCTAAGGGATAAAAACAACACAAATCTAAACTAATCAAAAATGACGGCTAGCTACAACCATGTTTGATGATATCTTCGCCAATTCGTAACAGATTCGATGATGACTCTTTTCATATCACTCGTAGCAAATGGTTTCCATGGCAGCGGACGTGAACAAGAGGTCTTTTCATATCACTCGTAGCAAATGGTTTCCATGGCAGCGGACGTAAACAAGAGGTCTTTTCATTCGTCGTTTCATCTATGTATGTCCTCAGCATATCAAACCTCCAACTATGATTGATGGACTTGAATTTTAACTAGACGTTGCCACTTGAAAATATAGATCGCGCTGTCGAGGTGTTCCTTCAATTCAATTTCAATTGAACGTGACTTGTCCGTGACTAGGTACTGTCGGAGGCAAGTAAATATGATCATAGAGTATTTTAAACTATATTATGAATAAAACTTACTATAAGTTCGTACACTCAGCTAGGTACATACCTCTTATAGATAAGATACCCAAGCAGGCCTTTCCCTGCCTGGATATGTCATCATCACGATATCAGTACGCAAACGTCCGTCCACAATTGGACATAGACCTCCTACGAGACGCGACGCACGACACAAATAGACTCTGGGACCGCTACAATGTCATCGGTCCAGTGGCATTGGATGGTTGGTAGGTTGAATAGGTGTCGTAATAATGTAATACGAAAATAAATAATGTAATACGAAGAGAACAATTCATAAGCCATAATTTAGATACATATAAAGGTACTAAGCCTGAAAAGCCCTGGCCTAAGTTTCATCGCAGCGAAGCCTGTGTTGCCAGCACGCGATAACAGCCCCATATTCTGCCGAGCCGGATTTTCTGGTCATTTCCTGCCGCCAATACCGAATGTCTTCTATTTTTACACGAAAATTCGGAAAGCGCCGGATTTTTCCGCGATATTTCGCCATTTTTACGGCTTGCGTAGCCTTTGAAGTTTCTTAGTTAGTTTCTTTTTTCGGGTTAATATGGTTAACATTGTTAGGAATGGAGGTCACTTATAGAAAATATGGACACATACCAAAAAGTTGAAGTCTTATTATGAAGTTATGCTTAGATACTATTATTATGTGAAATATAGATTGACGTAACCAAGTGTGCCTTGAAATGAGTTTGTGTAGGTATGTATTCCTTGTTGGTAAGTAGGTACCTTCTTTTCGCATGTTAGTATTATTTTTAGCCGACTGTGCAAGAGGCATAAATTTTAACTATCGTGATTTTGTGATCAAAAAGAAAATGAGTAAACTAGTAAATAAAGTAATGAGTAAGGAGTAAATACATTTTGAAAACCACAACTTTTCAGTTGTGCTCAGACCGCTAATCACTACGCCTACTTGATCTTCTGTAAAGTTTATTGACAATAATTACGACAACCGAACACGATAGCAACCCTTACAGAATAGACTCGGGTTAGATAGATAATTCTAAAGTGAATATTGACATTGAACAAGCCAAGACAGCGAACCAACTAAGCCGGCTTACAGTAAACTGTTGAAAAATCTTCAGCTCCACACTGGTCCGGCGGACCGGGCTTAGCGGTCCGAGAGACAGAGTGTATGTGCCATGGTCTGGGGTGGAGGTGGCAATCTGTTGAACTTGGATGGATGGATGCTACTTCTTCCCACCAATACTAATTATCAACCGATCACGCTGCAATTAGAAAAATCACAAAAAATTGAGAATTGCCCCCTAATCTCAGAAGTTAGCAGAGCGATCCATCTCAAATGTAGAAAACTACAGTTATTAATTAAATAAAAAATGAAAATCGCCTTCATTCACTGACCAAAGTACATCAGTTTAAAGAATTTAAAGAATTTGCTATATCTATATATATTTCACTTTTACTTTTAATAAAATTAAGTACTTACTATTAAGCAAGGTCCCCAGGTTGGGTAAAGGTCTCCTCCAAGGATGCCCACTTCTCTCTGTCTCTCACATGTACATATAGTACAGTATTAATAGTAGTAGTAAGTGCAATTTTGAAATCTATTACTAAAATAAGCTGAAATTCTTCAGCAACCAGTTTATTGGTCAGGTTGTCCTTCGACATAGGCCTCCTGTAGTTTCTTCCACTCATCTCTGTCACGAGCTCGTCTTTTCCTTTCTTTTGGTAGGTCATCTTCCCATCTTTTGATTTGACGTCCCTGTCTTCTTTTTCCATTCCCAGGATACCCTTCCATTTTATCTTTTGTCCATTTTTCTTTGTTTGTTCTCCTAATGTGGCCAGTCCAGTTCCACTTGAATTTTTTAGTTTTTAGTCGAACATCACTTGCTACAGTTTTTAGGTACTCATTAAATAGCGAAGTTTATAACTGATACTTATCTTATTCATATTTGATAAATAAATATTGCTGGACAATTCACACAGTTTTATCTAGCCCCAAGCTAAGCAGAGCTTGTGTTATGGGTACTAGATAGACTGATATACATAATATAATACAATACATCGATATATTTTTTTATTATACATAGAAAACCACCTGAACACCCTGAACAAATTACCTGAAGATCATATAAATATTTGTCCCAAGGTGGGAATCGAACCCGCAACCTCCTACGTTGAAGGCGGACTTTCACCCACCGCGCCACAGAAGTCGGTATAGTTCATAATTTATCTGTTTATCGCAATGCAGGTCCAGCCCTTAAATAACACATGGCTACTTTTTGTTTTTGTGAAAATAATTCATTACCTTTCTAGCGTTTCCATAAAATAACGTTGTTATGTTTAAAGAAACTAGCTCTTTATACAAAACAACACTGATTATCAAGTATTCACAGCCGCCCAACACTAGCCCGCCCTAGGCTACGCTCCCGCCCAGTAACGACGTCAGCGGACAATCCAATCTCGCTGCAATCAGCTGAGATTGAACACAGGACCTTGTGCCGCTATTGATTACGCGCTTTAGCTGCATGAAAGCGTCTCGATTTTATATGATTAGCCTCGCACGCAATCGTAAAACTAAAAGTAAAAGAACACTTAAAAGCTAACACTATGATAATATTGTAATTTTACTTAACGGATATAGCTAAAGTATTTTATGCGGAGCCACTCGAATCTTTAACACTCCGCTACGGGTCGCACCTCCAAATCTGGGCAGTAAAGGTGCTAAACAATACCGAGGACGTGTACTCAGGTGCCGTCTGTGGATCATCCCGCAATTAAACCTTAGTTCCTAGCTTTTAGTTCGTCTGTTCATTACCATAATTCGGGCCTCAGATGTCAGCGCCAGGGGTCCTCGGGCCTCGACAAAGGGCCCCGGGACAATGGGGCCCAATTACGAGATAAATCCGCTCAAAGCTATGACCTAATTATGTGAAAATCTTGCACTGTTAGTCTGTTAGCTTGTGAATGTTGAATGAGAAGGCAGGGGGGGGGGGAGGTTTTTGATTTGCAGGTCATTGGATTTTTTATCTAAATAAGGAAAATTAAAATTAAATTAAACTATACCTTATAAGAATCCCTCAAAGTACTCTGTGGTCCGTCTGTCTGTTCATGTTAAGCCTATTTCAGAGTAGCTGTTATGAATTTTTCACTGAATACGTGTTTCTTTTAGGGCTAAAAATAATAGTTTGGGAATGAAATAGAATCACACGCGAGTCATACTCGCACTTCGCCGGTTTCTTGTTAAATGATCTGTTGTGTAAAAACTCATTTTACAAGTTTAAAGAAGAGATCAAAGGATTTCTTCAGCAGACTTGCGCAAGACACTATCTTACAATAAATCACGATCTTTGTTGTAGCAAAACAATCCCAATAACACTACAAAATAGGGTTGTAAATCGCTTGCTGTAAAGGCTTCGTTTGGAAAGCTACAACTTTTTCCAATAACGTCCTAAATTATAATTTATCGTTAAAACTGGTTTCACGTAAAAAATGAGCCTTTCAACGTCAAATATAACGTCCATTAGAGACTTGTACACTCAGCTCAAATACACTCTAGACTAGAGCTTCAAGTACAATAAATATCTTCTGCATTTCACATAGATGTAGAATAGATCATTTAGCACCAAGAAGAGAGGTTAAATAGAGGAGAGGTTAAATAAAAAAAGGTTAAATAGAAGAGAGGTTAAATAGTAACAAGAATTTTAATAAGGTATTTATAACTTTACAAAAAAAAATTGCCGCCAACTATACTTTTGTACCGTCATGCATATTCAAACGGCTGAAACAATTTTCATCAAACATAGGTTATTGACGTTTCTTTAATGGCAACCGCAGCGGTCTTATGGCGGAATATCAGTCTCTACCAGAAAACTTTAGATGCTATTGTACCTTTTCCAATCATTTACAAATAAGTTAATTACACTACGTATCAAACAATAAGAATTCTCAATTGGCTACCTACTCAATCATAAACACAACAATAAATAAAACGTCAAGTGAAAGTTGGACTCGCGCACCGAGGGTTCCGTATAATTGTAGGACCCTGTTTCTCGCCAAATTATACATACACATAATTCTAGGTCAACAGGAAGTTCTTTATAGGTTTTATAGTCAAGGGTGAGAATAATATTTTTTGTGAATAAACTAAAAATGTATGGTTTTCGGGTTATTACATCAAACATAGCTTTAAAAACTTACTTCTTGTCAAATTAGATGCCGGAACGTGGTAATATTATAAAGGCGTAAGTTTGTGAGTGGTGCCCTCGCGTTGTAGAGAGGTTTGGTCAAAGTAAACGCCTAAACTACTAAACGGACTGGGCTCACATTTTGCACACATAGAGATCTGAACCTTTCAATATACTCACTCGTACAACACATAGGCATGCACTTTACAACACTGCGAAGCCGCGGCCATAAGCTTGTAAGATATAAATGGTGGGAGTTAAACTTTCATCCAACAATTGAATCCGACCATGTTTGTTATAAAAACAGCGCACAAGAATGCAAACTCGTAAAATATATCTTTTAAAATACCATTGAGTATTATTCGTAGTACTTATAACTAATGTATAATACCCATGCAAGGAAATATGTTTAATGCTTGCATAGCGCGCGTGCGCGGGTTTGTCTACGATTTTACGACGCAATTAGTTTAGTAGTGAAGGTAGGTAGCGTAGATTTATAAATAGTCTGTAAAGTTAGGTGATAATAATAATAATAACGCTGGACAATTCACACAGCATCATCTAGCCTTGTAGGCAATGTGCTTGCGTTTATTAATTTAGATCTGTATTTAGTGAACCTGAACGTGTGAACCTGAACCACCAACAACCTTTCTATTCTAATGTATGTGAACACACTCGCTGTGGGACTTTACATACTCATTTTATTAGTTCAATAATATTTTATATTTACAGAAATTGATGCGATTTTTTTTGTAAGTTTTAATCTTTGCTTAGTAAGAAGTAAGAAAGAAGAAAATAACAACTTTTATAACATGTATTTCATTCAATAAATAAATTGAGTAATTGAAAAGAGATTAGTTTAATAATAACATAGTTTCATTCAGATTTAAAATATTTGAATTTCCTGTACGGTCCATTAAAATAACAGCGAAACAGAGAAGTTATAATGCAAATAAATGAAAGTCATTAGAAAGTGCGTAAGGAATAGCAAGGAGGTAATGAACATCACAGGAAACGACTAATTACATTAAATATTTCGTAAAACCTTAATTCTTTTCCCTATTCACATTTCCCAAAGGGAAATGCCTTCACAATTCTACATTAATTAGGGGTAGAAACGTTCCCCCGCAGCGTCTTCATTAGGCTGTGACGTCATTGTGACGTCACAATGGAGGCCTTTTGCCACGATACGCGCCGGATAAAATAATATAAAAAAGAATGTGGACAGTTTTATACATAATAATATAGGCCCATATGTGAGCAGCGCTTTTGTATGGCACTAGATAACAGAGCTGCGAGTCCAGTGGGCGGCGGACGGCAGCAGCACCGACACGTGATGGTGTCATCTCATATTTGTACAGAAGTAGCGTAGTTCTATTCCGCACCGACAATACTATTTAAGGAAAATAATGTAATGTACATATTAACATTTATCATACAATCCCGCGACGGGAACCAAACCTGCATCTTCTCTCTCAGAAATTAGCCAACTGGGCCACGAAGGTAGTAATCAGAATTTTAGGGACATTAATTAGGGGTAGAAACGTTCCCCTCGAGTATCTTCATAATGCTGTGACGTCACTGTGCTTCCATTGTGACGTCACAATGGAAGCACAAGGATAACGGGACTCAGGGTGTTTTTGTAGGGTTTTTGATAAGAGGCTTTACAAATTTGGCTTTCTTTGTAATTTCTCATACAACTTAATGTAATTTTTTGTTAAGTTGTTTTTGAGCTTGCGATTTCGTTTATTTTATACCTCCAGTCATGTTAGATTAACTATGGCATGATCGAAATTTAAGCCATAAAGCTTAAATCTGAACATCTAACACATCATGTAGCGCTGAATTAGGGACTGTAAGTTCTATAATACAAAATATTTTATGTCAACAAAGGCATTTAGGTTTAAATGGAAAGTTTACAAAAACTGATAACATTATCAGAAAACAAGCAAGGTATTTACTAAAACAAGAACACTAACTTGACCGGTATCCTCGATACCGGCCCATCCAAGGGAGGAGGTCGACGAT
This sequence comes from Eupithecia exiguata, assembly GCA_947086465.1. Taxonomy (NCBI): domain Eukaryota; kingdom Metazoa; phylum Arthropoda; class Insecta; order Lepidoptera; family Geometridae; genus Eupithecia; species Eupithecia exiguata. Next base: position 317,472 of record OX352248.1, on the reverse strand, counting down.
ACTCTCTTATGTAGGTACTTATAAATTCCACGCAAACTAAAAAATTTGCGAGTATTTTACCCACTGGGCTGAAGTTTCGTTTGATTTTTACATGAGACGTACGTTTAAAAGAAACTTTGTTACGTACTTTGTTTGTGTTCGCAGTAAACAAATAAAACATAAGTTACTAGCTGCTGGCCGCGGTTTCGCACGCAATTTTGAAGTAGCCTCCGTCCCCGGGATATGATTTACCTCCTCCTCCGGCCAAACTTTATGAGATCCGGTCAGCCGTTTAGGCGTGAAAGGTAACAGACGGACAGACAGAGTTACTTTCCAATTTGTAATATAAATATGGTTTTACTTTTTTACCCGACTACCGACAGGGGAGGGTTATGAGGTTAGCACCCTATGTTTGTATATTTGTATGTTTGTATGTTTGTATGTATGTGGCCGATTTCTTTGTTCCCACGTAGCGCTGAAACTACTGGTTCGATTTCAACAAATTATGTATCGATTGATTCGTCTCAATACCCCGATGGTTATAGGCTATAGGATTTAGGGCTCCGACCCCGAATAAGCCTTCAAAACGCGTATTAAAGTTTAGGTAGCCGCAAGCTGCAGGCCCCATAGAGAAAAACTACAATACCTACGACCTATTTTCATTTTCAACTCTATGCCTATCAAATATGACCGATACGTCATTCTATTTTGTCAATGTAAATGTTTCAAACTTTTATAACTTTCACGTAGTCGGGTTGTAGTTTTTAACTTTATCTTGTTTAATAACGCACAAGTGCAGCAGCATGGTGGGGTGGCCGTTCATTTGTTATTTAGAACTCGTCTATTGTGGAAGCTCGTATCTGGCATTTGTCACATTACAATCAAATAACACCAAGCAGGATATTTCCTTAGCTCCTAGTTTTCTCTTTTGTTAATTATGTTATGCTTTATTTATTTATAGTTTAGTACTACTCAATTCCCACTGAGCCCACTGCCTCACTACCTCTGACCCTTCTAACCCCACATGTAGCGACCCTAAACTTCCGCGACAACTGTCCACTATGCTAATTAGGCCGTCGGAGCCTACTTGCTACTGTCAGCTACAAATGTAATTAAATGCTAAATGACTTGAAGTGTTTTAGGATTTTAGGAAGTAAGTAGGTAAGTCAGCGTCGAAAGTCATTGAACGTGATTGGAGTCTAATAATGCTTGAACAGTATTTTCAGAAATTAATAATGATTATTTCTTTAGGCTTACAAACTAATCTCGTAGAAAAGTCATGTCAAACTAAATTATTATCAAATAAATAGTGGTTATTTCTGGTTATATGTAGGTAACTATTTTTATTATAGACTATATTTAGAAGAAAAATAAAGTTTCGATAGATGGATGTTTGTTACGCAAAATCTACTGAACGGACTGGGCTGAAATTTTGCATAGATGTAGTTCATTTTAAATAACACATATACTACTATTTATCCTACAAATCAGTTCCCATGGAAAAGGAGTATCTGATAAGCTGCGAATCCGCGGGTAGAAAGTAGAACTTATTTATAATTGTAATGAATAGGTGATGCTGACTGTACCTCCTGTAATTGTTCTCGGATTACAACTGTTCTTTGAAGTTCTGTTTGAGCGGGACGCCATGTGTTGTCAGTTTAGTTGTAGAGGGTGGAACTTGCACAAACTTAACCCTTTGAGCCGTCACTCGGACAATTGGGTTATGTGAGGAGATTGAAGAAGTTTAGTAGACTAGCAGGGTTATGATTTGAGCGCCATGTTCGTTGTTTGTATTTGTGCTCAAAGCCATAAATTTAATGTTCATGTTTCTACAGTCAACAGTCTTGTAAAAACTCTTTTAGGTTTTAGTTAGATTTTTTGCGTTGATTATTAAAATTTTATAAAAGTAGTTTCCTAGGATAGTTGTAGTGTAATTAAGTAGTTTTCTGACCGAGTTATGTTCCGTTTTTCTACACAATTACAGGAAAACCTAGAAACCGTCCAAATCAAATACCACGAACATAAACCACTTCACCATTAAGAAGACTTATTACCCACAATTAATTAAATAGAAAAACAGCAGCATTCTCCTCACTAATTACCCGTGAAACTATCACTGGGAGCTGGCAACACCCTTCGATAACTGATAGGCAATTAATCACGCTCCTGTTCTGGCCTGTCGTGGCCTGTCGCGGCCCGTTCGGGCCCGTTTGACCCGCTCTGGCGCCTCGAGGACCGCCCCCGCGGTCAGGGACCTTGTTTTATTTGAGGGGTTAATAGAAGGGAGCAAGCGCTGTGAGATAGTTTTGCCAATGTTTACACGTTCTTACTTGTCTATCTGTTTACACGTTCTTACTTCTCTATCTGTTTACACGTTCTTACTTCTCTATCTGTTTACACGTTCTTACTTGTCTATCTGTTTACACGTTCTTACTTCTCTATCTGTTTACACGTTCTTACTTCTCTATCTGTTTACACGTTCTTACTTCTCTATCTGTTTACACGTTCTTACTTCTCTATCTGTTTACACGTTCTTACTTCTCTATCTGTTTACACGTTCTTACTTGTCTATCTGTTTACACGTTCTTACTTCTCTATCTGTTTACACGTTCTTACTTCTCTATCTGTTTACACGTTCTTACTTCTCTATCTGTTTACACGTTCTTACTTCTCTATCTGTTTACACGTTCTTACTTGTCTATCTGTTTACACGTTCTTACTTCTCTATCTGTTTACACGTTCTTACTTGTCTATCTGTTTACACGTTCTTACTTCTCTATCTGTTTACACGTTCTTACTTCTCTATCTGTTTACACGTTCTTACTTGTCTATCTGTTTACACGTTCTTACTTGTCTATCTGTCCTAAGTTTGATGAAAGACCTTACATAATGAGAGATATACAGTTTCATTTCCCTTTCCTTTTCTGGGTCTAAGTGTTTCAGTGTTTTTGTTTTGTGGCCATACTGGCCACAGTCCACAGGGAATAAGTAAGATTTGTAAAATAAACATCATGATACCATTTTTATGTAACAGGAACAATCAATAAAGGTCTTCCTCAGTTCATAAATTCAGTCACTTTGTTGAAATCTACGCTAACGTAGTAAGAAACAACCCGTAAGTCCAGATGACTGTTAAACCTGACCTATAATTTACCCCAAATTCAGGGTAACCCAGCGTATCGATCGGCAACACTGGCCGGCGGCCAACCGGATTCACAAAACTAATTCTAGGACAAAAACTAACCTAGTTCACGAACTGCGGACTGGGGCAGGCTGCTATAGCAGCCAACGAAGGGTCTTGTTTGATTTGTGATTCAATATACTGACTTGACAAAGGGTCTATTTTTAACATAGATATTGGCTAGTACTTAGAGATAAAATGCTGGACAATTCACACAGCATCATCTCTCTTTTAAGTAAACAGAGCTTATGTTTATGGGTCGTACGTGCAGATAGCTTATATTCTTTACGCATTACTTAGATAGATATTTTATTGATGAAATAACGCTGGCTAAGGGAAGAGAGGTACTTATACTTAGCTATGCAATGCAACACTTAGAGGTATTTTAAAAGTTTGTTCTAAAGACTACCACTTGTTTCTAATTGCAGGCAGGGATCGTTGGGGTAGGTTGGGGGGGAGGGGTGTCTTGGGGTGTGCTTTTGGATAGATGTCTTAAACTACGAAACAAAAGAACATCTCATGATAATGATATGATAAAAAAATTTAGTTGTTGGGCTCATCGAGAACGAACTCGCTGCGTTGGATCATCCGATGGTTGTGAATGTGAGTGGTTAAGCTACGATCTTTGTATCGTTTGTTTTGTTTTGGTTCGTAGTAAACCCGCTCACTTTATAATTGATGCAATCAATTGCTTTTCATGGTTCTTTCTATGGTGCAAAATGAACAAAGAATTAGGAAGGTAAGTGCCACGTAATTTTAAACCTTCAAACGTAGATAATGGACTCTAAGCACCAAACAACCATTATTGTTCGTTCCTACACATACCTATACATGGGGATTGACATCAATCTTACCGAGCGCTCACCCTCGACTGTCCCTGAGCTGTCGATGTCAGTGTCAATGTCAGTGGATGGAGGGGAGTCGGAAAAGTGTACAGAAACTGATTATGTTTTGTTGTTATACCTAAAAACACAGGTAATTAGGTGTCTGAATTGCCCGTGTGATAGCAATCAAGGGTTAAAATCGTCAACTGTTTACGAATAGCTAATAGCTTAGAGTCCATTATCTTGTATGACGTACCCACAAATTCAAGTCCTAAATAGGAATCCACCAACTCAGGTCTTAAAAACGCATTGCACGATCTTTCTTATATTTTTATCTGGTTTGTTGATGAAAATAATGTCTGTCTATATTAATAATACCTATAAGCTTAAATACATAATATAAATAAAGCCCACTTTGTTATGAACAAGATCAAAAGAAAAACGCGAGCTCCTTGGAATAGTAAGAGCATTACATTGTTTCTTTCTTATCAGTAAAAAGTACAAACAGTTTTTATCCCTATTATTACCTAGGTTTGAAAAAACAGCCAATTAATTAGTAGCTAATCCTCGTAATACCGAAAACACAGGAAGCTACTTCTTACATATAAATTTACTAGCAAACTTACGAACAAACAAACCGAACAAAAAGTATTTAATTGAAACACGCCTTCGCGCCCCAATTCACTTGTATATATTGCATGCAGCCAACGCGCTCCCCAGCTCTTGTTTAGCTGACTGTACATGTTGTAGGTACGTACATGCTCATGTACAGGTGAAATAAAAAGTACTTTTGCCCAATTTTTGTACATAAAATTTGTAGACATATTTTTAGAGCTACCCTAGAAGTTCTTGACCCTATAATGAAGTAATTACGAAACTAGTGTGCAGTCAAAAGGGCTACCTACTGTTGTCAACCTCAAATGATATATTCGTTAAGGGTTATTAAAAGTAAGTCAGAGCTTTTCTGTTATTTATGACAAAAATAATCTATGTTACTTTCACAAAATTTATTACATTTGTACAACGCGAAAGCTACCTACAACTTTAAGCCAAAGAGTTCAGTGATCAGAGAATTCGGATTAATGAGTGTACCATACCATACCCAACCCAAAATACCCAAAGTACCTAGCTCGGGCACGGTGTACCCATACAGTTAAATCCCAACAAATTGCCGAGCACTTTTCTCGCCCACTGTACTCGGTACAGCCTGCAACGAAAGTCGCTAAGCTCGAATTGAATAATAATCCCAAATAGCCGCAATGATGAGGCTATTTCAGCGATTTTATGAATACTTAGTGAGTTTTGTGATAATATGTTATGAGAATCTTGTTCGTTACCATATGGTCAGCTATTTATACCGGTGCGGTGGTAGGACAATATTATAGTTTTCACTACATATTGTAATTTATATTTTTCAGGTGTACCTACAATGAAGTAAACATGAAATTATATACCTATATTTTATTATTCTTAGTATCAATTATTGTTCAGCGACTTTTGTTGCTGTCTGTACATCTACATTCACACACAACAGTTAAACGACTTGAATTATTGGCCGGAGTTTGAATTTATTGTACCACGGGTTCTCGGTTTGAAATTTTGTTCGCGATTAACCAAAGAATTGTTTGGGATTTCATAAGTAGGTGTAATTTGGTGAAAGTTCGTAATTGTCTGGTGTATTATATTACCTATACACGTCGGGTACAGAAGTGCGGTAACAGGTGTATTTGTGTTTATTACAGGGATGATGCGCAAACTTCTGTGAAGGATTATTGGTTTCGTGAGCTAACACGAAACTTATTCATTTTAGATGAGGTTCTCTCTATGTTGCACACTCACGCTCAAACGTTACATACCCACAAAAGGTTCTGAATCTGTGTACTTGGTTTATATCAGCGCCCTCTCTTTTAAAATGTAAGCACCAATAATAGTTTATATATATTTTTCACCACTTCCGCTCGAAAACGGTAGCTTTGCTGCTCAAAAACAGTGAGCAAAGTCAAATTTTGCTCACATGTGGAATAAAGAATATTATTCAACTTGTTGAAAAAAGTAATTAGAATTCAACATGTTGCACTAAATGTCAATGGTGTAATAACTTATTGATACTCTATGGACGGCGCCGAAAAAAATGAAAAGTTACGCAATCTGCACCAGGGGAGGTCAACTTTCTCACGATTTTTTGTGTGCCTTTACAACTTAGCTTATGAATACCATTCTTCTAGGCGGACAGCGCCATCTGTAAATAATCTCCCAAACAACTGGTACATGAACTATGTATGGGAGTTGCACTTCCCTCATTTTAGCTTATCAAAGGGAAGGAGTTTAGACCAGACCGCATTCCACCTTCACAAAAAAGAATAATTTCGTTCGTTCACGGTTTGAAAGAGGTTTAACATTCTAACCCTCCATGGTTGTTGACCAAAATGAGTTTCGGACATCCGACCTCTTTTATAACAACAAAATATTTTCTCGCTAGTCGAGGGGAAAAGTTGTATGTTTAACTCGAGGGCAAATATTTTTTGTTTCGTGCCTTTTAAATCCCTCGCTCTCGCAACTTCTACTTATGAGCCACTCGCTACGCTCGTGACTCTACTCTAGACTGCTTCGCTACCTGCTGCATATCGAATAAAAAAAAACGTTTGTGATAACAAAACCAAAATATGGATCAACTATACGATTTGTACACTAAATAATATGAAACGATCCATACGATAGACCGAAGACGTTGTTGTTGTCGCAGGGAGTCGATCGATGGAGACGGCTCAGGACCGCCATTAGTGTCTTCACATGGCGGAGGCCTATGTCCAGCCGTGGACGTTTGTGTGCGGAGACGATATGATGATTAAATAATCTGTGCCTGAGTCTATTCGGTTAATGTTAATTTAATTTAATTATTTTTATTTGATATTGTTATATGTACCTAACAGTAAGTTAAATTATTAGTGCGTAATGTACTAACATCATACTTTAAGTAAGAATGTTTTACCACAAGACCTGTAACTATGTTGCCAATAAAATCTGAATCTATTCGAGTTGCATTCGACAATTGGCAGTAGCGCTGCATTCGGCACGAGGCAGGGTGTAAATCTCCGGCGGTCGGCGCTAGTAATTTGTAGTGTTTTTAGATGTTCGCTGCTCGTTACCGCCCGCCCTAGCCTGGCCCGCCCTAGGCTGGAGCTTACAGAATCTCGTTTGCTATGGTTTCATTATGCGAAAGACAAAATGGAAACATTTGTTCGTCTTTTCATTGATATTACTCAATACTCAATACTTAATACTCTCTATTTAGAAGCAGTTTTGTTGATTATATTATTATCAACTGTGCTTTTGATGCACAATGACTTCATTTTTAAACTTAACTAATTGAAAATTAAATTCGTTTTATGACTTTTCAAAACAGTCGCCTGCTGAGATTCAAAATAAGAATTAGATTTGTTTAAAGAACGTGATATTGCCATTTGCCAGCTGTTTGTCCAACAATTTACCTTCCGCCGACGTTCCCCGAAGTTAAATCCTTTTGTATTTACCTGAAACAGAGGAAAGGCTATTTGAATTGCGAACAACTGAAATTCTTCCGAAACAATTTTACATTTCAGAGAAAAAATGAGCCTTTTCTTCTACAAGAATGTAGGCTGCAGGGATGAGGGCTGCGGATTGTATAGCAGAGTTGAAAGGCCAGTTTTTGATACACTTACAATTTTCCATACAAGTTTTGCTTGGCGCACGCTCCCGAGAGGTCACAGAAAGAGGAAGGGATGTCAGTATTACAATTTTAATTTTCGAGTGACACGTAAACAATTTTCGAATAAGTCAGAAAAAGTGGAAGAAGCGTGAATAAAATTACCTACAAGCATACATTTTCGATGATTACTTTTGTCAAAGGTGCACATTCCACTCCAATAACTCTAAAAAATTATCTCTCTCTCTCTCTCTCTGTGTGTTTGTAACAAACTAACGGGATCTCGTTATTGACAGGTGAAATTCTGAAAGAACCGTTAAGTGCCGCTGTCATTTGAACAACGTTGCAGGCTTAGAGTAAGTATAGTACAAGCCAGTTGCAGGTTTTCTTTATGAAATACACTCGTTAATTCTTCTATCCTAAAAGTTTTTTATTGACAAGTTCAGGTAAAGGATACACTTTTTTGGTTTAAACATTCATTTTATAATTTATAAAAACACAATTTACCAGAATCATTTTAATCTCTACATGACACTGCACTCTACAAAAACTGTTTATATACAAAAGTTTAAAATAAAATCCGAAAATCCGAAATTTCTGCAAAAGCTTGCAACATTAAAGCGGTTTTACGAAACATCGTTACATTAATATATCTGTAATCGCAAAGCTTTTTCCCCGCTCTTGTTTATTTAAAAGAGAAAATGTAATTATGAAAATTGTAGCGAGCTGTCCGACCGCACACTTTTATTTTGGATGTACAAAGAGTGTTTTTATTAGACTTGTAAAGTGTTGTCCATCTAGACTGGATGATTAAAAGGCACACATTAATAGTGTTATCATAAATTAGACGATCGATGGTCGGTTGTCGGTTGTATGGACCGCGAGGAGTCGATGGACGGAGGCGGCCCAGGATCCTTGTTTTCACTCGCTATCTCATTAGAACAATAAATAGAGTACCTACTGAAAATTGGGTCCTTATTTATTGTTACGCCCTGTGTATATGTCACCGTCAAATAGTAAGCCCCGTAAAATTATACAAAATCCTAGTTACTTTATAATTTTCCGGAAAATAATCAACAGGACTGAGGTACTTACAATTTAACGCATTGAAATACGTAAATTTATAATTTTCCTTAGCTTATCCGTAAGATAATAAACAAACAAACCTATGAACCAATCACAGCCTTGTTTTACTATTTTACGAATCCTATGACGATCACTTCACTCGTAAAATAATACACTAATCCGTCACTTACTAGTTTATTATTTTACGGGTGGATTTCGTAAAATCATAATTTGGCGTGTTTAAATGCATTACATTGTAAGTGACACGGCCCAATTGATTGAAATTATAAAGTGCCTAAGATTTTTATAATTTTACGGGTTTTACTATCCTACGGCGACATATATTTTCTGAAAAGAGATGTCCCCGTGGTTGTCCTGCCATATTTTTATTCGGCCAAGGTGGCCTCTAGGGGAGAGCTCTATTCAGCAGTGGACGGCTGATACCTGATTATGATGATGATGATGATGATACGGCTGTGGGAAATAAAATGAACTGCTTGTTTCGTAAATTTGATGATACCTCATCAGGGTTTATTACAAGAATTAAAAGAAAACCCCTGAGCCTCCCTCCACCCTTCCGTATCTAAGCGAGGGTGAAGCCTCGTATTGTGCCGTATTTAAACCCCTGTTTGCATAATTAATGATTCTGAAATCTAGACTGTAAATCAACGCAGTAAAGATTTTATTTATTTTGTAGGGTCGTGATGGTTCGCTAGGTTTGTGTGGTTTACTTTGTACGTGACCTTCTTGTGTGCCTTTGTGTCCTACGAGTGTTCATTCTGTTCTATGAATGTTCTATTTGCCAACAAAACAACATGTACATAATATAGGTATTTTGTTGGCTTTTTATTGCGGTACAGTAATAAGTTGAAAATTGCTGCGCAATTTGGAATAAAAAAAGGCCTAAAGCAAGAAGGAGTTTTACTGAAAAACTGGCCTAAGAATACTTAGGCCAGTTTTTCAGTAAAACTCCTACTTACCTACCTCTAATAACCCACAGCGTAGTTTAACGAATCTATGGCATTTTAACTCCCAAACATACCTTAGATTTCTTGAAATGTTATCGGCATCCATTATCATGTTATATTGGTATTTGAAAGTTCTTTATCTGAGATTCCAAGAAAAACCTTTAAGGATTTGAAATTATTGTATTAATCTTACTCTAGCACTTTATCTGGTCAAAATCTTCAGTAGCCCATTCGCATGTTTGTATAAAAACTCTGCAAAAATATTCCCTAAAAGCTTACAAAGTAGATCCAATCGCTTAGCCGCGCACGCTGCCGGTCATGGCTCGTAAATCTAGCAGCGACTGTAGTGAATAGCGCAATGTATCGACGACACGAACAGCTATTGCAATGTAGATTATACTTCCTGCTCGTTTCTGGGCGCCTGGTAGCTCGGGGCGAGGAGTTAACAGGAAAACAACTTTCGTAAAGAGACTGTTTTCTATAGATTTACTTTCTTTCAGACCAGTTTTTTTGTGAAAGCCAAATGTTACGGGAAAATGATAAAATATTAGTGATATTCAATATCAAAAGATCGGTGAAGTTCGAGTAAGACTGATTTGCTGAGAGTTTTGAGATTTTGATGTAGAGTTCGCAAAACGTCTCCTAGACGCATGATATGATTTTAGTCGGGTTTTTAGTCACTTATTTTTCCCAGAACCGTGACAACTAAAAGTCCAATTTGGATGTAATAAAACCACCAAATTTAGCGACATAGAGACATCGTTTGCTCCTGTCGCGATAATGTTTCATCTAGAACAAACTCTAACTGGAAACACTTTCCAAAGTTCGCGCCCTGTTCGTGACTAGGAGGTACTTTCCAACAGAAATGTCAGAAAACTGTCTGCTCCACAAACAACTCCCAACAATGCTCGCAGTCCGCTGTCATTCCATTCATAACTTTAAAATAAAGCTTCCGTTTACTTATTCCGCTGCGGAATCCTAAAAGCGACGGAACCTTCGAACAATTCAATCCATCTGTCTAGCCTCTCAGCCTTATTGAATCAAGAACCTTTCAGTGCCACTCAAATTTGTGCCGTATACCATTTCAATATGCTTTGAATTCAAACGTTGCCTCCATCGGTCGTGCGATATTAAGCCTTGTGGAGCACTTGTCAGAATCTATCAGAGTTATGAACTTGGAGCTGATGGTGATTTCCTTACGTCACTCTGTTTGAATGGTTTAGAATCTCATGAAAGCTCGCGACGTACATCCACTCGTGCTGGAATGTTCTAATGACGTCCAATCAAAGGTATTTTTTACGATCAAACAAACTGCAATTCATGTTGGAGATTAAATCGAGTCGAGTAAGAGTCTCTAAGGATCTCTATCTTTTTTATCCTAACCTCGACTCTTAATCTACTCTGAGTCAACGTCAGAATAGTCAATTTATTGGTAAAAATATGCCAAGAACGTCCGTGTTTAACCCACATGTATAAAAAAACCTGGGTGTTTTATATTTATTAAGTTTCCACACACAATATGTATAACTATGATATACTTAAACTGTCCAATTAAAAAACTGTCCCACATACATTTATTACGGTTTACATAATATGTATAACTCCCGTAACCGTAATAAATGTATAACAATAGTTCATGATGTAACATGATTTCCCGCATTAAAATGAAGCAAGTTGACATTATGCTTCAACTCTGCTATGACGCAGCTTGACGTGAGGGAACTACCGCTGGCTCTCGCACTACTCTATTCAATCTTTCAAGATAAAAGCTGTAACAAATGTAAGTACTAAATTAAAATGGTTTTACGCTTTTAATATTTTTCTTTGACAATAAAATATTGGTTTTTTGACAAAGTATTACATGTATTTCTTATCTCGATAGTGGACTACTGAAAATGGAATTTCTTAATGGCCCTGCACTCTCATTAGCTAGATAAGATCGTTTCTAGTCGATAAGGACGTCCGCTGTACTTTGAATATCTATTGGCGTTACGACGCCTGATACGCAGGAGGGTACGGGTTCGATTTCCACAGCAGGACAAATGTTTTCTAATGGACAGATTGTTTAAATGTTACCTATGTAGACATACGTCCACTTCTGAACGTGCTGCCCCCAAACAAGGGGGGGAGTTTCCTGAATCACCTCTACATGTACAATACTAGGGATCAATATCAACTGATACCTACACAAAACACAAGGTCTGCTTAGCTTGGGGCTAGATAATGTTGTGTGAGTTGTCCAGCATTGTTTATTGTATTGTATTGTACTATTGCGTATTGCAATGTAGGTACTATGTTGAGTTGCTCAAATTGGTTTTGTATACGTAATTTATCTAGCCTCCGTTTACGCGCCCACAACGTTCAATTTTACGACGCGATTCAAGAACATCTTTATAAAGCGTTACCTTTTATCCGTTGTAACGGTAACGGGAGGTAACGGCACTTATCGCTACCGGAAGTGGCGCGTAATTCCCGGCTTCCGGGGCTTCCGCCGATCACGGCGGGCTGTAAATCAGGCAGTTTACACAAGATAAAGAATTATATTGAAGATATTTTACTAAATTCTCGTGTCGTTATTTGTGTATTGAATATTAATTATGCCGGAGAAAAACCTTCGGGTATGACAACTAACCCACAGCCTACAAGTGAAGTACTTACAGTCCTACCTGATACCTGATTATGAACGAATATTACAATTTACTCCTAGAATCTTTTAAGCCCTGATGAGGTCTTTGTTTTACGACTACCTGCCTATTATGTAAGTAGGAATAGAAAGAAATTAGAACGCTTAAACCATTATTTTAACAATTAAAACAGTGAAAAAGTTAAAAAAAAGTTACAGCAGAAAATTAATCAAATTTTGGAAAAACGTAAAAAAAAAAGCTAAGAAGCTGCTAAGCTATTGGATTCGGTTCCACCTGCCCCCAGTTACCGCATGGCGCACGGGCTGCCGAACATCCCTAGAATCATACTCGTTGTTCAGTTTTACAAAAGTAGGTACTTTAGTAATAAACGAGCTTTTGATGTCAAATATTGTACAGAAATTCGTTCCAACTTCCCATTATCTGATTGCGAAAACACAACAATTAAACTAAAATGAGCCGCAGCCGCTTACATACGGATAGTACGAAATGTTTGCTCCACAAACAGTTTGCTAAAATAAAATGTACTGGAACATTCAAATGCGAAAGTTGAAAATTGCCTGAAAAGGAAAATGCCGGAGAAAAGTATTGCTTGCGTAGCTACAAAGATACAATCTGATTTGAACCTAATCGTATACCCAGTAAAGTAGCTGTTGGCTTGTAGTTTATTGCATTTAAGGATGCAAATAGATTTTAACGGTTTTTCATCAACAAACTAGTGTTAGCGTTCTGTTTTCAAGGTTTTTCATTTTTTTGTGGATTTTATCGTTGAGTGACGTTCTTTATTTTAAATTTAAAATTATATTCTTGTATGTGACCGTAGCCGTAGGCTACAGATAAGCTTCGATTATCATTAACTGCGGCATTTAAACCTATTTTTAGATAAAGGATGATAAAGTAAAACTATTGAATTATCTGCCTGCTAATTTAACTACAGTAAAGTGTTTATGATATCTTAACACATTGCAAATCTAAATCAACTTAAATAAAAACATAATCTTAACAAATAAATCATGCAGAAATGAAAAAGAAAACATACATCCTAAGGACACGTTTAAAGGTTTAGTAGGTTTGAGTTTTATCTCATGGACAGTTCCATGAGATAAAACTCAAACCTACTAAACCTTGTTTAAGGGACAAAAAGTGCTGTATGTTATTCCAGGTATGGAGTCTAGACAAAATTTCGTTCAGTGATATAAAAAAAAAGAACCCTTTAATCATTATTGCGGAAATGTGTAACTGACACAATCATGGATAGGAGAGGTTGATGAACAAGAGGCACAATGTGCAGGACCGAGTAGGTACCCTCACCATGAATGTAATAAAACGTAACTAATAATTACTAACTGGTGGATTTTTATCGCGAAGGAGCACGAAACGCTGTTGCAGTAAGCTGTTGATCATTTTTAGTTTTATTTACGCCGTCGAACGATATTTTATAAAATTGAAATATAGCGTATATATAGCAATATAGCGTCTGGCCGCGGCAATCTCTCTTTGAGACTGAGTTCTGTTACAAATGGAATTATTTTCCAATAACTGCAATTTTATTTACAATTTTACCATTTTAAAATTAAAGTTTCAATTCTGGATAATATGTTTCTTTATTCTGTGAATTTATCACGAAGCAGTTCTTAAATATTTTATAGAGATTGGTTTTTTCTAAGCAGTTTAAATATACCTTTAATGGAACGTAATATATTAAGCGGTTCAACTAAAGAAAAAGTATTAATCTGTGCATAAGTCAAAATGAGCAGAGTCCCAAAGCACATCAGCCCGTCGATGCAGATGTATATGATAAATACGAATGAAAAAACAAAAGTAAATGAATGAATGATCGGCTACAGTAGTATGCGTGGCATACGAGTAATCTCGAACACGTCAGACCTTCTGGTAATCTTAAATAAATCTTCGCCTTGCGAGTTCGATAGAGATTTCTTTTAAATGATTAAAAACATCCGCTCTGGCATTTAAAGTCTTTAAGAATCCGATTGGATCTCTTATAGAATCCTCATCTGTCCGACTTCCCCGTAGATGGGTAATTAATCTCCCGGACATCTCAAATCCGATTTTACCTCTTCAGGGACATCTGGCGAGATATCGGAGACTCGGATAAAATGTTGAAGTTTGACCGATTTTAGATTAGGAAGAAAAAGAATTAGCAAGCTGAAATGGTAGTGGGCCGGCCATATCTCGCGAAAAACCGACGATCGCTGGGGTGAACGTGTTCTTGAGTGGAGACCACGGCTCGGCAAGCGTAGTGTAGGACGCTCTCCGACCAGGTGATATGAGAACCTGCGGCAGACTGCAGGAAGATGCTGGATGTGTCAAGCTGAAAACAGGGCGCTGCTGTGGCGCTCATTACGGGAGACCTATGTCTAGCATTGGAATAAGTTAGTCGGATGATGATAATAATTTGGTAGGTACTCGTAGTTCAGTACAGAGGCCTGAGAAACACCGTCATATGATCGCACAAGCATGTACAATAGTAATGATCCTGATATATCGAATAGATCTTGCGTATTTGAGCCTTTTATTTTTTTACTGGCAAGTTTATGTAACTCTTCATTCTTATTCTAAATTCGAAACTAGTTACGAATTTCAAAGAAACATTTACTTTCATATATCAAGAATATTCTTAAGTTCATAACTGAATCCGTTCAATAAATTGTAGCGTGGTTCGCACACAGGCTCCACACGAACTTTCAGCTTTCAACGTCAGCTTGAGAGAAAAAGCAATAGATACATTTAGCTACAAAGAAAAGGAAGCTTCTATTACTTACAAGGTTTGGTCTTATTTACAAAAAATACAAAGAGAATACAACTTTTCACTGAGACGTTCACCCGTCGAACTAATCTGCCTGGAATCGATTTACCAAAAGCATCCGAACCTTTTCGCTTAGATTGTATTCAAAATAATGCTTCTCAATTTGGCGCGTGTCAGCGTCATCTGTTTTATTCATTCTAAAAGGGTTCTACTTCTACATTCTTCGCGTGAGTGAAAAACTACGGATTGGTTATAAAAAGCTTCGCGTGAAATGGTTTCTGGAAAGTTTGTTGTACTCAATAATTCTGTTTGTTTTTGTACGGCTGAGCAAGAAGTACATCTATGACGACCTTGGTAGCACGGCGCAGCGGCCAGAGTATGAGGCAGGATGCAGCGGGCACCGCGGGATATATGCTTGTACAATCTGCTAACATTTGTTCCGGGTTTTTTGAGTATTTTATATGTAAAATAAAAAATATCTTTATTTTAATTATAAAAATATTTAAAATGCAGATTTTAATAAACATAAAAAATCGATACTTAATTACGTATTTCAATAATCTAGTAACCTTCTCTCTGCTTTCCGCTACCTCCGTCCAATCTGGCGGCTACCTATCTCTACGTCGTCGATGCTCCGGTTGGCTGCAAGGTCGTTTCGTGTCTCATGAGACCCATTCATTTCGCCCACGACCTCTACATCGAAAAACTCTCGTACTAAATAAAAACGTAAGTATAATAAAATTTGCTTATTTCAAAAAACTGTAAACTGTCTTCAAGTTCCTTACACGGGATAACAAAAAATATGGGACCACTTCGGGATCATTTTCCATACAAAAAGGAAAGAAATTATCCGAATCAGTCCATAATTGACAGAAAAGTCGATGAACATTAACATTACAAAAGAAATGCATACAGACGAACATCAACATCCTCCTCTTTTGTTTTCTTCGTTACAAATGTTTATTTAAATACAAATAGAGAAACAAAAGCAAGGGCATGATAACACAGATGTACAAATTCAATCGAACAAAATCTGTTTTATGTCGAGCTTTGCCTATGTTATGATCGTGTTCTGAAATAGGGGTTGAATCAGCACAGCATGTGTTGAACTATAAACATATCGTCTTATATTAGCTAACTAATATCAATACACAAGCTCAGCTTCCTCCTCCCAAGTAGAACAAACCTCTCGATGTCAAAGCTACAAAGTGATCTCTCAGCCTAGTTGCAAACTCACCTGCGTTCGATTGGATCGACGACGTACGAAACAAAAGTTAGACGTCTGAGAACTGGGGCTAGGGGCGGCGAGACTCAGCTGGACGATTCGGCCGGACGCGCCGAGAAAGCCGAATAAATACATTATTATAATCTTTTGCACATTAATAGTTTTAAAACTATCATGAATATTATTTCATTTCATTTATTAATTGCCATAGCTTAAGATCTAATTTTAGTCTAAGTTAGTAGTACATACACTGTCGGGCTCTGCAATTTACATTGTTAGTCATTGACATTAAAAATTAACATGATAATTTCTAAATATATTCATAACGTCTTAAAACTAAGGCATAAGTTTTAAAGTTCTAAATTTGGTCTAATGTTAAAAACATTATATTAAAAAATGTCCGTTTCAGTTGATTATATTAGTAGTTAGTAGTATATATTTTAATTGACATTTTATGTGGCACTTTGCTGTGGATACATAAATTAGATTGAGGTTGACCCATTTTTTTTACCGGCTCTGAGGCTATAAGGTCGAGGTAGGTCGTCTAAATTTTGATATAGATGTGGATATTTTCTTACGAATTTACATAGTTCTAGAATGTAAATCAACGGTAAGGTCAAAATCTTTAGTTTTTCTAAGTGTGGCTTACAACTGTCCATTCTATCAATGTTAACCAATATGCGTACGCACTTCTTTTGTAGAATAAACAAGTCATCTGTGGTTGCGCGTGTGATAAATCTGTAGATATCTTCGGCTCCGGTGAATGCGGTTTTAATTCTTCCACTAGATTATGCACATTAGTGCATTTCATCAATCGGTAGGTTATCGAAAGAATTATCTTTCGATAACCTACCGATTGATGAATTGGGCGCTGCTCATAGAAAACGGATAGCACTCATCTCAGAGCCGTTTTCTCCGTAATTTCATATTTGTATTCTCTTGCTTTCTAACTCTTCACTCATTTTTATGACGAAAACAATATTTCTTACAACCAAAAAACCAAAACAATCCACAAAAAGCTCAATAGCCGCAGCGTAAACAGAATGGTTTATTTTGACAGATAAAACATGGATTTAGAGCCTTTTTTATGTATGGGCTTAATAATTGATGTTTTTAGTGCGTTTGGAAATGTATGTATTATTAACACTAAAGTCAGTTATTCCGTAATGATACCACGAAACTGTACTAAAATATTGTAAATCTCAAAACTTAAAAAGTACAAATCGTGGTAAATATTCCACTGCACATTCATAAAAACTATTCAAAACAGATTATGGCGGAGAATGGTAGGTACTTCGTGTAATTCGTCAATAGTTCATTTATTTATTTAACCCTAGATCACTATCCATTCGTATAAAAGACGACGCGTACCTGAAGCGTTCACTGTTTCGGTATGTTCCCGATCTCTGCCATCCCTTGTTTTGGATTCAGATATGTTGCATCGAGAGATATCGTGTTATAAAGATATCAGACTGTAACTTTGCAACCAAATATGAAGCTAAATCATCGCTGAAATTATGAAATTTTATGGTTTTCAGGTCAGGCACATCAAAATGTTTCCAGAACTTTAGAACTTGCAGCTACTACAAAACAGTCATTAGACCTTGAACTTCTGTAAGGGCTAAAAACAAGCTATTAGCAGAGAGCATATTGTTTCCGGGTCTAATTACTGTTTTTATAGGTTATTTCGGATATAGACCATGAAATTTGACTAAGAAAAGGCTACACATTCTAATTAAGGTTGTTTTGTTTCAGATATAAAAATTGGTTACTAAAATATTAATGTTTTAATCCGTCGTAAAATATGCGAATGGTTAGTGATAACGTTACTCGAAATTAAGGTTAGTGAGCTAGGAATTAATTGATTCCCTCAACGCTTTTAGACATACTTCCAGCTTTGTAGTGATGGATGTATGAGATATTTTAGGTGTTTTCAATGTCAGATAGTTTAGTAATCGAGGATAATTTCATGTTTTTGGTTTAAACGTTTGATTATGATTGGTTTACATGAAAGAAACAAGAACATGATCTCTAGCATTATATCTTAGGGATAATGTACAAGTGCAGTTATTCAGCAAAGTTTGTCCGGCTTTTTGTCAATTCATTTGAAAAGCCGGACTGCTCGCAGCGACCCTATTCTATGCCTTGGCATAGAACAACCCCGTTCTATCAGATATCTGAATACGCTTTTGACTAGAACACTTCCGGTGGCACCCTCGCGATACCATGACACTCACGATCGTGCCTGTATCTCCGTAAGACACACGCTCGTGATCGTATCTCATAGCCCGCACGCTCGTGATGGTATCTCACCGAGATGTCGTACGCTGGAGATATCTTGTTGCTAACAGACTGGCATTGTGTTGTTGGTTCGTACGAAGGTAGATACGAAGTTAAAAATTCTACGTAGCTGGTTACGTCACACTAATCTACTCTTTTCTTAAGTTTGGATGCCTGGTTATGTTTCTTACTTCTTCACGCCTAATCTACTGAATCCTAATCTCTGAAGTTTTTATTGCTTAGGTGTAATTTTCGAGCTCTCAATAATACATAGACTACTTTTTATACATAAATTAGTTCCCATGGGACAGAAATAACCGTCGACGTTTCCTTAGAAACAAAGCGTCGGAAGGCTCCGGCTCGAACTAGTACAGGAATAGAATAATAGAACCTTCAGGTATTCAAATGAACGAAAGTTTCAACAAATTACTTAATTAACTTATAACAACACCGTAAAATGTAGGGGGACTAAATGTAGGGGTACTAAATATTAATAATTTTTATAAATGAATAATGGTGCTTTCAATGTCAGATAGTTTAGTAAACGAGGATAATTTCATGAAATGGTTTTCGGTTAAAACGTTTGATTAAGATTTGTTTTCATGAAAAAAACAAGAACATGATCTCTAGCTTCGTATACTGACCATTGCAAGCAATTGGAATTATTAAGTCTGAGTTGTTGTTCGACATCGTCTACTTCCCGGTCGGAATGTCCCGGATGTTTTCCGGAAACTCCAGGATTTCAGCGGAAATATCCCGATTTAATTCTAATTTAATTTTAATGCTTCGCTCACTTATACTACTCACCAGGGCATTAACACCTAGACTGCTCGCAGTTATAGTTCATTCAGAGGTCTTTCTTGTAAGTAGGTCAATAAATAAATCCTTAATATCAGGGATTGTGTCTCACTATTCTCAAATCAAAAGACAATTATTTTTTCTATTTATTGATTGTTATTTTCATTGTTAGTAAAATTGATTTTTCGTTGTAAAAGAATTTACTTACCAGCTCTTTACTTATGTCCCACCTAAGTGAAAGAGTCGACTAAGAGGATTTCCTGAAAAGTGTTATTTTTATTTTATTTTTCCTAGAAAGTTCACAAAACAGCAAGTTTACATAATACAGCTACTTATAAATAAAAGTATTGAAATTAAAGTTTTGATCGATCGTAGCACTTCAAGTGTAACTTCGTTTTAGGTTCGATTCCCGTCACACAGGACAAAAAGTTTTGTCCGATCTGCGATTATAATTCTGGTTTTATTTATCTACATACAAGCCAGGCTGATTGCACCATTCTACGAAAATGACCAGTGAAATCATGACCCTTTTCCCGCTAACCCGCTTACTCCAGTTAAAAGCTAAAGCGCTGCAAAAAAGCGCTGAATCAAAAAAAACGTAGTGTTTTTGTCAAACATTTGCAGAGTGCCAAATTTGTACCGACATTCTGTACGTGGGGTTTGTTTCTACATACTGTGTATATATAAAGTTAAATGTGTATGCTGTTTGTTGGTAAGCGCATCATTTGGCTTGACAATAACATTTTAGATATTTTTTTTCTTTTTCGTAACTGTCCGAAACAGCTCTTAAGTAAGAAACTAGTCCAGAAACTTTTTCAGTAAACTCTAAAAATGCTTTTTTAACTATTTCACCATCCACTAGAAGTTGATATAATAAGGCGGCAGGTTAGAAATATTCGTAAATAATATTATGATGATGACCCAAAAGTAAAGTGCCTGGTGCCAGGTCAATAACCTGTCTACTATGTAAGAGCCCACTGCATACCTCTGTCCTGGGTGTTGGAGCCGGTCAGGTATAATCTACATAGTACAGTCCAGAACAATGCCTTTGTTCCTCTTACCATTGTTCTCAACAACCCTACCAAGAAATTAAAGGGGCGAATGCTTGTGAATACTGAACATATCAATATCAAATTTGGCATACACATAGTAAATAAGGCTAAATTTTAAGTAAAGCGCATGCAAAGCTAACTTAAAGTAAAACATACTTAATAGTAGACAATACCTACGAATGTTCTACTGCATACTGTTAATAATTTAATTGTATTATTTGTATTACAATGAAAGTTTTCGTAGAGGGTCTACGGCGTAGCAGA
This sequence comes from Eupithecia exiguata, assembly GCA_947086465.1. Taxonomy (NCBI): domain Eukaryota; kingdom Metazoa; phylum Arthropoda; class Insecta; order Lepidoptera; family Geometridae; genus Eupithecia; species Eupithecia exiguata. The sequence continues at coordinate 296,745 of OX352248.1, read as the reverse complement.
CCGCTACGAAAGGCGTAGCAAACTGCTAGGAAAGTCGGTGTCGTAAAACCACAGTAAAAAAAGCTGAAATAATTTATCAAAATTCACGATCGGTAAATACGCTATGGCGGTTGTGGCGGAAAAATCGACCTCCAACTCAGCCCGTGGTCGCCGACTAAGGGAACCTACCAGAGACAGACCAGCAGCTTGCTTCTGTGCCATATTCTACGTACATCTACACTTAGATTATCAATCCACCTGCAAAGCGTGCGCATTATGGCAGAACCGATCTCGTTGGGGGAGGTACGTTCAGCAGTGAACGTACGTACAAGTATGTTGATGATCTATTAAGTACTTCCTTGTAACAACTTAATTTTGCTCTAAATTTATTGAACAAAGTGAACACTTGAAATCCTAATACGAATGTTTTGAAAAGACTTAAATCGAATTCGAATACTTTAAATTTAATTTGTTTTTAAGTTTTGCTGCACAGATACGATTCCCTCGGATTGTTCATTTTATTTGACCATGGGGATCATTATCTACCTGCGTGCAATAGCGACGCAAATTTTCAAAATCTGTTTATAATTGACTAAAACTCGACGAACATACATAAAAAATATAGATACAGCTGGACATAGAACCTCCTCTGTGTTTCGAAGTTGGTTACATAAATATTTTACTAACAAAAGTTCTTGTACAAATGTTTCTAGCTTAGAATCATGAAAACAAAGAATGAAAGAATACTCCATTAATAATACTGATAAGAGATAGCGTAAGAATAACGACTTCACCTCAGGATGGCTCTCGTACAATAACGTACATAGCCCTCCACTCCCGTCCTCCCGACGTGACGTCACGACGTCCTCCGTGCCCCACGGAATGACATTGAGGCCAGAGATATTAGACCCACGTTTGTCCCTCGGAGGTTGCACGTGGAGGGATGCGACAACGTTTTACGTTTCTTTTTGGTATTAGCGTATGGTTTGGCAAATAATAAGTCAAATAACCTAGACATCTCTCATACAAAAATTAAATATAAACATAAAAATGGGATAAATCATTTATCCCATTATTTTAAATTGAGCTTATATGTAAGTACATTTTATATGTTCTTTTGAGACGAATAAAAATATTACGTTTATTCATGTTTTCTCAAGCATTTAACTTTTAAACCTACAGTATTAGTTATATTTGAAAATTGTAAATACGACTTTCGCCTAGAGTTTGCCATTTATATCATTATTTGAAAAGACCTGTTATATCTTAATAATTAAATTGGCTACCGCATATTGTAGCAGATGTAACAGATGTACATATTGTAACAGATGATTCCATACATTATCAAGCAATCAAGATAAAGTTACAATGAATTCTCAGAGCGTTAAATATAAGAAACAATCTAATCCGAGAAACCGACCGCGCGCACTCACGGAATAACAATTAGACAAAGGACTAGTACAGGACCGGGGAAACAGCTCGACCACTTTGCATTCCTTTACGATTCAGTTTCTCGCAGGTTCCCGGGGTCAGCTCGTACGACATTCACGTGCCGAGTTTGAGTGGTCGATATTTTTTCGCCTTGATTTTCGTAATTCGTATTTAGTCGGAATGTTTGATTCGAATAAGTGCAAAATGCGTATAATACTACATTTAATTTACATTTTGCGTTACGGAACTATATTTAAAGTGAGATACGCAATGTAACACAAGTGGAATATAATTTTCAAACATGACAGACTAATTTTTTCGTTTATCTTATCAAACTAAGAGGAATCCTATATGAATGAACCCTTATTTTTTGCTTTAAAAACAAAACTAACTTTTCTTGAGATTCTGAGCGGTTTCGTCGTAAGCTGTGCGTCGTAAGCCCTACAGGGAACTGTCGCCAGCTAATTAACATTCTTTGTGCAAGTGACGTCACCAACGTTGGGAACAGATAATTTATGACAATGTAATGTACATATTATATTTGTGTAGCTTTTGCAAATGTCAGGAGTAAAAAAATGTAATAGACCCTACTCGACACGTTTTGAATACTTTAGAGTTTGAAAAAATAGCTACCGATAACGGAATTTGGAGGTAAGGTATTTGGAATATTTAGCAGGGGGGAGAAAGGGGATGGTGAAAGTCGTAATGTTAGATTGAAGGATCAATGTTATAAATAGATTTATTTTATATTGATTGATGTGTCGTTCACCGTAGTTTGGTATAAAATAACATAATGATTTATAACAAACTTAAAAATAAGTGAAATTATTATTAAGTTTGTTCATATTTTGTGTTCCCCGTTTAATTTAAAGGTACATTTTGAATGATTGTCATCTTCAAAATCACTCAATACTTTTTTCACTGAAGACACACAAGAGAAACTTTCTCAGCGTTTTACCTGAAACAATGTATTTTGTTTCAGGTAAAACGCTGAAATATGAAGTTAAATATTATCAGATACCTATCTACTGGCGTAGTACAAATATTTGAAAGAAAGTCATTTAATTTACTCTAAGGTTTTTATTTATTATAGTACTCTAATTTTTTTTTTACTGTTAACTAGTTTCTGCCCGTGGCTTCGAGTACGTTGTTTCTATGGACACGTATAATAACGGTATTTATATCCAGTGCGAAATTCATTATGAGATAAAAAGAAGCTTTTTATTAGTACAGGTTTCCGGCCGATCCGTTCAGTAGTTTTGGCCTGAAGAAATCACAAACATCCATCCATCCAAACTTTCACATTCATAATAATGTGATTTGTTTATCCGAGGACCAATTTAGACCTACTTTTTTAAATGTGCCTCGCAAGTACCAATCACCCAAAACAAGATGGCTTCATCAAAATGAGCATAATTTAAACATAACAAGACAACAACTTATTGCTACAATTTGTAAAAAGCCGGAAAATGCCGTAAAAAAGACAAACGCTCGTTTAGTCGAGAGCTGAGATTGGGGACTTCGTTAGAGTTCCTTCTATTCTGATTTCTGACAAAAAAGTGAAGGTTCTTCATCTTTATTTATGAATTCCTTGTAAATTTTGAGGTGCCTTTATCATAATACCCATAGGAATCATAATTCATCATAATTATGTTACACCTTGAATGTTTAAGTGGTATTCCTATTAATTCACAAAAACAACAAAATGAAAAATTACAGCTAGTATTCACACTTATCTCAAGTTCCTAAAAATGGATCCAGAAGGCAGAGTGCCCGGAATGCTGGTAGCATTGCCACGTGAATGCTAATGCTAATTTTCTGACCTATGAGAATGACTCTATGAGAAGTTTGGTAAGATTTTTATAATAAATAATAATAATAATAATCATTTATTTCAGACTATAGAACAGTTACAGACGTTATTTTAACTTATTCTACGGTCCATAGTAATATATACCTTAAAACAAACATACATACAATATTAAAAACTAAAATTAAAGACACGTTATTTTACGTTTATAAATTGCGTGTGCCCCTGAACCCCAAGGACCAAGGGTTTCCCAAACAGCTCAAATTATGTAACCTTGCTCGGGCAAGATTTGCATATTTTCGCCGTTTGAGGGACTCCGCTGATGTTGCTGCGGAGCCGGCCCTTACTGATATCCTGTATTCCTGTGAGATAATAAAGTCCATGGTGTCCCAATCAGGTGTAGTGTGGGGGGTTCTAAATATAAAATCACTCTTCAACAATAGCCCAATGGTTAGACGACATCGTCCTTACAACCAGGCAAGTATTTTGATTTTATTTTGATGCTGCAAACGTTTTTGAATTTGTTCCATTGAGTCCATTGTATTTGAGAGAGTTGTACGGTAATTGGTTTTACGTTTTTTGATTAAGCTTGTGTTGTTTTTTTCCTTAAGTTTAAACTAACAGTTTTCTGAACACATAAATATTACCAGATAAATCCATAGAAACCGGTAAAATTTACTGGGAACAGAGTCAAAGCTAATATTTTTGTTGTAAACAAACACTTCGTTTAATTTTAAACATCAACAAAACTTGTTCGCGTTGACCAGCTTTACTTAATCTAATAAAACAACCAAAATATTTTGAATCAGAAAGCAAATCTAAACCTACATCTATTTTACCATCATAAATCTAATAAAAATAGCTATAAAAAGCGCCACTCGTAGACCCTCTACGGCGTAGCACTTATACTACGTCGTAGACCGGGTACGGCGTAGCAGTCGTACAATCGTGGCCGCCGGACTACATAACTAAAACAGTGGCACTAAACTTGCCATAAATATCGGCTCTAAAGTGGCTATAAACTAGATAGTAAACTTATGGAACCGCCAAAATTTAGATATGGCCTGATATAGCAATAACTTGTGGAGAAGTCGCGGTTCCTGCTATAAAATACTGCGTTAGGCCTTGACCTTGAATTGAATATAAGGATTTTCAGCGGTATCAGGAACAAACATTTATTAACGTATTTTTTTTATATTGGTAATTTTTTTAGACATTTTAGATAGGTTCATCTGCCATAAAGTACCTACTTTTGAGGGGAGCTGTTATAATGCGTATCAAATATTGATTTATAGTGTAGGTACTTCTTCCCGCGGCGGGCGAGCACTAAATTAAACCTTTATCCCGCGCAGAGCCCACAACACTTAACTTCCAAGTCGTCCTAACCACTTCTACTCCATCAAGGCCTGACCTACATAACCATTCATAAAAAGCCCCGCACACTTGACTGCATGCAGTGCGTGCAGGTAATTGCCGCCCTCCCCCCACTTACCCTCACTACCCACCTGGGCCTGCCCTTAGTGCTTCAAGCTTTACGGTTAGTATTTGGCTGCACTAATTATGGCATGTACGAGTTAAAAGTGGAAAGATGGGGTTACATTGTAGAATGAATAAAGAATGCATTTTGTTTAACCTAAAAACCGAAGCTCCACAAAACTTCTGAAATAATACATATTACATAGGAAGGTACGAGATAGGAGATGTTCGTTATCAGGATCGGCCCTCTCCAGATATCTGTAAACTTTGAGCGATGTTTCTTTTATGATTATGGCTAAGAGTTATACATCAGGCATTTTGAGGCGCACTTTGTAATCGCGTTTTAAGAACCATGTGGACCACACAACCAAATGTGTGTTTTGTTTCGAGCGCGCGGTTGGATTTGTATGAATAACGCCAACTTATACATTTACCTGTATCCAAAGTTCTTAGCGCACTGGCGCGTAACACACTTTCTAAATCTTTTGTTATTTTAATTTCGAAATGATTACGTTCTTATCTGAAACGTGTTTGTGATACGAAATACGGTGGCAGTTCTGTTTTTTGGAGTTATATTATTTTGTTTAGTTGCACCTAACAAAATAATATACAGGAGCGAGCTTAAGTCGAGTCGAGATACTATTATTATATAACTCGACTCATGCTGCGTTGGACGAGCGCGCGCCGGGGAGAAACTAAATAAAATTGTAAATATCAAATAAACTGAGTACCTAAGTACTTTTATTATATTTTTCATTTCAATCAGCTCAAACGGTGTCTTCGCGCAGAAAACTTGTTAAAATTCAACCTAAAATATGCATCTTCCACTGAAACATCCGCCATTTTACATTTTTATCAGGAATTTCCAGCTTCCTGCACTTCAGGCCGTAAACTACGACGCTGTTCGCGAAAACATCTTCACTTTCAAGCGAAACGCGCGCGTTTTACGAGGTCATAAAGCGCAGAGTTGCGTGCACCTGCTTCTAATGCGCGTGCACCAGAGATAGAACAATCATATTAGCTACACTCTGTATATAGTTGCTATTAAGAGAATATTATTAAATTGCTTAAATTTCGTATAAAATAGTTTAGAGGCATATCATTGCATTTGATTTGGAAAAGTTCAATTGAGAATAATTTGATGTTATGACAAACTAAAAATCAACATAAATGTTCTTAGTTTGACACAGTTTTTATAGTTTTTCGGGACAAATACTTATCCCTCAAGAATAAAACTACAAGGCAACCTCGGGATCGTTCCCCATACAACAGTGAAATAATTTTCTAAATCGGTCCATAATTGACGGAGAAATTGACGAATTTACATTTTAAAAAACGTACAACCGAACATAGAACCTCCTTGAAATCGATAAAAGTAACCAAGAAAACGTAGTAATTTATACTTAGTTATTCTGTGAGTGAACTCAGAAGTGATTTGACAGGTCTAAATTAAAGACTTTGTAGCCCTCGAGAAGTGAGAGGCGCGTCGGCGTCGCGTCGTCGTGAAATTGAAAATTGTATGCGAATGGAGAGGAAATTAATATTTATTTGTGTGCGAGTGGATACGATAAGCATGTCTTATTTGATGTGGACTAGAAAAACTTTCAAGTACATCAAAGTCAAGATGAAATTATGGGAGAGGTCTGTGTCCAGCAGTGGTCGTGTGTGATGGAGAAAATTACAGTTTAATAGTAGAAAAAATAAACCTAGTACAACACATAACATACAATTGAAACAGTTAGGCCTACTGGATACTGTTGCAAACAATCTAGAGGTAGCTCAACTGCTTCTTCAATCCATTTTAATCGTATACAGAGGCAGGTAGTTGGGATCTCCATGTCTACCGGTCCGAATATAAAATTATTTCGATAAAACAGCGACCATATTATTATCTCAATGTATGTTTCATACAGAGGTACAACGTGAGTGTGGCTCTAGGTTGTATATACATATAAATAATAAATAAAAAAGAGTAAGAAAAAATAAATGTATCTTCCTCGTGCCAAAACAAATACTTTGACCAAATTAGTATTTGTACAATAAACAAAAACCGTAAAAACAGAGGTCTCAAGAAACGCGCCATGAATATTAAACCTCCAAATAAACGAAAGCTGCTAATTACTTAGCGAATTTACTTTTATTTACGCCATCGGCCGTTACAGCTCGTGTAAATGGCTACTTTGTACAGCGGTAAGGCTGCCTATTGCTGTAAGAAATGATATTATTTGTTCTGGTCGCAACATTGTTCGCGCGGTAGATGATAAAATGTAATAGTGTAACTAGCACTAATAATTATGGCTATAGCCATATTATTCCTCAGGCTTAGTGAGACTAGTGAGTGCCATAGCGCCCTGTCTTCAGCTTGCCGCATCCAGCATCTGCCAGCAGTCTTTCGCAAATCGTCATCCCACCTGGTCGGAGGGCGTCCTGCGTTTGCGTCTCGGCGTTTGCCGAGTCGTGGTCTCCACTTAAGAACACGTTTACCCCAGCGGTAGCCGGTTCTTCTCGAAATATGGCCAGCCCACTGCCACTTCAACTTGCTAGTCTTTTGAGATATGTCAACAATCTTGGTTCTCTGTCGGATGTATTCCTTGCGAACCCTATCCTTCAGAGAAACTCCGACCGTAGCTCTCTCCATAGCTCGCTGGGTGACTTTAAGCTGGTGGACCAATCCTACCGTGAGTGTCCACGTCTCACCATTCAGACATTTCAGCACCTCGATATAACGATAGTCTACTTGGCAGCGCTGTAAGTATAGTGATAAACACTGATCCCTCGGAAATAATTTTACTCTATACAATATCAAAAGAGCTTTTAAAATCGGCCCATAATTGAAAGAAAAATCGACAAACAAACATAAAAAAATACGTACAGCCAAACACAGAACCTCCTAAGTACTGAAATCGGTAAAAAAGCTTAGCTTTCGGTCCATATTACCCTCAGGATGAGTTACACCCTAGTACCAGATCGGTCCAATAAATCCGGCACATATCTGAGCCTGACAAATGTACACAATGTATCACGCAGACGACGGTAGTCTCATGGACGGCAGGTAGTCGTGGGAACAAACGATATGATTTGAATTCTGCTGACATAAGGAACACATCTCCTGCGGTAAATGTAAAAACCTACATAGGACGTTGATTGCATCGTGTGCAAAACCGTAGCTCTACGTCAAAGTACTTATTTTCCAAGGGCCCTAGTGGAAATTTAGACATTTCTTATATTTCTATCTAAAACAAATATTACCCAGAGTAGCTAGTTTACCGAAGTGCATCAATTACTAACCTAATACATCTACACTAGGTATATTATTGAATGAATAGCATGGTCATCGCTAAATCATAGCTGAATCAGCCATCACTTTGATTGGAGCTCGGTAATTACTGCCGTCAAAGGACGGTGGGCGTGCTCTCCCTATTCATTTTGATCTGGTCGTAACCACAGCATATTGGCATAATGTTAGGTACATTATGCTGTGGGTCTTGCGCACAGAAAGAAGGTTCAAGACTTAATTTGACAGTCTAAATGTTCTGTAAACCTTAAAAAATAAATGTTTTGTTTCTGATTATGATCTTCGATCGATTGCTTGCACGGTGCACCTAATTTTAAGCTGTGGAAAAAGTTACGTTTTATTGATTTTTACGCAAAATCTTCTTATGATGTTAATTATGTATTTACAAAAAATGATTATTTTACCCTTTTTCAAGTTGTTATCAACGTTAACGACGAATAAGAACACTTAAACACAATGAGTGGATTTATCACTAAGAAGTTATTTAATCCAGGTAAGCGCTCATTGGCTTTGATACGTTTTGTAACAAATTGTAAATACCAAACACACATTTCAATTTAGACATAGATGCTTTCAACTATTTTGTTTGTCTGTACGTTACATTCTAAAAGCATCTACTTTGTTTCTTGCTGAGTTCATTGACCTGACTCTAAGGGCCGGCTCAGACCCTCGATTACTCTGTAAGGCTGCGGTAACAGGCCTCCTTTGACGGTAATTACCACACTTGATACCAGGGGCGCCACACGCGGTTGGAGGCTTTACTTCCGGTACCTGAAGGAACTTGTGCATATCTACTTTAATTTAAAAACTAGTAATGTAGGGCGCTACTTGTTTTGAAAGTAGGCCTACGATGGGTGACTTTACCCAGGAATTGAGAATATACCGAACTTTTATAAAAATAAATTTGAAAGGCTAAGGTAAGCTTGTCTCTGCAATACATTATCTAGTTTAAAAAATTCTGTAAGCTTAATTATTTTACATACTACTCTTTATACATGATGTTTTAAATACCTTTGTAAGTACCTAATCAAAAAAATATGCCTGGCAAACTGTATATTAAGCTTTAAAAACCATACTGAACATTAACCACCACTTAAGGAAAAAAAATGGCTGAGCTCACAAAAAAGTAAAAAGTCATCCAACACTATAATCAGAGCAAAGAAAAGGTAAGAGATGGTAGTTAACCGAATTAAAACATACTCCGCTATGTTCATTATGAAAGAAAATGCAATTTCCCTGGATCAGTGTTGTTTTTCCAATCTTCATAATAAACAGCTCATTATGTTGTTGGCGAGGGGCAGCTAAGGCTATTCGGGACGTCACAATATTGTCTAGTGACGTCACAACAAGGGACCCTTCCTTGTAACGGAATGGAGGCGATGGCGTTTCAAGGGATATCGGATTACTTGATGTAAACGAATTTTTTAAGAGAAATGGCTTGATAATCTAATCTGAAAGAGATCTTCTTTGCAACGAAGTAAATTTTGTTATAGACATCTCAAGATAATAAAATATCGGTTGGAGCTTAATTTAGAATGACTTTGATATTGTTTTGCTGAAGTTATTGAAGTTTAAAGTGGGGTTTTTAGTGTTTTAGTGTTCTATGTTAGTAATTTAGCGAGTAGACAAGTAAGGTTGAGCATATCGTAACATCCATACATAGACAGTATTATAAATTCTAAAGTAATTTTGTCTGTCTGTCTGTTACCTTTTCACGACGAAACGGCTCTACGGATCTCAACGTTTGTCAGAGAGACACTTTTTTATCTCTTCTCGACAACAAGCTGCATTTCCGTGTACAGGTCAACATTTGCAAGAAGGCATTCAAGTAATATATGGCTGTCATTAGGGGAGGCCTATGTCCAGCAGTGGACTGATATAGGCTGATGATGATGATGATGATGATGATTCAAGAAATTAGGATTTGTACTCTTTCAAGACGAACAGCTTTACTAATATAAACGGCATAAAAACTATATTAATAAACAGTGCATTAATCGTGAGATGCCATTTAGAGTTTAACGCTGCGGTATGGGCCCCACATGAGGTCAAGTACAGTCAAATGGTGGAGCGTATTCAAAATAAGTTCACCAGATTTCTGTACTTGAAGCTCTACGGGGTCTACCCATTCTTCCCGTTGATGTATCCAACCTTGTTTATTCTAGGCATGGTTGGATACAACAAACTGGAAGTAAGAAGAGATGTAGGTAGCGTTAGCTTTATATTTATTTAAAGTACCTACATCGTGGGATTGTTGTCAATTCAGGAATTTTGAGGGAAATGCGGCTGAATGTGCCTGAGGAGTTCGTGCACCGATAGAGGCGGCCCGCCCTTTTGGCTGTACCAAGAGGAAAGACCAACCTCTTGAACAAAGCACCTCTGACGCGCTGCTTCCACACGCTAAATCGGGTAGTTGAGAGAATTGATCTTTTTATTTGCTCCCTGAGCGAATTTCAAAGGACTTTGTTAGATATTCTAAGCTGTTCTGATAGGTTACACTGTGTAATTATCTGTAATCGACTGAATTTTTTTATTATTATTTTGTAATGTGAATGTTACTTTAATTCCTAGGGCTGAAAAGTATTTATTTAATGTTTTTTTTGTTTATATATTTTCAATTGATGTCTTAATTAAAATGATGAATTATAAAAATTAATAGACACATTGTGTAGTAAGCGCAGCAAATTTTAATGTGTGTTTTGTGAAAATAAAACGTTAGACTAAGTAGGTGTAACTGTTGAATTGGGTGCCCCTGTAAAAATAGTTGTCCTTTAATAAATAAATCTTAATTCAAATGACATACAGTACAGATGTATGATTGAGATACTTAGCTATTATCCCGGAAAAGGAAACAGGTTTTCTTTTGTCATCAAGAAAAAGCGCGAAACCACGGGCAGTAGCAAGTTAGTTATAATATGCGAAAACAAACTTCGGGTCCATTTATCGTTTTGGAGTCTATCGACATTTTGATGATTTTATAAGGTCCACCTAGCTCAAGACGAGCACAAAAAAAACTTCAATCTACATATATCTGCTTGTAGACATAAAACAAACATAAATGGATATGCACTTTCCTGTCCCGGGATAAAAAAGTCCCGGTAAAGAAGTTCTTACGAACTGGAAACGGGAATTGTAACAGCTGAGCAGATTTGTTGTACTTACTTAATTTATTTCATAGCGATACAGCTGAAGCCTCAAAGCCACAAAGCTGAACGAAAACATACGAACCAGCAAAATACACTTAGAGACCGAATGCAGGGCGATGCATGCAGGCACCAACCGAACAATATTAAAGTGGATTCAAATATCCAAGCGGAGCTTAAATCCTGAAGGCGAGAGGGGGGTGCAGTTATTAATATTTCTGGAAACTGACTGGTTGGTTTGGTACACACAGTATCACTCTGATGCGAGCTATGAAACAATACTGATTTGATGATTCTAAAGAATTTATTTGAAATTTTAATTATTTTATTTGATCTACGAAACTCCGTGTTCGTTGATTAAATAAAATTTAAAAGTTGTAATCGTGAAGAAAATAAACGTTAGGTCCTACTTGATTTTTAATAAAATTGTATGGCGGTCGTGTCGATGGACTAATTCTAAGAAAATAAGTGCCTATGATTAAACTAACTGGTAGTGCTCTAGTCAAAGCGACTGCTACACCAACGAGGCAGTCAACCGCTGATAATAAGGTCCAGGGTTCAAATTCCAAGTCGGGTCAAAAGTTCTTATTGGGATGGATCGGGTAGGTCTTAATCCAGATATAAGTTCATTATGTTCTATCATTAATGATGGCATGCAAAATTTTAAATTACACATTATACATACATTGAGAAAATAAAAATGAAAAAATAATAAAGAACGAGCTAGACTTTTTTTTTACTAAATAGATTAATTACATGTCATTTCCCAGGAGGTTCATAAATTAGGGTATTTTTTTTACAGTGGTCAAAATATTCTCTAAGCGAGTAAAAGCAGCAGTCAAGTAACCATTTATGTAACTTGATGAGATAATAATATCACATGAAGTTAAAAAGTTGCGAAAAAACATGATAATGATTAAAATAACATTAAAGAGCGACTCCAAAGCACGTAAAGCCATTGGTCCTGCGCATGTTCCTCTTCGGCCGTGTCGGTCTGTCGTACCATCGGATTATTACACTGCAGGAAAGGAATACACACACTTGTGCAGTACATATAATGTCCTGCACACATGGCTAGTCTCCGTTGAGACCGGCCGCGGCCGTAGCCAAGCTGTGGCTTGGAGGACATCCTCAAGCAATCCATTTAAACTAGATTGATTAACTCGTGACGGGGATGTGAATTGAAACGATAATCATCATCATCATACATGTAACTGTTCCAGGCTCCGCGCAAACAGCTAAAATACCATAAAAAGATAAATTCCTCCGACACGTCAACGTTCACGTAAGCAGAGGTGAAACGTAAGTCGAAAACGTAAACGTAATTACGCCTTATAGGCTTAGTTCGCTGAAGTGGTCCTTACGAGAATTACTTAGGTAAGTAGGTACACTCAGCAAGCAATAATCTTAACACGAGTTGATTTTAACGTCACTGAACGGTATGTCTCGTCCGAAGTCATCACAAGAGTAGATGTTCGAAGTGATGGATGTTAGTTACTGCTTCACGCTAAAACTACGAACTGACGGATTAGGCTAAAGCAAAAGCAAAGAGCTAGTTCTAGGTTGACCTGTAATAGGCTACTCGTTTGATAGTGCGATGTGATTATTAAATATGTTTTATTTTTAAAATTTATAATCCTAGCCCAAGCGGGGTTTATGCCAAAAAATGCTGAACATTTTTCGCTGATAAAATTATAGATATTCGACGTCGTCGTCCTACAAATTATTTGGTGTTCAGTGACTTGCGTTGCTGACTGTACCTCACCTTTGCAGGCTCTTCCTTTACTGCTATCAACGCAGATAAAATTCGATTATTATAGCTACGGGGCTAATAAACGAGGCACAATAATAAGTATACCTACCCAGGTCGTTCCATCTCACTTCGGCTATTTGCGGCTACAAATAGCCGAAGTGAGATGGAACGACGACTCTAGCTGAACACATGATGATCAAATGACTTCCTTTACCATACTTTGTGAGTTCCATCATACTGATTAGATTCCACCAAAGTGAAGCTTCGCTGAGTTGTGAACAGATGTGCTTTGACCACTGAATTGATATTTAGCTAATTAAAGTCGGTGAAAACAAAAGAAAACTCGCGTAATAATACCACTTGCGATTGTAATCATCTCGTTTCCCTTTGCGATTTCCCCCCTGAAACGTGAATGTTACGAGCTCACGAGATAGAAATACCATTTGTTTTATGTGAGCCCGTGTCGGAAGCGGAGCGGCAGCGGCAGCGGCAGCGGGGCGGAGTGTCAAGGAAACTACTAAGAAATAGAAATGGTATTAATAAGCGGGTTCGTAGGGGCAACCGTTTCGCTTGTGTTTAACCTTATTTTATTTGGTTGATTTTATTGTATTTATTGTATTCTGTTATTGTAATATTCTTTAAATAAATATAGTTGATTTTATCAGGTTATCCATTCGATGTAGGTAAGTCTTCGATCAAAAATAAGTAGTTCGCGGCCTCCCCCGTAGATTCCTAGAGCGTTACAAAAATGTCAATCAAAATTGTCTACGTTTTGTTTTGACGCAGACAGTTTGCGCAGAGCCTGACAAGTTTTTTCCATACGGAACAAGAGATTGGTGGAGTCGAATTCATTTTATTTTATTTTGTAAGTAGGTAGGTAGGTACCTTCCTGAGAATTATATACCTACCTACTCAGTTTATTTTCTATAAGGATTAATTAACAGAATTCAGGTAAAGATAACGAATCATTTATTGATGAAACTATAAATTGTTGTCTCAACAGTAGGTATTTATACAAAAGGGTCATTTCAGACATACAAAAATTTAAACTTAAAATACAATTTCAGGCAGGCACTCTAGATTAAAAAGATCTGGTTCCTGTCTGCGGCTTTGCACGACTTTTTTTTACGGGACAAAAAATAAACGTTTTATAAATTCATACTTCTGGTAGAAAGACTAGGTTCTTACCTACCTAGGTAAGAACCTAGTCTTTCTTTTATTAGAGAGTCTACGCAAATGAAATTTTAGGGCGGGCCAACTAGTTATTTTAAAAATCATCAACTAGTAATATTAAACTTATTTTTATGAAAAATATATTAATACATACTAAAAATGAAAAAAAAAAATTTAGAAGAAATAGCCTCTCCATTTATCAATTCAGAACAAAATTAATATTTTAACATAGGCAAACCAAACAACAATATTTTATGCTGATTTCACAAGTATATGTATAAGTATATGACTCACATCTCAATATACGGGTAAGAAATATATATAAACTTACTGAAAATAAGAAATTCCATCCTTTTTCAGCACTTTGGACGAGTGATTCTTGCATTTTTTGTACGAGCACTTACCCATGCTTTTTGTCTGAACGCTAAAATGACACTAGTTGAAAAGCTTTCCTAACATGTCAAAATGTTTCTCTTTTGCTACTGAAGGTTGTGGCGTGCGCATTGTGAATCTAAGGGGGGCCGGCAAAGCCGGACATTTTTGATCGATGAGGTAAGTCAATTAAATCGTAACGTGTTTAAGAGATATGTAAGGTTTGAAGCAAATAAAGCACTTTGAGTTTTGAAAATTAAATATATATCTTGTTTACTTTCATTGAAAGTATGCATCAGCAGAGAGAGATTTATTACAATTCAATAAACGGCAGCATCAGGTAGTTGGGATCTCTTTGAATTCGATACATAAAAACGATACATTTTAAATCATCTAGCCGGTATCAAACAATATGTCAGTGGAATATACAAAATCGCTACCGCTTCACGGTTCAATTGTGTAAGCGCTCAGCAGCTCAGCACCGCCCCACCTTATTTAACGATTTCGATCAGTATATTCTAAGGTTATTTTCGCGAGAACTCATAATAAAACACTGTTTTTACCGGATTGATCGCGTATATTTTATATTTGTTTATAACCTGACGTTTCGGAGGCTTTTCAGCTTCCATGGTCACAGGCAGACTGAGGTGACATTTGTCTTTACAAGTAATTTGAATTTTACATATCTACCGTCAATTATACAAATTTAATTATAACGTTCCGTATGTACGCAGTAATCACTAACAGTGTCTTGATGGGTTGTAGCTATGGATTGCTGGGTGTGGGACCTGACTCGATGTAGGACTGGATCCCAAGCGGCAGGTACTCTCCAACCATCTTCTCTATTGAAATTATTCGGATGTTTTTGAATTTCAATTGCTTCTCGGAGCATTCTAGGAATGAAACGGTTTTCTCTAGCTAGTATTTGAGCTTTGTCGAAGCGAAGAAAATGACCGGCGTCCAGTGAATGTTCATAGACTACAGACTTTGACGACCGTTTGTGTTTGACGTCAGCTATGTGCTCTTTTAATCGAGTGGCTATACTTCTTTTTGTTTGCCCTATGTAACATGAGCCACATTCACAGTCAATTTTATAAACACCAGCATCTTCAAAGATTAAATCTTATTTCAAGCCGCACAAGAAGATTCAACAATTTCTAAGACCAGTCAAGTGTAAAGTCCCCTTTGAAGATGCTGGTGTTTATAAAATTGACTGTGAATGTGGCTCATGTTACATAGGGCAAACAAAAAGAAGTATAGCCACTCGATTAAAAGAGCACATAGCTGACGTCAAACACAAACGGTCGTCAAAGTCTGTAGTCTATGAACATTCACTGGACGCCGGTCATTTTCTTCGCTTCGACAAAGCTCAAATACTAGCTAGAGAAAACCGTTTCATTCCTAGAATGCTCCGAGAAGCAATTGAAATTCAAAAACATCCGAATAATTTCAATAGAGAAGATGGTTGGAGAGTACCTGCCGCTTGGGATCCAGTCCTACATCGAGTCAGGTCCCACACCCAGCAATCCATAGCTACAACCCATCAAGACACTGTTAGTGATTACTGCGTACATACGGAACGTTATAATTAAATTTGTATAATTGACGGTAGATATGTAAAATTCAAATTACTTGTAAAGACAAATGTCACCTCAGTCTGCCTGTGACCATGGAAGCTGAAAAGCCTCCGAAACGTCAGGTTATAAACAAATATAAAATATACGCGATCAATCCGGTAAAAACAGTGTTTTATTATGATTTCGATCAGCATAAGATGCACATTTTTGACTTTGTGCGCTAAAAATACTGAAAAATAATATTTTTCTACAAAAATGTCAACATGACTGTAATTCTGCTCTCTCGACCCGAGGATTACCTCGCTCTGATACCAGAGAAGTGTTTCAACTGTGAAGCTAGGCAGGTACCTACTTTCAAGGAGTTTCATTTAGATTTGGAAAAATATTAAAATTTAGATAGCAATCAACGCAATAAAATTTTATTGTACTGTTTTCGAGATTTTTGATTCTTAATTTATTTCTTTTATCCAACCTTAAAAACCGCGAGGCCCCTTTTGTGCAACTGAGTTTGCTCAGCTGCAAATAGTTGCGCAACGGGGCTGCCCTTTTGTGAAACTCATTTTGTTCCCTTTTGCTCAACTCGATAACGAGTGCAGGTATTTAAAAAAATTATGCAATCATGATTCTTGGTCATTTTTAGTTTTTTCAACACTTCGGCTTATAAAATGACTTGCGGCTTGCAAGATAGTTAGGCAGTAAATGATTGTCCGATAATAACGAGGTACCCTCTCAACACACATTTCATTTTTTTGTTTTTGTTACGAAAACTACGATTAACACATTCAACGCCTATCCCACGCAGCCCACGGAGACGGACACGAGCGTGTGCGCATTTGGCAATTAAAGTGTTTGTACCTTGCTTCAAAAGTTTCCTATTTTATTTTGATCAATAAAACAAGCGCTCTTCATCGAGCACTTATACAGCGTGTTCACAACACAGTAGTAGGTATACACTATAGTATACAGTATGTTCCCATTAGAGCCGGCGGCGGCGACGGCGGCGCCCCGAGGACGGCGAGCGCCGGCGTCGCGGCGGCGCGGTGGCGACCTCCTACGTACACTCTCATCTTCACTTTGAATAACAAGCTTGCTTGTTTCTTTAGAAAAGTTACTTTAATTGAAAAGTAGTTTTATTTAATGAAGATATTGAAGAGCCTTCGTCTTCATTAAACAATTGAAAAATGAACTAGAACTGGTTTCTATTATTTGACTGTAGTTTTCTTTGTACTAGAATTAAAAAATGGGTTAGTTAAAGTTTGTGTAAACTACATTTGTACTTATTCAACGTTGCAATACTTCGTCGCATTCCACCGGGCACTCTGCCTTCTGGAAATTGAAATACTTTATTTAAAAAAAAACGGTATGGTTACATAGGTGTAATACAATGCGACCGATTTCTTGTCAATTACTGAGGTAACAACATATAGGTAGGTGTAAGTACATAATAAAAAGTAATTTGTAGTTTGTCTCTATTATGCAAGATGCAATGTTATTTAAATAAACTCAACCTTATTAAAGTATTGAATTGAAAGTGTATTGGGAGATTTGACCTTATTTTCAAAAGCTAACCTGAAAGTAAGTTGGTAGGTAACAAAGGTATTGCTTCTTGACTTTGGCTGCTGGGAAAGTTACATTGGGTGCTGGGGATACCTTTGAATGGTACCCAAATCTGAATAAAAAGGTGTAATGATTTAAATAAACTGACAGTCTTCCTGCATTTGATTTATGAATTCAATAATAGTTAATAATAAATAATTTCACCCAACAACTATTTTGATAAGCGCGACATGAAAATACTCGTCAGTAGGCCAAGCACGGGGATGGTTCTCTACGGTAGAATATACAATAATGACATCGGATCGTCATACATAGCGTATGTGTTAATGAATTTGAGGGAATACATTTCAAATTATTTACGCATTCGATGACCAAGTCACGTCATTTTTGTCCATTTCGCCGTAGGCAACAAGCCCCGTGTTTACCCTTGGTTCTTAGTTACGTCACTGTCGTAAGCTTTAGACAATTTAGCAAAAAAAAGTTTAAAAAAATAAACCAAGTCGGTTCTTTCGTAGATTTCATTTGATCACTTGTTTTCAGTTCAATATTATATCCAAGTGGAACTTCCGTTCAAAGTTCGTCAGTTCCCTGTGAGTTCATTACACAACAGTAACTGGTTTAAACCGGCGGTAACCGGACTGACGCGCTTTTAACTCGACTCGCGCTCGAAACAATCACTTTTAAAAGCATTTCTAGAATTTCCAGTGGTTTCCTATTTAATACGAAATTGTAAACTGTAGGTAATAAAAGTGCAATATTTTAATTGTTTTTACTTGAAAGTCATCCTAGTAATTTCCCCTATAAAAGTCTGGACACGCTAGGCCCGTCAACTTAAAATACTTCGGGCTGAAAAAAAATATAGTCTGAAACTTACCTTCGATAGAGCTTGTCCGGTTCAACTTTTACAAAGCTACCTGACATAAAATAGTTCCACATTATTCTTATGTGCAACGACCTCCGTTGCGCAGCGGCCGTAGGTTCGCCTGCGAAGCAGGATGTTGCGGTTTCAATTCCCGCCTCGGGACAAATGTTTGTACGATCTGAAGATATATGATCCGGTTGGTGTGGGTGTAGATAACTGATATACATACATACTTTGGAGCAAGATGATGATGTGTGGAAGGTCCAGCATTATTGATAAATATTATTTTTTGGTTCAAAACCGTAACTCGTGAGAAGCGATAAGCTTACGCAAATAATAATAGTATACTTCAAAAGGCCTAAATCGCAAGTCACCAAAATGGATGAGTCTTCACGAAACTTCCAACCCTACTCCAAGAACAAGCGAATTAAATAAACCTTTCAGGGCAGCTGACAAAGGTACACGATACATACGTAATGTACGGACTACCTGTGTACCGTACACGTACTAGACTCCTTAGTATGGGCTGCGCACACTTTACGAAAACTACTTTCAATTTCGTTTCCTTCCCATACATCGCAGCGCAATTATCGGACAGAAAGGAACTACTTTTCGCAAACTAATATTTACCGTGATTTTTGGTACAAAACAAGTCAATACCGTTGTTCTTAAGGCTAACAAAATAAGCACTTAGACAATTCAAATTTGTATACTAAATAGCTTTATATTCTAATATTTCGAGTGTTCCAATATTTGAGGATAGTTGCAGGATCACGGAATAGCTGAAGTCAGTGTTTTTGGTGTGCGAGTAGCACACCAAAAACACTCACTTTAGATATATCCGTTTACTCTCTGTAGATCCAGTGATCAAGATCCATTTGATTCCAATGAGAAAACTTTTTCTCTTTAGATCCATTTCTGATGATTTGGTTCTAACAAGAACTTTTATCATCTGTAGATCCAATGATCAAATTGATTTTGTTCCAGTGAGAATATATCTCTCAATGAACACTTGGGTACTCGAATACTACGATTTTTTTATATATAAATATAGGTTGGGTTGATACCATCCAACACTTTTCGTAGGATGACATTAATCCTATAGCTTCTTAAGAATTATTTTCTTTTTTGTGGCTTTTGTCACAATTCTGCCAATTCAATTGTAGTTTCTGAATAATTGTGAGTGATTCGTTGCATTTTTTCAGTATAGTTTTCACATTTGACAGGTCATAGGCAGCATAAACGAAAGCAGTTTTCGTTTTGCGCAAACCCATACTAGCCGTTCCGTATGGGATGAAACATTTAGTAGGGTTGACGATTCCAAACAGACACTTTATTGACTCGTGACGTTGTCAGGGACGAGCCGAGATGTGTCGAGCTTCTATTCGGGTACAGTTTGGTTACAGTTCATAGGAGCTAAGCCCGCGGCTTACAGCGGCGTGTGTCGCGATGGTCCCCGGATACAATATAATAGATGCTAAATATAATTAAGATCCGCAAAATAATAGAACGTAAATCAGTTAATATTAGTTCAACACCGTTGTAAATATATTATTTTAAAATTGTCTTTTTGTTTGTAGGTAGGTAGTTATTTGTGCCCTAGTTAACGTGACGTCACAAAACGGCTCTGGCAGAACACCAACAAATAAACAGACAGGGCACTTCAAATAACAATGAGCTTATGATAACAGTAATACTTTGACGGCTCCAATAAAATCAGTTTTTATTATAAAACTAATACAAAACTATTTGTTTCCATCCCATATTGAGTACGAGAGTAGGAACATTCGCTAGATTGAATCCCGGATCAAACGAGCGAAACAAACAAACAAACTCACTACAATATTAATGTTTCGATCTGAGCTCATCGGATGATTCGAGTGTGTGGTGTTTGATCCTTCGAGAGTAACATGTTCACATCTCGGTATGTGAGATACACTTGTTGCGAATACTAACGTAGTTGGTAAATCGTTTTTGATAAAGGAAAAGGGACTGGAACAAATATTTGCAAATATCGAACCCGCAACCTCTTGCGTCGCAGGCGGACCTTCCACAGAGGTCGTCCTTGAGAGATATTCGGACAATAATTGCAGGTTAACGTATAATTTTCTATATAGAAATATTATACATATTATTCTATACTAATTTTCTATATTTTTTATAATATAGTTTTCTATCCTGAAGTTTTGTTGTTTTGTATCATAGATAGTTAACGTTTTGGACCAAGTAGTCTGTAAGTTAATTATTAAGCTTGAATTAAATAATTGTACTAGCTTCTCCCGTGGCTTCGGACGGGTTTTTCAGGAAAGTTCCCTATTGTATTTTATTATTATATTTTTTATAGATATTATTACATTGTGTTGTAATATACTCGGTGTTTGTAGAATTCTTACAACATCTCGAGTGAAACTGGCTACCGATGGCTTCAATTTTTCGGAGGCAATAAATCATTTCATGAAAAAACTCTACTAAAACTATGCAATAATATACAATACCAATAAATATACAAGCCCAGTCCAACACTTGTACAATGTATGCGTTCAATTTGCCGCCATTTTGCTCGTTTATCACAACTGTCAGATACATTCCACGTTTAAAATTGTTCATATTCCCAAAGCCAACCATTAAGGATGACGATTTGTTATTCCAAAGATGTATGTTTAAAAATGAATGTATATTCTATTTATCTTTATCTTATCTTTTAACATTTGATGTATTTTCACATCAAATGTTAAAATTCATGATCTTCCTTTTATTTCTGACACTATGTTATTCAGCAAAAAGTTATCTTGATGATGAAGCCTTTCGATCGGTATGATAAAACTACAGGATGATTCTTTTTCTCGTGGAACGAGTACGATTCCTGGTTCAACCATGTAATTATTTAAATATCTATGAATGCAGTTTAAATTGTTTTTTAAATTCAAATAATGTCTTCTTTCAGTAAAATGTTCCACCTACAATATTCAAGGTACTTTCCCTCCATGTGGCATGTCCGTGGGACGCCCTGTATAGGTTTACTAGGAGCGCAGAGTGGGTATATAGGTTAGACATAAAGGCCCGCCTTTTATTCCTTTCGATTCAGTCCCTGCGATAAACTTGGGGTTTTATTGAAATCGACAAAAAATATATTCTCACCAATAAGGAGGTGCTGTTCCGGCTTAGCCAAAATTATAAGAATAAGCCTAACGAAACCTCTTTTCTCATGAAATTAGACCTATTTTCTGAGTTGCGTGGCCAAGGTCCCGATCTACGACCGACTTGAAAGGATTTCTTAATAAAAGCGTTGATTGCCCGCAGTCCGACATTCCTTTCTTTATATGATAAAAATAGAGTAGGTATGAGTAGGTAGGTATAGCAATGCTACGGACAATAGAGCACGTAATGTTAAGTGGATAAGGGTGTATTTGCTGGTTAATTATAATTGAAGATGGCAATGTTGATAAGGTCTCCCATTGTACAACTTTATCTGTATTTGCGCAATGCATTATGTTTTCCTTCTTGGAACAATACAATAGGTACAATACGAAATCCCTTTAACACAACCTTTGATCACAAAAACAAGTTACAGAGAAGATTATACTTGTACGTTTAAAAGACAAAAATACAATAGGAGGCTACTTCTCGGGTTCTGTACCCGAAGGGTAAAACGGGACCCTATTACTAAGACTCCGCTGTCCGTTTGTCCGTCTGTCACCAGGCTGTATCTCATGAACCGTAATAGCTAGACAGTTGAAATTTTTACAGACGATGTATTTCTATTGCCGCTATAACAACAAATCTTCGATCAAAAATAAGTAGTTCGCGGCCTCCCCCGTAGATTCCTAGAGCCTTACAAAAATGTCAATCAAAATTGTCTACGTTTTGTTTTGACGCATACAGTTTGCGCAGAGCCGCAGAGCCTGACAAGTTTTTTCCATACGGAACAAGAGATTGGTGGAGTCGAATTCATTTTATTTTATTTTGTAAGTAGGTAGGTACCTTCCTGAGAATTATATACCTACCTACTCAGTTTATTTTCTATAAGGATTAATTAACAGAATTCAGGTAAAGATAACGAATCATTTATTGATGAAACTATAAATTGGTGTCTCAACAGTAGGTATTTATACAAAAGGGTCATTTCAGACATACAAAAATTTAAACTTAAAATACAATTTCAGGCAGGCACTCTAGATTAAAAAGATCTGGTTCCTGTCTGCGGCTTTGCACGAGTTTTTTTACGGGACAAAAAATAAACATTTTATAAATTCATACTTCTGGTAGAAAGACTAGGTTCTTACCTACCTAGGTAAGAACCTAGTCTTTCTTTTATTAGAGAGTCTACGCAAATAAAATTTTAGGGCGGGCCAACTAGTTATTTTAAAAATCATCAACTAGTAATATTAAACTTATTTTTATGAAAAATATATTAATACATACTAAAAATGAAAAAAAAAATTTAGAAGAAATAGCCTCTCCATTTATCAATTTAGAACAAAATTAATATTTTAATATAGGCAAACCAAACTTATGCTGATTTCACAAGTATATGACTCACATCTCAATATACGGGTAAGAAATATATATAAACTTACTGAAAATAAGAAATTCCATCCTTTTTCAGCACTTTGGACGAGTGATTCTTGCATTTTTTGTACGAGCACTTACCCATGCTTTTTGTCTGAACGCTAAAATGACACTAGTTGAAAAGCTTTCCTAACATGTCAAAATGTTTCTCTTTTGCTACTGAAGGTTGTGGCGTGCGCATTGTGAATCTAAGGGGGGCCGGCAAAGCCGGACATTTTTGATCGATGCAACAAATACTAAAAAACAGAATAAAATAAATATTTAAGGGGGTCTCATACAACGTTTTTATAGATAATGGTACAGAACCCTTCGTGCGCGAGTCTGACTCGCACTTGGTCGGTTTTATCTTAGTAGTAATTACTTCTAGGCAACCTTTGGATACATGAAAACTTTTTCTTCTAGTCTTCGTGTGTAGTGTGATGAAGAGCATTTTGTTTTTCGTATCTAAGGAAGTGGTTTCCGTGAAGAACCACAAACGTTCGGAAGACTTATTTCGAAAAGAAATCGGACTAGAATGGATGAGACAAGCCAGATACAGAAAGGTATGGAGTGAAATGGGGAGACCTGCCCAAACAGGTGACTTCTACTTACCTATAATGTTACATACCAATAGATTATTATGTTGATGCCATCCTATAATACTTATTATTGAAGTAAAGTTCATTGAAATTTTATTTTTAATTTACGTAGTAGACTAAATGGCTTTTTTATTTGAATTTATTTAAAGGAAGTGGTGTAATATTTCCAGTTAGTATATTCTAAGGTTATTTTCGCGAGAACTCATAATAAAACACTGTTTTTACCGAAAACGTCAGGTTATAAACAAAATATAAAATATACGCGATCAATCCGGTAAAAACAGTGTTTTATTATATTTCCAGTTAGTAAATGTTTAGTAGGTTCTCATTCGAAAGCCTTGACCCAACTCAATACTCAATGAAAGTTGCTCCCCAAGGAATCCATAAGATATTAAATTAATTGCTAACTCCCTTAAAATCAACACCCTCGGAGAGTTGGAACAGCTTCAGTAATATCTGGTTGTAATTCAATCGTAAAGTTCAGAACTTGACTTTATTGATTTAGTATCGATGAGCTTGTCTTCAATATAACCTGGAGGTAATCTCACTCAATTATTTAACTACCATTAATACATTTACAAACACTACTACATAGTTATGAATAAATAAGTACTTAATTAAACTACCCTTTTCTAGTTCTATCAATTTCCTAAAAATTAAGGCTCCAAAAGGCGGTGCCAAGAATGCTGGCAATGCAATTTGGCAGCATTGCCTCTGCTTACATTGCGACTTCAACGTGCAATGCCGGCAGCATTCTCAGAAATAGCCTTTCTCCGAAATAATTTGTAAGTTAAGATTAAGGTAGTCGTTATATAGCCAGGTAATCTTATCTACTAACAAAAAAAACATCAAACGGAATAAAAGTTGAACATAGTTTTCAAACATATTAAAGAATAAACCCGTTTTTATCACGAAAAATATTAACAACCTTCTAGAAAATTATTCAGTTTCCTCCTTTATTCAGCGGGAATCTAAAAGTTTTTCTGTTCTTTAAGCTTGCTAAAAGGTATCGTTCAGCGATAAGAGCACCTTTCGAACCGCAAACTGGCAGGATTAGAACAAGCTCTTGCTGCCAGTAATCAACAGATTGTGTTAACCAACGCGTCACACGAGCGGCCTTCACCCGCAGCTTTCCCAAACACCCAAAACGAACTAGCAGACAAAGCCTCCTCCAAATATGCATCACTTGCAAGTCTGCCCCCTCGACCCACGAGACCCCTCGGAGGCGGAGGGGTGCAGGGGGGACACCCCTGACCCTCAGTTTTGGGCACTTTAATTTAATTAGGCCAATCTGGGCTTAGACGCGGTCTTATTGGACGATGTGTGTGAAATTAGTTTTAATATTTAATATTAGATTTATTAATAAAGAGAAAAAGTTAGTATGAAATATGAAGTTGAGATTAATATATTGGACTATATGTATATTAAAAGTAAAAAAAAAAGTATTGTTTATTGCATGAAATACATGTGGGTACAGGTGTTGTCATATATATGTGAGTCAATGTATTCCTACCTTTACGGTGTGCAATGTCTGTGTACAGATAATAAAAAAACTAAATAAAATTATACAATGAAGAAAATAAAACTGAAATTGAAAGTAATGTTAGATAAAAGCAAATTAAACAAAACAAAAATAACGATGGTCATGAAGCAGAAAAATCTTTGTCAGTTAAAAATTCATTTATAGCTTTATATTTTATATTTATATATATATATATTATGCTAGTATGCTATAATGAGTTTAAGTACATTACTATTTACTTTGTGTTTGGAATTTTATTTTAAACTTATTACCATGTAAAATTTATAATACCGTACACAATTTAACAGATTTTAATAAATAAACTGAAACTGGTAATCATAATATGTGCGTTAACTACAGCAGTTAACAATATAATTAAGGAATTAGATGAACCGAATCCGAAAGCTAAAATGCATTGTACCTTTTTGGACAAAAATAAGCATTTTAAGATTTTTTTAGGTACAAACGTACTTTTTGTGGAATTAAAATAATATTCTGGAGGAAATTGAAGATGTCACTCGATTTGAGATTTTTGCATTTTACTTAAACAGATAAAACTCTCCAACGCCGCTACCATGAAGCAAAGAAATTTCCATTCAAATATGGGTTTTTAGATACATTTTACGGTGCCAAAATGGCTTCCCATAAATTACAAACGAGTTGCCCGCGAGCTGTCTGTCATCTGATCCCGTCAATATTAAATGCATTTGAATATTACGACTTATTCTGATAGATTTTCATAATCATAATATTTACATTACAGAGTAGCGAACTGTGCACGTGACAGGAGCCGCGGGCACAAGCTAGTGAAGTGATTATCTGGCCCAAAATGTCATTTCACTGCCTAATAGTGCGCCCGGGGACGTCTCGCGCAATAAATCGCCTCGAATTGCCCTCGCTAGCGACCGCCCCCGGCTCCGGTTACTATTACTCGTGTTTGGGTTCCGTACGCACCCGAGAGATTAGATTTATCCAATAAATGTAAGGTTTTGAGACAAAACAAATGTAACTTGAGATGGATTCAGGTGTAATAAGTTTTTCAAGGGTTGATGCGGAGAGGGTTTTATGCAAATAAGGTTTGTGAAAACAGGATAAATTATTAATTTTGTTGTTGGTTTCTGTAACCCAGGCACAGGCCGAGGTATGACATTGCAGGTGACCTTGATGCGAGGTTTTTACTCTTTTCGCACTGAAATGGTAGCGGACTGCAGCGACGACGCAGCCGGGCACTTACGGTGGTAAACAGGTGTCTAATGTTTTTTATTTTATCAACTTAAGTACAATATAAAACCATTGCATAAAAACGGCGCCGCACAGCTACATTTGTCGACGCCGCGCCTGTGACAACGTCGTGGCCATCCCGGTGTAAATTGAGCCTTATGGCAACATATAATTCGGGGAAAAATACAGAATGAAAACGGTATAACCGTTTACCATACTGAACTTAGCGTCAGTTAAAAGTGGTAGGTACTTCGCAAAAAAGCTATAACTTTTGAGCCAAGTTGCAGTTAATTTTAACAACTTGCGCAAAATTTACAAAGAACTTTGTACGGAACCATTAGGCTATTAACTTCTGCTATCATTCACTTTGACTTTAAATTGAGGAACCTTTTCGAATTATACAATTAGACCAATTCGTTTCCTAGAAAGTTTTCGAAATTTGTACAATTTTGTGTTACAATTATACCGACCTTTTGGGCCCTGAGAGGTCTTAACTGTTATTAAACTTACAAATTATAATGATCGCAACCAGTTATAGAAATTAACCGATGAGTTTTATTTATTAACGCGGTCAGACTCTAGAATAGGACAAAATGGTTGAAATATAATAAGTGCGAAATTTGGCCAGTTGATCATTTGCAGAACTCGGGACACCCTAAGTAATTGAATTCGAATTGCATTCTACCACACCACAGTCTGCATTTGGTGGCAGCTGTGCTATGAGCCTGTAGACCTGTAGGTAGTAGGTAGCTTTCGTCAGGTAAAATTTCACTTGACACTATTTAATAGGTAAAGGAGAAAAAAAATTGTATAATTCCTAAAAGGATTCCCTAACAAAGAATTTATTCCTGGAGGATTTCCTAACTACATAATCTATGGCACTCATTAGGGCAGGTCTATGCGTTTAATATCATTTTCAGTGACCGGGTAACGTGGAAATTAAATTTACTTTTACTTTTTGTTCATTTTCTATGTAGTAATGACTCGGCGATTACTTAAGAAGAGTTAAGACACTTTGTAGTAGATATAGGAATGTCAGTAAAAAAGTTTTCAAATGCTTGGTAACGTAAAATTAAAAGTAAGGAACCTGCCCTATATAATTTAGGAATTATAAATAGTTTGTTTTATAACATTTATTATAATATTGTGTAATGTTTCGGCGGATGTAGCACAGGTAAGACATTAGACCTCTATTTCCGTAACAAATTATAACAAACAAAACACATTCGCGAGTCCCACCAAAGAAACATTTTGAGCAAAGCAATTAAACAAAACGTCTCCGCGAATTTATTTTATTACGCGTTCCGTAACATCCACACTTGTTCTCCAAATGGAGAGAAAATGGAAGAGAAATGGAGGAGTGTTGAAATGGTGTCAATTATTATTATACAGCTGTTTTCAAAATTATTTCTTCGTTAGAAAATAATTGTGCGGCTGATTATTTTGATGACTTCAGTTTTAAAGGTTATTAAAGCTACTAGCGGTTACCCGCGACTTCGCCCGCGTCTGGTTACATTTTATATTTTTATTCTTTTCATAATTTTCACGATATCGACAAACGTTTTTTTTGTCGGTTTTTGCTCCAAGGCTCACTGCTCTCTGCACCATCGAACCGACCAACCACCTCATGTATCCTCCAAATTGATTTATCAACGGAAGAAATTAATAAATCCCAAAAATTTACGATCTCGACGGGATTCGAACCCGCACCTTTTCTTAGAAATTACCCAGAGTACTATAATAAATAAAAACCTTAGTTATCAACGGAAGTTTTTTTAGGTATTCCTCAGTAAGAATAATGTACAAACGGCATCTTAAAACGTAAAGCCGAGACAAGAAAGACCATTGCAGGCCTTCAGAAAGGCCGATTGCCGAACAAAACCCTCAAGACTAGAAGATCTTCGAGCGAAAACATCAAACGTGCAAAATCATACATGAATAACCGACCCCTAATTTGGCGGCGTTGAATATTTGACTCGTATCTCTGAGAATATAAAATTTTATTTTCCGATCTTCGTGGTAATGTTTATTTAATCATCCGGAGGGGAGGGGTGAATTATTAGTAGGGGGTGGTGGGGGGAGTCACGTAGGTACTTGCCATGTCCGCGGACCTGCTGGGTTGTCCCAGTGGGCGGAGAGGTGATACTCCGACGTGGCGCGTCCCCGGGTTGCGGATAGGGGATTCTGGCTTGCCGATAGCTTCCATAGGGGAGTTATCGGTGGGCCAGCGCGGACAAAACACCAAGGTGGGTTATAGGGGTTTTTAGAGTATCTTTACGCGCCTCTCTGACTCAGCAGAGAGTGCAGTGAATGATGCTCAGCAGAGGAAAGAATTTCAAACTCTGTCAAGAGGGGCAAGCTAATCGTAGCTGCCAAAGGCGGTACCAAATCCCAATATAATGGTCTCGGCACCCGCCGAGGGGAGTATTGCGTGTGTGAATCCGGGCCTGCGGGCTGTTGGCGGTCGCTTTGTGCACTTGCGCTTTGTGTAGGCGTACGAAGCGACTGTGATGATTGCTGGTCCGGGTTCACACTCGGAGTATGGTCGGGGGGAACCCGGCCGCTAGGGTGCCAAGCCGAGGACCAAACCTCGTTAAAAAAATCGGTAAAAAAATATGGAAAAAGACAATTGTGAAACGACTACCCAGGGGGGTCCTGACGGCACTGCCGTTGGGGAATCCCTCCGTGCTTCGGCACGCAGTCCCCAATCGTATTCTGGGGGGGACGTCAATTGCCACGGGAGCATAAGCTCCGTTGTTAGTGATGGGAGAGAAAATAAAAATAGTCTGAAGACAGGGGAGAGCGGTTCGCGTCAGAATCTGTTGGACATAATGATGTCAGATTCTGATACGAGTCAGCACTCAGCTCCCAATCCGGGCCGTAAGCGCCTGAATAGTGACTCAGAGAGTACGGCACGGAAGATAACAAGTGCTCATCGAGGTCGCGGTGGACGAAAACCAGCGTTAGGGTCCCAACCTAGCTCTGAGCGTGCCCTTAGAGAATTAGAGAACTCTGGTGTAGAGACCTATCGTTTAAATCTGGACGATGTCGATCAACCGGAGAAAAGAAAGTCGGGAAAAAAAATATACTCCCGCGTATGTGGGGATGACTTTAGCGCTGAAGACTTGTGGATACGTGCCCTGAATGAGGTCGAAGTAATTCAGGAGCAGTCCCGCAAGTCAAAAAACATGAACGGCAAGGTGAAAGGTGTCATCAACCAATCCCTGGTAACGATGCGTGATGTCATTGAGAGCCTGAAGACACGAACTGTTGACGAGGAAACGAGGCGTCTCAGGGCAGATAACGAGCGGCTTAGTCGAGAGTTAGCCAACCTGCGATCAGACTTATGTGCTCTCCGACAGGACTACGAGGAACGTAACATGCGCGCTAAAGCTGCACCACTCCCACCTCCGACTCCTTTGTCTTCACCGGAGGTAAACGTAGAAGACATAATACGCCGAGTTACTATCTCAGTCGGAGATATGGTCAATGCTCGCATAGCGGGCCTTGAGGATCGCCTGCTGCCCGAAAAGACGCTGCGACCGCCGCTAGCAGCGGACGCAAGGAAAAAATCTACGACCATTATGTCACACTCGGCCGACTCTGCGCCGAAGTCAGCGGCCGCTATAGGGAAAGCTGCGGTCCACAAAACAGCGGGACCATCAGCCTCTTTAAGGCAAGGTGTAGCACGTGCTGTTGACAGTGAAGGATGGGCGACCGTGACTAAGAGGGGGCGCAAGAAGAAGCCAGATGCTTCTGCTATTCCTCCTGCAGTCGGCGCTCAGCCAAAGAAAACGACAAAAGCTTCTCAAAAGCTTAAAAAGATTGCGCTTCCACGCTCAGCGGCAGTGGTGATAACCCTTACACAAGAGGCCGTGGAGAAGGGTATTACCTACACGGAGGTCCTTACTAAAGCCAAGAGCGCCATAAACTTAGCGGAATTGGGTATAGATGGTGTCAGGTCTAGGGTGACAGCTACTGGAGCCAGAATGTTAGAGCTCCCAGGAACTGCTAATGGCACGAAGGCAGACCTCCTAGCGGAGAGACTACAGTCAACTCTCCATGAAGTTGCCCGAATTGGCCGCCCCATGAATTACGTGGATTTACGAATCAACGGCCTGGATGATTCCATAAACAAGGAAGACGTCGCTGCGGCAATCGCATCCCAAGCACGCTGTCCTGGCGACAACATAAAAGTTGGGGATATAAGGGTTGGGCCTGGGGCCACGGGTGTAGCGTACGTGCGATGCCCAGCCACAGCGGCCAAAGTGGTGGCTGAGAAAGGCCGACTCCTAGTTGGGTGGAGCTCTGCACGGGTTTCTGCTCTCAAGTCGCGCCCGATGCGCTGCTACCGATGCATGGGTATTGGCCACACAAGACAGCTCTGTCCTTCGGAAAAAGATCGCGGCACACTATGCTTCCGATGCGGGAAAGAAGGCCATATGGCCGCGGCCTGTAAGGCATTAGAGCCTCATTGCGCCGTGTGCGCCGACTTACAGCGTCCAGCTCGCC
Source organism: Eupithecia exiguata (assembly GCA_947086465.1). NCBI lineage: Eukaryota > Metazoa > Arthropoda > Insecta > Lepidoptera > Geometridae > Eupithecia > Eupithecia exiguata. The sequence continues at coordinate 265,915 of OX352248.1, read as the reverse complement.
ACAGGATGGGAAGCACGCAATGCAGCCCTCCTGCTGTCAGGGGTAAATCCACTTCAACAACTCGATCTACCCCCGTTGCAGAGGCTGCGGAGGAGGTTGTAATGTCGGACTAGTATGTCTAGGTCCCAACATTACAACCTACTGCAGACGAATTTGAACCATTGCGCTGCTGCGCAAAGCCTATTTGCACAGGTAATGGCCGAGTGGTCAATTAACGTTGCTGTAGCTGCCGAGCCATACACTATTCCCGATAGTCCTAATTGGGTCGGTGACACTGACGGATTGGTGGTGATTTATGCACCTTCATCGTCTCGTCCGCTTTCTGCTCGGGAAAGAGGGCCAGGCTATGTAGCTGTGTCGTGGGGAGAACTGACACTCATTGGGACGTATTTTTCCCCGAACAAAGGTCTGTCAGATCTCGAAACCTATCTGCAGGTGCTCAGCGGTGTAGTAGGTAGAATGTCTCCATCACAAATCATTGTGATGGGGGACCTAAATGCCAAGGCAGTAGCCTGGGGATGCCCCTCTACCAATAACCGGGGAGCAGCGGTAGCGAACTGGGCTGCAGCTGCTGGTCTTGTCCTTTTAAATCGAGGTTCAGTGAGTACATGTGTGAGGTGGCAAGGAGAATCGATAGTCGATGTCACCTTTGCCACCCCTGCTGTCGCAGCACGCACCCTTAACTGGCGGGTGCTTGAAAATGAGGAGACCATGTCAGACCACCGGTACATCAGGTTTGAAATCTGCTCCTCTCTAGGTCTTCGAGAAGTATCCACATCAGCTGTACGCTCAAATGTTTTTCCACGATGGTCCTGGAAGCGTTTTAGCAGAGAACAGGCTGAGGAAGCGGCTATTGTACAGAGTTGGTGCCCAGTCCCGACGTCGCTCCAGGGAGTTGACGCGCTGGCAGAACATCTGCGCAAAACTCTCACTGCAGTGTGTGACGCAGCTATGCCACGGGTGCATAAGCTACCAGAGAGAAAACAGGTGTACTGGTGGTCAGACGACGTTGCCTCTCTCCGGTCCACCTGCAATACCTCACGCCGAGCATACGCGCGATGTCGCAGAAGGCTACATTCTGAGGATGAGGTAAGACAACTCTACGAGGATTACCGCCAAGCTAAGAAAACGCTACAGATAGCTATCTTTAAAGCTAAAAAAGAAGCCTGGCAGGAATTTCTGGAGGAACTCGATAGTGACCCGTGGGGGCGCCCATATCGCACTGTGAGGAAAAAGCTGTGCAACCGGGCACCTCCTACTGAATCATTTGAGCCTCATCTGCTCGAACGCGTAATAACAGGCCTTTTTCCTGAGTGTCCGCCGTATGAACCTCCCTCTATGGCGATATCAGAGCCTATGGAGCGTCCTGACATGGAAATCCCTCCTATCACTGAGGGAGAGTTTGGCGGTGCAATCCTACATCTAAGGGCGAAAAAAACCGCCCCTGGACCGGACGGTGTGCCTGGCCGTGTCTTGGCACGTGCCCTTAAGCATTTAGGGAATCGAACTAAGGAGCTGTTTAACACGTGCCTTGAAGCAGGTCAGTTTCCCAAAGTGTGGAAAGACGGCCGCCTTTGCCTTCTTCGGAAGGAGGGACGTCCTCCAGATTCTCCTTCTGGTTACAGACCGATTATTTTGCTCGACGAGATGGGTAAACTTCTCGAGCGCGTAGTAGCTGCCCGTATAGTTGAGCACTTGGCTCTCGAGGGTCCCAATTTATCGGAGGAGCAATATGGCTTTAGGGCCGGACGCTCCACCATTGATGCTCTTCTGCGACTCAAAAACATCACACAGGAAGCCGTTGCACAAGGGGAACGTGCTCTGGCGGTATCATTAGATATCGCCAACGCCTTCAACAGTCTCCCCTACGCATGCATCGATGAGGCACTGCGTTTTCACGCAGTGCCACTCTACCTCCGACGGTTTGTAGAACACTACCTAAGGGAACGAGACGTGCTCTACATTGACAAGTTTGGTACAGTCTGTGCCAGGCGCATGACTACCGGTGTTCCACAGGGGTCAGTGATGGGACCCTTACTCTGGAATATCGGTTACGATTGGGTCCTTCGCGGTTCTTTGCTTCCCCGGACACACGTTATCTGCTATGCTGATGATACTCTGTTCATCGCCCGGGGACGCAGTTATGAAGAAGTTGCACATCTAGCCTCAGTGGGTTCAACCCTGCTGGTTGGCCGTATTCAACTCTTGGGGCTGAAAGTGGCTCTAAAAAAAACAGAGGCCCTCCTATTCTATGGGAGAGGTGGTAAGCCACCAACTGGTGCCTATATTATGGTGGACGGCGTGCGGATCATGCTAACGACCCGCATGAGATATCTGGGACTTACGCTGGATAGAGCTTGGAAATTTACTGAGCACTTCCAGCTGTTGACCCCCAAGATACAAAGCGCGGCTGGATCTCTCGCTCGCCTGTTACCCAATCTTGGCGGACCCAGAACATCCTGCCGCCGTCTATTTACAGGGGTTATACGCTCCATGGCCCTATATGGAGCGCCTGTTTGGGCGGACGCTCTAACAGCCAAAAACAGGGCTCTTCTGCGAAGACCGCAGAGATTAATGTCGATTCGTACAATACGTGGCTACCGCACTGTGTCGTACGGGGCAGCCTGTACGCTCGCGGGATCTCTACCCTGGGATCGAGAAGGAAAGGTGCTTGCAAAGTTGCACGAGCATAAAAAGGAGGAACAGGCGCAAGGGCACCGTCTGGCGCCTCAGGAAATCCAGTACGCGAGGGAACAAGCAAGGGAGACTGCTATCCAAGAGTGGGCCGAAGAACTAGAGCTCGCTCGCTATGGCCGGTGGACTATTGACGCCTTACGTCCAGTCCTGAGAGAATGGCTGCACCGGGAACACGGTGCCCTTACATTTCGATTGGTGCAGGTACTGACTGGACATGGTTGTTTTGGACGGTACCTACACCGCGTTGCTAAAAGAGAGGCAACTCCTGCCTGTCATCACTGCAGCGCCCCCGAGGATACAGCTCTACATACCCTTGAGGAGTGTAGTGCTTGGTCGTCCCAGCGTCAGGCGCTGGAGAGAGTAGTTGGTCAGGACCTCTCGCTGCCGAGCTTAGTGAATGCTATGCTTAACAGTGAGAGGGCCTGGGAAGCTGTAGTTATCTTCTGCGAAGATGTCGTCTCGCAGAAGGAAACAGCGGAGCGAATCAGGGAGGAAAACCCTCAAGCTGAGCCGCTCCGCCGGCGGAGGACCGGAAGAAGGCGACGGCAATTTCATCGCCTTCTTCCGCTTGATGGAGACCAGCTGGGTGATGGTACGAGGAGAACCACCCCAGCATTGCACAGGTCTCCAACAGGGAGGGACGCCCTAAATACTCCGGGACATGTCTCGCCTTTTCAAAGGAGAACTAGAAGGATCCGTCCAAGACGGATGATCACCGACAGGGTAGCGGTCGAATCCGACCGGGACCCCGCAACCCTGTCAAGTGCTAGTGCGCCGTCGAACGAATCGTCTGGTGACGAGTGGTTTGACGACGCTCTGGCACTAAGGTGAGAGAGGAAGTATCGATGGGTTTTTAGTTGGTATGCCACTAGCTGCTAACACTTTGTTAGCAGCTCAGTGGAGAGCCCAACATACCCCTCCAGCCCTCCTCAGGCTGGAGGTAATGCGAAAACCGCATTTTCCCATCGTAAAAAAAAAAAAAAAAAAAAAAAAAGGTACTTGCCATGTACTTACGGTGTTCGTTTGTGACTTCCGGCGGCTGAATATTACACAGATGAGTGGTACCTACGTGAGGGTATTTGGGATTTGGAGAGAAACATTTTGGGTGAAAAGTTGTTTACTACGGGCAAAGTTCATCGAAACGATATCATTGTTTGGGAGATAAACCATCGTTTTTGATGTTGGCTCGTGGATGGGGCAGTTAAAAACTACAAAAATAATAAAAAATCGTTATTATTAATAATAGAACATTGTATATGGTACAGATGTGGGCTGACTACCGCAACAGTTATAAACTGTGTAGCGGAGTCAGCGCCCTCCTCCGCGAACAATAAATGAATGTTCCGTCTTAAAAGATAAAAAAGAGCTAATTAAAATGTCAGATAATCTAGTACATGAAAAATAATACTTATTGAGTGTACATGTGAGTGAGTGTGGCGCTCCTACTACTTACTACTACTTCGAGGAAGCTTTTTGTTTATTAATTTAATTAGTAGTTATTTCCAAAACAATTACTAAGGTACCTTCCTGCTTAGAAATATTTTACAAAGAAGAAGTAGGTACCTACTAAAAGGTTTGTTTTTCCGTAATTTCTTTGTCGCTTCAGCAAAAAACCTGTAAATTTCTTGTTTCTCCAATTAGATCCAGTTACGGCTGAAGTTTGCCAATTACCCGACTTACCCGACTTGTAGAAAGGAGGTGTTCCGTCGTAGACGGCGGGGAGTCAATAAAACGAGTTGTAAATTAAAATTCAGGCCGCGCCGAGGAAACTCGCAGACTTAAATTAGTTTAATGTTTTAGTAGTTAGCTTGTACTGCCCCTGGGTTTACTCGGGGAAATTCAGATTAAAACTTGGCGATTAATACGAAGATACTTTATTTATGTATTTATTCATATCAAAGAAAGAACAAACATTATTGAAATACAATTGAATCAACTAAGTCTTTAGAATGGATTTCGCATAGTATTCGAAAACAATAAAAAGTTTTAGACTCTGCGGAATACTGAGAAGAACCACATTTAATAGATTGACAGCAAACCAATAGTCTTGTACGAACTCTATTATAGCTTTCAAAGGATTTTTTGCATTTTAGCAGTACAACTTTGACGAGTCAGCGCTGCAGCAGCGGTAGAAAACGAAAACATTTTCCGTTTTGGTAATTATGCAAACTCATACTCTCAAATATGAATATTTCATTAGGTTCCCGATATAATGTTAATAACTCCGAACCACTCACTGGCTCAAAATGCCACATCTTACGCACGAAAGACCTTTACCCGGCCGAGTTGCGATTTAACTCTAAAACTTTTCCCTGAAAACATTGCAACAACTCTAAAAGCTTTGATTGCAAAAGTAAAAACATGTTATTGCTAAAGCAGACAGCCCACCATCGCGTCACGTCCGCGCGCACTCACAAAGAAGTGCTGTAAAAAATGTTTAGTGACAAATTGCGAAATTGCCCACCGTCGCCGCAGCCGCCCTCCGCCGCCGCCCGCCGCGCCGCCCGGGTTGTACATGTGGGCGGACGGTCGCATCCGCTCAGATATATTAGGGATTATACAAATAATTATCATCATTTTCTTTTAAGATTAGGATATATTATTTGTTATTGGGGATATGCGAATATGCCTGCCCCAATAATATTTAAATACAATGGATAAACCATACTCAATAAACTCGAACTGTAGATGTGGGTTACAGCAAAAGATTGGTAAGTTTTTTTTTATACTTATTTAAACGATGTAGCCTGGGCTTCCCATAACAACACTTAATTTGAATTCATATCATATATACTTTTTTGACAAATAATTAATAAATAATCAGCTTCCTTTACATTGCATATCATATAATCGACGAGGAAATCTGTTAGTCCATTAAATATTCATAATACTGTGTGGAGTATGCGCAGTGTAGCCGTGTTGCTCAGTTGGCTGTCAGTTTTATGTGTTTGTATGACAAGTGTTGCTTGCTCCGGTGCTAGAACGCACACGTAGTTTTGTTTGTGCTGCGTGCGCGTTAGTTTCCGCGTGGAGCTCTGTCCTGTCAATATTTCGTTACACAGAATGTCGTAGTTCGTTTATTTACTGGAGATAAAAACTATACCTGGGAATGTTTCTGTTCGAATGTATACAAGCTTTTGAATTTAGCTTTGAAGTTTTTTGTGTTGCCAGTATATTGTAGCATTTTTCAGTATTTTTTACTGTTTCTGTGGGCATCATGGTTTCAAGGGGGTTTCCGAAAAGTTGTTCTTATAATCTTTTGAAGGAGTTTTGGACCGGCAGAATATAATAAATGTAGAAAAATTAATCGTCTTCCGTTAAGCTGTCCATCCACACTATGAATCCATACTAATAAGTATTTAAATGTGAAAGTGGCTCTGTCCGTCACATAACACATAAGCAAGAAGTTTGTTTCCCAAAGAGAGCCAGTAGGCTACTCTCAGCACTTTTTAAAAGCTGTTGGCACAAACTAGTTACTAACAATTGAAGTGTATATTTCAATATTGCTTACTGTTCCCTGGCAGCTATTATTTATTTCTATGCTTAAATAAGTATTGTAACCGTTAGTCGATAGGTAACCCTATGTTCCGTCCGAGTCTCGTAAGTACCTACATAAGTTGTGGTGCTATTCAGGGTCTGCCCATCATCACGCACACGTTTGGGAAGACGCTAGGTCTTCCACCACTTATCAAATACCTATTGCTTGCAATCATTCAGTAAATGAACAGCGCAGCGGCTTAATTACTATTCAGAATATATGAGCTGCACACGTTGTTAAATAAATACATTTAGGTAGTAACTAACGCAAGGACAAACATTCCTGAATATCAATCATTTTCCAAAACTGAGTTGGATAGAGGTAGAAACCTCCACCTTAGAAGTGCAGGAAGTTATCTAAAAACGTTAGTTATCAAGAAAGCTATCTTGTTGCACTTTTTGTCGCTGACTGTACATTTTATAATTTGCCTTCTGATCTTTATAAAAATCTGAAAATAGATATTTTTCATTATCAGCCTACTTTGATCCTTATCCCAAAGGATCAAGGTCTGAATCTCAATAATCTTATTTATCGAATATTTTCTGTTTGAAATTCTGTGGCGCCCTCATCCGCGTTCAATGGAGATGGAACAAAGTAAACTTGACATTAAGTACCGCAACCTTTGAGAGTTCACAATGTATCGCTACATGCAAGTAGCTGGTTCTATATTTTATATTATTATTATAAATTATTAACGTCAAATAATTTTAATAACATTTGGTATAACAGTTGATTGTTTGTAACAGGTTGCAGCTAACTAAACTTTGTCCACTACTGTAAATATTAGCTGATATTTGTTTCTGTTGTAGGTAATTTTATTCTTCATAAAGATATTATTCAAAGATTTGTAGCTCTTATTAGCTCTTATTAACATAAAATAGGTATGTTATGTACATTACTCTGACAAGCAGTTAAACACAAAAAATATGAATACATCCTTTAAAATATTCTTAAACACAACTTTTCCGGATAAACGTTTTGCTATTTTGCATGTTTGTTAAGTATCTAATTCCCCATTAAATTGAAACTTGCTCCCCGCGTCGTAACGTCGTAATATAAGAAGGCGCAACGTCTCTGACTTATGAAGGTATTAAAAATGGCGGGAAAATAATGAAAATGCCGTCGTCGACTTAGCTGTGATCCCATTGTGTCGCTCCGCTGACTGCGCGCGTCATATTTGGGTGTCATTATATAATGCTGCGGTAAAAGTTTAATTATAACATTGAATATTAATATGATGATATTGTCACGGTGACCTAATTTTGAAGTATTTCTTTGAAGGGGATTGCATAGAATTTTAAATAGGGAATATAATGGTTAACAACGTTTTTCGAAGACGTGCGGTAGTGGTTTCTTTCGCTTATTTCTAAATATATTTTGTTTTATTTCAATTCTAGGTTTGGTCCGTGGATTTGCGTTCACATAGTCTCCAGAATATTTACAAATTATCTCGATGCCAAATTCCAAGGAATATCGGTTCAGGCGTAAAAAAATAAACGTCAAGTGCGAGTCGGACTCGCGCAACGAGGGTTCCGTAACTATATTTTTTTTACAGTCAATAGGCCTTCGTTTGACCACAATTTTACCTGATGGAAAGTGGAGATGTGGCCGACGGTGTATCAAGAAGGCTTAGAAGAAACCTATTCACTCTTGACTTGAAGAGACCCAGATCGTAATTAACCGGAAACAGCATCAGGGAGCGTGTGGAAACTAAAAATTAAACATTACATTAATTATATAATTATAAGACCTTGTTTCTTGCCAAATATCATGATTCTAGCTTATCGGGAAGTAGGTACCTTATAGGTTTTGGTCCATGGCGAGAATCAAAAAATGTGTTTTGTGCTTGGACTACAGTATGACAGTTTTCGGATTTTTTCCTTTATTTGTGCTACAAAACCTAGCTTCTTGCCAAATTTCATAATTTTAGGTCAGCGGGAAGTACCCAGACGGAAAACAAAGTGATCCTATAAGGGTTCCTTTTTTCTTTTACGGAACCCTAAAAAGTAACAGGCCGATGACGAGCAGAATTTCGTTTATATTTTCCCACTTCTGTACAATTTACAATTGCACCCTGAACTCTAACAACATAACAAGCGGGAAGTTGCCAGCAATAAAATGGCGCCCAGAAAAGTTGCATATTACAATAGTTGGGACGTAGTTGCGCTGCCACTCTGCTCCGTGTACACCGCGCCGCCGCCGGAACTCATTACGCAGTCAGTTTGTTAGCGAATGACCATTTGCATTCAACTATCAAATAAAAAGTTTACTGGAGGTATTTTGTTTGGTTCAAAAAGAATACGTATGTTTATGTCGGTCAGCATTTTCAAGTGAATAAACGTGACGCCGTATGTGGTGCAGCGGCTGAAAGTCTACCTGCGACCCAGGAGGTACGGGTTCTGTTCCCGACTCGGGAAAAATGTCCAACATTAATCAGATATTATTTCGTTTAGGTGTTTGTGCTCAACTAAAACTATTGTATCAACATTCACCACCAGTAATCTGGGAAAGGAGGTTTCGAAAAGGTAAACAAATAAGCTATAATAAACAAATAAAAATTGAAGCGAACAACATCAATGACATTTTGTTTCTTATTTGATAATAATTACTATTTATAAAACTGTTTATGTAAAAATTTGACTTGTCTAAGTGCTTATTTTGTAAGCCTCAAGAAATAAAGTTATTGAATTTTGAATTTTGTTGCCAATTATCTTTATTAACAAAGAAAATTACAATCAAATAATAGATTAAAATAAATTAAAACTAGTATTTACAATTGAAACTGATCCATATCAATACCATATCAACACTGCAGTGTTGCCTGCATTTGTATTAAAAAATAATATAATTTAATAGTTAAAAAAACTAAAACCGACCTCGACTCCCTTAATTTTACACTATTTTTAAGTTTTGCGGGAGATATTCGTCCTCGGTAATTAACATTTTATGGGACTACCACGGGATCATTATCTATCTATACCAATTGCGAAACATTTTCCAAATCAGTCCATAATAATTGGCCGAGACATCGACGGACATACCTACAGCCGAACATAGAACCTCCTCCTTTAGAAGTTCTCGAAGTCGTTTCAAAACAAAACAAAATGATCCAGTGTAACGAAAGCATGGAGGATATACCCACGACCCACCTCCATCTTGATGTAGCAGACTGTGCTGCACCGACACTCTATTGATAACTCCACTGCAATATCTGCTAGTCGCCACACAAACAGGCCTATTCCACTCTGATCCACTGATGATTCGTTTCGACATAATTGAATCTGCTTTCAGGTAATCTCACAGACACCACAGACCAGCCGAGTCCGCTACCGCGAGGTGCGCTCCTAACTTTCCCTATCTCTACTTAAGCTAGTAAACAACACGTGATTAATTAAAAATTATAAAAAGATAACGTGACTTGGTCCTCGCTTTTTCAGGCCTTTTAATTCAAAATCCAAAATTCAAAATTCAATAACTTTATTTCTTTAGGCTTACAAAATAAGCACTTAGACAAGTCAAATTTTATACATAAACAGCTTAATAATAGTAATTATTATCAAATAAGAAACAAAATGTTATTGATTTTGTTCGCTTCAATTTTTTGTCCACTAGTGGAAGAAGCGAAAAATAATGTAATAATATGTAAATATATAAAATAATGTAGCTAAGAATCATATTATAAGAGATTCATTTTCAGTAATTAGATACATGATTTGCGAAAATCGTATTACTTTTCGTGTTGATGCTTCGAGGCCAAGAAAAAGAAACAAGCCAGAAAACTCATAAGTAAGTCTATGGTCAAGCCACTAGAAACACAATAAAAACATAGCGTCAGGCAACGACTACCTACGTAAAACTAGACAAGCTGTTTATTCTAATAATTTTAGAATAACTTTTATTTATCTTACCGTTTTAAAACTAAAACAAAGGGAACTCTGAACCGTTCTAACTACTAACTATACATTTTTTTGTCTAAAACTGAGCTCAAAAATACATTTTATCTTGGTAAGCTACTGGAGTTATCACCCATAGCTTTGGCTCACAAAAACGGTGCTGTTTTATTTTATTTACCCAGCGAATAATAATCGTGTATTCATCAAAATTCCAGTGCGAGTTATCTTTGCGAATCTTATACGAAAACATAAAAACTTCATTTAAATACATAAACACGGTATCATGTTCCTGATGGAAAAACTCCGGATTCGCTCAAAGTGGCAACACTGCTTGAATAATGAAACGATCGTCTGTCTGAGAGTTTGCAAGAAAATTACTTTTTGATTGATGCTACACATATTCAATACAATGTTCAGACAGAACATGTTTTATAGATATTTTGAATACCTAGCTACATTAGTAAAACATCCATTTCTTCCGTAGTAAGCCGCCCGCCGCCATAGCGATCGAGGCGAGAGAATCGACCCCTCCACCTCAACACGTGGAAGTCGTCATGACAAAGACAAGACAAAGAGCCGACTAAGGGACCTTCCATAGAAAGGGTAGCAGAGCTCGTCCGGTTGACGACAGTATCAAGCGAGACGTGTCGTGACGTCTCCTTTTTCTACGGGATTTGGTACAGCGCCTCTATCGTGCGGACGAGACAAAAAAATTAATAAAATCATCATGATGATGAAGAAGCGACCTGCTGACGAGGAAACCAGACCAAGCTGACGAGGAAACCAGACCAAATGTACACAAAACATGTTCTGTAGATTTATTTTTTACTCAGTTTTAAGCATATAGTTTATACATTTGGAAAAATGATGAAAAGGGAGTAGGTATAGTGTAGTATAAGTACCTATAATCTTTCTGGATCATACACTTTTATTATTATCCATTTTCCCGTTTATTTGAATAAGGCTATGAATATTTTAAAATAACCATTTATTATTAATCCCTCGCACATCGTAATAATAAAACTAAATTCAAAATAAAGCTCACTGTTATGAAAGTATAATGTAGTAAGTGAAACCGTGTGCCACAGCTAGCTTGGTAATACTTGTCCATGTCGTAAGAAAGAGATAAAGTAAAGTACTTTTTTTAAATTAACATGAATGAAGTCATTCGATATGAGCATACAAATGAAGTGGCTGAACTCCGAGGTTCACTTGTGCCTACTACGTGCGGTTTTCGGCTTACCTGCTAATTTATTTATAAAACAAAATCCACAGCCCTTAACAACAACATATTGCATAAATTAATGCATCTAGTGTGTTTCGGGTATACCCTCTTTACGTTTGCCCTCGAGAGGTGCCTACTCTGGATATTCTATGGGATGTGAAACTTAACAATCAAAGAAAGGGTAATTGTCACTAGGCTTGTTACATAATATCAGAACTATAAAAAGCTTGGGACTGGTTTCGCTCCAACTCTAAAGCTAACAACCCAACACGGTAACGGGTTTTTAATTTCTTTTCCAGTGAATCAAAAATCTAATTGTGTTACTTTGAAATACCTTTTGAGTCGTAGAGTCCTGTGTAAAGTCTAAAGGAAATAAAGCATTTTGAGTTTTGAAAGTATAGTAGCTACCTTTATAGCCTATGAATACTGGTAAAGTCGTCCATCGAAGTATGATCTGCTTAGAACAAATCTGCAAGGTCCACAAGAGTGGAGTCCACTCGTCCCAAGGACTAAACACACACTCGACGGACGTGCTACGGACGTCTGGGAAAACAGCTGATCGGGACAATCACAGGAAAATAAACCTTATTGAAACTACTTTAGATATTGATTTAGAGGAAAGAATTTTAATCGAAATTAATAAACTAAGTTTTATGGTAACTCAATATCTATCATGAAATAGATCCATCATCTCATGCAGGAGCTGACGAGTCATTGGGTATGTTAGAAGGCTTTCGAAATTTCACATAGTGATAAATTATAAATTTTCGTGATTATGTATAATTCTATATATATATATATATAATCATATATATTATATTCGTGATTATGTATAACTATTACGAACAAATAATAAAATTAAATGTCTCAGAAGGCTGTGAGGCTTCCTTCTAAATAAAATCAAAGGTAAGTATTGTGTATATTTATATATATATTTAAACAAATAAATAATACTGGACAACTCACACAGCATTATCTAGCCCCAAGCTAAGCAAAGCTTGTGTTCAATAGATATATATTTTTTATTATACATAGAAAACGACCAGAACACCCTGAGCAAATGTCTGCAGATCGTACACACATTAGTCCTGAGGCGGGAATCGAACCCGCAACCTCCTGCGTCGCAGGCAGACCTTCGCCCACCGCGCCTCATCGGTCGTCGTATATACATATATATATATATATCTCTGCTTAACTTGGGGCGACATAATGTTGTGTGAATTGTCCAGCATTATATAATAATAGTACATTATTGCAAAGGCAGCGAAATAGGCAATTGCAGGTCGAGTATGAGTTTATACGAGACAGGCAATTGCCATTTCAGCCGAGGCATATATAGTGCTTTTCTTAAAAAATGCAAGGAAATAAAAAAGGGCCTTTTACATAATAAATCTAATTTTATTAACAAAATAACAACGAACTCCGCTTTACCGCCAATTTTTATTTTATTTTACAGTTTGTGCCAAAAGGTAAACGCATCTGTGGCTATACTACAGCCACGAGAACGAGAACGCAATGTATACGATAGATGAAAGACTTCTACTTGAATGTAGAACTCTTCCATCTATCGCTAAAGAACGCGCCAGGAAGTGATTTTGGTTTTTCAGTCTACGTAAATATGATACTTCGCGTGTTCTTTATTCAAAAGTAATGACAATATTTCCGCGCATGTTTAAGAAAATATTATTATTATTGGTTCGGAAAAATGGATGAGGCCAACATTGACCGAAAATAACTAATCTTCCACGGAAAATAAGAGTTACCTAACTTGTCATGATAAGTTCAAAATAAATGTCTCCAATCTTTTCGTCTCAGATGCAGACGAAATTGTTGCATTTCCCTATCCGGAAACAAACCGGATAAACTGCTTTAACAAAATGGTTTATCTGGTAAAATGTGAGCAATATCCAAGATGTCGGTAAAGAATCCGTCAGCGGGATAATGCCGCTGAAGTAAAAACACTATCGCGTAGATAAAATTACACATAAAAATACATTGGAGAGAGAGCCGTTACCTACAATGTTGGTGGTCGGGTTTTATAGAAATATTGAAGTTAGCAGTTCGTGTTGAAACTTGATAGGTAAAAGCTTTTTAAAAGTCCACTAGTCGAGTACCTTTTCCAAGTATTCTAATGTTGGTCTTGCAGTCTACACACCAAATCCACTTTGGCCGCCGTTAAGAGCGGCAACTTGACAAAACACTGTCGGCTGGCAACAATCAATAATTCTGGGCGTTTCATACACAATCATGTAGCCCTAAAACTGTATGAATCTATTAGTATTATCCAATTTTGGCTTGCTTTCATAAACATTGCCAAACGTTCATTCAACGCGATGCATATTATTCTGATATTCAAATTGAAATTGGTACCGAGATTGTACTGTTATCGAATAGTGTAATTGAACCACTGAACAACTGTTTGCATACTTCAACATTTAACTCAACACGGCTCAACAGATTTAGCTAATGCTTTGCATACGTGCGAAGGGCGTGGTTCTATAGATATAGAATACTAAAATATAACAAAAAAGAGGGTTTCCATTCATCACACAAAAAGAACTTAAAATAGAACATTCGTCATTCACTTCGCCGGTCATTCATTTATTCACACAAACCTCTATTGTGGTGTATTGTCAAAGAACTAGCAGATTGTATTGCAAACGGCTCTGTGAGTGGGGTGAATAGAAATACTTGGGGCCCGGGAACACAGTGCTTACAATTTTAATATGTCAGGCACATTCGTCGACATGCCACCTTTTTGAGGCTTTCGAAACATTATAATAGGGTACCGTATAAAAGACTACACACCGAAGTCGCCAACGGCACCGACACACTCAGAGAGCTGGTTGGCAACATTGACATTGCTACCCGGCAACGCCAACTTATAGCGACATTTCGGTGCATGAAAGCTGTGTCGGCAAGCCACGGTCGGAGACCGATCGGAGACCGACTAGATATTTCTAAATGTATGATTGGAAACCTAAACGAGATTTGTCAAGTTAGTCTTAGTATGTAACCACATAATATGTAAGAAAATAGATCAATCTGAATGTAAGAATTATGAAGAGGAAAAGTAATTAACAGAAAACTTAAAAAAACCGACAGGAAGAGGGGGCAAAGTCCTTTACAACGTAGCTAAGAACAAACCCGAAATATAAACGCGTATTTTAATACCATATCTACCAAAATCTTTTGCTTTGGTTTAGTCTGGCATAATAGTGAAGAATCATAATAATAAGTAACCTCTACTTATAACAACGTTTTTTTTCTACAAGTATTATAAAATATGCAAAGAAAACACGCATGTGTCCTCAATAACACGCCTGTATCCTGGATAACACGCCTGTATCCTGGATAACACGCCTGAGTCTGTCCCGGATCAGCTATCCAGCTGGCAAGACTATTGTTTCATCGTGACCTTTATTATACCGCTACAAAGACGAAAAAGCCACCGACAACGACTGACTCGAGAGACCATAGAATATTTCAAAGAATATACGTGGGGTTTGCCTCATCCTGCAACACCTGTCTAGTCTAATAACTATAATTTAGTAATAATACATTACGTTAAGATCCTTGTCAGCACATACAAATGCTTTAAATAGGCGGCTGAGTAGGTTCATTTACAAGCCATAAGCGAGCGCGCGGCTGAGAATGTCTCGTGAAACTGCCTTCTTCCAAAATATTTTAACGCAATTTCCTGCAGATAGTCAGGAGGGTATTCTCCAAAGAATTCCGCACCAAACGTGATTTTAGAATAAGTATCATCATCCCTTTCCCTACCGGAAACGATGTCCCCGCCCCGTTTCCACGAGCAGGGAAATGTACATCCGAGACACTGGCACACATACGTCTGACGTGGCCTTGGCCAGGTGTCGGAAACTTTCTTAGCTAAATTGGAAAAGTCGAAAACCCAAAACGATCGTGAAATTGGAAAATTGAAGCCTTTTTTGTCGTTGTGCGGGAGGAAGGACTGGAAAAGGCTCTGAGTGCTATTTAAAAAGGCGAACGAAGGAGGCGACGCCCGTGGCATAGTAGGTGATTAGCCGCGCTTGAGAATTTAATCAGGCTTATGATAAACATTTGACCCCGATTAATCGCGGTCAAATGGAATACAGAGGTATATAAATAACTGCCCTTTTCAGAGCCCCACTCGTAAGTCTGACGTAAGACGGAGCTGAATAAATGGTCCAAGGTCGGTGACCTTTTAGACGCGTAGGTTGTTTGTGTAAGAGTGAAAACGGCTAGGCTTTCACTGTTCCCCAAGTATTCATCTTACTTGTATTTTGTAAGATATCACCACACATTCATAGCGATAAGACCGCCCTTTATACTTTCTCTATTCTAAGCAGTACTATAAATAAATCAGTGTGTATTGTTTTTTATCTTTGAAAACTATATTATTTAATTTTAATTTCAAATATTTTTTTTTATTTTTATTTTATTTATTTTATTTATTATCAACTTAAAGTAGGTACATTTCCTTATTTAATTTCTGCCAAACTGTGAAACAGTTTGTCGGCAGCAATTTCAAATATTGCACAGATAAGTTCTAGACCTTGTTTAAAATTAAGGTAGGCTATTTATCCTGGAAAAAGGGGTGCGAATCTGCGGCAGAAGCTGGTCAGATAAAAATATCTTTTAAGAAGTTACAATAACTGAATAAAATAATTACAACAAATATTTACACTTAAATCTATTTTCTAAAAAATGTAGCGATCTGATGTTTGTTGTACGAGTAGGTAAGTACGAGTATATTACTAGCTAGTAAGAGGTTCTCTCTAGACAGTATTTACATACAGACGACGGCATCACTACGAGATTTTATAAAAATAAACACTCCTCCGGGTCCAAAAGCTTGTTTACTTGATTTTTGTAAGAAAAATACTGTTTATTTTGCTCGACTGAGAGACAATATTTACTACAATAAATATTCAGCAGAAATTGACATTTTGTGAGGAAAGTTTTGTGACACCTCGTATTAAGCTAGATTGATAAAGATATAAAAAATAATTTTACTTTATCGAAACCAAAATTACTGTTTCCAAACCTAGTAGTTATAAAGTTTATGGCAAAGTTAAGGTTTGAAGTAAATTTAACGGCAAGAACACATTAAAACAAAAATAATATAACAGAAACAGCCCAGCGTTACGCGAACCTAATTAAACAAAGGGAATAAAAGTAATCTAACTTAAAAGTAAGTTACGAGCTACAAAAACTTAAGCCGCAAATACAGTGGAGTTGCTAAGGGAGTTGGCCTAGCCCAATGGGGAAGTGGGCCAAATGGGACCACTGGGCCAAGTATTTGTAGTAGGGCCAGTAAGTCGTCTGTGTCCTAATCGGGGGGAGGAAAGGTGACGGATGAACGGGGTCGGCGAGTGTGTAGAACGGTGGGCTCGCCGGCCATGTATGGGAGGAAGAGGGGACGCCAGTCGACCCACGGTAGGTTATAATGTTCCCGTGGTTCGACAAAAATGGCGAGAGAGGGTTACCGGAGAGGTTTTAGTGGGTATTACGTCCTTCTCAGGGCGTCGAGTCCCACATAATTCTGGTCCCCCCCAGACCAGTCTATTCGTAAACGAATTTCCTCGCCGCATAAAAAAAAAAAAAAAAAAAAAAAAAGGGCCAGTAAGTCGTGGCTTTTCTAACTGGACAAAGCAAATGTAGACAGCAGGGTATTATATCGTATAATATATTTTAAAATGGCGGTACATATAATAAGACCTACCAAGTGTGTGTAGTGGAGTACGATGTCGAACCGATGATGATGGTGATGTCGAGAGATCCTCGCAGCCCGGACGATATTGGAAGTATTAATGATATGAGGGACTATTCATATTTCACAATTCTACATTAATTGCCAGTTTAATAAAGTAGCTCCATTTATCGTCATCAAGCAAACATTATTTTAGACTCAGCACAGTGTCTCTTGAATAAATAAATTATAATTTTTTTATTTCAAAATAGTGACATTAGGTCATTATGTTTATTTCTTTGAATTTATTACGTAGGGATTCTCTGGAACCCATAATTATTATAGATTGCACGAACAGCCCTCTTCTGCAGCACAATATCTGCAGCGTTCCCCCACAGCAGTATATCATAAGACATAATACTGCGGAAGTAGCTGAAATAAACAAGTCTAGAATTCGTATCAACCTCTGTATGTTGACGGATTTTTTTGACTGCATACGCTGCAGAACTAAGTCTCTTCGATAGCTTATCTATGTGTGGGCCCCATTGAAGTTTATTATGTGCAGTTTCTAACGTATCTCCTTTTACGTTTACATCAGCTTTAACTTGTTCACATTATAATGTGAACCAGTTAAGTGTTAATGAAATGTATTAGATTTAATCTACCTATAGGTATATTTCATTTTGGTCTCGATAAGCAAATGGTTATTGACACTAAACCAATAAACTACCTACTTTTGATATGGCATGATTTATATTGTAGAAAAAATTAGTTTATTAATAAGTAGGTATGTACAACATTTCATCTTCCGAATAAAACATACTTTAATTAATTAAATAATGACGCTCAGCTGGAAAAATCCAACACAAGATAAATACGTCATTAGAGGAGCAAACGGGACCCCGCGGCCAATCCAACTTCAGTAATCCCGACTTTTCACATAAAAATGTATAATAAAACAATCCAATGGCTTCGCGAACATGCTAAAGTTTCTCGCGAGAATAACTGATACGAACATCGGAACACGAACGCGCGATATCAGAATCACTCCTTCCTATGCAAAGTCGGTAAAGCCGCTGTTTGGAGGGGGTGGGGGTTGGGGGGTCGTGACTTGCGTTCCGATGTTTGCAGTTTGTACTTGTTCCGGGTTCTGAACCGCACAATTGGTCTTGTACACTTTAGTGTTTAGTCGTGCTGCTGCAATGTCAGTATAAATTAATTTGAATCAAGAATGTACAAAAGTTTGAAATGTGCAAGATGCCTTCTCTTTGGGAATGTAGGAGGCACCGGAACTACTACTTAGATTTGTTGTGTGTATTTTGTAAGCCTAAAGAAATAAAAGTTATTGAATTTGAATTTGTTTATATGTAGGTAGTATATAGATATTCGGTTTTAGTATCTACCTACTCACTCCAACACATTTTCAAACTATCTGTCTGAAGCCGCTACAACCTCTCTACATGTAAACTTCAGTCACCAGTCTCATACCTGCTTTAAGTTTACATCAACTAAAATAAAATTCACAAAGTTCACTTCTATTGAATCTAATGAAATTTCTCTCAAAACTCTCCAGAATTTCAATATCTTACAAAAATGCTGGTAATGTCACAATTCCTTACAGTTGAGCATCACGTGACTTGCTAGACAAGTCCTGACTCCTTCCGTAGTACGGGCCACGTAGTACGTGCCACGTAGTACGGCGCAAGTCAGTCCGCGCGGCACGTAGTACGGGCCACGTAGTACGGCGCAAGCCAGTTCGCGCGGCACGTAGTACGGGCCACGTAGTACGGCGCAAGCCGGTCGGCGCGGCACGTAGGTAGACAATTTATGGAGAGGAAGATGTCATTTGACTTCGATTGGAATAGCTTTCTTTACATTTTGCAATAGTTCGATATTGAGAAGTGGATGCATATTTTATGAAAATTTTACGAGTAGGTAGTAGAGCGCAGCATTTCGATTTTGTAAACGTTCAATGGTTTGTGAAATAGTCCTGTATTTTAGTTATTTTATAAATACAAATATGTTCTTTTATGTCTGGAGACTATTCAGTGAAATTATAATTGAGTTCAGAGTAGCAGTGCTATGTCGCTGAATGAGTGGATCCATCCATGGATAATAATATTTCTTCTTTTATCAAATTGCAAAACATTAATGGACGATCGCCAACCCCGACGAATGGATGATCGCCAACCCCGACGAATGGATGATCGCCAACCCCGACGAATGGATGATCGCCAACCCCGACGAATGGATGATCGCCAACCCCGACGAATGGATGATCGCCAACCCCGACGAATGGATGATCGCCAACCCCGACAAATCTAGTCGATTTTTTCAATTTTCACACTTGGCAAGGGCCATGCTCATTTCCAAGTTAAGTGTCAAAGAGCTGAGCTAAATGTAACGAATGTAAAATTTTAGACATTACACACGACGCGAATGCGAGTATTCGATGCTCACAATGCGAATGAAAATGCGAATTTTGATTTTACGAACTTGCCGCCAACTTCACGCTCTGTTGGTGCGACAAGATGGAACAGCAAAAAATAATAATAATGCTGGACAATTCACACAGCATTATCCAGCTCCAAGCTAAGCAGAGCTTGTGTTATTATGGGTACTAGATAACACTTAATATAATACAATACATAGATAGATATTTTTTATTATAAGTACATAGAAAACGACCAGAACACCCGGAACAAATGTCTGCAGATCGTACACACATTTTCTCAAGGCGGGAATCAAACCCGCAACCTCCTGCGTCGCAGGCACACAGACCTTCTCCCACCGCGCCACAGAGGTCAAAAATGTATTGTATTGTAAATTAATTGAAACGAAACATTACACATCTATAGATCCATCCATTCAGTATAATCGCTTTCAGATCAGCAATGAACGTGTCAAACGTAATATCCAATCAGAACAAAACCACAAACAACCCAAACGTATATTTGTTTAGATGTTGTGTCCCAACAAACAAGTCCAACAATGTCCCCGTAATCCCATTCCAATAATCCGGCTGATCCGAAGGCGCGTGGTGCGGCGGGGCGGGGCGGGGCGGGGCGGGGCGGGGCGGGGCGGGGCGGGGCGGGGCGGGGCGGGCGGTCAGCCAGCGAATTGAAAACCTCCTCATTTTTTTGAAGTTGGTTAAAAATAAACCAAAACAATCGATTAGACCCTTTCTAAACGTTTCAAAGTGTACGAGACCGGCCACACTGCTGTTAGCTTCTAGCTTAGATAAATAGTCGCCGGATGTAGCGAACCGATGATGCCGGTTTTACTGGATTATTATCTCAATGTCGTTACTAGCCTGACCATCGAGGAGACCCCTCGTGGTCAGTCTAGGAACTTCGCGTCTAGCTACCATCCAAGCAACCATTTGTGGAAAAAGCCACTACTGAAAACACCAGAATGTGTTTTCAGTGGTCAGCCGTAAAAGGTCATGTCCAGTGTTTCCTCCAACTCGACCTCCGTCCCCGAGATCCCCGAGGCTGGTCCTGGCACGCACCTCCCATCACTGCACGATCTAATGACTACCTTGGTTTGTTCGAACTTATTAGATTTCTCTTCCTACGTATAACCACTTTGTATTGGATAGGTATGCAGTGTGTATAGTGATACAGTGTGTTCTTCCAAAGAGTGGATGGATGTCTTCTAGTCTAGACTGAACTTTCGTGGCACATCGTAGTATCCACATCGTCACTCACGACTAGATGAGATTGTGATCAACCGCAGGTTAATTCTCAGTTGTACAAAAATATTATAGGTTCCAACGAAATGTGTACTAAATAGCATACAATGTGAATGCACGCAGCTGGCAGTGCCATGGTTTGTATTGTATTGATGATCGAAATAACACAATATACGATATATACGAAGTAAACAACGCTCGGAGTTTATAATCAATGTCACGAAACAGTAAATGAGCAATGCCTACTTTGTTGAGCTTTTAACCCACTGCTTCTTTGCATCATTTAAATCTCGCGATCTCTGTACACTCTCGCACGCCAATCCCGCCGCGTCACGTCACGTCACGTCACGTCACGTCACGCTCTGTCGACAGCACTCTACGAGTCATCATCATCATAAATGATGGGTCAGGCTCTCGCGAGGCGGCTGTACAAACGATGCGGGTATTACTCGGCTCACGCTTTTACACTAATATTGTAAAGAGGAAATATTCGTATTTTTACCCGACTACCGACAGGGGAGGGTTATGCGGTTAGCACCCTATGTTTGTATGTTTGTATATATTTACATGTAACGAATAAACATAAAACTACTGGACCGGTTTCAAAAACTCGTTTGCCATTAGAAACCTACATTATCACTGAGTGACATAGGCTATAGAATATACGGTCCGTGCGAAGCCGGGGCGAACCGCCGTCGTAGCGAATTGTGTAAGCCACCGAGTGAGTCTGACTCGAGCAAGAGATTTCCATCCATCATATTCGTTATCTACACAAAAGAAAAGCTAGTCGTGGGCAAAGACACACATTATACTAATTGTTCTGTGAAAAATTGAACTCCCTGCTATTACGATTAGAAAGATGCCCTCCTGACGGACGTATACAGACTAACATCGCAGGCAATATAGATAAGTCACAAACACACCCTTTGAGTAGGTACGGAACCCAATGAACAAGTAAAAGGGTCTCGTTGGCACCCTTTGGGCACGTACCCTTGAAACAAGTAAAACAAAGCTTTCAACAATACTAAGCACCTTTGAAAGACATTCTTATCAAACAAAAGCTGAACTCAAAGGAATTGTAAAGTTACTAACTCGGTGCTACAGTCACTTGTCTAAGTTTCTAAGACTTTCATAAAAACAAGAACAGTGCGCTACAACTCAAGGGTGGCTTGGAGTGACTCGCTCAATGTTCGTAACTTTAAATTATTTTATTGTTGCATGATGTCCTCCCAGCCCAATTTCGGCCACGGCGCGGCGGCCAGTCTCGACGGAGACCAGCCGCGTGCGCAGGACGTTATTATATTTACACAACACGACCGGGGAGTAGCTAGGCGCAAGACCAACGTCTATGCAAGCTGTAGCCATGATTTGACTCAAGTAGATTACGTATAGTACTCCCCAAATGTATACAACATTCACTACCGTTTATTTAAATTTAAAATTATTATGTTAACTTTAATTACGCTAACGTTTAAAAATCGGAGCTTCTGAATGTGGTGGCACTGTAGTTTAGTGAGAAAACAAACTGTTATTGTAGGCACAAAGCCGGTAACTTTGCTCCACTTTGATTATACAATTACGAACCTAATTGCAAACGTTTTGAGTTGAATTTAACTTATTTGTACTTAGATAAAACTTTATTTGTTTCATTTGTTCTTCAGTGTAAGAGTGAGGATAAGCTTCGCAAAGTATTGTTTAAATGTTTTCACGTTGAAAATTAACAGGCACTTTTAAATTTGTTCTTCTGATTATTTTATTTCTAAAAAATCTGGTCACGTATTACTCTTCCGTGGTGTAGGGTATAACCACAGATAAGATAATGTTCGTAATACCTTATCTTACTCGTTTTAACCAATCAACTTTAAACTCTATACAGGTGGAAATAATGTTCACGATATACAATTTTTTTATCACAACAACGTCATCTATCACAGAAATTATCTGAAATATTATTATTATGTCACAAACATCGATCAAAAATGTCCGGCTTTGCCGGCCCCCCTTAGATTCACAATGCGCACGCCACAACCTTCAGTAGCAAAAGAGAAACATTTTGACATGTTAGGAAAGCTTTTCAACTAGTGTCATTTTAGCGTTCAGACAAAAAGCATGGGTACAAAAAATGCAAGAATCACTCGTCCAAAGTGCTGAAAAAGGATGGAATTTCTTATTTTCAGTAAGTTTATATATATTTTTTACCCGTATATTGAGATGTGAGTCATATACTTGTGAAATCAGCATAAAATATTGTTGTTTGGTTTGCCTATGTTAAAATATTAATTTTGTTCTAAATTGATAAATGGAGAGGCTATTTCTTCTAAATTTTTTTTTCATTAGAGTATGTATTAATATATTTTTCATAAAAATAAGTTTAATATTACTAGTTGATGATTTTTAAAATAATTAGTTGGCCCGCCCTAAAATTTCATTTGCGTAGACTCTCTAATAAAAGAAAGACTAGGTTCTTACCTACCTACCAGAAGTATGAATTTATAAAACGTTTATTTTTGTCCCGTAAAAAAAACTCGTGCAAAGCCGCAGACAGGAACCAGTTCTTTTTAATCTAGAGTGCCTGCCTGAAATTGTATTGTAAGTTTAAATTATTGTATGTCTGAAATGACCCTTTTGTATAAATACCTACTGTTGAGACACCAATTTATAGTTTCATCAATAAATGATTCGTTATCTTTACCTGAATTCTGTTAATTAATCCTTATAGAAAATAAACTGAGTAGGTAGGTATATAATTCTCAGGTAGGTACCTACCTACTTACAAAATAAAATAAAATGAATTCGACTCCACCAATCTCTTGTTCCGTATGGAAAAAACTTGTCAGGCTCTGTGCAAACTGTCTGCGTCAAAACAAAACGAACCCAATTTTGAGTGACATTTTTGTAAGGCTCTAGGTATCTACGGGGGAGGCTGCGAACTCCTTATTTTTGATCGAAGGTCACAAATGAAAGAACACGTCGATAGAAAATTCCCTGAAAAAAATCCATGGAAAGAAAACAACGGATTTCCCGCGAATTCCCGGGACAATAGTCCCGACGATAAAGGTTATTAGAGATATACTTTAAAACTTGAAGATTCCTCAGGTTGTTTAGAAGGTTCCCATGGAAGAGCTTGAGGGTAGAATACGACGCTGAGTCCCGGCGGTTGCTGTTCCATCGCTGCACTTTAACACATTGAAATGGCGCAGTACATTATGTTTGGGTCGGCTCAGCCAAGTACTAGCTTGCAACCTTAGTCTTGATAGAACGAACAGCCTTCAGACTCATTGACGAACAGGACCTGGCCGGGACTAAGTTCCAAAGTCTCGAACACCGCCGCAAGGTCGCTTGTCTCTCGATCTTTTATAGGATACATTTCGGAGAATGCTCACAGGAACTACATGACCTGATACCATCCCCCTCCAGGACAAGCAGACGCACAGTACATTACCACCCCTATTCGGTGGATATACACATGGTTTTCCTCCACCTTCATCCTTCGTAAAGCCCCAGGGCTTGGAACACGCTGCCTGATGCTGTTTTTCCGGTCAATCACAACCTCGGTCTCTTCAAGACAAGAGTGAATAGGTATCTTCTAGACCTTCGTGAAACATCGTTGGTCACATCTTCACTTGAGATTGATCTGATCTTCATCAGGTGAGATTGTGGTCATACGAAGGTCTATAGACAATAAAAAAAGTGGTAGAACGGCATGATGTTAGGTTGTACCTGGTGGGCTGCTGCGTCTCCAAAACGATTCTTGACAAATATATAAACTTCGACTTCAGAATTTCTTATTCTTGATTTCTTCAGTTGATTTACTTTTACTTGGCAGCAATCGCCACCAAAAATGACCACGGAAACCAATCGTGAGCCTACAGACCTCAAGCTGAACGCCATCGGCGGCGCTACGGAATGCCGCGCGCTCGGTGCCGATAGGCGCGCGATGCTGCATACTATTTCATTTAAACATTTAGAAAATTCAATGATTGCAGGGAATGCCGCGTCTGCCGTGTCTCTTCAGGTGCGCGGTCACCTTTTGGGACAGTAAATTTACCTACCGCGCGGTACCGTGTAGGCGCGGCGCCGCAAGAGTTTTGCAATGACGTTGTCCATTGTACGAGATGCGGAACAGATGCGAACTGTCGCGGACTCGCTGCGGACCTCGAATCGCGGCTCCGCAAATTCGAATCCGCGCGGCAATGTGAGACGTAAAGATTAGGTACTATGCAAAACTATTGGTACCCTAGATTGATATAAAAATGACGAATCGCCGCCCTTCTACTACTAAGGTATAATATCCGTAATAATTGTCTGGTTGTCCTTCGATACAACACGCGACGTCCGAGACGCTGACGTCACGCGCTCGCCTTCGCTTCTAGATGATTTAAAGTTGTTTTTCGCGCGTGTACGTATTTGATTCGAAACTTGGATCTCCTTAGGTATACTTAACTTACACCTTGATCACACTATCAAACAAACTCACACATTTACATTTGGCGCTCCTTTGCCTCTCATGATGCAAAACAAACGAGCAGCGCAGTGACAGCGGCAAGCTGGTTGTTTTGATACTTTTAGATTAACCAATTGATCTCAAAGGTTCCTGATAGTGTGTTCCTAGCTGTTAAGTCATATAACCCTAATTTGCATAGATCTTGGCAACCTCTTAGCTCCTGGCATGGCCCTAACCCCTCATAACTCGTATCCGGCTGAACTGCTGTAAACAATAATTTCACAGTACTAAATCACACCTTTATTGCTGCTCGCAATATTGTGCCTTAGAGCTCAACTCATAAAGCCCTTATTCAAATGACATTGCCCCTTCGGTACTACAATAGCAGTAGTAAAATACGTCGTATATTGTAAGTGATAAGGTTGAGTGTATGGTGCAGAGGTCGAGTGGGGCAATTCCGGCTATTTACGGGCACTATAAGAGGCACTATAAGGGGCGCCCCACAATATAGTCGGCCGCAGACAATCATAAGTTAAGGTCTTGTTAATTTGGAGCAATTCGTTAAGAGTTATGGGGCAGTGCGCTGATTGGGGCATCTACCATTTGGTGATATTCCGTTTCTCATGTGAAGGTTCTCAATCGCCACGGCTCCACATCCTGCTGCAGAAAAAATCTTCTACAAAAACACAGCTAGCTCTACCTACATAATTATAAGTACCTACAACGACACAAATAAAATGCAAAAAAACAAGGTATAATAGTTGTCGGAGCGGGTTTTGCTCAAACCCCTAATAACAACCGAACAAGGTAAAGGTTTCTTGTTCACTTCTTTGCTTTAACCTTAAAAAGATGGAAGGGAAGAAAAACCAATATGACAACTATATTTCCTAGTTTCACTGATGATTAGTATTTTCTGACGTGTCCGAGAGTCCTGGGGCCCTAGTACGACCGGTACGCATTGTCTTGCGAATACTTCCATCGAGTTCGAGACCTTCCTATACATTAAGCGCCTCGTAGCGCCCCTACCGGAGCGAGAGGAACTACTTATCGTAGTTTGACAACAATCCAATCGTTTCCTACAAGCTCGATGATAGTTTTCGAATGATTTTGAGTGATTTGTTGCACTTTGACATGACAGCGGCAGTCGCGTTTGCGGCATTGATGTTATAAAACTAAGTATATAGAGCACCTCCGACATAGCTTGGTCACAGAAATGCCTTCAATTGGTGTTTCAAGAAAAAAAAGAACACGGTAAAACATTTCACTGGGTACTAGCATCGAATCCAAGTATTTCCTTTGCGTCTTATTAGCGAACCAAGTCTA
The DNA here is from genome assembly GCA_947086465.1 of Eupithecia exiguata. Classification (NCBI taxonomy): domain Eukaryota; kingdom Metazoa; phylum Arthropoda; class Insecta; order Lepidoptera; family Geometridae; genus Eupithecia; species Eupithecia exiguata. The sequence continues at coordinate 239,406 of OX352248.1, read as the reverse complement.
ACCCAAACACGTCAACCATAGAGGTAAAACACGCTCACTCAACAACTCTCTTGATTTCGAAGATTAAAACGAATCTATGTTTGTGTGAGTTGACAAACGTAACTAAACACAACAGTGCTTTCACGCATAGCACTTATACGAATAGGAGAATGAGACTCATTTATCAATTTTTTTTGGCTACACTTCGTTTGTGTCTACTACCATTCTAGAAAAGTTAGACAATATACGGAGAAATGGAATGATCTATCTCAATATTTGATAGTAAAATAGCATTGTTCCTAGTAAAGCAGTTAGTAGTAATATTCTATTGTTACCGTAAAATCTGCAACGTTGCGAACCTCTCAGCGCTAAGCGCTTTAAAGCGCTGCTGCTGCTAATGGACGCGGATTATTTCGTAATTCCAGACTGCACTCGCATTTAAATCACTTCCCAAATATCATTTAGTTGACCTAGTTGTTGTTTTGCGTCGTTAATGTTTAAATAGTGGCTTTATACTTTAACCTTTTTGTTTTATTACGTGGTTTATAACGCTTTGTACTGGTATATGTTACCAATTATGGACTAGCTTCTTTCCGTCGCTTCGTACCAGTATTCCACCGTCGATGATGATAACACCATCTAAAAGGTAGTTTTTGGGGTTCCGTACCCAAAGGGTAAAACGGGACCCTATTACTTAGACTCCGCTGTCCGTCCGTCTGTCTATCTGTCTGTCTGTCCGTCTGTCACCAGGCCGTATCTTATGAGCCGTGATAGTAAGACAGTTGAAATATTGATGTATTTCCTTGTATTTCCTGTTGCCGTCATAACACATTTTCATTCAAAAAGACAGAATAAAATAAATATTTAAGAGAAAAAATATCACGTTTGTTGTATGGGAGCCCCCATACAATAAACGTGGTTTTTTTTTGCCGTTTTTATAGATAATGGTACTCGCGCACGAAGGGTTCCGTGCGCGAGTCCGACTCGCACTTGGCCGGTTTTATTATCTTTCACTGAAATAATCAATAGCTGCCTGCCCAATTTGGTTATTATCCGTGCAGCCGTACACTTGAAAAATTAACAGATACAAAGAAAGTGGATATGATTTCTTTCGCATTTATAAAAATTAAGCAATTATTGATATAATGAAGTACCTACGTATTTTATTACAAATTAATACAACTGTCAGAAAGAGTTTTTGATAAATTCACAAATTGTATATAGCAAGGAACCTCTCAAACATGAACGTTTTAACTCGTAGAGCGTCTACGACGTAGATCCGTGTTAACCCGCAGAGTGTCTACGACGGAGATGCGTGTCATCCCGTAGATCCAACCACGTATGTGTAAGCCTATAGAAGCATCGTCTAAATCAATTATGCTTCATGTGATCCCTTTGAAGATGCCGCACTTGATTACACGTGAAGTTGGTCCGGGCTATCCGAGGTGAAGTTAGCTGGGATACATTGAACATTACGTAACGTAGGTACTATACTTATTCTGGACTACGAGCTTGCTCTTTTAAATTTATGAGCATATCGCGATGTGGAAAGGAATTTTTTATATATAGTCTGAAAGATAAGTGAAAAAGAGTTGGTGAGTATATAGTACATAAAACAATGAAACTCAAGCAATGTATATGAATATAACTTTGACAGGATTATTAGTTTAAACCTCTTGAGATTCCTAACTATGTAGCGCTTAAAAAAATATCGTATTTAATTTCAAAAGTCGAAATTCAATAACTTTATTTCTTTAGGCTTAAACAAAAAGCACTTAGACAAGTTACATTTGATACATAAACAGTTTCATAAATAGTCATTTATTGTTAGAAAATTACAATCAAATAATAAAATTAAGTTAAAACTAGTATTTACCATTCAAACAATTGAGCTAACTGCAGACTGTTGCAAACAATCAACAAGTAGCTCAACTGATCCACACCAATACCAGTCGGAACCGTAATAACAATAATATTTTATAGTAATTATTATCAAATAAGAAACAAAATGTTATTGATTTTGTTCGCTTCAATGTGAAGTAATTTATCTGTGTTTACTTGTGATAACTTATAGTAAGTGAATACAAAACGAATACCTAAGCAACCTCTCTCTGTCTTCTCCAACAGCTGATCGGATCTTTATTAAAAGCAAGGAGATCGATTGTGTCCTAGAAAAAAACATTGACCACTTCTCGTGTAAGAAAAACTCGCACAAAACTGAAGGTCGGTGCTAGTAAAGGTATAATAGAGTAACATGAGATATGATGAGATAATATGAGATACAAACTAACAGAATGTTAATTATTGACCAATAACACTTCCTAAAAGCCATCACTGACATCCATTACAAACCTCGTTCCACAAATCAGGTATCATGTCGTTATGGCTTCATAGCCACCTACCACTAGATTACAGTAATAACGAGGATTAGCTCAGCAGGCATGAATTGAAATTAGGCCTGAAATAAATGACTATTATTACTATTCATTATTAAAAATGATTTTTCAAATGAAAGAAAAATAACGTTAGTCTAATTGTAATATGATACACACATTTCCCTTTGATTGTGCTAAATGACATTTCCTTAATCTACATACACACCAACCTCAATCTAAAATCAACTCTACTAATATGACTTCAAACTTTCAATGGCATACAATTCCATTCAAGGGTAGTAATAATAATGAGCGCAGTCAATAATATGCCCTATTGTCACAAACTACGGCTGATAACGGCGTGCGAAGGGTTAATAATCGTGACGTCATAGTTATGAATTATAGGGTTAAAGGTCGCCCGTGTTTGTTTGAACGAACCATTCGTTTTAATGTCGTCTTAGTATCCAAGTTACAGTTATAAGCAGCTCGAAGAGATCCTAATAACTCGGTTTCAACTTATTTGATCACTTCTATCTACACAAAAATTATGAATGCGTAAGTAACTATGCCAATTTTTTTTTGTCTGTTTCCTTTTCACTACTAAACGATTAAACAAATGTTGTCAAAAATTTGCCGGGAGATGAACCACTTCCCGTGGTCGGCTAAACCATTACACTAAGTCTAATCCCGGAAAACGGAGTGATTGTTAATAAGTTCTCAGTTCACCAGTAACACAATATTTCTAGTGTCCTTTTTATCATTGTTAATAATAATTGCAAGCCATTTGCTAATAGCGTGACGAATGGACAAATCAAACGACATGTCAACTTGAAAGCCTTCGTGATACAGTGCAATGAAAATAAACGGAAGTGTTGCAAGGAAACATTAACCTCGTAAATTGTCTCGTAGAGCCACTACGCCGTAGCAGTTGCTACGACGCGACGTAGAGGGTCTACGGCGTAGCACTTCTAGAAATGAGCTATGAGTTGATTTGATATTCACGCGTAGGTCTTGTATGTATAAATTTTTGTGATATCTTAGAGGCGAACTTCCAAACACTTTAAATCTACAATTTTGAAATTTTCCATAATTATTCAGTTCTGACAATACACTTTATTGATTAAATAAACTGATCCTTAAGCCAGCACGGTTTCTTCACAAGTAAACTCCGTAACGGTACAGGTACGAATTGTATGAGTCTTTACTTTATTATTAAAATCCGAGTCCAAGATTGTTGTTTGAAATGTTTTTATGTTTGTAAATGTATGAACAAGCGCGGAAGTAACCGTACGCACCTGCAGACGGAGATTCTGATTGTACGTTTGTAATACATGTATAAGTATAGAAACCTACAATCCGTGTCCTACCCCTCGGTGAGCACCTACCCGACTCAACGGGAGTCGATCTACAATCAGCGCCGCATGTTCCTTGCCTGCAGCACAATCAGCGCCGCATGTTCCTTGCATGCAGCACAATCAGCGCCGCATGTTCCTTGCATGCCGTGATGCAGCACAAGCAAAGCTGAATCTACTCCCTTTTCGCCTATTCGACTTCTTACTTGCCTATTCGTATTTATTTGTATTTTTTGAGTTAATTTCTAGTTAAGGTTAAAAAAAATATAGGCAATAAATAAATATGCGATTTTTTTTTTCTTTATTTATTATTATAAGATTGGTAAAGCATAGATAAATAACTACGTCAGTAGCAAGGTAAGGGCAGGGAGTTTGGATTATTATTTAATTTAGATGACATAAAGAGGACGTTTTTTTTTAATAAACAGTAATTTAAATCTTCTTTTTTATTATCTTTTGCAAACACATTAAGTTTCGCTGAAAAACTGAAAACTTCTTGTGTACAGTTTTTAATTAAGTTTCCGATATCTAAATGGGATCTCGTTCGAAACTTTACACGTAATAGGGTACTGGTGAAGCCCTTTGCTGATTGGCGCTAACTTTGTAATAACTATGTAATGTCGGGGCCCTGACTCTGTGGAGCAGCGTTAACTATAGCAGACAGATAGTACAACACGAGTTCATGAAATATCCACTAACTTTTACGACTTAAGGTTACATAGACCGCTATGCTACTGCGCAGCAAAGCAGCAAAATTAGCTCAAATATGTGTTTTACAGCGACACCATAAAAAGCAAGCTAACGCAGCCTAGACACTCGTTGGGTTACGTCTTTCAATTGCGTCTACGCGGCTCCAGCCGAAGCACGTGGGCTACTCGTTTGAAGCGTAGGGCAGAACTACGCGGCTCTATTCAATAAAATTAAAATAAATACATTTAATGATTTAAATAACACGATCCACAGTAAACAATAAGGGTACACAAAAATACACATTTCTGCTCTACTTTCTTAATTAATTTAACAATAAATTTGTTCGGCAAAAGGGTTGATCAGGCTTAATACACATTGCCTTTGCAGGTTACTGCCATGTCGTCCGCCAGAATCCTCATCAGACACTTAGTGCTGCCCAGCATCCTGCGCTTTGTACATGTTATCTTATTGCGAATTACAGCATAGAAGCCCTCATAATAATAATAATGCTGGACAATTCACACAGCATTATCTAGCCCCAAGCTAAGCAGAGCTTGTGTTATGGGTACTAGATAACTTATATACATAATATAATACATAGATAGATATTTTTTACTATACATAGAAACGGACTAGAACACCCTGAACAAATGTCTGCAGATCGTACAAACATTGGTCCCGAGGCGGGAATCGAACCCGCAACCTCCTACGTTGCAGGCAGGCCTTCGCCCACCGCGCCACAGAGGTAGTTAAAAAAAGCCTTAACACGTGCGTCTGCATACTACATGCCAGACGCACTACCTACAGTATCTGGACAGGCCCATCATTGCTTTAAACAAGTTATTATAAAAGACGCGTAGAGCACTGATGGACGCCTTGGTTTATGTAACCCACAGGCCGCTGGTGTAAAAAGATTGACAGTAGGATATAAATGCCTTAGCATCTACTGAACAATGAGATGAAGAACCTTTACCAACCTCTGTGGTCTTTAGGTGTTATTATTATTTTATTTGTAATAATTATATAAATAATCTATAATAATATAAAACTCTTTGTCCTGACATATAGACAAGCTACAGCCTAAACCAGTAAGCGTAGAGACTTGAAACTCGCAGGGTGTGTAGGTCTTCGTATGAAAGTGAGCACTAAGAAAGGAATTTTGAAAATTCAATCTCTAAGGGTTTCAAAATTGGAGTTGAAAATTGAATCAAAAATGCTCTGTATTTCAGTAACACCAGAACAAAATTTTATGTGTAGATTCTCCAAACAAAACCAAAACATATTTCATTCATCGTGTTCTGAAATTTTGACGGTGTTGCCCTATAGGAAGTAGAATAAGTAACACTTGAGCAAAAAAAAATTTAAAAAAAAGACTCCCAAAGACGACAAATTGCTGGTGTACCTAAAGAAACCAGCGAAAAATTTTAGAATATATAATAATATTCCATGAGTGTCATAGAACACAAATGGGGAGAAAACAAACTTAAAACAAAGTAAGAAAAACTTAGCTTAGGTATTTTAAATTCAAAAAATATCATTCACGTTGACTCGCGGTTCAGAAAATCAGCTCCTTTCGGATTAGTAACGTTACGTGGCACCACGATTAGGGTGATTCGTTTGGTTTGGTTTTCAAAACTAAAAAATAAGTAAAGAAAATACAAATTTATTTAGTTACCTTTATTATCACACAAAAAAACCATTCAAACTTCCTAACTGCAGTTAATATGGTCCATTCTGCAGTTCCATTTTTCGATAAAGCGTCGAGCCATCAATGACGAACGTTATCATGCCGTGATAAACGGACTATTTTTTCCTTAAATTAAAGTCTGCGATCTCCAGGATATTTAGTACCAGCAAGACGGCGGGGCCACTTGCCATACACCACATGAAAACATGGCTCTATTGCGAAAATTTTAAAAACAATATTTAAGTTGGCTGTCCAGATCCTGTGACATCACATTGGGACAATTTATTTATTTATTTATTTATTTGGAGGAATCAAATTTCACGTGGACGAAGTCGCGGGTAACAGCTAGTTATGTAGGTATATATTAATATCCCAGAATCCGGGCCCACGTTATTAAAATACAATGTCGGGTTCGTAACCTTGGAATAGTGAAACAACACAAGTTTTATACAGTTCGGAGAGTTGGAAGTGCTTGTCGCGACTAACTTTGTTACTATTCGGTAATAACATGTACCTAACGTCGAGGCAACTACAACATTCTCACTATCAAAGTTGAAAACTAAACAACTAGAATGTAGTAACAGTGAAACAGTTATGATTTGCCTAACATGGAAAGCGGTTTAGCCAAAAGGAACGTGGAGAGAATGCTAACAATTATAGTCAGTATTATAGTGTTACAGTAGGTTCTGAGTTCGTTGTCTCCGAAAAGCCAAAAAGCGGCTGATTATGAACCTCAAGAGGATTGTAGAATGCGTATTCTTATATTTCTATATTAGATATTCTTCTTCCACTAGTGGACAAAAAATTTAAGCGAACAAAATCAATAACATTTTGTTTCTTATTTGATAATAATAACTATTATCAAGCTGTTTATGTATAAAGTTTGACTTGTCTAAGTGCTTATTTTGTAAGCCTAAAGAAATAAAATTATTGAATTTTGAAAATTTTGAATTTTATAACTATTGTATGCCCTGTAAATGTTTAGTTTTCAACTATAATATATAAGAATCGGCTTAGTACACATGTTACCTGGTACCCTGTATAAGTAACGATCAAATCTCTTGTCAAATAGTTCTTTCTCACCCTAAAGATGTCCTCGTGAAGGGACGAAACGTTGGTGTTCTTCCAACACAAACAATGATAACAATGATCCTAGTAAACCCAAGATATTTGACCATTAATTAGTTGACAGATATATAAATTTAGAATATTAACTAAACGGTTGTAAACTGAAACGTACATTTGTACATGAATGGGGCATTTCGTTTTTTTATTTATTATTTTTAACATCAGACAAAAATTTTAACTTTATTAGAACCTTAAAACTAATCCCCTAGTTTTAAGAGATTATGAATACCTATATTTAGAAATTATCATGTTAATTATTAATGTAAATGACTAACAGTGTAAATTGCAGTGCCCGACACAGGGTGTATGTACTTCTAACTTAGGCTTAAATTAGATCTTAAGCTATGTACATATTAGCAATTAATAAATGAAATTAAATGAGTTAATTAGACAAAGATTCTAATACCTAGTGCACGTTCCGTAATTATGCAGATGATCAGTGAACGAGCTGTGGGAGCAAGTTTGCTGTGAGACATAAAGACCTTCTTAATATTCATTATTTCTAAAGATAGTTCAATTTAAAACCGATCATTTAAAAACTTTGAACATTGGAAAGAAAATGTACGACAAACGATCTTCGCGCGGTTTTTCATAACTCCGACCTTTTTATATTTCTTCAGAACTCCGTTTCACAAATTGCTCTTCAATAGTTGTTTTGTCTTCGAAGATAAAAGTTTGTCCGTTGTTTATGTGCAATGAGAAATAGTCGGAGGAAATATCTCTCGAGTAAACTTTTAAATTTTAAAATTACTTTGCTGGTCACTGGACAAATCTTTTAAAACTTACTGACGGATTCGAAGTATTTTAAAAGTTAATTATTCGTACATTTAAAAAAACTACTTGTGTACTAGCGTAAACCTATTAAAGTACTGCCACTAACTGTCACTCATTACATTATGCAACCAGACAATAAATATGAGTTGTTCCGGACTCTTCCACTTGCCTCGGCCCAAACTACTCCGAACACGGAAATTGAAATGTAACTCTGAAATCGTTCCGTATTCATCCATTTCATTCATTTTGAGATCTCTAACAGAAAAGTAGCAAAAGTACTGTCGTCCGCACACTTCTCGTGCAAGTACTGTCGTCCGCACACTTCTCGTGCAAGTACTGTCGTCCGCACACTTCTCGTGCAAGGACTGTCATCCGCACACTTCTCGTGCAAGTACTGTCGTCCGCACACTTCTCGTGCAAGTACTGTCGTCCGCACACTTCTCGTGCAAGTAATCTTGATTACAAAAGTACTGTCGTCCGCACACTTCTCGTGCAAGTAATCTTGATTACAAAAGTACTGTCGTCCGCACACTTCTCGTGCAAGTAATCTTGATTACAAAAGTACTGTCGTCCGCACACTTCTCGTGCAAGTACTGTCGTCCGCACACTTCTCGTGCAAGTACTGTCGTCCGCACACTTCTCGTGCAAGTAATCTTGATTACAAAAGTACTGTCGTCCGCACACTTCTCGTGCAAGTAATCTTGATTACAAAAGTACTGTCGTCCGCACACTTCTCGTGCAAGTACTGTCGTCCGCACACTTCTCGTGCAAGTACTGTCGTCCGCACACTTCTCGTGCAAGTAATCTTGATTACAAAAGTACTGTCGTCCGCACACTTCTCGTGCAAGTAATCTTGATTACAAAAGTACTGTCGTCCGCACACTTCTCGTGCAAGTAATCTTGATTACAAAAGTACTGTCGTCCGCACACTTCTCGTGCAAGTAATCTTGATTACAAAAGTACTGTCGTCCGCACACTTCTCGTGCAAGTAATCTTGATTACAAAAGTACTGTCGTCCGCACACTTCTCGTGCAAGTAATCTTGATTACAATGGGGTATTGAAATTAATTTTATCGAATTCCATATTTTGCAATTAACTAGGTAGTTTTATTTATGAAATGTTGCCAATATTTAAAACAACATCCGTCATTCCCAACAAAACACAAGGTTTTAATTTTCAATCACGACATGTGGTCGTGAATGAAAATTAAAAACTTGCCATGCGCCGCGCAAACCGCGATGACGTCATAAACGCACTCATTCGATAGGAATAAATCAAGTGCATCGAACGGAGGGACATGATGCAGATTGTATGGCTGGACGACTGTATGTATGAATGTATGTATGAGAGCCACTCGCCGTTATGTGGCCAAGGCACGTGCGATCTGCGTCCTGATTTGCATGCAATGCTTGTGAATTTATTTTGCTAAATTTCATTCAGCATTTTGTTGTGATTGTTTTTCTTGACTTTTTGGATGTTCCAAGTTGTAAACAGGGTTGTTGAATATTAGATCGGGTCTTTTTAAAGGGTGATGGAGAAGCCATTTGCAACAATATTTACCTTAAATTGTTTTATGCAAAAGTGAACCATTTTTGAAATATTATTTCCAATGACCCTGTATAAGAGTGGAACGTCTTACTGTTACCTTTTCTTGACAAATCGTGTTATTTGAAATATGAGATACCTAGATGGTATCCTGGGCAGGACAGCTACTTTTTATCTTGGGACAAGCATACGAACCTGATAGCAGTAATTCGTAAAACACTAAATTTAATTGCTATGCAATTCGAGCCTCTGCTAAGGTGAAGGTTCTCCTCGGCCTATCGTTTCCACCCTTCGGACCCTTATCAAGGGCGCTGTAATCTCCGATAATTAAACACATAGCCTGCCGACCTCACCCGACTGCGGTTCTAACGAGAGGTACGCGCTATCTCACAACGTACATTCATCATTTTTGGAAATATCGCCTTAATTAAGGTTCTCTGTGTTTCGGAGCTGTTGACTTAGTAGAGGTAAAGATTGTGTTTGAAAGGGTGCGAGATCGCCGCTTGTCATTAGTTTGCTTTTCGAAAGTTCTGTTTGTTACGAAGTGGGCTTCACATTTCTCATGAATATTAATTACTATTTAATCAGAAGTTTTTCGTCGCGTCTACATACCGAGACTTGTTTCTAGAAGTTGGTCAGAGCGAGGAGTTCAATTAACAAATAGTTACCTAGGTCTAAAGCACTGTGTTTTAAAACCTTCAGATTATAAGCGTTTCTTTATTTTTATACGTACAAAAATTAGGATGAACGTTTGTCATGCCAAAGACTTTCATCAGGACACGCTGAACATGCCTCCACCAAACAAGCGGGGGTTTTGACATACTCACCACTCTTGAGAGACAGATCGTATGGTAGTGGAGCTGTTCAAAATAAACAGGAGGAAGCTGCTGCCTTTCCTCTGGTAGTTTCCTCTAGTCGGCTTTTACGACATTCTCGGGCGTGAGTTTGAGGGGTCAATTCTTAAGCCTACTGACTTTATTTGCCGCCAATCCTCATTTGTACTTTGTACTGTACTGTAACTGTGTACTGTATTGTTACCTTTTCTATTCTACAATAACTTACTTTTTTAACTGGCTTACTTTGTAGCCAACTAACCTGGCATTTTCTTCGCGAAGTCCATAAGTCATAGATTGACCGCCGCCGCCCGCCCACCGGCGCCGCCCCGCCGAGCCGCCCCAGTTATTAGTTCAGTAGGTCATCTTAGACCAACAGAGCCCCTTTCGATCACCTACGTTTACGACTCAAATGTGGCCGATACGTCTATGACCAACTCACGCTGGTCTTACAGACTTGAGCTAAATACTTACATGTTTGTAAGTAATCTAAGTAGCTTTTGTATAAATAAATAAATTATAATCATTTTTATCAAAAAATGCTAACTGTACCTTTTCCGAGAGAAGGGACACCCTGAGTTTGCATTTTGACTTACGCGGCCCGTAGCAGGTCTGCGTGAAATGGAGTGTTCTTTACGACACCGTAAAACGGAACGTAATCGCCAGTCAACCAGCCTGAACGTTTGCTTTTAACGTTTTTAAATTAAAGTATCTACCGAGATGTTACCTTACTTTACTGGGTGTACATCAAAACATGTTGGAACTGTAAATTAGACTTTGATTTAGTACCCTTCAAAGTAAGTCTTATTGAAGAGGCACGGGGAGCAGTGGACGGGTGTGTGGATGTAATAATATGAACGCTAAGTATTAGCAGTGTAATATTAGCACATGAGTACATGCACATGTAACTAACTATACTCGTGTGGTATTCAGCCGCATCCGTCGTTCCCGTTTAGTTTACAACCGTTTAGTTATTTAGTTTACAAATAATCTACGTAAGAGCCAAAAAACGATCACAAGGTATCTAAATAAACCACCCTTCGTGAATATAAAGGTCATTGATGATGAAGTATCAGCTATTAACAAATAAACTTTGGATTCTAGAAAGGCATTCCTTAGAAATGTAATCTTTCAATTAGTTTAATTGACCCTCCTAACAACAAGCCGCCCGGCGAGATCCATTATTACAATGGTACGTAATCCGCTTATTCTTCAACTCATCGGAGCTTATTTCGTGAGCACCTTATCTACTGTCCTTCTTGTTGTTTCCTCGTCGGTAAGCTTCACACGTTCTATCCATATTTTCTCCGAGGACGGTGGACCGCCTGGTTCGTCCAAACACGTCCATAAAACAGGGAGTTGTTTATATCCCGGGCCCTATGCGAGTCTACCTAGCGGGATACAAGAAACAAGCTTGTACGCCTTTGTGTACTCTACATCAACCCTGGTGGCTAAATGGCACACTTGCGAAGCGAATAATACCCAAAAGTGGGTAGAATCCGCCTGTGGATGATCATGATGCTTACAGTCGCATGGAGTCGTATACAGTCCTTTATGCCACATTGTGTGGTCGTAGTGAATTTCCTATTGGCTGATTTCTTTTTGTTTCTTCTCAGAGTATTCGTTTTTATTTGCCGTAATGGCGCCCACGCTACGATTTCATGGGATGCCAGCGAACGTCGGAATTTCTTACTTTTATTTGTTGGTTTATTTGCAGAAGTTGACGGTATGATAATAAAAATAATTAATATCCGGCAACGTAAGAATATAACAAAAATGATAGTAAATACTAATTCCATGACCCAAATGAATTTGCAGCGACGTGTATTACACAATCACGGTATCCGCTGTCGAGTCGACTATGCACGGCTACTAATAACGAATATTATAACAAGTAAGGGGGAGTAGTATAGAATATTGTTAACGTAGCATTGTTCTTATTTCAGTTATTTCGTAGTTTATAGTCACAAAAGAGTAAGGTTAGCGGGGTGGTTTCTTCAAACATTTTATTGAAAACTTCGACAGGATTTCACAACAAAATCTTTTAAGGATTAATCAAGTGAAAGCTTCACTCGTAATAGTATTCTGCGAATGGCTGCGACAAGGCGGAAAGCTTTGTAGGGCACGTAAAGTGCACGTATAAAGCACGTGTAGTGCACGTATTAGTACACAAGTTCGTACGTAACTGCAGTAATTGATAAGCTCAATTAGTTGTCGTGTTTTGGGCACGTGCCATTGGAACAGATGCCGTGAACGAGACATTGTCGTGTATTGATCCGAAGATACAAACTATAGTGATCACAAATTCAGAGGCCTAATTATTGAATTATTTTTGTAACAAAGTAGGTACGGACTATATCTGTCGCCTTTATTAACATTCATGGGATCATGACATCAATCCGATGGGACGACAGACCTACATGACTGGGGAAGACCTTGGTCTTTCGCAAGACCAACGTCTTATGAAAAGTCAGGTGCAAAGTAGAATTGTTCTGTGGAACAATTCTACCATCGCACTACTATCCTAAACTCACATGCCCAGCATGGGTATTATGGGCACTACCCCACATATGATAAAAGCTAAACTGGTGCTTATCAAGGACTGGCTGGTCTACTGGTCCAGCAATGGACCAGTAGATGTAGTGCTCGGTGCACACCGCTACACTTATTTGTATGAAGTGTAAGATCGAGCAGTCGATTACGTCTGATCGTATTGGTGTGCCGCGACGCACAAGGTGGCTGCACGCGGGCAGGCCGTGTCGCACAAGGTGGTTGCACGCGGGCAGGCCGTGTCGCACAAGGTGGCTGCACGCGGGCAGGCCGTGTCGCACAAGGTGGTTGCACGCGGGCAGGCCGTGTCTTAGACACCTCTCTATGTACACTATACCACTGTGAATTGCTGCTTCATTTCACTAGATAGTCGGACTGACACATATAATTTAGAGTGAATTTTTCATAGTATACTATAATAAAATCAATAGGTTTACTCTACTGGAACCGGAATGTCAAAATTATTATTTATCTATGAACTTTTGGGCTAGATGATACAGTGTGGATGTCCAGCATTATTTATTTAACTAAAGGTTGTTCTTGACGATTAAAATTCTAGCGAGAAAAGATGGTTTTTTTTTTAATTTAAGGTGGTACGTACCAACGTCACTCGTAGTTCTTACGAGTTTGCGTTACTTGAAACAAATATATTTTTCGAACTTTATGACGGAAGTAGAAGGAGAATAATCACGAAACAGGTGTAAACATGCCATGGAGCCCTGACTCATCTCAACAAATAAGACGAAAGGTAAAGTTTTTACAGCCGCCCGAGAGCCGATGCCTACAGTGGAGCGGGTCCAGCGCCCAAACTCGTTAATCCGGCAACTTGCTTTACTGCTGCCGTTACACTATGTTTATGAGAGGACGTGACGCGGCGAGATTGCGTCACTGAGAGCCAATCAGCTGACTGCATATACATACATACAACCAATCAATAAGGATCTAATTCTGTTAACTAATCGTTTTACTATGACAGTGGTATCGTCATAGAATCGTCACGTTGAATCCTCAAATGAAAAAACTCTAGATAATGCTTGCGGCTAGCTGAAAACATTGAAAGATTGATAAAATGGTTTCAACCTTGACATTTTTTACTTTCCATTCCACCTTACCCCACGGCCACGACCTGCTCGGCCGCGCGTCCTGCGTCCTGCGTCTGCGTCCGCGGCGAGAACAAAATTAAATCAAAGAAGTTGTTTGAGTGTGCCATGAATCGCCGCGGTGCGACTTGCGGAGAGGTGACATAACGACGCCAGACGCAAGACGCAGGACGCGCCGCAAGACGCATCGATGTCATGACCTTGGCCATAGTGGAATGCCAAAATATGACACATTTTGACATCATTGACGATATTGTCACAGTGAGGCGATTGTTTAGCAGAATAAGACCCCAAAAGTCCGGATTGACGCACCAGAAGAGATTCCTCAAAGCCCCTCTTAAAAAAAACCCAGCTTTTGAATATCACAATCAGGTTCTGATAGCTAATTATGTAGCCTAGAATATAACCTGAATTTTGAACAAATCAATGCTTGTTTCGTATTTTCGGTAGTCAGGAACTTTGTCAGTGGGTAAAGTATCACCAGGGAGTCAACTATCCGGCCATCCACTGAGGACGGACGTTAGTCTCTCTCCACTCTAAGCAATAAGATGACTTCACTGGACTGTGTAGGTAGAAGGATTGTTTTCTACATATACATAATGATGTATGAAATTGCTTCTGATTGCTATCATTTCATAATGCTAGTGTTAGGTGGAGACATTTATCTGTGAAGGCAAGGTGTTGCTCAAGTAGCATTACGAACAAACTTATTGATTAGTTCAGTAAACTTATGTTATTTCTTTAAGGTTTAGCAAAGTAAAAAAGTTATCAATCAGCTGGTCTTAGTCATGTCATGGCCATTTCATACAAGTTAAATGTAAAAAAAAGATGGCAGACAATGGCGATAAGACCACCAATGTCACTTATGTTTTAATTGTTTGATTTCTAAGTAGTTTAAGTGGGCAATAAAAGTTATTTGTAATACTTACAAAGTAGTGAAGTCATTCTGGTTGTGGTTTCATGCAGGCTTTCTTTACATCGTCAACATGTTGAGAACCTGCCAGAGGAGGGGAGGAGGCCGTCCTTCCTCTGGTAGGTTCTCATGCGGCTCTTACGACATCCACGGGCTGAGATAGAGGGGTCGATCCTAACGCTTCTTTTATTTTAAATGGCTAGTCCGTTGTTATTTGTAGAAGTGATTTTGAAGAATACAATAGGTACCTTCTTAAATAACTATGTAGAATACAACAACTTGGTTGAAGCCCAGCAGCAATAGTAAACCTGGATTTCACACGTAAACGTAGTTATTGTCTTGGATGCGCATTGTATCTAAGTTTGATGTTTCGAGTTTACTACTGGAGCAGGTATGTATGTATAGCATACCTATGACTGAGTTTGAAACTCCTAGGAGAGAGTGCTTGCAGTTTCCATTCAATATAACCAACCGTTACTGAATAACACCTATTTCATGAATAACAATAGAATACAATGGCCATTACAGTAGTTTATTTGTTATTCATGTTGTTAACACCGTAATCGGTAGTTGTTGACTATAGGTACAGTAATCTCAGGGCCGATACGAACCCCCTGACAAAAATACTACCTATCTTGATATTATTTGGTTCAAAATTTTGCTAAACTTAGTTTCTCGGCTACTTGCAGCCGTTTTTTCAAACGCTTGTTATTTTTGGCAATAGTTTAAACTTTTTGTGAACCTCTAGTGTGTGAAGGAACCAAGATTTGGTTAGCTATCTCAACAAAAAGTTTAAACTATTGCCAAAAATAACAATCGTTTGAAAAACCGGCTGTTTGATAGCCAAATAAAACTTGTTTGCAATTATTGGAAGTTTGGTTTTTGTCATTGGGGCAGGAATCCCTCCAGTGCAGTGGCATATACCCGTGTGTACAATACATCCTATCTACATGAAAGAAAATGTAAAATTTGGGCTGAAACATAGCAGAATTGTGGCAGAAAGAAATAAATGTAGTTTCTGGTCCAAATCACTTAAAATTGGACCTAATTCAATAGTATTGGGCTGCGCGGTACCAGGGCCGCAGACGCGGCGAGGAGCCAACTCGACAGTTTGGCAGGCTTCCAGGCCCATCGATCGCTCCGCGCGTGGGTCGACGCACGCCTTCCAACGCAGCCAGCGATGGAACCGGCCTTGCTTTGCTTCTTCAGCTTCGAAGAGCTCTAGCTTTCCTGAGGTATTGGCGTTTAAAAGTGTTCTGGATTATTCTTCCAGTCTATGTTTTTAGTTCAACTACCTACCTTTACTTTCTACCTAGTCGGTACTTATCTCGATCCCGCGTAGTTCTGAAGAGGAGGCCGGCCTGTCTATACCTAATAAACTGGATGTTAAAAAAATTTCGATGCGGAACCCTTGAAAAATAATAAATTTCGCGGAAGAGTTGTTCACTTCACTTTTGGATAGGGGTACAATTACTCATCCTAATCAAAAATCAAGCGAATTTTGATTCAGATGAGTTGTACCTGTACCCATAACAAAAAGTGAAGTGGACAACTCATCCGCGGATGAGTTTTTCTCGGATGAGTTATACCCTAACCCGTATAAAGGACATTTGAGGTACGATTTGAAGGTTTATATTATTTTATATTTCTGTTTCTTACCTACCACATCTATCTAATAATTAAAATTCAAACAGATAACACGGGGTGCAAATTCAACAAAAATACAATTCGGGACTGGCCATTAAAGACCAAAAAACTTCTTTGAGGATGGAAGCGGGTTAACTACGAACCTTATTTGTGTTAGAAGAACATCAATGTTTCATTCGCATTCATTCGCGTTTGTTTCGCACTCACCCTGAAGAAGTCTCTTGTAAAGACAAGAGACTTCTTCAGGGTGAGTGCGGTTCGGGCTGAAGTTAAGGGATGAAACGTCGGTGTTCTTCCAACACAAATATGGATCGCAGTTAACCCGCTTACATCCGTAATGAATTTGTCATTAATTAGTTTAGATAATAAAAAAAACTTCTTCATTAATTATGTCCCTTCTGTGAATTACTTGAATCCTTAAACAATACCTACTTAACCAGCAAAATAAATAAAACATACAACAAGTAAATACAACACAAAAATGTAATGTAAATATTCGTAGGTTTACATACTCCGACTTCATATATTCCGAGTCCAGTAACAAAGTATCTGAGCGTTTGGTCGAAGCGACGCGTCACCCGAGAGCTGGTGAGTACCTATCCGGCACAGCGCATCAGCATTGCCATACAGAGGGGCAATGCAGCCAGCGTCTTGGGCACGCGCGCGACTGGTATTGATATGGATCAGTTGAGCTATATGTAGATTATTTGCAACAGTTTGCAGTTAGCTCAATGGTTTCAATTGTAAATACTAATAGTTTCAATTTAATTATTATATTTGATTGTGATTTTCTTTTATACTAAAGAGTTTTTCAGTATCAACAATAAAAAAATCCCATCAATGAATCTCATGACAGCACAGAGCTCGCCGGCAACATCAATTTAACGCAATAATGCTACGAGATTGGATAACGTTAACGTGTGATTATTTATAGAATCGCGTTACGTGAAATAATGCAGTTATCGATTGTACGTAACGAATGTCATTAGCTCAACGTTCAGTTTGTTTTTGTAGGTTAATTGAACGTTTTTTTATTCAATTTGTGTACTATATTTATTAAGGGTTACCTTTCTGAGTGGATAGGAGATAAAGTCTGTTATGTATGACGTAAAAGATCTGAACAACAACTTTCTTTCTTCTTTCAGATTTAAAAGTGAAGATCTCAATCAAGACCTTATTTTTACCCGACTACCAACAGGGGAGGGTTATGAGGTTAGCACCCTATGTTTGTATGTTTGTATGTTTATATGTTTGTATGTATGTGGCCGATTTCTTTGTTCCCACGTAGCGCTGAAACTACTGGTTCGATTTCAACAAATTATGTATCGATTGATTCGTCTCAATACCCCGATGGTTATAGGCTATAGGATTTAGGGCTCCGCCCCCGAATAAGCCTTCAAAACGCGTATTAAAGTTTAGGTAGCCGCAGGCTGCAGGCCCCATAGAGAAAAACTACAATACCTACGACCTATTTTCATTTTCAACTCTATGCCTATCAAATATGACCGATACGTCATTCTATTTTGTCAATGTAAATGTTTCAAACTTTTATAACTTTCACGTAGTCGGGTTGTAGTTTTTAACTTTATCTTGTTAGTATAAAATATATATATGTATAGTATAAGGTATATAATTCTAAAATGTTTGATGTTGGTAAATGTAGACTCTACGGTCTATTAAGGGATATAAAAATAATTCTTATATTGGGATTTTATCCTAAGTTCCAACATTAGAAATTAATGCGACTTTTCGTACAAAATATCAATACCAAATATCAAAAATGTCATCAAACATCATGGATATCACGTTACTTGAAAGTTACTTATTGAAAAAAAACAAGAATGTTACGGAATACGGAGGTAGGTAGGTAAAGGTACCTACTTAGTAACTCTGAGAGAACGATCAGCTCTCACTGTTGGCGACCCATGTTCGCCTGTTTACCGAGTTACAAAGTTACACAGTTACCGAGTTACAAAGTTACACAGTTACCGAGTTACAAAGTTACCGAGCCAGAAAGTTACGCTCCATCAATCATTGAAAAATTACTGTCACTTGCCTTTTAAGAATTTTTCTGAAATTTCGTTAACTTTTTATCTAAAGGCTTCCTGCAAAAGTTTTTGTGATAAATTAATGAAAGTTTATTGTTTTATTGTAAGAAATTTTAACAAAAACAAAGTACACCGATATAAACATTAGTTCTACAACAAAATTAGTCAGCAATTTCAGGTGACCTACTTTTATCTCCGTAACGATTTGCCTCAGATTGGTATCTTTACGAGATGGAAACCTGCGCCCCGCACCCCGCACCCCGCACACCCCCACAAATCACTTATCCACCTTATCCTAATCTATGTCTTCTACAGATCCATTCCCGAGACCCCTGCCTCAGCACAAACTTCATGTTTCCAGGGGTCAATAAAAACTAGATTACAAATGTACATTGCTACCAATTTATTAAAAACTTTCGCTCTGTACGAGCAACTCTAACTAAAAGCTCTAATATAACTGGTTGGTCGTATCCACCAGTTCATGCAAAGCTCTAAACTGTAAGATTAAGTTTATGTGGTGGGGTCAGAGTGTACTGGATGCGTGGTCGGGAGGAAATATTCAGATAAGATCAGGGTGGAAAGATTTACCGTTGTTATAATTTAAAGGGGAAGTTTTAATCTGTTGGCGAGTAGAGAGAGAGAGAGAGAGAGAGGCGAGATGACTTACTATAGTAACGAGGCTAACGACGGGACACGACTACTTCATACTGATGTTTGAGGAGGAAACTGGGATGAGACGTCTACCTACCACTTCATTGCCTTAGTTTCTGTCAAAAACTTTACTTAAATATTGTAATCGTCAATCGCCCGATTATCTTTTGAGAAGAACACATCCCTCCACCCTCCCTCCACCCTCTACTATACCTACAACTGATCACCAAAGTCTGATAAATCGAAGAAAAGGTACCTAATAAGTAATTTCATTCATTTTGTTCACAAAACATATTGTGTTGAACCACAGTTCTTCTATTTGATTTCGACCTTACCTGAGCAATAAGCAGTATCCAATCGAAAGATGCTTGGAATGAGGAGGCTGCGGCTGGCTCGTACACGAGCCCCACAAAATGATTGTTCAGTAAGATGTCCGGCCCTCCCCTACCCACGTACCTTAATGAAACGGCCTGCGACTGCCTCAACTGGAACAAACACATTTCACTATCACTATTTATCCACATTCAAGTGGAAACGTCCGGTACACTTGCTTCAGGGGACTTTCATTTGGGTACCTATTATTTGTCCTTTTTGGGATTACATATTTTTTGTAGAGAATAACATAATAATATAAGATACACTACAGTTAGCTACAGGCTTACAAAATTAGATAGGGTAGCTTTAGGTTTCTTAATGACACACATCACTGGAGCTTCATGAAACTTCACTTTAATAATATTTCAAGATAGAAGGTTTACATAGGTTATTCAGATTGAATACAGGTTACATGTTACATTACAAAGTATATTTCATTTCAAAATAGGGCTCCCGATCCCTCCCAAGTACAAAGTATGTACACAAATCCAAGCGATAAACAAAAAGCAGTAAGTAAAACACAGAATTTTTCCATTAAAACTTTAAAATTCTCTCGCAGTTCGGCTTACATCGTTGTTCAACACTCCCGCTCATTTCGGAGTCTGCTGAAGGCTAAGCCAAAGAAAAAATCATAAATATCTACATAGTAGGTATTTCCAGCACAGTAACACCTCCACCCAGCCAGTTGCAACAGTTATAAGAACTGAAAGGTACCTACTTATTATAAGTACGTGCAAAACGATTACCTACCTAATCTAGTCTAGGCTTAGATCTTGACAAGGAGTTTGAATGGTCTATCTGAGAGTCTAGAGCTATCTCCGCATTATTCCCCTAATAATGAATCGTCCGGGTCCGGGATAACTCATTACATGAACAATCTTGCAGTGAGCTATAAAGGTTGTGTTGTGTTAGTAATAAAAAATAAAAAAAATACTTAAAAAATTAAAGAAAGACACACGCTTGTCGGGTTATTACAATTGTTTGCCGAATATGAGGACGATAACCTAAAAAATGTATCTATAATAGACAACCTTAAGAGAAACCAGACGAGAATTTTGATATCATATTTTAAAATGGGTTTGTCATCTAACTCGTCCTTTAGTTCTAATTTCCAACTAACCAATCAGGTTTACAAAAATACCTCCAAAAATGTAAATGGTATTCATCATCATCATGTTTGTGTTAGTAAACCTTTGTGACGGGCACACCGCGGGTAACACAGGTCGTTTGCTGATCCGGTGCAAAACAATGTAATAACGCGGTGCGGGTTCGGATCCCCTGAGTTACTGAGCAGACATCCATCAGGCGCCCACGCGTCACCGCACAGGCAGGGGACGACAGCTAGGTTATAAGGGGCTTAAGAATTAGTTTTGTTACCCGAGCGAAAACTCCTGAAGAAATAATAAAAATAATTAAGAAGAATTAAAATAAATTATTAAGATAAACATTTTTAGGTGATAAGTTAATAGAAGATAGTGTATGGTGGATTGGTGATGGACGAGTACTTTAATAAACATTTAATGAAAAGCATTAAACTGTTAAAGGGGTCTCTCTACTTATCTTTGTTGTCTAGAGTACAATGAAAAAAGTTTTCTCAAACACTAGAAAGTAATACAAATTATCTGGAGAGCGAATAAAACAAATTCCAAAGCCTTAGGTATCTGAACCAAATGATTTGAAATGGACAACCAATACAAAAAGTTGAAGTATTGCAGCTGTTCATAGGAGAGCTGCGCTTTTGTTCGCACGCTCGAGGCTTTGATGAAAATTTCATCCAAATTTCATTATTTCACTTTGCTCGGTTTCTTACGGACTCTGTGCTGTGACTCTGTATCCCCACACTCACTTTCAGTCTACACTTCACAGCGTGCTCTGTTTATACGGAAAACAGGAAAGTATCAGGTTACGGAAACCCTAACTGACAGGATAACGCTCTGGGAAGAATACAGTTATCACAGAAACGCCCCATCAGCACTGATAGCGCTGAACATGCCCCACAAACAATGGTGAGTGGTTATCCTAACTAATATTATAAATGCAAAAGTATGTTTGTTTGTTTGATGGTTCTCCTTCACGCCCTGACTATAAGCAACCAATCGTCTTGATTTTTGGCGTAGAGTTAGTTGAAAGAATGGAGAGTAACAAGCTAGTTTTTGTCCTGGTGAAACATCAAATTCCCGCGAGATTTACGGGAATAATCCCTCTAGTAATGTAAAATAAGAATTTAACACGGGTGAAACCGCGGGGAACAGCTAGTAGGGTAATATAAGACATAATTACACAGCATCAGGTAGTTCCAACCTCTAGTGACTTCCCTCGACTCAAAGCTCGCCCCAACTCCCACACCTATTTTCTACCAGGTGGACACAGTTTTTCTAGAAGCCAGTATGCCAATATATTTTCTCCGCATTCGCGAATTTCGCAAACCACTTAATGTAGCTATAGGAAAAAGTGTCTGAGGTACAGAGAGATGCCGTCAATGATCACTTCAAACAGACCCGTCCCACCCACACCAAGTTGGTACTACAATGATTATATTCCCGTACTACCTCTGCCTATGAGACAAGTGCAAGGTGCGTTCAGTTTCCAGGTGGTGGCGACGAGCTGTCTCTCCGGACCATGACCTCACGCATGAGACAAGTGCCCCCCGTCATTTCCTGTCCGGCTACACGGCCGCGAGTACAAAGCGACTAATTGCCTGTCCGTCTGAGTAATGAGTGCGGCCGGACACGCCACTATTGAATGCTGTTTGCTCTCCAATTGTTTCTCCTTTACTTTCGTTCAGATGATATATTGTCCTGTGCCTGGCTGAATTTTAAATCATCAATGATGAAATATGTCTTAGTGCCCATCAAAATTCAGTGAGGTGTAACGTTTTATGCTATTAACTACTAGTTCAAAAGTAAATTTAGACTCTCAACACAACGATTATATTTTAATGCGCACTAAACTTTGATTTGTAAAATATTCTAAAAGTAGCTCTGGTGTATTGACATCTCCGTCCTACGCAATAATTGAAGCAATAGCCATCGATACGTGCCCTGCGTGTGTCAGCGGAGCTGAACCCGGGTCGAGATTGATTGTCGTGACGCAGCGGGATCCAAGTCGAGCTCCGCTGGGAGGTAATCAGTGTCAGTTATTAAAAGTAGGTGGCATTTGCGTATCTATGGTAAAAATAGCCCTGTACCACATTAGATACCTATAGCACAGCCTATAGTTAGTTTTAAATTTGTGATATTATTTTTATGTATTGATGGTGCAATAAAGAAATATTATGTTGTATCCTTCCTTCCGCAAACACTTTATGAAACATTTTAGCACCTTTTTTTACACTTTACTTGACATTACCTGGTTATATCAATTTTGATACTAGAGGTAAATCGCTACCTATAGGTAGCGATTTACTCGCTTAAATTCTTTTCATTTCAACTACATATTTACTAGGATATGAAGCTCCGCCTCCAAAAAGTTCAAGTAATGAAACCAAAACACAAAAAAATTAAAATGCGGGAGTCCAGTCACTTTTGAAATATTTTTAATTTACTTATTTAAGATTTTTTATCTTAGCAGCGATCATTTATGAAGTCGCAATTTTAACAAGCTCCTGCTCCTCCGCCCATTTAGATATTTAATATTATATAGGTTTGTCTTGTGCATTGAAAATACTCTTTTTATACCCTGAGTCTAACTATAAAAAGCACGGTGAGGCATCCAGGCTTGCCTCATTGAATACTTAGAAGCGATCACACTGTGATAGTGAACAATAGCGCTAGTGGAGCAGTGACACCTGGTGAGCGGAAACGGAAACTAGTGACGGATTCAAGCGGAGTGAAGAGCCGGCCGTGTAACTAGGCCTCGATACATATCACTGTCATTTGTGATGTCAATAGTGACATTGGCATTGATGGCGGTGTCAATGTGATAGTGATTTAGTTATTATGGGATTGTAATAAATAGTGCGGTGCGGCTGCCATTGTCAATCATTGTGTTGTTGTTGAAAATGTTGTGAGTATTATCATAGGTTTTTTTATTAAAATAAACCCAAAGAAACAAAATTGGCTACGTGACAGTAAATAAAGAAATTGAAGTTATATCTAAATGCGGAGTAAGGCGCGGGGACCAACAAAACCAGTGACAAAGCCAAAGACATCAGGATCACTTTGAAACCTCAAATTAAATCATTATCACAAATCATAAAATTTTCAACTCATTTTACATGCCTGTAAAATAAATTAGAAAAAGCTCCGTCTGCAAAATAACATGTCATGTTAAACCGTTCATGTCAGATGACATTTTCACACGCGAGCGGGCTCACGTCGGCTTCAGGCGGAGTAGCTATCTGTAGGAACCTTTGTGAACCCATACTCTGTAAATGAGTACCTATAGATTATGTCGAATATTCGTCAACCGAAAACACAAGAGGAGTAGTTTCTTTGTTTGGCTGTGTTTTATTTATTTATTTTCTTTATTTTTTCCGTCAATTATGGACATTTATTCCCGAGGGACAAGCATTTCTCCCGAAAAACTTCAAAAACAGTATAAATACTAAGGAATTTGAAGTCCGTTCTTAGTTTTTTCAATACAATCAAATTATTATTTGTGTGAAAAAATTTAGGTCACGTTTCGACTTGAGCATAGACCAGGTACTGGAAGTTTACTTTGATGGAAGCCCGTTGATGACGCGTCCTAAGTGACTTCGCGGTAAGGAACAAACCCGATGTTTGTCAAACTTCGTTGCTTCGTTTTTGAAAGTAGACCTTCTATACCAAAATCGAATTCAAATAACGTTTCCTGGTAGGCTTATAAAATTACTACATAGACAAGTCAGATTTTACACGAAAATATCGAAGAGGAAGAAAAATTTCTCTTAAATTTTTTGTACACAAATTGTCTTAATACTAACTCAGTGCTTTTTCAGTAAAATTGATATACACAGAAAACTCTCGAGCTCATTGAACCGTTTGGACAACACAATTATGTTGCTAAGCAGTGCTTTATCTTTTTTCGCTTACGTCAAAATAAGAAAACAAACGACTAGCAATTACTTAGACGACGCTTCAAAGATGATCAATATTTTAAAATGTTGTGTGAGTTTTAGACAGGTAGGTTCCTAAGGTAGGTCTAAGTAAATAATCAGCAGAGAGAGTAAATCCATGCAGTACGAGTGGAAGTCAATGTAAGCACCGGATTAACGCTATCAGGCTATCAGCTGATAAGGCGCTGGCCGCGGGGCCGGTGATAAGTGATCGCGGTCTGACAGCTGTCTATGCTTGATTAAAAGTAGAGCTAAATCGTGATCTACAGAAATGTTCTCTTACGACTATGAACATGCAGTTGTTTTCCTTAAATAAAATAAATATATAGGCATAAGTATTTGACCAACAACGACTCCTTAAGGGGGCGTACTACGCCGCTATTTTGTGCGGGACAGGGCAGAGCAACGCAAACCCAAAAATCTAGTTTTTGCTTAATATCTATTAGGACATTATTTGAAAAAAGTGAAACACATGAAATGTTTTTTGTACAATTACCATGCTTATTCTCAAGATCTTAACTCCTGTATTTATTGAGAAATTAAGATTTTGAGTAAAAATTTAGAGGTACCTAACTGTGATTTTTTTCTAAAATTTTATGGAATCAAGGTTTAGAAACTACGCACGTTACGAAATGGTATGGTTGGAATGGTTTAAGCCCGCGACGATGGCGGTCGACCGTTAGTTTGGGTAATCGCGAGCAAACACGCATTCAATCGCAAGCGCAGCTAAAATGCTGCGTTGTCGGTTTACCCGAACAGGAAGTATTCAGAAGATAATGCGTACCTACCAGTCGTACTAGGGCCTCAGCTTATATTTACACAGCTTTATTATTTTGATGATCCTGTGTTTTCTGTCTATTATGACTTATTTATTTAATTTTAATATGTAAAACAGAAATTAATAAAAAAGAACACTTTATTTTCTTGTAGGTTGGTTTTCAAATATTTGAGTTTTCTACCGGTTGGTTCCGTTTTGTTAGGTACGGTTTGAGAGTTGATAAACTATTTTAAGATGAGTCTGATGATGAAGCCGAAGAAACGTGTGAAAGCACATTTACTGTGCCGAAAGAGGTTTGAGAGTCTCGCCTGCGCTTGCCTGCCTGCCGGGGCGGCCCGCCCTCGCCCCGCCCAAGGACAGGACGCCGCCGCCGCTGTCATCACCGCCAGCTTTCTCCAATGAATGCCATCCTAGACGCACATGCTACCTTCAGTTCCTTACATAATGATGATGGTTCCTCTAAAATATAAAGATATTTATAATTAAATGTTTCCAAAACAATGTCTGCCTTATTGGTCATATTTTGTGATGTCTTTCACTACATAATTATGTCTGCATAGGTATTAATAATAATTATCGTTTATTTTCAGTCAACACAGATCCATAATCGGGTTCATATGTGCCGTTATAGTGCCGCCTAACGAACTTTGTACCTTTGTGCAATCTCAAGCAAGACAATTTCTACCTTTAACTCATTCAAAGCTTCATGTTGTTTTATCTAGACTCAAGTATTATGATCTCTATCTCACTTCCCCGTATGTCACCTCTCGTGTTATGGATGGTGGCTCCACCAACCATCGCCAGTGTTGCCCTAACGAGCGCCTTGCGACACTGACAGTCGCTATAAGTCAGCTGGCAACATTTATCACGAACTCTGTCATAGATTTTCAGACAAACGCTACTCAAACTGTAGGCATATGTATAGAATCCTTCATAAACCAGCTTTTCATGGATTTTCAAGGAAGTTCGTAATCTTTTAGCCGACTTTGTAAAAAGCAGGAGGTTCTATGTTCGGCAGTAGGTATGTATTTGTTTATAGATGTTCGTCGATGTCTGTCTATTAGACATACCTACCCCTCTATTGTAATTAGCTCGTAAGAACTTTTTCTATTTTTAATATACATATTTTGTGCCTAAACCTTATTTCTTGTTGATATCAAAACAATTTGCATTTGTATTTATCCGTCATTTATGAACCGATTTGGGTGATTCTTTGCAGTTGTTTAAAGGATTAATTTGAGGTGGACCTCTAAAAATGTCATATATGTAGGGGATGTACCTACACTAATCAGAATTATCCCGCAAAACTGAAAAAAACGGTTAAAACTAAGGAATTCGAAGTCGGTTATAGTTTTTTCAGTACAATAAAAAAATGACTTTATCGTTGTTATGTTTCTAATTAGTTTGTACTATTTGTTTGGTAAGTTTAGCTGAATATACCTTATACCAAATCGAACATTATGCACATACAAAGTTTCTTCCGAACAAACAGCTATCTCTCGAACTTTCGCCTTTTTGATTAAGTAAATGTTATCCCATTAGAATAATATCCAGATGTAAAGCGTTCAATCACAGCAGCGCGTTATACCCCGGGACAAGGAGCTACTTGCCGCTACAAGCGGTGCGGTGCTCCCCGGAGCCCTAAGCCCGTGACAAATATCGCTCCGCCCTGAGTTATGGCACAACTTTAGAGTACACTCAGCCCGATAGAGATCTAACTTGTGTGTTTTATGTTCGGTATCACAAACACATGACACAGAGCTTAGAGATCATTTCTATGGCTCTGATCTGACCTTATTCTACGTTGGTTTTTTACTTCTGAAACTTTGTGTTTCTGTACACAAAGCTCCCCCCGAGAATACAGCGATTATCAAAATAGAGAGGATGAAGCGACACGCTGAAAACAACCTGCTAAATATTTATGATTCGAGAGCGCGTACTTTTCCTCGCATATTTATATTAGTAGGTACCGATCGATGGCGGAGGCACACCCGACGACTATACGAGATTGCTTCATATCAGTGACACAAGGGTGAGACTGAGGAAGGTTGCGTGAAGCCGCGCGGCGCTTCGGTCGCAGTTCTCTCTCTAGAATACTTATTGTATTGCTCCAACTGATCACGAACTTTGCCCATTCTCGATCGTGTACAAGACGAAAGCGCTGACGTGACTTGTTGTCGTTGGGACGTGTGTAGTGTGTTCTATGAATATATTTTGAACCCCCAGAGCAAACAAAGGGGTGTTATCTGTGGCATCGCAGCTAGCACACGAATAAACACATTTATTTTTAGTTATTTCATTTGAAAGGTGACTTTGATGAAATTGGTACAGGTTCATCTCTGTACCCAAGGCTTAAAGTACAATCGGGCATGAGATCGGGTACGTCGGTCATTTTCCTATTATTATTTAATTCATGTAGTTAGTAGCCATAACACAAGGTCCGCTTGACTTGAGGCTAGATGATGCTGAGCAGATAATCCAGCATTATTTATTTATTTCAAGTTAATCTCGACTTTACCAAGTAGTAAGTAAGTAGTAAGTTATTGAAAGCCGATAGCCGAGGCAGGCTCCAACGCGGCGAACTAAAAGGTTTTTTGTGTTGGCCGCACGCACTTCCGTTTCCGGGAGACGCTTGTAGAGCAGGTTGTATGGAGATGTAGGTAGGTAGTTTATGTGAAGAGATTTGGAAGGGTTTTGCTCGCAATGTGGATATGGAGCCCTACGTTAAAGGCTCAACCTGATAAGTTTGTTTACATGCAGTTCAATCATGCAGAAAAATCAAATTTAGCGTTAACGAAAACCCCGTGTAGTGGTCGAAGTACTTAGCTTTTATGTGGGAAAAAATCTGTTGCAAAGTAAACAAAAGAAAACTTGCACATAAAAACTGCTAATCATATTATCAATTAATATTTCTTTCGAAAAACATCAAGAGTGGTAATTATTTAAGTAAAATTCAAATTCCATAAGGATCATTATAATCTTTATCCCGAGACAAAGAATGATCCTCTCAGAATATTGTCTGAGCTAATAATATTCAAATGAGGAGGTCCAGCCTCGAGCCGCCATTCATCTAGATCTAGCCTCATTCCCAGGATCTAGGGCTCATGCGGGAGGCCTAAGTCCTCACTCAGACAATACGAGTAGGTACTTATTCGGAGATAAAATAATACTTATTTTAATACAGATATCGCTTCTTATCATCTTATCTTGGTTTTAGGTGAAATAATAGAGCAGAGCCTTCATATTATTTCAATACAGCTTCAAAAACTCAGCAACGAGGCAGTCCCAGCAGAGGGAGCAGGCACCCCCGAAGCCTCACCGAGCCGCGACGCCGGCCGCTGCCGAAAGAATGCCAATACGAGAGAAACACACTTTTCTGCGACTCTACGTGCTGCTTGACACGGAGCGAGTGCGCGGCCGAGTGATGGATAGACAAAAATGGGAATATTATAAATTAATAATAATTATCGGGTATACATCCCGTACCTTTTCAGTTGATCCGTAACCATAATCGCTGTTCACGATAGAAACGTATGGAAATAATAACAAACGGAACGCGATAAACAAACATTAATTATTTTAACAAATCCTGAAGTTTCAAAAGTTTTAAGAATGGGAATTTAAAGTCTTTGTAAACGAGGAAAATAGGGTTGGATTAACACTTGGAAAGTAAATTTAAATTTGTTTATTTTATCTTTAGATAACTTGCAATGGATGAAACCCAACCAAATTCATAATACTACGTACAGCTAAACACGAAAAGGCTCTTGAATGGTACTGCTGTCCTTAAAAATATTTAAGACAAACAACAGTGTAGTTAGAGAAGAGATTGTCTATAGTGGATTATTCTTATGCCTGCCCAATCCAAACTACTCGGCTAACTCGTTAACAAAGTAGGTACAGCAGGTGAGTGGTGAGTAATTTCACTAGCTCCAGTAACTATCCCAGTGTGAATGCACTTTGTTTCAGAACCGGTTCACGTAACATTTTCATAAAGTCTAACCGTTTTCAATACATGCTCCCCTGTATACATACAAATGTTTGTGTGTTTGTCCGAGGAAGCCAAACACAACTGCTTTGTATTCCGCCGAGGCTCGCTAGGTGGCGCACGAACCGGGTTTTAAACATTTTTTTACTCTTGAGACACGTGTTATCTGATACACCGTATCGATATGATATGACGTATCGATATGAACGAGTCTCTTCGAAACAGGATGATTTCGTAGAAAATAGATCAAAGGAATACCTGGAATTCGCATTGAAGAGCTGACTAAACTGACTATATGAGTATTCAAAAGACGCGAGATGAAAAGGTTGTCAAGTAGGAAGTTCCTAGCTAAAATAGAAAATGTCTTCCTACAAAATGTCGGAATATGTCTCTCGGCATTAAAAAATTTAATAAAATAATTTCCTAACGTGGTAGAAATACTACCTACTTATCTGATATTTCAAGACATTAGAAACCCCTAGGTATTGGATACAAATACATTTTCAGATCATGCAGTCAATATCCACCGATGGAATTCGAACCAGCAACCTCGTGCGTTAGACTTCCGTTCACTGCGACACAGAAGTATTACACCCTACGATAATAACTCTAGAATCAATCAAATCAACCACATTCCAGTAATTATTAATTTCCGAACCGCACATTGAAACTATAATTGAATAGAAGTGGAAACAGAGCGAAGTATTGGTGGAGTCCCCTGGGCTCAGATAACTGATAACTCTGATAACACAATACTACCGATCCACCAGGGATCGGGGGGTGGGGGGTGGGGGAGTGGGGGGACAAAGTTTTGATTCGATTTGTGGCTGCGATTGTTGCAGCGTGGCGTCGTCGTCGCGTCGTAGGAGTAACATTGCCTAGACATCGGCAGGACTGATTTATTGGAAGGATAACTTGGACGTTGGGTTGAGTTGACAAGACCGTCTCCTTGCATCTGACCACCTCCACCTTCATGAATAACACGCTAGTAGAAGGCTTCTAAGTTCCTCGATGTTTCAGAAAAAAAAAACTAGCTAAGGAAAAAAAAAATTCGGCCAAATGTAACGCACGGTGTATTCCAGACTCTCTAAGATGTCTCATTATTTGGTACAAATGGTACATCTTATAAGGTACGTTAAGGTATATCTTATAATAATACGGTAGGGCTGGTCCACCAGTTTAAAGTCGCCTAGTGTTTTTCCCCTCAAGGGGGATTTCAGGGGGCAAAACTGGAATAACCCTGAGCTATGGAGAGAGCTATGCTCGGAGTTTCTCAGAAGGATAGGATTCGCAACGAATACATCCGACAGAGAACCAAGGTTGTCGACATAGCTCAAAGGATTAGCAAGCTGAAGTGGCAGTGGGCTGGCCATATCGCGAGAAGAACCGACAACCGCTGGGGTAAACGTGTTCTTGAGTGGAGACCGCGACTCGGCAAACGTAGTGTAGGACGCCCTCCAACCAGGTGGGATGACGATTTGCGAAAGACTGCTGGCAGATGCTGGATGTGGCAAGCTGAAGACAGGGCGCTATGGCGCTCATTAGGGGAGGCCTATGTCCAACAGTGGACTAATATATGCTGATGATCAAAATCAAAAATTCTTTATTTCCATAAATACAAAAATGTACACTTAGAAAAGGTCAAATTCTTAAAATAAAACAGTGACACGGAAATAAAGTGGTACTTTTGATTTCTGTCGCTTCGGTATGTAGACCAAAGTAAAAAAGCGACTAAGAAACCTTTAGCCTGTTAGTTGTTATTTTTAGAGTTGGAGCAAAACCCGTCCCAAGCTTTTTTGTCTTCTAAATAATCTGATGTTTTTACCCGACTACCGACAGGGGAGGGTTATGTAGTAAGCCTTTTTGCACAGAAAGGTTTTGACAATTTGTTTGAATTTATTTATTGATAGATTTTGCAAGTCACTAGGAGTTTTGTTGTAGAAGAGTATACATTGCCCTTTAAAAGATACATTAATCTTGTGAAGCCTGGTTGTGGGCACAGCGAGTTTATGTTTATTTCTAGTATTTGTATTATGTATATCGCTATTTTTAGAGAAGCTTTTGATATTTTTATAAGTGTACAATAAGTTTTCATAAATATATTGATATGATGATGATGATGACATCTTACAAACTATATTGATGTTGAAAATGTCTTCTAAAAATGTGGCTTTAATTAATTAATGAAGAGGGATGCAGATGCAGGCCTAACGTGCTCTGGGTGTTTGCTATAATTATAGAACAATGTACATCTATCTATTTGCTAAATTGTTAGTAGTACCTAGGTAACCACACCACGAGTTGTTCTCGACTTGTCCCACTGGACTTGGCCCAAAGTGGGACCAGTCAAGAATCTCAAATTTTATGCTGAAAACGTTCTTGATTGGTCCCACTTTTTAAAGGCAGGCAAAAGTACTGTCGACAACACACTTTTCATGTAAGGATGCATACTTGCTTGAATCGTTTGTAAAATAAATCCGTATTACATAGATTACTTATGTAACTTTTGCTCTCTTGGTACTTTGGGACGATCTGTGAAGTTTCAATTCCCAGATCGTCCCAAAATACCAAGAAAGCAGAAGCTTCTTCACCAGCTCCGCTTAGCTTGGCATTAGGTGTTGCTGTGTCAATTTTCCAGTATCATTTACTAACATATTTAATGATGATTATAACAATGATGATGTATCACGTTCCATTTCCATCCGACGGCGAGCGACGAGAGAGTCCCGCGCGGAGTTTGTGCTAATGTTCGTCTTCTATTAGGTTATGTTTGATCAGGTAATTAGGCAGCCATTAGAGAAGTGCTGGTTCGGTGCTTGTGTTCGTTACTATATTAATAAGGAACATTTAATACCTTATTATATACCTTGTCTTAACCTATTTTCAATAAAAAAATGGGTAGGGTAAATTCGTTATCGGTCCATTTTTTGTGCTACTTTTAAGTTCCATACTTGGAGGGTAAATTTGTCAACGTCGCATAAAATATTATTTTTTATGGGTAAATTCGTCATCGGTTCCTCCATCGTGGATTTATGTACAGTCAGCATGAGAATTAAGTGAAATAAACCAACACTCTTTGAATGAACAATTGTATATATTAGGACGTACAAATACGTACTTGTAGCTTAGATAGATGATGTAGAAGCAAACGGATGCTTCAGTTACAGTGACTGCATGAAATAGAAGGAGTAATGGATACGAACGGAGGATGCACGGTAATGTACATAGGTACAACTGTACTGTGATACTAATGACGGCGCGGCGCGGGGAGCGCGCGCCCCCCGCGCCGCGTGGGGAGCCGAGACTTGTATGAATCATATTTTAATGATGCAAGTATGTTATCAACGCAAATAAAAAATTATAAGATGCCAGTAAAATGTCATTGATCATTAAATAGTCAAAGGAAAAAATAAAGAAAGTGAGAGCTTATGAGAAAACGTCATCATTGTGTTTAAATAATGTCCTATAATTAATGTAATGTGTGTGTGGATGGTCCAGCATTACGTATACATGTAATGGTGTAGGTTGCGCTAGCACAAGGAACCCGCACTGAAAGTAACTGTAGGTAATGATGATGATGATGAACTTGCTTCTAGTGGACCAGCAACATGTATTAAAGAAAATTAGAAGAAACTAATCTTTCTTTTGAATTTTATGAACTGCAAACATAGTTTGATTTATTACGAAATTGTAAGTTTTATTTCTGGTAACCTTTAAAAAAACCTTTATCCAGTCAACCCGTGACTGCAAACTTATTTTCATATTTTCTAATTATTGTGGGTGACCCATTCCCAGTCCACCCGCGTTAAGAAAACCTAAAAGTCCCCGATTGATATAACTCATTTCCATTGTTAGGCGGGCGGGACGCGGGGCGGGCGGGTAGCGGGTTCGAGCCCCGATCCGAAAGAGCACATAAAACGCATCGGTTGTTCCGTAAATCCCGGAAGTGAACAAAGAAAGGGTTCGTTTTCACGATACAGAAGGCCTACTTTGAAAAACGAAATGTGTAAAAGTGCGAAAGTTTAGGGTGACGTAGGTACGTTTTTTACTCAAATCAAATCAAACCAAAAATTCTTTACTTCCATAAATACAAAAATTTACACTTAGAACCCCCTTAGAATAATACACTAACACGGAAATAAAGTGATATTTTTTATTTCTGTCGCTTCGGTATGTAGACTAAAATAAAGAAGCGACGAAGAAACCTTTAGCCTGTAGTTGTTATTTTTCGAGTTTAAGCAAAACCCGTTCCAAGATTTTTTTATCTTCTAGATAATCTGATATTTTGTAGTAAGACTTTTGCACAGAAGCTTTGACAATTTGTTAGAATTTGTTTACTGATAGATTTTGCAACTCACTAGGAGTTTGGTTGTAGAAGCTTCAACATCGCCCTATAAACGATGCATTCATTGTGTGAACCCGGGTTGTGGGCGCAGCGAGTTTATGTTTATTGCTAGTGTTTGTACTACGGATACGAATAATAAAGTAGTTAAGAGGCGAACCTGACGGGTTTGGTGGCCACACTAGGCCTAGATCTCAGTTAAACTTTTGAAACTATCATGGTTATTAACATAGAAATCATTTAGAACGGGATATTTACCATGATTCAATTTTTGAGTTTTCCAATATTTCGGCACAGTTGCATGCGCCATGCAGGGTTGCCAACTGTACGAGGTTCCTCGTACAAATACGAGATTTTTGGTCTTCCGTACGAGGTACGAGGGCACTATCAACCTCGTACAATTATGTACGAGATTTTGACATAACATAACAGTTGTCGCATTGGCGCGATGATTGTCTTCTCTTTTCATTCGCTCGCTATCCCATGAACCAAGAAATCCCCGAGAAATAAAACATTTCGTTCTTCGCATTATTTGTCTGTCGCCTTGATCACACATGTCATAGCGCCAACCAGAGAGGTGTAACTTCACAAAATAAATAAAAATCTCGTGCAAAAATAAAAAGAAAAACGATGCGAATGAGGATGTTCCTGATATAATATTTGGAAATGAAAACTGAGACTAGAAGTACATAGTTACCTATGCAAAGTTTTCAACCTACAAACAAATCTCGTTCATTAGTTATTTACGATAGTAATATTAAGGATTATTTTAATACAAAGTGATGTTTTATTTAGTAGAAACTTGCAATAGTTTATTTCGTTGTGTAAAACGTCCTAAATTCAACAGTTTGATATGCATTAATTTTGGTTTAGTCACCTTGTAGAGGCAAGTACGAGGTTCGAAAGCCATAATACGAGATTTTTAGCTGCTTAGTACGAGGAAAAAAATTCTATGGTTGGCAACCCTGGCGCCATGATCACGAAAGAACTAAAGTCGCTGCGAGTTGGTTTTAATTGGCAGACATACCGATCTACCCTCATTCTTTGTCTTTTGCTACGAACATTTTGCTAGTAACTATACTACAACCAATACCACCGGTTTCACTTTCGAACGCAACACGATCACGACACACAACGCTGACGGTATCCGAACGCGGTCTGGTTGGTATATCACTACTACGGTTTTTACACAAAATTGAATCATGGTAAATATCCCGTTCTAAATGATTTCTAGATCTCACAGTACTCACGGGATCCCCGCGCCCCGCGCCCCGGGGTCAAAAACTCGAATTACATAATATTATTTGGTTCCTTGATAGTGAGATGAGAACACGATTAAGAAAAAAGATTACGATAAAAGAATCTCATGAAAGTGCACTGACAAGTTTAGTACATAATTTGGTCAAGATCTCAGGAACCCTGCGGTTTACTAAAATTACTTATGTTTTGATTCGTAGCTTATTTCTGTATCATTATTTAGTTCCTTGTATCAGTTTCTTCATCAGTTTTTCTTGTAAATAAGCAAAAACTTGATTCGTTCCAAACACGTCTGGTCTGTCTCGCTCCTATGAAAGCCAAATCCAATGCCTGAATTTCTTACAAAATTCTCATAAGAAAATGTAATTATTTCTTAGGACCCGAAAGGTGTCCGTTGATATCCGTCCAGTGCAATTTGGTAGAGAGCGTAATTGTGTTGTTCGTTTCATGCGATCAAAGCATCACATAACGATCCGATGTTTCGGATGACGACGGTCCCAAACTACGTATTTTGATTTTCAAAGTAGGCCTCCTGTGCCCTGGCTGCGGAGCCCGGTCACTGAAAAGTTGCTCAGCTTTGAAGAAGGTTTGACAATTTGAAAGGAGTTTTTGCCGTTCGGAGCATTCAGGCGCGAAGGCCGAGATCTTACCGCGATAAGCTCGACGCGATCACTCGTTAGGGTTCATGTATAGTTTATTTGAAGTTTATGATGTGTCACTAACATGTCGTGGAAAATGTGAAAATGTCTGCAGAGCTGTTTAGGATAACGTAGGTAGCCAGTTTTAGTTCCTGGTTTCCAAATTAGCTTCCTTCTACAGTCAGATGCTGGATACGGCAAGCTGGAGACAGGGCGCATTTTTTCGTTTCGGTTGGTAGTAGGTACCTACCTACATCTAATTTTGAAAACTACAAACTCAAAATGTAACAGCGTCCCGATTAGAGGTGTGGTGATTGTAATTTCGGAGTTTATTAAAACCTTTGTAATGGACATGAATGCAATAAATAAACAGTAGTTCGTATTCCACTTCCCTCCGGCTCCATCATCAAGGCAGGGTCATGTGATCACCTAGGACCAAAGTGCTTGCGAAGACAAATCCGATGAATTCTAACTCGACGAGGTTGCGTCCTTTCGCTTAGGAGTTCCTATGAGCACCATCAGACAAGATCCATGGTACCATAACATTGCATTGTCACCAGACTAACAACATCAGTATGCCAAATGTCAGGTCAATCACTTGTAACATTTTCCCACATATACAGGGCTAATTAAATAATAAAACCAGCCAAGTGCGAGTCGACTCGCACACGGAGGATTTCTTGCCATTTTACATAACTATTTCGCAAAAGGAACCCTAACTAAAATTTAAATATTAGCGAAAAGCCATGACACCATCACACGTCTAAGTACTGCCCGATGATGATTGGTTAGCTTCAACGATCGGAACTCATCTTCTCGTATACGTTGGACCCCTTACTTATTATATTTATTTATTTTATTTTTATTATACGTCGTTATAGCGGCCATATTACTGTTCAAAAATAGAGGCAAAGTGACCAAAAACATTTAGTTTTTTTTATAGGAAACTCCTTTAATTTAAAACTTATTTTATATTTGGTGTTTTTAGTGTTTGTATTTAAATTACAATTAATTAATTAGTGTAATTGGCAATCGCCGCCGTTCTAATTAAATAAATAAATGAGTAAATGAGTTTATTACCCACCAGTAACAATCCCACACTGGGAGCGATAGCTCTACCTCTGGATACCACCATGAATGAACAATGGATCGACCACAGGCTGAAGACAATCCTATACTCAATTACATAAGGATCAAAGTCAATACACGGGTCTAGGTAGAGTTCAAATTGTACACAAAAGTAGTTGAATTGACATATCTGTGCTGTGCAATCCTTAAACAAATACATGTAAAATTTAGGTAAATTAGGGTAATGTTCCTGAAATACAACAGGAACAAGGAAAATAAGAATAGCTGGAGGCTACAGGACAAGCGGATGTGGACGGTAGGAGTCAGGGATGTGTGAGAGTAAGAGTGTAGGCAGTAGGTACATGGTAGGCAAATACAGTACTTATGTCCCGGCGAGAAGTCAGGATCGCTTCACCAGCGGACCGTGTCGGACTCATAATACCGGCAAATGTTAGCCGCTTCATAAACATGACACTTAGCATCAATCATATAGATCACTTTACACAAAAAGGACCCTACGACAAAGTAGGTACTTTAGAAAAATGTAGAGCAATATCGGAAGCGTAAAACCAACAACATTATCCGCATACTCAATAACCGATGCTTTCATACAATAACATACGTCTACCATTATGTAAATTCACGACTACGACTACGTACCTATAACAGTATGATTGTAGTATATACCTATAACAGTATTAGTATAGTCCTAATTATTTACGTGACATAAGTATATCAGTCGAAAAGCCTTCCCAAAGAGGTTAAACGGATCACTAATGCAATTAGCGCCTTTCCGCACAACATAGCTATAACCCGACGAAATACAAACTGCACGCAATCAGCTGTCCATTACGCCATGAATCATCTTTCACAAGTGGCGGTGTTGCTAACATTGTTTTTGGTAAATAAAGATGCGACTATCTCGTGTTTCGCGCCACTGCAGATGGTGTGTGAACGTGGTAGAGTAGTGCATGATGTGGAGGTGAGGTGGAGCATACCTGGTTAGGGAGAAGTCTCGTGTCAGCAGCGTGTGGTGAACTCGCGACGCGTGTGGTTCGCGTGGCGGCCGGGCCCGGACTGAGCGCTGCGATCGATACCGCCGCCGTCGTGTTACGTTCCGTTCCCATACCCGTACGCAAGGCCTAGCTTCCCAATTTCTGTTTTATTGGGCGCTGTTTTCTTGTTTCGGAGGTTTCGTTTCACGCAGAAAACGGATACGTCATTGGTTCTTGGACGGTTTCATAAATTTTCATGGTGCTCACTTCTTTGGAGGTCCATTATTATGAAATTGGTAGTCGATTAATATTTTATATTAGGAAATTAATCGTATGAGTTAGTTACGTAAAAGAAAGCTCTTATATGATTTTTTGACTTCTTTTTATTATAAACACGTTGAATATGAAGATAACAGCACGGTTACTTCCGGCACGACTTTGATGACGTCACTGAGGAGGAGGTACCTAATTAGAGACGGTTTCATGCCTCAGCCTTGAAGTGGGCATTTGTTTAGTTGTAATGATCGCTAAGCCAGCTTTTTGCTGATAATATTGCCAGCTTTTTGCTGATAATATTGCCAGCTTTTTGCTGATAATATTGCCAGCTTTTTACCTTCTATTGGTTAAGTACTCCTCTCAACCGCAGTACAACAATATGGAGTGAGCGACGCAAACATTCATAAAACAAGCAACATTGAAGAAAGTAATTTTAATTTGATGAAATGATAGATAGGTAGGTAATTAACGCAAGTGCGCACCTTCTCACTGTCAATAAATGAATTTAGTTAATAATATAGCAGATACTCGTAATTACTGAGAATGGACAGGACAGTAAGACGTGCGGCAGTTTATTGCAATAATATGAATTATTGAGATGCATAATAAGATGCATAATCACTTTACCTAAGTAGCTTACTGTTTTTTTTTTTTTTTAAAGTTTGGACGGACGGATGTTTATTGATTTCTTCACGCCATCACTACTAAACGGATCGGGCGGAAATGTAGCACACAGGTATACCTACATCCCCATGGGATATAAATAACCTTAAAACGTTTCCAGCACAAGGCGAGCGAAGCTGCAGGCAGAGGCTACTCCACAATACATAACTGACTGTTCCACTTGTATTGGTAGAGCACTCGCGCAACTTCTTTCCCAACAATGGGATAATAAGGGCAAGTAGGTAAATAATTATTTATGCGGGACATTAGCAGACAACCCCAGAAAAGCAGATTGAGCGTTAAAGTACAAGTTACATATACCTGTAGTCTAATCTTTGTAAAATTTTAACAATATTATATAGGTATATGTATTCAAGATTCGTCATATACAACAATTATAAAAAGGAATAGTAAAAGCCTTCCCGCTGTAATAAACCTGGAGAAGTTTTAGTTATACAATCCAACATGGTCTTAGTAACGGTACAAACAAACAGTAAAAAGAAAATAAGTATTGATCAAACTGGTCCGTCGCGTCGCTACCATTCGCTTACACCCGCGCGGCTTCTCACCTTTTAAAACTGTATAAAAACCGCCTTAGTAGCTATATTTTATTCAAGTTCTACATCTAGGTACATCTGTGCACAACGTCCGTCCCATCCGTTCTACATCTAGGTACATCTGTGCACAATGTCCGTCCCATCCGTTCGGTAGATTTCGAAGTGGCAACAAACATCCAAACATCTTAATATCCAAACCTTCCCATTTATAAATTAGCACAGTTATTAGTATTGTTTGTGGCGAGTTAATAAACATTTTGTATTTGTAATGATCGTTCCAATTCCTAGCTGTCTTCCACCAGTTTCAGCATGGCTCTCCAAGAGTACCTGATCCACGAATTCGTATCCTGGCAGCCGCGCGCGCCGGAGGTCCTCGCCCGGAGCACGGGAGACATACTCCTGGAGTGGCAGCAGGAGCGGTTCCACTTCCTCAAGGATGACCTGCTGTACAGAGTGGAGAAGAACCACAAGCTGCCCAAGTGGATCGTCGTTTACAGGTAGGTACGTTTATTTATTTATTTTAGAAGATACAAATTTAAAAGCAAAGCACTTACTATCTTATGCTACTTAACATACGGAGAGTACCGGGTCCACCTACCTACTGAAAAAATTCAACAATAACATTTAGTTGGTTTTCATGAGCAAATACAAACGCCAGCCTTTGCAGACTACAGAATTTGTAATGTCTCAAATCTGTGACCAGACCTGAGGCCTGGATGTTTAACGCATATGTCTTCTTTCCTTTACACATAAGAGATGCACCACTTGTAACCTTAATTTAACAAATCATAATTGTCAAACAGTGGAGGCAAAACATCGAAAAGAATATACGACCTCGCGCCGGGCCACCCTCACCGGTTCCGACTGACCGTCATTCTCAAAGCCACTGCAGTTCCACTCCTGGCTGCCAAGGCTCTGGAGTACTACGGAGACGAAGGCACGGTGTATGAACAACTGGACGATAGAACTGATGATAATGATGAGAAGACAGTAGGAGAAGGAAGTGGAGATGCCAATGTGAACATTGTTATAACTGTGGATGAAAACTCAGCTGATGGAAAATCTATAAAAGAAACGAAAGAGGTCGAAGAGAAAAATACAGTTTCAGTTGAGAATGGAAACGGGAGACATGCAAGGTACAGTAATTTATGTGATAAAGAGAGCAAATTTAAATGATCAATTAGATATTTATTATATATATATTTTTAGCCGCTGCTAGTTCGGAGTCATATCTGAAGTGCGCTCATAGCTAGTGGTGATGCTGGCGCTCGCGAGTCAAAGATCGAAGCTTACCTCATGGTACAAAAGACAAAGAGATAGAACACGATATTTACAGCACAAATTAAAACTTATAAAAATGTATTTCAGAGTGAATCCGGATCAGAAGTGGCTGGAGTCCCTCGCCTCAGGGGAGACCTGGACCAGCACAGCCACCGGGGGCACTTCCGCCGCCTGCTTCTGCATGGCTGTCAGGTTCGGAGACCACAAGGAGGTAACCACATCATCACTACCACATCAAAGCCGACTCTATTACTGCTAGTTTTGTACATACATACATATTGAAGAATAACACAAAAAAGTACTGTAGTTTAAATTGTTGAAGGTTATTCTAAAAGTAATTCTCAAAGTCAACATAAACAATTCACACTTCCTTAAAATATTTGGATCACATAAAATAACATTCACAATTATCCCATATTCCTTAAATTTTCAAGGTGCAAGCGATGCTGGAGGAGCGTCCGGAGCTGATCGGCGTCGTGAGCCCCAGCAGTGGGTTCACGCCACTTGCCACCGCAGTCAGAAGAGGTACCTACTGAGGTAGCGCTTCAAACTTTGCCTAATCGTGTTTTTTTTAAAGTCCTGGCACTGAAGCTTCTACAGTCAGTACACGTAGAATTCAAGTTATGCGAGTAGCAAGAGAAAGAGAGAGCACAAATCGCAATGAACCGATGTATGACAAGAAATATGTCCCTCCTAACCCAGGACCTAGGCACTCCTTTACCGGCGCGGGTGGTCTAGAGCGCACTTTTAGTCTGTCCTTCCTTCGTTTTACTATGGGCGCCGGAGTTATACCACTTCATTCAGGTGATGCAATTCAGCTAATTTATGTAGCTATAGTTGTTCAAAGCTGCCACCAGCCAGTAGATCGACCTGCCGGTAAACACAGCCTCCGAACTAGGCTAGGCTGCATTTACCCGCGCCATTCGGGCGTCGGGATCGTGCTCTACGTTTAAAATAATTCCGAAAGCGAATCGAAATCGGAGGGTCTCGTCGAGAATAAACGCCTTTGTTCAGTAGTTTTGTAGCAAAGAAAATGCAACGCTCACCGACAAAAATGTAAATGGAATCGAATCTTCTGCGAGGCAAAGAGAAGAGTTTATTTTAATTACATTTTTTCAACCGTGTAGTTGATTTGAATTGTGAATCTGGAGTATGCTCAATAAAACCTTGTTTAAATAAAACACCTACATGTATGAAGTAATAACAAAGCTCTGCTGGAACCCTATTGAATCCAATCGACTACAAAAACGGCTAATTAAAAATTGCGATCCGCCGAACAAGAGGGATAGTGAAATACGCGGCGGACATTCTTTTTATTCGATTGAATATTGAAGCCAAACCAAAGTAAGCAAGTTTATTATGAGCATACCGGCCAACTGCAGGCAGGGGCCTCCTCTCTCCGGTCCTAGAACTGGGGCTCACTTGCTTTCCGACACAGTTTCATACTTTCTAGGGTACCTAGTGCATCCACGCGTGGGCCGAGTCATGGCGAGCCGTGGCTTGCTGGGCTGTCTATCAAATGTCAATTAAAACAAACACTTGTGTTGTGATGATTCTTCCAACTTGTAAATGACTTCCAAATCAAAAACGTGGCTCAGGTTCCTTTAAAATTTGAAGCTTTAGCATCAATCAAGCAATCAGATTTAGGTACAATAACAAGACGCAAATAAATATTAGGTATCTATTTTACATATAATGTAACCTGCCATGTCTTTGAACCTGCCTAATCATAAGCATTTGATCTAAACGGTAAAAATTAAAATGGAGCTTGTATCGTAGTGTAGGTACCTACTATCTAGGCCTCTGCGGCGCAGAGTTGTTACGTTGCAGAGAGGGGGTGTTGATAAACTGCAACGCAATTAAAAAGTTGAGTGCGAGTTGCGACTTAGAGAGCGCCCCGCAGGGAGTCAAACGACTTACAGAGCGCTCCGCATGGGAGTCAAACGACTTAGAGAGCGCCCCGCATGGGAGTCAAAAGACTTACAGAGCGCCCCGCATGGGAGTCAAACGACTTAGAGAGCGCCCCGCATGGGAGTCAAAAGACTTACAGAGCGCCCCGCATGGGAGTCAAACGACTTAGAGAGCGCCCCGCATGGGAGTCAAACGACTTAGAGAGCGCCCCGCATGGGAGTCAAACGACTTACAGAGCGCCCCGCATGGGAGTCAAACGACTTACAGAGCGCCCCGCATGGGAGTCAAACGACTTACAGAGCGCCCCGCATGGGAGTCAAACCACTTACAGAGCGCCCCGCATGGGAGTCAAACGACTTAGAGAGCGCCCCGCATGGGAGTCAAAAGACTTACAGAGCGCGCCGCATGGGAGTCAAACGACTTAGAGAGCGCCCCGCATGGGAGTCAAAAGACTTACAGAGCGCCCCGCATGGGAGTCAAACGACTTAGAGAGCGCCCCGCATGGGAGTCAAACGACTTACAGAGCGCCCCGCATGGGAGTCAAACGACTTAGAGAGCGCCCCGCATGGGAGTCAAACGTTATTTATAACAGGCATTCATTTGGACACGTTTCATATTTTGCCTGCTTTGAAAACAGTGTTGCCAGATGGAATCTGAAAAAAGCAGTAGAAATTTTGTTAAAAAAGCAGTAGATTGGGAAAAAAAGCAGGTAGATTTTAATATGTTATAAATTAGTACCTATGTTTTGTGTTTTGCGAGTATTGTCATGCAAAAAAAACATACAAAAAGCTACTAACCCGTTTTTTTTTAAATAAATTTAGGAAGCGTTTTCTTTGCCCACATTCCTAAACTGTTTAGCTTTGTGGAAAGCGAGGCCAGGCGACCTGCCGGCTGTGCTTTGCTCAGTTCTTTTCAGTCTGATTGAACTTTGATTTGGGGTTTTGGACATAATATATTATTTAGTGCATAGTAGAGTAATAACTGGATAAACAGTCTCACTCAGTTTGCATTTTGCAAAAGTTTATCGAACGAACAAACGGACCGACCAATCAATCAAAAACAATGAACAGACATACCAAGACAGACAGAAAGAAAGTGAAAGCTGGAAGGAAGAAACGAAGGAACATGGAACTCTTCAATTTCATTCATCTGTTTCAGTTTTGTGAAGTTTGTGTCATTGGTAACTTGTCACGTGAGCTAAAATAAAGAAATGGAGTCACTTGCTATTGATGCTCGGAAAAAGCAGGTAGATTTCACAAAATTTTAGCAAAAAAGCAGTAGATCAGTAGACGGTTCAAAAAGCAGGTAGATCTACTGCTAAATCAGTAGATCTGGCAACACTGTTTGAAAAGCAAAATTTAAATGGTTTCTTGATAACTTTCCAAATAAAAGGTTTTTTTAAGTTTAGCGTGAATTAGTAAACAAGGAGCGCTTCAAGTAGGAAGGCATATTATTATGGAAGGAAGGATGACACTTGACACTGGAAAATATCTCATGAATTAAATCTTTAACCACTGACGCCATTGATATGTCCTCCTCTTATTCCAGGAGACGCTAATACCTGCCGGTTCCTGATATCCCTGGGCGCGGAGGTGGAACAGCCCTCGGGCCCCGGACAGACGCCGCTGCACCTGGCAGCGCTGGCTGGAGACCTGGAGATCATAGACCTGCTGGTGGAGAACGGAGCGGACTTCCAGGTGTCATTCGGACTGACCTCAGTCAGCATCTGTCCTCTCACACTACATTTTTGGTGGACAAGTTTCAAAAGAAATATCGCGTGCTGGCAACATTGCAATTTGTATCTAACCCGATAGGTACTGCTTGCGCAACGCTGATTGCCTATAATACATGAGGGCGCATCGTACGAGCGAATCCATGAACACCAGTTCTCGAGAAGCCTGAACTCCTCGAGAACGCGCGCACTTCAGGCAGTCATTCGCTTATTCAATATACTCCGTAAATCTCTTTGGAGAATCGTCTATGGTTTTATTGTTGGTACATCGTTCCAGGCTCGCGACTGGAATGGTCTGCGCGTGGAGCACTACGCGGCGGACTCCGGCTGCGTGGAGGCGCTGCGCCGCGTGCTCGAGCGCGGGGGCGACGTCATGGTGCGGGACAACAACGGGTGGACGCCGCTCTTCAGAGCCGGTAAGCCATGAGCCCCGGTTTTTGCAATTCAGATAAATATTGCTTAAGAGAAGAAAATTCAAGCTTCTGACGCGGCTTGCTCCGCTTGCAGCTTTTAATATTCATATCTGTTTATTTATTTTTTCATAGGTACCTATGACAAACTTAGGTAGTTACTTACTTTTCACCAAACATCCCAAAAAGTCAAAATAGATTCGCAGTTCGCTCCGCTCGTCGCTACTCATAAATTCCTATTGTTACAAGTTGAGTG
The DNA here is from genome assembly GCA_947086465.1 of Eupithecia exiguata. NCBI lineage: Eukaryota > Metazoa > Arthropoda > Insecta > Lepidoptera > Geometridae > Eupithecia > Eupithecia exiguata. The sequence continues at coordinate 194,571 of OX352248.1, read as the reverse complement.
TCGGGATTGTCAAGCAACCCCCAAGGCGGTTCAGTATTCTTGTTTCCGTTTTTATTATTAGGTTACTGGGTGCTTAGTCCAAATCCGCCTCGTGTACCGCCCACATTTGTCTCACCAATCGCATACAATAGACTTGACATTGATGACCGATGTGGCGCGGTAGCGAAAGTCTGCCTGCGACGCAGGAGGTTGCGGGTTCGATTCCCGCCTCGGGACAAATGTGTGTACGATCTGCAGACATTTGTTCAGGGTGTTCTGGTCGTTTTCTATGTATAATAAAAAATATCTATGTATTGTATCTATGTATTATATTATGTAAGTATATCCGTTATCTAGTACCCATAACACAAAGCTCTGCTTACCTTGGGGCTAGAAAATGCTGTGTGAATTGTCCAGCATTATTTATTTATTCATAATAGAGAGTGCGCGGAACGTTAACGACGTAGCCGAGCTATTGACCTTGCGAGCTTGCTCAACAAACGATTTATCATGGATCCAAGCGCTAAGTCGATAATATCTACATGAAGTATCTGTTGCGGTTGCAGTGTGTCAAGGAGCGAGCGCACTGATGGTGGAGGAGCTGGTCTCCCGCGGCAGTGACGTGGGCACAGTGGACTGCGCGGGACTGCCACTCACTACTGCGGCCAGGCTTCTTACTCGCATCCAGTACGTACTGATGGTGGAGGAGCTGGTCTCCCGCGGCAGTGACGTGGGCACAGTGGACTGCGCGGGACTGCCACTCACTACTGCGGCCAGGCTTCTTACTCGCATCCAGTACGTACTGATGGTGGAGGAGCTGGTCTCCCGCGGCAGTGACGTGGGCACAGTGGACTGCGCGGGACTGCCACTCACTACTGCGGCCAGGCTTCTTACTCGCATCCAGTACGTACTGATGGTGGAGGAGCTTGTCTCCCGCGGCAGTGACCTGGGCACAGTGGACTGCGCGGGACTGCCACTCACTACTGCGGCCAGGCTTCTTACTCGCATCCAGTACGTACTGATGGTGGAGGAGCTGGTCTCCCGCGGCAGTGACGTGGGCACAGTGGACTGCGCGGGACTGCCACTCACTACTGCGGCCAGGCTTCTTACTCGCATCCAGTACGTACTGATGGTGGAGGAGCTTGTCTCCCGCGGCAGTGACCTGGGCACAGTGGACTGCGCGGGACTGCCACTCACTACTGCGGCCAGGCTTCTTACTCGCATCCAGTACGTACTGATGGTGGAGGAGCTGGTCTCCCGCGGCAGTGACGTGGGCACAGTGGACTGCGCGGGACTGCCACTCACTACTGCGGCCAGGCTTCTTACTCGCATCCAGTACGTACTGATGGTGGAGGAGCTGGTCTCCCGCGGCAGTGACGTGGGCACAGTGGACTGCGCGGGACTGCCACTCACTACTGCGGCCAGGCTCGCTACGCCACGCACTACTGCGGCAATTCGCTTTTACAAATACTAGATTGCTTCACCGAAAACATCTTACTCAATGCTAAAAAAAACAAAATGCATAAAATTCGGGTTACCAAATGTAAGAGAACTCCCAACTAAAGGAATGCTAAAGGATGAAATTGTTGACCTTGTCGATTCAACTGTTTTCCTAGGGTTAGGTACATATTGATTCCTCTCTTTAAATTATTTTCTTTCTTCTTTCTTTCTTTCTCTTCAATGGAGACCGCAAATTAGCTGAACTAAGTCTGCCTGCGAGATGCTCTCGCAGGCAGACTTAGTTCAGCAGCCTATGCGGTTCGAACAATTAGATATTATTACCGATGTAGATACGGCTAGGTTAGTTTATTTCAGTTACTTCCTTATCATCATGTCTCATGGTATCTTGCTTTGGGGACGGGCAGCAGACATCCAGATTATCTTTGTTCTTCAAAAAAGGGCTGTACGCGCAATTTGTAAATTAAAGCCACGCGATTCTTTGAGGGATCTATTTAAAGATAGGTATAAATATTATGACAGTAATATCGCAATACATCAATGAAAATCGAATGTATACGCACAACAATAGAGATAGCTTTTTGAAAGAATGTGATATTCACAACATAAATACAAGAAACAAGAAGAAACTACACATCCCATCATATAATTTTATTATGAAAGGTAGGGAAATCATTTATGGACAATTGCGTACGCTTTTATAACAAGCTTCCATCTGAAGCAACTGAGCTCCCTATTCGTAAATTTAAACAATAGGAAGGTACCAAAAATCTTATAAAGAAAGCCTTTTACTCCTTACATGATTAGGTACATCAATGATGTTAATACTTGACCAGAAGATGTCGCCCAGTTCCGCACCGACAATAGTATAAAAGGAAAATAATGTTAAGCTTAGTTAGTCTTATATTAATATTGACCTGTATCTAAATCACATTAAATTTAGACTTAGATAGGCAAATAATAGTGTATTCATTTATAAGTCATAATAATAATATACTTACTTACAAATATTAGTGGTTTTTTTTCGACTTCTTCTACTAGTGGACAACAAAATTGAAGTGGACAAAATCAATAACACCTGGTTTCTTATTTGATAATTAATAGCATTTAGAAACCTGTTTATGGTATAAAATATAAATTGTTTGTGTTTATTTTGTAAGCCTAAAGAAATTAAAGTTATTGACATTTGTGCCATAGGTAGGTAATTTAAAAATGAAATTATCATTAAATCTACTCAACAATGCTACCTTTCCGATAAACCTATAAAGTTCGACAAGGTTTTGAAGATTCTTTTACTCTAGTTGAGTGATGGATGTGTTTGTTGCAGCGGGCGGCGCCGGGAGTCGATCCTGCGCCTGGTGGACCCCAACTACCCGCAGCAAGCAGCACTAGGCCACTTCACTCGGCTCACCAAGAAGATCCACCACGTGCGCGCCTTGCTCCGCCTCGCCTAGTGTCTTCTCTCGGCCGCACGCCGCCCCAGGGACCCCCCGGGGGAAGGGATAGACTCGGCCCTCCCGCTCACGAGGGAACATGCTAGCTAGGGTTTGACTAGTATGCGCATGAGTCCGCGAGTGATAGACATAGATGCCTTATATAAATCAATGTAACAAACGAAAGCAGCGAGTGAGATTTCCATCTTTGTTGAGTAATAAATTTAAAATATCAATTTAGCTTGTAAGTAGTATAACATATATTTAATTGATTATTTAAAACAAGACAGTAAGTATTTGATAGGTATATATAGGTAGGCTATGGTAGGAGCGTGGAATCTGTTAATCAAATCAAATCACATTTATTTCAGATATAATACACAACACAGTATACATACCTACAAGCTTATATCACGAAATCAATCACAAAAAAATAAAACTATTTAAAATGAATCATTTTAAATAGTTGTATTTTTTTGTAGTTGATTTAGTTTTATTTAAATTAAATTTATATAAACTAAAAAATAAACAGAAAGTTAAAAAATAAACAGAAGGCCTTCGTCTAGTGCTGCGCGAAGGGAAAGGCTGAGTCCAGCCTTCCTGCAATGGCCTGCAGGTAGCTGTTGCACCCTGCGCATCAACGACGCCCTTTTCTTGCGCAGAATCGCGCTTGAAATTTAAATTTCCTGAGAATTACCCAGTTTTATTCCTATTTCTAAGCATCGATAAACATTGTAGTTGTTGGTAACATAAATTATGTTTTAGAATCCAAATCATAATTCCAAACTATTAGTTTAAATCATTATCTAAATTTTAAATTGTAGATAAAGGAGAAGTGAATAAAGCTACAAAGTAAAATTAATACTTATTTATTATTAATAAAAATAAAGAAATATTTACAAAACCTTATACTAACGGAGTATTGAATTGCATTGCGTTAAATGGTAACAGCGTGGTAAGCTACCAGATTCCAGAATGAGAGACAGGAGAGTGTTCGGAGCCCACGGCCGACCTTCGCAATACCAGAAATGCGTTCATGGCAAGGCTTAAACAGCAATAAATAATTTAGGTACACTACGTATTTTAAAATATGTCCCTAAATAAAATTAGTAATACAATTTTTGTCCAAAAAAGTCTTTGATTACTGAGCGCGCTAGCGGCACTCACTTCTCCGTAGTCCACCTGGCTCGCAAGACTGTGTCCATTCGTGTGGACCGCCTCTACCTCTCCTCGCTCGAACTGCGCCGCTTTACTATCTCTTTTTCTTCTCCTCTTTACTTCCTCTTCGTCATCCTCATATTCTTCTTCTTCTACATTTTCAAGCATTTCTGTGACTTCTTGTATTTTACTTCCGTCGGCTTTTAAATCATCTAATTCCACTTTATCGGGCTTGTTTACGTTTACTAGTTTTAATTTGGTCGTTCTCGTGTCTGGCAGCTTCGCCGAGTCTTTAGCAATCTGGTCGTCTACTGGCGGCGGGATCTCTCCTTTGAAGGGTCCAAACTGTGGTGTTCTGAGCAGCAAAGCAGTATTTGCAGGCAACTTGGACGAAAATAGCTTTGACATAGTTTTGTTGGCGTCGGGTACGCTGGTCAGAGAAGCGGCAGATACGGTTTTTCCATCGTAGGTGGTAAAAGTTTGTTCATCGGATAGTTTTTGAGAATGCTCTTTGGGCAGCTTCGGGTCGGGAGGTAGGTACTGGGGGCTCACTCTATCTGACGCCATCATCATGTCAGGTACTTCCTTTTCCATGTTTTTCTTGCCAAAAAGAGCGTTGAGCGCTGTTTCTGTTTTAACGTATACTGGGTGGGGGCGATCTTCTTTCGCGTGGTTTTTAGGGAACATTTCCTTGGTCATGTCATTGGTTGGAACATTTGGGACACTGGGTATAATATTCTGTATACTTGGAAGCATGTGGTCTTCGGGTGAGGGAATGAACATGGGTTCAAACGACTGGGTTATCCTATCACTAGGGAATGCGTGATTTGTGATGATTTGAGGCGATTCTTCGTAGTCTTCTTCGACGTCGGTATCTTCACGTCTATTAATATTTGTTTGTTTGTTGGAATTAGATTCCAAGCCATCAGTGATTCTGTCTTCGCCTGCCATCAACGGTTCTCTTATGATCGGTTTGAATCCACTTTCAACCACTATTGAATCCGGTTTGAATCCGGTATTGACAGCTGGCTGTAAAGTCGACGCTTCTTGAGATTCTCCAATAAAGTCTGATGACTTAATTTCATTGTATTTGTGATAGTCGTTGTTTAACTTTATTCGAAGAGTTGTTGATAGGTAGTGTTGTGGAGTGGGTGAAGTGGCCGGAGTTTTCATAATGTGGGGTTTGTTGTGACTCATTTGTTGGTCCAGAGGTATGGGATTATCCATGGGTTTGCCCAGGATGATCTGCCCGGCCTGGCCGGGTTTAAGGAAGTTCTGCGGAGTGTTGTGCTGAGCTATCGAGTCGAAGCTGTGCTGGATGATCTTATCAAAACCTAGGTGGGGAATAGAATCAAAGTTTTGCTGAGGCACGCTATCAATGGCCCCCGGGAGAGTCATCTGACTTTTGACAACTTGATTGGCAATGATGTCAGTTTGGCCCAAGCTCAGGGTCTGACTCTTAGTAGGGACCGGCAGTTGGACATGCCCAGGCGCAGGTTTACCCATGATTATTGACTGAACAGGACTTCCAAGCTTTGGACCTTGATATTTCTGAGGACCCTGGTGGTTCATTTGGGGCTTCAAATGCAATGGAGGCATGGACTTCATCGGGGGTATATTCCCCATTGGAGGCCGGCCCATGTTTGGAGGCAAACGGTTTATTGGATACTTTTGCGGCTTCTTCTGGATAGTGTGAGGACCGTGGTGGTTCTGATGGTTTGGCATCGGCAAAGGATACCCGTTGTTTATCTTTTGGTACATCGGCGGAGGCCGGCGCAGCTTAATCTCTGGCGGGACGGGCCGTCTGAACGGTGGTCTCATATTGGGACCGTTCGGGGGCTTCGGGCCGTTTGGTCTAAGCACTGACTGGAGAGTCAGGGGTTTCTGGTTGGGTGGTAAGAAGTAGGATTCTGGTAGCTTCACCGGCTCCACCGAGTATTCTTCGTTCTCTCTGACCGGTTGTTCCACCAGGAAGGTCTCCCGCACGTCCTCGTGCACCTGGTACTGAGGGCGCGAGTGATTCCGCCGCATGTCCTCCTGCATCTGGCTCTCGATGTTCTCGACCGTCTGGATGACCTCCTGGATCTGTCCGCTGGAGACAGGCAACTCATACTCCTCTCTGTGCAACTGGTTCTTGTACACTTCGCCCGTGAGGCTGCTAGTGCTGCTGAAATTGTCATAATTCGTGTTCGTGTTGATTATTTTCGCCAACTTCTTACGCGGGTCTAGCGTGTTGTCTGGCTTGGCGCGGGATTGTACCTGAATGGAATCCTCCCCTTGCAAATCCGCCTCCCCCTCCCCCTCGGCAAGAGATGGGGGGAGCGCGACTGTCTCGAGCACGCGACTTTCCTCCACGTCGGGCTCGTCACACTCGTCTACCACGTGGATCTTCCAGCCGAGGTAGCGGTGCGTGAAACACTGAAACATAGATATACAATTAAAATAAGAGCTACTACAAGAATGAGAATACAATCACCGGTCAGACACAGAACGATATCTCATGCACATGGAAGACTTGGAAGGCTGAAACAGAAAACAGACGATAGATTATGTACATAGGTGATAAAAAATATATACAGATAGAGTAGAGGAGGTACGAGGAAATGAAAATAATGTGAACGGTACCTTATAATAAGAATTTATAGAAATGAGAATCATGTGAGTTAAGGTAAATGAGTCAATGTTGACGTTCATTTTATAATCAAAAAGATGTGTTTTTATCAGATTAAAAGATAAACTCCTTTTTTAAATCAACCATGCATTGTCAAACCATGATGATGCAAAGGTTCAAAAATTTAATAAATAGCATTCTTAGAAAAAAAGAGGCTTCGAGAGCAGCAACTTTTTGTCTTAATTTACAGAGTATCTTGCTAACTTTACATCAGCCTCTATGGTGTTCCAATTATACAATTGAAAAGTTATTCGTGATCCTAAACAAAACCATGTTGAATGTCTTATCGTAAGTATCTAAAGTTGCTGATAGTATTCGTGGCAAGTTGTTCTTTGACATCGGTCAAGTTACCTGATAATAAACAGTGTCTGGAGTGTTTTCATCCGGCGTCCATGTGATAGCACCCGGCTGTCCCTCCTCGCAGACGAGCGTGAGCGCGCGCTGGTAGGCGCCGAAGGATGGGTAGTCGTCGGCAGGCAGGCCTGCCGGGTCCGGCGTCCAGTTACAGAGCCGCCCCACACCAGTCGGGACCAGCTCACCGCTGCGCGACCGACGCACGCCCGAGTAGATCTCTATGCCCTGGGGAGTGATGGGTGTGTAGTGACTGTGGTGACATGAGATGAATGAGGTTGTTCGTGTACGTTTGTGATGGGTTGGCCATCACGTTGGCGCACCATTAAAGTTGAGAAAGATTCTTAGGTCTACTTCCTATCCCTCAGATATATTGCGGCTCATCAAGAATCTTGATACCTTTTTCTCCTGTTCAGTCTTGTGGAAGTACCCTCCGACGGGATCGTTGGTGATGTAGAAGGGATGGTAGCGCGCCGGCACGTCGGGGTTATTGCCCCCCTCCGTCACGAACGTGTAGCGGCGCCCGCGCACCACGTAGATCTCGGGGATCAGGAGGCCGTTGATGTACCAGGAGATACCCCAGCCCACGTGACCTAAGAACGAAACACACCATTCATAGGTATTGTGGGGATACACGGCATCAGCAATCAAATCATCTAGCCCTGAGCAGAGGTTTTGGTAGAGTCAGAACCAAATGAAATGCTTCCAGGTCATATAAATATGACTTGACCTGGAACGCGAAACGAAACATTGTTTTGTCTTCGGTGGATCTTTTGCCCCCTACGCCACGGAGGTTAATCGTAGGCTCACAACACAACAGTCGTAACTTAAACGGTAAACAAGGGCAGAAGATAACTTCTGCCTTTGTATACCTACCCACTCTTTGTAGCAAATGTTGTTAAAATACGAGAGTGACAAAGTGAAAACAATGACTCAAAGTCCTTACTTCAGTTTAAATACAGTCAAGTCTTAAGTTAAACACAAAATAACATGCAATTACACTATTTTTTTGTTGGTGTTAGTATTTCGTTCTTCTGGTCGCCGCATAGGGTAATACTGAAAATCAGTGTTTTGCTCTCGAGCTAAGTTTGTACTGAGTTATTGCCTGTTTGACAGGCTGCAGTACACACATATTTTTTTACGGATTCATACTTTTTTAAATGATATATGAATTTTATTTCTGTTAAACTAGGTGGTTGTAATCTTGTAGATTGGTCTTCAGCCAATCTCTGGTATCTCAAGTCTGCCATGGTCAGGCTTACAGCATTAGGTAATAAAACTAACATGCGAATAAAAATAAGATAACGTATTACAATCCAATAAATTATAGTTATTTGTTATACAAGAGTGCAAAGTTTCTTTTTAACCGCGTGCTCAATTTTGATGACCGAGCAAGCGAAGGATTCTAAAATTGAATCACGAGCGTAGCGAGTGATTCAAAACTTAGAATCCTGAGCGTTAGCGAGGGAGTCAAAAGAGCACAAGGATAAAAATCTTTGCACTCGAGTGCAACACGTAACTTTTCATCCCACCTCAGCGAGGAAATAACTGAATGCAAACAAATTACATTTACAATCACAATAAAATTTTATTTCAGTTTAGGTATTAACTACTACATTATGATAGGTAAGTGGTAGGTAAAGGTATTACAGAATACATAGAGTGCTTGATTTCTTGATCTCAGATAATTCAATAAAATATGCCAGCGAAACGTTTTCTGAGAAAGTTTTGGCCCCTTTAGCTAGTCGCCACGAGTTAAACATATCGTACTGTTTCAAATACTTCTCGCGTGATTGTTGAGGGAGAAAGCTCATTTGCGCATTTTTAACAGTTTCAATCAGTTTTGTTGGCGTCAAATATACTTTGTCGTCGCTAGAATCACTCATTTTAGGTTTTTCACTGGTTTTCAAGTTTCTTGTTTTTTAGCAATGACGTCAAAAGAAAATGGCGCGCGCAAAGAAAATTAAATAAAAAGTACACCAAGAAGGTTACGAGTCTGAGTTTTTAACAAATTAAAAAAGGTTGCATGACAAATTCGGCACCATGGAGGTAGAAGTGAATAGGTTTAATGATGTTTTGAATAACAAACTTAGGGCACACTATGTTCTAAATTCAAATTTACTTTATCCTCTAGAGGATAAAAACGGCTTTTGCGCTCAGATATCGAACAGCAAAAATACTCTTTCCGAGATGGGGGGATGAAAAATATATTAGTAAGCAGTGTCAATCAATAGTAGGTATAATGATGTTTAATAAATTAGAATTTCAATAATGTACCTATAATTATATTAATAATGAATTTTGATTGTATAAGCACCAATTTAATGTTCCCAAGCATTGTTCTATTCTTAAGTTTATTTTTTTTCTGTGTTGTGTTATGATTATGATGTATGTGCCTAACTGTACGTTTGTATTGTGTGTTGCAGTGTCGAGTAAATCTTTTATCTATCTTTAAACAATAAACAGACGCGTTTTGCTCGCAGGCTGAGTACAATTACTAAAATAGTTATAAGACCTGAAATAAATGATTGATTTATTGATAAATAAAATACTGAAATCATAAAATAAAACCTTTAATAAATCTTAACTTCTGCACGCAACTACAAGACTGGCGACTGGCGCAGGAGGCAGTATTAGGAAGGCTTAATCACTTAACTTCTGCACGCAACTACAAGACTGGCGACTGGCGCAGGAGGCAGTATTAGGAAGGCTTAATCACTTAACTCTGTTGACTTACAATACGTGCACCTAACAAATATCAATAACGTTTATTTTTTTAAAACGTTTATTTTTATTAACGTTTATTTCTTTAGGCTTACAAATAAGCACTTAGACAAGTCAAATTTTATACATAAAACAGGGTTCTAAATTGTAATAATTGTCAAATAAGAAACCAGATGTTATTTTTCGTTTAAATTTTTATCCACTTATGGAAGAAGTGGAAAATAAACCACAAGATAAGTGTATACTTATAAATTGGAGTCTTTAAACCCAGGGTGAATTAAAGTTCATTCTGGGAAAGCGTGCTCCATCTTAGGTCTTATCATCACTTATTCAAGTGAGATGGTGGCTGGCCAAACGCTTGACCATCAAACTTGACCATCAACAATAAAACAAAAAAAAAACAATTATTTGCCTATCTAAGTCTAAATATACTGACCAGTGATGGCGGGGTAGCCCTGCTTGCCGCCGGTGGGGCCCATCTGTGCATAGAACACGCCGTCTGGCGGCTCATTGCACTGTATGGGAGGAATTTCCCACGCCTCGGTGCGCGCGACTGGCGCAGGCGTCGGGATCGGATTGGGTTTGATCGCCTGACTCTGGAAATACACATTTAGAATAAAAGCATTAAAGTGCTTATGATTGAATAGGTCGCTTAGCGCCAAAGACTGCAGTCAGGTCAGCCACCCGAGAGCTTACAAAATTAAGCAAGCGTCTTGAATGTATTGTTGATCAACTAAGGTCATTAGACTAAACAAAAACTTTGCCTCTAACGTAGAGGCCAGCGCTCAGTCTATAGTCTATGTTAGTTGAGTGGTGTCTAACCTGTTCCCTGTTGTTAGTCCCCTGTCTAGACGGTTCCTTCCTGGTGGAGGTCTCCGGGCGCTGGTCGTCTGTCTCCGATCGTGGGCAGTTCCAGACGGGCGGACGCCCGAACTCGATGAACTTGTCGCCCTGAGGGAGGATATAATATTAGGAGATAGTGACTTAGGGAGACAAATATGATTCAAATGAAATATACATCATACATCATAAATGTGTTATGTAGGTACTTTATTTATTTATTAGTTCACAAAACAGAGTAAGATCCTTATAAAATACAGTAGGTACATTGTTATTACGAACTCGATTTTACCCAAATATGCAATAATAATAAGTACCTACCTATAAAAAAAATGTTGCAAGCTAAAAATTAAATTTACCAAAAAAACGTGAAATTTCACAAAACTTAATACATAAAACAAAATAAAATTTGTAACTTCGAACGACAAATATACAAAATGATAACAAATAAGAATTAATGAACAAATAGGATTAACCTTATTTAACATTTTTGTGGAACACCATAAAGCAACCCGATTACATGCTTATATTTATACTTATTGGAATGGAAAATATCCAGGTCAGTGTTTTTGGAAGCCAATTTGTTATAAAAACGACACGCTCTAAATAGTGGGGCATTGAACGACGTGTTATATTTAACGTGCTAAGTGAAAATGTAGCGGGTTTCGGGATTTATAGTAGGTATGTGTTGATGCAAAGGGAAGATAAGAGCATGGGGCAACGGACTACAACGGAATGAAGATTTTTTGAAGGTACATCAGATCGACCACTTTCCTACGGTCAGACAGAGCAGTGACTTTTTTTATCTATTCTCATAGCCAGAGAGCGAGCGACCGAATCTATGTCTTTAAGCTACAATTTTGAGACATTTGTTTTGCATACTCTCGATCCTAGCTGTGTGATTTTGATAGTGTGGAGACCAGATAATACTGCCATATTCCAGGATTGATCTAACAAGACTGTTGAACAAATAAATCAATGTCAATCAGTTGGGTTTTTTAAAAGCTTTAGTTATTCTGGTAATAAAACCGAGCAAACGATTACTCCTCACTATAATTCTGTCATAGTGTGTTAAAGAGAGTTGTTCATCGAAATAGATTCCCAAATCTTAAGCAACTGAGTTTCGATTTAGAACTTTGTACGAAATAGTATAGTCGTAAAGAATTATGTAAAGTTTCTCTGTAAATGAGATAGCAAAACATTTATCAACATTTAAATACGTAAGGTTATGAGTACACCATTCGTGTATCACATCTAGATCCTTTCGTAACTTCACACAGGCTTCGATATTGTAAATTTCAGTAAACACATAAATCATCAGCGTAGAGTAGGCAAGGACAATTTATACGCTCTGCTAGATCATTGATAAAGATCACGAAAAATAAAGGACCCAGATGTGAGCCTTGTGGGACTCCTGAGGGTATATGCATTGGTCCCTCCCATGTTATAACAATACAATAGCACTTTATTGCACACCAAATAAATAGATACACAGGACAGGAAGGAACTTATACAGATTACGTAACGTATAACCCGCCTGGTATAACCTTTTATAGCTACTATTTGACTTCTGTTGCTCAGATTAGACAGAACCCATCGTAAGAGGCTACCGTGAACACCGTAAGCACCGTAAGCAAGTTTCGAACACAGCATAGAGTGATTGACTTAGTCAAACTCTTTGCGAAAATAGGTGTAGATGGAATCTACCTAACCCGACGAATCAAATACATCACAAAAAAGATTTTATGTGACAGGAGAATACTGAATGAAGAATTATTATTGAATGAAGAAGATTACTGAATGTTGCAGTAGTTTCCCTTGCTCTCTGCAGATTGAAAGACTTTTCTTTTGTTTCTTAAATTACACGTTCTTGTCAATACAACACAGACAGTTCAAAACCTCCTAGAAATAAACCAGAAAACAACCGTATTATTCCTGTCTACAAGGGCATATGTTATTCATTGATCCAATAATGTATTTCTGTGTAGGGAGGGACGTACAAAGAAAAACAACAGAAAGAGTACAAAGATGCATTCAAAGGGTCCTAGTAGAGTTATCCGTTTGTGGAGGTGAGACGTACCTTGGTGAAGTGGTGATGATAGGAGACCTCGTTCCGGGAATTGAGCGGGCCGATGGCCCAGATGACCGGCTGGCTCTGGTTGGTCAGCACGGGCAGGTCCAGCGAGTCTGCGGCCCGCAGCGTGCGCTGATACGTCACGATGGAGTAGCCATTCGCGAGGACCGAGTTCATCAGTTTCACTGAGTTCGTGTTTTCCTGCGGAAGGAAGAGGAAATGTTACTCAAAAATCATTTTTTTTATTTTCAGTTTTTGGTGCCTTGGTTCCTTTAGATTAACGAAACAAAATAAATGTGCTGGGAAACCCGAAAAAATCGCATTAAAAACAATCAATTGTAAGACAGCCCGAGATAAAAAAACTTAGTTTTACGTACCAGCTTTAAAATGGCACGTACCAATAACAGCGACAAAGATTCACAAACTTCGATAAAAGTAAAAAAGGCTTTTTTTACTTATATCGAAGTTCACAAAGATTTTATTCTAAGATTGTGGTGTTTAATCGGACCCTTACTTTGGCAATATTGATCTCACAGTTTGACTACTTTGTTATTCAATAAGCACCTTCAGCATATCACTTGTATCTCGTCCTAAGCCTGAATGCTTAATTTAGCGCATTGCCACCTCCGCCGCCTCGTTCGCCTAATTGGATTCCGCTCCCCGCTATTTGGGAGATATGTCCCTATTCGGAGAAGCCCCGGGCAGTGCCGATACGTAATCTTGGATAGATTGCCTTGTGGCAACACTGAGGGTCGCCTACATGCCGGTTCTACGTAAGGGAAGGTAATTTAGACGAAATCATATTCTTCATATTCTAAAAGCCTCAAATCAAATTGCAATCACTATCGTGTTCAAGGGTTTTTGAAACTACCGATGATATGTAACCAACATACACGTGGTCTGCAATTTATGGCATCCTGGTACGAGTCCGCTTGTCGACTCAGGCCCCATACACTAGTGCACTCACCCCGAGCCGCTCGTCGGGACAAGAGCCCCGCACGCCGGCGCACTGCGACTTGGCGTCCAGGTAGTAGTCCTGGGCCTCTCCCTTGAGCGTCTGCTTGTCTACCCAGGCCACGACCACGTCGCCGCCCACCATCTGCGAGCGGGTTGCGTCGCCCGATATGCCGAACGACATGTACTCGCCGTCGTCTGGAAAAAACATTGCTGGTCAGTGAATGAAAACATCTGGAGAAGATGCGAATTAGTCATGTCAATGCCTGCGACTATTCTGGAGAGATTGCAGTCGACATTCACCATTTCAGAGCATTCACTGCTGAATATTGGCTTCCACGATGTCATGACGTCCTGAGCCGACTCCATCCATTGAATTAAACTTACAACTCGATGGACCGACGACCGGCGGGCGTCGGTCGAGTGGGACGTCCTATTACACCCCGTTACACATTGCATTTCGGTTGCCCCTTGAGAACCTACGCCATATGGCCTTCCTACTGCCAATTTAGCTTTGCTTATTTTGCGAGATGTGTCATTTTGGTTATTTTTGCGTTCAGTGCGTAAGTTGTACAATTCGAGGACTGTACCACAGTTTACCGTCAAAAAGTGACAGCTGCGGACGGTGGGGACCCACCTAGTTTAGCGACGAGCTGTATGACGACGCTATCCTCGGCCACGGCCCAGCGCACCTCGAAGGCCAGTTCCTCTAGAAGCACCTCGCAGTTCAGCTTCGACTGAAACAATAACCAACATTCATTATCTAAATTTTAACACCACAGTGTCACATTGCTTCTAAAATCTTATGAAATTACTTTTGAAACAATTTGCATTCATAGAAACACAATATCTGTTCCATTGTAACGTAACCTAACTAACGTAACGTAACTAACATAATGTTACATACTGAAAGTTATGGTAACCCACGGTAACCAACTTACTAAATTTCGTCAAAATATTCAACCAAGATCCATTCCAGCTGTAGAATTGTTCGATCAACGTAGTTTTTATTTGCCTTAGTGCTCTAAGTGGACGGCCTGACACGGGTCCTGGTGGTCTCAGCCCCGGGGCATGGAGCCGTGTGCGGGTGCTCCGGACGGGTCTATTTGCGCCGCGTCATAGAGCCAACTCGACTGCCCGCACCTACCCGTAGCTACACGTAGCTCGGATCAGGCTCGGCTCGATTGGTCACTTCCTTGTATTGTAGACTGCATAAGCAAGTGTTGCACATTGCAACATGTAATAGGATCATAATTCAACCGTCGTCAGCTGACACCCTGATTGCGTCACGTCTCGCCGTCAAATAACGCGTCTTTAATTTTAGTTTTTAATATTGTATGTATGTTAGTTTTAAGGTATATATTACTATGGACCGTAGAATAAGTTAAAATAAGATCTGTAACTGTTCTATAGTCTGAAATAAATGATTATTATTATTATTATTATAATTCAGATTACTGACAAGTTTCATACCTTAGCCAAACTCCTTGTTCCATGTTTGTAAACAAACCACGACACAAATAACTATTTACTTACTTGGCTTCGAGTTTCAGATATAATAAGCTTTTTAGCTATATTGTAAATAAGTTACAAATTGTTTTCCTCCCAGTCAGTGATAAATGATAACGTAAAAACTAAGCGTAAAAAGCGTAATTTGTCAGTTTTTTGGAAAATATGCCTATTTTAGGTAAAAAGTTGTGTGCTGGTCGGAGTGACAACATCTCTGCCGTTCTCAGTGTCGAGTATTGTGGTGTCCTGGATGATGTCTCGTGGAGAGACTAAGCTAGTTGACGTCTTGCTTTGATAGGTATTTTTTCATTTTGTAGTTGGCTTCGTTTTTCTTCTACAACGCGGACTACATTTTGTTAGAACTTATCGGAGAAGAATTTCACGGAATTGTTACTAAATATTTTCATCCTTATATTTTGCAATGGATTTCCGCAAAGTAACGCATAACGCCTGAATCTATTATTCATAGGTACCTACTTGATACGGCTTTGTGCTAAACTATTGCCGGCTCATGCCATATTTTGATAGGTAGTCGAACTAATTGTACTGTAGCCAATAAAAATAACTAATGATAATGACTGAAAGGATCACTGAAAAGCTAATGATAAGTTGAAGCCTGCTTTTAACCGACTTCAGGAGCAGGTTCTATGTTCAGCTGTAGGTATGTACATGTTCGTTGATTTCTCGTTGATCTCTCCCTACACGTAAATAGATAGGTAACTCATGGATACAACCACCGAATCGTCAGGTCGAGAATGAGCGACTGACCCACCGGCTAATGGAGCGCACTGGCCGATAGCCGCCGTCGCCGCCGCCGCCGCGCCCCGTGGACCTACATAAATACTATAATTCATAATCTTTATTCATTAACAATAGTAATATCGTATCTGAAATTTTATAAATAATTACATGCAGACCTTATTATAATAACAAACATGGCATGAAAAAAAAAGAAGAATCTAGATATAAAATAACTATTTAAATAAAATAACTAACTACAGACGTACCTACTTACTACATAAATACTTACTACATAAACACATACTACGTTGATCCATTTGAACAAACGTGTCAAGACATTTTATCTGACAAGGTCCCGTCCCATTCTGATAGCGCGTGAACACAAACCATTTATCAGGTTTCTGTGTGAATTATACATACTACCTACTCATACCGGCACCACTTCTAACTTACCACATAAACTTTCCGCAAGTTCCATTTTAAATTCATAGCTACGTTGATGAATACATTTTCTAATAAAGATCAAATTTCAATATGAATCTCATATTTGTCTGCTCTTTAAATATTTATTAATGTATTGCACAAATACTGGGGCCTCATGCCAACTGTAACGCCCGCGGCGCGAGGCATTCAGTGGGTCAAAAGATCACATTACAACTGAAAGGAATCAGTTTGTGATACATAATGGCTTCTTCAAATGTGCTGTAAAGATACACCTCCAGCTATTTAAGGCGTTATTATGATGCCTAATAAACCTCTCAGACGAATTACGGTCAAGTATTACGAAGCAGCTAATATTGATTTGGGTGTATTATTCAGAGCCGGAGCGATCGATTACAAACAAGATTGATGTATTATATAAAAACGTTTATTGCTATAAAACATCATAATCAATTTATACCATAAAGTTGCAAGTTATGTAAAATACCTGTTGTAATGTTAATTGAACATTACAAAGTCGTATTAGGTACATAATATGTTAGACAATGTTTACACCTAGACAAATTTACTGACACAAGTTTGTCAATATTATTGCAATGTTATCAATATAAAAATAATACAACGGAAATATAACTCGTACAAACGTGTACGCCGTAGAGCCTCTACGAAGCTCTACGGGAGAGATTGACAAATGTACGCGTAATATGCGTCGATTAGTGTCAATAATTGACATAGATATCACAGTGAGGAACTTTGTATTGATTATTATCACATTATTACATACACTTACATATTATCAAAGAGAGTATTATATTTGTTAACTACGTAGGTACAATAAACGACAGTAACTCTTACAATAACTTTTACTAATTAAGTAACAGCCTTTACGCGCCATTAATTTATATTAACTGATAACATCGTGATTTAAATACTTAAGAAAGTTACCAACTAGTTTATGTATGATTAACTAGGTACGTGATAAAACGAAGTTGGACATTAACCTTCTTTATCAGATATGAACTCTATCAACTCTAAGCCAAAGTTAAAACTCGTTTGAATTCTTCTCTTGACAATAGTCAGAACGCTAATTGGCCATTGCTTAAAGTTCAAACATGTTTGATGTACCTACCTTCCAAAAAAGGTAAATGTAAAGCTCATTGACCTCCAAGAGAAAGATGGCAAGAATAGCGAACGTGGCATCAATGTACGAATGGTAAACCTCCTCAGCTGCAGTCGGGTACATGTACAAGCTGTTCCTCAGCTCTCAGCTAACTAAGACTAATGGTGACTACCACCAAGTGGTACCTACAGTACCGTACTGGCCTACAGCGCCACCTACCGACGGAATTAACTCTGACCACTCAAATACTAAAAAGCATTCGAGTAATGGTTGGTCTGAAATGACAGCACAATAAGATTTGGGGAATGTGATCCGAAATGAGCGGAAATTGTGTAAGTGAATGTGAACTGTGAACCTAGCGACGGATGGTCGGATTTGGGGTTGGACAGTGAAGCGATCGTTATGTTACTTAAAGTGGTTCTATCTAATGACATCCCATTTATTTTTGTATTGATTTTGTGGTATTTATGCTACATTCCTATGTTGGATGTTGCCTAGGTCCCTGTAACCGCTTGCTGCTGGAGACGAGCGCTCCGGCGGCACGTGTCGTGTCTCATTGCTGCTGGAGACGAGCGCTCCGGTGGCACGTGTCGTGTCTCATTGCTGCTGGAGACGAGCGCTCCGGTGGCACGTGTCGTGTCTCATTGCTGCTGGAGACGAGCGCTCCGGCGGCACGTGTCGTGTCTCATTGCTGCTGGAGACGAGCGCTCCGGTGGCACGTGTCGTGTCTCATTGCGGCTGGAGACGAGCGCTCCGGTGGCACGTGTCGTGTCTCATTGCTGCTGGAGACGAGCGCTCCGGTGGCACGTGTCGTGTCTCATTGCTGCTGGAGACGAGTGCTCCGGCGGCACGTGTCGTGTCTCATTGCTGCTGGAGACGAGCGCTCCGGTGGCACGTGTCGTGTCTCATTGCTGCTGGAGACGAGCGCTCCGGTGGCACGTGTCGTGTCTCATTGCAGCATTCAACTGAGCCGTGACTCAGTCAATTAAATAGATACTAATTTGTAGTGGGTGATTTTTGTGTGTTAGATATCTAGGTACCTATATTTTTAGTTTAAAATATTATTATTTTTTAACCATTGTATTTAAGTAAATTCAGAATTGTAACACAAATCAAACATTTCTTTTCCTATTGAGTAGGTAGGTACACGAAACTAACCACTTTCTTTGGGATGCTACTAGACACAACTAGGTACCTACTTACTTACAGTTCAAAAAATCGTTGAAGTGGGACAATTTATTTCCAAGCGATTCGTATAAACTTTATATCAATCTCATTTTAAAATTTGTGAATATTTCGTTAATTTTCCCGGTGACTGTCCGTCATTACGTCGTTGCCAATATTTGAGACAGTTGGCAGAATGTCCCAATTCCCTCAACTCGAGGCTCGGCAGCACGGAGGAGTCGCAAAAAACGGAGAACGATGTAAAAATAATTGAATATCTTTAGACGACGAAGGGGAGGGGGTAATCCTCTTCAGCAGGGCGAAGTCCGCTGATCGTGTACCTACCGACCGACCCATCTAATGAATGACATTAGCCGCCCTGCGACCAGAACGAAAGGTATCTTTTTTCTGTCCGAGCAGTTCAAATAACATTTCTATTGAGTTAATTAACGAAATTAATTCAGTTGAGGTCTTGCCTAAAAATCCCAAGCGGCGCTCAGGTCGAAATTAACTACCTACAACAAATTTACCTCAAGAATATTATATAATTAATATGAAGTTTCATTATCGAACTATCATCACCTATTTAATTAGAAACTATTAGGACTATCATGATTAATTACGAATGGAATGTGTTTACATTGAACAACTCATAAGAAGACGATACTTACAACGACAATGCCGTAGGTAAGTGTGTGACTGTGTCTAAAATAAAGTGAGAAGTGTTCGGTATAGTCGAGCGCATTGCACACACAAACACAAACACAACGCTCGGCTCGAATTGAAGCATAACTCGAGGCGGTGGAGTGCCACCACCGGAGTACACAGCTCCGCTGTAGGTACGGAACAAAACATCCATGGGTATTAAACTCCGTTTTAGAAAAATAGTTCCATCCCCGCCGCAAGAAGAGTATATATGTTTACGTGTGATGTTAAACGCGACAATATTCTGTGGCATCGTAGCCTCTAACTGCGGCATCACTGCATATTATAAAACAAAGTCGTCCGCTGTGTATGGCTGTCTATTTGTTAATAAACTCAAAAACTGCATGCATACCGCATTGATTTTCACACGGTTTTACCAACTATAGTATAGTGTAGCGTAACAGTGATTCATGAGAAAGACATTTAATAAGGTGAATACTATACAATACAATGTATTGGGAGTTATCCCCCTTTCAAAAGCCTAGTAGCCGGGTAGCGAACAGTCCAACAGTTAGTCACTCCTAGAGGAACTAAAGCCCTAAGTTAGCAGCGACAGGCTGGTAGCAGCCGATAGCAAGGCATCGCGATGTGTTCCCGTCGCATACACTTCACGATACTCATGTTTATTAGCTGATCAAGTCGCTAGCTGATTGATATCTTTCTATGCTTAAGGCTCAGATGTGGGTTCAGGTAGAACAAGTGATCTTTGTGCGTACCTCAACAATAGCTAGTTAAGAGTCGTTTGTTTCTCTAAGCTGTTGACGAGGAAAAACACTACTTAGACTTTGCATAGAAATTGACAAAAATCTCTAAACAGTTTGTTTGTACTTCGTGTGTCTTCAAGTTGGTGATCAAGGTTAGTTGCCTGATGTTGAAGTGAGCAGAACTCCTCTATGTGGAGGCTAAGGTTGTGTTTGTACATTCTAACGCAAGTTTAACAATAGTATGTCATCGAAGGAAATCTCGTCAAGTGGAGGTAAAGTGGTCGTTCAACGAGATGCTATAAAACTACTATTGGCTAATCAATCGATACAGCATTGCATGTGTGTGTGCGTGTGTGTGCCAAGCAGTCTACGATGATGTGGATCGGAGTGGGATGGACTTTGAACAGAGAAAGGAAGGGCAGGTGGCGCAACACGACCCGGCAACTAGGCCAAGGTCACCGCGCATCTCCACCGCGGTCTGCCCCCTGGTACTACACTCCTCACGGTTACTGGTACTTGTACGGGACGAGGCGGTACTGCTCCGGCTGAGGTTGGAACTGTTGAGGATGGAAGTGTACCGGCTGTTGCTGGTACTGCGCTGTTTGCGGATGGTAAAGCACGGATTGCGGCTGATACTGCCGATTCAATAGCTCGAAGGCTCTTTGGTCGAAGATCTGGGGCTGGTAGAACGGGTTCTGGAAGGAGGTCGGGATGTATGGGTAGAGATGTTGCTGCGATTGCAGATACTCCGGTTCTTGATAGTGCTCCTGGTAGATTTCTTGGCTTTGTTGCTGTTGGTAGTATTGCTGGGGGTCAGTCTGTTGATTGCGGATGTG
Source organism: Eupithecia exiguata (assembly GCA_947086465.1). NCBI lineage: Eukaryota > Metazoa > Arthropoda > Insecta > Lepidoptera > Geometridae > Eupithecia > Eupithecia exiguata. The sequence goes on along the minus strand of OX352248.1, from coordinate 173,709 downwards.
CGTTTGTTGGTGCATCTCCTGTGCGTTGTGCGCCTGCTGCGTTCGCACGATGGGCAGGTCGATGGCCTCTTCCCTCTGAACGTTCGTCTCTTGTTTCTCTTTCAAGTTATGTTTCGCTTCAGATTGGGTTTCCTTCTCGTCTTTCGATTGTTGGCTTAGGAGTTGTTGTGTGGGTGGAGTGTTGGTGTCTGCGCGGCGGTGCAGAGACGTGTGCGGGGCGGGGTTGCTGTCTCCCGGAGCGGCGCCGGGGCGGAGACGCAGCGGAGGGCGGTAGGTGGTGGCGGCGAGGCGGGCAGGCTGCCGGCGAGGCGCGGGGGCGCGGGGGGAGACAGCGGCGGGGGCGAGCGCCTGGTTGCGGCTCTGCAACAGGAAACCGGCGCTCAGAACCGCAGGGGGGAAGGGACTTAGGTTAGAGGGGTTGAATTGCTTCTGTCTTGAACCTCTGTGGTTCAGTCGACCTGTGTCTATGGCAGTGTTGTCTGGTGGAGGTGTGGAGGTGGTGGTGATTGGATGCAGATGGGATTAGTTGACTGTATGTTTATGGTCTCTCTGATGAAGCCCATGTCCTGGGGTGGACTTCTGGGGGTGATGTTCGTGGTAGAGCATGCGGTATCATTGGCCTATATCTCGAGACTGACGATTCCGTTGGAAATCCTTCCAAGCGCGAACCCATTCTGACATTTCCTGAACGTGAAGGAACTGTGGTGCGTTATTATTATTAGTGACGAGCTCCGGCGCGGGTCGATGACCGCCGCGAGAGGAAGGTTGCGACTACTCTATGTACTGACTGTTTAGATGAGAAGCTGCGATGTAGTGTGCCTATGGCTAGGTGGAGGCGGGAGGGGGGAGGGGGGGGGGCTGTGCAGCGAGCTTTTACTTCTTCGTCGTCGGTGCAAGGTCAAAAAAGTCAATAGTCAATAATTTTATTTCTATAAGCTTACAAAATAAGCACTTAGACAAATCAAATTTTAAACATAAACAGCTTAATAAATAGTTATTATTATCAAATAAGAAACAAAATGTTGTTGATTTTGTTCGCATCAATTTTTTGTATCACATTTTTTCAAAAGTCAAAGTCAATTACAAAGTAAATTTTTTGTGTCACATTTTTTCAAAAAGCTATGTATGCGTACCTTTACATTAGATTTTCATAGATGTATTGCAAATTGCAATATTACTGTCAAAATATTTATGTCTTTAAATAGATCCCTCAAAGAATCGCGTGGCTTTAATTTATAAATTGCGCGTACAGCCCTTTTTTGGAGAACAAAGATAGTCTGGATGTCTGCTGCCCGTCCCCAAAGCAAACAATTGAATAATAGGACAAGCAAGGAGCAACTTCCGGTTGAAATACCCCAAAGATCCTCAGTGTTTTCGATGTTATTAAACTTTAATGTTTTCACTATACAATCAGCATTAGCACTATACAATCAGCATTAACATGACTAAAGATAAAGTCCTCCATACATTTTTCAACAGATGATTCTAATAATGAAACCGCCATTGAAGGTGAGGAGTTTAGAGAGGGTCACGCAGTACCATAATGGTGCTGTGCGGGATGCAATGCAACTGTTTAGAGAGGGTCACGCAGTACCGTAATGGTGCTGTGCGGGATGCAATGCAACTGTTTAGAGAGGGTCACGCAGTACCGTAATGGTGCTGTGCGGGATGCAATGCAACTGTTTAGAGAGGGTCACGCAGTACCGTAATGGTGCTGTGCGGGATGCAATGCAACTGTTTAGAGAGGGTCACGCAGTACCGTAATGGTGCTGTGCGGGATGCAATGCAACTGTTTAGAGAGGGTCACGCAGTACCGTAATGGTGCTGTGCGGGATGCAATGCAACTGTTTAGAGAGGGTCACGCAGTACCGTAATGGTGCTGTGCGGGATGCAATGCAACTGTTTAGAGAGGGTCACGCAGTACCGTAATGGTGCTGTGCGGGATGCAATGCAACTGTTTAGAGAGGGTCACGCAGTACCGTAATGGTGCTGTGCGGGATGCAATGCAACTGTTTAGAGAGGGTCACGCAGTACCGTAATGGTGCTGTGCGGGATGCAATGCAACTGTTTAGAGAGGGTCACGCAGTACCGTAATGGTGCTGTGCGGGATGCAATGCAACTGTTTAGAGAGGGTCACGCAGTACCGTAATGGTGCTGTGCGGGATGCAATGCAACTGTTTAGAGAGGGTCACGCAGTACCGTAATGGTGCTGTGCGGGATGCAATGCAACTGTTTAGAGAGGGTCACGCAGTACCGTAATGGTGCTGTGCGGGATGCAATGCAACTGTTTAGAGAGGGTCACGCAGTACCGTAATGGTGCTGTGCGGGATGCAATGCAACTGTTTAGAGAGGGTCACGCAGTACCGTAATGGTGCTGTGCGGGATGCAATGCAACTGTTTAGAGAGGGTCACGCAGTACCGTAATGGTGCTGTGCGGGATGCAATGCAACTGTTTAGAGAGGGTCACGCAGTACCGTAATGGTGCTGTGCGGGATGCAATGCAACTGTTTAGAGAGGGTCACGCAGTACCGTAATGGTGCTGTGCGGGATGCAATGCAACTGTTTAGAGAGGGTCACGCAGTACCGTAATGGTGCTGTGCGGGATGCAATGCAACTGTTTAGAGAGGGTCACGCAGTACCGTAATGGTGCTGTGCGGGATGCAATGCAACTGTTTAGAGAGGGTCACGCAGTACCGTAATGGTGCTGTGCGGGATGCAATGCAACTGTTTAGAGAGGGTCACGCAGTACCGTAATGGTGCTGTGCGGGATGCAATGCAACTGTTTAGAGAGGGTCACGCAGTACCGTAATGGTGCTGTGCGGGATGCAATGCAACTGTTTAGAGAGGGTCACGCAGTACCGTAATGGTGCTGTGCGGGATGCAATGCAACTGTTTAGAGAGGGTCACGCAGTACCGTAATGGTGCTGTGCGGGACGCAATGCAACTGTTTAGAGAGGGTGACGCAGTACCGTAATGGTGCTGTGCGGGATGCAATGCAACTGTTTAGAGGATAACTTGCAAAAGGATTTTTTTCTAATTTGGTCATTACCTATATCTAGAGGAGGAAATAACTAGATTTACTCAAACATAGCATGTAATCTGATTATTTGGACAATCTTCTTAGAGCAAAGTCGACCTTTCGGTCCTACCCGAACAGCGGACTAGGTAACAAAGCAATATTATTACAGTCCGTATACGATCCGCAATGTATTTCGAATTTCGAATTCTATTTTGTTTTGATAATAGTTATATGCATAAAGGTTTTATGCATACTCAGCAGCACAAGCTTCCCTGGTTGTTTAGAATATCGTATTCGAATATCTCGACAGATCGAATACCTCGGCCTTCGGTCTCGGCCTTCGTTTCAGCTTGGCCATCAAGGGCTGCAATGCTGACCGCGCTGTGGTGGCCTGCACCTGCGCGCTCAGCCATCAAGGGCTGCAATGCTGACCGCGCTGTGGTGGCCTGCACCTGCGCGCTCAGCCATCAAGGGCTGCAATGCTGACCGCGCTGTGGTGGCCTGGACCTGCGCGCTCAGCCATCATAAACCGCGGTCAGCAACCCACCCATAACAGACCTCGGACGTAATGTACTATTAGCTACGATTAACGAAAGTAGTCCGTACTTTCGTTCATTTTCGAAAAAACCTTCTAAACAATGACATTTCAATAACATGTCTCATGAATCACGACTACAAGAGCCTGACGGAAAATTGATCTTGATCAAAAATATGTACTAATTTAAAGTATCGAAACTATTATGGTACATATTACATTATTTGGATTCTACTAAGTACCAGATTAATTAGAGACTTCGGGAGATCCATTTGGCAAGGCCTCCACTCCACTCATGCACCATTGCCCTCCGCTCGGCCCAGTTCCATTGACAAAGCAAACCGATCAATTAACAACACCAGCCCGCTGTAAATCACCGTACGCGACATGTTTCATCGACTCGATCCACCCCCGCGCGCGCCGCCGCCGCCTCGATAATTACCATCGAGTAAGGCACATCACTACGAGTATTTGAATGACTGCTGAAGGCTAAGCTCTAGACGCAATCTAACGGTTACGTAACTCATCAATCATGATAATCGTTTGTTTACTTACCTATCTTTTTATTGAATAGCAGATAGTTACGTCACTGGCACTATAGATAACTAGTGTTGTTATTGATGAGATTGAATGAACTCTGTCAGAAGTATCTGACGACGTTGTTAATGAAGTAGGTACCTAAATGTAAAGCTGTTATAATAAAGTTAGCCAGTCAACTGTTTAAAGTCTAGAATATTCATAATGTGCATTATTTTTTATATATACTTAATAGATGCTGCATAAATAATGATAATAGCTTGCATATTAAAAAGTAATCTATTCCGATGAGCTCGCTTTAAAGCTAGTGTTGGACCATGGCTATAGTGTTGTGCAACACTCGATACTGATAACTTCGATAAGCTAAGCCCTAGTGTCGCGCTTGTCAGCACACAGTCGTTGACCAATAATAGGAGAGACAACCTCTTATTACCAAACAAAACAAACTTTGTTCAAATCCTATAATATAAATTAATATTATAATGAGCACAATAAGTGACAAGCCACGTTCAAATAGTTGAGCTGATCCGCACAGGGGGAGGAACAAACTAGATCACTGTCACTCTAACTATTCCTCTATAGTAATTCCCCTAAACCCGCGGCATGTACTCGTACCTCAAACTTGTCAAAAAAAACCAGGTTTATCCCGCTCGCAAACTGCATTAGTCAACGTCAGTGTCAGTGTCACCTGCCTAGTAATGGTTTCAGTATCCGATTCAGTTAGCACTTCACTATCTAGGTCATTGTTTCAGCCTTTCACGTGTTTTCATGAAACTACAGCTTTCAAATCCCTCTGTAGCGGGTGCAGTACCGACATCCGCATCACTTTCGTTTTTAAAAACATCGTTGTGCCAGAGCTCTCCTTAAAATTGACATTATTAACTTCAGGTTCAGGGAGAGGTAGGAACTTATTGGCCAGTCAGTCAGTCAGCAGTCACATCTTTGAACACGCATCTTGGATACTCTCTGCTCATATACCTACCTATATATATGTATAATGTTTAGGTAAACATACCACTGACAGGATTTCATTTTCTCTATTTCAAAAAGAGTTTTATCAATCAAATTCAATTGTAGAAGCTGTTGTGGAGGAAGAGGTTCCTTACAGACTGTTATGGAACTAAATGTGATACCTAATCTTCAAATCATACCAATAAATAAATGCAAAAGTCTGGATGTTTAGATGTTTGTTTCTTTGTTACTTGTCCTTGCCAAAAATATTGATTGAATCGAACCGAAGTTTTGCATAATGAGCTAGTTTTATCGCGAAGCCGCCGGCTGACCTTCGGCGCTGATGCTGATGACCAACAGCGCAGTAGACCAGCATAGGCTGATGATGAAGTGGGATAAAACAAGTCGCTCAAGAGAGAAATCTTTGCCTGTGTCCAGCAGTGGACTGGCTGATGTCGAGCAAGTGTGGTACTGACCTGTGGCGAGACGCCCAGCATCTTGAGGCTGGGCGGCACGTGTTGCAGCAGCGAGGGCGGCAGCACCACGTGTCCGAAGTCCACCGTGAACGCCTCGCACCACACGCCGAAGTGCCCGATGTCGAACACGGTCAGCTCCTGGACACAACATTCTATTATGTAGGTATAAACTTTTGTGGATTTTACTGCGGAATGTTCGTAAAGCCGTGTCCTGCAAGTACAGGAAACCGCATAGCTGAATCTGAATACAGCAATCATATAAGGTCGCATAATAGAATACATGTCAATATGTGTTCTCTAGCCACTACAGTGACACACTCATTCATCCTTGTTACAGGACGTTTTAATGCCAGAGCATACGTTGGGCACCGCAAGGTGGAAAAACGAGTTAGTAAAAGTGTTAGAAACCAATACAAAAGTCCTTTCGTAAGGTGTAGTTACCCCGGGCAGAGTGAGCACGATGGTCTTGTTGTCGTACTTGCGCAGCGGCGCCTCCGAGCCGTGCTCGTCCGGGATCCGGATGCCCTGCGGCGACGGGGATGGACCGCGGCCCACCCAGAACTTCGCGTCTGCAACAACACACGGTACGAGATGACAGAACATCGCTATAACGAACATTGAACAGTGAAACACACCCAGCCCAGGTGGCAGCCGACACTAGTGGACTCACGCACGAGGCTCGATCGCACGCCGCGATACCATTCGTGTTTCACATTTGGAACGTACGAAAGGACTGATATTAAATAGTCATTTTTATTTAAAGTCGGTATATTTTTGCTTCTGTTCTATCTTCCAAATTCTGACACAGGATCAAAATCTGAGCGTGATAAGCGCTCCGGTCACAAAAGGAATTACGCAAAAAAAACCACTCATCTTCACTCACCACTCATCCAAAAAAAACCACTCACCACTCATCAAGGCAATTCAAAGGGTCTTCAATTTACAGTTGAAAAACCCTTTGAATTGCCTTCGTAATTTACAACTCTATGGCAAAGGATATTAAAAAGGCTTTCACATATCATTTATCCGACCCATCCCAATTTGGTTTAAACCATCTATAGTTTTAGCGTAATCGGACAGCAGATAAGGCGATCAAAAGCTGGATCTCAAACACTAACAGAAATCAATGAACAAGCATCAACAACACCATCGAAGTCACCAACTATAAGTAATTTCTAATAAATGAAGCAGCCTACGACAGTTTGTCGGAATAGCGTGTAGTGAGGCAGGTCGGTGACGGCTAATAACTAGCGCGCGTCGAACTTCATGAACTTTTCAAATTTCCTCTCGCTCGCTGTGAATGTGGAAAGATGTAGTTTGCGGTCATCAAGCACCCCTTACAACTCCCAGCTCCTCGCACTCCCACGCGATACTCAACTCTACCCTGGTTTTAACAAGATGTAAATTCCCTAGTGGGTGTGGTGTGGATGGTGGAAGTTGGCAAATAAAACGGAGCCATCTATGAATAATCGTGAGTTCCCGGATAGTTGGCGTCGACCCGAACCTGCATTTTCGGAAGTTTTTCGGGAAAAATGTGCAGCTTAATAAAGACAACAAGTTTCCCCGTTTAGTAAATGCGCTTTTTGAGTCAGTTTCGGACGAGTTTTTGGTACCACCTTTACAATGATAAGCGTATGTGATAAAATAAAATGAAAGCGCTTTAGGAAATTGCGATTCGCCAAACTTGCACCCTCGCCAGATACTAGCCGTCACCGCGGATTACCAAATTGAAACACAAGATTGCTATTACGGCGTATAACCTCACTTTGTAAAACAGGAACGGCCATAAAAATAAAATACGCGTCCTTGCCATAATAGGCAATCTGCGACAGAAAACGCACCCCCCTCCTGCTTCCTCCATGACCCCCGATTGAGGAGATTCCCTATTTCCCCTAAATAGGGAATTAGGGAGCGTCACACCGTTTCGCAGCTGAGCCGAGGCCTGGCGGAGACTTCCCTGCACGAGGGCGAGTTGTGATAGCGTTGGTACCAACACACGCATTTGTACTTATTGCTCAGGATCCGCGGGATACTTTCAGACTCATCACTTGGAAGCTCTATTTCAGAAAAGTAAATTTCGGTACCGATATCGATATCGAGCATGGTGACCGAGCCATGACAAACCACGACGATGACTTGAGTTGGCTTGCTTGTCAAAGCATTAAAACGACCTAGTGATGACTCTTAACGTGATTAAACTGCAGGTCAGGAACATTCTCATGCTCATCTAGATTTTGTATGAGGACAATTATTATTATACTAGCAGCGCCTCGCGGTTTCACCCGCGTAGTTCCCGTTCCCGTGGGAATTCCGGGATAAAAAGTAGCCTATGTCCTATTCCAGACTATAATCTATCTCTGTGCCAAATTTCATTCAGATCCGTTCAGCCGTTCTGGCGTGATAAAGGAACAAACATTCATCCATCTATCTATCCATCCATCTAAACTTTCACGTTCATAATATTAGTGAGATTGTATTGTCTTATGTATATCAGTTATCTAGTACCCATAACACAAGCTCTGCTTAGCTTGGGGCTAGATGATGCTGTGTGAATTGTCCAGCATTATTATTTACTAGCAGCCTGCCCCGGCCTCGCTCGGGTAGATAGAGGTATTTTAACTTAGGGGGATTTTGGCGTTTTTCGACCCCCTCCCTTTATTTATCTATATATTTTATGAGATTTTTCAAACACGTAATTTCATGTAAAATTAATGAAAATATTATTTTTCGTTTCGTGACGGAGGGTGGCCTATGTCCAGCAGTGGACTAATATAGGCTGATGATGATGACTTTCGATATTATTATTACTTTTTATTTTTGTTTTATTATCTAGGATTATAATGGTGAAAGAATTTTTCAAATCGGTCCAGTTGTTCCGGAGCCTATTCAATTCAAACAAACAAACAAATTTCCTCATTATAAGTAGTTATTGTGCCATAACTGTAATAGTTAGACATTAGTATCGCAGTTTTTTTGTAGATATTGATGTCCTCTATGAAACTGTAGTAGGTACATCACTTTGCTCTATTGTCAATAATTTTCTCAGCTTACGCGCTTATGAGGATTTTTCGGCGTTACTTTTGTATATTTTAACATGGAAAAGTAGTAATTGTGACATAACTATAATAGTTAGACACATAGTGTTCTGAACTTTTTTCTAGATATAAATGTCTTCTATAAAATTGTAGTACATCACTTTGCTGTATTATCAATAGTTTCCGCAGCGTATGCGATATAAGAATTTTTCATGGTATTTTTTTCACACATTGGGTTTCATTATCGAAGTTTTCATACGGATCCCTAACTTTTTTGAAAATATTCTTATAGTCTATAACCATCAGAGATAATGTAGGATTCTAATGGTGCAAGAACTTTTCAAATCGGTGCAGTCGTTTCGTAGCCTATTCCCGTCAAACAAACAAGCATAAAACAAGCAAACAAATCTTTCCTCTTTATAATATTATATAGTATAGATTATTTTGTTATTTATTACTTATAAGCAATTGACAAAGCATACTGTTGGCGTCCTACAATTTATAAAATCTAGTTTTAAGTAAGTAGCTACATCAATCAGGTCCGTCGACGCACCTCCAATATTTGCGGGCATCCCCTCCCCCTCCCCCAAGCCCCCCTCCCCCCTGCCCCCTCTCCCTAAACCGCACCTCAACAATTCATTATGCCGTGAATGAATGAGTGTCAGACAGCTTCATACGCCCATACACGAAGTGCCCAAAAACAGACGAGCGTGGCCCAGCGCAACCACTCTACCAGTTGGATCGCTCACTGGTCTGCTCTAAGAGCGAACATCTTTGAGTTTCATAATGAATTGCTAGGCCACTGCAAGACCAGGGAGAGAAGGTAAGGTGCTATGGTTTCTTTCACAAGAACTGTCCACAGTTCAGTAAGTCCTGAGTCAGGTTTCTGCCTCATCACATCACACAAATACCTCTTATTAAGTGATCAACATCGTTTGTACAAATAAATATATAATACTGGATGATTCACATAGCATCAAACTAAGCAGAACTTGTGTTATGGATTCTAGATAACTCATAAGAACTTACAACATACATCAAACTAAGCAGAACTTGTGTTATGGATTCTAGATAACTCATAAGAACTTACAACATACATCCAACTAAGCAGAACTTGTGTTATGGATTCTAGATAACTCATAAGAACTTACAACATACATCAAACTAAGCAGAACTTGTGTTATGGATTCTAGATAACTCATAAGAACTTACAACATACATCAAACTAAGCAGAACTTGTGTTATGGATTCTAGATAACTCATAAGAACTTACAACACACAGTCGAACGTCATTATTATATCCCAATATGGACCTATGTGAGATGTCATGGGTGCGCTATCGAATATCATTTCACTTTTAGTTCAGGGATGAACTATCGAATAGGTACATCATAGGTATCAGAGGAGTATTTGAGATGGGTGCACAAGAGTGGCATGGCGTGTCAGAGCCGAGCTTCAGATGGACTGTGCTGACTCCCGGAGCTTACATCGTAAATTGTTTCTGTCGGCTCCGATATTCTGCATTTTATATTGAGCTCGTCCAATAAGCCCACTTCAATATAGCACGTCAACAAGACGAAATTTAAACTATTCACTTTATTGACAAGATTTATGCATTTGGCGAGTTTTTACATTGTTGTTAGGAACTATAAACTATGTAAAGGTGTGAAAAAAGCTTTGAAATTAGATTACTCACATATAGGTAGCAACCTATAATATTTCTCTGTGAATTAAACTCCCATACCCTTCGATAAAAGTGAAAAAGGAAGATACGGTACGTTCTACCAGCGCTCACTCAAAAACTGTACCGTTTCACAGATGATATAATGATAAGGTATCGGATCATCAGAAAATTTTAAGTTTTGTGGATCTACTTACGCGGGAAAATATGTGATGCCTTGCAAGGTAACATAGTTGAACCTAACTTGAGCCATCCACTATCGAGATGGTAGGTAATGCCTCATCTCCCTTTTATCGAAGCCCATACCTAATGTGCGTACTTGAACGCATATTCCCAGTAGTTCTGTGCTGTAGTTCTAATCAAATCAAATCAAATCAAAAATTCTTTATTTCCATAAATACAAAATTGTACACTTAGAAAAGGTCAAATTCTTAAAATAAAACACTGACACGGAAATAAAGTGGTACTTTTGATTTCTGTCGCTTCGGTATGTAGACGTAGAGAAGAGTAAAGAAGCGACTAAGAAACCTTTAGCCTGTTAGTTGTTATTTTTCGAGTTGGAGCAAAACCCGTCCCAAGCTTTTTTATCTTCTAAATAATCTGATATTTTGTAGTAAGCCTTTTTGCACAGAAAGGTTTTGACAATTTGTTTGAATTTATTTATTGATAGATTTTGCAACTCACTAGGAGTTTTGTTGTAGAAGCGTATACATTGCCCTTTAAAAGATACATTAATCTTGTGAAGCCTGGTTGTGGGCACAGCGAGTTTATGTTTATTTCTAGTATTTATATTATGTATATCGCTATTTTTAGGGAAGCTTTTGATATTTTTATGAGTGTACAATAAGTTTTCATAAATATATTGACACGGGACTGTCATTATGTTTATTTCTTTGAATTTATCACGCAGGGATTCTCTGGGACCCATATTATAGATTGCACGAACAGCCCTCTTCTGCAGCACAAATACGGTGTTAATATCTGCAGCGTTCCCCCACAGCAGTATACCATAAGACATAATACTGTGAAAGTAGCTGAAATAAACAAGTCTAGATGTATCCACGTCTGTGAGATGACGGATTTTTTTGACTGCATACGCTGCAGAACTAAGTCTTTTCGATAGCTTATCTATGTGCGGGCCCCATTGAAGTTTATTATCTAAGGTGATTCCTAAAAAACGGTACTTTCTACAATTTCTAACGTTTCTCTTTTTACGTTTACATCAGCCTTAACTTGTTTAACATTAGGTAGAATAAATCTAATACATTTTGTTTTGGTTTCGTTAAGCAACAGATTATTAACACTAAACCAATGGACTACTTTTGAGATTGCATTATTCACATCGTCAAAATTTGTGTTTTGTCGTTTCATTTTAAAAATTAATGAAGTGTCATCAGCAAACAGTACAATCTCGTGATTATTCTTTACCAGATGAGGCAGGTCGTTAATATAAACTAAAAATAGGAAAGGACCGAGGATAGAACCCTGCGGTACACCCATTTTAACTACAGACCCCGAAGACCGTTTCCCATTAATGTCAACTCTCTGTATCCTATCACTCAAGTAAGATGTAAGAAGATCCAAAGAGGAGTCCATTAATCCATAGTGATGTAGTTTCCTGATTAATGTTTCATGGTGTACGCAATCGAATGCTTTTGACAAGTCGCAAAAAACGCCTATAGCATCTTGCGACTTCTCCCAAGCATCAAAAATATGCGATACTAACTCTACACCAGCATCAGTAGTTGACCTGCCGCGAGTAAACCCGAATTGCTTACAATGTAGCAGGTCATTGCCATTGAAGTGCCTGAGCAATTGATGTAAAATAAGTTTTTCAAAAACTTTGCTGAATGTGGGCAGTACTGATATTGGTCTAAAGTTAGTGGGGTCAGATCTACTACCCGATTTAAACAGTGGGATTATTTTACTACATTTCATGAGATCAGGAAATACGCCACAATCGATAGATTGATTAAATATTAAAGCTAGATCTGGTGCAATGGTATCAATCAATGGTTTAATAATTCTAACGGAAATGCCCCAGAGATCTGCAGTTTCTGTACAGAACTACCGGGATAACATTTGTCCCAGAAGTTCTATGCATAAAAAAACTATGTAGAGTTAGAGGTAACTATCATGTTTAACTTTAAGGTTAATATTTGTTGTGTTTTGAACAGCTGCACCAAAGCCTACTACATTATTACTGAATACATTTTGCATAGCCTTTTTTGTTTATTTTCAGTCCCTTTCCCTCGTTCCCGCAACAATGTTCAGGTTCATATAAACGGTAATCATGGTCCGCCGTTAATGCAATTACCAATTACAGTTAGGTGCGTTAATATCGCATCCACCCCGTCGTAGTCACATCGTTAATATGATCCACACGCGGTCGATGTGTCGGCACTACAACACATACACCAGACGAGCTATCTTCACTTGAAGTGTGCAGCTCGCCTGCCTTAGGGATGCAATAGTGCGGCTCCTCCTTTCATTTATTGGACCCTATAGTCCATCTCACGTGCCTATATATGGAATTGAGTAGGAAAAGGCTGGTGAAGGCCAGTGAACAGTATCCAGAATGAACAGGAAACCGCATAACGGAATACAGAAATTATAACATTTATAACAGAGTACCTAAACCTTCGAAAAACTTTAGATGTGTAGATGCTTTACCGAATACAGCATGAAATCGAAAAATAGTTTCGGTATTCCGTAGGGAGAACATGGAGAAGTTTTAGACTGCTATCATCATTAACATAAGACGTTATGTGTAGGAAATGTTCAATATTATAAATAGTTACCTGGCGCCTCTCCATCGTAGGAGAAGTTGGGCACGAGCAGAGTCTGGGCGTCCACGACGACCACAGCGGCCGAGGAGACGCCGTGGATGCCGCGCAGCGCGCCCGCGCGGACCGACCGCGGGGGCTCCAGCCCGCGCGCGATCAGGACCGACCCGAAGTTCACCTGAACAACACAAATACATACAATGTTAACCAAGGGGATGAAGCAGTGTTTCGCACGAGCGTCACTCAGGAATTTAGAGTTATCATATGAGTGAGTAAATAGATGGCCCAGTGCCGCCGCGTTCGTCCTGCAGTCTTACCGAGAAGTCGTCGCACCAGACCGAGAGCCACTTGATATCCTTGAGCGTGCGTCCGTCGGGCAGCGCGAGCGTCAGGCCCTCGCCGCGGTAGCGCCGCAGCGGGCCGGTGCCGCCGCGTTCGTCCCGCAGTCGCACCGCGCCGGCGCCGCCTCCAGGGGTCTTGCCGTTGCCCACGTAGAAGTATGCAGCTGTACAGACAAACATTAACAGATATTTAACAGCAATGAAGGCCAGTCAACCGAAACTGCGTCGTGGCATAAATAAAATGTCTTGCAAGATTCCCCAAATACTATAAATAAGTATTTAGTAAGATATTGAAATGATACACCCATACAAGCGCTCTTCCAGAGCACCTCGCGACTGGAACGACTGAAAGGGCCAGGAGTCGCAAGCAGCCCAGCAACGCAGTCGACAAAGGACAAAGCATTCCGCAAGCCTCCACAGTCCCCGGGAGGTATGCGTGCGCCCCGCGCTTCAGGGCCCAGACCAAAGTATTCCACCTGTCCCTTCATGGAGCTTAGAGGCCCATTCACAACATTATCACGAATTGAGGAATTCCTTACCTTGTTATGTTACTGCCAACGTTTCACAGCCTCTGGCAAAGAGGAAGGACCGCCCGAGACGCAAAAGATTTCGGTTTTGATTTCCGACATGAGATTCCATGTTTGTCTATAAATGTTTCGGGGTTTGGGTGTTTTGAAATTACATTACACCAATTCAAGAATTGGTGTCATGTGTTTCACGAGTTGAGTTCAAAGAGAGATCAGTCGTTCAAGTGGGAGAACGATAAAGTGAGTATTTAAATAGTTTATATAAATGTAACATTAGGCAGTTTGTGGCTCATGTTTTAGAGAATGACAAACAGCGTTGGTAATAAATGTGTGAATCTGTGCTTGGACTGTGAAGGATTCCCGAAAGGACGAAGTTGCTCACAACTTTTCTTTCATTTCATTTAACGACGCGGCTCCATCTGTGTCCGGTATAGAATGACACAGACTTAGCTACACTGCACTGCGAAGAACATACAACAAAGCAAAATAAAAGACTTTCTATTATTACTACACTACAAGGTACTTAAAACCAAATTTCCAAAGTAAGTTGTAAAGTTGGAAATTTGGTTTTAAGTACCTTGTAGTGTAGTAATAATAGAAAGTCTTTTATTTTGCTTTGTTGTATCTATTGACATAGAAAGTCAATATTCTGCTTCAGTGTGCGGTCGAGAGTTGACTCTGTGAATAATCTTCCAAAGTAAATTTTATCTCCGACCAACAAGATGAAGTTTCGCGCTGAACCCAGAAGCTGTAAGTGCACAAGTTTGTTGGGATATTATTAGAGGCAGTTCAGCGTTTGCGATCCAACTGATATCTAGAGCAGACCACGGGCGGACCTGCTGCTGCACCGCCTGCTCCCGGCTGCCTGCTGCCTGCCTACTCGCTCTGAACGTGTTCCATGCAGGTAACTGCTCCTTCATACACAGATCTGAAGCAGACATCATAAACAGCAGTTCACTTGCTTGCGCAACCGTGAAACTCGAACTTTTTGCATTCCAAAGTTTAATTTAGCGCCATCTAGGTGATGTGCCGTAGTGAAATAAGTATAAGACTTGGTAGCAGGTTGATGTGTCGATAGATGTCCCTAAAAGTACATACCAGGTCCTTCTCCGTCGTAGTGGAAGTCGTGCAGGTAGAGCGTGCGGCTGTCGACCGCGAACAGGCGGCCGCGTACGCCGTGGTGCAGCGACGAGAGGGCTCCGATCTCCACGCCGTAGTATGCGCCGCTTCCGCCGCCGGTACACTCTACAACAAACCGAATAAAGGCTATAAAGCATCTCGAGCTGCGCACATTAGATCAGGTCGCACACAGAGACACTCACAGGCACGCCCTTTCACAAACTCTCTCTCTCCCCAACACACCAATTTTTTTAACTCTGCGACATGAAGACGCACAGCGCAGCGGTTAGCATTATGCATTATCGGTCTCTAGTGTGTCTACATAAGCGAGCTTCGGACGACATTTGATTCTATGAAAAACAAAATGTCTAGTTTGGTTATTTGTTAGGAACCTACGTAGTATGCGTTGATGGTGAAGGGTGTCATGACGTGGCACTGAACTACGGTGTCTTGTGGTCAGATTCCACGACCAACGTTGCTTGTACTGGACAAAGACAATAGAAGCTGTAAGAAAGAACAACGAGAGTTCCAGGAGAAGTTTGAGTCGATGATATCTGAAATCGCTCCTGTGCATGAACGCGAAATCCTATGCCTATCGTTTTCATAAAATGGCGTATAGGTCAGGCCCTTAATCAGTCGTGTTAAGTGAAGAGCGTCCACTCTCCCGGCATGTAAGACATTTGTGTCCGTAGTGAGTGGCAGTGGCAGGCGCTGGAGTGTGTTGTTGCATCGCGTCGTGCCGTGAATACCTTACCGTCCACTCCCCCGGCATGTAAGACATTTGTGTCCGTAGTGAGTGGCAGTGGCAGGCGCTGGAGTGTGTTGTTGCATCGCGTCGTGCCGTGAATACCTTACCGTCCACTCCCCCGGCATGTAAGACATTTGTGTCCGTAGTGAGTGGCAGTGGCAGGCGCTGGAGTGTGTTGTTGCATCGCGTCGTGCCGTGAATACCTTACCGTCCACTCCCCCGGCATGTAAGACATTTGTGTCCGCAGTGAGTGGCAGTGGCAGGCGCTGGAGTGTGTTGTTGCATCGCGTCGTGCCGTGAATACCTTACCGTCCACTCCCCCGGCATGTAAGACATTTGTGTCCGTAGTGAGTGGCAGTGGCAGGCGCTGGAGTGTGTTGTTGCATCGCGTCGTGCCGTGAATGTCGCAGGATCGCCTTGAGCCACATCTACTTGTACCACTACATCGATAGAGCAGAGGTTTTAGTACCTCCCTATAGGTACCTGCGAGTGTTCTAGTGGTGTGTGTGTACTGCTGAGGTTGCGCTCAGAGGTCATTATAAAGGTCATAACATCAACCCATTCAGAGGGCGAATGGAGGACAAAAGTTTATTCAGAAATTCCAATCATAATCACGTATTTATATGAAAGAATACATAATTATAACTTATAAAAGTCGGATCTTAAAACCATTCTAGTCATTGTAAATATGTATTCAATGCAAAAGCGAGCTAACCATAGCTAAAAGTGGGGAGTGTCCCATCTGCCAGTCACTTGAATACTCCTAAAGATAGTGAGATGCACTTGCAGAGGTTTTATTATCTGCCGCAGCTGTCGGCCGGTAGCGCTCCGCCGAACAGATAGAAGGGCAATCAAATGAACGACATCCGGGAGCTGCCACTAGTGTTTACAGCCTGAGGGTATCGGGTTAGTTATAGGTTTTATAGCGCAATAATATTACCTAAAGTTGAGTAAGTAGGCAATTAAATTACTTTTACCAGTTTAATTAAACGGCGGTGTGAAGCAATCTGGCCTCCTGGTCGTGGGAACCAAATATATTACATAAGTAATAAATAAATTAAAAAAACATTGTTAATTCAGATATTGCGGCATTACGTTAAACATTACAAAAAATCAAGGACAAAATTAAATAAAAGTATAAATTTACGAGTCAGACTTTAGTGAAACCATTCAAGAGAATCCCAACCTAAGGAGTTAGAAGAGAGAGAGGGAGAGAGTAAGAGTTAGGACCCTGTTGAAAGTCTGCATGATGGGCGATGCAAACTTACTGTCTACAACCTGTAGGATGGTGTGGCACTGCTCCGTGTCCTGCGGAGCAGCGAGCCCTATTTTAAATTTACAAATTTGAAATATTTCTTTTAAATCTAGTGTTAAATATACCACCTCACCGAACTAGCTTCTATGACAAATCCTTTTCTATCCAGGCCATAAGGTTGTGGAATGCACTACCAGAGTCTATTAGAAAAGTCCGATCCTTGCCAGTATTTAAAGCTCGTGTCAAGGAGTTTTTCCTTTCAGAAAAGTGAATAATGGTACTTTACTTTGTCTATTTATTTATTTACTTAGTAGTAAGTATATTAATGTTATTTATTTATGTATACTTTTAGTTATTTATTTATTTAGATTTTATTGGATGTCTTTAATGTAGGTATCCATTGGTCTTTGTAGTTTATGTATTTTAGATTATCTTTGGTACACCCCCTGCCTTTCTTAAATTCACAATTCTTTCCATCCAAAGGTTGCCTGGAAGAGATCGCTTCTTAGCGATAAGGCCGCCCATTGTACTTATCTTATGTGATATCTCTTTGTAATGTTATTTTATGGTGTACAATAAAGCATTTTTGTATTGTATTGTATTGTATATTTACCACCTTGCTCAAATTCATAACGTCGTCTCTACAAAATAAACACTGTGTTTAAATCCAACCGTTAATACTTTACGCGTAACTTTTTCTTTCAAGTTTTAAGTTTCTCACTCTGATGCACTTTCGAACGACACGAGTTCGAAATAACTTTGGCATACCATTACACCTACCTGTATCATGTATGTACACGACATACCACATGCCGACAGACTCGCGAGAAAGTGCTCGAGAAACCAGCGCAGCGGCTCAACGACAGCAGCAGAGAGCGCTGAGAAAGTACTCCATTGAAATTGATTTACTTTTCGGATTGTTAGAAAAACCAGTTTAAATGCGAGTGTCAGATAATACATAGTTACTTTAATGATCTACATTTACCGTACAGCATTATAATTGGTTGTGCAGCGCTCCATAAGGTGTTATCGTCTAAACTTCTGAGTCGCAGCACCAAAATCAAAACAGGATAACACGATATCTGACTGAATCACATGATCAGATCGTAAGATTTACTCATTTTGAGTAGGTAGGTAGTACTTTTTTGAAGAACAGCACGGCAGGGTGATAACGCCATTTTAATTGAGTCTAGGACAACTGGACAACATAATATGTTACTGCATTTGTTAGTAAAATAATCTGTTATGTAGAGTTACGGATGACGGATGACGGATACCGTAATATATCTTCAAAGTCTTACAAAATCAAAATCCATCTTCACTTCTCAATCTGAAGCTGTCTACATTTTTGCATTTAACTTACCAACAAATAAAGTTGACTATATTTTATGGTTTATATCGAATACTGCCTACACATATAATTTTAGAATTCGAAACCTTTAAGCAATTAGTTAACGAAGTCAAATTGTTTAATGACAGGCTTGATTGCATTGACCGGTCGGCTACAACTCATACCAACCAACATGCCACGGCAGTCGATCAATGGTCATCGGCGCGACTCCCGGCCGCGACCTCGAACTCTACTTTCCTCGACCAGCCCGGCTCACTGGATGATAATGACTTTACTTTACTTGAATTATAGCTTGTAGTACAAGCAGGTACAAGCCTTGTACCTGTTTGTTATATCAACTATCCTCGGCAATAGTTCTGACTTTGAAACTATTCTTAAACTGGTTTTTATTGTTGTTACTGTAATTATTACTGTAATAAAAGATTGTTGTAGCGTAGCAAATAGAATAACAATTAGACGTCATCGCCCATTGGACAGCGGAGACAAGCCACCGCCGCGCGCCGCAACGCGCAGGCTATACAGTGTGCAAGATGCACCATCTTGCACAGTGTATAGCCTGCGCGTTGCGTAACGGCCGCGTAACGGTTGCAATGGAAGTAGGACCTAGAGCCGGACAGGTAAAGTTCAAAGTAATTAGTGAATGATGAGCATTTCGTTTGCGGTTCGTTATGTGACTGACTGCGGAAGTGGCATTGCGGCTGCGATTGAGTTAGCGTCACTTCATCAGTGTAATAGTACGTTGTATCCTAAATTACTGGGATTACATTATTGTCAAGAACCAGCATTTTACTTTGATTTGTTACACAACTTTAATAGCTTTGTAAATTATCAATCGACTTATTTGAGGATAAGAGACTCAAGCCCTAGCTAGAGGATAAGTTTTACTCTTTCAACCTGCGAGCAGTACATTATGAAAAGCAGTAGCGTTTTCCCCCACAAGCCATCTCTCAGTCCAATAATGGAATAACCCGTTTAATATTGAATTCCTTGGTCTGGCTGATTTAGCTGCAATAAAGCACGCAGCCGGCCCTGTGTGTGACCACCGCTAACGGCCCGCGGAGCGCCCCACCCTACATGCTACAGACATCGATGCATTAGCTATAGAGATTCAATTGATTATGTGATTAGATGAAACTCAATCCTAGGTTTTATGGTTCACACTTTGACAATAAACGATTAATAAAATCAAATTTTCAATCAAGTTAACGTTGAGAGCACCTCGACTTTGATACAGGACTGCGAGACGTGCCACCAGCCACCACCCCGAATATAACGGCCACTCTGTCGAGAGTGGAACAAACGACTAATAAGTTTTCAGTATTTTTACCTATTTTGACAAAATTAGTTGAAAATCATAATCCTACTTGCTTCCCTCAATAACGTTTATACAGCAAGAGCCCGTTAGCGAATCTCGTTTGTGATCCGTAATGCAGGGATGTTAGATGCCGACTCAGAAATTATGACATCGGTCTGTCAAAAATATGGTACTTTTCAGAAAATTAAGGTACGGTTTCTAAAAGTCTCACACGGTTATTAATGAGAGGTTTTCGTTTTGCATTTTTAAAAAGAAAAAAATTAGTTCCATGTTTCTCGATAGATGGCAGGGCTTCAACTGGTTACTATGGTATGTTAATGTCACATGAAAGAAAACGTCATAATGATAATCGGTCGATCGCAAGAAAGGAACAAAGCACTAGAGGTAGTGAATATACCCATCTCATTCACACCAGAGTGATAAAAATATGCTTGTAGCCTGAGAAGAAATCAGATGGAATGAATGTTTCTCTGTCTCGACCATCGTGCCAGTTTTTTCATTGTTTATGTATAAACCGAGGTATACTAAACAATGAAAAAACTGGCAAACAAACTTGTTTTTTCAAATGCTGCAAATAAACAAAGAAATGTCACTATGAGGAGTGACAAGAGAGTGGAGCAAACCCTTGAATTTTTATGGATGACATATACCTTAGTCACCAGTTGACGCACTGCCATCTATCGAGATATTTAGAACTAGCTTTTTTTTTTTTAATGCAAAACGAAAACCCCTCATTGGTTTGAGTTAATATTACAGTTTTTTCTAGAAACATAGCTAGCTAAGTAGAAAGGTATATAAACTCGGGATAACGATTAACAGATACTTAACTGTATCAAATACAACACAATTCACAAATTTTGAAACAGAAAACAGAGTCGCCGAGTTTCAAAATTATAGATAAACCAAGAGTTACTATTACTACTCAAGCCAGTCAATACAAGTTAACATAAACCGAATGAACGAACTGTATGAACGGATGAATGAAATGAAGAAAGAAATCTTCGATTCGCGAGAGAGATGCAACATACACAACTTGTATTGGCTATCCTCCATCTCTCTCGCACCAGTGCAGTCAACGTCAAACGTTACCTAAAGAGGCCGTTTCATTCTACGCATAATACATCGATTGTAAAATTATTCTTATGAGATTAAGAGTAAGGCTTCATAGCACAGATCATATACGTACAGTAGTGCTTAGCAGCGGAAACGAAACGTTTCTGTCGTTCGTTCCATTACATGACAAAATAAATTTGATGATTGAAAATTATGGTACATTTGCGTACCATAATAGAAGTACTATGGTACATGGTACGAAAACCTGGATTATGGTACGTGTACCATAATTATGGTACGTCTGACATCCCTGCCGTAATGTGGTGGTTCATCTACATAATGAAAGGCTCCACCTGACGAGCCCTCATTAGGGCGCCAAGGGCGTGGGGGCGCGGGAAGCCCCTGGGACTCATCTCATTCACTCTCACCCTGCAGGTATGTGTTAAACCACACACTAGTTCAAAATTCAATAACTTTATTTCTTTAGGCTTACAAAATAAGCACTTAGACAAGTCAAATTTTATAGATAAAAAGCTTAATAATAGTAATTATTAAAAAATATGAATCAAAATGTTATTGATTTTGTTCGCTTAAATTTTTTGTCCACTAGTGGAAGAAGCGTATCGATAAACTTCCTCCAACCAAGCTTGGTTAACTCGGTTACTTGTCTAGCTGCCTGCGCGGGAGGTACTGCGCTGCGGGAGGTATAGGTACTCCTCTACAAACAGCTATCATTCCTATCCAATTTCCCCTGAATGCCATAACGTGGTTTGAATCGTTATAAAACCTGATATAATATCCTGTGCCAAGTTTAACAATGAAATAACAGTTTTAATGTTACTTTATCACGTAACTTTTACAGTCTTTTGGTCGACTTTGTAAGCCACCATATATGAAATACCATTTTTGGAAGAAAAGAGAAAGGAAATTTATTTTATCATAAACCTAGTTTTACAGCAAAAACACTTGTATAAAATCCTTATATGTAATAAAATCCCAGTTCCCTAGATTCCTGTGTCAATGAGTTCCGTCTGTCGGTGCTTCGGAATGAATAATGTCTTCTCGCAAGGTTCCGGCGCGCCGGAAGCCGGCGATAGCTCCTCGCTGACGGACGATAGATAAAGATTTCCTACACGGGGATGATTTTGAATGTTTTCAATAAAATCTACAGCACCTCACGTATCCGTTATTATCAGACCCTGTACAATAAGATCTACAGCACTTCATGTATCCGTTATTATCAGACCCTGTACAAACTTGCTCACAGAATTATAGTAAAGTCCTCCACTCATACACACACATACTGAAATCTCAAGTAACATGTTCTACAATATATGTACATTTCATCTGCTATATCAACGTGGCATGGGGCGCAGTGTGGAAGCTCGGTCTCATCTGCGGAAGCACTACATGTCTCCGGAGCTAGACGTCTCCGGTGCCATTCGGCAATAAATACGGGATGGAGGAGATAGCGGGACAGCTGTTGCGTCGACGTCGCTTAAGAGCGTAGAGCTGAGAATATGATCTAAGTACGTAAGCTCAAGTGGCTGGAAACGGGCATTTCTCCCCAAAACCCTGCAACCGTTGGAAGTGGGGAAGCGTGTTCTACAGTGGAGACTCGGTCTCATAGTGTAGGACTCCCTGTGACGGATGTTGCATGCGGCAAGCTACATCAAGTAATGCGGTGTAACACTTAACTATAGAGATCTGTTCAGCGATGGACTAGCATTGTGTTCATTGAAAAAGTTTGGATATCGATGCATGTATAGATGTGTTTTGTTACTTCTCCATGCCAAAACTACTAAAAGGATCTGGCTGATGAAGTTTAGGGCTGCAATAAAACAATACGCTTTTAGCCCATAAATTTAGTTCCCGTGGGATAGCTTTTAACGTGTCCATTGAAACAGCGCGTGCGAAGCCGCGGGTGCAACCTAGTCCAATAAAGTGGAACCTCAATCCCATTCTTAGGTCTACCTCTAGGTGGCACAGGACAAATAGCTGTAAGTTAGAGTGGCTGTGGTCAACGATGACGTGGGGACGCCCGCGCGCGCGCAGTCGACTACACTTCACTTTCGCGAGAAGCGCACTTTCCCGCACGACTGCGCAAGCGCGGGGCGGTGGACGGTCCGGCCGGCGGCGGCGGCGGCGTGCCACGGCGCGCGGCGCGGATACTTTGACTTTCATTAGGTACCTACGTTCGTCCGTGCTACTGACGACGGGCGTTCATAAAGTCTCTGCTCCTACTTGCGTAGTATTATAAATAGGTAAGTACCTAGGTATAAGTTTTGTTTTTGCCATGATTAAACTGAACGTGAACTAATAATGTTAGGTACGTAGGTAATGTTCTTTGAGAAAATAAAGAGTAGTTAAACCGGCTTAAGAATAAGTGCCTATTGACGAATATTTACAGTTGGCAGGTGTTCATTATTCATACAATTGTTATAACAATATGCGGGTTTCATTTCCACTGAAATAAACATTATTACTAAGTACCTACCTACCTATTTATATGTAGGTACCTCTAGGATTTGCTAATATTTTAAATATTTATTTATATAATGTGGATTAATGGTCAGGGATGCACTCGCTATAAGAAAAGGTGTTTGAAACGCTATGCCCATCATCTGTGGATGGAATCCCCAGTGTCCACTGTGGTCCCGCACACGAGTTCATCGACCGCACAGAAAGTGTAATCTGTGTTGTTGATCTGGTAACGAGCCAGCGGACGCTGCGCAGGGCAGTGCATAGGTACCTACTATCGACTGCATTCTTCCATCAACACACAGATGCGAACGACTTCAAGCAAACAGACAGAACGGGATTGCTTAGCCGGTGCAGTGTCACGACGGTAAGCGGTTATAGAAGAATGCATTATAAAAGTACCTAAATGCAATGTACCAACATGGAGATCAAAATAGCTGAGTGCTTACATACATTCTATAGAAAGGTTCGAAAAACGCGAATACGACTCGATTTCGTTCACCAATCGAGGTGCGAAAGTAGGTAGGCGTTGTGCGCGAAAACCGAAACAAGAGACCGAAGCTTCTTGAGAAAGTAGGTAGGCATTGTGCGCTAAAACCGAAACAAGAAACCGAAGCTTCTTGAGAAAGTAGGTAGGCATTGTGCGCGAAAACCGAAACAAGAAACCGAAGCTTCTTGAGAAAGTAGGTAGGCATTGTGCGCGAAAACCGAAACAAGAAACCGAAGCTTCTTGAGAAAGTAGGTAGGCATTGTGCGCGAAAACTGAAACAAGAAACCGAAGCTTCTTGAGAAAGTAGGTAGGCATTGTGCGCGAAAACCGAACAAGAAACCGAAGCTTCTTGAGAAAGTAGGTAGGCATTTATTGTGCGCTAAAACCGAAACAAGAAACCGAAGCTTCTTGAAAAAGTAGGTAGGCATTCATTGTGCGCTAAAACCGAAACAAGAAACCGAAGCTTCTTGAGAAAGTAGGTAGGCATTCATTGTGCGCTAAAACCGAAACAAGAAACCGAAGCTTCTTGAAAAAGTAGGTAGGCATTCATTGTGCGCTAAAACCGAAGCTTCTTGAAAAAGTAGGTACCTAGGCATTGTGCGCTAAAACCGAAACAAGAAACCGAAGCTTCTTGAAAAAGTAGGTAGGCATTCATTGTGCGCTAAAACCGAAACAAGAAACCGAAGCTTCTTGAAAAAGTAGGTACCTAGGCATTGTGCGCTAAAACCGAAACAAGAAACCGAAGCTTCTTGAGAAAGTAGGTAGGCATTCATTGTGCGCTAAAACCGAAACAAGAAACCGAAGCTTCTTGAGAAAGTAGGTAGGCATTCATTGTGCGCTAAAACCGAAACAAGAAACCGAAGCTTCTTGAAAAAGTAGGTAGGCATTCATTGTGCGCTAAAACCGAAACAAGAAACCGAAGCTTCTTGAGAAAGTAGGTAGGCATTGTGCGCGAAAACCGAAACAAGAAACCGAAGCTTCTTGAAAAAGTAGGTAGGTAGGCATTGTGCGCGAAAACCGAAACAAGAAACCGAAGCTTCTTGAAAAAGTAGGTAGGCATTCATTGTGCGCTAAAACCGAAACAAGAAACCGAAGCTTCTTGAGAAAGTAGGTAGGCATTCATTGTGCGCTAAAACCGAAACAAGAAACCGAAGCTTCTTGAAAAAGTAGGTAGGCATTCATTGTGCGCTAAAACCGAAACAAGAAACCGAAGCTTCTTGAGAAAGTAGGTAGGCATTCATTGTGCGCTAAAACCGAAACAAGAAACCGAAGCTTCTTGAAAAAGTAGGTAGGCATTCATTGTGCGCTAAAACCGAAACAAGAAACCGAAGCTTCTTGAGAAAGTAGGTAGGCATTCATTGTGCGCGAAAACCGAAACAAGAAACCGAAGCTTCTTGAAAAAGTAGGTAGGTAGGCATTGTGCGCTAAAACCGAAACAAGAAACCGAAGCTTCTTGAGAAAATGTTTCAATGTACAAACTACAACAGACCTATAAGAAATCTTTAAATGTGTCAAACACTTAGTAAAACAGCGGTCAGTTTCTTATGATTTGTTTGAATTTTTATTTGATTAGTCGGAAATTCTATAGAAACGGGAAAATTTTACGTGAAAAATATAAACGGAGCTATTGTGCCAAACCAGCTTTAAAAAATTTTAAAACAATAGTTGCCTGTAAGAACAAAAAAAGCTGAACAAATCAATAGAACACAAACAGACAGACAGCTGCAAATTGTGCTCGAAGATACAATCGCAGTTGTTCGCGAACAAAAGACTTCAACGGGCGCAAAAAGCGCTTGCGCGGCCAGCACTCGGTAGGTCTTGTGCGTGCAATGTCGGTGCTAGATACTATGTGCAAAGAAAAACAACGCTACCTATATTAGGTACCAAGCTCTAGACTTATTAACAACTAGCTGTTACCCGCGACTTCGTCCACGTGAAATTTGATTTCTCAACTGATCCATATAGACTTTGGACTGTACGTACATTGTCCCAAAGGGTGATGTGATGTCACAGGATCTGGACAGCCAACTTAAAGTTTAAATTTGTTCTCGCTATAGAGCAATGTTTTCACGTGGTCTGTGGCAAGTGGCGCCACCGTCTTGCTTAGTACTTAATATCCTGGAGATCGCGGGCTTTAATTTAAGGTAAAATAGTCCGTTTATCACGGCATGATAACGTTCGTCATTGATAGCTCGGACGCTTTATCGAAAAATGGAACTGCAGAATGGACCATATTAACTGCAGTTACGAATGTTGAATGTCAAGAATGGTTCTTTTGTGTGATAATAAAGGTAACCCAGTAAAAAAAAATTTCTTTACTTATGTTTTAGTTTTGAAAACGAAATCACCCTAATCGGGGTGTCACGTCGCATTACTAATCCGAAACGAGCTGATTCTGAACTGCGAGTCAACGCGAATAATGTGGTTTTGAATTTAAAATACGTAATCAAAGTTTTTTTAGGTTATTATAAGTTTTTTTTCTCCCGATTTGTGTTCTATGACACTCCTGGAATATTATCTAAACATAATAAAATTTAATATTTTTTTTTGCTGGTAAACCGGTTTTTTGTCGTCTGAGGAGTATTTCAGGTCACTTTTTTTTTTGCAGCGTACGTGTTTCTAATACTAGTACCGTCAAACGGGGGCTGACATACATAAAGTTTTTGTTATGTTTTTGACTTAAAATGAAGATATAGGAAAACAGAGTCATAATTGAGGAAAACTATGGATAAAATGAGTTATTGTTTTGAAAGACAAATCTACGTGTAAAATTTTGTAATTCTATTGCAAACGGTGGCTGAAATACAGAGCATTTTTGTTTAGTTTTTTCCTTTAAATTAGCATAATAGGAAAACACAGTCATACATCAAAAAACTATGATTTAAATGTGTGTTCATTTTGTCTCATCAATCTACATATACCTACATTTAT
Organism: Eupithecia exiguata; assembly: GCA_947086465.1. Taxonomy (NCBI): domain Eukaryota; kingdom Metazoa; phylum Arthropoda; class Insecta; order Lepidoptera; family Geometridae; genus Eupithecia; species Eupithecia exiguata. The sequence continues at coordinate 147,078 of OX352248.1, read as the reverse complement.
TTAATTCTATTGCAAACGGTTGCTGAGATACGAGTACATAGAGTTTTTGTTAAGTTTACTTAAATGAAGATATAGGAAGACAAAGTCATAATTTTGGAAAACTATGGATGAAATGTGTTATTGTTTTGAAAGACAAATCTACGTGTAAAATTTTGTAATTCTATTGCTAACGGTTGCTGAGATACGGCGCATTTTCCTCTGGAAATAAGCATTTTTTGAAGTTACTTATAGGGCAACACCGTCACAATTTCCGAACACGATGAATGAAATATGTGTTGGTTTAGTTAGAGGTATCTACGTATAAAATTTTGTAGTTCTGGTGTTAACGGTTAATGAAATACAGAGCATTTTTGTTTCAAAGTTCGAATCCAATTTTGAACCCCTTAGAGTTTGAATTTCCAAAATTCCTTTCTTAGTGCTCACTTTCATACCAAGACCTACACACCCTGCAAGTTTCAAGTCTCTACGCTTACTGGTGTAAGCTGTAGCTTGTCTATATGTCAGGACAAAGAGTTTTATATTAGTACGTATAGGTAAATATAGATTAATAATAATAGATAACTTATGATTTTAATAATTTGTACATAGCTACGAAAGTTGTCGCAGAAAAAGGGTAAAATCAGAAATGTTACCAGATGGTGACATTTCTGATTTTACCTTTTCTGCAACAGATAGATGAGCTTAGATAAAACGTGTGAGTTTGGGTATGAGAGGGAGTATCTGACGCTGACGGGCCGACGAGCTTGCTACCCACCAAATAAATAAAATTAAATAAAAATAAAACGCAGCACAGTACGTGTCCGAGTCCAGCACAGGACGTGCTTATCTGAAATCTCATGACGCTTTCTAAACTGTTTACAAACAGGAAACCCACTGACACAGTTTCATTAATCGCGACTAATTCAATAAATGTACCTAGGTACTTGTAGCTCGTCCGGAACTTGCCCAATACACTAATGTGGGAAATGGTGTGTGTGTCTAGGTGTACCTACTAGCACGACTACGAGGCTCACAGATCGAGTCTCGTGTACGCTCGATCTAGACATACGACAAGAATGATGTGTGTGTCTAGGTGTACCTACTAGCACGACTACGAGGCTCACAGATCGAGTCTCGTGTACGCTCGATCTAGACATACGACAAGAATGATGTGTGTGTCTAGGTGTACCTACTAGCACGACTACGAGGCTCACAGATCGAGTCTCGTGTACGCTCGATCTAGACATACGACAAGAATGATGTGTGTGTCTAGGTGTACCTACTAGCACGACTACGAGGCTCACAGATCGAGTCTCGTGTACGCTCGATCTAGACATACGACAAGAATGATGTGTGTGTCTAGGTGTACCTACTAGCACGACTACGAGGCTCACAGATCGAGTCTCGTGTACGCTCGATCTAGACATACGACAAGAATGACGCTTAAATTAATTGTCAAATGTTGTTTTATGTATTGTATTCTAATGGAGTAATGACCCTCCGTAACCGTAACGTAACAGCACAGAGTGCGTAACACATCTGTGCAAGTAACATTGTGTTACGGAGTCGCCACGCGGACTGGCACCACACCACCACGGGCGGTGTCGTCACTCTCAGCCACGATGGTATGTAGGGAGAGCAGGGATACTGTCTAGCGACGATGCGTAAGGCGATATGCGAGTGCATTGTTGCACTTCACACGTAAGCCTCGGGCAGGTGCCATAGTCGTGAAGCTGTTATGAAATATTTATTTATTTAGGTGGAAAACAAACAGCTTTTAAAAAAACTTAAATAACAGTAACAATGGTGGTAGGTATAACTTAAGCTTAAGAGTTTTCACTTATAGAACGTAAATATGATTAAACATAAAAAAATAAAAAAAAAAATAAAAAAAATTAACATAATCTGATAAAGTTGATACAAAAAAAATGAAATGAGTTCAGTAAACTCTGCGTATTAGTAAATGTACGTCTAAACGTCAATTGATAGCGGTTTGTTCGGTGACATAATAATTATGAGGACATAATGTTGATCTAAAGAGTCATATAGTACCTATATTCCTTTTATTAAAAAATAATAATAAGATACCTACTACCTTAATATATGAATAAAATCTCACTAATATTATAAACGTGAAAGTTTAGATGGATGGATGGATAGATGGATGGATGTTTGTTCCTTTATCACGCCAGAACGGCTGAACGGATTTGAATGAAATTTGGCACAGAGATAGATTATAGTCTGGAATAGGACATAGGCTACTTTTTATCCCAAAATTCTTACGGGAACGGGTGTAATGAACATTTTCTGTGACGTCATCCGATGATATTAGATGTCAATCTTAATTTCGTCGTTACTGCTAACTGCTCCGTGGTTTAGGCGAACCTGGTCCGCTTTAGGTGCGAGAGTATGTAAGTTCAAACCTCCACGTCGTTACTTTTTTCATCGTTAAAATTATTTGTCTTTTGAGTGATGCATTCCAATGTCTATTAAAAAGATAGTGGCAGGTAGGCGAGCTCGGTGCACAGTTGAAATAATATTTAATTAGAAGTTCGGCTTGACCGACAGCCATTTTGTTAGATGCCTTTTCTATGAGCACACGCATGTTTTGATTGCAATTATATTTTTGCGTTGTTGCCTCTAATATTCATGTAAATGATCCCAGAGAAATAAGTTCCTGTAGGGGTGAGTGTTATAAGAGTGATTGTGAAACTGTGGCCGTTTCTTTATGGATTTCGCCAAGTAAGTGGTTAACATAATTCTGTTTTTGTTGTAGCCTTTGGAAACGCCCTGTAATTTACGGACACCTATCCTAACTACGGAACTGTGTACCTATAGGAGGTCTCATTACCTGGATCATTTGGAATACTTAGTTATATACATTTATTCATCGCTTACACCGCTGCTAGAAGCCGGCTTTCTTGGACTGGCAGGGTTCCGTCGTTCAACTTGTAAAACCCTCCTGGCGCCCTCACAATAGTTAATAAAATTGTTCTATATATGTGTAATCACTTGTTTTCCTCAACCTGACACGTAACAAATGGCGCCCAACGTTAAAATACGTGCATAACTAAAGGTTGATGAAATTATTAGAAGAACTTTACGGTACATCGTCTTCTTTAAAAAATAACGCAATTGTTAAAGACATTATACCTAACCTATAAAATTTGGGAGGCAGTACATAAATATCTACATAGAGATAACGACATAAGATATTAAGTTATTATTAATAAGTTACATTACAAAATAATTTGTAGGTAGGTACAGTCAGACAAGACAATGTGTGTATAATTTGCTCCTCACTGTTTTGCGTGTATTATTTAATTATTATTTAGGTTACAGTAGGTACCTACCGTAATTTTAAGTAGAGATTGTTTTAGTTTTGCTTGTTTGGACCTACTATTGTTTGAAAAATCAAAACGCACAGGGTGAAATTGTTTGTGAATAAGTATATCAGTGGGTGTTTTTTTTTTAAATTAATATAGTAGGTACCCACTTTTATAGTATAGGTATAGATACGTATTAGGTATTTATAATATTTTTAAAGCCATTATCTGTAACAGTGTAAAGGCATTGGAAATTACATTTATGTTCTACATAAACATGGATCCTAATTTACTGTTAAAAGATGAACTGGAATTTGAACTTACTTGCCGCGGCGTCGACATTAAAAACGTGGTGCCAGTGTTAAAAAAAATATTGAAGGCGTTAATGGACACTGAGCAAACTGGGGACATACCGTACAAATTTACAGCCCCGCGCCAATGTATTGAGAATCCTTCGTCAGAGTTAGATGTATGTGCGACAAAAATAAGTAATTTGTCACGTTACTGTGGAGAAATCACAGAGAAACCAGATAGGAACTTATTTAGGAGGCTGATATCTAGACTTCTTCATGTAAGTAACAGATTGAATTTAATAGTATCTAAAAATGAAGAAGAAGAGAAGAGACAGACAGATTTGAAAGACAAAGTAGAAAAACTAATGGCTTCGTTAGAAGAAAATGATGATCTTTCAGATGAGGGAAATCTTACCGTGGCAGACAAAAAGATGCTACAAGATACTTTAGGGGAAATAGGAAATAGAATAATAAAAAATATAGATAACATACATAACACGGATAACATAAATAACATAGATAAAGCGGCAGGTTACGAACAAAATTCAGATAGAAAACAGGCAAGACTATTTAGGGCATCCACGCTCGTTGATGATGTTGGAACTAAGAGGAAGCTAGTTCCCATTAGTCAATGGGGAGTAAAATTTTCGGGAGATGACAGTTACAGTGTTAACGCTTTCATAGAACGTGTTGATGAGCTAAAGGACGCACGAAATGCTACCGAAGATGATCTTTGGCGATGTGCCATTGACTTCTTTCAAGGAGATGCACTTATATGGTATAGAGCAAACAAAGATCATGTTTGTAACTGGGGCGAACTAGTTAGTCTTCTAAAACGAACATTTCAATCACCATACTATCAAGACGAGTTATTAAAAGAAATAAATGACAGGACACAAGGAAAAGATGAGTCGGTTACTATTTACATAGCAGTTATGCAAAATATGTTCAAAAGACTACCAGTACAACTATCAGAGTGGGAGAAATTGCACATTTTGTTAAAGAATATACAGCCATACTTTCAGAGAGCCATATGCAGAGATCAATTCTCCTCGATCCCAGATCTAATGAATGTATTGCGAATCATAGACAGAACTAAAGTCAACTGCGAACGATTCCAGGAACCGCTTCCCAGGAAGACTAATTTAGAGCCTGATCTTGCATATAAAAAGAGTGTTAAAAATGAACTGTGTGAAGTAAATGAAACTGAAGAAATTAACGCAGTGACAACTAATAATAATAAAAGATGTTGGAATTGTAGAGAACAAGGTCATGTTTTCAGGGCGTGTAAATTGCCGAGGCAAAGGCTATTTTGCTACAAATGTGGGAAATTTGGAGTCACTACCCCGAAATGTACTTGTAAGGGAAACGAGCAAAGGGAAGATTCATCGGTAGCCAAGTGAACCCTTCCCTGGATAGAAATAGCGCGGAGTGGCAAGATTGGCTACGTACAATAGAATTTTTTTTTAAAAACGGTGAAATATGTCCATTAGTGGTTAATAAAAGAAACGATAACAGGCCGTACATAAAAATAAACGTTTTAGGTAATGAAATAATAGGAATGCTAGATAGTGGAGCAAATCGCTCAATAATAAATGATACATTTAGCCATAAATTAAAGACCCTAGGACTCAAATCATACGTTCTTACCAAGGTAAGGTTGCTACAGCCGATGGTGTTAGACATACAATTTCAGAGGTCTTTGACGTTCCTGTAGAATTTGATGATCAGTTTCATGTAGTTACCTTAAGCGTTATGGAGAAATCAGTACATGATCTTATATTAGGCAAAGAATTTTTTGACATTTTTGGCATTTCACTCAAATTTCGTAACGCTTCAAACGACATTCATGAAATGCTGTGTACGAATTCAGATATTGCAGCAATAATAAGTCAACAGGAATTAGATGAGTCACAGGCTAGAAACCTAGACATAATAATAGAAGAAATGAAACAAACTGTAGGCATAGGATTAGGAAGAACACAGTTAATCAAACATACGATAGACACAGGAGATAATAAACCAATTCACCAAAAACAATACAATTTCTCACCGATTATCAGGAAACAAATAGAAAAAGAGTTGGATGAAATGCTAGCAAAAGATGTAGTGGAACCATCCTACAGCTCATGGTGTTCACCAGTGCTCATCGTCAAAAAGCCAAATGGAGACAATAGATTGTGTTTGGATAGCCGTCAACTTAACAAAGTTACTAAAAGAGACACTTACCCCTTGCCTCGTGTATCCGCCATTATTGATAATTTAAGGAATGCTAGGTTTCTTAGCACAATTGACCTAAAATCAGCTTTCTGGCAGGTACCACTCGATGACGACAGTAAGCAAAAATCTGCTTTTGCAGTGCCCGGTAGAGGGCTATTCCACTTCAAGGTCATGCCGTTTGGTCTTGTCAATGCATCACAGTCCCAGCAAAGACTCATGGACATCCTGTTTCAGTCTCACGAAGATAGAATTTGGGCATATCTTGATGATATTGTTGTGAGCTCAGAATCGTTTGAAGAACATCTAGAACTATTAAAGAAAGTAATGCGTACCCTTAAGGAGGCAAATCTCACAATCAACGTTGATAAATGTAAATTTGCTAGACCTAGTTTACGGTATCTCGGATACATTATTGATAAAGATGGGCTTCGCACTGATCCAGAAAAAGTTTCGGCCATCTTAAATTTTCCAAGGCCAAGGAATGTTACAGAACTAAAAAGATTTATTGGATTGGCTAGTTGGTATAGGAGATTTGTAAAAAATTTCTCATTAGTTGCTGCTCCTCTTCACAATCTTACCAAGGGTAAAAATAAAAAGACATTTGATTGGCCTGAAGAAGCTGAAGAAGCATTTATAGCTCTAAAGACATTGCTAACCACAACGCCTGTTATGTCATGTCCGGATTATTCTAGGCCTTTTGTGATACAATGTGACGCATCAAATGAAGGGATAGGAGCTGTGTTATGTCAGAAATTAGGAGACAGTGAACAAGCAGTAGCATTTCTAAGCAGGAAACTTACAGATACAGAAAAGAGGTATTCTACGTCTGAAAGAGAACTATTAAGTGTCGTTTACGCAATCGAAAAATTCAGACCATATGTAGATGGTCTTCACTTTGAGGTAATTACAGACCATAGTGCACTGAAATGGCTGCATAAAATGAAAGATCCACATGGCAGGCTGGCTAGATGGGCAATGAAACTACAGCAATTTTCTTTTGACATCATACATAGGCCTGGAAAGTCACATACAGTCCCTGATGCCTTGTCTCGGGCGGCAACAGAAGTAGAAATAAACATGTTAGAAATCACAGATAAACATAAAAATGATTGGTATAAAAGTAAAATGCAAAACATAAACTCGAATAATAACACTAATAACAACTGGATGGTTAAAAATGGGCTCCTTTATAAGAAAATCATAATGAAACAATATCGGAACGAAGAGAATATGTGGAAACTGTACATACCTGAAACATTGCGACAGGAGGCAATGAAAACCTGCCATGACAACCCCAAAGCTGGTCATTTTGGTGTTCGCAAAACACTATATAGATTAAAAAAGGATTTTTTTTGGCCTAAAATGCTACCAGATGTAAAACATTATGTTAAGAATTGTGAGAGTTGTGCAACACATAAGGTTAGCCAACACAATCCTTTCGGGCAGATGGGTAAGCATCGGGAAGTAACGTCTCCTTGGCAGATCATTTCTCTGGACTTGATGGGCCCTTTTCCTAAAAGCAAGAAGGGAAACACTATGTTGCTTGTCATAACATGCTGGTTCAGTAAATTTGTTTTACTTTTTCCGTTGAGAACTGCCAAGGCCGATAAAATATGTGAAGTCCTAGAAAATCAAATATTGTTGTTTGGAGCTCCTCGCGCTATCATAAGCGACAACGGTAAACAATTTACTGCAAACATCTTTAAGGAATTGGCACGTAAATATAACAGCAAGTTGTGGTTTACTCCAAACTACCATCCACAAAGCAATCCTACGGAAAGAGTTAACCGAGTTATAGGAACGATGATTTCAACATACATAAAACATAAGAGACATAATGAGTGGGATGTTCATCTAGGTGAAATAGGTCATGCTATTAGGACAGCTATTCATGACACTACAGGCTTTACACCGTCTTACCTGTTTTTTGGTAGAGAAACAGGTGTACTAGACTACAGTTTACCAATGGATACTGAACAAGAAATCATAAGTGAATCTATAGAGTTTCGGTTAGAGAAATTCGTCAATCAGTTATATGAACGCGACGAAATTTACCCGTTGGTAGGAAGTAGACTCCGGGAGTCACATGATCAAAGTCAGAAAACCTACAATCTAAGGCGAAAACCCGCACAATTCGAAATAGGAGAAACTGTATGGAAGAAAACTAAGTATTTATCCAATGCAGACCAAAAATTCATGGCGAAATTGGCGCCGAAATTTGAAAAAGCAATAATAACTAACAAAATCTCTAACAACATCTTTAGGCTAAACAATGCGTACGGAAAAGACATAGGTACATGGCACGCAAAGGATTTAAAAAAATTATAAACGTAAACCATAAAAATAAAAATCTGCCGATTTTTCTTTTTTTCGGGAGAGGGATATTTGTAATGAACATTTTCTGTGACGTCATCCGATGATATTAGATGTCAATCTTAATTTCGTCGTTACTTGCTAACTGCTCCGTGGTTTAGGCGAACCTGGTCCGCTTTAGGTGCGAGAGTATGTAAGTTCAAACCTCCACGTCGTTACTTTTTTCATCGTTAAAATTATTTGTCTTTTGAGTGATGCATTCCAATGTCTATTAAAAAGATAGTGGCAGGTAGGCGAGCTCGGTGCACAGTTGAAATAATATTTAATTAGAAGTTCGGCTTGACCGACAGCCATTTTGTTAGATGCCTTTTCTATGAGCACACGCATGTTTTGATTGCAATTATATTTTTGCGTTGTTGCCTCTAATATTCATGTAAATGATCCCAGAGTAATAAGTTCCTGTAGGGGTGAGTGTTATAAGAGTGATTGTGAAACTGTGGCCGTTTCTTTATGGATTTCGCCAAGTAAGTGGTTAACATAATTCTGTTTTTGTTGTAGCCTTTGGAAACGCCCTGTAATTTACGGACACCTATCCTAACTACGGAACTGTGTACCTATAGGAGGTCTCATTACCTGGATCATTTGGAATACTTAGTTATATACATTTATTCATCGCTTACACCGCTGCTAGAAGCCGGCTTTCTTGGACTGGCAGGGTTCCGTCGTTCAACTTGTAAAACCCTCCTGGCGCCCTCACAATAGTTAATAAAATTGTTCTATATATGTGTAATCACTTGTTTTCCTCAACCTGACACGTAACACGGGAACTACGCGGGTGAAACCGCGAGGCGCTGCTAGTAATCTATAATAGTAGATTATACACTAAGGGGATAAAGCACTGTTTTATGTCACGGGAGCGAATTGAATCCCGAACGTAACGAAGGACTCATAATTTAACTCCTGAGCGTAGCGAGGGAGTTATAAGTTAATTCCTGAGCGAAGCGAGGGAATTAAGACTGAGTCCTGAGTGCAGTGAGGGGTTCAACCGCCCAAGACTAAAACAGTCTTATCCCCGAGGTGTATACTCTACTTTTCACACCTTATGCGAGACAAAAAAACAGGCTCAGTAGATAAATAATGTTTTCCTTTGACTTCTCTGGCAGCAGATTGTTGACAATGCCTATGGCATCTAATTTGATAAACTCAGGAGTCAAAACACTTTCATCACTCGACATTTTCAATATTATTTTTGAAATTAAATCTTCTATAGGCACCTACAAGAACTCGATTTGTTCGTCACGCGTGAACAAATGAAGGCGCGCGACGTTCCAAATTCGAAAGCACAAGCCGTGGTCCTAGATTCGAAATTCGAATTTCGAACACCGCGCTCCTCCGGACCGGGGTTCACACGGAGGCAAACTTCATTTATTTTGTCAAATCAAGTAGGCCATGGCCTAGGACAAATTGTGTTTAGCAAAATTAAACTTTATGCATATAGTAATAAGAATTATGAAAAGTGAAATCATATTATTAACCAGCGGGTTATAATGAAATTCAGTACAACATTATAACCCGGCTAATACCAAGGGATTTAATGTCTTGCTTTCGGTAGGGTTTACATGACCTATAATTCGGCATTGTCGAGCATGTGGTTTGAAAATATATTTTGGTTGGTGTGGAATAGATCAAGTTGTGAGTAGTTTGTGCTATAGGTATGCATTGTGCGAGGCAGGTATGAGTTCTGACGGTAGTTAGTGGAGCACGTCGGGTAGTATCTACGAGAGGAGCGACCAGAGGGTATCGATCATTTGATATATTATTGTCATTATGTGGGTTTTGTTTAGCAAAGGACTTATGTATACTTCTCGTGGTATGTAATATGCCTTGGTGTAGCTCTTAGGTACCTAATAATTACATAGGTAATGCACCTGAAGACAGACGCGATACAATATATCAATGTAATCGTGCGAGCTCGGTCCACGAGGCCGGTGGTGGCGTCAATCCTTCAGAGATAAGTCGCACGTTTATTTTATTTATTTCTAGCTCAGGCATTCGTTGTTTGTGTTGCTAAATCACGATGGCCGATCACATCAGCGCTCAGGCCATCTTCGTTAGTAGGTATTCAATTACGGATTATTAAATTGATAATTAGTATTAAGGAGGGAGTTATCCGTACACCGCTTCTGTCCGCCGGGCGCGGGGCGCGGGGCGCGGGGGTCCAACTACATAATAAGCACAGGGGCACACAGGTGTTGCTGCCAGACTTTGAGTCATCAACTTGTTGAAACCTAACACTACGACCAGTAACATTAACAACATCTGGAGTCTAATCATTAACATTATAATTAGATTATTTCTGCAAGTCCAGGTGTAACACCTGTGTGTTTACGACCAGCCACCGGCGCGCCCCCGCCGCGCCGCCGCGCCGCCGCCACCCGCCGGCAGTGGCAACACTTTATGACCAGGTGTTGGATTTCATATAATCTAAAAGCAACATTATTCAAATGACTCTAATAGCAAACTTATAGATTGAAACGCTGGGAACCTGGGACTGTGAGATCTCGGTTAGCCTCGGGTCGGGTATGACGTGATTTCGAAATTATTTGAAGGTGTGTAACCTGCAATAGAGTTATTAAAGGTAGCTACGAAGGTGGAGGTGCTTATGAAGATTCTGTCGAGTGAATAGAAGCTTTCGATGATGAAATGAACGCTTGCAGTATGTTCTGTGAAATGAAACACAGCTGGAAGCGAACACAAAACATTTAGGCTATTGGCTATCTATTGTTTATCATGTATTAGGGAATGCAGCCGCTGCGCTGCCGAGTCAACGTCACGTCACGTGCCGCGAGCGCAGGTTCAGTTTTCTCTTGATTTATTTATCATTTGCAGACAATACTAATCATTTTTGACTTGTTTGTAATTAGATGTGTTATTGTGGATACTTATGATATGATCATAAAGCAAACGTGTAGGTATTTCGAGAAGTAACGAATTAAGAACATTGTGATACGAACGAATGTTACCCTGAGCTAGCAGGCCAGTGCAGAACGAATGTTACCCTGAGCTAGCAGGCCAGTGCAGAACGAATGTTACCCTGAGCTAGCAGGCCAGTGCAGAACGAATGTTACCCTGAGCTAGCAGGGCAGTGCAGAACGAATGTTACCCTGAGCTAGCAGGCCAGTGCAGAACGAATGTTACCCTGAGCTAGCAGGCCAGTGCAGAACGAATGTTACCCTGAGCTAGCAGGCCAGTGCAGAACGAATGTTACCCTGAGCTAGCAGGCCAGTGCAGAACGAATGTTACCCTGAGCTAGCAGGGCAGTGCAGAACGAATGTTACCCTGAGCTAGCAGGCCAGTGCAGAACGAATGTTACCCTGAGCTAGCAGGCCAGTGCAGAACGAATGTTACCCTGAGCTAGCAGGCCAGTGCAGAACGAATGTTACCCTGAGCTAGCAGGCCAGTGCAGAACGAATGTTACCCTGAGCTAGCAGGCCAGTGCAGAACGAATGTTACCCTGAGCTAGCAGGGCAGTGCAGAACGAATGTTACCCTGAGCTAGCAGGCCAGTGCAGAACGAATGTTACCCTGAGCTAGCAGGCCAGTGCAGAACGAATGTTACCCTGAGCTAGCAGGCCAGTGCAGAACGAATGTTACCCTGAGCTAGCAGGCCAGTGCAGAACGAATGTTACCCTGAGCTAGCAGGCCAGTGCAGAACGAATGTTACCCTGAGCTAGCAGGGCAGTGCAGAACGAATGTTACCCTGAGCTAGCAGGCCAGTGCAGAACGAATGTTACCCTGAGCTAGCAGGCCAGTGCAGAACGAATGTTACCCTGAGCTAGCAGGCCAGTGCAGAACAAATGTTACCCTGAGCTAGCAGGCCAGTGCAGAATGCAGCGCTTTAATAAAAGCAATGTGAACAGATTGCTGCGCGACAGCACGCTGCGGCTTACTGCACGACCTCGTTCATTACAGACATTGTACTGTACCAACCATTCGTACTATTGTTGGATACAATACAAGTGAATGCTGCTTGTTCTACCGACACATTGTATTCTACTGACACATTTCGCTGGATGTTTTTATTCAAAATTGACGATTGGATGACTTACAGCCGGTTTTTTATTTGCTTGTTATAATTTGACTTTTTGTTAACCTCTAATGAGTTTACGTGTGTGGAGAAATAAACACTTGGTTGGTACGTAAAACAACTTTGAATAGGAGTGTTGTCCCTCTGAGTAAAGCTCGATTTTGTATTTTAACCAAGACTTGCTTCGTAAAAAATACAAAATCGAGCTTTACGCAGATGGACTACACTCCTTCCTGTACTCAGCACTAATGTAGTTAAATAGCACTTATCACGAGGTGGTTTTTTATTTGTTTTACGAAGCAAGCCTTTGTTTTTCCGCGCCCGCGCCCGCGCCCGCGCCCGCGCCGGAACTAGGTCAAGACTCTACATAATGCGTTCATTTCATTCCTCTGACATTTGAACCCGCTAAGGACTTTTTCAAATTATCTGTTTTTGAAAACTTTCGTAATTTGATTCACTAAATATGGCATTACCGTGTAGGTCAAGTCCTTGCGTGAGAGCTGCCACACCTACGTCACATATACATATAGACAGTATGGAAACTAAGCCTAGTTGATGAAATAAATACCTACGCTCCATTATAGCAATAGGGTTGGAACTTGTTTTTGATATACATTTTTTTATTAAGACGGTTTTTTTTCTGTATTGATCAATCAAGGAAATTTAAATAACTACCTTACTAAATATAGTGTGGTATAATATAATAAGTAAAATATTCTGGTCGAAGCGACGCGTGACCCGAGAGCTGGTGAGTATCTTGCGCAGCGCATCAGCATTGCCATACAGGCGTGGCAATGCAGCCAGCGTCTTGGGGACGCGCGCGACTGGTATTGATATGGATCAATTGAGCTAGGTACCTGTAGATTGTTTACAACAGTCTGCAGTTAGGTCAATTGTTTATATTAGGCCTAAATAGTTTCCCCCCACAGGGTTCCCGCCTTGCCGGGGCGGGGGGCTTAATAGTCGCGGCCTAGTCACCCGCGATGAACCTAAGAGGAACCCATGGGGCCGCGCCAACGCAGACGGCGACACGGCTGGCCCCGGGACGGACCGCTCCTCTGGGTTTTGCGCTCTAAGCCCAGTTGGAGTGGTAGTAGGTTGCGGTGTCGTATGGGAGGTACCATGACTGAGGCGGGCGGCTGTGCTGTATGGGCAGCATGGCCGCAGAGAGATGGAGGCCGCGGCGGGAGAGGAGTGCCGGTATTGAGGTACGCCGCTTTCCCTGCCTTCCGCGGCCTTGGCGGGGTCGCCACCGTTTGATGGCGGACGCGATGGGGTCGCAGGGGAGGAGGAGTGTCGGTATTGCGAGGGCCGCTCTCCCTATCCTCTGCGACCGTGTGACAGGCGGCGGCGGGGCCACTCAACTGACAGATATGCGTGCGCATTTCCCTTAGGATAATAAAAAAAAGGCCTAAATAGTTTAATTTTCTTTGTTATCCATGAAAATAACACCCATGACGGAAAAGTTGATAATTTATAGCAGCCGCCATCTTTGATTTACATTTTGACAGCAGTATCGGCTTCAGCACCCTTGAAAACCATGAAAATGACACCCATGACGTAAAATTTCATAATTTATTGCAGCCGCCATCTTATATTTACATTTTGAAAGCACGACACGACATATGGACATAAACATCCTCAAAACCGCCGCCATTCTGGATTTACAAATAGGTTCACAAATTCACTATGATCACACGGACTCATTATTCGATAACAAATTTAAAATACGACAGCTCCGGTTTTGATGAAGCCGAGTTCACACAGCCGTATACAACGCAATATGATCGGGGCAATTTTCAAAAAATAAAATTACGCATGACCGCTCGTCTAGACGCGACAACCGCAGCAACCGCTACTGACAGCACTGCTGTCAGTAGCGGTTGCTGTGACAGCACCGCGAAAACCCCTTAGAGGTCTCGTCGATGCGCATGTTTGTGTGAGTGAGCCGTTTCGAGCGCTTGTTGGTAGTTTCCATACTGTCCACGCACGACGCAGGAGCCGCGCATTTAGGTGTTTGGCGATCGTGGAGCACTGTCCAGTCCAGTCCACTTCCACTACAAGTTTATCGGCGAGATATGATTCATACATTTTATAAGTATTTTGTAAATGTTTAATCATTTTTTTGAAAAATGTGTACCTACGTCTGGCGGCATAAATAGATCGTTTGTTTTTCTTTGAGTAGGTATGTCACCCAGTCCGTCTCTTTCTCTTGTGAAGTCGCGTGACATTCCTGGCGCAGCGAGCCGTGCGCCTGCGCCGCGCCGCCCGCGCCGCCGCCCCGCGTTGTGATGTGATGTGTGTGACCCACTGCACTGCACTGCACTGCCACGTGCGGCAGTGTGGGGTGTCATGTCAGTGGCACGTGATGTGCCACTGACATGACACCCCACACTCGCCAGAACGACCCAGCTACGGTTCAAACCATCATGATGGTAATAAAAGGGGCGATTCGGGAATTGGTTTCTATGCAGAAACCAACTCGCGTAGGTATAAATAAAAGCTAAGTTAAAGCTGTACCGACTAACACTTCCTTTCTTTTTTCATTGTTTATGTTTGTGTGCTTACTAACCCAATATGGATCCTAGATATCCGAAATAAAGAGATTTTCATTTATTATTATTATTAATAAGCCTTATTTTAAAGCTGCGCGTAGGTTGGTACTTCTTTTTGTAAGGTGAGGTAGAGTACGTTTCTTAGATCATCCCTACAATAGCGAGAAGTTGTTCATCAAACACATGATCACCGTAGGTACCGTAGGACTTGGGCCGCTACATTCAGAACTGCTCACTCACTCACACACATTGGGTTGGGCCGCTACATTCAGAACTGCTCACTCACTCACACACATTGGGTTGGGCCGTTACATTCAGAACTGCTCACTCACTCACACACATTGGGTTGGGCCGCTACATTCAGAACTGCTCACTCACTCACACACATTGGGTTGGGCCGCTACATTCAGAACTGCTCACTCACTCACACACATTGGGTTGGGCCGCTACATTCAGAACTGCTCACTCACTCACACACATTGGGTTGGGCCGCTACATTCAGAACTGCTCACTCACTCACACACATTGGGTTGGGCCGCTACATTCAGAACTGCTCACTCACTCACACACATTGGGTTGGGCCGCTACATTCAGAACTGCTCACTCACTCACACACATTGGGTTGGGCCGCTACATTCAGAACTGCTCACTCACTCACACACATTGGGTTGGGCCGCTACATTCAGAACTGCTCACTCACTCACACACATTGGGTTGGGCCGCTACATTCAGAACTGCTCACTCACTCACACACATTGGGTTGGGCCGCTACATTCAGAACTGCTCACTCACTCACACACATTGGGTTGGGCCGCTACATTCAGAACTGCTCACTCACTCACACACATTGGGTTGGGCCGCTACATTCAGAACTGCTCACTCACTCACACACATTGGGTTGGGCCGCTACATTCAGAACTGCTCACTCACTCACACACATTGGGTTGGGCCGCTACATTCAGAACTGCTCACTCACTCACACACATTGGGTTGGGCCGCTACATTCAGAACTGCTCACTCACTCACACACACACAGCAGCCAGAATGCTCGCTTTCCCAATCATTTCACCCACTTTGAGAAAATTACGTTATTCATAACTTTTCCCCATTACCGTTCGAGTGACATTACGTTGCCCACGAGCATAGTGGTGATGGGGGGGGGGGGGACACATAGCCTACTGTACAAAAAATATGTAAGTCTAAATGAATAACTAGTAAGTTCCGCGCTTTCTTTAGGGCAGTTATCTGTGCATCTCGTTTGAAACAGTGCAGAAAGCCCGCGGCCGCCGCACCACCACCGGCTCGTGACGGGCTGCTCGACTTGACTAACATTATTGTATTTGTATATATACCAGCTACTGCCCGCGGCTTCGCCTACGCTTTTCATGTACTATCTCATTTTTCGGGTTAATATGTAAGATAAAGAATTATCAAAATCGGTTCAGTAAATCCGGAGATTACCCCCTACAACCTCACATTATACATATTAGTATAGATAACGAAGCCTCGTATTTTGGATAGGACCGAATGCGGTTCTTCAGAGAACTTGCTATTCATTCACAATCGCAATGTCACCGGAGACTTTCTGAAATGAAAGCTAAACTCAATTTGATCTGCAAAAAACGCATAGCAGTTACTGCGGTCTAAACATTATCAGAGTAAAGGTACAGAAATCTAAATAAGTAGGTCTAGGTAGGTACCTACCACGACTCGCGAGTGAAGTCGTGCCTACCGCAGACCGCTCGCCGCTTCGACTCGACTCGCGATTGAAGTCGTGCCTACCGCAGACCGCTCGCCGCTTCGACTCGACTCGCGAGTGAAGTCGTGCCTACCGCAGACCGCTCGCCGCTTCGACTCGACTCGCGAGTGAAGTCGTGCCTACCGCAGACCGCTCGCCGCTTCGACTCGACTCGCGAGTGAAGTCGTGCCTACCGCAGACCGCTCGCCGCTTCGACTCGACTCGCGAGTGAAGTCGTGCCTACCGCAGACCGCTCGCCGCTTCGACTCGACTCGCGAGTCAAAGGATCAAAGCAGTTATCTCCGAGGTCAGTAATCGCTACAAAACCTGCACATCATCGATGGAAATCGCAACCTTATCGCTACGATTCTACATTTTAACGATTTTACATTTCTATATTTGAATATTTCCAAAGGCGTTTAAAATTTCTATTATTAGAATAATAAACAAAAAAAAAACAAAGTAAAAAATGCATTGACAATTACAGACCGATCTCTCTCATACCCGTACTATCTAAGGATAGTAAAAAAATACCTTAGTATTTGAGAGATATTTACCTACATACCGAAATAAATAACTATTTAGAAAAACAGAATATTTTTTGTAGAGAACAAAATGGTTTCCGTGAAAATAAGACTATAAATATGGCCATCTATGCCTTCATAAACCGTGTTACATGTAACAATGACTAGAGAAAACCAGTGTGCTGTATATTTTGTGACATGACCCAAGCATTAACATAGTCGAATGACTATGTTAAATAAACATGATATAAATCTGAGTTTTGTGACGTGTTCAAGAGCCCTGTAAGGTCTAAAGGAAATAAAGCACTTTGCATTTTGAATATACTACTTATTAAACTTGAAAGCTACGGTGTTAGAGGGATCTCTCTACAACTAACCAGATGATACCTTGAAAGCTACGGTGTTAGAGGGATCTCTCTACAACTAACCAGATGTTACCTTGAAAGCTACGGTGTTAGAGGGATCTCTCTACAACTAACCAGATGATACCTTGAAAGCTACGGTGTTAGAGGGATCTCTCTACAACTAACCAGATGTTACCTTGAAAGCTACGGTGTTAGAGGGATCTCTCTACAACTAACCAGATGTTACCTTGAAAGCTACGGTGTTAGAGGGATCTCTCTACAACTAACCAGATGATACCTTGAAAGCTACGGTGTTAGAGGGATCTCTCTACAACTAACCAGATGATACCTTGAAAGCTACGGTGTTAGAGGGATCTCTCTACAACTAACCAGATGATACCTTGAAAGCTACGGTGTTAGAGGGATCTCTCTACAACTAACCAGATGTTACCTTGAAAGCTACGGTGTTAGAGGGATCTCTCTACAACTAACCAGATGTTACCTTGAAAGCTACGGTGTTAGAGGGATCTCTCTACAACTAACCAGATGTTACCTTGAAAACTACGGTGTTAGAGGGATCTCTCTACAACTAACCAGATGTTACCTTGAAAGCTACGGTGTTAGAGGGATCTCTCTACAACTAACCAGATGTTACCTTGAAAGCTACGGTGTTAGAGGGATCTCTCTACAACTAACCAGATGTTACCTTGAAAGCTACGGTGTTAGAGGGATCTCTCTACAACTAACCAGATGTTACCTTGAAAGCTACGGTGTTAGAGGGATCTCTCTACAACTAACCAGATGTTACCTTGAAAGCTACGGTGTTAGAGGGATCTCTCTACAACTAACCAGATGTTACCTTGAAAGCAGGAACAGATTACAGAGAGAAGAAATATTAACAACAAAACCAAACTTGAGGAAACATTTAGATCGGACGAACGCATTATGCAATATGGTGTTCCACAAGGTAGCGTGCTAGGACTAGAGATGGGCCGAATATTCGTTTTATATTCGGTATTCGGCATATTCGGCAGCTTTACCGAATATTCATATTCGGCCGAATATTCGGCTGAATCACCTAATGTTCGGCAAAGTGATACTCAAAGTTTTTACTGTTAAGACCCGTGTATTATCATGATTTGAGTGTACAGTGTAATGAAGTAAGTATTTTAGAGTGTAGCTTCCTGATTTGTCGTCACTGAAGCTTTATTTTCAATTAAAGTAGGTTGGTAAAAAGATAATAACTTCAATCAATATCTTCACGCCGGATCCCTTGCAGGGTATGCAAGGAATCCATAATAACTTAATGCAAAATATAGGTATCTAGCTGTTTTGGGATTAGGCTTCTGTGTTAACTCTTTATAATAATATATTAAACAGGCCTTAATTTATTGAAGGAAAATAAACAAGATATTTATTTCGGTCAGTCTTTATTGTGTTAGAGAATAGCTGAATCAAATCACAACACCTTAGTAGATTATGAATAATATTTTTTTCTAGTTTCTACTCAGCATAGCGTCGCAAAATATATTTACTGATATTAAACGTTTAAACCTATCCTATTCAACCAATATACTTCTTTATAAAGAAAATGAGTAATTTGTTTGTACTTTTCAGGTTGATATTTAAGAGATCAATCACTTAATCTACACATTAAGAGTTAGGAACTTAATTATAGTCTACTGAGATATAAGACAAATATGACATCTCATATACGACGGAACGGAATCAAATGTACCGAATATTCGGCCGAATGTTCGTATTCGGTGAAACCCATGTTCGGCCCATCTCTAGCTAGGACCTCTATTTTTCATTATTTATATCAACGACTTGGCCTAAGGCAACTACAGAACCCATATCACTGTTTGCTTTGCAGACGATAGCGCCGTAACGATAACATGCAATAATATTGAGACCTACGAAGAAGACATAACTTTAACATCGATTATAACATGGCTAGTCTGTGTGCCTCACGCACATGTGTTTGATGCATTATAATATTACTTACTATAATAAGCAGAGTATGTAATTCTAAAGTGGTTTCATTAAATACCAAACAGTTTTTTTCGGTTCGGCAATCCCAGCGAGTGGAGATAAAATGCAGTAGAGCAAGTTCTACATACTCGTAGCTAAGATTGCTTGCTATGCAAATCAGATGATTATGTAATGTCTGGCCTGCTCGGCGCCTGCTCCGCCCGCGCCGGCTGCTACCTGTTTACTTTGCCGGACATGTATTGCCTATCGACTATACACTACAGCCATTTATAATGGCTTTCATATTCATAGGTACTCATTTTTGACATGAAAGGCATTTTATAAAAGCTCTCTCCAGACTATCGGAAAGCTACAAGTAGGTACCTAGGTGGCTGCCCAGCACACCTCATTATACTTTTTCGATGTGTATGTATGTAGTAGGTACATATCTTTTTGTATTTTTGTATATATCTAACCTACCATTTCGATGTGTATGTAGTAGGTACATAATTATCTAAACTACCATTTCGATGTGTATGTAGTAGGTACATATCTAACCTACCATTTCGATGTGTATGTAGTAGGTACATAATTATCTAAACTACCATTTCGATGTGTATGTAGTAGGTACATATCTAACCTACCATTTCGATGTGTATGTAGTAGGTACATATCTAACCTACCATTTTGATGTGTATGTAGTAGGTACATAATATCTAAGCTACCATTTTGATGTGAAATTTCATCCAATAGGCAAATGAATGCAGCATTGCTGTACCCACCACCCCCAGGAACCAGCCGATTAAGTATTTCAATCACAAGTTTTAAAAAACTTGTGGTTAGGAACTATAGGTACTTTCGTCTGGGAAAACTCTTATCGACCTATACCATTATGTGCCTGCTAGACCAGACGGATACGATAAGTAACTCCTAGGTGGCGGCGTCGTCGTAGCCGATTGAAGTCCAACAAAACCTGTCCAAGTAAATAAAACTATATTGTGTGGCGAGACGCAATCAATATAATAAAAGCTCGTAGAACGCTCATCTCTAAATATTTCAAATCAAGTTTTGTTATCGACCAGTCAGTATAGGTAAGGTATGCCTCCCGATATCTACCGGCGCCTATCTTATTGTTGTAGGTACCTACCTACAGCTAGGTACCTGCGGCGACCAAACAGCCTTAGCTCTGGCCAGAAACACACAGAATTGCAAGCAACCAACCAAATGCCAAGTTAGGCATGCTAAACCAGTGCCGCCCTAATAGCAGTGTAGGTAGGTACTATGTTTAGCTTATTGGACTGGGCTTTGGGAGGACAAGGCTTGCGGCTATGAACAGTTTGGACTGGTCGGTCATCATATTTGGACTGGGCTTTGGGAGGACAAGGCTTGCGGCTATGAACAGTTTGGACTGGTCGGTCATCATATTTGGACTGGGCTTTGGGAGGACAAGGCTTGCGGCTATGAACAGTTTGGACTGGTCGGTCATCATATTTGGACTGGGCTTTGGGAGGACAAGGCTTGCGGCTATGAACAGTTTGGACTGGTCGGTCATCATATTTGGACTGGGCTTTGGGAGGACAAGGCTTGCGGCTATGAACAGTTTGGACTGGTCGGTCATCATATTTGGACTGGGCTTTGGGAGGACAAGGCTTGCGGCTATGAACAGTTTGGACTGGTCGGTCATCATATTTGGACTGGGCTTTGGGAGGACAAGGCTTGCGGCTATGAACAGTTTGGACTGGTCGGTCATCATATTTGGACTGGGCTTTGGGAGAACAAGGCTTGCGGCTATGAACAGTTTGGACTGGTCGGTCATCATATTTGGACTGGGCTTTGGGAGAACAAGGCTTGCGGCTATGAACAGTTTGGACTGGTCGGTCATCATATTTGGACTGGGCTTTGGGAGAACAAGGCTTGCGGCTATGAACAGTTTGGACTGGTCGGTCATCATATTTGGACTGGGCTTTGGGAGGACAAGGCTTGCGGCTATGAACAGTTTGGACTGGTCGGTCATCATATTTGGACTGGGCTTTGGGAGAACAAGGCTTGCGGCTATGAACAGTTTGGACTGGTCGGTCATCATATTTGGACTGGGCTTTGGGAGGACAAGGCTTGCGGCTATGAACAGTTTGGACTGGTCGGTCATCATATTTTTTTAGGACTTCTCAGTAAGAAGTTTCAAACATTTTTATCTACCACGGCAGTCTAACTTGTGAATCATTATTTTAAGTTTTAAGTTAAAACAAACACAACATCGCTCACGGGGTTAAAACTTTTAACCCTAAACGAACGACGCAGTATTATAGTAAGTATTCTAACATGAAAATTTGATTTTGAATACAATTAGGTATTCACGTTTGAAGGCTAAAAGAAAAGCTGCGCCGCGGCGCCGCGCGCCGCGGCCGCCCGCGCCGCCGCGCCGCCGGTCTGGAAAATAAAATAGTCGTTTTATTGTCGACGTCTGTGGCGCGGTGGGCGAAGGTCCGCCTGCGACGCAGGAGGTTGCGGGTTCGATTCCCGCCTTGGGACAAATATTTGTACGATCTGCAGGTATTTGTTCCGGGTGTTCTGGTCGTTTTCTATGTATAATAAAATTAATAAAAAATATCTATCTATGTAATGTATTGTATTATGTATATCAGTTATTTAGTACCCATAACACAAGCTCTGCTTAGCTTGGGGCTAGATGATGCTGTGTGAATTGTCCAGCATTATTTATTTATTTATTAAAATGCAAATGTCCTACTTGTCCACGGAGTCTCCGCCCCGCCCCTTGCTCCGCGTCGCTTCTCAAATTGGCTGTTTCCGTCTTCGGCGGAGCTTCTGGCATTTCATAACAGCTTATAATCGTATATCGTATCCAAGAGAAGAATGAGCTATCTCAGGTATTTATGATTATGATATGACACACTAGACATGGCTTTAAACTAGGCTATTTTTGATTATTTTGACTACAAGTCAGGAATCAAGATAAATCGTGAAACAATTAGTCAAATTAAAGTAACGCCTATTCCCGATTGTCCCTACCCTCTACGTTCCTACTAGGAACAATCGGGAAAAAAATTCCCGATTGTTCCTAGCTACGATCATACTAGGCACAATCGGGAAAAAATATTCCCGATCGTTCCTAGTAACGCAGAGTGAAAATTGCTCGTGTTCCTACCTACTGTTTTGCCACCGAGACAAATACTGAAAATTGAACCAGCGTTCTCGGAAAGCGCACCAAGCGTTCTATGATGTTGTTATGTGCGCTAGTGCCGCTGACTACTGTACTTAACTTTTAACCTATTTTGATCAAGTATTATTGGATACGAAATATAGTTTTGACTACATCGAATATTTGAAGGGTGACTGCGCCTTATACTACTCCTCAGTTGTTTGATTTTCCTTCAAGCGCACGGTTAGAGCTTGTTTGACGGAATCCATAACAGATATATATCTATAAATACTATACATATAACGGGTATTTATAAATATGTGTTCAGATCGCGTAAGTTTAAAAATAGAAATATAATCTGTTAGCATGCTAATGTAAGTAAAGTACCTAAGCAATCTTGTGTACGGACTAGGTTTGAGTGAGGCTTCCATCAACTGGGACCGCTATTCCGCTCTCGATCGCGACGCGAAGCCGTCCGTTGCACAACCGTCCGCGGGACGACTCGACTGTACGACGTGTTGCAACCTGCCATCTTGTACTACTACCATGAACCAACTAATACTATTTATCTATGCATTTCACTCGTCCCTGTATGCTACTAAACCTACCCTCATTACTGCCTTTTTCGACTAGCCCAGACACAATTGATACACTAGGTAGGTACATTGCGTTGCAACTCCAAGAGGCAAAGATCACCGCTGGCTCCTGGCTCGGTAAAAGTAAAGTTGAGCCAGTTATGTACCTACTACCCTACCCGCCTGTAACAGTCTGAACTCTCTCTTGTATTGTCCAGTGAGAGTAACGGCCGACTGTGCGGCACACCTACACAGACTGATTAGTGGATAGGTAGGTACCTACTACAGTACAGTTTGCGTAATCGATCCAATTGAGAGCTGTTCACTTTCTTTTCGCAAATTTGTGATCTATAAAACCTACTAGATTGTAGGTACCTAGTGCAAACAAGTAAAAACTGAAGTGGACCACTCGTCCGCGGATGAAATTTTTCTCGTAGAGTTGTACCCTTAACCCGAATAGGTAGTTTCTCGTCGTGATACAAAATTCAAGACATCCATTTGCAATTTACGTCGGTAGATTCCACTAAGATTCTCCTTCCACTAAGCTCTATGTAATGAATTAGAATTTGTGTGTTTTGGTAACCGCGAGCCGCTCTCGAACGTGTGTCCCACAACCAACACAACCAACACAACCACACAAACATTCAAATGTCAACTACCTAACCTACCTGGGTACTCGTACCGACCCTACCGCAACGACGCGACGACCGACGACGGCAGACAAGGAGGGAATCAATAGGCAGATCAATGTATGCGTTCTAGCGACGCGACGCGACGCGACGACGCCAAGGTTGGGGACGGAGGTTCTCTAGGGTGGATAGCTATGTCATAGCTAACAGGGTGTTCGTAGCCCGGTGGTACCTACCATCTAAAAACACTGTTTTTTTTATTTTTATCACCGAGTGGAGTGAGCCACAACCCCTTTTGGAATTGGTGAGGCATGCTTAGCAAGACTAGCTATACAATGAATGAGCTAATATTTTTTTTGGCGAATTACAACAAAATAGGCCCCAATACAATACAATAACAGGGCAGGGAAAGACTAATACAGAGCGTTTACGCCTACGCGTGTATGTACAGTACAATGCCTTATCGCTTTGAACGATCTTAGCCAGGCAACCTTAGAAAGGTTGCCTGGCAAAGATCGTTGCACTGAAACTGTACCAGACTTTAAAGTATTCAAGTAATTATTTTGCAACCATAATAGAAAACAACGGCGAGCGAGGCGAGCCGCAATATTTTTTATGTGTGTGCGTGTGAGTTTTCGGTGTCACCCCTTACGATTCGGATTTGAAGCGCCATCTGCGGCCCCGAGGGGTGCCGCGATGGCACCCCTTGGAGCTTGGTACCCGGGGCGGACCGCCCCCCCCCCCTTACGCCGCTAGTGATTGTTACTGAAGTAAAAACATAAGATTTTTTTT
Organism: Eupithecia exiguata; assembly: GCA_947086465.1. Taxonomy (NCBI): domain Eukaryota; kingdom Metazoa; phylum Arthropoda; class Insecta; order Lepidoptera; family Geometridae; genus Eupithecia; species Eupithecia exiguata. The sequence goes on along the minus strand of OX352248.1, from coordinate 122,573 downwards.
ATGCATCGTTTAAATGTTTTTACCCGACTACCGACAGGGGAGGGTTATGAGGTTAGCACCCTATGTTTGTATGTTTATATGTTTGTATGTATGTGGCCGATTTCTTTGTTCCCACGTAGCGCTGAAACTACTGGTTCGATTTCAACAAATTATGTATCGATTGATTCGTCTCAATACCCCGATGGTTATAGGCTATAGGATTTAGGGCACCGCCCCCGAATAAGCCTTCAAAACGCGTATTAAAGTTTAGGTAGCCGCAGGCTGCAGGCCCCATAGAGAAAAACTACAATACCTACGACCTATTTTCATTTTCAACTCTATGCCTATCAAATATGACCGATACGTCATTCTATTTTGTCAATGTAAATGTTTCAAACTTTTATAACTTTCACGTAGTCGGGTTGTAGTTTTTAACTTTATCTTTTTATTATCAAAAATATCTATGTCATTGGATTTAGGTAGGTACTTCGTTAGACAAGCGACACATTCTTTGTATGGGAATATTGTAGGAAACATTGTTACCTAAGTATATGTATTTATTGAAAATATTTCGGGGGAACGGAACCTGTATTTGTGTTTATGCTGATGGACGGTAATAATTCGGGACAATCTATCTGGGAATGAAGTACTATTTTGTGCAGGTAGTACATGAGGTTACTATGACCCCTTCATATAGATAAGGAATCGATCATAATGTGTTTACATCTGTTTTCATAACCCGAAAGTGAACGACCCAATTTATGACGGTAAGAAATAATCTTGAGCTTCGATAAAAGTAAAAAAAGGAGATGAGGCATTTCCATCTCGAAAGTGCATGGCTCAAGTTAGGTTCAAGTATGTTCCCTTGCCTCAGTCATAGTCGGACCGGCGGCGCGGGCGGTGGCGTTTGTGTTGCGCGTGCTTGCACGACGTATACTTTTGTGTGATTTCGACTAAATCACCACGACAATGCCCTCGTGTTCGTTCACCAGGCATACAAATAGCTCCAAAACAAAAAACAAAGCCCAAGGCATCATATTTTCCCGCGTAATTAGGTATACCAAACTTTAAACTTTCTGATAATCCGATACCTTATCATTATTTCATCTGTAACACGGTAGGTAGGTACATTTTTTGAGTGAGCGCTGGTAGAGTACCGTATTACTTTTATCGAAGATCTTGAGGCATCTATTGTGAACGGCATCGATCCTTTCTTTGTGGTTGGCGTAGTGTGGTGGGTGACCAAATAGGTCTACCGTAGTCAACAATTGGGCGGACAAGACTGTTGAAAAGATGCAATAAGTTGTCTGGATTTTTAAAACCTTTAGTAATTCTGGAGATGAAACCCAGGAGCCGTGAGCACTTCTGTACAATGTGGTCATAGTGACGTCTAAAAGACAGTTCTTCGTCAAAATATATGCCCAAGTCCTTGGCGATAGATTTACCATAGATTTAAATCGTTAGATGTGCCCTTTGGTGCGTTTACCCCGCCGTCCTTGTTGCCTACGCGAAGTGAGATAGCTCGCTCACTTGAAATCAGTGTGCATCTAAACAAAGAGTAAGCCGAACGTGTGACCTTTGCCAATTTTTGTTGAAAACTGTCTCAAAATGCCATCGTGTGCATTTCGCAAGTGCAACAACAATTCTAAAAATACAAATAAAGCCAAAGGTGTAAAATTTCACTCGTAAGTATTGATATTTAATTAAATAACTAAATATTTTTCCTTCCACTGTCTAAAATAACAAATTTTAAAATGGCGAGCGACGAAAGAGATAGAAATGTTCGGAACTAATGTGGGAGAAAAAGAGATGACACTATTTTGTCGGTAGGTTCTCACAAAACAACCGAGAAACGTTCGGTCGGTAGGGTCAGCAGACTCAATGGACCATAAGGGGGCATCCGTTAATTACGAGAGGCGTTTGGGGGGGCAGTTCCTACTAAAGGTTCTAGGTTTCGTGTTGGCACGTGATTCAATTTTGGAAAAGAAAATCATTAGGTAACCATTTGCGGCGAATTACTTTTTCGTTAGATTTATTCCTTAAGAACGCAGAAATATTACTACCACAAATAAATTTGAATCTCGCTTCAACACGAACCGAACAATCTTAGTATTTTATTGTTAGATTTTTACCTGACTACCAACGAACTCCTCCGTTGGTTGTCCGTAGGTAGTCAGGTAAAAATCTAACAACGGTAATAACGGTAATGCGGTTGGCACCACAAACCACAGACAAATTTGAATCTCAGGCCAACACACGTTTAAAAAATAACACGAAACGAAAAATCTTTCTTTCATTAACATTACATTAAATTACGATTTGGAAAATCTGACGTGAGATTAAGGGAGGGGGGAGGGGGGGGGGGGGTCGAAAAATTGCCATAATGAACTCACGTAATTTATGGATGGATCTGATCGAAGATTAAGCTTTTACAGGTAAAAGTTAGTTTACTTTGAGAAACCTAGGTGGCATGCTTTTTCCCACACAAAATGTATACGAATTATGTTTTAAAACAGAGTCATTTTTGAAATTACACAAAAAACTAAAAGGCAATCACTATAAATAATGTAATGAAAATGAGTATAAAGTTTTTCAAACGAAAATATTGAAATTGTTCATTGAATCGAAGGTTTTTAATAATTTAAACGACCATTCTCTAGAGTAACCAGCAACTTGGAATCATAAAATTCTATTAATAAAGTCAGTCATTAAATACTACGCCGAAATACATAAAAATGTAAATATTAAAATAACAAACAGGCAAAGGTATAATAAACTGATATTGTTTCAAGGAAAATAAAAAAAAACTCTTTGTAAATCATTGTTTTATTATTACTTACCGACCTTACCGCGTCTCTACGTTTGCAGTCTATACACCGGCCAAACTCGGTATAGAATGTTTGTAAATAATCCACCCATACATAACCTAAAATCCTGTTTTCGCGTCTTTTTATATGGAACTAGCTGCTGCCCCCGGCTTTGCACGCGCTTTTTAAGTAGCCTATGTATGTCCGTCCCCAGAATATGTACCTATGTATTTACATAACTTGTCGATTTGTGTTTATTTCTTTTAAAAAATTTGCTTACAATTGTAAAAATTAAAATTTAATAGTTGAAATTGACGCCAAGCAAGTGAGTTTTAGTTCATTTGCGTCCTGATTTCTTTATAAACATTCTACATCGACTTTGGCTGGTGTATAGGTAACTATTTTGTAATCTGATGAATTTGCAGACCGTACAAAAGAGTGCAGTCTGTGTAAGACTGCACACTTTTCACGCATTGGCATATTTCCGATTTCAGGGCACAATAGAACCTTTATTTTATATAGAAAGTGTGTGCAATTTGATTGCACATTAAATGGTTATAATAATAATTAGGTTTATTGGCAATAAAACTTTTTTTAACTACTCATTAGGTAGTGTGCGTGCGTCGCACGCACGCACACTACCTAATGATTTACGCACACATTTAGATATTTTCGATTTCAGGGCAGATAGGTCATTTATTTTTTCACAGAAGTTTGTGCAATGTAATTGCACAAACAATGTTAATAATAACAATTAGATTTAATGACAAAAACACTAAATTTGAACTACTCATTATAGTAGTGTGCGTGCGTAGGCATTGGTTAACGCACACATTCAAAGACAATGCCACAGTTTTTTGGTCCGAGGGCGCATCTAACGATTTAAATCTATGAGATTTACGGGCCGATTTCGAGCCATCAATCGAGTAATCAAACGTTATCTACCTTTCTGACGTGCCCGACGACACTCCAAATGATGCCCGATCTGAGTCACGTCACGGGGCCGCGATACGGACTTTCCAAATGTTTATCTGGACATCGGTAGGGTAGACCAGCTTAGTACCTACCATACAATCTAGGCTTCATGTTAGGTACCTGTAACTACCGCTTGGTCCGCCCACATGTTAGCCTAGTCATAACAGACAATTGTTTTGTTTGAGTTGAACCTTTAAGAGGCCCTAGTGAGCCAAGACTCTCCTCATCATGACTCGGCCCAACATTTAGAAGCGCTTTGAGTAACATCGGTAGAGCTCCAGGAATAAACGCCCTTGACCCTGCGCTATCACAAATTGCACTTTGACCCTGCGCTAGCAGACATCACAAATTGCACTTTGACCCTGCGCTAGCGGACATCACAAATTGCACTTTGACCCTGCGCTATCACAAATTTTACGACAAAAATTGGTAGAAGCAAACAGTTAGGTAGGTAGGTATACCTACCTATTTAATAAATTTAGTTGTTTTGTAGCACGCAGCGGGTCGTCGCGGGCGCCGCCGCCGCCCGCCGCCGGCGCCAACATTCCAGCGCACGAGCCGGCTCGGGTCACTGTATGCTAATGTCATGCCTTACATTCGGTCGGACACAAATTACTGGAAAATCCACAAGTTCACTTTACTCATACCCATACTCATTTATTGGTAAAAAACATATGTACCTACACGTCAAAAGTTTATAAATTTAGGTACAGTATCAGTACAGTACACAATCATAATATTTTAACAAAAGTTAATAATAATAGTCAATAATAATAAATACCAAAACATTCAATTGCAATTAAATACTTGTCATTAAATTACTCATTAAATAAAATCCCTAAATTATCCTTTAATTAATCCTTCAAAGCTATAGGGTGATTGCTCAACCAACCAATTTTTGAGCTTGTTTTTGAATGATTGCGGGGATGCGGCATTTTTTAAATTTTCCGGTACCTAGTCTATTACAGGTCAAATATCTGCAGAATCATACTAACACAGAATCACACTAACAACGGGTTACGTTACAAAACAATTCTAATTCAGTTTCTATCGAAATGTAAACTTACCTAGTATATCCCAATCTCATCTTGAACCAGACTTTGTGGATCTGTATCTGGATGGACTATGCTATGAGAACGCGAACCACAAAAACTAGGACAAGGTATATTGTTGGTGCCTGAGGTTGTGCTTTTTCGTAGCAGTGGAGGATGTTCAGGATATGAGTGTTCTGATTGCAACCACTATCGACCCCGAGTTAGGCTGGACGCTGTGCTACCGATCGCCAACCAGTCGCAGCCACTGACCGACCCCGAGTTAGGCTGGACGCTGTGCTACCGATCGCCAACCAGTCGCAGCCACTGACCGACCCCGAGTTAGGCTGGACGCTGTTCTATTGAACTGTTCTAAAAGGTTCTAAAGTGCTCGCGGGCATCTCGCGGGACTTGAAGCTAACGGAACACTTAATTGCCTTCACTTCATTATATTCTAGCCACAGATGATAATTCTGGCATCGTGATTCTAGCTTGGGGTAGTTTCATAGAGTGTGATTTCCAAGTGTATTTCGGCTGAACAATCAAGTAGGTAGTTTTTAGAGTTATTGCAAGTTATCGGCGTGCTGGCTGCCATGCAAGACAGAGAGACACAGAACCACCTCTGACCTGCGGTAGGTACTGTGCCGCAGGTCAGAGGTGGCTCTGTGGGAACCACTTCACTTCCCAGCTGCAATACACTACACTCTAATAGCTACAGAGCTAGCTCTAATATGCAGGCAGGTAGTGGTTAGATTCTTTTGATTGCGATGCTCTCTCAAAGATAATATAGTTTTTGGCAAAGAAAATTTGTACATGTGCAGGTTAGTAGGTAAGTATTATTTATATGTAACCGCATTTGCCTGGGAGCAAACGTGTTCTTGAGTGTAGACCACGACTCGGCAAACGTAGTGTAGGGCACCCTACGATTGACCCTGCTGGCAGATGCTGGATGCGTCAAGCTGAAGAAAGGGCGCTATGGCGCTCATTAGGGGAGGCCTATGTCCAACAGTGGACCACTATAGGCTGATGATGATGATGATAATACGATGCAGGTGGTTTCGGGCAAGTGGGCCGAAACCATTTATTGCATTGTCGTGGAGCAGAATGGTAGGGGTTGGCGGGGGATGGATCGGCATCCAGCTTTCCTTCGTGCAGAGCAGACTCTGAATGGCGCCGAGCCGAGCGACCTCAGGTGAATGCGCTGTTCTACTCTACGGCTACGGCTTCTGTAGGGAACAAGCCTTTGTTCATTCAGTATACCTAGGTAGGTACTTCACTGATACGATGCTTGTTCAATTGAACTTGTAAATATTTTTTTTATGTTTGAAATTTATGTTTATGTAAAATACTAATAATAAAACTGGGAGCGCATTTACAAACGTACCTACCTAGTATACTTTTAAACGGGTGTTTTGATCTACTCCACTCCATCCTCTGATTGTCAAAGATTCCGTCCCAGTAACCGGTGGAAGCTGTCAGCCCGCAAGTCAGTACAAGTGGAGCATTTGAGATGAATCGAGAAGAGAACCATTTTAGATGTGCCTAGGTAAGTTAAAAATCTTGAATCTTGAGTTAACTAGCTGGTTGAGTTTGATGTGTAAGTGTGTCGACCGTTAGGCCTCCTTTCTAAACTCACCTGCGATGAGCGCGAGGAGCGCGAGCGCGCAGGCTCCCGGGCGCGCCATGAGGGGTAGTGGGGGGGTGTTCACTGGCACACGAGCTGCGCGCGCGCCGGTCAGAGAGAGACTGGCGCACGCTACACTCGCCTTTAGGTTTTGCTCCGAGCGCAGTTATGCAACACTTGCTCTTGCAATCTCGTCAGATGCGCCGCGCGCCGCCGCCGCCGCCGCCACCCGGCACCGAGTCATCGCATCGCCAGCTAAGAGGTAGAGGTACTTATTGTACATACTTTTAATACAACCAGATAAGTACTTAGGTATGTTGTAGGTACCCTACCTACGTCACAGTCCTAGTTATGCCCAGACCTAGCCTACTTAGGTATGTTGTAGGTGCCCTACCTACGTCCCAGTCCTAGTTATGCCCAGACCTAGCCTACTTAGGTATGTTGTAGGTGCCCTACCTACGTCCCAGTCCTAGTTATGCCCAGACCTAGCCTACTTAGGTATGTTGTAGGTGCCCTACCTACGTCCCAGTCCTAGTTATGCCCAGACCTAGCCTACTTAGGTATGTTGTAGGTGCCCTACCTACGTCCCAGTCCTAGTTATGCCCAGACCTAGCCTACTTAGGTATGTTGTAGGTGCCCTACCTACGTCCCAGTCCTAGTTATGCCCAGACCTAGCCTACTTAGGTATGTTGTAGGTACCCTACCTACGTCACAGTCCTAGTTATGCCCAGACCTAGCCTACTTAGGTATGTTGTAGGTGCCCTACCTACGTCCCAGTCCTAGTTATGCCCAGACCTAGCCTACTTAGGTATGTTGTAGGTGCCCTACCTACGTCCCAGTCCTAGTTATGCCCAGACCTAGCCTACTTAGGTATGTTGTAGGTGCCCTACCTACGTCCCAGTCCTAGTTATGCCCAGACCTAGCCTACTTAGGTATGTTGTAGGTACCCTACCTACGTCACAGTCCTAGTTATGCCCAGACCTAGCCTACTTAGGTATGTTGTAGGTGCCCTACCTACGTCCCAGTCCTAGTTATGCCCAGACCTAGCCTACTTAGGTATGTTGTAGGTGCCCTACCTACGTCCCAGTCCTAGTTATGCCCAGACCTAGCCTACTTAGGTATGTTGTAGGTACCCTACCTACGTCACAGTCCTAGTTATGCCCAGACCTAGCCTACTTAGGTATGTTGTAGGTGCCCTACCTACGTCCCAGTCCTAGTTATGCCCAGACCTAGCCTACTTAGGTATGTTGTAGGTGCCCTACCTACGTCCCAGTCCTAGTTATGGCCAGACCTAGCCTACTTAGGTATGTTGTAGGTACCCTACCTACGTCACAGTCCTAGTTATGCCCAGACCTAGCCTACTTAGGTATGTTGTAGGTGCCCTACCTACGTCCCAGTCCTAGTTATGCCCAGACCTAGCCTACTTAGGTATGTTGTAGGTGCCCTACCTACGTCACAGTCCTAGTTATACCCAGACCTAGCCTACTTAGGTATGTTGTAGGTACCCTACCTACGTCCTAGTCCTAGCCTACTTAGGTATGTTGTAGGTACCCTACCTACGTCCCAGCCCTAGTTATGCCCAGACCTAGCCTACTTAGGTATCTATACTCGCCCTCTATTTCCGATCTAGATATACCTACAGGATCTCACGAAACTCAACGTCAAGCCGAAAGCGGAGGATAGGTGGGTTCATGATGACACAGAAAAACAACACATTCATGGGTCTATCTCCAAGGGGTTCCGAGTTTTCTAGGCTTTTTACTGAAAATCAGAAATTCTCTGGCCGGGGGCCGCCGGGGTGCCGGGGTGCCAAACTTTTTTATGTAGACTAGTAGTAGGTGTAGGTACAGATCTGTGTCAATATTTTGTGATTTTTATTTTAGTATTATACTTATTTCTACCGTCGTGCGGCGTGCAAAGTCTTTGTACAAATTGTCAATTAATTTAACCTAGAATAGTTGTATGAAAACTGAATATACACATAATTATATGTATTTATGTACATTATCACGCACATAAACACACCCTCACACACACGCCACTGATCTCCCGTTGCCCAGACTCTCATGAGACTGGTGCCTCGGGAGAGCAGCACCAATGCTGGACGTTATCAGATAGGTATCTAATTGTAATAATACTAGTATTATTATTAGCTTTAATTTACCTTGTATTAATCTTAAGTTGGTACCCTCTGTGGTAACATACCCTGTAACTGTAATTGCCTACGTATGCTGGTAGGTACTGTAAACGCATATTGCCTCCCGCGGAATGAGTACACTGGTGACCTGTGCCTGTGCTTCAGGTTTTTCATAAACCTATAACAAGCACCAGTCTCTCACAACACAGGAATTACCTACTTTTAGTACCTAATAATTATTAGGTACTTAATTATTATTATTATTAGTACCTAATGTAAACTAAGCCTCTACATACCTAACACATAATGGGTACCTTTGTGAGAGAAAATAAACGTTTTATTTATTTACCTATTTATTATTTAATATAAAACTGATAAATAATTAAAATTGAAATAAAATAAAACAAAATCTAAAAAAAAATTGTCCGTCATGAAATCATTTAATTTATAGTAGGTAGGTACCTAGGTAGCATTTACCTTCCAATGAATGTGGCTTTTAAGTTTCTCCGAAACAGTGTGAGTGGTTTCTCTAAGTGATTTTGGGAGTTTATTATAAATAGAAGGAGCCGTGCAGAAGATACCCTTGCGCTTGCGCATCAAGGCAGTCTTTGAGTTCGGCATGCAGACTTTGTGTTGATCTCGTCGATTTCTAGGAACAGCATCGGAAAGTTGACAATATAAATCGGGGTTATTTTTTACAAACATAACCCTTTCGTAAATATAGAGCGATGATGGTAGCGTAAGGATTTTATGTTTTGCAAAGTAGGTAAGGTTTACCTGGCTATGTTACCTTATGAAACATAGCTCGGACACAGCGCTTCTGACACTTGAAAATTTTATCAACGTCAGGTAGGTAGTGGTTTTAATCTCTTTGAACGTCAGTTGAATTGCCCCAAAATATTATGGCATAAGTACCTAGGTACCGAATATTTGAAGCAATCAACCCGTGATACGATATGAGAAGGGTTTCTAAGTTAACTACATGGGATGATTTGTATAAAATGTAAACAAGAGTGTTAATTTTTTTACATTGCTTTACCTACATACATGCATTTTACTGCCTTTAGATATCAAAGAAGTTTTACATCAAAGAACACTTCTAAAAAACAAATTAAAAAGTTTTCTTCTGGAGAAGTGTCTCTATGACATTTAATGAATTATAACTTCATTATTGACATACCTATAGGTTTTCATTTTCTAGTTGACATTATAATAGGTATTAAAGCTGACATTGTAAAATTTAGGATAACATTATAACATTTGGGCTGAATATTTAACTTTAATATCCAAATTGACATTTTAGTATTCAATTAATAATATCATTTTCATTATGTTTCATTCTTAGAGTATACCTATACTCTAAGGTTTCATTAGATAGGTACCTACCTATCTAGTTTTAATTTTTATAATTTTTATTCTTATTCTTTTTTTTTGTGTATTCTAGATTTAAGTTTTCCGCACACCATGTATTTTGTTTATATCCGCTCAACAGTGCAGAAGCCCATTTCGGGCTTCTGTCAAATATCCGTCAACAGTGCGGTAGCCGTAGATGGAGAATATAACTCTTAGAGTATAGGTATACTCTAAGATATAACTAGATGAGTGGCATGCGTGGCCGCAAAAAGGGACAGTAATACGAAGTGGTGTTGCCATACAATTTTGTTACCCTGACTTTAGGTTCGTTATTTCATGTCTGGTAGGTGGTATTTTAGTACATCATTCATTAAATTAGGTACCTACGTATGCGGGAGTAGGTAAACTTTTAATTTAATGAGCATAGAAATAAAACAACGTTCAGGTATCAATGTTAGGTTTCGTTTAAATTTATTACCACCGCCACATAATACGAGCTAACGTGTAAGTAGACATCATTTCAAATACTAAAATAATGTAATTTTGAAAATAATATTATTGCTAGATAATCAATTCAAGCACTTACCAAGCACAGACTTACAATAAAAATTGCACTTTGGAAATCACATTTCTTTTAAGTAATTAAATCTTACACATAAGGTATTGCTAAGATAAGACAACCATTATACGAAATTCAAAAGCACTTTTACATTATACTTCAGATAAAATGTGCAGAAAAAACCAAATTAATTTTTTTACACCTTAAACACAATATTACCTACGTCCTAGCCTATGTATCCAAATATTTTATATTCTGTTTTATTTATTAGGTATGTAATAATGACCATTGTGTGTGATGATTATGATTACTCTCCACAAATCATAGGATCACAAATCAATCAGTCTTTATTTCTATCAAAGAGCCCTAATCAATACCCATACACTTAATAAATAAAATTGTACATACACTAACTACACGGTACATACCTACTTACTTATTTACACTGGTGGTTTTATTTGTACTGCGTTGTATTTCTCTTACAAACTCAAAGTTTTCATGATTTTCCTCACGTACCTTTTCCGTAGTAGGTATATATCTTGCATGCCTGAAATAAAATATTGAAGCATTAATATGAGAATTATAAATAGTACTATAGTAATAGTAAGTTATATTAGTAACACGAAATCCCAATACCATTTAAATATTTTCGATTTAGTATTTTGATTAGTAGGTAGACTAAAACACAAAGTAGGTATAATTTTTCTATCCAAATCTCAAACAGTCCTTCACCCATCATCGTAGCACTGATTCTTTTTATGTATTTATTTATTTTACTTACCAGTCTTGGAACAGCATAAGAGAACAGATACGTTCGCGTTTCTTTTTTGATAACGATTTTCATGAAAATGTTTGAACAAATTACTAAATATTTTTGGGTTCCCAGTTTTTGCGACCCGTGGCTTCTATCCAAAGCAAACGTAAATCATTGTTTTCGGGAAATCTGTAACAAACAAAAACATATTTTAAGAATGTATGTAGATGTAGGTATTCATGTCTCAATGCGCCACGACATTTGGGGAATTTTATTTTCGAGTGCAGGCAACCCTAAATTTTCGTAATTTTAGGTTATATTTATTAGAATTATTTTAAAACATAGTTTTTGAGTCTTGTCTGTACGGAAATCTATGAAACTATAAATTTTGAACCTTTTTTGAAGTCAAACGAGCTTGTACTTACGATTGGAATGACAAACTCGGCACTTTTCGTTCACCGTCACTTTTACATCCAAAAACACTGCACCGCACCATCGTTGCTTCAGATTTATATCGTTGAGAGACGCAGGAATGCCCGCAGAGTCACTTTCACACATTTAATTAGCAGAAAGTATCATTAGGTCGAAAAAAACAAATACTATGTGATGTGCCCGGCATGTTTGTTTAGCTCTTATAAGAGCTAAACAATGAAAAAACTGGCACACTGGTAGAGACAGAGAAACTTTCATTCTATCTCATTTCTTCTCAGGCTACAAGCATATTTTTATCTCTCTCTTGTGTGAATGAAATGGGTATATGCAACACCTCTAGTGGTATATACTCTAAGGCGGTAGCCCATTTCGGGCATGTCAGCTGGCGCCCAGTTTACGCTCAACTTCACGTTTGTTTATGTTTCTATCTTGCTTTAACCTATTGCAATTCGTTCTTGTTAGAGCAAGATAGGTATCCGAACTTCACTTGCCGACAAGAAAAGTTTGTGATTGTCTATTGATTGTTTTGAGTTTTTCGCGGGTTATTCTTAGTGAAATTGTTGTGGACATACAAGAAAAATCTAAGTATTCTTGATTTTAGCACTCCTGACTGTCTTTTTAGTACTTTTTGTGTGATAAAATCAGAAAAGAACTGGTGCTGGTGCTTGTAACTAACCGCATCCATCACGATGTTTCTAGCTTTTCATCATAAAACTGAGACTTATTACAGGTATGTAGCATGAAATAGATGGTATAATAACTCAGGTATTCTATAAAATAGAGATTATATTAATAAATGTGGCGTAAATATAGTATTTATACCGAAAATATGAAGTGGTCCATGAGCAGCCCAGATAGGGCTAGTCGCACTGTCTAGGTTTGACGTTTCAAATGAACAACAAACCAAGGTGCTGTTTAGTGTGGATGGATTGAGGATATCATCATCATCATCATTCTAGCTTGAAATCATACACATTTTACTTGCTGGGGAACAAATATTTTTAATCTGTATTTTTATTTGTTTTTTTTATTTGTACAGTTGATAGCTCATTTTTATCGTGTCGGGGATCTCTGGATGCTTACAGAATTTTGGTGGAGCCCATAGTTTGGAAGGCCTATACCAATGTCAGTATTCCGTTGAGATACCTCTAGATTGTTTGCAACAGTCTGCACTTAGCTCCACTGTATCGATTGTAAACACATGTTCTAATTTTGTTCTATTCTTTGTGTAATTTACCAGTTTGTTGTATAACAGATGTTTTATATTTTCAAACTTCTATATCTCGGAAAGTATACCGCTTACAACATTTCATCACGGAATACATTTGGTTTGTAATGATTAAGTATGTCGATTGGCACCTGTTATGACCATAACTGAAAAATAGAGGTAAAAAAATCAACTAGGTACGTGTTTGCAAGTCTTCCATAATTGAATCCATACTTAGTTACCCTTCTTTGTGATGAAACAGTGATTTTTTGCAATTTTGATTCTTAAGTTACAAAAGATTTTTGTATGAAATGAAGATATTTTATGCTAGTAATTTGAAGAATACTTATTATAGTTTTCACAATATGTGTTGATATAAAAAATAAATCAATATTTGCGTGAAAAATCACTGATCTAAGAAAGTGGTTATTTGACTGGCTGGAATGGACTCATTTTTGTTTTATTATTGTAAGGAATCTATTGAACTAAAACCTGTAAATTTTTAAATACAGAAATTTAATATGTTCAATTGATTATTTATTTGCCAAGTCCCCACAGTGAAACATCCACTTAAAATAATTGGTACTAAGATACCCACTTGAGGCTTGTTAGTAAGTGTACCCAATTAGTGTTCAGAGTTTAGAAGTGTAATTTTGTAAATAAAATGTATGATTGATGATGCTGTTGTTTTATTATTATTATGGGAATGTAAGCTTATACTAAAACCTAGTTTATATGGGAGAGGTAGTTTTATTTTGGAGTACTATCCTAAAGCAAGGCTAAGAATTAGGTGGTTGAAGTTACAGTTATAATACTATACATTATTTTCTCTTGCATGTATCATTTAAAGTAGGTACATGAAATGGTAATAAAAACATTGGGTATCATTTAAACGGTCAGCAGATAAAGGCGGTTTTGGTCAGCCGAATAATTGATTTGGCAAGCAGAAAAACTAAATTGAGCTGCAACTATTGATCGGCAGAAATGATTTAATTGGTCAGCAAGTAATGTGACATTGGGCAGCCTAAAAATTTATATCATAGTAAATAAAAAATTTGTGCTGCAATATATTAGTGAGGCAGCAGCAAAACGTGATTCGGATTTATTGAAATTTTGGTACGCCTTAAAACTAAAACTGCAGCAATGTAGATCAGTAAAATGTGATTAAAATTTTAAAAAGATTTGGCAATCTGTCAATTTCATATAGGTTTGCTACACCTGCGTACTTAATATAATTTATCTGTGTGGAGTTTTTATCTAAGGTATGGAGAGGAGATCTGTAGGGGAGACCTATGTCCAGAAGTGACGTGTTTTTTTTTTTTGGTTGTGCTTAGTAGAGAAGTAGAGAGTGGTTCTCTGCAGTGGCGGCGCGGCGGTGCCGCGGCGCCGCCACTGCAGTGCTCAATCAAACCCAGGTTAAGGTCACTTTGCCCGTTGCTATGCGTGGCACCAACGACGACTAAAAGTTGATTACAAAACAAAATATGATTATATTTAAAATTATCCTCATATAATTTAGTGGGGACGAACGCTACTGCAAAACTTCCCGCTGGTCCCTATGGGGACGAACGGGAAGTAAACTTCCCGTTGGTCCCCATCGGGGACATAGCGTGGGGACGAGCGGGAATAACCCGACGGTGGCACGGGGGTAAAAGCGCGCGCGGCGACCGGCGTGCACTTCGTTGCTATGCGCGGCGGCCGGCGTGAGCTTCGTTGCTATGCGCGGCGGTGCGGCGGGGGGAGGACAAAGGCGCGTGATTTCAAATGCAGGCCAAGTGATATTTACTTAGCCTAAGTTTTTTTTCTGCATAACGATTTTGTAATTCTGCTGATCAAACTATCAATTTTGCAGCTCAAACATCCACTTAATGGCTGATAATTACTTGTAAAATCCTGCTGCTCGTTTCATTAATTCTGCTGCTCATTTCATTAATTCTGCTGCCCAAAACATTAATTTTGCCGATCACTCGGCTATTTATTTTCTGACCAAAAATATTGCCTGCCAAGTTAAAAATTTAATTGCCGGCCAAGTATTGCTGGTAGTTTTTAATTTACAGCCGATCAAAACATACTGCTGCCCAAATAGATTTTAGCTGATTTTTCCGGCTGATCAAATATTTAAAATAAATACCAATAAATTTACTTCCAAAAACATTTCTTAATCAGTTTGTACCTAAATTAGATAATAAAACTGCATAAAAACACCAAAAACGCAGTTTTAGTTGTTGCACATCTTACAAAACCCCCAACAGTGCGGGCAGCCCATAACGGGCCGCACTGTTACGCCATTTTGATAAATTCGACGTCACTGTTGAGTGGATATTGGAATAAATGAATTGAATTGAATTGTGGTACCTAAATGTTCAATGTGTGGTTTCCAAGTTTCCAATTAAGATTTTTGTCAATGTGTAGGTACCTACCTAGTCCTAAAAATTTTGAAGAGTCAATTTCTTCGATTTTATTATTGTTGTCAGGGACGAGTGAAATTATTGTTGTAGGTAGGTAGGTATTCAATGTCAAGGTGAGTACCTACCTATGTGCAGCAGTAGGTACCGCGTTGTCTAAAATGTAGAATTTTGGTGGTTTTTTTTTTCGAATTAACTATCCACCACGGGCAGACTACGATGGACGTAAAAGATTCCGTTTATCCTTTTTATCAAATACCTACTTAGGTACATAAGTAGGTAACTAAGATTAGGTAACTACCTACAAAAGTTTCGCAAATAATAATCACTTTCATGCTCAGACTAAGTAAGAAATGCTTTCATGGTGCAAACCATAACGGATCATGCATGCAAGCCTTCGGTAAAAGTAAAAAAAGGTCTTCGTACCTAGGTAGGTAGGTACATATTCTCTACTTCCTTTTTTAGTTTTATCGAAGATGCAAGCTCATCGACGATGACGACTGTTCTACTTCATGACTCATCGTCGTCGCTGCGTCTTCTTCGTCGTCGTCGTCGGTCGTTCCGTGTCGTAATATCTGAAAAACGGATTATTTGCAGCAGCAAGTAAACCATGGTCAAATAAAACCGGCCAAGTGCGAGTCAGACTCGCACACGAAGGGTTCCGTACCATTATCTATAAAAACAGCAAAAACATCACGTTTGCTGTATGGGAGCCCCCTTAAATGTTTATTTTATTCTGTTTTTGATTTATTATTTATTATTATTGTAGGTATGTGTTATAGCGGCAACAGATATAGGTACATCATCTGTGAAAATTTCAACTGTCTAACTATCACGGTTCATAAGATACAGCCTAGTGATAGACGAACAGACAGACGGCGAAGTCTCAGTAATAGGGTCCCGTTTTTACCCTTTGGGTACGGAACCCTAAAAACCAAATCATTCAGTTAGTTTTAGTTTATCTACTAAAATTTAGTTTTCAATCAAATCAACCATCAACAGTCACGAAAGTGAAAGTTACTTGTATCTGTTTGGCTGTCGTGAAGATCCGACAACATCTACACCAATCACAACTGTGACCTTGTACTTAGTAAAAGTAAAGTAAGTTTATGTTGATCGTTGGTTGAGAACGAGTTCGTAAAATGAGCAAAGCGAGGTGAGCTGAGCTGTCAAATCCGAAAGTTTACTTCACTCACTCACGTACCTACCTACCAGTAGAGTAGGTAACGTAAACTTGAATGTATTGTAATTTGTATTGCATTGCATTGCATGCATGCAGTGAACAAACAACGAAAATGTTTTGGGGTTGAATTTTTAATAAAGTGAATATTAGGTAGAAGTTAGCTAAAAATAGTTAGGAAAATGTTAAAAGTATGGTTTGTGATAATCGCACTAGTCACGCGAGGTATGGAAAAGTGTATACCTATAGTATCTTTTAGTTGCAGATATAGAAAACTTTCTCTTGCTTTGTATATTAGCCACGATAAACTTGATTGCAGAGTGCGCTTTGCAAGAGCAGGATGGGCCTTACAGAGGGAAGTTCATCGGAGCCATCAATACTTACCACCATCAGGTCAGATTAGCCAGTTACTTTAAACTTTCTCATAACATCCTGATCAATCTGCTCATTCTATCAATCACAATTAAAAGACATGCAATACAGTTTTCAATAGGTACTTACTTACCTTTAAATCTAAGTCATCTTGTGTTGGGTAAGTTTTTAGGTGACAATTATTTATTTTTTTATTGAATAAGGACTTAAAAATAGGATAAGGTTACAATTTCAATTACTAGGTGACCATCAGTTATCAAAGAATTACTAGGTGACCATCAGTTATCAAAGAATTACTAGGTGACCATCAGTTATCAAAGAATTCTTTGAGCGAATAGAAAGCATTTGATTGTAACCATTTTTTAAATTTATTTTTAATTATGTTACCATGAAGCCTGAAGCAGAGTTCAACACTGATTATTTTTATTAATTCCTAGAGAAACAGCTCAATGCTTTAGTATATTCATTTGTTTATATATTTTATCCAAAAACATTTTTATGATTTTCAGCCAGGCGGCTGTATCACGTAAATCTTTAATACCTAGGTGTCACAGTTAAGCGGCTGCTTAAGTTAAGTAGTAGTGAATTGTTAATATTGTTGATTTTCATTTAAACCTGAGATGTGCAGGTGTCTGGTGAGGTGTACGCGGTGGACGAGTGGACGCTGATGCTGGTGAACTTCAACTATGATGGCACCGGGGATGACTCCTTCTTCTGGGCAGGCGATGCTGTGCGCCCCGGACCGCAGGGGTTCATTGTGCCTGACCAGCACGGCAAGTGAGTGCACTGACTCATATTCTATATTTAGTTGCAATAATTAAACAGTAACCATTTGTATAATTTTTATGTGTAATGTTAATTAAGCAGAAAATACAGAGATAAATCCTCCCAATTACACATCTACTTTTCAAATCAAATCAAATAAAAAACTTTTTAATTCTCTTTAGAAAAAGTAAAATTTTCTTCGGTATGCAAACTAAACTAAAGAAGCGACAAAGAAACCTGTAGGATAAAATCATTTTGTGTAGTCTAGTTGTGAGCACATCGAGAATGCTTATTTCTAGTAGGTTTTCAAATTACGGACATCACAATTATTAAGTATTCAAGTATTTTATTTTGCAAACCTCATACAATGTGAGAGTCAAACCTCATACAATGTGAGAGTCAAACCTCATACAATGTGAGAGTCAAGCTTACAAAATTCACTTATGCTAGGTATAAGGAGCCCTGTTAGGGCGCAATGCGACTTGAGAGGTAGCTTAGCTTAACACTTAATTAATTATCACAATTCTAGGAGGTACCTACCTATTAGCGAACCAATTGATATTTCTAAGAGTGTACCTACAACAAGTTTTCATAAATATATTGACCTGCTACTGTCATTATGTTTATTTTCTTGGACCTCTATTATAGATTGCACGAACAGCCCTCCCTGATATCTGCAGCGTTCCCCCACAGCCGTATACCATAAGACAATACTATGAAAGTAGCTGAAATAGACCAGTCTAGAAGTATCAACGTTCCTCTTCCAAAATCTTAAGTAGTTATTCGAGATATGAGTCCAATTCAATCAATGAATAATGCTGGATATTTTGACACAGCATTGTGTAGCCCCAAAATAAGCAGAGAGTGATAAAAAGTAAATGATGTGTTTCCAGGACGAACATCCTGGAGCGCTACATAAACGCAGAAGTGCGGCTGACGCTGCCGGAAGGCAAGCGCGTGTCGCGGCTCAAGTGGTTCTGTGTCTACGACATCGACAGCCAGAACTCGTTTGGAGACGTCTACATCCCGGACGAGTTCGAGCCGCCCGCGCCGCGCACGCTGGCCGCCTTCGCAGGCACCGCGGCCGTCTCCAGCCAACCCATACAGTTCCTCACCGCTAATACTATACTGTGAGTATCCTCACTGCTGACTGCTGTGTGGTGTCGCTCTAGAAAAATCGTCAAAATCACCTCACATAATTTAATTTTTTTTTGTATATATTTACAGAGACGCGTCGATAACCGGTTTTTTTATCGCAAAAGTATATGAATAATGTAGAATTAGTTTGTATTTAAAAGATAAATATGATTCCAGAATCCCTGAGTTCCGGTACGACGGCAGCGGCGAGGAAGTGTACTTCTGGACGGGCGTGGGGCCGCAGCCCTCCGCCAAAGGCATGAAGATTCCCGACGAATACGGATAGTATGTATTAGCGAGGAACAGACTTAGGATCGGAATCAAAAAACAATTATTAGATGTGGTGGTTCAGGTTCAGGTGTCGTGTTTCCTTATGTCAATTACTCATGCGTAAAAAACCCAAAATCGATCTTTCTGGGAAGCTTGCAAAGTTTGTGGACTGTTTATATATGTACTTATATATGTAGACTATAAATGGTTCTTTGGGATATTGTGATGCTGTACGTTCCCTTTGCAGCTTGGAGCCACTGTCGGCCTACAAGGAAGGCGCGGACGTGACGCTGACGCTGGGCGGCGGGCTGACCGTGTTCGACGTGGACTGGCTGGCCGTGTGGGACGCCGGCGCGCGCCGCGCCCTCGCGCACCTGCTCGTGCCGGACGCGCTCAACGTGCCGCCTGCTGCCACCACTACGCATCCATACGAGTTACTATCAGATACTTGTAGCTTTTATATTATCATCAGCCTATATTAGTCATAGATGGACATGTGTTTTTACCTTAAAAATTCTAAATAATGGGACATAAGCGGCTGTAACTTTTGATTGCGTTATCTTAGAAGTTTCATTTATATTAAGGCTCCAAGAGGGTACGAACCTGAGTATATGATGTGAATTTCAACTCAATACCTCCACGCGTTTCTGAGAAAAGTGGGTTGACAGAAGGACTACAAAGTGATCCTGTAAGGGTTCCTTTTTTTCTTTGAGGTACGGAACCCTAAAAACAAGACGTGCTTATTCTGTATCGATTGAAGTATGATTCGGGTATCGCTTGCGAGATATTCCGTTGATAACCGGTATCCACCTGATTGTTGCAGATCCAAAATGCCGTCGTGCAAGCAGCTGCACCGCGACTACCAGGTCTCGTGGGAGGTGTTCGGGCCGCAGGTCACGTTCGAGCTCGCCGGGAAGGTAACTCAAACATTCAACTAAATCACATCAACTATTACTATTCGATGAATGAACTCTACTCACTACAGTGTCCTGTTAAGTGAATATTTTCTGATGAGCTGTAATGTTGTCGGTTACCTATGTTGCATGCAGATCTCTGCCGACGAGTACATGGCGTGGGGTCTGTCTGGCAGCGAGGATTGCTCGGCCATGCTCGGCGCCGACGTGGCCGTCGCGCGCTGGAGCGACGCGCTCAGGCAGGCCACCGTGCAGGACTACAACATATCGGCACTGGCACCTGTGAGTACATGGCGTGGGGTCTGTCTGGCAGCGAGGATCGCTCGGCCATGCATATATGTTGAGTAGTAGTGTGAGTGTGTGTTGTGTCCACATGTGTTAAGTCGGTCGGTGTGTAGTGTGTGCAGGTGCTGGACCGGCTGGCGGGCGTGCGTCGCGACGAGGCGGTGGGCGGCGTCAACTCCTACCAGTTGTTCATGTTTTGAGTAGTTGTGTGAGTGTGTGTTGTGTCCACATGTGTTAAGTCGGTCGGTGTGTAGTGTGTGCAGGTGCTGGACCGGCTGGCGGGTGTGCGTCGCGACGAGGCGGTGGGCGGCGTCAACTCCTACCAGTTGTTCATGTTTTGAGTAGTTGTGTGAGTGTGTGTTGTGTCCACATGTGTTAAGTCGGTCGGTGTGTAGTGTGTGCAGGTGCTGGACCGGCTGGCGGGCGTGTGTCGTGACGAAGCGGTGGGCGGCGTCAACTCCTACCAGTTGTTCATGTTTTGAGTAGTTGTGTGAGTGTGTGTTGTGTCCACATGTGTTAAGTCGGTCGGTGTGTAGTGTGTGCAGGTGCTGGACCGGCTGGCGGGCGTGTGTCGTGACGAAGCGGTGGGCGGCGTCAACTCCTACCAGTTGTTCATGTTTTGAGTAGTTGTGTGAGTGTGTGTTGTGTCCACATGTGTTAAGTCGGTCGGTGTGTAGTGTGTGCAGGTGCTGGACCGGCTGGCGGGCGTGTGTCGTGACGAAGCGGTGGGCGGCGTCAACTCCTACCAGCTGTTCATGGCGCGGCGGGAGGAGGGGCTAACGATCATCACCTTCCGCAGAAACCTTAAACCTGGTAAGCTCCTCTATCTATTGGTTACCCAAGTTAAAAATATTGTTTGATTTTCACCGGCTATTCTACAACTTCTCTCTGAATAAGCTCAAAGAAGAATTCTTTGAGTTTATTTTGTTAGCAAAGAAATAACGTTTTAGATTGAATATTTGTGCAAGTCTCTACCAGTAGGTAGGTACGGTATGACAAATGCACAACAAAATAAGCTGATTAATGCCAGGCCATAAATGTATCTGATTGAGTGTGAGCGAGTCTGAGCGACCTGTATATGTGGTTGGTTGCAGACGAACCGATGGACCGCGAGTGGTCGCTGGAGGGCAGCCAGCCGGCGGTGTGGGCCGTGGGCCGCCTCGACCACGCACACGAGCCTGCCTTCCACCGCCTCTACCACAAGCGGGAGCTCACTGTGGACCTCAAGCAGCCCGCTAACCAGAACGACTGCTTCAAGTTCACCGTGTACGTCTCTCTATCTATAACTCCGGTGCCTCAGCGACGCCTCACCCTCCGACATCTACTATCACAAGTCTGCTCAAGGCGTCTGGGTTGTGAGCTGTCCACGCCGGTTAGCTGGTAGAGTTGACTGCGCGGATAGAAGGTGTCTCCGGAACGGTCAACTTTCCACGCCGGTTAGCTGGTAGAGTTGACTGCGCGGATAGAAGGTGTCTCCGGAAC
Source organism: Eupithecia exiguata (assembly GCA_947086465.1). Classification (NCBI taxonomy): domain Eukaryota; kingdom Metazoa; phylum Arthropoda; class Insecta; order Lepidoptera; family Geometridae; genus Eupithecia; species Eupithecia exiguata. Next base: position 100,905 of record OX352248.1, on the reverse strand, counting down.
GGTCAACTGTCCACGCCGGTTAGCTGGTAGAGTTGACTGCGCGGATAGAAGGTGTCTCCGGAACGGTCAACTGTCCACGCCGGTTAGCTGGTAGAGTTGACTGCGCGGATAGAAGGTGTCTCCGGAACGGTCAACTGTCCACGCCGGTTAGCTGGTAGAGTTGACTGCGCGGATAGAAGGTGTCTCCGGCACGGTCAACTGTCCACGCCGGTTAGCTGGTAGAGTTGACTGCGCGGATAGAAGGTGTCTCCGGAACGGTCAACTGTCCACGCCGGTTAGCTGGTAGAGTTGACTGCGCGGATAGAAGGTGTCTCCGGAACGGTCAACTGTCCACGCCGGTTAGCTGGTAGAGTTGACTGCGCGGATAGAAGGTGTCTCCGGAACGGTCAACTGTCCACGCCGGTTAGCTGGTAGAGTTGACTGCGCGGATAGAAGGTGTCTCCGGAACGGTCAACTGGTCTCGCCTCTGATGGTTTTCCCTCATGCGTCTTTTTGACAGCCTGATCTTCCTCTATTTTTTCAATGTGTTCGACCCTGCCTGAATAAACAAGAGTTCATAAACTCGCTTATCTCCGACAACAGGAATTATCTCTTTCTGTACGTATAGTTTGTCTGGTTTTCTGCTTGTGTATGTGTACGCTATCGCCGTAACATGTTGTACGGGTGCAGCGGATCCCCGGCGGCGCCCGTGGGCTGGGAGACGGCGCAGCTGTTCGACCCGGCGCTGCGCGTGCTGCGCTTCACGCTGGGCCCGGCGGGCGGCGCGCGCGGGCTCGCCTCGCGCCCCCGCGCCGCCCCCTCGCACCGCGCCTGGTACGTCAACGGACAGCTGGCGCCCGACCTGCAGCTGCGGAGGGGACTACAGTATACCTTCGAGGTCAGTACCTGCTCTGTGACGTTGGCGCATTAACCAGGTTAGGAATTACATAACACCAAAAATAACTATTCAATTCTGATTATAAAAAATAATTTATTCGAAACAAATAGTTTATATTTGAGACAAGAGAACCGCTACCAATAATAAATATAAGGGCGAGAATGATAAACTCAAGAAATCAAATAAACTATTAAAAAATATAACAAGTGGAACGAAAGGTAAACCTTCACCTAAACAGAAGACAGATACAAAAAATATCACCAAAAATCACCACTAAACATACAAAAATATTTGAAACCTAAACTTAGAGAATACTAATAATAACACAGATACAAACGCACACAAAGAACAACGAACGAATAACAAAAACACTGCTAAAAACCAAAAAGACATAATAAAATCTGTATACTTAGCACGAACAAGCATAATAACATTCTGTCAATGGCAGAAGAATGCTTCGATAGACAAACAGAGCTATGCCACTACCTAAAGACAAACACAAATGAACTGATGAAGGACATTGAAAAGAAAGTGGAAGACTTCACCATGGATGACTTCTGCTCACTTTTAATAGGTGAGGAAGAATTTAAAAGTACCCATAATTATATGAATTCAATAATAGAGATGAGAGACATAATACTGAAAGTAAAGAACACAAACATTGTCTTCCAACTTATAAAATCGGTACTACCTACTACGGATGTGTTTAATTGGAGAGTGGAAAATTTCAATAACTTACTCTACTTAGACGCCACCCCCCATCAACACGCTTACATACTAGATTCGAACGAAGAACTTACCTATAACTACACGATACTTTGATAGAAATACAGGGAAAGTAAATAGGAAAGGTTTGAAAGTCATTTTTGCAAACCTTAGACAATATACTGATGACATTCGAGAGTACCGCAATAGCAACAACAACACAACTCTACATTTAGAAGACCTAGACGCAAAAGAAGAAGCAAAATATCGCAAGACTACTCAACAAAACTGACGCTCTTTTGATAAATATAGATGAATTAAAAGAAAAAAACATTGATATTGACGTAGTATGTATAACTGAACATTTTATGCAAACTGGATATGAACAGCACCTGGACCTTGACCATTATATTCTAGCAGCGTGTTACAGTAGAAGCGACAGTAAAAGAGGCGGGGCATGCATACTAATTAAAAGAAATTATAATCGGAGAGAAGTACAACAAATCAGAATGTTATCACTAGCAAATGTTTTTGAATGCTGTGCTGGCCATTGAATTAATTGACTTTAAAATTATTATTGTTTGTATACATTATATAGAGTTCCTAGGACAAATAATTTGAATACATTTCTTAATAAACTAGATAAAACATTGACATACATTACGAAAATGAGCTCTAATAATATTGTATTGACAGGCAATTTTAATATTGACATCCTAAAAACTAATAATGTGACACTAGATTTTGAATGCTTACTACTTAATTATAACCTAAAATTTGCAATAAGAGAACCAACACGCTTGATCAGCTAAACCTGTTTAGATAACTATGCACATAACTACAACAAAACCTGCAAAACAGAAGTGATCGACTTTGGTTTATCCGACCACACGGGACAAATTATCAAACTGCCTGTTAAGAAAGTTTTAAAGTTTACATATTGGCGAAAAGTAACACACGACTATAGCTCAGAAAATATAAGAAAGTTTATGATGTGCATAAAAAATTATACCTTCTCTGACATGTACACAATTGAAGATGCCTCTGCGGCGTATTCTTACTTTATACAACATTTCAAATTGTTCTACGACCTTTGTTTTCCGAAAAAAATTACGACCATACACATTTTTGCTAGGCAGAAATGGATTTCCCGAGGCATTAGTCTGTAGTCAGTCAGTCTGTAGTCTGTGTAGTAGGCTGTAGTCAATATAAGATAGAAAAACGAAAGTTGTCTCACAGCCACTACTCTTTGTTTGGTATAACCGTACCCAGCAGCCTATTCGAGTTTTTTATGGCTGCAGAAAACTGGCCAACTTGCTACATACGGTGTCCCCCAAGGTAGTGTGCTCGGTCCACTCCTGTTTATATTGTATATAAACGACTTACCCTATGCTATAAATCAGCCAATCACTTTATTTGCAGATGACAGTACAGCGACTATAAAATGTACAAACAAGGAAACCTATGAATTGGATATAAATGAATCATTAAATTCAATTATTTGCTGGCTTAATAACAATAATTTGAAAATTAATTTAGACAAAACTACTTAAATACATTTCAACCAAAGACTGCATAATCCCTTAAACATTAAATTGACATTTCAAACTAATACTATTCAAGTAAAAGGGTTAGTAGCTTACCTTACGCTCTATATAAGCTCTCCCCAACTGTTAATCAAAATACTCTTTTAACAGCTTATTAAGGTACAGTAGAATCGGTGATCAGATACGGAATTATCTTCTACGGTAATTCTACTGATAAACAAATAGTTTTCAAAATGCAAAAGCGCTGCTTAAGAGCTATTTTTAAAATCCAACCTACAGATAGTTGTAAACCTCTGTTTAAAAAACATAAAATACTAACACTCACAAGCTTGTACATTCTGGAAATTGCGCTATTTGTTAGGAACAATCCCAATCTGTTTCCCCGAATGTGTGACATTGTAATTAGGAATAGAAGGGACAACAACAGATAAGCCAGACACGAATCAAAACTACTATGTTGAGAAAGAGTGTAGTGTGCATGGCACCTATTATCTATAATAAAATACTTAAGAGCTACATAGAGTTAAATGTAAACTTATTTAAGACTAAATTTAAAAACTTTTATGTGTAAAATACTACTATAACATTGATGAATTTTTAAATGATGTAATCTAATTTTATGCTAGGTATACTAAATTCAAATCGATAAATTAATACTCTTATAAATCTGCTGTTGCTATGTACAATTAAATTGAAACCTGCATGCCATACTCCCTAATTATATTTGCACACCAATGTATGTTGGTCAAACATGTTGACTCTAAAATAATTATTTGTCACCTTTATACACGTGCTTTTGCAAATAAATGACTTTTACTTTACTTTTTATGGTATCGAAAAGGAAATTAAATAGCGAGCCCTGTGTCTGGTCACCGCTCGCCACAGAACTCGGCCTTGTCGCTGTGTGTGAGAGGTGAAGCCGTTCCTAATGTTACTGTATATAAACGTGGAGTACTTCCAGGTGTACGGCGGCAACAACCCGCACAGCGCCGACGCGTACCACCCGCTCATCGTGACGGACGAGAGTGTCGGCGGCCTCGAGCGGCTCAGCGAGCGCGCGCAGCGGGCCGTGCGCGTGCTGAGCGGAGTGTCCTACACGCGCCGTGGCCGGCTCAGTCCCACAGCCGGTATGTATCTAACGTATCCTACACAAGTCGTCGGCGGCCTCGAGCGGCTCAGCGAGCGCGCGCAGCGGGCCGTGCGCGTGCTGAGCGGAGTGTCCTACACGCGCCGTGGCCGGCTCAGTCCCACAGCCGGTATGTATCTAACGTATCCTACACAAGTCGTCGGCGGCCTCGAGCGGCTCAGCGAGCGCGCCGTGCTCGTGCCTTGTCTCGTCTCCATGAGACGAGACAGCAGCAATGCTCCTAAAAGTTCTAACCTGGGTGAACTGAGCTTGGTATTAACTGGAGCCAGCTTTGTCTTGGCGGCGATCGATCTCGATGTGTACTCACCTTTATCATTAATTGTAACTATGTAAATAACCAGGCGTAAGCTTTTTCTGACGCATCACAAAACCCCCGTATTTGAAAACCATTATTTTTATTTCCTAAATGCCGAGGTATTTCTAATTGATGTAGGTTCGCACCCACCCACTTATATGGGTATGGATTTCGAGTAACTCGAACTCGTAGATTACGAAAAAGATGTCCATTTCCAAATCCAAGATGGCTGACATTTTTTTTATCGCAGTTGTCACTCATGGATGTCGTTTTCGACTAACTCGGACACGTAGATTACGAAAAAGATGTCCATTTCTAAATCCAAAATGGCTGACATTTATAGCTGCTTGCAGCTCGCGCACATCTAAAAAACTAGTTACATTATATCTTCGATCAAAAATAAGTAGTTCGCGGCCTCCCCCGTTGATTCCTAGAGCCTTACAAAAATGTCAATCAAAATTGTCTACGTTTTGTTTTGACGCAGACAGTTTGCGCAGAGCCTGACAAGTTTTTTCCATACGGAACAAGAGATTGGTGGAGTCGAATTCATTTTATTTTATTTTGTAAGTAGGTAGGTACCTTCCTGAGAATTATATACCTACCTACTCAGTTTATTTTCTATAAGGATTAATTAACAGAATTCAGGTAAAGATAACGAATCATTTATTGATGAAACTATAAATTGGTGTCTCAACAGTAGGTATTTATACAAAAGGGTCATTTCATTTCAGACATACAACAATTTAAACTTAAAATACAATTTCAGGCAGGCACTCTAGATTAAAAAGATCTGGTTCCTGTCTGCGGCTTTGCACGAGTTTTTTTTACGGGACAAAAAAATAAACGTTTTATAAATTCATACTTCTGGTAGAAAGACTAGGTTCTTACCTACCTAGGTAAGAACCTAGTCTTTCTTTTATTAGAGAGTCTACGCAAATAAAATTTTAGGGCGGGCCAACTAGTTATTTTAAAAATCATCAACTAGTAATATTAAACTTATTTTTATGAAAAATATATTAATACATACTAAAAATGAAAAAAAAAATTTTGAAGAAATAGCCTCTCCATTTATCAATTTAGAACAAAATTAATATTTTAACATAGGCAAACCAAACAACAATATTTTATGCTGATTTCACAAGTATATGACTCACATCTCAATATACGGGTAAGAAATATATATAAACTTACTGAAAATAAGAAATTCCATCCTTTTTCAGCACTTTGGACGAGTGATTCTTGCAATTTGTGTACGAGCACTTACCCATGCTTTTTGTCTGAACGCTAAAATGACACTAGTTGAAAAGCTTTCCTAACATGTCAAAATGTTTCTCTTTTGCTACTGAAGGTTGTGGCGTGCGCATTGTGAATCTAAGGGGGGCCGGCGAAGCCGGACATTTTTGATCGATGCATTATATTTGTTAATAATAAAAAAATATTATTATAACTGAATTTTTTGTTATTACATTTCCTTCACTAATTAATCGAACTTCGTTCCATCCGGGTGTCTCTTGACACCTCTCAAGAGTTTTTTTGGAGTCCCCGATCTTAAAGTTGAGAGGAGAATCTATACTTTCATCGGGTAAATCCTCGGTGAGCTCCGGTGTGTTACTTGACCACTTTTACGTATATTCATTCCGGCTTCACTCAGGACTAGAGGTGTATGCATTAAAAAAAAAATACGTAGAAATATTTTTATATCAATAGAGAATACAAATAAAAATGAATCTCTTTAATTTGATATCCCGCCACAGGAGAGGTAATGTACAGTAAAGTATTTGTTGTTTCCAGCGGGCGGGCTGTGCCTGGGCACGGAAGGCGGCGACGGGCGGCGCGCGGCTGCCTTCGCGACCTTCCGCGCGTTCAACCGCTCGCTGACATGGCGCTGCGAGGGCGCGCCTGCACTACTACACGTCGCGCCCAACTCCTCCTGGCCAGACACGGTCTACTACCACTCCTTCACGCACTCAGGTATACTGACAGGCGCTGCGAGGGCGCGCGCAACTCCTGGCTCAGGTGTACGAGTGAGCCCCCTTGTCCTCGTTGGGCTCAACCGGTTTCTTGTGTCGCAGGTATGGGCGGGCGCATCTTCATAGTCGACCGGCACAAGCGCTCGCTGGGGCGGCGTGGCTCCGACTCGCATGCCGCTGGTGCCGTCTCGCTCGCACCCGCGCTCTTACTCGCACCGCTGCTGATTGTCTCACTCACACGTTCTTGATAGTCTTAGAAGAAACCGTCATTCCGTCCAACTAAAGTAGGTGCCTATGATTGAAAACATTTTAGAATTTCTTTTTTTTGTAATATTTTAGGCAGGATCTCATACATCTCTACTTCTCTACACATCACACATACAAAGTAAGTGTTCAAGTGCTTCCAACTCACACATTTTATCTCTACTTCTCTACACATCACACATACAAAGTAAGTGTTCAAGTGCTTCCAACTCACACATTTTATCTCTACTTCTCTACACATCACACATACAAAGTAAGTGTTCAAGTGCTTCCAACTCACACATTTTATCTCTACTTCTCTACACATCACACATACAAAGTAAGTGTTCAAGTGCTTCCAACTCACACATTTTATCTCTACTTCTCTACACATCACACATACAAAGTAAGTGTTCAAGTGCTTCCAACTCACACATTTTATCTCTACTTCTCTACACATCACACATACAAAGTAAGTGTTCAAGTGCTTCCAACTCACACATTTTACAAACCATTTATGAAAGAGATCCTTTTGTAATTATTGTAACAATAAAGTAAATAAAAATGAAATGAATTTTATTTCAGACAACATAAAATTAAACAGGTCTGTTAAATTCTAAGGTTTTTATTTATTATACTCTGGGTAATTTCTAAGAAATTAATAAATCCCAAAAATTTACGATCCCGACGGGATTCGAACCCGCACCTTCGAGAATTGGATAACTTCATTGTTTCCTCTGTAGGTGGCGCTGACGGCGTAAGTGCCGAAAGAACTCCCAAAGATTTTCGGGCCGGCTAGATAAGATCACGTAGCTTAGTTGGAAAAAGAGCACCCCTGCGCTGAAGGGGAAGGTGCGGGTTCGAATCCCGTCGGGATCGTAAATTTTTGGGATTTATTAATTTCTTAGGTCTGTTAAAGACTGTCTGATACACTAACGCTGATTTATCGCAACTGGTTTATTTAATTTGATTTAAGTTAAAATGAAGGTTCAATGCAATCACGTATCGCTAGTTGACATTCATTCATTGGCCTTTTTTGCATGTACGTAAGATGATTGAAGTGGCATCAGTTCGGCTGGGAGTCAGCCGAGCACTGTCTCGCCTGAGGCTGTCGCGACTGTCTGGCTGAGGAGACTATCCGCGTACGCATGGCTGAGGAGACTATCCGCGTACGCATGGCTGAGGAGACTATCCGCGTACGCATGGCTGAGGAGACTATCCGCGTACGCATGGCTGAGGAGACTATCCGCGTACGCATGGCTGAGGAGACTATCCGCGTACGCATGGCTGAGGAGACTACCCGCGTACGCATGGCTGAGGAGACTATCCGCGTACGCATGGCTGAGGAGACTATCCGCGTACGCATGGCTGAGGAGACTATCCGCGTACGCATGGCTGAGGAGACTATCCGCGTACGCATGGCTGAGGAGACTATCCGCGTACGCATGGCTGAGGAGACTATCCGCGTACGCATGGCTGAGGAGACTATCCGCGTACGCATGGCTGAGGAGACTACCCGCGTACGCATGGCTGAGGAGACTATCCGCGTACGCATGGCTGAGGAGACTATCCGCGTACGCATGGCTGAGGAGACTATCCGCGTACGCATGGCTGAGGAGACTATCCGCGTACGCATGGCTGAGGAGACTATCCGCGTACGCATGGCTGAGGAGACTATCCGCGTACGCATGGCTGAGGAGACTATCCGCGTACGCATGGCTGAGGAGACTATCCGCGTACGCATGGCTGAGGAGACTATCCGCGTACGCATGGCTGAGGAGACTACCCGCGTACGCATGGCTGAGGAGACTATCCGCGTACGCATGGCTGAGGAGACTATCCGCGTACGCATGGCTGAGGAGACTATCCGCGTACGACACCACGACAGTAGTTGACATTATGCCTATTATAATATAAGAAGTAACTTTGAAATCACACGCATAGCCTGAATAACACAGTTTACTTCGTTTCGTACACCTTGGGCACTAGAAAAAAACCGGCCAAGTGCGAGTCGGACTCGCGCACGAAAGGTTTCGTACCATTATCTAGAAAAACGGCAAAAAAAATCACGTTTGTTGTATGGGAGCCCCCTTAAATATTTATTTTATTCTATTTTTTAGTATTTGTTGTTATAGCGGCAACAGAAATACATCATCTGTGATTTCAACTGTCTAACTATCACGGATCATGACTTGAGATACAGCCTGGTGACAGACGGACAGCGAAGTCTTAGTAATAGGGTCCCGTTTTTACCCTTTGGGTACGGAACCCTAAAAAGGGAAAACAATGTAATGTGTAAGAACTGTGTAACACAAGAATCCAGACACAGCTAGGATTCTTCCCTAATGAACACTACATTGTACGTACGAAGTACAATCTTGTGTAACACAAGAATCCAGACACAGCTAGGATTCTTCCCTAATGAACACTACATTGTACGTACGAAGTACAATCTTGTGTAACACAAGAATCCAGACACAGCTAGGATTCTTCCCTAATGAACACTACATTGTACGTACGAAGTACAATCTTGTGTAATACAAGAATCCAGACACAGCTAGGATTCTTCCCTAATGAACACTACATTGTACGTACGAACTACAATCTTGTGTAACACAAGAATCCAGACACAGCTAGGATTCTTCCCTAATGAACACTACATTGTACGTACGAAGTACAATCTTGTGTAACACAAGAATCCAGACACAGCTAGGATTCTTCCCTAATGAACACTACATTGTACGTACGAAGTACAATCTTGTGTAACACAAGAATCCAGACACAGCTAGGATTCTTCCCTAATGAACACTACATTGTACGTACGAAGTACAATCTTGTGTAACACAAGAATCCAGACACAGCTAGGATTCTTCCCTAATGAACACTACATTGTACGTACGAAGTACAATCTTGGCCACTACAAAAACGAAACAAGTATTTTATTATTTATTAAAACATGACAAGACAATGAACAACAAAGTACTCGTGTAAAAGCGTACGATGGTAAATAAACAAATGAATATATGTGAAAAGTAAAACTATTCAAATAGTATGAGATGTAGAGATATTAGTATATAGTTCGTATTCGCACGTCCTGGCCACTTGAAACGGGAAACCAGTATTTATTAAAACATTACAAAAAACAAAGCATTCAGTAGAAGTGTACCTACTCGTACCTACGTTAGTGGAAATAAAAAAGTAAATTAATGTGACAATTAAAACTGTATAGAGATATAGGGATCAACGTCCTTAGGTTTTCAATTGTCACTTTTTATCGTAGGAATATTCAACCCTAAGCTCCATCGCGAAATACTCGGCACTTCTATCTTTGGAATCGAATGATGAAGATGGGAGGTGGACGCTAATTTTTCGTGGAGAGCTTTCGATAAAGCATTGAAGCATTCCGCATAGCAGTAAAATTCATCCTCGTATTCACCATCCGATCTTCATCTTAATATTGTAGGATTCAATCTCGCTCCATTTCTTACGCATACATTCCAACTTATCTTCAAGCTTCGAATCTGTTCGTGTAGCGACTAAAGTCTCTGAAAAGTGCACGCTGCACGTCCAATAACTCGGTGGCTTTCTCCGCAGGACTCTGCTGCTAAAGAAGGTATATTAATTGACATACCTGAGGTTGTCTGTGACTCGTGCGAATGATATCGCCTTCCGAACAGTTTCGTAATAACTCCTCGTTTTTCATATTGATTCTCAACAAAATATTTATGTTCTGTTTGTCCATATCCAATAAATTTCTCGTGATTCAAAGTCTTAAAATCTGCCCATAGCTGATCTTACCTACCCAAACGTGTCTCAACGTACTCTGATGACTTACGGCTTTCTGAATCTTTACGGAAGTTCATATGGCTTCGGGAATTCCGCTCAGGGTGTGCAGCAGGCTCTCCATGGTACATACAGGGTGTCCCATGCAACCTGTACCAGCGAAGGTCTAGGTCTGTGGTCTGGGACACCAATACCTATCGATTAGACCCCCATGTATGTTCTGCGATTTTTTTAGTTTTCGAGCTTCGATTAAAAATAAGTAGTTCGCGGCCTCCCCCGTAGATACCTAGAGCCTTACAAAAATGTCACTCAAAATTGTCTTCGTTTTGTTTTGACGCAGACAGTTTGCGCAGAGCCTGACAAGTTTTTTCCATACGGAACAAGAGATTGGTGGAGTCGAATTCATTTTATTTTATTTTGTAAGTAGGTAGGTACCTTCCTGAGAATTATATACCTACCTACTCAGTTTATTTTCTATAAGGATTAATTAACAGAATTCAGGTAAAGATAACGAATCATTTATTGATGAAACTATAAATTGGTGTCTCAACAGTAGGTATTTATACAAAAAGGTCATTTCAGACATACAATAATTTAAACTTAAAATACAATTTCTGGCAGGCACTCTAGATAAAAAACAACTGCATTAAATAAAATAGACATACTGGTTGAGGTACAGCTGTTTTACGTAGTCTTCTCATGCCTGTTTTGATGTTGTAGCCATCACATTCTTTAAAATGCTTGGAACAAATGATGCTTCCATAATAAGGTTTAAAATATGGTTCACATCGCTGTTGTGCTACAACGTAACTTTGAGTTTCTTAGCTCTTCATCTTCAAAAAATCATTTATTTATTACCTACAGTTTACTGGACTTATAGCTTTGAGCTCATGACCCCCGTGACCCTCCCCCCCCCCCTTCCCCTCCACTCCTCACAAGGGTGGTGGAAGGAAAAATGGAAAGCAGGAAATATGAGTTCGGAACTTCGTTTTGACTAATAAGCAGACAAACATCATTTGTAACAGTCCCCACCTAGGCAAGGCAATATGAGTTCGGAACTTCGTTTTGACTAATAAGCAGACAAACATCATTTGTAACAGTCCCCACCTAGGCAAGGCAATATGAGTTCGGAACTCCGTTTTGACTAATAAGCAGACAAACATCATTTGTAACAGTCCCCACCTAGGCAAGGCAATATGAGTTCGGAACTTCGTTTTGACTAATAAGCAGACAAACATCATTTGTAACAGTCCCCACCTAGGCAAGGCAATATGAGTTCGGAACTTCGTTTTGACTAATAAGCAGACAAACATCATTTGTAACAGTCCCCACCTAGGCAAGGCAATATGAGTTCGGAACTTCGTTTTGACTAATAAGCAGACAAACATCATTTGTAACAGTCCCCACCTAGGCAAGGCAATATGAGTTCGGAACTTCGTTTTGACTAATAAGCAGACAAACATCATTTGTAACAGTCCCCACCTAGGCAAGGCAATATGAGTTCGGAACTTCGTTTTGACTAATAAGCAGACAAACATCATTTGTAACAGTCCCCACCTAGGCCAGGCAATGAATGCTCAAAACAAGTGCTAATGCCTAAAATAGAAAAAGTTATGATAAAACACTTATGTTAGGTACGAGGTAGGTAAGTTAGGTACCTACTAGGTTTATGTGGTGGTATTTTAAGATAACCTGCGGAATAGGTCTTCTGTCTGATCATAAGTTAGGGATTTAAGGTAACCATTAAGTTTTGATTTACAATAATTAGACGACAGTTCTTTTATAGACATGTTTTTATTTAGTTTGTTGTTGATATAAGGGGCTAGAAGAGAGCTATGGTTCTGTGCAAAAGAGAGCTATGGTTCTGTGCAAAAGAGAGCTATGGTTCTGTGCAAAAGCAGCTCTAGAGCTAAGAATTTGGAAAGCTATGCAGCTGCATCATTATGACATTCCTTGACATCAAATTGTACATTTTTATATTTTGAGTTTGACGATATTATTATTTAGGCCCCTTTACAGCGAATTATTTGTATATTTAATGTGTTAAATGTTTATCTATATTTATGGGAATTACTGTTTCTGCATACAATCCGTATGGTGTTTCTTTCCTTCACACAAAACTTGTCTTGTATACCTACATAATTACCCGACTACTTTTAATAAGTACCTACCAACATGTTAAATAAAAAAAAAAATGTAGACTACAACGACGTCAAGTGTATCAACAGGTACCTACGGTGGAATTAATAAATGAAATGAAAATTAGTTGTTGCGTAAAGATTTGCCTACAGGCGAGGATTTCGCGTTCACTATAAGCAGAGTCGTCGGATATCTGAATGGGAGAGAAAAGGCGACCTTAAGGACAGCCCTCTGTGCTCTCTCTAGAGCCCTCTGTGCTCTCTCTAGAGCCCTCTGTGCTCTCTCTAGAGCCCTTTGTGCTCTCTCTAGTGGCAGCAGGTGAGAGTCAGCAGCCCCACTCCATGAACTTACAAAGTCAAACTTTATTTCTTTAGGCTTACAAAATGTTATTGATTTTGTTCGCTTCAATTTTTTGTCCACAAAACTTCAAGTATTACAAAAATGAAAGCTGATTAAATTTGGTAAAAGTTTAACTCGGTCAAGTTTTTCGATATCTTGTATAGTTTTTACAATTCGATTTTTCCGTCCGCAAGAATTCATTGTCTAGTCTAGACTATACTAAATTTGTGTTGGAGGGTAGCAAGCTATATGCCGAGATCGTTTAGCATCGGGACATGATTCGTACAATGGATGAGGCTATATGGGATGGGTGTCTACATCTACACTGTATACAGAGGTACGGGCCGTGATCATTAAGAGTGGAGCGAGAGAAAGGAGGCCAGCGAGGCAGGCAGGCAGGGCGCGGGGTGGCGCGGGGGGGCGGCCAGGTGCGCGCGCGCGGCCAGGCAGGCGAGAGTCACGTGTCGGAGCGGACAGATACGCGAGCGCCGGTTCTGCTGCACTAGCTCCGAGGGCCGGTCGCCGAACCGGTTGGGCTGGTCCAGGTGCGCGCCCCACGACACCAGCAGCTCCACCATCTGAAGAGAGGAACGGCGCACATCTGAGAGGTGAAAGCGCAAGATAAACCCGTCTGTCTACGGGACCACAACGGGAAGCGGATGCACTGCGAGCGTCTAATTTAGTTAGTCGCCTGGATGTAGCGAGCTCATATCGGTTTAAACAACTTTATTTCTCATACAAACTATACAGTTCATTTACAATGAGAGAAACTTATTATATACTTATAACTTCGATCAAAAATAAGGAGTTCGCGGCCTCCCCCGTAGATACCTAGAGCCTTACAAAAATGTCACTCAAAATTGGGTTCGTTTTGTTTTGACGCAGACAGTTTGCGCAGAGCCTGACAAGTTTTTTCCATACGGAACAAGAGATTGGTGGAGTCGAATTCATTTTATTTTATTTTGTAAGTAGGTAGGTACCTTCCTGAGAATTATATACCTACCTACTCAGTTTATTTTCTATAAGGATTAATTAACAGAATTCAGGTAAAGATAACGAATCATTTATTGATGAAACTATAAATTGGTGTCTCAACAGTAGGTATTTATACAAAAGGGTCATTTCAGACATACAATAATTTAAACTTACAATACAATTTCAGGCAGGCACTCTAGATTAAAAAGAACTGGTTCCTGTCTGCGGCTTTGCACGAGTTTTTTTTACGGGAAAAAAATAAACGTTTTATAAACTCATACTTCTGGTAGGTAGGTAAGAACCTAGTCTTTCTTTTATTAGAGAGTCTACGCAAATGAAATTTTAGGGCGGGCCAACTAATTATTTTAAAAATCATCAACTAGTAATATTAAACTTATTTTTATGAAAAATATATTAATACATACTATAAATGAAAAAAAAATTTAGAAGAAATAGCCTCTCCATTTGTCAATTTAGAACAAAATTAATATTTTAACATAGGCAAACCAAACAACAATATTTTATGCTGATTTCACAAGTATATGACTCACATCTCAATATACGGGTAAGAAATATATATAAACTTACTGAAAATAAGAAATTCCATCCTTTTTCAGCACTTTGGACGAGTGATTCTTGCATTTTTTGTACCCATGCTTTTTGTCTGAACGCTAAAATGACACTAGTTGAAAAGCTTTCCTAACATGTCAAAATGTATCTCTTTTGCTACTGAAGGTTGTGGCGTGCGCATTGTGAATCTAAGGGGGGCCGGCAAAGCCGGACATTTTTGATCGATGACTTATAAACATAAATGTGTGTTACCTCTGAGATGTACAGAAATAGAAAAATACCTTGCTAGTACTTCATCAAAAACTTATTTTTAGTCATTTGAAGTAGAAGTATTCTTAGGCATACCTTAGATAATAAACTTCGAAGTAAAAGATTTCTCTATTTCAGTACATAGTTTTTTTCCACTCCAATTATAATATAGATATTATACAGTGTGTTAGTGTAAACAGTCTTATCCTTGAAACCAGAGGTTCAGAATCATGAGCAGAGTCCAAAATCGATGAAAAAACTAAACTTTTTTTTAACATAATTTTGAAAAGAAAATCCTCCATCAAAGCATTTCACCCTACACCCCTATACCTACGCCGCGTCCGCGCCGCTCGCTCGCGGTCGGCTCGCACTCGTCGTCAGTCACACACAGCCCGCCTGCTTTGTCGGTTTCAAACAAAGACGCCGCTCGCGCGCCGACTTAAAAGCGCCGCCTACGCGCCGGCCGCTCGCGGCTGGGGCGCGCACTCGTCAGTCACATCACAGCCCGCCTGCTAGGTAGTGAGCACGTCACGACGCGTTCCGTGCTAATTTGTGATGTGCCGATTTGTTCGCGTATTGTGTTATGTAGGTATTTGTTTGTGCCTCGAGTGCGGAATAATTTCAGAAGACGTGCGGAGGCTTGCGTTACTTAAATGGAGGCCATTTTGAAAACATTTTATTCCTAATGTGAGTAAATCAAACTGTAAATTTTAATTGAATTGTACATAAAACTTGATTGATGATGAACTTTTTAAATACGCCAAAAGTATCTACCTACTTTAGCCTACTTACTGGCAAATGTGTTAGAGTAGCTATTTTTGCCTGTCCTAAGCCACGAAAAGTATGAAGGGAAAGTTCCATCACAAGTTGTAGGTACCTACGATTCGAGTGGTTTCGATACCTACACCACCGGCCGGCTACAGGGGAGAGCGGGCGGCGCGGCGTGATAAGGTCACTAGGGTGTCCATGAAATCACGTAGGATAGCAGAGAAATGAATTATGAAATTCCATCGAAACTAATTGACTTTTATTTTTAATAATAACTGTACGTCTTATTTTAGGGGTGTACATACGTGGTTTCAAGGATAAGACTGTTTACACTAACACCCTGTATTGTTTCGAGTCCTCAAAGCGAGCAAGGGAATAAGAATGGGAAGGTCCGAGGCTATTCACGATGGAACGGAATTAAAAGTTTTCCATTAAAAGTTAAACATTTTCTATAAACCTATGTTTTGTCAAATGTCGATTTATAGCTAGTTAGCTTTAAATTAGCTAGCTAGGTAGTTTAATTCCTTGCAGAACGCAGAAAATATTAGAAACCGCAAAAATATTTGAATTTCGCGCTTTGATCTTTTTTAGATTTCGAGTCATGGTTTCATTTCAATCAGTCCGACTCGTTCCGTACCTTCGGACGAGCTAAAATTTACACCAAATAACCGCACCCTGAGCCTCTGTGGCGAACTCTCTGTGGATCAGTTTTGCGAGATTTGTGCCGTCGATTGATTAGATTTTAATTTGACAATAATACCTATGTGTTATAATAGGACAAATCTAGTGAGCGCTAACGAGTTCCTGCCTCACTTGGAACTATTGTTGACAAGAATCAGTGCTTTAGGCCTCAATTGTGTAATCGTAGGTGATTTTAATATAAATAATCTAGATCGTTTTAGCGGCGAAAGGAAGCGACTATATGATATACTATCGTTCCACGGTATGTTCGTAAAGCTACCCAAAATAAGATTAGCGAAAGCAAAAAATAAAATTGATTATTTAGGTGTAAAAATTTACAATAACCTGCCGGAATTTATAACTAGTGCCGCGTCCACGGCAATATTCACTGACAGACTAAAGAGAATCCTAGTGGACAGGGCATACTATAGCCTAGATGAGTTCCTATTAGAAAAATTTGAGGAAACCGCTGTCAATGATCCACATTTATAGTAGGTAATTAAATACTTTTGGTAGAATTACCAATGAAAATTATACTACTAAGCTATAATATGTTATTTATAAATATGTTTGTACCTTTTTGACGTGTAAGAAATAATTCTTATAAATAAAGAACTGAACTGAACTGTCCAATGCCGTTGATTTCCCGACTCGAATGACACAATGTACATCTACTTGCCTCGACCATCTTTATATATATAAGAACTGAACTGTCCAATGCCGTTGATTTCCCGACTCGAATGACACAATGTACATCAACTTGCCTCGACCATCTTTATATATATAAGAACTGAACTGTCCAATGCCGTTGATTTCCCGACTCGAATGACACAATGTACATCAACTTGCCTCGACCATCTTTATACCAACTTACCACCGGAGAATGTGACAACATCACCGGTTACCACCAACCTAAGTGACCACTTAGCAGTCCGTGAAGGTCTACAGTGGAAAAAATAAGTCCACCAATAAAGAATTAAAGGTTTACAGGGATTTTTCGGCCATAAGAGCGTTTACGCCTTCCATGCACAGTTTGGCTCAAAAACAGTACTTTTCAAACCTGTTAATGTCATGAACCAGTTATCACTATAAGTCAAGTAGTAATAATTATAGGAAATTTCATTGTCCAAATAGTTAGTTAAGAAAATATTTGGATTTATACTATAGTATGTACGCGTTCTATGAAACTAACTTGTTAGAAGTTTTCTTAATTTCCCTGTCAGCATCAGTTTTGAAGGTCAAACGAACGATTATTGAATTGCGGAGGGTACCCATTACCAATACCAAATAAAGCATTAAGATCTGGCATCTAAACAAACGTGTTGGTGATGATGGGCTGAACCTGCAGTTAACGTATTGTCACTAATTTACTAATAACCCTATATATTTTTGTTGATTGTAGGCTACGAATACAATAATAAGTCAGGAAGTCTAATTCAGAACGAATTCCACACAAAAAGTATGCCGTGCTTCAAATCAAAACAATGTAGGTATGATTCGAAATAGGAATCACTTCAGATTGGTTCGCGCGCCTGCTGCAATGGCTGCTATGTCAGCTGAGTCACAGCGGTGGACGTTGTTATCCAATAAGAGGACCGTACCAAGTCAATAACAAAACAAAATTTTGGTAAAATGTTTATCACTCCACAGGGTGTTTTTTTTTTCAACATGAAAATGCAAAATGAGGTCGGACAACTTTAAACTACATTTATTTGGCTCACCTATTCAAAGAGTGCCTGCGCGCTGGTGAACTACCGACGTGCCTTAAGCTAAGTAGGTAAGGTGTCGCCATCTATAAGGGGAAGGGTAATAGGTCTAGCATGGACTCGTACAGACCGGTGTCCTTAACACCTGCAATATCCAAAGTTATGGAGGACGGAAGAACAGAAGCTCGCGACTCACAACATATCTGATAGAAACTGATGCACTATCGGACCGGCAGTACGCGTATCGTGAGGGCCGATCTACCACATCGTTAGCACGACACGTTATACAAAATGTCTTAGAGGCCAGAGAGGAAACAGCAGGTAGCTCTTATCTGCTGCGACCTCTCGAAGGCATTCGATGTGGCCGATCATGCGGTGCTCGCGGCCAAGCTGGCACACTACGGAGTGCGAGGTACTGCGCTCACACTAGTATCCAGCATGCTAAGATCTAGGTCACAGGTACTTGTTGGAGAGAATGGGAACATTCGATCCTGTCCTGTAACAACGATCATGGGAGTAGCTCAAGGGTCTGCGGTATCGAATATTTTATTTTCTATACTGCTCAACAATCTTCCGGAGGCTGTGAGCGCTGCGGAGGTCTTCATGTACGCTGATGACGTGGTCGCCGTAGTCGCTGGTACACAGGTAGACGCTCTGGAGCATAATCTAAACCTCACCGCGTCCACACTTGCAGAGTAGTTCAAAGCAAACGGGCTTGTCTTGAACATCTCAAAGACACACCACATGCACGTCTGGCTGTCTGCTGTCTGGGCGTCCCTAGAACCCTTTCAGTTATCGCTGGTGGGACGCTTATTGAACAGGTTGCGCAAACCACATTTTTGGGATTTGTACTTGACAGGAGTCTCAGGCGGGAGAGCCACATTGATAAAGTGTGCGAACAGCTTGGTGGTGCGTGCTACGCACTAAGCCGCCTGGCGAGATTCCTACCCAGGCACGTGGTACGCTTCTGTTCACTCACCGGTGCAGTACGGAGCTGAACTGTGGGGGCGTGCAGCCGACTGGCAGCGCGCCTTCCGCATGCAGAAGCGGGCCATACGTGCAATAGTGATGATACCACAGGACGTCTCCGCTAAACTTTACTTTAAAGAGCAAATACTTACCCTTCCATGCATTGTGATATTCCAGGTATCGGTGTATGTAACAAACAACCTTGAATTGTTTTCTAAGAATAGCGACATTCACAGGTACAAGACTAGGCGAGCGGACAAGCTCACTACCCTACCACGTACGCTCGCGTAGTCGGGCAAGTTAACGCGCATAATGGGACCGACGGTGTACAACAGTCTTCCTGAAATTATTACGAAGTCAACAAGCCTAACATCCTTTGAGAGCAAACTGAAGCACTGGCTCACTTACAACAGCTTCTACAGCTGAAGTCCGATCGCGATGCACATGGAATTTCTTACATTGACCTGTTACGACCTATCTCTGTCACTCCCGCGTAAATATAATCCGTCACGCTCGCACGAATGCAATGACCAGGATTGTAAGCCTTTAGTCACAGATGAAATAGTGTTACGTCGTAACTTTTGTTCCTTGAGTTTTTTGTTTGAGCCTTGGGTCACGACAAAGACCCGCCCATGGCTTGCTTGACATATTTAATAATTTTTAATTAACGAACGAATGACATTCCATCTTGGGATGCATTAGTGATCGCTCAGTTTTCGGACACAGTCACAGGGTCAGTTATAATATCTTAGTTTGTTGTTGTTTGTTAGTTTTTGCTATCTTGTTTTCATTGTACCTATAGTGGTCTGTTAACTTCAGTAACTCCGATACAGAGAAATCGGATTCTGATTTATGAATCATCATTTTTTTAATTCTACCAAATAAGATATTAATAAAATTATTACTCAATTTTTACACGTAAATTTAATGAATTTGTTAATAAGCCAGTAAATATTATTTCTCTCTTTCAAATATTTCTTTATAAACCATGCCGGTAATGCGAAATTGTTAGAGACCACTGTCAGTAAGCAGAGGTCATTGTACGAAATTCCATCTGCTTCGCGTCCGGAATTTGAGGAATTCATAGCATGTAAAAGTGACGAAATGTAATTCATTATCTAGCTAAGTAGATAAACTATTCTTATTATTCCTTATATTTTTTTTCCATTGTTACTGAACTCAGTTGAATTGTTGATTCTATAATTGGAATACCTTTAACGAAAATTACTGCATACATAGAAAAAACTGTGTTATGTAATTAAAACAAATGTGTTATTCTTGAAATTTACGAAATAAATGATTATTGAGTATTATTATTGATCGAGTAAGTCAATCGGTCAATAACGTTCCCGGGCCGGGCCGGGCCAGGCTACGTCGCGTCGCGTCGCGGCGCGGCGTCGCGTCGTCGGGAACCGGTACGAAGCGTGCGCTACCTGACATTTTATTTATTAATAACGCTTATGATAAAAGTCACAAGTATTCAATTAAAATGATTGCATAATGTTAGGGGTAAGTACTCGGGGAAGTGATGTTCCGCAATGGTGTGTGTGGAGATGTCAAGGACTCTCACTCTCACTCTCACTCTCACATACGGGGTGGCGGCGTACCTCTGTGCTGAAGTTGTAGGGTATGGCGGCGACGTGCAGCGGCGTGGAGCGCGCGTGGTTCCGGCGCGTCACGGGCGCGCCGCACTCCAGCAGCACGCGGGCCACGCCCACCGATGGGAACACGCCCTGCAAGCCACGCAACGCAACGATCAGCTCACAACCAGCTTTCACAATCAAGGGCTCCAACAAACACATTATCATTATGAATACGGCGCGGTTGCTTCTCATGCATAAAGCCCTTGAAGGTACATAGTCCTCAAATTATAACGTCCTTCAAGCAAGTCGCCAAATAAAAATGTCATGAACGCTAACGAACGAACAAACTAACAATCAGCGTTGATTATTCTATTTATTATTACTTACCTACTCACCTACTTACTTACTGACTTGTTTCCCTTTTTATGAACCTTTTGAATTAATAACACAAGCTCTGCTTAGCTTGGGGCTAGTTATTAATAATATTGTTAATTTTTGAGGAAGACTACCAACATAAAGATGATTTTAGCGTATCGTATTTTTTATCGTATTGATAATCGTAGCGTATTTTGAAGCTCTGCTGCTACTGTTGTGTGTTTTACTCTCTTCTTTTAGACGTCGTTGTTAGTAGCTTCCTCCCCATGCTAGCGGCGCTCATTTAAAGGGTCTCCTCTTGTGATCATCGCCGTGTAGTGCTATTTTATATCTTCCGGGTTTTCTTCCTTTCATCGGTGTTTTTTTTCGTTAGGGTTTTCTTTCCGTGAAAGGAAGATAAATAAAAATAAATAATGCTGGATAATTCACAGGATCATCTAACCCCAAAGTAAGCAAAGCTTATGGTATGCGTATATACTAGAAAG
Organism: Eupithecia exiguata; assembly: GCA_947086465.1. Lineage (NCBI taxonomy): Eukaryota > Metazoa > Arthropoda > Insecta > Lepidoptera > Geometridae > Eupithecia > Eupithecia exiguata. The sequence continues at coordinate 79,499 of OX352248.1, read as the reverse complement.
CTAATATACTTTATAAAATCATCTTTATATTGGTAATCTAGTTCAAAGACAGGAATGGCAAATAGACCGAACACCTGCCAGCAAAAGAATACTTCTCGAAACAAGCCCTGCCAAACAACAAACAGAAAAGCCAAGTAAAAAGCTACAAACCGACCACGTAACCCACAAGGTGCCAACACAAAATCAATTTGACATACCTACTCGATGAAACAGATGAAACAACAGAGACACAATTAAAACCTCCGAAACCCAAAGCTAACTTTGTAACAGGAGTAAACAACATCACTAAATTAAAAGAGATCTTAAACAAAATCACCACCTACGAAGCCTATACAATGACAACTCTTAGATCTGGACACATTGTAAAACTAATACCACCTGATACTGATACATACAAAGCCATTAGACAACACTGTCTTACTAAATGTCAGCCACTATACATACCAACTTAAAAGCGAGAGAGCCTTCAGAGTCATACTACGAGGCATTGATCCACCGGAAGAAACAACCAACATCAGTACGGAAAAAGAAAATCTTGCTCGGACATGAAGTGCAAGGCAAGTTGGGAAAGTCCTAAACAGAGTATCCCTTTCTAATATTCTATGTGGACTTGGAACCAAAGCATAACAACAAAGACATCTACAAAATCAAGCTAATAATCTACATGCAAGTGACCTTCGAACCACACAGTACAAATAAAAGGAAATAGTACAATGCAAGAGTTGTCAAAGATTTGGACATTCTAAAAACCAATTACTAGGGCTGTTCGTGCAATCTATAATATGGGTCCCAGAGAATCCCTGCGTGATACATTCAAAGAAATAAACATAATGACAGTAACATGTCAATATATTTATGAAAACTTATTGTATACTCATAAAAATATCAATCGGTTCCCTAAAAATAGCGATATACATAAATTTAATACTAGAAATAAGAATAAACTCGCTGTGCCCACAACTAGGTTACACAAGATTAACGTATCTTTTAAAGGGCAATGTATACGCTTCTACAACAAAACTCCAAGTGAGTTGCAAAAATTTTCAATAAATAAATTCAAACAAATTGTTAAACACATCCTTTGTAAAAAGGCCTACTATAAAATATCAGATTATCTAGAGGATAAAAAAGCTTGGGACGAGTTTTGCTCCAACTCGAAAACTAACATTCTAACAAGGTAAAGGTTTCTTGTTCGCTATTTTACTTTACCTTAAAAAGATTGAAGTGAACAAAAAATCAAAGTGATCACTTTATTTCCTAGTTTTACATAAGTAATCTGAGTTTTGTGACGTGTCCAAGAGTCCTGTAAGGTCTAAAGGAAATAAAGCACTTTGAATTTTGAATTTTGACTAGACTACTCCGAGCACAGAGATTTAAAGGTAAGCAGAGCAAACATTACTTGAATGATGCGTGCCAATTACACTTACATACAAATCTCACGTAGATACACATGGCCAATCTAAGAGGACTCGGAGGGAGAGGCAACGTAAATGTGCCACTAAATACAGAAACTGTGTCATCAAAATCTATATTCCTATATTTACAAGGGACAATGCGGAATCGCATTTACAAATAAATTACAACATGTAGGTATATAAAATAATCTTTATTAACAACAGAAATTACAGTCAAAGCGTAGAATTAAATTAAAACTAGTATTTACAATTGAACTAACTGCAGCAGTCGGAACCGTCCCCAAGACGCTGGCTGCATTGCCCCGTTGTATGGCAATGCTGATGCGCTGTGCCGGATACTCAGCAGCTCTCGGGTCGCGCGTCGCTTTGACTTGACGCTCAGATATTTGGTTTAAAACCCGGAGAGTCTCGGTACTCATGAACCCAGGGTCTCGACTCCAAGGGGAGCAAATGCGTAGACTCTATCGAGACCTGCATATTTGCGCCTCTTAAGATCTTTAGCCAAGTCTGCCGCCGCACCAGCCCTCAACTTATTTTGTTCATATTATTTAACCAGGCATTTATAAGATTTTCATCCTGTAGAAACCTGAAAATGTTTAATTACTGTTTAAAACATCGCAGATTTATACAGACAGCTAAAACAGATGGAGGCTGGACCTAGATGCGGCCCTTGAAAATCGTAAAAGTATATGAAAAGTTAAAACAAGGTAAACAATGTTTAAAAAACTAAAATATTATTACAGGACTAAAAGAAAGCTATCATAGTACCTACCTACATGTTTTACGACCCTGGGCATAGAACAAAATAGTCATTGTATAAATAATGCCGAATAATCGCCAAATATGCACACAGTAACCCAAAAGTAATTTGAGATGGTGGAAGGCACGTCAAAACTTACCGATTAAAAGTAATTCCGGGTGTTTTCCGATATGATGTGTTACTGCACAAAGGTGCACTACACTTCACCATTTTATTTCAGTTTTTTTGCCAATATTACACGTAATTTAGACAAAATAAGAGAAAAACAACACGAACAATTATTTCATGGGGCTGACAAGAGCTTATTCTCTATGGAAATGAGCTTCACCTTACCATTTTATCTTTATGTGAGTTAGCGTTGCAACAGTCAAAAGAGGTGAGATAGGCTCGCAAATTCTTGGTTGGAGAAAAAGTGACAAAAATATTATTTTTCTTTTCTATGTAGTTGTGAAAATAATATCTAGTCTGGTTTAGGGCGCCGCCGCGCGCAGCTAGTACAATGTCTGTGAGTCCGAGGCTCTCTGAATATCAACCTGAAGCTTGAAAGAAACCGTCTGATGAAGTCCACGCTCCGACCTAACCCAATACACATCATGGCGGGCACCGAGAAGTTCCAGCAGCGTCTCAGGGATAGATTTGTTGCCTTGGAACCCACTGATGACGCTGACGAGAATCTACACGATTTGGTCAAAACGTTGAGGGACGAAGGCATCAAGTTCTGTAAAATCAGCGTACTGGCAAGTAATCCAACCTCTCGGCCGAGACTCCCGGGTGACATGAAGACGGGAAACCACCCAAGCGACTTCGTCTGAGAGGTCAGACCTGAACAAGCAAATAGCGAAGATGGTACGGCGCGACCTTCGGAGCAGAGGGCGAAACAGAGCAAAGTATTCACTCGGTAGCTTGGCATGGCAGGACCCACCTGACCACCATTGTAGCAGCCTATATCCGCAGGTTGTTTCAATCATTGTTTTTAAAAGTATTCAAATAAAAATGTTCATTTTTCAGTTTTTTCAAACAAAAAAAATCATTTGTTTGGAATCGCGTTTTCAATGAGGATGTTCTGCTTCCGTGACTATTTTAAAAGGTCGTTTGACAGAAAAGTAATTTCGCTTTGTAAAGACATTTCTTTTTCATTTGAGGTTTACGTACTTGTGCGGTGCGCTCCGGGAAGTAGGTGGAGTGCACGACGTTGAGCCGGCTACAGGCCAGGTGCAGCAGCGAGTCGCCCGTGGCCGCCGACCGCAGCTGCAGGCCCACTAGCGCACGCACCTACAACATTCACTAGACTGTATCAGGGACATAGCCGCAGTGGACATGTCTTGTGCATGCTACAGTATCTACTAAAAAGTTCGCAACACCATGTGTCTAATTATTATAGTTGTATCACAATAAGCACTTTTCCATGTTAAATTATACAATAGTAACGCCGAAAATCCTTATAAGCGCGTAAGCTGAGGAAATTATTGACAATAGAGCAAAGTGATGTGCTACAGATTCATAGAGGACATCAATATCTACAAAAAAAAAATGCGATACTAATGTGTCAAACAAACTCAATTTATTTAAAGATTTATCTATCATAAATAATCTAAATTTCAACACTGACCATAGAATGGTTAGGGCTACAATGTTAGGGACACGTCCCCCAAAAACAAGAAAATACCATACTAAATCTACAGGTATTGATTGTGTTGGAAATACCGAGTTACTTCTTAAAAACCTCAGAATCGCTATCAACGACAATCAAGATGAAAATACATCAATAGAAGATAAATATGATAGACTTCTTAAACAACTTATAATAGAAACAAGAAAAATAAATACAAGCAGCAAAAAAACAGTGTCATGCAAAACCAAGCAGCTACTACAGGAACGCAAAGAACTTTTGAAGCAAAGAAAAAATAAAGATATTCGGCTAGCGATAGCAGAAGTGAGCAAAAAAATAAACGAACAAATAAGAAACGAAAGAAAAACAAAAAGACAATCCACGATAAAGAGACATATAGAACGTAGCGGCGGAATAAGAAAGGCACTAAAAGAACTAAATGATAAAAAAGATTGGATACCAAACATGAAAAGTAAGGATGGCAAAACTACCTGTAAAAGACCAGAAATACTAAAAATCGCTACAGAATACTATCGCAATTTATACCAAAGTAATAATAAGGAACAACACATGCAAAGATATGAAGTAGACACAGAACAAATTCCAGCAATCTTAAGGGATGAAACCATAAAGCCATCAACTCTCAAAAACTTGATAAAGCACCCGGATCAGACCTAGTTACAAACGAACTTCTCAAAACTACATTGCCAGTAATTGCTACAAAATTAACATATATATTCAACGAAATTTTAGAAACAGAAAGAATTCCAAAGGATTGGACTAAATCAACCATTATTTTGATGCCCAAAAAAGGGGACAAAGGAGATGTTGGAAACTACAGACCGATTAGTCTAATGACAAATATTTACAAAGTATTCTCAAAAATTATACTAAGCAGAATCACCAACACACTCGAAGAACACCAACCTAAAGAACAAGCTGGATTTCGTAGCAAATTTTCAACTCTAGATTACATTCACACCCTAAGACAAATTCAACAAAAATATAAAGAATACAACAAATCCTACTTCATAGGATTTGTTGACTATAATAAAGCATTTGATACATTAGAACATGGATACATATGGGATGCACTTGAAAAGCAAGGAGTACAAACGAAATACATTCGAATAATCAGAAATGTTTACACTCAGAGTACAGCTCAAATAAAACTAGAAACAACTGGTGAGGAGTTTCCCATCAAAAGAGGTGTACGCCAAGGAGACCCTATTTCACCTAAACTATTTTCTGCGGTTCTAGAAATGATAATTAGGAACCTGGACTGGACAAAAAATGGTTTGAATATAAATGGCGAAACACTTAGCCACTTACGATTTGCAGACGACCTTATACTATTCTCAGACAACCCTCAAACACTAGAGTTCATGTTACAACAGTTATCCGACGGAAGTACGAAGGCAGGCCTCACAATGAACACATCTTAAACAAAAGTAATGACCAATTCTACACATAAAGATAAAATCCAAGTAAACAACGAACAAATAGAATTCGTCGACGAATATGTTTACTTAGGACAGCTAATATCAACAGAAGATTGCATGAGTAAAGAAATAGAGAGAAGAACAACCAATACTTGGAAACGCTTTTGGTCATTGAGTGAAATTATGAAGAATAAAGACATGCCAATGAAAGAAAAAAGGAAACTTTATGATACGTGTATCATGCCATGCTTATTATACGGCTGCCAAACATGGGCCTTGACCGAACAGCTAGAAAGAAAGATCCAGGTTTGCCAAAATGGACTAGAAAGAAGTACAGTAGGAGTGAGAAGAAGAGACAGAGTGAAATTAGAAGTAATAAATAAGAAAACTAAATTTAAAAAAGCACATACAATCTATAAACAATTAAAATGGCAATGGACAGGACATATGATAAGAGAAAAAAAGGAAAAATGGACAAAACTAGTAACAGAGTGTTACCCGAGAGATAGCAAAAGAAACCGAGGAAGACAATTTAAAAGATGGGAAGACGATATTAAGAAAATAGCCGGTCCACTATGGATCCGCGCAGCAAAGGACAAGACTTTATGGAAATCTTTAGAGGAGGCCTATGTCGAGAGACAAGCTGTCACAGGATGACCTGTTTTACATTTCTAACATACACAGAAGATAAAATATGTGTTAGTAATAAGGCATAGTTTAGTTTACAAAAATAACCTAAATGTATTAACAGCAATAAAGGCTTATATTATTATATTATAATGTGTAACTACGAGTACATATAACAGTTATGGCACAATAACTAGCTGTAGCGCGACGAATCTGTGCATGGGGAATCCCCTTTGCGCGGGGAGAACCCTAATTTCATAATTTGTCACTTTTACACGAGTGTTTCACATAGAAGAGGTGTTCGTACGCTCGTGTGTTTCGTTCATTATTTTATGTAGACAACGCGTAATTTATTACAAGAAGATGTCGATCGAATAGCTCCCCTTTTGCTGGCCATTCTCGATTACGCCGACGCTTGCTATCCGGACCTCACTGAACATCAATTAAATAAGCTTGAGCGCCTCCAAAATTTCAGTATCAGGTTCATATTCATAGCACGTTTCCGAATATCGCGCTAAACTCAAGTGGTTGCCCATCCGACTTCGCAGGTATACTCACATACTATGTCTCTTGTACAGTATCTTGTTCTATCCTCCGAGCCCGTCCTATCTCAAGGAGCGCTTTGAATTCCTTTCTGACTCTCACTCTCTCTCTCTTTGCGTTCCTCTGAAACCCTCACTTTAAAAGTCCCTGCGCACACTTCCACTTTCTACGACAAATCTTTCACTGTACAAGCGACCCGTCTATGGAATGCTCTGCCCCTTGACATCAGACGCGCCAAATCACTCCCTATCTTTAAAAACTGCTTCTTCAGCATTACTTATGGTTACAAAGTTAAGCAAATTATTTTTATGTTCGTAGTACTTAGTTTATTGTTATTTACTTTGTAGGTTATGTAGATATTTAGTCATTTATTTTGTTATATAATTAGAACGGCGGCGATTGCCAATTACACTAATTAATTGATTATAATTTAAATACAAACAATAAAAATACAAAAAATAAAACAAAAATGAAATGATTAATTATTTCTTTTCTATAAAAATGTCAAAATTAAAATTATACATTGTTAATAATAATTTTAATATAAGAAATCGGTCATTCATCCCTCACAATAGATCATACAAACAGACATTAGGTCCATCCAGTCGTCCGCAAATACAATGTGTATTTTCGAATCTTCATCAAACGAAATGTGCGGATACACGACATAAATTTATCGATGAATATCGGTTAAAAAAAATTTATATGTTGACTATTTAAAAAAAAGCTGATTTAATATTTTTTTTAATGAAAACTACTTCATCTGGTTTTTTCGTCGTTTCTGTTTGAGTAAACGGTGTATTTTATTCAAAGTAGTCTCATTTGAAAGCTAAATAGTTTACCTAGCTAAGAAAATCCAAAAAATACAATTTCGGTACATAAGCCTAGAAAAATATTTTTTTGGTAGAAATTTTACAAAAAAATCGATTTTTATTTTATTTTTGATCTGTAACTTTAAAACTGGATTATTGAGGTGTACTTTTTTGCATGTTGTATTAAACTTCATAATTTATTCTACAAACCCTCCAAAAAGTATGGGTCTACCTCTTTTCGTTGTCATGTTATTCGCCATTTCCTTTTTTCGCCACATTTCTTAGCTAGGTAAACTATCTAGCTTTCAAATGAGACTACTTTGAATAAAATACACCGTTTACTCAAACAGAAACGAAGAAAAACCAGATGATGTAGTTTTCATGATTTTTTTTATTAAATCGGCTTTTTTTAAATAGCCAACATATTACATTTTTTTATGCGATATTTATCGATAAATTTATGTCGTGTTTCCGCACATTTCGTTTGATCAAGTTTCGAAAATACACATTGTATATCGCAGTCTGGAAAAAATTGAAGTAGCTCGTTGAGGGCGCAGAGAGCGTGAGGCAGCGGCGATTGGTGTCCTACAGTACGGCAAGGTGGTAGAGCGAGGAGCCTGTCACTTCTTTTTAGTAGAGTAGGTATTATATAATTATTTTATAATTTCTTTTTTTTCAAGTACCACCGTCTTTTTTGTTCTTACATGTCCAGCCCATCCCAAGGTCGCCTGGAAGAGATCGCTCATAGCGATAAGGCCGCCTTTGTACTTCTTCTCGTAGCTTTTATTTCTGTACTGTTTTCTGTGTTTGTGTAGTACAATAAAGAATTATCTATCTATCTAATAGTGCCAAAAGGTCGGGTGTTTGAAAATATTTTGTGAAGGTTGATAAAAACAAATGTAAGTGCAATTTGTGTGGAGTCCAAACTGACTTTTTGTCTTTATTTTTCCCTGCAATATAATGAAAGCCGAGTACTCGGTGCTCGGCCGAACCCTAGAAAGGCGGAATGAGCCGAGCACCGGATCCAACCGTACAATATAATGAAAGCCGAGTACTCGGTGCTCGGCCGAACCCTAGAAAGGCGGAATCCGCCGAGCACCGGATCCAACCGTACAATATAATGAAAGCCGAGTACTCGGTGCTCGGCCGAACCCTAGAAAGGCGGAATCCGCCGAGCACCGGATCCAACCGTACAATATAATGAAAGCCGAGTACTCGGTGTTCGGCCGAACCCTAGAAAGGCGGAATCCGCCGAGCACCGGATCCAACCGTACCGACTACTCGGCCCATGTCTACTCCACTCCACACCAAACACTTGCCGAAATCATTTCTTCTCGAAGGACCACAATAGATGGTGGGGTTTTCTCCTCGTTGGGGGCACTCTAGTTATAGTTCAGTTTGAAGGTGAGACATCAACAACCACTGTTTATACTATAACCTTTAGATTTAATAACAAATAACATGTTAACCGGCGCGCGGCAAAGGTTTCGTTACGGCTGTTTTATTGTTTACTAATTAATAAAGTCAATCTGATGTATGAGCGATATTGGTTCGTACAAGTTTGAATGTTTAGATATTGTTAGCATCCCTACAAACGTGAAAATTGGTATATACGTAGAATTCAGGGTCAATTTTTTTATTATCTATTTTGTTTTGTCGCGAAAGAACAGAACTCCAAAGTTTCTTCCTTGATTTTACTTCTAGATCCTACAATCTTCAGAGTGTAAAATAAATGGTTGCGTGGATGTAATAGGTACCTGTTCTCGACACTCCTTCTGCAAGTGCTCCGCTTGAGGGTCTTGGGGCCAGACGGTGGCCGCCGTCGCCACCAGGTGCGTGGCGCAGCGCAGCGCGCGGTCCCACAGCGCGGCCTGGGCGCGGCACATGGGCCGCTGCGCCACCAGCCGCGCACCTTCTGCAACAAACACAGCACCGCACCGTCACAGACTGCACGCCGCGCACCTGGTGGCGCCACTGGGTGAAAGAAAGAAAGAAAGAAAGAAAATTATTTATTGGCACACAAAGGCAAACACTTTATACACATATTTATGAATTATCCTTAAATCTATAAACAAGCCCAGTGAACCAATAGGCCCTACCTCAGCTTAATGTTGCTCTACCAAAGGTTGAGCAACGCTGGTTTTCTGGCAGGACCTTTCTGTGCGTGTGGACACGGACAACAGACGAGAAAGATTCTAAAAACTATAATTAAATTAAAACTATAGGTACAGTAAAAATTATACCTAGCTGTTCAACACGGGATCAATTCAGGCACAAAGTAGGTAGGTACCCTACAAGGGGATCTTTTTTCATTTCATTAAAAATAAAAAATATATATATATATTTCTTTGTACTGAACTGACATTGGCAGATTTGTGTCAACCAGATGCAGAGTCATATCAAAGAAGTTGAAGTTATAGTGTTGAGTTTCGAAAAATTCCGGAATTCACCGAATTCACCATAAAACAAACTATTTACAAACTGGATTATCGAGTCTCAATAGTGAAACTGTGCTCTCTAGACGTTCGTGCGTACATACAATCGGTAAGTTACAGACTTTCCTCCTATGGACGGACCTATCTATGCGAAATTACCATTCTTTTGCATTGCTAGAAGCTCCTTTTTCAGATGAATCCTAAACGTACAAACTGTTTTCAGCTCACGCGTGGGTGGAGGTAGAGTAGGGTGCGCGGTGCAGCGCAGCGCGCGGTCCCACAGCGCGGCACACGGCCCGCTGCGCCACCAGCTCGCTGACGTCGGTGGTTGCAGCTGTCATTGCGGCTGCGTCCTGTGTCAATGCTGACGATTTGACTTTGACGGACTTTGTCACGTTTCAGATTAAGGAGTTTTCGGGAGAATCTCGGGTTTAAAGCGGGGTTCGACTGCCTACAATCCGGAATACTTGCCCAGTAGTTTTGGTGTTGTTTGACTGTTCGTTGACGGACCCAGGAGCGGACTTGACTGAATGGTAGGGAAATTATTGGATCTGGTCCTGCGGGTTGCCATTAAGCACCTCTCCTTGCTCCGGATAACAAAGCTGATGCACTGGCACAGCTTTGTCACTAAGCTGGCTCCGCTGTGTCCTTTTATCCATAAAAGAGTGACTATATTGGACTTGTTCAGAGGCCAAGTACCAAGTTGGCGTCATAAACTTTCTTGGATTCCAAATAGACAAAGGCCTTACATGGGAATCATACATAGATAAGCTCTGCGGAAAACTGAGTGGTGCGTGTTTTGCTCTCAGGCGTTTATCTAGGTTCCTTCCTACCGAGGAATGTAGTAAGGTCCTGCTATTTCGCTACAGTGCATGCCGTAGTACTCTACGGGGCGGAAGTATGGGGCCGCGCTGCCGGCTGGGAGCGCGCCTTCCGTATGCAAAAGCTTGCGGTTAGGGCCATAGTCAAAGTGTCCGGCGAACTTCCGTGCAGACATTTTTTAAAGAGCTAGTTATTATGACCCTTCCATGCATATTAATCTATCAAATTGCCATATATGTGAGGACTAAACTTAGTTTTTTCACTAGGCTAGGAGACCACCACCGATACGCGACGCGCCGTGCTGAACAACTCGCACAGATAGCACACAAGCTGACCAAATCAAGGACGCTCACTCATATCATGGGGCCGGCCGGACATCTACAACCGGATACCTGGTTCCGTTACTGCGGCTCCCAACTTAAACATATTCAAGTCAAGGTTAAAAAGGTGGCTTATCGAGTAAACCTTCTACACGGTGGAGGAGTTCTTGGGTTTAAAGGTTAGCCCTACATCAATAGACTAATTATTTTTGAATTACTTTATGTTTGTATGACACTGGTACCTACTTCAATGTATGTTATGACTATGTATTCAAACTTATTTTTTATTTTACTTTAAATAAGTTGTTTTCTATTAGAAATGGTTGACTTGACATGTATGTCCTTGTCCTGCCGCGCCGGGAGGATCCTCATGATTTGGTCAGTTACATTCTTCGTATCACTGCGGTCGCAGCCTAGATGATACCTACACATTCCACCTGGAAGATGGGAGTTGTGGGAACTCAGTGCTGTTGTTTTGTGGCTGAAGATGTTTCGAGAACTTTCCCTCCCTAGTACCTGTTTTCATTTTATAGCCATCAAATACTAAGTTATGGGTGATTTATGAGTGGAGTTAGTAAGCCATCACTAGACATTCATTCGTTTGATTGTCTTTGGATCCAAAACGATAGCAGCACCTTGGTGACGCGTCCGAAGGAACCTCGCGGTACAAGCCCGACGTCTGTGTGGTGTCACGGAGCGGCACTCACCGGGGAAGGCAGCCACCAGCATGCGCAGCACGGCGGTAGCGGCGCGCGGGGGGTGAAGCGCACCCTCACCCTCCTCCGCGTACTCCTCCCCCGCGTCCTCCAACAGCCGCGTCAGCGCCACCAGCGTCTGCATTGTCTCTGTAACAACACCACACGTCTCACTCTCTCCCGCGCGGTCGGAGGCGGGGCCCAGCGTTCTTTCTCACTCACCTGACTGCAGGAGCGTGTGCTGCTGGATCCTCTGGTCCAGCACCCAGGTCCATAGAGCTGCGGCGCGCGTCTGCGTCCGCCGCCCCGCGGTACATCAGCCGGAACTGCGTCTCGTGGTGCGCGGGGCCCAGCACTCGCAGTGCCACCAGCAGGGCCTGCGCTCGTAGCCAGCCGCCCTCGTCTGCGCGCGCCGCCAGCTCCTCCGGCGCGGTCCACTCGCGCACGCCCAACCCGGGCGGCGCGCGCGCGCGCACCGGCCGCTTGGCCAGCGGACGCGGGCGGTGCGCAAGGCGTAAAGCCGTCGCGCGCCGCCAGGACGCCAGCGCCGCGCTCGCGTTGTTGTACACATCCAGCTGCGTCGCGCCGAGCAGCTCCAGCGCGTCGGCGGCGCGCGCCGCGCCCGCGCGCTCGCCCAGCTCGTGCACGAGCCGCGCGGCCCCCTTGATCGCGGCGAGTTGCAGCGCGTCGTCCCCCTGCCGCGTGCGCAGCGCTGGGTCTGCGCCCACGTCCAGCAGCAGCCGCGCCGTCTCCTCCCGGTGCTCCTGTATCGCGTAGTGCAGCGCCGTCTTGAGCTGCGAGTCGCGCGCGTCCACGGGTGCACCAGCCGCCAGTAGCAGGCGGCACAACGGCGCGCTCTGCACCGAGTTCACGAGGCACGTGCCGCCGTGGTGGTTGGCGCGCGCCACGTCCGCGCCGTGCGCCACCAGGTAGCGCGCCACCTCCACGTGCGTCATGAAGCACGCGGAGCGTAGCGGCGTGGAGCCGGAGTCGCTGGGCGCGTCCAGCTGCGCGCCGCGCTCGTGCAGCGCGCGCACTGCCGCCAGACGGCCGGCCACCGCGGCAGCCCACAACGGCGTGGCGCGGTGCGCTGTACGTTCGTGCGGCGCGCGGTAGACGCCCTGCTGCTCGAGCGGCGCGCCGCATACGTCCGCCAGGTACTCCACTAGCGGCACATTCCCGGCCGCGCTCGCCACGAACAGCGGCGCGTTCCCGCCGCGGTCCCGCCGCGAGACTAACGCAGCGCGCGCGCGAGGCGACATCCTGCGGGTAACGTACCTATGTCGATATACATAGAAGAACCTTGTTCCTTGTCCCGACGCCCATCCTTACATGGCGACCCTACCAGCTCCTTACATTGCGAGGCGTGCCATGTTTGGAACGCGTGACGCGAACACCTAGTGTCGCGTGCCTGCCAATTGAACAATCATTTCAAAGTTTTATTATTTTAATTAAAAACAAAAAACTGTAAAAGTAAAAATTGGGAAAAATGTGTCGTTCGTTCAAATATCGGAAAAAACCGTGTTTCAATATTGGACAATGGGAAGAAATAAAAGCTGACATCTAGCTTTCGTTGATGAGTGCACTGCAGCCAAGCAGTAGAAGATGTCATGTCAGATCCCACCTGCGTGCGCAACAGCAGTTCGATACGTCTAATAGAGGATCGTTCCTTCAGCTCCGTCGTTGACAACAGCAGCAGCTGTACCCTGACTTGAACATCGACGAGAGCAAATTATAAATCAGTGTTGGGACAGTGAAAAATATCTCGAGATCGAGATCGTGCGGTGCGTGTACGTGTAGATAAATGTAGGTAAGACGTTTGAGACTGAAACCTGATAATGTGAATGAACTTTACATGCGGATCTAATTGTAAAGGTACCCTAGTTTACCCTACCCATTAAACATAAACGGGACAATGGACAATAATAATCAGCGAAGTGGTTGTTACGGTAAAACTATAATAGGATAAGAGTAGTATGTGTATTATTTATTTTATATCGGTAATTTAAATTAAAGTTAATGGCAGACTATTTAATTGAACTTTATAATGAACTTGTAGAGATTAAAACATATTTAATTAAAATAGGACCTTCTCGTAGACAAGGTTCCATTGCAGATAAAAAGTTAGATGAATGTAAAGTAATTATAAATCAGTACAATACTTACACTAATAGAAAACATAAATAAAATTGAAAGAAGTAAAGAAGAAAAAGAGTGTATTTTGGAACATTGTGAGAATGTATTTACATTTATTTGTATGCAAAGATAAAATGATAAACAAAAAAGGTAAATGATGCTTGTGTGTAGTCTGGAATTTGACCTGAAAGTGGCCTTGATCTTATTACCCATTCTATCGGATGATATTTTTAACACGCAAAAATTAATTGATGGCATTGAATATTACAGTTCGATAATTTCCAATGAAGCGCATTGTAATTTGATTAATTTTGTTCTGAGAACTAGATTATCTCAAGGTGCAAAATTTAAATTAGCATCTAAATATGAGAGTGTAGAGTTCCTTTCGAGTGACATGCGAAGACTCTTATTGCCCCGCCAATCGGCAAGTGCTTTGCAAAAACAAATGCTCAGTTGTAGGCAGAATGATTAATCACTGGATGATTTTAGTAAAAAGCTTTCGGAAATGTTTGTGACTTTGACAATTGCTCAATCTGGAGGAGATTCGACGAAATATGATGTGTTCAAATCAATAAATGAAAAACAGGCTATTAGGCAGTTTAGTGAGGGGTTACGGAATCGTAGGATCAGTACAATCATTTCAGCTCAAGAGGTTCGATTGCCTAAAAGACGCAGTTCAAGCTGCGATAGACGGACACGTCATCAATGACGTCATCTGGAGACATTTTGTCAATGTCCCGGTACAATAATAACGCGCATTACAATAAAAAGATAAAGTTAAAAACTACAACCCGACTACGTGAAAGTTATAAAAGTTTGAAACATTTACATTGACAAAATAGAATGACGTATCGGTCATATTTGATAGGCATAGAGTTGAAAATGAAAATACGAGTAGGTCGTAGGTATTGTAGTTTTTCTCTATGGGGCCTGCAGCCTGCGGCTACCTAAACTTTAATACGCGTTTTGAAGGCTTATTCGGGGGCGGAGCCCTAAATCCTATAGCCTATAACCATCGGGGTATTGAGACGAATCAATCGATACATAATTTGTTGAAATCGAACCAGTAGTTTCAGCGCTACGTGGGAACAAAGAAATCGGCCACATACATACAAACATATAAACATACAAACATACAAACATACAAACATACAAACATAGGGTGCTAACCTCATAACCCTCCCCTGTTGGTAGTCGGGTAAAAACAATTCCAGGCAGCCGGCGTACAACAGTTATATAGGCTACAACCAAGGTGCGTATAGAGGTGGTTTTCGAGGCTACAGAGGTAGTTTCCGAGGCTACAACTGAGGTGGATTTCAGCAGCGTGGCTCGGGGGTATCCCGTGGATATCAGCCCCGCGGCAGAGGTTGGCAGCCAAATGTAGAAGCAAGATCCAGGGGTAAGTCATTTCAGAACAATTATAGAGGAAATAAACAGTCCCGAGGACAGGTTCGCATTGCAACAGAACTGCAGTATCCAGACAAAATACTTTCTTGCGAAAATGAGTTTTTTCGAGGCTAAAGTATACAACATTTTAGCTAGTGACAGTAGTTATTGCATTAAATTATTTCTAAGGAATTAAATTATTTGTGAATAATTATGAATCATTTAGTTGGCTATTAGATACAGGCGCATCGATTACAGCCCTAAAACATAAGTACGCGCAAGAGTTCAACATCCCAATCTATAAGGAGGGCATAATCATAAATGGAATCGGAGGTAGAGTTCAAGCAATAGGATAATGTTCATTTACAATTACGGACTCGTAACCAAATATTTGGTCATAGGTTTTATGTTTTTGACTCACTACCTTGTAAGGCACATGGAATTTTAGGCCAAGACTTTTTAAGCAAACAAATCGGTCATAGACTTTATCAGGCTTTTCAGACTAGCTACATTATTACCCTAGAGCGCTAATTAGTCACCTACAAGCCCCATTTGGAGGTAATAAGAACCTACTTACCGAACATGAGAGATATAAAATTTATTTTTTTCCAGATATTTCAACTTTAAATCACTCTCCTTTAAAGTTCACTCATTATCACACATATTGGTTATCTCACATTAGTTATCGTCATTTCTTAACTTCCGCATTGTCTTCATTTTAGATCTAATCCAATCAATCAATAAACCAGTTGCCAACTATCACAGTTAGAGTTATCATTTCCCCGTACCTCTAACAACAACAATCCAATCAATCAATAAACCAGTTGCCAACTATCACAGTTAGAGTTATCATTTCCCCGTACCTCTAACAACAACAATCCAATCAATCAATAAACCAGTTGCCAACTATCACAGTTAGAGTTATCATTTCCCCGTACCTCTAACAACAACAATCCAATCAATCAATAAACCAGTTGCCAACTATCACAGTTAGAGTTATCATTTCCCCGTACCTCTAACAACAACAATCCAATCAATCAATAAACCAGTTGCCAACTATCACAGTTAGAGTTATCATTTCCCCGTACCTCTAACAACAACAATCCAATCAATCAATAAACCAGTTGCCAACTATCACAGTTAGAGTTATCATTTCCCCGTACCTCTAACAACAACAATCCAATCAATCAATAAACCAGTTGCCAACTATCACAGTTAGAGTTATCATTTCCCCGTACCTCTAACAACAACAATCCAATCAATCAATAAACCAGTTGCCAACTATCACAGTTAGAGTTATCATTTCCCCGTACCTCTAACAACAACAATCCAATCAATCAATAAACCAGTTGCCAACTATCACAGTTAGAGTTATCATTTCCCCGTACCTCTGACAACAACAAATATGTGGAACTAGTTTCTGCCCCCAGCTTCCAATCCCATGGAAATTAAGATAAAAGTACCCTATGACATAGATAAGCTATCGAAGAGACTTAGTTCTGCAACTAACAGGCTAAAGGTTTTTCGTCGCTTCTTTACTTTAGTCTACATACCGAAACGACAGAAATCAAAAAAATCACTCTATTTTCGTGTCACTGTTTTATTTGAAGAATTTGACTTTTTCTAAATGTACATTTTTGAATTTATTTTTTAATTGATATGTTTTATTCAAGGCCTAGAACTACCGGTATGCAAATTTCAGCCAAATCTGTTCAGTAATTTTGGTGTGAAGAAGTAACAAACATCCGAACTTTCTCATTTATAACATTAGCGTGATGATGTGATTATAAATAGATCCAAGTGCAATGTCTGTTATAGTTGAAAGTGTCAGTGTTGTGATATGGGTATGATCGACTTACCAAGTTAATTCGTGAAGCAAAAACTAACCACCCTTTAGATCCATAAAGGCAGGTTCTAGAGTAGATAATTGCGTTGCTAATGGCGTGTACAAGTCCACATATGACTCATACCTCTGAGGTGTCTTATGGGTCTCCCCAAAACAAGCCAGGCTTTGGAGTCATCAACATGCTGGACAGGCGGATTGGTGATCACAGTTGAGGTGTCAAAACAAGCCAGGTTTTGGAGTCATCAATATGCTGGACAGGCGGATTGTTGACCACAGTTGAGGTGTCAAAACAAGCCAGGTTTTGGAGTCATCAACATGCTGGACAGGCGGATTGGTGATCACAGTTGAGGTGTCCAAAACAAGCCAGGTTTTGGAGTCATCAATATGCTGGACAGGCGGATTGTTGACCACAGTTGAGGTGTCAAAACAAGCCAGGTTTTGGAGTCATCAACGTGCTGGACAGACGGATTGGTGATCACAGTTGAGGTGTTCAAAATACACAAAAGCAAGCTGCTGCCCTTTCTCTGGTGGTACATTCCCTAAGAAGGCTCTTAGCTTTTATGAGAATCACAGGCTGATTCTTAACGTCTTGTCTAGCATGGCTGCCGGTACACAAAAAACGGAATCAATGGTTTCACAACAAAGTGTAGAGAGAGACGTACCCCTCGAGCTCCTGACGCAGTTCCCTTGACAAGCACTGTTCGGGCATGTTGTGTCGCGACTCGTGCACGATCGCGGTCAACAGCTGGGCCAGCGGCCCCTCCGCCTCCGTCTCCGCCTCGCTGCTGGAGGAGGAGGAGCACTCCTCCATGTCAATACCGCAGCCGCCGCTCGCAGACCCGGCCCCCGACATGTAGGACCTAGCTGCGCCCCGCAGCCAACGTCCTGAACTGCTGCACTGCACTTCACTGCACACAATGCCCGCTTGCGCTACTCATTTCTGTTTTTAGCGTAGCAGCGATCGCGCACCACTAACAATAACAACACAGATATAAACTACTCAGAGTTCGTAGAGATGGAGATTCCTCTAAGTCAGAGTTCCTTCAATTTTATAGAAGATTAAACCTTAGAGTAACTAAACATCTAAGGATTAAACTATGTAACCAAAGATCCTCTAATGGGCAAACAGATTAAAACCACTACCTACGTTATAGTGGGATCCTACGTACTAGCAGTGTTGCCAGATGGAATCTGAGAAAAGCAGTAGAAAATTTCTACTAGAAATTTTGTTAAAAAAGCAGTAGATTGGGAAAAAAAGCAGGTAGATTTTAATATATAACATATTAAAATCTACCTGCTTTTTTTCTACCAAATTAGTACCTATGTATTGTGTTTTGCAAGTATTTTTCATGCAAAAAAAACATACAACAAAACTACTAACCCGTTTTTTTTTAAATTTAGGAAGCGTTTTCTTTGCCCACATTCCTAAACTGCTTAGCTTTGTGGAAAGCGAGGCCAGGCGGCCTGTCGGCTGTGCTTTGCTCAGTTCTTTTCAGTCTGATTGAACTTTGATTTGTGGTTTTGGACATACAGGGTGTGTCAAGACTACTACCGAAAACTGGGGGGGTGCAATCAGACCAATTTTTTTTATTTTTTTTTCTAGGTACATACCCATAGCACAACACTATAAGAACATATCTACCTAAATAAGTAATTTAAATAAGCAAAAAATTAATAAAATAAAAAAAGCAGCAATGTATTGCAAAACACCAACCGCACCGCACAGCCAAATAGGTCCCTATCCGCGCGGGCGCAGTTATTACCCTACCGACACGTGAAAGTTCCGCGCCTACGAACTTATCTTTTCAATAAATAGTTAGTAGGTAGGTACATACTACCTACGATTTAATTCTCGGCCAAGACCTTGAAAGCATACCTAGAATTCATTATAAACATACAAATTTAAATACATTTTAATCCGTCTAAAATAAATAGGTACCTACATTTGTTAAAAACAGCTGACAGACCCGCGTTTATTTTTAGAGGTCATCGTCCTGCCTAGAGAATAGGTAGTTCGGCTTTCCTTTGACACGCGCGCGGCTACGATATAATTCGCGGCCATGACCTTGAAAGCATGCCAAGAATTGATTAGAAACATCAAAATTTAAAATACATTTTAATCTGTACATTTTAATTTTTTAATCAGTCTAAAATAAGTGCCTACTTTTGTTAAGAACAGCTGACAGACCCGCGTTTATTTTTAGAGGTCATCGTCCTGCCTAGAGAATAGGTAGTTCGACTTTCCTTTGACACGCGCGCGGTTACGATTTAATTCGCGGCCATGACCTTGAAAGCATACCAAGAATTGATTAGAAACATCAAAATTTAAAATAGGTAGGTACATTTAATCAGTCTGAAATAAGTACCCACTTTTGTTAAGAACAGCTGACAGACCCGCGTTTATTTTCAGAGGTCATCGTCCTGCCTAGAGAATAGATACCTAGTTCGGCTTTCCTTTGACACGCGCGCGGCGCAGCGGCACCTCTCCAAACTTTCCGACAAAGGCCGCGGACGCACGTGTAACGCCTTTGACTTTTACCGACAATTTGAGCAAATTTTATTTACTTTAACAAATTGGTTCCGTAGCTTTATTTTAAACGATGTTACTGCAAGGTAATTCTAAACATACCAACCATCATGAGTGGTACCTATTTTATCTATCTCGTAAGAAATAAGATAGGTACCTACTTATAGGCTAGTAGTTCGTTATCTCCTGAATTTTATTTAGATCGATGGGTGATCGATCACTTGATCACAAACTTGAGCTTCCGCGGAATAAGGGTGATCGTCGCGGGTTGGCGCGAAATTCAAATTATTTTATGGTATTTTTACCTGCTTTTTACAAAACATAAAAGTTACGGAAAAATACCGCACTTGTCCGTAGTTCTATTCTTTGTAAATCGCAGAAAAAGTTTAAAACCACGAACAGACGACAGACAGCCGAGGTTTTGTCCCGTTAGCACCCTTTAAGTACTGAACCCTAATTACAAATAGGTAGCATCAACTGTGTCGGCCTACATTTTGTCAAAGAAAAATGTAGTGTAAAAGGAAACTGAATCATATGACTGTATCAATAAGACAC
The DNA here is from genome assembly GCA_947086465.1 of Eupithecia exiguata. Taxonomy (NCBI): domain Eukaryota; kingdom Metazoa; phylum Arthropoda; class Insecta; order Lepidoptera; family Geometridae; genus Eupithecia; species Eupithecia exiguata. The sequence goes on along the minus strand of OX352248.1, from coordinate 59,569 downwards.
ATAATCATAAGAGATTATGACAGAGCAATGTCGTTCGGCGTTTTTCGGCTTTTTTAAAAGGACATTATTTACCTAATTTCACTAATCTTTTGATTCATTTTGTTTTTAGTACGTGTTCATTATTCGCAGTGAACACTTGCGCGGTGCATAAAAATTGCAATACGTTCGTGTTTTTCTTCTGTTTTATGAGTTTTTCTAATTAGGTATTAGGCAGTTTAGTTTAGTTTTCAGTTAGTTTTGGTGTGTTTTTATTTCATTAATCGTTAGTCTTAGAGTACTAGGTCTTTAATTATGTTAGTGTTTTGTTTACGAGTTTATTATGTTTAGTGCGAGGGAGTATGGACAGTTGCTAATGTGTTATGGTGAAGTGAGAGGAAATGCGTCACGAGCCTTGCGCATTTACCGGGATAGGTACCCCAATCAGACACATCCGTCTGGTGCTAAAGTCTTCACGGCTGCATATCAAAGGGTCCTGAATAATGAACGTATTACGCCCCAAAGGCACGGGGGTGGCAGAGGGGTAGGTGTTCAGGTGCAAGAACAGGTCTTGGACTTTGCTAGGAGAAACCTTCGAGTAGGTACGCGGACTGCAGCGTAAATGCTGGGGTAAATGCGAGAAGCGCCGAGGATCCTACATTCCTGGATCGTGTTCATCGGTCCACAATCAGACGTGCTCAGCTGTGCCATGAACGAGGAGGAGCGCAGTTCGTGCCATTTCTGATTCGACCGAGACTGCACCGGAATTAGGTAAGACTAAGAACGTACATATACCTATTAGGTACTAACTTACGTGTACATTGCTGGCTAGCAAAACAAATAAAAATCTTTAAAAATTCATATCTCCCGCTAGATTTTTTTTTTCGGACAACGGTTTTTTTTATTCGTTTTGTTTTGGGGTGCTGCACCACCCCCCTTTGTTTTCGGTAGTGGTCTTGACACACCCTGTATATTATTTAGTGCATAGTAGAGTACCTAATAACTGGATAAACAGTCTCACTCAGTTTGCATTTTGCAAAAGTTTATCGAACGAACGAACGGACCGACCAATCAATCGAAAACAATGAACAGACATACCAAGACAGACAGAAAGAAAGTGAAAGCTGGAAGGAAGAAACGAAGGAACACGGAACTCTTCAGTTTCATTCATCTGTTTCAGTTTTGTGAAGTTTGTGTCATTGGTAACTTGTCGCGTGAGCTAAAATAAAGACATGGAGTCACTTGCTATTGATGCTCGGAAAAAGCAGGTAGATTTCACAAAATTTGAGCAAAAAAGCAGTAGATCAGTAGACGGTTCAAAAAGCAGGTAGATCTACTGCTAAATCAGTAGATCTGGCAACACTGCGTACTAGGCATGCTATAGTGCGCGCGCCGCCGCCGCACAGTAGGCTGAAATCGGGCTTTCATAGACATATAATCTTTTTTTCCCAAATGTCGACTTTTATGCCTGAATATGTTTCGGAAGACTAAATACATGCCCCTAAATATCATCATATTGGAACAGTCATGCAAACGGCTCGCTCAGAATTTTTTCATTAAAAATTTGTATGGAGCTGACATGAAAAAACCATATATCTCAGCCATCGCACGTTTGGCCCTAATTCTTTTGCAGGTGGTTGATCCTTGAATTATTTGGGATTTTTTGGCATACTCTACGAAGCGGCCACTGGTGCGACCTTTTTTTTAAAAATACTCTAAATTTTTTTTTTTTAATTTAATCTTTTTGTTTAAATAAGTAGCTCAATTTAAGCTTAACACTTACATACACGACCTAAAAGTACCTAAACGATGATTCCAACCAATATTTTCTATAAACGCGTCATAAAAGAGTAATTATACAAAACAATGGTACCTACAGTAAGTATTACTAATTAGCATTTTTCTAAGACACTAATTTACATAACGATCATTTATCTTAGTTATTATAGTCATTATTTAACGAGCTTTATAATTTAGGTTAATGAGGGTAGTTAGTAAATTATTCTATTATTTACACCTTCTTAATACAATAAATAGTAGTGCATAATAGAATATCTATTCATTTCGCTCTATGCATTGAAAACAAACAGTTATCATTACATCGTCAATATGGAAAGCATCATTACAAATCTGGATTTGTTCGTGATTTTAAATAGCTCGGCCAAATCCAACGATTATCAGTTTTTATTTGAGACTGTGTTATCTCGATTGAGCTGTAGTTTATCCGAAGAAGACCTTGTGACCTTTAAAGAATTTTGCCGAAAATTTACAAGAGCAGTAAAGAAGCGTTGGTGTTCTGCAAGTCGGAAAACGGAGCTGTTTCGGAGGGAATACGCAAGCTGGCTTGAGGAAAACGTCGACTGGCCTAGCTGCATCAAGGAAAATCTTCAACAAACTTCGACGTCTGTTATCCAAGATGAAGAACAGCCATCTACGTCATCAGTCGGGACTATGACCAAAAGGAAATGTCCAAGGAAACCTTTTGAAGAACTAGGAACAAAACAAAAGAAAAGACGGAGTGCTGAAAATATGAACAGTGATTGCAGTCAGCTTGTTTACACAGCTGTAGCCAAGTTGAAGGAAGATGGACAAGGAAATGTTGCTTCTGTGATCGAACATATGATGAAGAATCCTGAAGCAGTAGACCAATTTCAAGAACTAATAAAGAAACCGGCTGGCAACGCGACGTTTACTCCCCTAAAGGCACTTGGTTTGCTGCTGTCTCTAAAATTATCTAAATGGCAGTATATCACTTTGAGGGAGTCAGCTATTCGAGAAGGTCTAAGAAACGTATATCCTTCTTACTACCGCTTACAACAAGAAAAAAAAGAGTGTTATCCACCTGAATCAGGAAATTTCATAACAGTTACTGATTCCTCAGCCAGAATCACCTTGCAAGCTCTCCTGGACTTGACAGCAAAAAAAATATTAAAATCTTTGCCAGAAGACATTAAAAATAAGGAACTGATTTTAATATCTAAGTGGGGTTTTGATGGAGCATCCAGCTAGAGCAGGTACAAGCAGAAATTGGATTCTGATCAAGATGACTCTAGTATATTCATGACGTCATTAGTACCACTAAAAATTACATGTGAAGAGGAAACAGTTTGGGAGAACCCGAAACCTTGCTCAGCATCATTTTGTCGCCCAGTGCAGTTTACGTTTATAAAAGAAAGTGAATCAGTGGTAAAGGAAGAAGAAAGGAAAATGAAGGAAGAAATATCAGCTCTCCGACTAACTGAGTGCAACAGCAACACAGTTGGCCACAAGCTTTTGATGACAATGATTGATGCCAAGATATGCACATACCTTTCAGAAGCTAGATCGAACGCTGCTTGTTATATATGTTTAGCAAAACCTTCCGAGCTGAATAATTTAGCAGCTGTAGCAAAAAAAGCGACTTCAACTGAGATGATGGAGTTTGGGATTTCTTCATTGCATGCACGTATTAATATGATGGAATGCCTTTTACACATATCCTATAGACTGGACATCAAAAAATGGGCTGTTAGAGGGAAAGCTGACCAAGATGCAAGGGATGCAAGAAAGAAGATTATTCAAGACCGTTTCAAAACAGAACTTGGCCTTCTTATCGATATAGTGAAACAGGGTCATGGTACTACCAACGATGGCAACACAGCTAGAAGGTTCTTTGAATATCCAGAAAAAACTGCAGCTATCACAGGACTGGACGAAGAACTGATACATAGATTTGCTGTTATTTTACAAACAATAACATCTGGCGAACGTGTACATATTGAAAAATTCAAAGACTATGCATGGAAGACTGCTGAGAGATACGTGGCATTATATAACTGGTACTACATGTCTGCAACAGTGCACAAAGTCCTTCTCCATGGAGCTGACATAATTGCTTCCAATGCAATTGTACCAATCGGGAATCTTTCTGAAGAAGCATCGGAAGCTCGGAACAAGGATTTTAGAAGATTCAGGGAACACCACTCTTGTAAGAAGAGCAGAATCAGTTCCAATAAGGATATCTTTAATTTCCTTCTTCTTTCGTTGTCACGGGTTCCTGCTCTGCCAGGCTAGCATAGATTTGAGCGGGAATCCGGGATAAGTTTTCCTGTCCTACCTCTGAGGGAACTATCACTATAAATAAAAAAATATAAACTCTTTGATACCTTATATTCAAGTTCTACAATAATTTCCACTCTTTAAACACCAATGGTTCTATAATACTCTTTAAGACTACCCTTATTACTATGTTTACACACCGGCTATTGTTAAGCTAAAAAATGTATCTAAATTTTACAAGTTAATATACAACTAGGTAATGTATCGACCGCTCAGTGATGATCACCACTTCCGACCGGGCGCTCAAGAGATTTTCTCCACAAAGATAAAAATGAAAACAGAGCTAGGCCCTTAGTTTCTGGATCTCAAATGGTGATGAGCACTGGGGTGAACTGATTTGCAAATGAACTCGCACTCTAAATTTCAACTTTCCACATTCTAGGTTTTCTATCTTATAAATAATAAAAATTAAATAAACTCTCCAGTTATGCAAAGGATAGGCTAGCGAGACCACAATTATTATAGATAGTGTGCCTAGGTTGGGCAGGCTTATTCTGGGTGAAAGGCCAGCCGACTCTCACCGGACCTATTTACAAAATGAACCCGTGGAATTTAAGTTTATAGTAACCTCGCTTGCCAATGCCTCCCGTTGACCCTATGCTTCCCTAAGCCAAATCCTAACCTAATACTATATATCAAAATCTCCCGATGCGGCTTCATTCACTCCCTACCTACAGACTATGAAAACCCTAACACACTTAATCCAGCTGGGACAACAAACGTGAACTTATACCAAAAGGAAAACAACCAATACAAACACGCCCTAGGATTCTGGAAAAATCGACGAAGGGGAACCGACCCCAAATAGTTTGGAAAGAACACACCTCTAGAAGCACGTGACGCCGCCCATCCGCCGTCAACACGTATGCACCTCGAATCCCGGAGTCCGCTCCTGTCTCTCGGTGCTCTGTGCCCGGCGCTTTATCTCCGACGACCGGGAAAACGCCTCACACGCTGCTTCCCCTCGCTAGAGAGCTGGCCTCGCCGACAGTCAAAGCTCGTACTCCCGGGATCTTCGATCCCGTACGCTTCCTGAAATTCCCCGAAAAGATTCCCATTAGCTTACTATATCTTCTCGGTGTTCCTGTTTGGAATCACCCGTAGTTCCCCCCGTTTCCACTGATGAACCCCACTTTGTCGCACGGTACCTGTATCTGTAGTTCTCTTTGTTCCCTCCACAACTGGGGGTCTCGTGCTGGCTGCCAACGCTCCTGGATCACCGGTGTTCGCCAATCCTTGCCAATTCTCTTCCCTCAGCGTTCCTCGTCAATGATGGTTGTCTTGCGGCACGGTCTGCGGCAAGACTTCCAGGAACCAGCGGCTCCAGAGATGCTTCGGAATTGACGCCCGGGATATGCAGCCACCTCGACAATTTCTTTCTGCTCGCCACCAGCAAAGCTTCGCCTCTCAAACTTTTTCCAGAATGGTCGCTGACCGTCGCCGGTTTGGGTTTTTATATGACTAGATCTATGGAACATTCTCGAAGCCCAAATTCACTTCCGCTTGCTTCTCGCCGCCAGGGCATCCCACGGTGGACGCACTATGGTCCTATTTATTTGTTGAATCTTTTGTTATTATTGTTTTTTTTTGAGTTTTTCTTTTTGGGTCCTGGCATCTCGTCAAATCGCTTCCCGTGTTCCTTTCATGGTCCCGAACCCAGAGACCATATTTTCCTCGACACAAAATGTTTGCATATTCTTCTCTTCAAAAATGTCGCACATAATCACGAAAACCCGATTTCTTGAGTAACTCCAACCCGAGCCCTCTATTGCTGATAACCTCCCGTTCCAGAAGTAAATTCTAAGGTGGATAAACCTCGCGATTCCTTTATTGTTTATTTGACCGCTACAACCCCTTGATTTCCGACCACTGTCTTACCATAACAACGATGCGCGTGTGTTGTGTTCGTTCTCCTAGTACTCTTAGGTACTACTAGATGGCGCTCCTCGCGGGGAAGCCTTTCTTGTGATTTCTTGATGAGTTGAGTGCCTCATCCTCTGGTTTTCTCGGAGGATGCTGGATTTCCGTGCCTTCACCCTTTTAGACCGACGACAATGATTTTTCTTCAGCGCATTCGCTATTTCCCCGCCGGGACACGCCTTCCACCTTCCACTTCTTGTCGATAGATGGCGCTTTTTGTGCCTTATCGATTACATGGAATTGTTAGAACCTTGGTTCTGTTTGTAAGACATTTGATTCCTTTTCCCACCGGTAGATGGGATTTGTCGTCACGAAATCGTTTTTACTTGTGACAATACCCTCCCCCCTGTTCCAAGTTTCAACCCGTGGTTGAAACTACGCTGCCCTCAGCGGTACTGTGGCTAGTAACAACCCTGACCAAACGGGACAAAAAAAAAACAATAAAAACGATAGGAACTAACGAGAACAAACAAAACATACTCTTTACCAAAAAAATATCAACCGACCATGCAGAAACCGCCAACATCGCGAAAGAAAACAAAACTACATGAAAAACTAGACTCAGCCATTTTCCGCCTTGCCCCTGTTTAGGCAACCACAGTAAAACTGACCTCTTATCCTATAAAGTAACATATTATATTTACAAATTTTATTCTACGTTAAACAAATCAAATCTTTAAATCCTTAATATGCCAGGAGCCTAACCCCTTTCCCTGCATATTCTCTAATTCAACCACCAACGGTGATAAAATTTCCTTCACCTTAACTTTCTCATATTTGGGACATAGTTTTGCCGCCTTGAACTTGGCCGCATCACTTAACGGGTACGTTTTCTTCCATACAATATCCCCTACTTTTACACTTGCCTCTCTTCTCCTGAGGTTGTAGAACTTCGCATTTGTTTTATGCGCTTTTAGCATATGTTGTCGAACCTGGTCGAAAATATCACGTAATTGACCCAAATTACCGGCATACTCTTCTCTCGGCATACCTGGCTCGTAATCCCCTTCTTCTGCTCTATAAAGTGACCCATCAACCACCGGTTCCCTACCGTGCACTAGGAAAAATGCAGAGAACTGCGTGGACTCATTAATAGCGCTGTTAATCGCGAACTGGATCTTTGGCAAATTTAGGTCCCATGACCTGTGGTCCTCCTTGACATATGCTGATACCGCCGTCATTACCGTTTTATTGTACCTTTCTACTAAATTCACTTGAGGTGCGTACCGCGGGGTATAATGAACCTTCGGAACCCTATAGCTTTCCAGCATTTTGCGGAACTCCGATCCCGTAAATTGCACTCCATTGTCCGCAATTACGGTTTCTGGAACCCCGTGAGTCAAAAACACGCCTTTTTCTATTGCATTTGCGACTAGGGCGCTGGTTGCCCGCCTCAGTGGAAACAAGATTGTATACTTCGAAAAACAACACGTGACCACCAAAAGAAACGTATGACCTGCCCTAGACCTCGGCAAAGGACCTACCAAGTCAATCGAGATCACCTGAAATGGACGATGACACACCTTCGGTTTCCCCATTAAACCTGGGATTGTGCGATTACTTGATTTGTAAGCCGCACACACATCACATTTTTCTACAAAATCCTTAATCTCCTTAAACATCTTCGGCCAATAATAAAACAAACTAATTCTTCTGTGTGTCTTAAAGGTACCTAAATGTGCAGCTGTCGGGTCCACATGATTCGCTTTTATTACTGCTTCTCTCCGGTCACACCTAACGACTTCTTTCCACTCGAATTCCTCACTGAGTGAGTATTTTGCTTTACAAAATCTCAACAGTTTATCGCCCTCCATGGTGAAGTTAGGGTAGTTATTCGGATGTGACCTTATCCCTTCCACAATGTCATCATACCATGGGTCTGGCACTTGTGTACCCGATACGTCCCCTAATACTTCAACCTTCAACAACCTAGACAAAGCATCTGGAACCACATTTTCCGACCCTTTCCTGTGTTCTATGTGGAAATTAAACTGTGACAACCTGCAACCCCAACGTACTAGTCTTCCTGTCGGATTCTCTAGATTCATGAACCATTTCAATGAAGCATGGTCAGTTATGACCGTAAAATGTCTTGACCCTAGGTAAGCCTGAAATTTCTCTACTGAAAAAATTACCGCTAAAGCTTCTCGTTCGGTAGCACTGTAATTTCGCTCTGCCTTTGACAGTGACCTGCTCACATAGGCTACTGGGTGTTCTGCGTCGTCGAACTTCTGTGTTAGCATTCCCCCTAAACCAAACGAAGATGCATCACAATGAACAATAAATGGCCTATCGAAATCGGGACACGCTAATACCGGCGCTGTGACTAAACTCTCCTTCAATTTCGTGAATGCGCTGTTTGCTTCATCGGTCCACGCGAATTTGGGGGCCTTTTTTGCTGTGGATGTTAATGCATTTAGTGGTGCTGCTATTGACGCAAAATCCCTAATAAAACGCCTATACCACGACGCCGTTCCCAAAAACATCTTAACTTGTTTTGCCGACTCTGGAACTGGAAAATCCAAAATTGCTTTGACCTTGTCTGGGTCTGTCCTTAGACCTAATTCGTCCACCACATACCCAAGATACTTCAATGATTTCCTGAAAAACTGACACTTCTTGAAATTTACCGTGAGGTTGGCATACTTCAGCTTCTCTATTATTCTGTTCAACAAAGTAAGGTGAGACTCGAAACTTGAGCTTACCACAACAATGTCATCCACATAAACATAAACCATTCCATCTATGATGTCATCTGCAAAACCCGTGTTGAACAATAAATCCATTAACCTCTGTTGCCTGGCAGAAGCCCCACATAATCCGAAAGGCATCACCTCAAAGCGAAAAAGACCACGCCCTGGCACCGAAAAGCTCGTCTTTTCTTTTGACGCCTCATCAAGTGGTATTTGCCAAAACGATGATGCTAAATCTATGGACGATAAAAACCTTGCCTCTTTTAAACTATCTAAAATTTGGGGAATATACGGCACCGCATAAGCATCTCCTCTTGATATCGCATTCAATTTCCTGGAATCTAGACAAAACCGCCATTCTCCCTCTGCCTTAGGAACTAATAATACCGGGTTGTTCCACGGGCTTTCACTGGGCGCGACCACGCCTAGCTGTAACATTTTGTCCAATTCCTTCTGGAGCGCCTCTTTCTTCTCTGGTGATAATTGGTACTGTTTAGTTCGAACGGGGCTCGCCTCCCCTGTGTCTATGGTGTGTTTAATCAAAGTTGTTCTACCTAAACCCACTACCTCCGAGGAAATTCCTTCAAATCTTTTTATCATCGCATCTGCTAACACCCTCTGCGATGTTGAAAGTGCCTGGTAGGACTGAATCGTATGTACCGGACTTTCCGACAAACTGTTCACAAATGAGTGCGGCTTAACCTCCGAAGTCACACTCCAATCAAAAATCTGCGGGGCGATATTAAAACTCTTCCAAAAATCTACCCCAAAAATTACCTCATTTGTGGCCCCTGGTACCACATACAAAGATAACACCCTTGTCTTGTCCTGAAAAGTTATAGGCAAACTCATGACACCTGTAATCTTCATGCTACCACCATTTGCCGCTTCGACCACCTTATCGAGCGGTTGATAAGTGTACCCTAAATCCATCAACTTCCTATGCGAATTATTTCCTAATAATGAGACAGAGGCTCCCGAGTCTAACAAACCACAAAATTCTAAATCCAACAACTTGACTTTTAAAAATGGGCGAGAGTCATCTGACCCTGGCGAGAATAGGACCGAAGTTACACCTTTCTGTTGCTTACAAGAGTTCCAGAAACTCTTGATAGCCTCCAGCCAGGCTGCCCACTCTGACTTCGACGTCAGACAACCCCGGTCCCTCATTCGTTTTTTTGCTGCGACTTTTGCGACTCTAGTTTAGGCGAGGCCGGGTCCAATGTCTTGTGGTCCTTTGGGCAAGACCTTGTCGTGTAACCTAACTCTCCACAGATAAAACATTCTACCCGTCCATTATTACGGCTCCTACAGTCCCTGGAAAAATGACCTTCTTTGCCGCATCTGTAACACGTGAACGAACTCTGCTGGGCCGGACCTTGGGTCTGGTTTGGTACCTGTACCCTGCAATCTCTTACAAAGTGCCCTTCGTTACCGCACCTGTAACATCTCAAAGTTCTGACCGTCGACGGAGAATTTGTTGTTACTGCCTGCACTGGCGCTGCTGATTTTGACGCGGCCTGCGGAGGTGGTGATTTTGACACTACTGCTGCCTGGTTCTTTGGCTTTGTCGATTTGTACGCCAAGTTGGGGTGCAGCGTTCTTTGGCCGGTCTTCGCTGGCTCCTCAAATAGCTGTGACCTTTGATGTGCCGCCTCCAATTTCCTACAAAATTCCTTTAGTGCCGCTATCGATTTAACTTCTACTAGCGCTAATTGCTCCGCGAAAGCCGGCCGGATGTTGTGCCTTAAAATCTCTAACTGTTCCTGTTCCGATGGGACTACCTTCAATCTGGCAAACATGCTTCTCATGATGGCAAAGTAAATGTGAGTTGGTTCGTCTGCGCCTTGAGTCCTTGCCCTGATCTCCCCTATCAGCCTATAATTATAATCAATGGGACTGAATTCTTCTAGCAGTAACACCTTCAGCCCTTCCCACGAATCTACAGAGTCTCGAATTCCTCTAAACCACAAAAGGGCCTGATCAACGAATAATTCGGCCGCCGCTGTGAAAAGTTTTTCCTCCTTCATATTGTTTGCTGCCGCCAGCTCCTGTAACCTCTCAATAAATGATTGGACATCCGACGACCCGTCAAACTTAACCCCCCATCTTGAAATAGGGATCTTAGGACCACCGCATTCTACCACTAAGCTACCTCTCGAAGCTTCGCCCTCGCTAGACTCTGCCCTAACTCCAACGATTGGAGTGTCTACGACCGTGGTTTCCTTCCCTTCTATTTTTCCCAGGTAAGACAAAACCACCTGTAAATCTGTTTCTCTCACAGACCTGACCTCCTCCTCTTCTCCTTCCACCGGTCTCGCCAGTCTGCAAGAAAGATGGACTGCCAACGCTTTGGCTCTAACAAGGTGACGCCTCTCCTTCGTCGCTTCAAAATCTGTCCATTTCTTTTGTAGTTCTGCTACCTTTGCCTGAACAAAATCCAACTCGTTCACTGAAAATAAAGGAACTTCCAAAATTTCCTCCGATGGCACCTCCAAAATCAACCTTTTCAACTGTTTCCTCAACTTCTCTACGGTGGACTCCGGTGTCTCCGACCTGATGAAAACCTCGTACTGCAATTCATCTTTGGACAGCGAGTGTATTGGCAAGGAGTATGATTTCGAACCCATTGTTAAATTTTCAACCGAATCCCTTCCAAATTACAAAAGTCAAATTCGGGATCCCCTCCTATTCCAGTATGCGGAGCACCAGTAAGCCAAGCCCAAAAATAAACCAACCCAATATAGCCCTAATTATTAAAAAAGTTCAAGTAAAAAAATTTAACAAATCTTACGACAACAATGAGTGTTTTTGTGAACCCAACCTATCGTGGCACACGCTACCCTAAACGTTGCTTCCTAGCACCGCGTACACAATTAAACGATCTAAACTAAATACCCGTACACACCAAAAAATAAAATCAAAATAATACACAAAAAAAATACACATGTGAAGCCCAAAAATAAACAAACCAAAAATTACACAGGAAAAAAAACTTAACTACTTAAAACTACTAGAGCGTGTTTGTATTGGTTCGAGCTGGACTAAATAAAAAAACAGTGATAGTTCCTCTTACTAAAACCTGAAAAATTTCTAAAAATCTACGTTGGGCGCCATTGTCACGGGTTCCTGCTCTGCCAGGCTAGCATAGATTTGAGCGGGAATCCGGGATAAGTTTTCCTGTCCTACCTCTGAGGGAACTATCACTATAAATAAAAAAATATAAACTCTTTGATACCTTATATTCAAGTTCTACAATAATTTCCACTCTTTAAACACCAATGGTTCTATAATACTCTTTAAGACTACCCTTATTACTATGTTTACACACCGGCTATTGTTAAGCTAAAAAATGTATCTAAATTTTACAAGTTAATATACAACTAGGTAATGTATCGACCGCTCAGTGATGATCACCACTTCCGACCGGGCGCTCAAGAGATTTTCTCCACAAAGATAAAAATGAAAACAGAGCTAGGCCCTTAGTTTCTGGATCTCAAATGGTGATGAGCACTGGGGTGAACTGATTTGCAAATGAACTCGCACTCTAAATTTCAACTTTCCACATTCTAGGTTTTCTATCTTATAAATAATAAAAATTAAATAAACTCTCCAGTTATGCAAAGGATAGGCTAGCGAGACCACAATTATTATAGATAGTGTGCCTAGGTTGGGCAGGCTTATTCTGGGTGAAAGGCCAGCCGACTCTCACCGGACCTATTTACAAAATGAACCCGTGGAATTTAAGTTTATAGTAACCTCGCTTGCCAATGCCTCCCGTTGACCCTATGCTTCCCTAAGCCAAATCCTAACCTAATACTATATATCAAAATCTCCCGATGCGGCTTCATTCACTCCCTACCTACAGACTATGAAAACCCTAACACACTTAATCCAGCTGGGACAACAAACGTGAACTTATACCAAAAGGAAAACAACCAATACAAACACGCCCTAGGATTCTGGAAAAATCGACGAAGGGGAACCGACCCCAAATAGTTTGGAAAGAACACACCTCTAGAAGCACGTGACGCCGCCCATCCGCCGTCAACACGTATGCACCTCGAATCCCGGAGTCCGCTCCTGTCTCTCGGTGCTCTGTGCCCGGCGCTTTATCTCCGACGACCGGGAAAACGCCTCACACGCTGCTTCCCCTCGCTAGAGAGCTGGCCTCGCCGACAGTCAAAGCTCGTACTCCCGGGATCTTCGATCCCGTACGCTTCCTGAAATTCCCCGAAAAGATTCCCATTAGCTTACTATATCTTCTCGGTGTTCCTGTTTGGAATCACCCGTAGTTCCCCCCGTTTCCACTGATGAACCCCACTTTGTCGCACGGTACCTGTATCTGTAGTTCTCTTTGTTCCCTCCACAACTGGGGGTCTCGTGCTGGCTGCCAACGCTCCTGGATCACCGGTGTTCGCCAATCCTTGCCAATTCTCTTCCCTCAGCGTTCCTCGTCAATGATGGTTGTCTTGCGGCACGGTCTGCGGCAAGACTTCCAGGAACCAGCGGCTCCAGAGATGCTTCGGAATTGACGCCCGGGATATGCAGCCACCTCGACAATTTCTTTCTGCTCGCCACCAGCAAAGCTTCGCCTCTCAAACTTTTTCCAGAATGGTCGCTGACCGTCGCCGGTTTGGGTTTTTATATGACTAGATCTATGGAACATTCTCGAAGCCCAAATTCACTTCCGCTTGCTTCTCGCCGCCAGGGCATCCCACGGTGGACGCACTATGGTCCTATTTATTTGTTGAATCTTTTGTTATTATTGTTTTTTTTTGAGTTTTTCTTTTTGGGTCCTGGCATCTCGTCAAATCGCTTCCCGTGTTCCTTTCATGGTCCCGAACCCAGAGACCATATTTTCCTCGACACAAAATGTTTGCATATTCTTCTCTTCAAAAATGTCGCACATAATCACGAAAACCCGATTTCTTGAGTAACTCCAACCCGAGCCCTCTATTGCTGATAACCTCCCGTTCCAGAAGTAAATTCTAAGGTGGATAAACCTCGCGATTCCTTTATTGTTTATTTGACCGCTACAACCCCTTGATTTCCGACCACTGTCTTACCATAACAACGATGCGCGTGTGTTGTGTTCGTTCTCCTAGTACTCTTAGGTACTACTAGATGGCGCTCCTCGCGGGGAAGCCTTTCTTGTGATTTCTTGATGAGTTGAGTGCCTCATCCTCTGGTTTTCTCGGAGGATGCTGGATTTCCGTGCCTTCACCCTTTTAGACCGACGACAATGATTTTTCTTCAGCGCATTCGCTATTTCCCCGCCGGGACACGCCTTCCACCTTCCACTTCTTGTCGATAGATGGCGCTTTTTGTGCCTTATCGATTACATGGAATTGTTAGAACCTTGGTTCTGTTTGTAAGACATTTGATTCCTTTTCCCACCGGTAGATGGGATTTGTCGTCACGAAATCGTTTTTACTTGTGACATCGTCAGACCCACTTGTTTCATCAGCAAGACCCATTTTGGACTCGAAGAGAAAGAAAACTTTCTTTGATGAAACATTTAGTCTGCTTCAAATGCAAGTGCCTGAATTCATAGATGTCTCTCAGTTAGATTCCGATTCAGAGTTAGAATCCGACGATAGTGATTTTGAATAGGTGTAAATACATATTTAGTTTAAAAATGTTTTGTTTTATATTTGTACGGCTCAATCATTGTTAATCAATGTTTGTTGTGCTTTAACTTACTTTTTTGGATGATTTTTGTTTTGTTTTTATTATTTACCTTTCTAATTGTAAATAGTTGTATATTATTTGAACGTAATATCATATTAAAATAAACTCGTTCACATAAGAATTGTTTTTTATAAAACTAACCTCCAGTACTAATTAGTATCAATTAAAAACTAGTTTAACATAGTATTGATATAATTTGTGCTTATAATTTTATGACGCGTTTATAGAAATTATTGGTTGGAATCATCGTTTAGGTACTTTAGGTCGTGTATGTAAGTGTTAAGCTTAAATTGAGCTACTTATTTAAACAAAAAGATTAAATTAAAAAAAAAAAAATTTAGAGTATTTTTAAAAAAAAGGTCGCACCAGTGGCCGCTTCGTAGAGTATGCCAAAAAATCCCAAATAATTCAAGGATCAACCACCTGCAAAAGAATTAGGGCCAAACGTGCGATGGCTGAGATATATGGTTTTTTCATGTCAGCTCCATACAAATTTTTAATGAAAAAATTCTGAGCGAGCCGTTTGCATGACTGTTCCAATATGATGATATTTAGGGGCATGTATTTAGTCTTCCGAAACATATTCAGGCATAAAAGTCGACATTTGGGAAAAAAAGATTATATGTCTATGAAAGCCCGATTTCAGCCTACTGTGCGCCGGTGCGCGGTGATTTCCTTCGTACACGCAGCCTCACCTTAGAGTATACCTAGAGACGGCATACCTACGAAAAAAACGTGTATACCTAAACTTACCTATAAACTAAAATGGCTCCTTTCCGTAGTGCTGCCCTTTTGTACCTCGATATTTTTATCGAAACAAGTATTTTTGTGACGATATTTTAGCAGTTTCGTAGTGATTTTATTGTTTTCACCACGATTATGAAACAGAATTCTATAATCATATAGTCATAGAATGCTTTAATTAGAGATACAAAGTATGTGAATGCACGTACCCAACTATGGCTCGACCGCGCTCATGAGACGCAACCACTGAGAAGTTAAGAAAATGAGCTATTATAACAATGGTAATTTTTTCATGTATTTTCCGAGTCAAGACTCATGCGTTTAGACACGTGCCAGACCTCCTTAGAATTAAAGATCAAAGTTCACCAAACCAGTTTATTGAACAGTCTGCAGTTAGCTCATTTGTTTCAATTGTAGGTAAATACTAGTTCTAATTTGTTTATACTATTTGATTCAAATTTTCTTTGTTAATAAACGTTGTGTTCATTTAAGAAAAAAAGGTACCTACTGAAATGAAACAACAAGCTACTTAATTGCAAAATATATTGTTTGTATGCAACAGTGATTTGTGAGATAGTATATTTATATTTGTATAACAATATGGGTATAACAATGTGTAATCTGTATCTTTAGCGTAGACGCTATCTATGCTTATATTATAAATGCGAAAGTGTATTTGTTTGTCATTCAGTCACGGCTTAACTAAGAAACCGGAACCTAACTAAGAAAGGATGGAGAGTAACATAGGCTACTTTTTGTCTTAGTAAAATAACAAACTCCCATGGTAGAGTTACAGGAATATCCCCCTAGATATTATATGAAATTCGAATTTAACGAGGATGAAACCGCGGGGAACAGCTAGTATTATTTATTATTATAATATAAATCACAAAAAGATAGACACCACATTTTATAAGCAATTCAACAAGTCTCATTCATTTATTATATTATATCACAAATTTAACACAGACATTTTTAATTAAACAAGCAATGTAATCCGTCTTATTCATTTACAGTATAAATCAAAAATTTAACACAGACGCCACCTGTATTTTCGATTGTAGAAGCAATGCAACAGTCTCATTCATTTACACATTTGCAATATACCTACCTAATTCAAAAATTCAACTAATACTACACCTAAATTTTCAATTTTACAACTACCTAATGTAATCAGTCTCATTCATTTACAGTATAAATCTCAAATTTACGTTATTTCTATTAAAGTACTGGATCGCGCTGGCACTAGTGGCTGAAACAAACATGAAGAATAAATTTATAATGCAACATTATTTGTCAGCCTACAATTATAGACTCTAGAAAGGTACTGAGTAGTTGAACTTTGAAAAAAAATCTAAAATCTTAAAGAAATTCTAAAAAAAAAGGTGGGCGAAGGTCTGCCTGCGTTGCAGGCAGACCTTCGCCCACCGTGCCACATCGTTTGTGAAATAACTTTATTTTGCATGGAAATAATTTGCTAAGGGAGGATTTATGGAAATGTACATTTTAGAGGGGATTTGAAGTATTTAATATTACTTTGGGTCAGATTTATTTACTTAAAACTTAATATTCATTAATATCAAAATTTAAGCCCTTTGGAAAATAAAGGTAGTCAAGTTTGTTAATGCATATATGCATTACTTTGCAATAGAAGTTTGTGGGAGTAAGGTCAAGTAAAATACTTACTAAAAAGATTCGTGACGGTACGGCATCCTCTCGCAGTCTTGTTATTTAAAGTTCGATTGAAGCAAGTTTCTTCAAAATGAAGAGAACGAACGAAAATATCTTTCGTACCAAACTTCAAATTTTCTACTCCAATTGAGTCCAGCCACTTTTTCTTTTACCGTAATTTTCGGGTAACCTAGAACGTAAAAAACCAGTTGAAAATTAATACACTACAATTTACACTTGAAAACATCGATACCTATGAAAAATGCCTTGAAGGACAACACTATCGCCAAACAAACAGTTTCATGTTTTCTTTAATTACACTTAAAACTTACAAAAATAAGCTACATTCGGTATGAATTTTATGTAAACTATTCCTATGAAAGCCAACACATAAGGTATTTATTGTATTATTTGGTAATTTAGCAAAATAAGAATACGTACCGGTGTAATGTTATGTTTGGACGATTTTCACTTGTTTTTAAGCCGCAACCTACCAAACTGCTGTTTGGCATCTTCCTATTAGCTTTCTTTCGCTTACTATATAAGTATTCACATGAAAAAGTCCCGAACTCAAATAATTTTAGCATTTTTACTGTAAATGCAACTCTCGTTGACAGTTTACATACCTGAAAGTTAAATGGCGAACCGGCCTCAATCATGCTTTGCCATGACGTCACGTTTCAATGTTGCCAAAAATAGGTTTCGCACATTATATTGATGTCTCTTTTTACATTGGTTATTGTAGGTAAGATAAAACGAGATAGCTATAAGTTTATGAGTACAATATCGATTTAGATCATATTTGTATAACCGAAAGTTCCTATAGAACAATACGCCGTCTCTATATACCTATACTCTAAGAGCCTCACACGCAGCCGATAGACTGACAAATGACAGATGACAGTCTGAAAGGTAGAATGATTGGTGAAGGCACTCAATAACTTATTTGGAGCAACGTCGATGTTAGGTACTCGAAGTGGAGCAATCATATTTATTCATTTATGTATGTTGTGTGACAAGGATCTTAGGTAAATTTCGAGTATCAAACATGTACTCCGTTGGGCGCTACAAAATAACTTAAAACTAGATATATCTAATTCAAAGAATTAACTTAAATAAGTTATACCTTGTAGTATATAGGTACCTACTATAGTAATTATAATGTGTCATAATTATCATGTATTACAATTTATAAAAGCACAAAGATACATTATTAGGCTTTGTAAGTAGAAAATTATTAAGTGACCTTAACCTTTATCATCAAAATATCCTTGTAGGTCATAGTAGCATTTTCTAATTAAATATTCTTTACGTTTTAAAAAAAAGTAGTCTGTTTCTGTTGATTTTATTTGAGGGGGTAATTTATTATTATATCTTTATAGCCATATGGTGTGTTGCAGATCTTACTATTTGGAATTTTGTCTAAGGGAGAGATAATTCGTTTTTGTTTCTAATGTTATGAGATCTTTGATGTCTTTCTTTTGTTTGTTCAAAAAGGTTATTATTGTTTTTTACGAATTTAACTATTTCATAATGTATAATAATAATTGATGTTAAAGTTAATATTTTATACTTACAGGGTGTGTCAAGACTACTACCGAAAACTGGGGGGTGCATCAGACCATGATTTTGAAAATATTTAGCGACAAAAAACGCGAAAAATACGTTGACGTTTTTTTTTCTAGGTATAT
The DNA here is from genome assembly GCA_947086465.1 of Eupithecia exiguata. Taxonomy (NCBI): domain Eukaryota; kingdom Metazoa; phylum Arthropoda; class Insecta; order Lepidoptera; family Geometridae; genus Eupithecia; species Eupithecia exiguata. Next base: position 41,082 of record OX352248.1, on the reverse strand, counting down.
ACATACCCATAGCACAACACTATAAGAACATATTATTATCTACCCAATTATGTAATTGAAATAAGCAAAAAATTAATAAAATAAAAAAAGCAGCAATGTATTCCAAAACACCAACCACCCGCAAAACTAATACCTATCCGCAGCCGCACGCCGCACCGCGTGGGCGCGGTCAGTACCTAGTACCTACGCTACCGACACGTAAAACTCCTGCGCCGAACTTATCGTTTCCATAAATAACTAGTAGGTAGGTACCTACTACCTACGATTTAATTCACGGCCATGACCCTAAAAGCATACAATAAGAACTCATTAGAACTAAAATTAGAACATATAATAAGAATTCATTAGAAACATCAAAATTTAAAATACATTTTAATCTGTCTAAAAATAAATACATACTTTTGTTAAGAACAGCTGACAGATCCGCGTTTATTTTTAGAGATCATCGTCCTACCTAGAGAATAGGTAGTTCGGCTTTCCTCTGACACGCACGCGGCTACGATTTAATTCGCGGCCATGACCTTGAAACTTCGATAAAAGTAAAAAAGAAAGATACGGTACGTTCTACCAGCAGCACTCACTCAAAAACTGTACCGTGTTACAGATGAAATAATGCTAAGGTATCGGAATATTAATTCAAAGTTTGGTGTCACTTAATCACATATTTTCCCGCGTAAGTTATCTACTTACGCGGGAAAATATGTGATGCCTTGGCCTTTGTTTTTTGTTTTGGAGCTATTTGTACACCTGGTGAGCGAACACGAGAGTATTGTCGTGGTGATTTAGTCGAAATCACACAAAATTATACGTCGTAGCAAGCACACGAAACACAAATGCCACCGCCCGCGCCGCCGCCGCCGGTCCGACTATGACTGAGGTAAGGGAACATAGTTGAACCTAACTTGAGCCATCCACTTTCGAGATGGTAATGCTTCATCTCCCTTTTTTTACTTTTATCGAAGCCTTGAAAGCATACCAAGAATTGATTAGAAACATCAAAATTTAAAATAAATTATAATCATAAATTATTCTTCGAAAACTCAAACAAAACCAAAGAGATTTGTTTGCAAGTCCAAGGTTTTTTAACAGTTTATGCGATAGAAACACGCTGAGTGTACCCATTGATCTAAGAGGGGATCTCTTTTTTCATTGAGTGTACCTACAGCTACTGCCACAGAACAGAAAATGCGGCGTCCCATAAAGTACCCGCGCCGCGCGCCGTATAGACACTGTTCAGTGCTTCCGTTCCGCTTATGTGTAAAAACCGTAGATGGAGTATTTACCTAGATGAGTAGCATGCGTGGCCGCAAAAAGGGACAGAGTAATACGAAGTGGTGTTGCCATACAATTTTGCTACCCTGACTTTAGGTTCGTAATTTCATGTCTGGTAGTTGGTATTTTAGTATCATACATCATTCATTAAATTAGGTACCTATGTATGCGGGAGTAGGTAAACTTTTAATTTAATGAGCATAGAAATAAAACAACGTCCAGGTATCAATGTTAGGTTTCGTTTAAATTTATTACCACCGCCACATAATACGAGCTAACGTGTTATAAATAGTACTATAGTAATAGTAAGTTATATTAGTAACACCAAATCCCAATAAAATTTAAATATTTTCGATTTAGTATTTTGATTAGTAGGTAGACTAAAACACAAAGTAGGTATTTTTTTTATCCAAATCTCAAACAGTCTTTCACTCATCGTAGCACTCAGACATTCTTTTTATATATTTATTTATTTTACTTACCAGTCTTGGAACAGCATAAGGAAACAGATACGGTCGGTCGCGTTTCTTTTTTGTTCACGATTTTCATGAAAATGTTTGAACAAATTACTAAATATTTTTGGGTTCCCAGTTTTTGCGACCCGTGGCTTCTATTCAAAGCAAACGTAAATCATTGTTTTCGGGAAATCTGTAACAAACAAAAACATATTTTAAGAATGTATGTAGATGTAGGTATTCATCACTCAATGCGCCACGACATTTGGGGAATTTTATTTTCGAGTGCAGGCAACCCTAAATTTTCGTAATTTTAGGTTATATTTATTAGAATTATTTTAAAACATAGTTTTTGAGTTTTGTCTGTACGGAAATCTATGAAACTATAAATTTTGAACCTGTTTTGAAGTCAAACGAGCTTGTACTTACGATTGGAATGACAAACTCGGCACTTTTCGTTCACCGTCACTTTTACATCCAAAAACACTGCACCGCACCATCGTTGCTTCAGATTTATATCGTTGAGAGACGCAGGAATGCCCGCAGAGTCACTTTCACACATTTAATTAGCAGAAAGTATCATTAGGTCGAAAAAACAAATACTATGTGATGTGCCCGGCATGTTTGTTTAGCTCTTATAAGAGCTAAACAATGAAAAAACTGGCACACTGGATGAGACAGAGAAACTTTCATTCTATCTCATTTCTTCTCAGGCTACAAGCATATTTTTATCTCTCTCTTGTGTGAATGAAATGGGTATATGCAACACCTCTAGTGCCTTATTCCTATAAGAAGGTAAAAACATAATAGATTAATTTAATATAAGATTTTGTAGTAGGTACCTATATTAAGTATTTAGCCTGAGTGATTTTCACGTAGGATGCCCGCTTTTGTAAATAAACTCTTATGCCCTAGCGCTATGCAGCGGATTAAAATAATCATAAGAAATAATCCATGCCCAGCAGGAATCAGTAACTGAACATTTGTTATGATTTGCACTTGCATGCACCAAAGAGTACATAACAATAACTACCAGCGGTGCCAGAACGTCCCAAAAGGGACGATTTTCGTCCTTTTAGACGCCGCATCGTCCCTTCGATGTCCGTTCTCAAATTCCGTCCCTTTTTCGTCCCTTTTCAAATAGCCAGCCACAATAACTTTTTAAAAAATAATGCGTGAAACGAAACGGACGACGACGCGTGAATGCGACAACTTCTGACCGCTGCATGTAAGTGTATTTATTTCCTTTTGGCTTCGATCAAAAATAAGTGTTCGCGACCTCCCTCGTAGATACCTAGAGCCTTACAAAAATGTCACTCAAAATTGTCTTCGTTTTGTTTTGACGCAGACAGTTTGCGCAGAGCCTGACAAGGTTTTCCATACGGAACAAGAGATTGGTGGAGTCGAATTCATTTTATTTTATTTTGTAAGTAGGTAGGTACCTACCTGAGAATTATATACCTACCTACTCAGTTTATTTTCTATAAGGATTAACTAAGGATATAACGAATCATTTATTGATGAAACTATAAATTGGTGTCTCAACAGTAGGTATTCATACAAAAAGGTCATTTCAGACACACAATAATTTAAACTTAAAATACAATTTCAGGCAGGCACTCTAGATTAAAAAGAACTGGTTCCTGTCTGCGGCTTTGCACGAGTTTTTTTTACGGGACAAAAAGTAAGCGTTTTATAAATTCATACTTCTGGTAGGTAGGTAAGTACCTAGTCTTTCTTTTATTAGAGAGTCTACGCAAATGAAATTTTAGGGCGGGCCAACTAGTTATTTTAAAAATCAACTAGTAATATTAAACTTATTTATATGAAAAATATATTAATACATAATATAGATGAATTTTTTTTTGTAGAAGAAATAGCCTCCATTTATCAATTTAGAACAAAATTAATATTTTAACTTAGGCAAACCAAGCAACAATAGTTTATGCTGATTTCACAAGTATATGACTCACATCTCAATAAACGGGTAAAAAATATATATAAACTTACTGAAAATAAGAAGTTCGATCCTTTTTCAGCACTTTGGACGAGTGATTCTTGCATTTTTTGTACGAGCACTTACCCATGCTTTTTGGCAGAACGCTAAAATGACACTAGTTGAAAAGCTTCCCTAACATGTCAAAATGGTTCTCCTTTGCTACTGAAGGTTTTGGGGTGCGCATTGTGAATCTAAGGGGGGCCGGCAAAGCCGGAAATTTTTGATCGAAGCCTTTTGGGTATATTTTTTCATTAAAATCATAATTAATTAATATAAGCATCAGGAATCTAGGAGTTGGGCGTTGTCACTACCACACAGTTTTTTAAGCTTCGGTAGTGACATCGTTTCATTAAGCATCAATGATCCTTCTGTAAAATGTTCTGAATAAAATGATTTTTATTTATTTATTTTCCTTAACCGTCCTATTTGTTCAAAAATCGTCCTTTTTCCGACAGCGGATCGTCCGAAACTCGGTGAAGGCACTGGCAACACTGATAACTACGTAAGACTTGCACAATGAGCACACAATGAGTAAACATTACCGTCTTGCAATGATGCATTGCATTGATAAAGACAGTCTCTTTTCTTTGTAGTTTGTTCTTGTATTGTAATTGATTGAGGCATTAGTCTCTCTCTGTAAATAGGACTTGAGTTTGATAATGAGCGACGAAGAAGAGTTCGACGAGTTCCCTTCGATAGAAGTGAACTCCTCACTTCCCGAAGCGGTGAGTAGACTCGAGTGAGTTATTTTCCAAACCAAGTTAAATAACCGAACGTTTTATGTGGGTGGCGTTTTCTCACACACATTGTTAAAAGTACCTACGGTTTTCTTGCGTAGAGTTCGTTCCTGATGCCGAGCGCGGAGGCGGTGGCTGCGGCGCGCGCGCGCGAGGCGGCCACCGAGAGCGAGCTGCGGCGGCTGCGCGAAGAGCACCCGGTCTGTGTGTTGGCGGCCGCCGCCAGCGACTCCAGTGGGTCGGAGGGCGAGGCGGCGCTGGCGGCGGCCGTGGCGGCGCTGCGCGTGCTGCCGCCACCGGGCGCGACCGTCGCCGCGCCGCCACCGCACCTGCTGGCCGCGCTCCAAGCCGCGCTGCCCTTGCCTCCGCCGCCTTTCGTGCAACATTACATGGACGCCACGAGGGAACGCTCGGAGGCGGACGTCGCGAGACTCACGACCGAGGTAACACTCACAATGCTACTTCTTTGATAGCAGCAGGTTACATTTTGCGTGTCGGGTGGGGGCTGCTAGTCTAACCACCCGATGTCCTCCAGGGACCCTAAAACCCCGAGTTTGGGTTAACCCCTTCCTATGGGTAACACTTTCATCGTCTGCGCATTTCGATTGGGTTACCCTTTGTTCGGGTAACCAGTATAAAACACATGTGAAAGGGTAACCCTTTCAATGGGTTTTAGCAACGTTAGGGTTACCCTATGGTTGCGCTTTCCAGATTGAAGAGGCTACCTCATTGTAAGGGTTTTTAGTGTTACACTATGGTTATCATTTGTACTGCAGTTGAATTGGACGGGTACTGTGTATTTTGAAAATATATACTAGATGTTGTTGTTATGTGCATAGGTGTTACTTATTAAGGCCCAGATAGATGTGAATTGGGCGAATTTGGGTTATTTAAAAACAATTTTTCTCCGTCATCTTTATTGTAAAAGCTTTGAAAAAAACACATACATATTAATCTATGGGATACAAGGCAGAGCCCCTTCGATTCGAAAATGAAAAAAAACTATTTTAAATATCAGAAATAATTGTGCTAAGTACCATCTGTTTTCTTAGTTTTTACAATTTTTCTCCTAAACTATCAATCACTAGATTTTTTTATTGTCATCACCATATTAAACAAAAGAATACCGAGGGCACCTTCGGCTTATTTTTTTGAATTATTGTTCTATTTATTTTTAACGATTTTTTTACGTATGCGGTACTCGAAAATCGCGTGAGCCGCCCCTCAGCCGCCCTACCAGTCAGTGCGGGACGAGACGTTGTGCTGAACCTGTGTCCTGACCAGTACATGTGATGAGTTGTGTATGTGTAAGTATTCTCTGTGAGAAGAACAGACAGGTACGGCAGGCGTAGGTGTCCATTGTGTCCATACCTACTCTAGCATTTCTTTGCACTGCTGCTTCCTCCAATCCCTCCAATCCAAGGTTATGATTAGGATAGCACCTTGATGTTTATACATAACGTTATGTTGATATTATGTTACCTATTCAAAAGGTTGGTATTAAGTAAGCAGGTAAGTACCTACCTATACAATTGGTAAAAAATCGACCACTGACCTAGACAGGCAGTTTTCTTGTTGAAGCAGTAAGAAAAATACTTACAACATGTACCATGTTGTAAGTATTTTTCTTAGACTACTAACTCAACAATTACCAGGTGAGGTAGTAGGAACACTCTGTGGAAGGCCATTGATAAGCAAATAGCATAATAAATAATATTTGATATTCCATTTATTTTTGCTTGCATGTAGGTAGGAAGGTAGGCACCCTTCGTACGCGGGGCACATACGTACGGTAGTTATTAAACACTAACGAAAAGACGTGCGGACGTTCGTTTTGCATGTGTGCGTAGGTAGCCTAGCCGCCATTACATCAATGTAGTTTCGCGCCATTCGCAACGGTGAGAGTGCAGTGACAGGCGGCAACTTGATTTCGACCGCGGTAAGTAATTTTTACGTCAATGTTTTCGTGAATCATTACACTAGTTATAATGAGTTTTTCTTCACAGTTTTTTCTCAGTAACTAGTAAATATCCCTAAGATATGTTTTTAGTGACTTATTTATCAAGTTTGCTTATGATCTAAAACAGGTTAAAATTTAATTATTATTTGGTTAATGGGGCACATACGGACACAACCAAGTAGGGTACATCCGTACGCGTACGAAGGTACCCCTCGCCGTTGTATATAAGTAGGCTAAAGTTTGTATCTACCGTTGTGAAGATGTTTGGCCGAAGACGACGCCGAAACTGCTTAATAAATTGAGCTGAACCTTTGAAAAACGCGTGCGAAACTGCATTATTTATTTATTTCTGCCTACCTACTTAATATTCGTTTTGTTATAGGATCATGGTGCGAAATTATAAACCTAAAAATACGCGCAACCAAAATGTAGACGAAAAAGCTATGAAGTCGGCTATGGAGGATGTAGTAAATGGCGTATTATCATACAGAAAAGCTGCGGATAAGTATAACTTAAAATTGTCTACGCTAGAAAGCCGAGTACAAAAATACAAGAACAGGACTGATGATGGAGCGCCTAGCATCCGTACTTTTGATTCAAAATACACAAGCTTCCAAGTTTTTTCAGTCGAAGAAGAAAAGCTGTTAAATGATTATATCGTCAAATGTTGTAAAATGCATTATGGACTCACGACAACTCAAGTCAGAAAGCTAGCGTATGAGTACGCTAAATCTTTGGATTTGAAATATCCACCAAAATGGGTAGAAAATAATATGGCTGGCAAAGATTGGCTGTTTGGATTTCGCAGAAGAAACCCGGACCTCAGTCTACGAAAACCCGAAAACACAAGCGCGGCCAGATCTTTCGCTTTCAATAAAACCTCGGTTACTGAGTTTTACAACAACTTGAAGAACGTCTTGGGCCGACATTCATTTTCTGCTGACAGAATTTTTAATTTTGACGAATCCGGAGTGTCCACTGTTCTAACTACCCCCAAAGTCTTGGCTCCAAGAAGTCAAAAACAAGTTGGACAAATCGTATCAGCAGAAAGAGGTGAACTCGTAACGTTTGGTGGTATCATATCGGCCAGTGGAAATACCATCCCTCCACTCTTCGTGTTTCCACGGGTCCATTATAAAGATGTTTTTCTCGAAGGGGCACCCGAAGGCAGTCTTGGGGCTGCAAACAAAAGTGGCTGGATAAACAGTGATATATTTGTCTCTGTTTTAAAACATATCCAGAAGCACACACTCTGCACGAAAGATAACCCGATATTATTGTTGTGTGATAATCACGAAAGCCATATCTCCCTGGAAGCAATCAACTACGCCAGAGAAAATGGAATAATCTACTTATCTTTTCCACCGCACACATCTCACCGTCTCCAGCCACTTGATGTTGGAGTCTTTGGACCATTTAAATCCAAACTCAAAACTGCCTTCAACAACTGGCATATTATGAATCCTGGCAAAGCACTGAGCATTTATAACATACCCAAACTTGTGAAAATTGCATATTTCGAATCATTCACGGCGAAAAATATCACAAGCGGGTTTAGTGCACCCGGAATATGGCCCCTTAATGAATTGGCCTTTAGTGATGAAGATTTTGCTCCAACTGAGGTGTACACATCAAGCAACTTGGAAAATACACCACATAATCATAACATGACTGAAGATTTGGTAGCACCTACACCGGAGCTAGTTGTCAATGATCTCTGCCAGTCTTCGACTTCTGCGGCACAGGATTTTTTGGAGGTTCCGGAGGCTCAAGAATCTAGATCCCAAATATGTAACTCACCAACTGTAACTACTGTCTGTGAACTGCAAAGGTCTGAAGCAAATACCTGTGAACCAGAAGTTTTACATGATCCACCAGTCCAGAAAATCGTCTCACCAAAAACTCTTTTAACACCAGAGGCAATTCGACCGTATCCAACTGCTGTAAGAAGTAAAAAAACAAACAAGGGAAGACAGCCCGGAAAATCACGTATTTATACGGATACGCCTGAAAAAAACCAAATTGAAGACAAACACAAAGAAAAACAATTGAAGAAGTTGGAACAAGAAAGAAAAGCTAAAGCCAGGCAAATGAAACGCAGTTTAAAGGATTTTAACTCAAAAACAAAGAACAAGAGAGCTAAACCCACAGAGAGTGATGCATCAGATGATGAAGGGTCAGATATTAGCTTGAGAGAGAGTTCTACTTCCATCATAGACGAAGATGAAACTGATTGTGAAGATTTTGAAATGGATATGAAAATGTTGACAATTGATGTGATACCAGACAACATAAAAGATAGCTCATTTATTTTAGTCAGGTTCCCGAAGAAAAAGTCTGTGGTCTTCTACGTAGGAAAAATTGTGAGTCACTACAGTCAAACTGAATTTAAAGTCTCATATCTAAGAAAGAAACCTGGACTGTCATGGACATTCGTTTTCCCAAATGTTGAAGATATGCATACTGTGTATATCACTGACATTGAAATGATTCTACCTGACCCGAAGCCACCAACAGTTTGTACTTCTAGAACTGTCAAACTGTTCACGTTCTTAGTCGACTTCTCAAATTTTAATGTTCAATAGTGTCGACGTCATCTCGTTACTTTCTAGCGTACTAATCTGCACCAAAGATCTCTTAGATTTAGTGAAAACCATAGATCTCTTAGATTTAGTGATATTTCTAATAAGTAGAATTTAAGAAGGTAAAAAACTTCTTTTTTCGGCGAAGTTTTCATAAGGTATATGAGAAATAATTTGATTTTTGTAGACTATAAGAAAAGTCATTTAATTTTTGTTACGTAGAAGATAAAACGTTACATTTGTTGGCGAGAAGAAAAAGTCATTTATTTTTGTTATTTGTATGAACATTTTTATATTTCATAATAAAAGAATTTAGATTCTATTTGCAGTTTTAATCGCTTGTACGAAACTACCCCATAGCGTCCGAAGGTACCCCTGACACTGTACGATAGTACCCCTCACGTGGGGCAGATTCGTACAAATTCCAGATGGCGTTTAAGTCATAATTGTGCAATAAATAAGAGATATAATCACCTGGTAATTTTTTGTAGTAATCTTGGATAAATATACTGGTACCATAAGCAATCAGTTCACTTCTAAATGAAAAGGTCGAGAAGAAAAAAAATAAAACGTTAAAACCGTACGAGGGGTCCCCACCTTCCCCATTTCATCTTATTTTGAAGGTGAATGGTTATCACTAGGTACATACATGCACCCTGGATGGGCACTGCAAAACAGTTAACTTTATTTTTACAATGTCAAATGGGATTTTACAATAACATAAATTTCATGCAATAATAAATAAAATTAATTAAATAGAATTTAGAAAGCAGAATGGTCAGCTAGTCATTGTTTCATCTTAAGGTCACGTGATTCTAGTTGGTCAGTAGCGAGTTGGTCAACACAATTTTTGTAATAAAAATGATTTTAGTTTATTACAAAAAAGCGTATCTTTTTCTTAATTTTTTAAGTATTCAGGTATTTTATTGTAGATTTTTGCCAATCTATGTTGTAACTTTAAATGTTAAGCACCGCCATCCCTTCCTTTTCTAACAATTGTTCTGGTTGCCTTGAAGAAATCGCTTTAAGCGATAAGGCCGCCACATCCATTGCTATCTTTAATTTTATACAATCTGTTTTTCTTTATATTTAAGGTGAATACATTTTATTACTAAAGAAAATACAATAATAATTACAACTAATATTTACACTTAAAACTATTTTCTAAAAATCTAAGCCGTCACCAGAAGGCAAAGTGCCCAGAATGCTGGCAGCATTGCCACGTTGAATGGCAATGCTAATTCGTTGACCGAAATAAAAGCCAGCATTCCGATCACCTGTGGACTCTATTAGGAGTTTTGCTAGATCTTTGTATATTCCATGTGCCCCAGGACCCCAAGGACCTAGGGTTTCCACCCCAAACGGCTCGAATAGGTAACCTCGGTCGAGATTAGCGTATTTCCGCCGTTTGAGGGACTCCGCTGATGTTGCTGCGGAGCCGGCCCTTACTGATGTCCAGGGATCGGAATAGGTAGAGTTTTTAAGTACCAAATGACGTCATATACGCTACTACGATAGCTTAATATGGATATGCCTTTTAATCTCGGGATTGCTATACAATATCAATCCCGAAATTCTTCTAAAATTTATTTACGTACTTCAAACACGAAACATTTTCATTCCTAAAATATAATTAGGAATCTTAATATTATAAAAAATATATAAAAGTGATTGATTCTGGCCCGGTAAGTCAGATAGCAGTTTTTGTTTCTCAACCCAGCGTGTGGACCGCGTAGACGTTATTTATTTCTCTTTCTATTGTTCATATTCCTACCGCTACAAGGCGGGGTGCGGGATGGACGTTACGGGGTGAGGGGACGACCAGTTCGAAGAGAGGGTGGATATACATTTTGGTTCACTCGTCTTCTTCGGTGCGTTGAGTGTGGGTGCATTTATTTTCGGTATTGGATTTTCATATCACTGACCTTGGCTTACGTTTTTTTTGGATTGTACCTGCATATTTTGACGATTTTGGCTACGTTTATTGGACTGGGACTTTTAATTTTGATAGTTGTGTTGTGAACAATACTAAACACACGTGATATTTGCTCCTGTATTTGAATTCAGTTTCAAGATACCTACACATAAGGTGAGTTTCAATAGCTTTATTATTTGTATAATCTTGACTACATATAAAATTTCAATTTTAATGTATATTCTACATAAAAGCTAGTCTAGTTTAGTGCTAGTCTTTTCCGGTTAGTTTGCTGGATTTCCGCTATGCACTGATTTTAAAATACCTAACAAAAAATGCCGCTATGCTCGGAATCAGATTCTTGTAATTTCGAAAGGAAAATGTTTATTATGTTAAAATATCACATCTTACATGTACTACACATTGTGTTACTGCTAGTAAACAATATTAGTTTTAATCAACAAATACCTTACACAGTCAAAACCAAAACAACCAGTTTTATAGGTAAGCTACAACAATGAACTCCTCCGGGAATTTATACCTGGTTATTAACTTTTGACTTTGAATAGAAAGAGACAGTAGGATTGCGGTTTTGGTACATCTTATAAATAATGAATTGTCCCTAGCCATGAACGAGTGCAAACAGGTACGAATTTCACGTCGGTACAGAATACTTTTGAAAAACACATTAGAAGCTTAAAAGATATTAAGGGCATTTTAATTTATCATTTTTTTCCTTCAAATTCTGTAGACCCAGGCTAGCTTTAGGAGTATACTGTAGAAAAACTTTTCTATCGAACTATATCTTCCATTGTTGGAGTTAGAACTGAAAAATTCGTAGCATAGCGGCATTTTTCATTAGGTATTTTAAAATCCGTGTATAGCGTAACTAACCGGTTTTTCCTCTCTTTGATCTTTAGCCACATCGCTTAAACTGCTGTTAAATTAAAATACTTTGTGTTCACGATCTTCTGTTGTATTCTAGGTAATCCATTTCTACAACAAGAAAGCAACTCCTCCATTTTGTTTGTGCCATCATGGAACACCCAACTATAGGAAGACGTTGTGCGGAGCTGGATCAAAGACGATTCAAATTTAATCTACGACCATGCAAGTGGAACAATATTTTGTGCTAAGTGTGAAACTTCTATAAAGGCTACAAAAAAAAGCAATTTAGACCGACACAATAATGGAGCTACACGTAAAGGAACCCGAAAATCGCCAATGGAAACTTCTATTTTGATTTTATTGAATTTTTAATCATGTGTAACATACCGTGGTCTCAAGTCAATAACACCGCATTCAAAAAGTTTTTTGCAAAATATTTGTGTTGCAAATGCAGTGGCAGATCTGTACCAGACGAATCGTTACTACGAAAAGTTTACTTAGAAAAAGTTTACAGAAACAGAATTCAAGTAATTTACACCAAAATAGGAAACGCCAAATTGTGGGTATCCTTACATGAGACAACAGATATATTAGGTAGATACATAGTGCATTTAATGGTCAGGATTTTAAGCCCCTTAAAACCAAATAAGACACACTTGATAGCTTGTAAAGCATTAGAAAAAGTAAATGGCAATACAATTTCTCTATTTGTTATAGAAACTTTTCAAAATACGTGGGGCGATTCTTTTGAATCTAGGGTAACTGATGTGTTGATAATGTGTACAGACAGTGTAGCATACATGTTGTTAGCTGGGCGTATTTAGAAAAGTAAATTTCCAAAACTTGTTCACATTATATGTTTAGCTCATGCATTGCAACGTCTCGCAGAACAAATATGAGTTCAATACAAGAATGTCGATATGCTTATATCAAATGTAAAAAAAACATTTCTTAAGTCCCCAAGTAGAGTAAAAATTTAGAAAGAAAAATACCCAGATTTACATTTGCCTCCACAGCCTGTTATTACAAGATGGGGCACCTGGCTAGAGGCATCATTTTACTTTGCCAAATATTTTGATAAAATACAAGACGTATTTACTATGTTAAACAACCGAGATGCACTTTGTATTAGACAAGCAAAACATGCAATGAACAATGAAAATTTACAAACACAATTGATTTACATGGAGAAATACTTTAAAATCATTAAATTAGCCCTGGAAAACTTGCAAAAGCATAACCTGTCTATTACGGAAGCTTTAGTAGTTTTTGACACAGTGAGAGCAGTCATTAATTGGACGGGAAATGATGCACTACAAAAAACTTGAACAAATTATGAATCGAAATCCAGACTTGGATGTCGTTAGAAATATTAGCGAAACTAGCCACGAAACGTTGCTAGAATTTGCTCCGCTCACATTGGTTGATGTTGAAAGATCATTTTCAACTTTTAAGTGGGTGTTGCACCCATATCGAAACCGATTAAAAGAAGAAAATATTGAAAAAATTATGATAATATATTTGAATTCTTTAGTAAATGATGTGGACGTGAACCTTTAGCTTCTGCCTTTCAGATCAGATCGTTCAGATATTTCATTTCATTGACTTGTTAATACTGATTTGATTAATAAAAATTATATATACTTAATGACAACTTTGTTTCATTTATCCATGTCTCTATTTTTTCTGAACAGCAGGACAATGCAGTCAGCGTCTTGGGGACAGTTTCGACTGTATTGATATGTATCAGTTGAGCTACCTTTAGGTTGTTTGCAGTGAGCTCAATTGTAAATACTAGTTCTAATTTGATTCTATTATTTGACTCCTCCACCTCTCCCAGCCCTGGTCTAATCTCGTATCTAAAATTACTATTTTTGTGTATCTATCCAAAATATCTCACTTATTTTACATACCTACATAATTAAAGTTAAGGCCAACCCCAAAAAAATGTAAAATTAGTATGATATTTTGGATAAGTACTACTGGAGGAAGGCCAGGTGTGGTGGTTACGCTACCTAATTTGTGTTTAACATAGGAAAGAAGAAATTTAGAAGACAATAATATCAATCCCTGAAAATGAGAAAACATTTGATCAATCCTCAATCCAGGGATTAAAAAGGCATATCCATGTTATGTTATCCTAGGTTTTTTACAACATTAGGTACATAAAAACTCTACCTATTCCGATCCCTGCTGATGTCCCTGCAAGATGAGAAGGTGCTAGGGTATCTACACAAGTGGCATCCCAAACTAAAGGCCGACCCATTTTCCAAGGAATCAGAGTCATACCGTCAGGCCTTTTACCATCATCTCGCATTAGGCCACGTGGTTCGAGAGTAGCTGCCATACTGACGCTGGTAAAAGCCCGACGGATGATGTCATTAATTGAACTATGACGGGACACACGTCCTGCACTAGAGACACATATGCCAGTGCATGGTGACCGAACTTATCAACGGTTTCACCGCACTAACCGGTGAAGGTGATGATTAAAGAATTATTTATCTATCTATGATATGGGCTTTGACTAACAAGTTTGAAGTTTTGTTGGAGGTACTACTAGTTTGTTCTTATTCCGTCCATTATAGTCAATAATTCTGGCCTGCTTGGTTTTTAAAAAATTATTGTGTTTCCTAACAAGTAATGAGGCTTGCATAATATAAATGGATGGTAATGTCAGAATTTTGTTCTTGATGAAGTGCGGCCTACAGCTATCCCGTGGTTTAGTGTTTTTCTTTTGCATGATGAATAGTTGTTCGAATTCTACACTGTCACCCCATAAAATTATGGCATAACTAGCAGCGCCTCGCGGTTTCACCCGCGTAGTTCCCGTTCCCGTAGGAATTTCGGGATAAAAAGTAAGCCTATGTCCTATTCCAGACCATAATATATCTCTGTGCCAAATTTCATCCAGATCCGTTTTGCCGTTCTGGCGTGATAAAGGAACAAACATCCATCCATCTATCTATCCATCCATCCATCTAAACTTTCACGTTTATAATATTAGTGAGATTAGTGAGATGAGATTAGTGAGATTCAGCCAACTATAGGCATACGCATAATACGCAGACAAAGCGATCTCGTAGTTAGTATTGTGTGCGTTACAGGGCGACATGTGGACTCAGATCAAGATGATTATATATAGAAAACTTAGAGCCCTATGCCCTGTAAATGAGCCCGAAAAATTTACTTTGTAAGCCTTAAGGTTTCAGAGTAATTCGAGAAATTAACATTTCGCTGCAGTAACGTCTGTAAACGTTACCCCAGCGACATGGTTTTTACCTATTCGCAGGGCGCACAAATGGCGCTGTTTGACCAAGGAAGTGCTCAAATAGCTACCTTTTAAGCTACTTAAAATTTGGCTAGGGCTAATAGGTAAAAACCATGTCGCTGGGGTAACGTTTTCAGACGTTACTGCAGCGATATGTTATTTTCTCGAATAACTCTGAAACCATAAGGCGCACAAAGTAAATTTTTCGGGCTCATTTACAGGGCATAGGGCTCTAAGTTTTCTATATATAATCATCTTGATCTGAGTCCACATGTCGCCCTGTAACGCACACGTTAGTATTGGCTTTTAAAATACTAAGGGCGTAAACGAATTGTGATAGTTTCGTTTAAATTTTTTGTACATGGGCCTTCCAATTTAGGTTTGTGTCAAGTGTTATTCCTAATAGGCTAAATTCATTTGTTACGTCTATGGAAAAGTGTTTTGATACTACGCTTAGGTTGAGGGGGGTTCTGTTATATGTCCTGAATTGGGTTAATTTAGTTTTAAGTAGGTTAATTTCTAATTTGTGGTATTTTAGCCATGAGAGGCATTCATTAAATACAGTGTTTGTGTGTAAATAGTCGATTGATGAGTCACTAGAAAAGAGGAGGGATACGTCATCAGCAAATAAAATACGTAGTAGTGGTATTGGTTGATTTAGGCAGATCATTAATAGATATATAATAAAAAATTAGGCATCCAAGAACAGATCCTTGGGGAATTGAATTGTTTACTATTTGTATGTCAGATTTTACATTATTTTCTATTTCGTTGTTTATGTCATGGTTTATTGTTTTTACGTATTGATGTCGGTCATTTAGATAGGATTGGAACCATCTGTACGCAGTACCTCGAATTCTATACTCATATAATTTACGGAGAAGGATTGTATGGCTTACTTTGTCATAGGCTTTTGTCACATCCAAAAATATCCCTAAAGCGTGTTTCTTATTATTTAATACGTCGTATATTTTCTGTAGATAGTTAAAGCCTGCTAATGTGGTGGAGCGGTTTTTCCGAAAACCATATTGGCAATTGTCAAGAATGTCATATTTATAAATCCGATTTGCCATAGTCTTTTCAAATATTTTAGATATGGTCGACAAGAGGGCTATTGGTCTGTAGTTAGAAGGATTGTCTTGTTTCCCGCCTTTTTTAAGAACAGGTCTGATTTTTGCTATTTTTAAGCTATTCGGAAAAGTACCTTGGTCATACGATTGATTAATTAGAGTTGTCAATGGGTTGCAAAGTTCGTAAACGCATTTCTTGACCAGCGTAGGAGGAATCTCGTCCGCGCCGAAGCTGGATTTATTAGAGTTGTCAATGAATTGCAAAGCTCGTAAGCGCATTTCTTGACCAGCGTAGGAGGAATCTCGTCCGCGCCGAAGCTGGATTTATTAGAGTTGTCAATGAATTGCAAAGCTCGTAAGCGCATTTCTTGACCAGCGTAGGAGGAATCTCGTCCGCGCCGAAGCTGGATTTATTAGAGTTGTCAATGAATTGCAAAGCTCGTAAGCGCATTTCTTGACCAGCGTAGGAGGAATCTCGTCCGCGCCGAAGCTGGATTTATTAGAGTTGTCAATGAATTGCAAAGCTCGTAAGCGCATTTCTTGACCAGCGTAGGAGGAATCTCGTCCGCGCCGAAGCTGGATTTATTAGAGTTGTCAATGAATTGCAAAGCTCGTAAGCGCATTTCTTGACCAGCGTAGGAGGAATCTCGTCCGCGCCGAAGCTGGATTTATTAGAGTTGTCAATGAATTGCAAAGCTCGTAAGCGCATTTCTTGACCAGCGTAGGAGGAATCTCGTCCGCGCCGAAGCTGGATTTATTAGAGTTGTCAATGAATTGCAAAGCTCGTAAGCGCATTTCTTGACCAGCGTAGGAGGAATCTCGTCCGCGCCGAAGCTGGATTTATTAGAGTTGTCAATGAATTGCAAAGCTCGTAAGCGCATTTCTTGACCAGCGTAGGAGGAATCTCGTCCGCGCCGAAGCTGGATTTATTAGAGTTGTCAATGAATTGCAAAGCTCGTAAGCGCATTTCTTGACCAGCGTAGGAGGAATCTCGTCCGCGCCGAAGCTGGATTTATTAGAGTTGTCAATGAATTGCAAAGCTCGTAAGCGCATTTCTTGACCAGCGTAGGAGGAATCTCGTCCGCGCCGAAGCTGGATTTATTAGAGTTGTCAATGAATTGCAAAGCTCGTAAGCGCATTTCTTGACCAGCGTAGGAGGAATCTCGTCCGCGCCGGATTTATTTTCTAAGTTCTTAATTATTATGCCTATAATTTCGCGAGCACAAACAGGTTTGAGATAATATAATTAGTAGCGGGCGACTGCACCGGGCGACCGCACGCTTGCCCATAAAGTCTGTACTCTGTACATACCATTTTTGTATATTGAATTAGTAGCGGGCGACTGCACCGGGCGACCGCACGCTTGCCCATAAAGTCTGTACATACCATTTTTGTATATTGAATTAGTAGCGGGCGACTGTACCGGGCGACCGCACGCTTGCCGATAAAGTCTGTAAATACCATTTCTGGGGCGTAAAGTTAGTCTCGCTTCTCATTTGTTAGAAAAAACAGTTAAAATGCGAGTATCTGATAATACATAGTTACTTTAATGATCTGCATTTACCGTACAGCATTATAATTGGTACATTTATCCTTATCCATATTTTACATAAAATTCCCTATACTTTTTATTTTCGCTTTCTCATTTTTCCAATTTATTTTTCCAATGCCCTTTTTCTTCAACTTCTAATATGATGGCGCCATCCTGTTCGCTCGGAATGGCTACATAACATTTTGATACTTTTATAAAAATAATACAGATAATTACAGAAAAATATAATATTTACTCGACTTCTAAAAAAAAGAGGCTATGTTTGTATTGATGCTAACATACCTCTATCTACCCGTGCGAAGCCAGGGCGGGCCGCTAGTCAATCCATAAATTGATGGTGAAATCGATGATCATACTCGTACTGTACATGCTGAACACTGAACCACCTCAGAAACTCCTCCCAGAAATTCCTCGCAGAGCTAATCTGAGACCGTTTGGTTATAGCTCCTGAGAGACGTGTCGGAGATGGCGTACGAAACGGTGAGCGCAGGCGACCTGCATCTGTGGGCAGACGAGGAGTTTCTGGGAGTAGCAGTGTGGCTGTGCGCGCTGGCTGCAGGGGGCGGCGGGGCGGCGCGCGGGACGTTGCGGCGTACGCTGCACCTGGTGCTGGACGACGTGGGGAGCGAGGCGCAGGTGGAGGCTCTGCGGGCGGTGCTGGTGCCGGGCGCGGGGGCGCTGGGCGCGCGCGCCGCTCTGCTGCTATGCGGCGCGCTGCAGAGCGGCAGCGACCGCGGCGCGCGCCTGTCGGCCGACCTCGCCACGAGGGCGCTCGCTGCACTCGCCGACCTGCCCCACGATCAGGTACCTTGTCTTGGATCTTATTTGGAAATAATGTCAGGCCCTGACGCTGGCGCTGAGCAACCTCCTAATGTCAACGTGCGACAAGTCAGGAGTCATGTCAGATTGATAATTATAGTAGGTACTGTAGCATTCTGACTTATATTAAATGTGCATGGCCATCTGATGTGCTCGTCTAACAAGGCTGTATATCCCGCGGGGCATGCGGGGCACGCGGGGGATGCACTCGCACAAGGTGCGGCATATCGAGTGGACGTGTGTCACCGAACAAATCTGTGTTTTATTGGCATAAAGTAATTACCTTTACCCAAACCATTACCTGGTATAGTACAGGTACCTACTGTCGCAAGTCGCAAGATGCCTTAGGTGTTTTTTGCGACTTGTCAAAAGGATATAATCCCAACCACCCCGTGAACCTCCCCATCAATGGGGTGGATGGCATTTTTTGCCCCATTGACTTTTTAGAGATAGAAAGAATAGAAATATTAAATCTCGCTATTCATATATTTAATTTGCTATTCACATAATTGAGTATGAGTAGGAACAGTCGGAAATCAAAAGACCAACTTATTTGACCTTCGTTCTACGTTCGCTAAGTTCGTGTTTATTGTCAATAACATTTTTCGTAAAATAATCACAACGCAAATTTGTAAAATCAAATAATAATCTTAGGAAAAACAGTGAGTAATTAAAGCATCATACGCTTTAGTTTTCTAACTAGTAATCTCTTAAGTATTGTAGTATTGTTTTCAAATACTTTTTATATGACAGTGTAATCATCACATTTCATTTACATTTGCAGGACGTGACACTGGAGGAGTGCGGGCGCGCGCTGGGCGCGGGGGAGTGGCGGCGGCTGCCCCCCCCGCGGCGATACATCGCGCTGCAGCTGTTGGCGCGGGGAGGCGGGGGGGCCATGGCGCGCCGCGCGCTCGCCGCGCTGCAGGCTGCGCCGCAGGCCCAGGGCCGCGCGCACAGCGCTGACATGCTCAAGGTACGGAGGGGGCTTGCCACTTGACCATCGTCAACAACGCCGGTGCTCGGTTCCTATGGCCTCAACATTGTAACATAATTATGTGTTTATCACTCAAAAAACAACGCATGCGAAGCCGCGGGTAGAAAGTCTTTTCATAAAACAATTGTTGACAGGTGCTGGTGGCGGCTTCCAAGCTGTCGGTTCTGTTCCACGTGCAGGAGTGACTCACACCCCCCCGCTGCCCGCTGATAGCGACGTCGGACCCACGCCCACACTAGCGGCGTAAGGGGGGGGGGGGGGGGGGGGGCGGGGGCGGTCCGCCCCGGGTACCGCGCTCCAATAGGGGTGCCATCTCGGCATCCTTTTATTTTTTTATTGTGGTTGCGTATAATATATATAATATGCGAATACTTTTAAGTCTGGTGTAGAAAGGTTGCCTGGCAGAGATCACTCCAAGCGATATGGCATTGTACATGCAACATAATCTGTATTAGCTTTCCCTGCCCTGTTTAACAATTTTATTTGGAGAGCAATTATGATTATGCAATTATTGCATTATGCCCTATTTTGTTGTTAATCGTCTAAAAACTAACTCATTCGTCGTCAAAGGTTACTTGTCTTGCTAAGCATGCCTCACCAATTTTAAAACAGATTGTGGCTCACTCCACTCGGTGATATTTTGTATTCGTTTTATAAAAATCTTCCCAGCCATCGTAATTTCTCCAAACGTTTGAGGGCCCGCTGTTATTTATTTTTTGAGACTCTTCTTAGTTTGTTTCTGACCGCCCGAAAAAGTGAAAAAAGGGAAAAAATCGGCTTTAACTCCCTTTTACTCAAATAAAGTTGAAACATAGTTAATCACAGATAATCACATAAATCACAGATAGTGAGCGCTACTTTTTGTTTTGTTAATAAGCACAAGTGCGTTGAGAGAGTCGTCACCCAGCGAACTGCGGATTTTGTTGCACATTAGGCCTGCTGATAAAAATGTTCTCTCTGATTCTACAAAAGTGGGAGAGGAATCGACTGTAGAGCTTGGTACACCTTCTTTAAGTTGTGTCCCATGTGGCCCCCGCCATCATACAGGGCCATTCCTACCCTAACTCGCGTTTTTAAATCGAGTCCACTTGCTGTTTTTAGGGTTGGCTGTAGGGCCTTTCTTATTTCAACCCGAGCTGGTCTTTAAGATTTAATTATACATACATCTGTGTGCCTTAATATTTCCTGGTTCTGGTTCTATGTCTTCTATTGCAAAAAAATTATACTATCGCTTCTGACAAACAATTTGCCAGTTCAAACGAACAGTTTGAACGTTGGCCGCAGTAAACATTTTAAAATAGCTTCCCTGTCAACTCGGAAAGACCTACTTGACTTTAAGTTTATGTTCAAGCTACTAAGGAATCATATTGACTGCCCATTGTTACTGCAGAACATCAGCTTTATGGCACCTTCTCGATATCCCCGCGGTAGAGTAACGCCACTTGTTCCTCCCCTTAGAAGAACAGTGTTGGGTGCTAACTCCCCCATCGCCTCTGTAAGCTTGTAATTGTAAATAAATGCGATCTGTTGGATATCCACGCTGATAGCCTGGCCAGTTTCCGCCGTCACTTACTAGGTATAGCAAGTAGGTGAGGGCTTAGTAGTATTATTCTATCACTTTGTCAACTCAAAAACCTCGTCCAGACGCTTGGTTATCGTAAAGGTTATATCGATGCACTAAATTACTTTCGCAATGTATTAGTGTTAATTAGTTTGATGTTTTTTTTGCATGCTGTGTCGGCCTGTAAAAGGTTGGTGCACTTAGCATCAATTTTTCTAGTTGTTTAAAGTCTACTACTTTGTAAGTTTTGGTGCACTCACCATAGGCTAACCTAACTGTATAAATAAATAAACCACAGCGACGCGACGGTGGCGCCCAATGTGCTCATGCAACGCCGCCTCCGCTATCTTGCTCTTTTCAGCTAATAATAATAGCTTATTGCATGACGACATTCACTAACGACTTTTTATGCGGTCCAGAGAGAGGTGTTTGTTTGTATTTTAGTAATTTTAACGTATTTAGTGTTGTAAAATAATTAGGTGGATAAGATATTATTATCAGCGCTTTAAATAAAGTCTGCAAGGCGTACTTTTAACTGAATTTGTCATTTATTACTCATTGAAAAAATAACCGAAAACCCGGTTCATTAGAGAAAAAAAAACCGGTGAAAAACGACTGACGTAAAATCAGTCGGTTAATCGGTTTTTCAGTTAATCGATTAATCGGTTTACATACCCTAGTGGCGGCATCTTCGATCTAATAGCGGCTGCTATTATTTGATGTGCCGAAATGGTAGCAATTATTTTATTTAGATTTTGATTGGTACAGTATATTTGAAAGTAAATTAGGCACTAAGCAGCGCCTCGTGTCCCGTTGACGATAAAATCGAAACCTTCCTACCTATGCGAGTAAGTAGGTATAGTAATGCTACTATACCTACTTACTCGCATAGGTAGGAATGTTTCGATTTTATCGTCAATCTATTTATGCTTATCAAGCATAAGGTCGTTCGACAAAGGTGTTTTGACAGAGCAATCGTGCGGGGCGGGGGTAAGGGACGAGGGGGGACTGCGACTGCGAACTGCATACAACGCTTTTGTATGTAACTCGCTGTCACAATTTTCAATTCAATTAAATTTTCATAGGTAGGTATCCTTTTTGACTAACTCGAGGACGTAGATTACGAATATGCGATGTTTTTTCAAATTCAAGATGGCTGATATTTTTTTTTGTAATTTTTACTTATGGGTATCCTTTTTGACTAACTCGAGGGCGTAGATTACGAATATGCGGTGTTTTTCAAATCCAAGATGGCGGATACTTTATTAATGAATTTTTTTTGGGTAGGTACCGATTTAGCAAGAAGAAGAATAAAGGCCTAGGATTGCACCACCCCAACTCTTCTTGGGTGTCGTAAGATATACACCGGGGGGTGGGCAGCAGCGCCCCCTGAAGAACAATCCAAGTAACCCAAGCTGCGATCGCATCAATTCCATTGATTGATCACTTCAGAAAAAATTACCATAATAATAAAAAAATATAGGTAGGTATATCAAAAACAAGAAAAGTTATAACCCGATTGCTATAATGGAACGTAGGTATTTATTTCATCGCCTAGGCTTGGTTTCAAGTGGGTTAATTGTCCTTTCGGGGCCCCCCTGGCTATGGGGGCCCTGGGCCCGGGCCTGTGTGCTCTTATGGTAAAGACGGTACCTACCTACTGGGCGTGACAGGTACCCATAAGGTTTCGGTTTGGGTGGGGTTTTTTTGGAAACAAGAGTAGATTTATAACACGTGGTTGGTGTGCTACTCTTGATGCGGATCTCTCTTATGTTTTATCATTTCTTATAGTGATGGACTCACGCGATGGGAAACGTAGCAGAGGCAGACGGGGTTGGGAGGACGATTTGCCAAAAGGATGGCGTAGGGCTTGCCTAAACCGCGGGCAGTGGCAAACAATGGAGGAGGCCTATGTCAAAGGACAACCTGACTTACCTACAACCGGTGTCTTAGTTAGCAATAAGTAGGTAAGTAGATAATAAGTAGATTTAAAACTACATAACGATAACTTGTTTAAATCAGCGAATAAAGGCTATCGCCGTCTCGCCTGGGTTCCCTGATCGCAGTTTTTCGGTTAAGTAGGTACCTACCTACACACTCAGACTAAGTAAGAAATCTACTTAGTCTGAGCCTACACAAATCATTGTATCCTATTCTACGCTGGAAATCCGAGGTTCAAGCTGTTTCTTTATTTCCGAGTAGATATTCACAATATAAAACACACTGGGTTGTTTGATTTAGTAAAAATAATAAAGTTTTCTTTTCTGTTAGCCGATGCAATTCCGATCTAGCCTCCAGCCAGGGACAAAGAGCATACATGAATACCTGATATCTTACATCCCATCCTTATAGAAGAAGAAGAAGAAGAAGAAGAAGAAGGTTAGGTTAGGTTAGGTTAGGATTTTTTTTTTTTTTTTTTTGCAAATTAGTTGACTCATTAGACCATTGAGTCTATGAGTATGCTAATCTGCTTTTATTTTATTTTAGTCTGCATTTACCTGTCGCTGTTAAATGCAACATCATTAATAACAGCACTATTTTGGTTAGGTTAGGTTAGGTTAGGTTAGGTTTTTTTTTTTTTTTTTTTTTTTTTTTTTTCCTATCCGGGAGCTATGTCCCGGCCCGCGAGCTATCCTACGTCCTCTGACCGATCGCCAGAGTCTAGAGTCTTTGAATATCTTTTTTATTTGGGATGCAAAAACTGGATTCTTATCTTTATTAATTAGGTAGTTTTTTATATACAATTGTTATCTTATGACTAATTTTACAATTTCAGGTTTTACAATATAGTTTCTTACGTTCTATTTACGATCTATTACTGGGCTTACAGGGGATGGTTTGACAGTTTATTTTACATTGTTATTTACATTTTATTTTTATACATTTTCAACTTAAGTCTAGTAATTATTCTACTTATACACTGATTTATTTTAACAATTTCTATTTTATGCATTTTACTCATATTCAATAATATGTGTAAATTCATAGATTATCTAACTATTTATTTCTATTTATTACTTTAATAGCTACTTTTGTACAAAATTCTATAAACTCTAATCTTTTTAATTTGTCGCTCATGATATGGTTTGCATTTCTTATATTTATTGTGCAGTCTAACATATTCTCGGCCTCATATCTCTCTTTACCATAGACAGGACATTCGAAGATTACGTGTTGTACAGTTTCTTGTTTTTCGGGTTCACAAATGCATGATGGGTTTTCCTTACATCTGAAGCGAGTCAGATATTCAGAAAACCCACCATGCCCCGTCAGCACCTGCGTCATTACACTTGTGGGCTCATATTTTCTGACGATTCTGTATGCCTCGATTGCGTCTGGGAAGAAAATCTTTGTAACAGCGGCCGTGCTTTGCGCAGTGTATCTCCGGTTCCATCTATCAAGAGACTCCGTACGGATCTGTCTCTTGATAGATGAAGTCGGACATGCATCGTAGTCCGGTCTCTTCTTTAATTGGAGGGCAGCAGTTTTAGCAAGTTGGTCAGCTCTTTCATTTCCCTCCAATCCGGCGTGGGCTTTAATCCAGAACAGTGCCACCTCTCTGTTTCGGCTTTTTATTTCCCTAAGGTTTTTTCGGGTGGCTACAGCTAGTGGGTGGATGGAATTCGGATTTGTGATTGACTCCAGCGCAGATTTCGAGTCACTGTATATTCCGAAGCTTTGTTCCGGGCGCTTCAGGATTTCACACGAGGCTTTCCATATGGCCAGGAGTTCCGCCTGATAGACCGTGCAGTAGGATGAAAGTTTCAGTTTGATGGCTTGGGTCTCAGCGTCATTGTTCCAGAAGGACAATGCCGCACCTACTTTACCTTCAATTTTACTTCCGTCTGTGTATATCCGTACTGTTTGGTTGTTATGACTTTCAACGTCCTCACGATCCATCAGGTTTATGAATTCCAAGCGCATATGTTCTGCCGGGTGAGGCAATCCTTCATAAGCCTCCATCCTTTCCACTTCTCTATCCATTAATGCTGGCTGGGGTACCCCTCGTTTTGCCAGATACAGGGCAGCTGCCTCCTGGATTCTTATGTCTAGCGGCAATATCCCAGCCAGAACCAATGCAGCGTTCAGAGAGACTGTGCGATAAGCTCTCGTGAGCTTTTGAGCAAAGCCTCTCTGAACAGCGTTGAGCTGTTTTTGGACACACAATTTCCTAGTTGCCGGTGCCCAGACGCTAGAAGCATACATTATCGTGGGTTCGACAACCGCAGTGTAGATTATACGTATGACTTCGGGATGGAGACCCCAGCTGATCCTGGCAGCTCTCGACAACTGCTTATAAAGATTTAATGCCTTCTTGCAGACATTTGCGGCGTGACTATTAAATGTGAGCTTGTTGTCGATTGTGAGCCCCAGGACTTTAAACTCGTCCGACATGCGAATATCGATCCCTCCCATGCTCAGGTGTGGTGTGTCATATTTCAGTTTACGCGTAATAAGCATTGCGTTTGTTTTATGCGGTGCGAAGGTCAACTTGTTTTTGACACCCCACTCCTGAACATAGGCGAGAGCGGCATTCGCACTCCGCTGAATCTCCATCGCCGAGTCACCGTCAAACACCATGACAACGTCATCGGCAAAGGCCTGACAGTAGTCGCCCCGTTTCTGTAGACCCTTCAGCAGAGGATCCAGGATGAGGTTCCAAAGAATCGGACCGCCTATTGACCCCTGCACACAGCCTTTTGTAGTTGTCCTAGTGACCTCTTCACCCGCATACCTGACTTTCACCTTTCTTTTGTCCAGGTATGAGTCCATTATCCTCCTGATATTGATCGGACAATTCTCCTCGGCCAAGCGGGTTTTTATAACGGGCCACCAGGCACTATCAAAGGCTCCCTCTATGTCCAGTGAAATCATTGTAATAAGTTTTTTCCGATCTAGCTTTCCGCGTATGTGTTGCAACAAGACATAGAGGGAGTCTTCGGTGCTTCTCTGGGGCATAAACCCGTATTGCCGTTTGCTCATTCTGGGGATAAGGTGCCATTTAATTCTTGCTACGACGAGCTTTTCCAGGATTTTTCCCAATACCGGCAATAACCCAATTGGCCTGTAGGATTTCGCCTGTGTGTAGTTGTCCTTTCCAGGTTTCCTCAGAACTACAACGGTAGCCTCCTTCCAGGTTTTTGGGAAGTGACCAAGCTCTAAGCACTTGTTTGCTAAGGTGAGGTAAAGGTCCAAATCCTGGTTGATCACGTGCATGCAGATATCGGCTGTCAGTCCATCAGCACCCGGTGCCTTTTTCGGATTAAAGCTGTTCACAGCAATTTTCAGCTCCTCAGGTGTAAACGGCGGATCATGGTGTTCATCATGAACCGGTTCGTTTACTTGATCAGCCATTTTTCTTATTTGCTTGTGATCAGCATTATCATTTTCCTCGTTGTCTTCAGGATAAAATGTTTCCGCTAGGGTTTTTGCTGATTCCTCCGGACTCAAAACCGTTCCTTCCACAATAAGTGGTAGGTCCTCGTGCCTCTTCAATGTCCTTCCAATAACCCTGTAAATTCCCTCCCACACACCTTCCCTATCCTGCCTTTCACAGAACTTTTTCCAGCTAGCTGTCTGCTCATGTTTCGCCAAAAGCTCATATTGTTCTTTCTTTTGCAGGTACTCTTCGATGACACCACTCCTACGGATCGGCGCTGCGCAACGGATTCTACGCTTCTTTGTGCGGACCTCCCTCTTCAGCTCAGCGAGTTCTTCTGTCCACCACGGTATGGTAAGTACCTTTTTTGTTTTTATCTTTGGAATACTACTGTTACATGTTTTAATTATTGCGTCTATATATGCTTCTATTTTTTTCTCTAAATCTATTTCATTGCCTATTTTTGTTATTTCTTCTTTTGTGATTTTGTTTTCAACTAAGAAATGGGCCAGTTTCTCATGAAACTGGACCCAATTTGCTTTTTTGCTATGATAAATTCTAGTGGTTCTTTTAATACTTATCCCTTTTGCTTTTACTAACCTAATTTTGAAAATAATGACGTTGTGGTCGGAACTCGTCAAGCCTTTCTCCACTTTCCAGTCCTCTATCAATTCCAGCATCTCCGCTGCGCAGGCCGTCACATCTATAAAACTGGTAAGACTCTTCCCTCCTCTGACCGTGTCAAAAGTTGGTGTGTTTCCCTCGTTAATTACCTGCATTTCTATTTCTTCTAGGGTTCCGGCCATCTCCTCTCCTCTATCATCTTGTACCGGGCTACCCCACCATGAGCTTTTGGCGTTGGCATCTCCACCTATGAGGATCTTGCTTTTTCCAGCATAGCGCTTAATTTTTCTTAGGTGCTCTAAATAGGATTGGATTGGCTCTGTTGGTTCAAAGTAGTACGAGACCACCAGGATTTCCCAGGCTCTGGTCCGTAATTTTACCACCACGATGTTATTTGTGGTAAAATCCGGGCATAAAATGGCATCCACATTGTCGTCAAACACAGGGATTGCTGCTTTTATGATGCCATTCACCTGGTTTATGTTCTGGAAGATCCTGGCCGTCCCGTAGTTCTTCATCCTTCCTATTGATCCGACGTATGGCTCTTGGAGCAGCGCAACTGCTATTTTAATTTGGTTTGCCTCAAGCATAATCTCGTCAGTCGCCAGTGCCTTTCGTTGCAAGTTAGCTTGGGCTATAATATAGGCAGTTGCGCTGCTGGAAGAGGTTTTAACGCCCGGGACCACCTTAGCAGTACGCTACTTTTGCCCTGGCTAAGGCTTCCCACTTGCGACGAATGGGGCATTCGCCACTGAAAGCATTATGGTCTGCCCTATCAAGCTTAGCTTGCCTGCAGTTCGTGCATGATGGGACCTCGCCATTTCGCCAGTCTGGACAGTCATCCTTCAGGTGGAGTCCCCCGCAGTGACAGCACTTTTCTGTTGTCTCTCTGCAGAATCGTCTGCCATGTCCGTAGCCAAGGCAGAGTGAGCATTGGACGAGTGGCGTCTGATCCGCCACTTTTACTCTCTGTAGGTCGATTTTGACTGATTCTGCTTGGACAAGTCGCTGCCATACCTTAGGGGACACCCTCAGGACTATGTGGTGTGTGTGAGGGTTTCGTGTTCGTTTTTTGAACGCAATCTCGATTTTTTGATCCCCTAGTTCCCCAAGAGTGCCTGTGTTCTGACTTTTTAGTGCACTGAGAACGTCCTCATCGCTGTTATATTTGAGGACGTCTCTGAGGATCACTAAGGGGTCTTTATTTTTTACTTCTTCAACTATCAGTTCAGTCGTTCCTTGTAGTCTTTCTTTGATTTTTTGTCGTTCTTCTTCAGTTTTACACCCCACTATCACTTTCCTATCCTTGGCCTTTCTGATTTTTTCCACTGATATTCCACTCTCCTTGGCGTTGACTGCTTTCCTAATTCTATCCAAGACTTCCTCTCCAGTTTCCTTTTCGTCTACAGCAGTGACAACAACCGAGTGCAGCGCGGCCCGCTCCGAGAATTGCTTCCCGGGGAAAGCCGCTGCTACGCTCGCGTATGTTTGGTTCTGCTGTATCTCTTGCTGGGTTTCTATCGTCTTCTTCAAATTTTCCATTTTTTCGTTGTTTTCTTGGAGTAGTCTTGTATGTTCTTCCAGCTTTTTTAGGAGCTCGCCTTCAACTTTTGTCTTTGCCGGTTGTTTCTCTTCTTCACGTCCCTCTTGGTGATCGTTTGTTGGTTTCGGTTGTCTGGCTCCTTTTACCATTCCCGTCTCTTTTACCAATTGGTACAGGCGGTCTATTGCCTGTGTGACCTCTGCTTTGATTTCGGTTTTTAGGTTCCGTGAATTGTTGAGATGTAATTTTGCCTTGGTCACACAGGCTCTTGCCTCAGCCATCCTGTCAGAGACTTTGGTTGATGGACTCACGTTTGGTTCCAACGGTGTTCCTCGAAGCGTCACCGTTTTGTCAAGCGTGGATATCTCTCTCGGTTTCGGTTTTGATGTCTCCCCTGTTTTTGTCTTCTTTGGTGAGGTTGGAGTCTTGGAATGCGAGTCTGATTTCCCGGACTCCCATTCTCCAATACTCCGCCTCACGTTCGATGAATGGCTCGAGTGAGCGACGGGAGTTGGGCTTCGTTTTCCCTTTTTACCAAGTTCTGAGGCTGTCTCGTCCATCGTCTTTGGTTTTAAAGGTGTCCGAATTCCGAGCATGTCGTCCAGGGTTGGGGTAGCGTGTGCAATCGTCTCGCAAGATGTTTTTTTTTTTTTTTTTTTAATTTATTTGTCTGTTGCAGGTTCGTTGTGAGCACAGAGAAGGCGTGTCGGCAAGACGTCGTGTATGGGTAAGTTTTTCCAAAGGTTTGTAAAAGTTTTAAAAATATTTTTTGGTAGTTTTTCTCAAGTCAAAGGTTTGTATAAGTTTTAAAAGTATTTAAAATGTTTTATATCTACCTAAATTAAAATGTAATGTTTTCTGTTCACAGGTTCGTCGCACCGGGGTTGCTGGTTGGCGCTATACAAAGGTAAGTTATCGTTATTTAAAATGCTCTATGTAGAGTACCGGCCTCTACATAAATCAAGAGAAATCGGTACAGGTAAGTTAGTCGTGACGTCTGGAACCCGAAAACAAGTATGGAAATAAATTCCAGTCAAAAATTTCGAGAGACTCTACCTAGAGTCCCGTTTTGTCAAACTATATAGGTGGTATTGTAGGTACTGATCTGGCGTATTGGTTGAAGAAAACCGCGTTGCGATAGGAGCTATGGTTGTCGAGATATGAGGTTTTGAAAATATCCAATATGGCCGCCAAAAGTTTGAAACGCTGCTACAGCCTCAAAAATCAACTTAAAATTAAGGTGTTTTGGGTCTTTGTAATGGCCGTGACCAAACCTATCACCTCCGCGTGTAAAAATTGACACTTGGATTTCGACTCTACATAGTCTTTTTCTATGTGATCGGATGGCGACTGTTAGGACAATGCCAATACAAAAAACCCCGTTCGAAAATAACAAAGAACAAAAATGTTATGCCACTTTTAAAATTTTCAATATGGCGGACAAAATGGCTGCTCTGAACCAACTTCGTCAGTTTTAAAGCTAAGTACCCTGAGTTTGGGCTCGTTAGAAAGGTCTTTGCAAACCCTGTCCAATGCGCACTCTTATAAGACGATAAGTGGCCCCCGTTATAAAATATTTACAAAAAACAAGAATTTTTACTTAGTAATTAACAGAAATCTGTGAATAAGGCCAAATTTAAAGATTTTAATACTTTTTATTATATAACTAATATAACTACACAGGATGGTTTGAAAATTTTAATTGTAACTAATTTGTAAAGGGTACCACGTGGTGACCTTGAAACTTCTAAAATCTGTAACTCGAAAACTAATCAATGAATTTTAAAAATTTAAACTTTGAATGAAAGAATGCCTAGATTTCTACAATATAAGCTACTTAAAATAATATGTCATCGATCGTTTGACCGAGCTATTTAAAGTTGAAAAGTCTTAAAATTTAAAAAGTCTATAATTCAGCCAAAACTTAACTTTTTTCAGATCTTGAAATGCCTCCCGAATGTCCGTAGCGGTGTCCAAGTGATGCTGTCGTCAGTTTTTATCCTGCTGCTCTGGAACTCCGACCTCGTGGCCACGTGCTTTTTGTTTTTTTGCCGATATCTCCGCGAGCCTTCGCGGGAAAAATCGGCAAATGGTGTCAAAAGATGCAACTCGTAAAGGCCTTCTTCAGGGCAGTTAAAAAAAAGTGGGTCGTCGCTGCAGATTTCGAGAAAAATCACTTTCAATTTTCAAAATTTCACAAAAAACCACTTTTTTGCCTTTTATTCTGTGGCCACTACACTTAGAGCGACACGATTTTCACAATCGTGTGCGCCTTCACTTTCCGCTCACTTTGGTGTATCGCAAGTCAAAATCGGAGCACTTTTTACTATTTTTCCGAATTTTTTGCCGCGGAGGGACCTTTTTTCGTGGCGCTCTCGAGTGCGGTTCGAGCGCGAATCGGTTAGGTTAGGTTAGGTTAGGTTAGGTTAGGTTAGGTTAGGTTAGGTTTTTTTTTTTTTTTTTTTTTTTATAATTTTTTTTTTTTTTTTCAACCTACCTCCAACTTAGTCGGAGCCTGTGCTTACTCTTCCCTTTCATTCCAGTTCAGTCTTTTATGCCTCTCGTACTTTCGTTCCTCATCCTGTTTCTTTCTCATATTCGTCCATAGTCATATATTTTACCTATTCTATCTAGCTAACTTATGTGATACGGGCTAGGGTTTCTTTATTTAAATAAGTTGACAGTAATTTCTTTTCTTCACTACTACAATATTTTAACTTATTGCTATCTACTATCTATTTACAATTTTCTTATTTACTACTTTACAACGACATTTCAATTTAGGGCTATCTTATATCTAATTTTCAGTGTTGCTGCTGCCTGCACAAATTTAATTGTGCAGCAGTGCTACTATTTAACATTCTATTTCTATTTGCTACTTTATTTAACACATATATACAAAACCCTAAAAATCTAGATCTAACGTCCTTATTTTCCATTATTATACATAAGTTTGATATTTTTATTTTGATATTTATCATGATTTCTGTATCAAATCGACGATGCCCGTATACTGGGCAGTCGACGATTAGATGCAGGGCGCTTTCTTCTACGTCAGGGTCGCATATACACGACGGGCTCTCCTTACACTTGAAACGGTGCAAGTATGAGGAGAACCCGCCGTGCCCCGTGAACAATTGTGTCAATATGCCTTCAGGACCTATTTGCCTTACGGTTTTGTGTGCCTTAATCGCATCGGGGAAGAACACTTTAGTAACGGATCCCTGGGCAGCCGTATGGTATCTGTTGTTCCATTCGACAAGAGAGTCGCCCCGTATGGCTCTCTTGGCAAATGAAACTGGGCAGCTGCTGTAGTCTGCCCTTTTTTTGAGCTTAAGTGCAGCATCCTTCGCGAGTTCGTCCGCTCTCTCGTTTCCCTCCATCCCCACGTGTGCTTTGATCCAAAACAGTTTGACTGTTTTTGATCGGCTGTCAAGCACACGTAGGTTGTCGCGGATTTCAACCGCTAGAGGATGGAGGGAAAAGTTGTTGACGACAGTCTCGAGTGCGGAACGAGAATCGCAGAAGATGCCGCAAGATGAGCAGGGCCTCTTCATGGCTTCCTTCACGGCCTCTGAGAGAGCAAGCAGTTCCGCTTGATAAACTGTGCAGCGCTCGTCGAGTTTTAGCTTGCGTGTGCCGGTTTCCACCGCACCATTCCATATTGATAGTGCGGCACCAACTTTTCCATCTATCTTACTGCCGTCAGTGTAAATATTGAGGCCTTCGTTGATACACTCGTCGAGCGCTGCACCGTTCTCCACGCGTGCGAATTGGTGCTTCAGTAGTCGTGCTGGGTGTGGTATTTCTCCGTACAACGCGGGTGTTTCAATCTCGCGGTCTCCTACTGCTCTCCGGGAATGGCCTCTCTTTATTTCATAAAGTGAAGCTGCTTCGCGGATTCTTATGTCCAGCGGAAGCAGCCCGGCGAGCAGCAGCGCAGAGTTGAGGGATACTGTCCTGTACCCTTTTACTATTTTCTGTACGATTCCGCGTTGTACGGCATCCAGCTCTTTCCGGACCATTTGCTTCCTCGTTGCCGGTGCCCACACGCTAGCCGCGTACATGATTGTAGGCTCTACCACCGCTGTGTACATTATACGTACAATTTCTGGTTGTAGGCCCCAACTCACTTTTGCGGCTCGGCACAACTGTTTCGAGAAGTGTAGAGCTTTCCGGCACACATTCCTGACGTGCGTGTTAAATGTCAACTTGTTGTCGATGGTGAGTCCTAGCACCTTCATTTCGTTGGACATGGCAACGTCGACCCCGCCCATGCTCAAGCGGGGGGTGTCATGCTTTAGTTTGCGCGTTATTACCATTGCTGTGGTTTTGTGTGGCGCAAACTTCAGCTTGTTACGGACTCCCCACGCTCGGACACATTCGAGTGCGGCATTGGCACGTCCTTCAATTTCCAGTGCGGTCTCACCATCGAAAACAAGTATTACATCGTCAGCAAATGCCTGCACATACTCCCTTCTCTCCGCAAGTTCTTTCAGCAGTGGGTCCAGCAGCACGTTCCAGAGGAGGGGTCCGCCTATTGATCCTTGGACACACCCCTTTTCTGTCTTCTTGGCGTACTCCTGTCCGGAGTATCGGGCTCTTACTCTTCGATCTTGAAGATAACTGTCAATGAGTTTCCTTATGTTGATTGGGCACCCTTCCTCAGCCAGTCGAACTCGGATGACTGGCCACCATGCACTGTCGAAGGCGCCCTCTATATCGAGCGACACCACGGCTATGAGTCGCTTCTGGTCAAGCTTCTCATAGATGTGCCGCATCAGGGTATACAGGGCGTCCTCGGTGCTCTTCTGGGGCATGAATCCGAACTGACGTGGGCTGATTCGAGGCACCAGATGAAACTTTAAACGATTGACAGTCATCTTCTCGAAGATTTTCCCCATTACTGGGAGAAGTCCGAGTGGCCTGTAAGACTTGGGGGATGTGTAGGAATCCTTGCCTGGTTTCCTAAGGACAATGACGGTGGCCTCCTTCCAGAGCATTGGAAAATGGCCGTACTCTAGGCACTTGTTCAGACACGACAGCACAAATTTTGGGTCGTGTTTAATCGCCTCTCTACATATATCGGCCGTGAAGCCATCTGCTCCAGGGGCCTTTTTGGGGTTGAAAGCGTTCATCGCAGAATGTAGCTCTATCATTGTGAATGGTGGATCACAGGGATCACCTTGTCCGGTTAGGTTAGGTTAGGTTAGGTTAGGTTAGGTTAGGTTAGGTTAGGTTAGGTTAGGTTAGGTTAGGTTAGGTTAGGTTAGGTTAGGTTAGGTTAGGTTAGGTTAGGTTAGGTTAGGTTAGGTTAGGTTAGGTTAGGTTAGGTTAGGTTAGGTTAGGTTAGGTTAGGTTAGGTTAGGTTAGGTTAGGTTAGGTTAGGTTTTTTTTTTTTTTTTTTTTTTAATTTTGTTGCAAATTAGTTGACTCATTAGACCATTGAGTCTATGAGTATGCTAATCTGCTTTTATTTTATTTAAGTCTGCATTTACCTGTCGCTGTTAAATGCAACATCATTAATAACAGTACTATTTTTAGGTTAGGTTAGGTTAGGTTAGGTTAGGTTAGGTTAGGTTAGGTTAGGTTAGGTTAGGTTAGGTTAGGTTAGGTTAGGTTAGGTTAGGTTAGGTTAGGTTAGGTTAGGTTAGGTTAGGTTAGGTTAGGTTAGGTTAGGTTAGGTTAGGTTAGGTTAGGTTAGGTTAGGTTAGGTTAGGTTAGGTTAGGTTAGGTTAGGTTAGGTTAGGTTAGGTTAGGTTAGGTTAGGTTAGGTTAGGTTAGGTTAGGTTAGGTTAGGTTAGGTTAGGTTAGGTTAGGTTAGGTTAGGTTAGGTTAGGTTAGGTTAGGTTAGGTTAGGTTAGGTTAGGTTAGGTTAGGTTAGGTTAGGTTAGGTTAGGTTAGGTTAGGTTAGGTTAGGTTAGGTTAGGTTAGGTTAGGTTAGGTTAGGTTTTTTTTTTTTTTTTTTTTTTTTCCTGTCCGGGCGCTAAGGCCCGGCCCGCGAGCTAGCCTGTCCGGGAGCGCCATGTCCCGGCCCACGAGCTATCTTATATCTACCCCTGACATTGTCAGAGTCTTTCATTACTCTTTCTTTCATCTCTCTCTCTGTCTTAACAGGATCCTTTCATTCTTCTTTACCATCAGGATAGTTTTTGGGTTTTCTTATATCTAGTTCTTTATTTTTATTAATTCCATGTCTTATTTCTAGGAAATGATTTTATATTAAGGGTTTCTTAGCTAATACAGTTTTCTCTTATTATTTGTTTGAGTTAACAATTTCATTACTTTCTAATTTCTTAGGTCTATTTTTATTCTGTTTTATTTTACATATTTGCTTATATATAGTTACACATTTGCACACAGTTTAGGTATTGTTATTTGTACATTTACCCATTTCAGTTTAGAGGCTACATTTTAATATTATGCTTATATATATAAATTATTATATATATTCATCATATATTGCTTAATCTATTTATTTCTGCTTATTACTTGTAAACTTATATATGTACAGAATTTCAAAAACTTTGGACGGTTGTTTTTGTCCTCCATAATTTTGTGTATGTTATCTACAGTTAGTTTTAAATCCATTTCTTGTTCTACCTCGTATCTCTCAGAGCCATATGCCGGGCACTCTAGCAGTATGTGTGCCACAGTTTCATCTCTCCCGGGTTCGCATATGCACGATGGGTCCTCCTTACACTTGAACCGGTTCAAGTATTCGGAGAACCCACCATGCCCTGTCATGAACTGCGTTACGACGCCGGTTGGTTGAAGCTTTCTCACTATCTTATAAGCTTCGACGGCATTGGGGAAAAACATTTTCGTAACTGCGGCCGTTTGACCCGACATGTACCTTTGGTTCCATTCGTCAAGGGACTCCATACGGATTTGTCGCTTGACGAATGAAACCGGGCACATGTCGTAATCTGGTTTTCGCTTCACCGAGTGCGCCGCTTCTTTGGCCAGCTCGTCTGCACGCTCGTTTCCTTCTAGCCCCGCGTGTGCTTTGATCCAGAATAGGGTCACTGCCTTATTCTGGAGTCGGGCTGCTACGATATTTCTCCTAGTCTCTACTGCCAAGGAGTGAAGGGAACTGGGGTTCGTGATGGTTTCCAGCGAGGATCTGGAGTCGCTATAGACACCGAATGAGCTTTCTGTGCGCTGGAGGATCACCCTCGTGGCCTTACATATGGCCAAGAGTTCCGCCTGGTAGACCGTGCAGTAAGATGGTAGCTTAAGTTTGATGGCTTTGGTTTCAGCTGCACTCTCCCATAGGGATAATGCAGCTCCAACCTCACCATCAATCTTGCTACCATCGGTAAAAATCCGGACTGCTTGGTCGTTGTGGTCGTCCACTTGTTGTTGGTCTAACAGGCTCACAAACTCCAGGCTCATATGTTCTGCCGGGTGACTCATCATAGCATATGGCACGGTGCGCTCTACCTCCCTGTCTCCTAGTTCTAGCCGGGGTACTCCTCTCTTGGCCTCATAAAGGGCTGCTGCCTCTCTAATCCGGATGTCGAGTGGAAGTATCCCGGCCAGCACCAGCGCCGAGTTCAGGGATACAGTGCGGTATGCTCTGCACAGTTTTTGCGCGAACCCCCTCTGCACAGCATTTAGTTTACGCTGCACCCCCAGTTTCTCTGTGGCCTGTGCCCATGCACTGGCCGCGTACAAGACTACTGGCTCCACTGTTGCCGTGTAGATGATCCGGACAACTTCCGGGTGGAGCCCCCAGCTGACCTTCGCTGCTCTGGAGAGCTGCTTGAAAATATTAACGGCTTTCCTGCAGACCTCTGCAGCATGCGTGTTGAACGTAAGCTTGTGGTCGATGGTAAGACCCAAAATTTTGATCTCAGAAGACACGCTTATGTCGACGTCGCCCATTCTCAGCAGTGGGGTGTCATATTTTAGCTTCCTTGTAATGATCATAGCTTTGGTTTTATTTGGAGCAAATTTTAGCTTGTTCTTGACACCCCACTCCTGAACATGGGCGAGGGCGGCATTTGCCCGTCTCTGAACTTCGGTCGCAGTGTCCCCATCAAAGATCAACACCACATCGTCTGCAAAGGCCTGGCAGTAGTCGCCCCGCGCTTCCAATTCCCTCAATAGAGGATTCAGCAGAAGATTCCACAGGATAGGACCTCCAATTGACCCTTGGACACACCCCTTATTGGTACTCTTCGTGTACTCTTCTCCCGCGTATCTTACTCTGACCCTTCTGTTATCTAGGTAGCTGTCAACTATCCTACGAATGTTGACAGGGCATTCCTCTTCCGCCAACCGTACTTTTATCGCAGGCCACCATGCGCTGTCGAAGGCTCCCTCTATGTCCAGTGAGATCATTGTGATGAGCTTTTTAGCTTCTAGCTTTCCACGTATGTAGTTCATCAAATCATAGAGGGAGTCCTCGGTACTCTTCTGGGGCATAAAGCCGTATTGGCGGGGGCTCATTTTTGGGAGTAAGTGCCACTTCAGCCTTCGCACAATCATCTTCTCCAAAATCTTTCCCATCACTGGAAGAAGGCCTATCGGTCTGTAGGACTTGGGGTTGCTGTAAGAGTCCTTTCCCGGCTTTCTGAGTACTACTACCGTTGCCTCCTTCCAGATGTTGGGAAAGTGATGGTGTTCCAGGCATTTGTTCAGTATCGTGAGGTTCAGGTCGAGGTCACTGAACACGACACGCCGGCAGATGTCAGCCGTGAGACCATCCACACCCGGGGCTTTCTTCGGATTGAAGCTTTCCGTTGCAGCTCGTAGCTCCTCCTTGGTAAACGGTGGATCATGTTTTTCATCATGAACCGGGCCGTTTACCCGGTTTGCTCTATCTCTGGTCTGCATGTGGATTGGCGTTTCTCCTTCCTCAGTATCCTCGGGGTAGAAAGTCTCTGCCAACAATCTGGTGGATTCCTTCGGGTCCAATGTTTGTCCGTCTTTTACCAGGGGCATGTCCTCTTGTCTTTTGGTTGTCCTCCCTATGACCCTATATATTCCCTCCCAGACACCCTCTCCGTCCTGCTTTTCACAAAACTCTTTCCAACTTCTTGTTTGGGCCTTCTGGGCTTCAGTTTCATAATTTTCTTTTTCTTGCAGGTACTCACGGATAACCTTGGCTTTCCGGACCGGCGCTGCACATCGGATTCTACGCTTCATAGTGGTGACCTTCTTCTTCATGTCAGCGAGTTCTTCGGACCACCACGGCAGGGTAAGTTTTTCGTTTGATTTCTTTATTGGTATAGCTTCTTTGCATGCTTGCTTAATTATATCCATATATTTACTAACTATTTCCTCTAACTCTGTTTTACTGTTAATTTTGTACAATTCAGTTTTTGTAATATTATTTTCTATTTTAAATTGGTCGAGTTTCTCAAGAAACTTGTTCCAATTTGCTTTCTTTGTATTATATAGCCTTGTGGTTCTTTGTACATTTAAGCCTTTTGATTTGGTGAGTCTAATTTTGAAGGTGATGGCGTTGTGGTCTGAGTTTACTAGGTCTTCATCGACTCTCCAGTCTTCCACTAAGCTGAGCAGATCTTCAGTGCAGGCCGTAATGTCAACGTAGCTGGTGTACGTCCGGTTTCCCCTAACGGTGTCGAAGGTAGGAGCTTCGCCATCGTTTAGCACCTGCAAGTTCATCTCTTCCAGAATGCCAGACATGTCTTCGCCCCTATGGTCTACAATAGGGCTACCCCACCAGATGTTCTTTGAGTTGGAATCTCCACCCATTATGATTCTCGTAGATCCAAGCTTGTCCCCAATCTGTTTGAGCTGCTCCAGGTATGGCCCAATGGGCTGGTCAGGTTCAAAGTAGAAAGAGACTGCGGTGATCTCCCAGGCACCAGTCCTTATCCTCACCACTACGATGTTGTTCGTGGTGAGTTCAGGGCACTGTATAACGTCCATGTCGTGGTCGAAAACCACTATGGCCGCTTTTACAGTACCCTCTCCTGGACTAGTGCTCTGGAAGACTCTCGCCCCTCTGTAACTTTTCATACTTCTTACCGCACCCACATACGGCTCCTGGAGCAGCGCAAATGCCACTTGCTTTTTATTAGCCTCTATCATCAGCTCATCAGTAGCTAATCTTTTCCTTTGAAGGTTGGCTTGGACCACGAGATGGGGTTTTGTAGTTATTGGGGTAGCCGTCTTGTGTGCACCGTTATTGCCATAGGTGCCCTCAGCAATATGCAATGGTGGCTCTAGCTAGTGCGTCCCACTTCCTCCTCACTGGACACTCCTGGCTAAACGCGCCGTGATCCACCACTGCATGTTTGGCACGTTTACAGTTGCTGCATGTCGGAGCAATCCCGGCGAGCCAGTCAGCGCACTCTGTCCTCATGTGAGGTCCCCCGCAGTGGCTGCATATTTCCACTGTTTCCTTACAGAATCGCCTGCCATGGCCGTAACCCAGGCACAGCGAGCACTGTACTAGCGGGGATTGGTCGGCCACTCTGATCTTCTGCAGGTCGATTTGGATGTCTTCTGCATCCAGCATCCTGTTCCATACTTTGGTGGACAC
The DNA here is from genome assembly GCA_947086465.1 of Eupithecia exiguata. Classification (NCBI taxonomy): domain Eukaryota; kingdom Metazoa; phylum Arthropoda; class Insecta; order Lepidoptera; family Geometridae; genus Eupithecia; species Eupithecia exiguata. Next base: position 1,935 of record OX352248.1, on the reverse strand, counting down.
TCTGAGGACTATGTGGCAAGTGTGAGGGTTTCTTGTTCTCTTCCTGTATCTTACTTCCACTCTATAGTCCTCTTTGTCGAGGCCGTCAAAAACACCACGATTCTGATTCCTCAGGGCGTTCAGGACGTCTTCGTCACTGTTGTACTGTAAAACGCCCATGAGGATCAGAAGAGGGTCTTTGTTTTTGACCTCCTCAACATTGAGGTGAGTCCCCGCCTTTGCCAATCTTTCTTTCACTTTCCTCTTCTCCTCCTCAGTTTTACACCCCACGATTACCTTCCTGTCTTTCGCCTTCCTAACTCTGTCCACCTTGATCCATCCGTCTTTAGCGTTTACTGCTTCTCGTATCCTACTAAGGACCTCCTCCCCAGTCTCCGTTTCGTCCTTGGAGGAGACCACAACGGAGTGAAGGGCGGTGTGCTCCGGGAGTTTCCTCCTGGTTTGCCCCGCTGCTACACCCGCGTATGTGGTCTTCTCCAGGACCTCTTTCTGACGCTCCATCGCCTCTTTCAGGGCCTCTATCTTCCCATTGCTTTCCCTCAAGAGCTTACTGTGTTCCTCCAATTTGTCTAACAGATAAGCATCTGTTTTTGAGGCAGGAAGGATGGAAGGAGGAAGAACCTGTGGTTCTTCCTCCTTCCCCCCCTCCTGTCCCTTTTTTAGACTCTTCCCTTCCTTTCCCTTTCCCGTTTCCGCCTCTTTCACCAACTGGTAGAGTCGCTCCACTGCCGTGGTGACATCAGTTTTGATGTCAGTGCGTATGTTGCGCGCACTCCCCAGTTGCATCTTTGCTTTAAGTAGGCAGGCACGGGCTTCCGCGACTCTGTCTGCGTATCTAGGTTTTTCCCGCTCTGGCGAGTTTCCCACTGCGTCTACAGATGTTCCACGCGTTAGTCGGCTCTCCTGGGAGAGCACCGTCTTGGTCTTTAGTTTGGAAGGTCCCGCCAGGGCTGGAGCTACCTTCTTCGGGCTCGTTGAGGCCTTGGTCGTCTTGGCGTCTGGTTTGCCCGTCTCCCATTCTCCAATGCTGCGCCTTACGTTGGAGGTCTCGGTCGATTCGGGTAAAGGTCCTACGTTCTCTATCATGTCAGGGGGGTTATGGGTGTCAGAATCCACAGTCTTTGGCGCCTTTTGGGTAGGTGTTCGGATTCCGAACATATTCGACTGAACAATACAATAAAATAATAAACAAACGAGATAAAGAGATTAGTAGTGATAAAAGTTTGTAAAAGTTATAAAATATTAACACTATGTTTTTCTTTTTCAGGTTCCCTGGGCTACAGTCAACCAGCGTCGGTACACAGGCAGTGCACAGGTAAGTATAATTCCCGTTTGTACTAAAAAGTAGAGACGACTCTACCTAGAGTCGATTTAAGTCTTTTAATAAGCAGGCCCAAAGCTGGCCAATTGTTAGAAGAAAACCGCGTTTCAATTGGAGCTATGGTTCTCGAGATACGAGGTTCTAAAAATATCCAATATGGCTTCCAAGATGGCTGCCAAAAGTTAAAAACACTGCTACAGCCTCAAAAATAGACTTAGAACCAAGGTGTTTTGGGTCTCTGTAATGGCCTTGACCCAAACAATCACCTCCGCGTGTCAAAAAAGCAACTTGAAATGCGACTCTACATAGAGTTTTTTACCATGCGGTTGGATGACAAATGTTAGGACAATACCAACACAGAAAACCCCGTCTAAATCTAACTAAAAACAAGGAAGTTATGACAATTTAAAGATTTTCAAAATGGCGTCCAATATGGCTGCTTTGAGCCAACTTCGTCAATCCTTAAGCAAAATGAGCTGTGTTTGGGCTCGTTAGATAGGTCTTTGCAAACCCTGTCTAATGCACGCTCTCACACGACGATTGGTGAGCCCCCTTATTTTATATTTACAAAAAACAAAATTTTTTGTTGAAAAACTCTCTAAAAGCTAAGATTT